>CM059207.1:27317189-28689689 GCA_030347435.1 Clarias fuscus | reverse complement strand
CCAGGTTGATGACTGTGGAGGACAGAGTGATAACCTGACCATCAAAAGTAAATTGAGATATGGGAGAGGAAAGGATCTGATTAGATGTACCAACAAGGAGAGCCTCAGTTTTACTGCTGTTCAGCTGTAGAAAGCTCATCCATGCCTTTATCTCCTCAAGCCATGCAGTAAGGTGCAAAAGGGCTTCAGAGGCGTTTGGAGCAGTTTTAATATAAAGCTGTGTGTCGTCGGCATAGCAGTGAAACGATAGCCCATGTCTGCTGATGATGCACCCAAGAGGTAACATATAGATGGTAAAAAGGATGGGGCCGAGAACCGACACCTGTGGAACACCACATGTGACATTAAGCAGCCTGGGCGTACATCCTCCAAGCATGAGACATTCAGACCTGTCGTACAGGTAGGACTGGAACCACTGCAATGTAGTTTGCGACAACCCAATAGTGTACTGGAGACAATACTGTATTATGTCTATATAAGCAGATCCAGATTGTTCCCTGACTGAAAAGCTACATGAACATCACATACTGTATGAATAAAACAACTTACAATAAATGTCATACACCCTTCTTGTATGATTTTTTTTTTTCCCAGCACACATTATTCACATAATCATATGTAAAAAATGAATGTGTGAAATATACCCCATTAAAGAAACAATTTGTGCACTTTTCTAATAAACTCTATCATCTCCTTTTGGAGCTGTTTTTTACACTCAGTTTATCACTTATAATTTTCCTTTCTAGTGGTTTGTAGGTTGTATGATCACATTTAGCTTAATCACAATTACCAGGAAATATAGAAGTTCCCTCTAGATTTATTGGCCTTTGAATTAATGCAAGTCATTGGTCATTTGGTGTTGCGCAACACTGGGTTTTGAGGTGCTGAGACTGAGCTGAAATGCTGTCTTTCCTAATCGTGTGGCCATATTTCAGTTCTGGAACCGCATATTGCCCCATACAGATTGGTGCAACTCAAACATTTGAGCACAACGATGTTTCAACATGCATTCAGGTATATTTGTAAGTTTTCTGAAGATTTTCCACCACCTACAGTATCCACATTTCTCCCTTGCTCTTTTATACCGTTTTCCCTTATTGCACTGTTGGTCTGGTGTTATCAGTTCTAGCCATCTGCTATTATGGCTTAGTTTTAAGTTGGGGTAAAAACTGAACACACACACACACACACACACATACACAAACACGTTGACTAACCACCTTGTATATTTTGCTTGCTTTCTTCAGTGCATCGTGTTTACAGTGATACTATAGAAAGAGTGCAAAGGCACATTTTATCCCATGCTAATGTTATAGTGTGAGAACAGATGACATGGACTGATAACACTGGATCGCTAGCAAACACAGACAAACAAGCAAGAAAAAAAAAAAACTTGCGCATGTCCACTTCCCACTCGCTATCTGTGTGTCCTGTGTCTGCAGTGGCAGCCACAGGAAGGCTCAGAAAGCCATGCTTGTTGATGATATCTCCAGTTCTGTGTCCCACATAATGATGAAATCATACCCGTCCCACCAGTGCTGGGCCTCTGCTCTTCCCCGCTCAAAATCCTGTGTCATTGTGTCAGTTAGCAAGTTTAGTAATAATGAAGTAAGTAATGTGCTATATTCTTCATGAAATGGAGTGATTTTATAGTCTGTGCCTGCTAGAAGAGTTCAAATACATTTCAGAAGCAGTCATTTTGCTATTTGCAGAAGTGGAACGCATACAGACTTATCTAGCAGAACTGTTACTGTTAAAGTTGGTAACAGTATGTTTCTTTTTAAATGAGTAAAAAGAAAAGTATTCATGAAGAAAAATACTTATGCGAATAAGAAAAAACTACTTTATCATATGTCTAAATGTAAAGTAAGTAATCTGAAAAAGTTATGTGCTAACTCACCAAATAAACTACAGTATGCTGAAAATCATCCAAGGGTATGCTGAAGTAAACCCTTGGATGATTTTCAAAAGTAGATTAAATCAGGTAACTAGCTCATGTTAATTCATACTGTACATGTTTCCAGATAAATTGCTGTTTACAGCACATTCTTCTGAGCATTACCTATAGGCTATAGATTGCCCTAACATCTTTTCGTGCAGGTTGAATGTTAAGTTTTAAACTGGTGGCACACCCAATGGGTTTGAGTTGTGTAATTTGTAGACTTTGCATTTAAAACGACAATAACTGATTAATTGGGCCAGGGATGCTCGTCTGTCTCTCCTGCCTCAGATAATACTGCTGCCAACTAAAGCATTTGATGTCTAGATTTTTTCAAGGACACTGCTTTATTCTATTATAAGTTAAAATACTGTACATTTCATTGACGTACAGTATACCAGGGTTAAAAGGCAAGAAAATATTGTCATGCAACACTACTACCACTATAATAATAATAATATTACAAGGGTGTTCAAATCAAACCAGGATTTGTGATGAAATTTCTAGTGAATGAAGCCATAAATGCAAATATTTTAAAGAAGCCACACATCCATGAATGACAATACCAGCCTCAGGTGACTCAGAGCCCATGCATCGGTCTGTGTGTACTGTACACACAATTATTCACAAACACCATTTGCATATTACAGGAATTCAACTGCCACATCCCTTGTACAGTCCTGACCTCGCTCCAAGACATTTCCACATGTGTGGAACATTAAAGGAGTTCCTGGGAGGCCAGTGTTTCAGATGCGAAACAGATAGTCTGATCCTGCCTCCGGTGTACTGAGAAAACTTTCAACCTTGATGGTACTCAAGCATTTATTGAGACGCTGAGGTAAGTGCATTAGTGTTGCAGGCAATCATACTGTATGGAGAAATAAAGGGAGTTTTTACTGTGTTCTGTTATTCTGAACATCCCGGTTTGACTTGAATGCCTCTTGCAATAATAATAATTGTAATAATAATAATAATAATAATAAAAATAAAAATAAAACAGTCAACCATGTATTTAAATACTGTAACAAAAGTAAATATAGTTTACTACTTCCTGGTTAAAATAATGAGAATTTTTTGTTAAAAAAAATTCTTTTTACAATATAGGCGAAAGAAAATCTGTTATTGAATGCAAATCATCATTTAAAGCACGAAATAGCTTTAAAGTGACCTTTATTTATTTCACTTTTGCACAAAAACATCTTAAAAAATAATCCAAAGTTCATTATTTTGTCTTTGTCTTTGTTCTTGTCCACTTGTGTGTGCAGTAGGTTCATGTATCATGTACAATTTCTGAAGTATATACATGTCCGTGATTACCTTGAAAGACACATTATTTATATGAAATATAAGCTCAGTGCAAAAGATTACTTACAATTACTTAACAAGGCATTAAAAAAAGAACTTGCCAGCTACTACCAAGTAACAATGGTGAAAAATTATATTAGTAATAAAAAAATGTTAATGTGTTATATGAGTGGAATACTTTTAATTGACTCTCAGGACTTTTTCTAGTTATCCTTTGCGATTTGTTGGATATTTTTCCTCCACTCTTATTATATGCTTTAATAATAAGTTACCATTTTGTTCACTGAAAGTTTCCTGTCAAAACTCTGACACATATATGGTCCTTAAATGAATTGGCAAAAGAATAACAAAAGTGATTTTCTTTTGATCTTTGAAAAGAATTCTACACTTGTTAGTAAACAGAGACAGAAAGACATTACTTGCAAAGCTGATGAAGGACCTTTGTATGTAACATTCTCTTGACATTTGTTTAATTAACTTCTACCACAATAATGCTGCAATAATTAGTGAAATATGTCGTAACTATAGCATACAATACATTACACAATAGAGGTGAAAAAAATCTATAAGGCAACTGCATTGACCTGATAACCAAATCCTTCTAAATAGCCGTCCTTACAACGCTTTCGGGACATCAGTTAGTTTTTAACTTAATTTTAAATATTAAAATAAAGACTACAGAAATTGACAAAGTGTGCCATTTTTCATTTATAGAAAGCTCTTTAATAATATGAGACTCATATCATAATAACAAGATACTTAACTTAGGCATTCTAACTCCATTTCAGAATAATTTTTCTCTCCATTTTGATTTGGATATAGTTGTGTAGACTATCCTATTGGTATATAAACCGAGTGTGTTCGCAAATTTGACATTATAATCTTACAGTCTTTAAATTGAATTATTATGTGTTTATGGAATCAGGTTCACTAACCTGATAATTTAGGTAAGTGATTTTCTAAGTTCTCTTCTACGTCATTGACTTTGCTTTGTAGGTGTCGCTGAGAGAGATAGCGACTGAGCATGTCCACCTCATGGCTAAGCTGTTCGATGTGCAGTAGCAGCCTGTGATTTTCCTCCTGAAGCTCCAAGGCCTTTTGCTGGGTGAGCTGGATGCGCCGACGAGCTTTATCCCGGCTCTTCCTCACAGCGATGTTGTTGCGCTCACGCCTCAGGCGGTATTCCATGCTATCCTTACTCAGGCCTCTCTTCTGGCCTGGCTGCCGAAATGTGGACGGAGGAGGAGGAAGAAGGAACTGAGGAAACTCCTTTAGCACATTGCCAAGTTCACAGAAGAGGTAGAATAAACACAAAAGCAAGATGAACGTCATAACAGGGACAACAACAACAAAAAAGCTTTCATACTGTAACAGAAGTTCTTTTACCTGTTGTATAACATGACTGTGCTGTGCTGGCCTTTCCATTGTCGAGTTTGAATTAGTAGAATAGGGCAAATATGCCATGCCCATCATGGGCTCTCCGCTTCTATCACTTGTCCTGGACAGTCCCTGAGACCCCATCGAATACCCATACAGCCCTCCTTCCATCTGGGGAATGTGACCAGGCAGGGTACTGGAAGATGACGTGGTGGAGTCGGGGGCCAAGCCGTTGTTGACCAGCGAAGTGCACGAATGGTTATTGGATGAGAAGATGTGAGCGGTAGAACGACTGTGTGACATCTAGGTGGACAAGAAGTGACAAATAAGCAATAAGCGTTTCTATGCTGATAAGTAGCTAGACGGATACCCATACATAAATCTAATTTAGTCATGTAAAGATGGAGGTACTGTACTTCCTTAATCCAGGTAAATAAAAACAAGATTTAGAATGACACAAGGTTATAGTCTCCTTTGGAAAGAAAAGACAGTAAAAAAAAAAAGAACTCACCTTTGATTAGATCCCTGTCGTACGTTTTACTTCGCACTTACACCCAAACTACACTGGTCTGTCCACAAAATCCGTTATGATACAGGTACTCAAGAGACCATGACACCATCATTTCCTCTGTCACAACCCCCTTCTCTGTCTTTCTCTCTCTCTGTCTGTCTCTCTCTCTCTCTCTTTTTTTTGCTTCATACAT
Source organism: Clarias fuscus (assembly GCA_030347435.1). Taxonomy (NCBI): domain Eukaryota; kingdom Metazoa; phylum Chordata; class Actinopteri; order Siluriformes; family Clariidae; genus Clarias; species Clarias fuscus. The sequence goes on along the minus strand of CM059207.1, from coordinate 28,684,364 downwards.
TGGCTTTTCAATTTTTACTGCCTTTCTACAGGATAAATGTAAATGATTTGATATTTTAAAAATCATAATAATATAGCTAATGAAAGCTGAATTATGGTAAATGTCGCTAGAACAATGCTATAACAGGGCTATAAAATCTTTTCTCAATCAATATGACCTACAAAACTGAGCGAATGTGGAAGACTACAGACATGCAAATCAGAGAATATATATATATATATATATATATATATATATATATATATATATATATATATATATATATATATATATATATATATATATAAAGTCTGTCAATATTTAAATTAAATTGATCCATGATTCATATTTTTGGTCCACAGAGCCATCTATATTTGGATACATTTTGCAAACCTGTAACAGAACTCTGAGAAAAAGGTCAGAGCAATGTACTTGAATAATGAAACCATGAAGCAAGAATCCTTGATGGCGGAAGTGATGGACGGACACTCAAAAAGAGAGCAAAAAACATGAACTGAATAACTGTAATAAACTGAATGGATATTCTCGAATTAATACAGTTCAGTGTCTTTTTTCTCTACACCATTGGATCATGGATTTAAAAAAAGCCTAACTGTCTTTTGTCTGCTGTTAAAGTGTATGATGGTGCTTCTGTTCTTCACAGAGACAAGTCAACAACATACTTGTTCCTCATTTGTTCTACATTTTTTTAACAAGGGCTTAGGGTTTGTGTGATTCCTGCCTGCTTTTGATAATAATATATTTATATTAACATGTATACTGCAGTATGATGGTTATTTTGTAGATTTTTGAGCCAAAAAACAGATATACTTTAAAAAAAAAATCATACACGTACATTTAACGTTTGTACAGATTGCTTTGTCTTTTATTCAACAGCCACAAAACATGTTGTGCTTTTACACCATTTCCTGTAAAAGAAATAAGAAGACCTGTAAGTAAAGGGAAGTAGACTTCACAGTCTCCATATTAAACGAAATCACCATTGTTAACTGAATATAAATTTTGGTGATTTTATATCTGCAATGAGAGCATGCCATAATGGTATATAATGTTTCTTGTGTTTCTTGTTGTTGTTTGTGAATCTGGCCAGCATTTTTCATATTTAAGTTTTTAATCAATATTATATATATATATATATATATATATATATATATATATATATATAGAGAGAGAGAGAGAGAGAGAGAGAGAGAGAGAGAGAGATATTAAGGTACCTTATATTTATATTATATATACTATTTCATATCTTATTCTACCATACTATATATTGTGCCAAGTTTAAGCAGGATGCCATCTTTCTAAGTCATTTGAAAAGACCTTTAAGTTTTAGCACACATATTCATCTAAAAAAAAAAAAAGAAAAGGTAAAAACCTACAGAATACACCCAGTCAGTGAAGGCAGACACACGAGTGAAGACTGTCGGTTTGCTGTACAGGTTGCAGTTTACAGCAGAGCCAAAGCTAACAATACCATGAACCCTCCAATAGCCATCACTGAAGCAGTTCAGGGGTCCACCAGAGTCACCCTGAAATGTTCAAATGACCGACAGGATCAGGACTGAAGTTATTTACAACTATAATGAAACTGAATCATCAAGCTTGGGAAAATATCTGTACCTGACACCCAGAGGTCAACCCATCTCCCCCTGCACAAATCATGGTTTTCTTGACTGCACTGCCCCACCATGCAGGAGTGGAGCACACAGTGTAATCCACCACACTGATGGACGCCTCCTGCAGGACGTCTGGCATATAACCACCAGCTGAGGACAGGAAGGTCAAACAAGAACTCGTCAGATATTCCAAATGAACATTCCTTAATTTATACAGTGGAATTTCTGCTTACAGGTGCAAATAACTACAGTAAATCTGACACACTGAAGTTGGCTTGGCCAAACAAACTTGTGTCTGATTTAAATCAAGGTTCGACTAGAGTTGTGTGGTGTCATTGTTTAGGGTGGGTTTAGCTGAGTGTGATTCATAATGCATGGAGAACCAATAGAAATATCAGTGCCATTAAATTCAGTAAAAAAAACTAAAAAAAAAAACTAATTTATTGCAAAAGTTTTGATTTATGTTATCCTTTTAGAGCTTAGGCTGTACAGTACGTAAAGCTAATACTATATGGTAAAGGGGTTCAGCAGTCAGTACATTTTGGACACTGAAAGCTAATCAGACTGAAGTTCAGTCCTAGGAAGCAGAAACATCAAGAATACGGTTTTTAGATTGTTTTTAGTTGTAGAAAAACAAAATCTGATTAAAATAGAATTGGTGCATTTTCTTGTGAAAAGAAAATTTATACTCACTAGCCAGAAGTCCCCATCCGGTAACATAGCAAGTAAAGCCATTGGGCAAAATCTGACCAGGATAAGGCAGCTCTGCAAGGGCTACATAACTACTGCCATAGACTGGTGAGTCCAACTTCATCAAGGCAATATCATTTCTGATAGGAATGAAATTTGTGATGTAAGTTTCATGAGTTAGGGATGAAATATACAGTATAAGGCACAATTATAGCAAAATAATATACAGTACAGCACAGTGGTGCTTCACATTAGGCTGTTAACACTATAACAACATAAAGTATGTATACATAATTTATATTTATATATTATTTCTTATAACACAGCGATTAACTAGGAATTATTTTTATCTGTTTATAGTTGGAGTGTAGAACATCTTTGTGGCAAGAACATTATTGTAATAACGTATATCCATATTACATAAATGTATTTAAAAAATATTATTATTACTGATTATTACGTTTGGATTCTAACAAGTATTTGCTATACAGGTCCTCAGTAATATAAATGTTAAAATTACAGCTGGAACAGCATTGTCAGAGCTGCTGTTACAGAAATATAAATCAACAACTTTGGACTAACCAGTTTTGAGACTTTTAAGACCATTTTTGTGATATGATTTCCTTAACGCAGCAAATATGAGTAACAGAATATAAAAACGAAACATCAAAAATGTCACCCGGTTGCCAGGTCTTCTGTCCATCCGGGATGAATTTTAATCCTTGTCACACCACGAGCCTGCTCACGGCCTTCAGGCTTACTGAGATCATATTCCCCCACAATCACACGATATTTCTTGACATTCAAACTGAAAGAGAGATGTACATATTTTGTGCTTATATGTATGATTTTATAATGCTGTGTTTTAGGAGTACTAGACAGACAAGAGAAATAGCCTCACTCGAGGATACAGTGGGCTGCAGTCATCACGTAATCCGGGCCAACAAGGGTGCCTCCGCAAATGTGAGCAAAGTCACCGGTGTTCCAGTGATCATTCTGCAGGGATATCTGCAAAACACACAGTGCCAAAACTGCAGTAGGTATACAATTAATAGTACAACATTTAAGAATATCACGCTTGTTTACCACTTGCTTTCAGGCCCTGGACAGATATACAAATATGACTGATGGGTATTAGAAAAATATAAAAAGGAATATCATAATTAGTTAATTTTGTCCATTTCTTGAATTTACAGTAATTACCTGCCATTTCCATAGATTAGGTTGAGCATTGGACCCACCTACAACCTTCCCATTTTGTGCCTCAATGTCCGCTGCCGGATGGGGCAGGACAGAGGCAGAGATGACTCCTGCACACCACATATACATGCAGAGATATTAAACAGAAGATTATTATAATAAAGCACAACCAACTGAACGATCATTAAATTGTTAAATATGTATTAACATAACCAGGCTACATTTGTCTATATGGAAAGAATAAAAGCAGAAAACATCTACAGATGTTACCAATACAACTCAGAAGAACTGCAAGGTGCATCATGCTGGATTCAAAATGATTTCCCTTACTGAAAGCATCTGCTATTTATACACCTGATGAAAACCCAGGTGCCTGGTGAAGGCAGGGGTTGTTTACATTTTACTATGTTGAGATTGGAATAAAAAAAATTAAAAAAAGAAGTCGAGTAAAAGATATGTGTTATCTTTCTGGAGTGTTCATTGTTTTTACTGGAAAAACACGCAGACTCAAGGCTGTGAAACGGAGCAGGTGGGCCTAGATTTGTTCCATTTATTTATTTATTTATTTATTTTAAGCACAGATCGTACCAACAGTAATGCAGGAAGCAGGGTGCCAAAAGATATAAGACGTAAAAAAAAAAAAAAAAAAGAACACTTTGAAAACTTGGAACATTTATAGGTACAATGAAACATTCGCACGAATTATGTATTTTTTGCACACTCCAGTTTCCACACATGGGAGCACTTTTAATGACATTGCATTGAAAATGTAAGCAGTATACTGTACGTTACTGTGAAGTTCTGCATCGTTAAATTGGTATCGAAAAATACAGAATGCAAATAAAATGCAGGTTGTACATCTGTCACACATTTGCTTATATCCCTATGAAAGAGTACAAGTCGAGAGAGTTTATCTAGTCTAGTCTACTTTGCTCCTAAATAAGTTAAATGTTTGATAAGATCATGTCCTGTTATTGTAAATGTGTTTAATGTTGGTGCAATGTCTCTGTGCGCTTATGGTCTCAGAGAGAGCTGGGCCCGGTGTAGAATTTCAGTTTGGATCTGAGGATAATTAGGATGCTCTAGCAGGACCTGAGAAAACAAAACACAGCCTTTACTTTCTTAACTCATCAAGTTGATGATATAGTGAGTATCATCAGCGTGGAGTTTAAGAACTGAACTGCAGTTGTTCCAGGTGTTAAGCCGGACATCATTAATAACGATTTAATCATTCTAATAATTAAACTCAGATTTATACAAACCTGATGACAAACATCAATGGCCTGTGTGTAATTCTTGTACTTCAGATAATTGAAAGCGAGTCTGTACCCTGTAATAAGAATACAATTAGCTGTTAGTCATGTGATTAAAATAGGCAGATAAATCCGAAACAAATAAGGTACTAGTATGTACTGTACTAAGCTATAATCATGTAATGACAATAGTCCTGGCATGATATGACACTATATTAGATTAACTAATGAGTGACGAAGCTTTGTGCTCCGATAAAATCCTTACCGACTGCAGGATCGATGCAGTAGCTGTATTTCCAGGCCAGTTCGTATTGCTCAGCAGCATCCTTATACCTCTGATCATTCTCCATTATGAAGCCTTTGTACTCGTATGCCTTGCTGCACGACTGAATCAGTGCAATGCAAACACTTCAGTATAGATTATAAATCTACAGTATAATAATAATAAGACCACCGAATGAACTCAACATCATACCTTATTGTGTCGAATACAATCATCCAGAAGCTTATCAGCATTTACATATTTTGCTGTTTTGATATACATGTCAGCAAGGAGCAGGCAGCTTTTCTCAAAGTCTTCAGCGATGCCAGGTGTCCACTGCATCTTGCTGATCCTCTTTAAGAAGTTTCTCGCTTTGGGAGCCTGTTTAAGCAGCAGCAGTGCCTGGGCGACTACTAGCAATAAGGTCTCCAACATCACCTACAGCCACAGAGAAAACAGTATATATAATATACTATATATAATATATAATAGCCCTAATAAATTATGATGGGTTTAAGTGTTTGCTTGATACTTGAGCCAGTAATTAAACAAATAAGCTATAAAGAAATGTATCTGTTCAATGATGCCAAATGCTGTTCCTCTAACAGCAGCAGCACTAAGTGTGTGATAAATAAAGTGCTGATGGAAAGTTTTCAAACCCTTTCAACCTTTTCACATTTTGTTTCATGCTCATTTTCTTGTGTGTGTTTTCCAAAATCTCTCCTCAATTTAGCCGAATCTAGACCAATTCCCAACCACTGTGTTAAGGCACTCCCACATGAGCAAACAGATTAAAACGTGCTTCCTCTGCACCTTTTCCAACTGTCACTCACACACCATTAGGGAGCGCCGTAACACATTCTGAGCACAGGTTCAGGTTCTCCATCCTTTCTACATGCATGAGCTTAATGATGCATGCTTGACTAGTATCACTATGATTGAGTAAGGAGTGCGAGTGCCCCCTACATGGCATCAATGAGCGCCTGTGATGATGGTACAAGTTTGGCACACATTTCTTTAGAAAGTCTCAAGTTGTTTATAAGCAGTAATATAATGTTTAAATCCCATTACATTACATTTACTAGATAATATTACAGTATAATTTATACAAGGCAATATTCTTCACACACTTGTTTATGTACGCCATCAAACCCCCTTTACCTTCTTTTCAATCAGGTCAGTCAGGACATGCACAGCGTTCTCCATTTGTTTCGGCTCCTTGCTGTAGATCAGACAGAGATTGTAAAGGATTGTGGCTTTGTCCTGGCCGAGTCCGGAGCGTGGCCGGAAATCTTTCAGCAGATTCTTGGCTATGTTCATTCCCCTCAACTTTTCATCATCAAGGACAAATGGCACACTGGAACTGGAAATTAAAAAAAGAACCAGTTAATTGGCGATAAATACAGTAGTTATGTTAACTACATAACTATAATATGTTATATTAAACATAAATATTTTTGAAAATCTAAGCAATGAAATTAGGAGAAGTTTGTTATTAAAGGTTTACTGCATTAAGCAATGTCAGAAATAAATTCATTCCAAATACATCTATACCAAAGTAAAAAGCCCAAAATCTTTGTCATTTTAATTAGGCATACCACATATCGGGCAGTGGTGGCACAGAGGGTTAAGGCACTGAGTTACTGATCGGAAGATCTGCGGTTCGAGCCCCTGCTCCACCAGGTTGCCACTGTTGGGCCCTACAAGGCCCTTAACCCTATCAGCTCCAGGGTTGCTGTATCATGGCTGACCCTGCATTCTGACCCCAGTTACGCTGGAATTTCACTGTGCTGTAATGTACATGTGACAAATAAAGGCTTAACTTAAGTTATTTATGTTCTACAGCTACTGTACCCCTAGCACTGGCTACGATTTGGTGATTGACACACCCTCCAAGAGTGCGCACCTTTAATAAATAGAACATGGCACATTTGAGTATCATTAAGACAAAAAAATAAGAGACATAAAAAAAAAAAAAAGCTACAGTATACAATCAGGACATTTAGTATATAAATGTTATTTCAGCATCATGTGTGAAAAAAGTGTATATTTGAAAATCTCAACATTAATATATTCACTGTAATTCACTTTTAAAGTATGCATACTTTCTGCTTTAAAACTACCTCCAAACTATTTCATATAATCTGACTCTATTAGATCTCACTCATTTCTCCAGAAGCGATCAGGCAAAACAACTTTGTCAATTCTGCCTGTTAAATCTGTTAATTTTGCCTTGTGCTGTGAACTGGTATCTTGTTGCAGGGTACACATTGCCAGACGTTTTTGCAGAAAAAAAAAAAAGCTCTTGTTACCTGGTGCACAAACTAATGTATGCAATAAAAAATATAGCAGCAGGTAGCTGCGGTGTCCAGCACTCCTTTCCAATAGCTGCCTGAGCTTACCAATTACAAAAAAACGATAAAAGAGGATTTAAATGAACATATAGTACTTATCAAGTATTAAGGGGATGGCTCAGTAATAATTGTGTAAAATGCTTGCTGAAAGCTTATTGCCAGAAGGCAGCAATGTTATCAGTCTTAATTTTAAAAAATCTAGTTACAAATTTTTGGATGTCTAATTCCTGAAAAAGCAACAATTTGGACTTTCAGACCCTACACCCCATCAATAACCACGCCGCAACCTTTGCAGATATCCCCAGAACATTACATTGATCATGGATTTTGCGCTGTTATTGCACTGAACATGGATCCATATGACCAATCATCAATTACAGCTCTTTGTATAAAACCATTGCACCACCTTAAAATTGATTGTTGTTAACAAACATGGACAACTTTGAGCTCCTAAACATTAAATGTTAGAGTTACTTAAGGAGCTTCTGTATTGCAAATCTACTGAATTAGCTCTGTACCTTGGGCCTTCATCTGCGCTCTCAAACACCTCTCCTCCAAATATCTTCTTGTCTGGGTTTAGACAGATATGCACCATCAGCTCAAGTGCATCTTCCCCCCATTCTGCATCTCTTCTGGCCTGGATCAGGTGCATCATTGCCTCCTGTACACGGTGCACATGCCTGATACAGACAGAGAGCACTTTAAAACCTGCGTCGCCGAGCTAAATACGCAGCAGAAAAAAAATTCTTTGTCTGTTAAACTAAATGTAAATCCATTATTGTTAGAAATCTTCAGGAAACTTCACAAAACAACTGTTTGCACTAAAAGAGAAACTCCAGCAGTGAGATGCTTAATACTAACCAGTAATAGAGGCCTTTGACATAGTTGTAACCTGGTTCCCTAACTGCAGTTGGAGAGTAGGCTTCACATTTCTCAAAGAAGCACAGGACTTCATCTAGTCTCCCTACCCAGCGTAGCATGTGCAGAAATTTCACCAGTGCATGGAAATTATCTGTCGCAAACAAAAACAGCAATGCTGCCATGTTGTATGCATCTTGTGTTACACTATAATATATGGCGAAAGTGTTGTGAACCTGACCATCACACCATTCCAGATTTCATTCCGTTTGCTGTTAAAAACAATGACCTTCACTCTTCTAGGAAGGATTTCCACTAAGAGCATAGGCTTTTTTTTCAAGAGCATAGCTCTGGGGATTTGTCCATTAGGCAACTAGTGCATTAATGAGGTCATGCACTTATGTTGGGCAAGGTAGCCTGGGGCACAGCAGATATTCCAGGTCATCCAGGTCAATGTATTTAGCCAGGTTTGAGTACAGGCCAGACTATTTCTTTTACTCCAGTGTTGGCATAACTGATCTTCAGGGTCATAGTCAAGAAAGACCATGTCAAGACTGGAGAGTAAAAGAAATAGTCTGTCCTGCACTCAAACCTCACTGAACACCTATACTTTAGGACATACAGCAGTGGGGTGATTTTCCAGTGTCCACAAATCTTTAGCCACATATTACATGTTAGATTTCCTGCTAAGTTACTGTTCCTAAATCAGTACCTGGATGTTTGGATAGGATGTCTGTGTACAGTTTGACGGCTTCTTCTTTTTGGTTTCTCTGGAACAGCACATCAGCTAACAGCTAAAGACATATTAAATGTAGAGAAACATGGACATGACTATTAAAATGAAGCTACTGGATGTCGTATAAAAACCTAAAGTGTTAAACATGTGTTGTCATGGTGGAAAAAATGAATAACCAAAATGTCAGCATGGGGAGGATCTGTTTAGGCCACTACAAATTCATTTCCTGAAATGAATAAGGATTTTTTTTTTTTAACAATATAGACCCACACTGATCACGCAATTTAATCTAAGGCTAGACTGCATGAATCTGGAAGAACGGCCTCTACACTACAAATGGACATACAAATATAGACAGTACCATAGTGGTGTTAGTATGATTTTCATTGAGCTTCAATATCTTAAGACAATGATCTTCACAATAATCCAGCTGGTGTTGTTCATAGTAAAACCGAGCCACCTGTAAATTAATCTGCAGGGAAGAAAAGGAGGAGCTGTGTCAGTTCCTTAACCTTCCCAGCTTTCAAACAACTTTCTGACAGGCATTGAGGTGGATGTGACATGCCTCTGTGTCATCAGGAGCGTAGCTCAGTGCTTCTGAATAGCACTGCTTCACTCTTTCCAGATCAGATTTCCGGTGATACTCTTGAGCCTGCTCACAACAAACAGCTGCTGCCACTTTTCTCTGCTCATCTGTGGTCCCAGGCTGCTCGAAAGGCATACGTCTCATAATCTTCTTCTGGACATCAGAAATCTGACAACAAGTACAGTAAAAGCATGGAAGGAAAATACAGTAAGTTTATAAAATAGGTGCAAAATTATAGTCTCAAATTAGAGAACATAAACAGTGGATGGATAATGTATACCATAAAAGGCACTGTTTCAATTTCTTCACAAAGATATGATAAAATATTGCAAAAGCTACAAATATAAAAGTAATGGTTTGGGCTGAGGAAGAAGCACTGACTGGCTCATTACTTCACATCTAACCATCATGAATGAGACTGAATTTTCTTTCACCAATCATCATGCAGAAGACGGATTTGTCTGAAAAGGTAGGAAGCCTAACCTAACCTCAAAGCTGGGGTGAAGAAAAAAAAACTTCCTCTTATTTAAAATTTCTGGCAGATTAAATACATCACAGCAGGCGAGAACCGCCTTGCACAGGTCAAAAATGTTTATAAAGGAACAACTTCTCTAATCAGAAAGATTTCAACACGATCGAAGAGATGTCCACGTAAACGTACAAAATACTGTGGGAACATTTTGGGTGGATGGCCCACATACTATGCGTGTGATGGTCATGTGTCTAAATCCTTTTGATTACATTATATAGAAGATAAATACCCACTCACCTGTTGTATCGTCTCCAGACATGGCTCATTTCTGGCCTGCAGAATTTTCACAAGTATTCTTGAAAATTTTACATCATTTATCATGGTCTTCAGATCAGTGCCTGAGGAAACGAGAGTCCACTAGTATCTCAGTAACCCTTAAGAACCTTTCTAATTAGCATTTATACTATGTAATTAAAAAAAGAAGAAGAAAGCACACAAGTAAATACAATATGAAAAAGTATATCTTCATAGATTAAAAAAATTACTTAAAAATGTAAGAATAAAAAGCGAACTGCCCTGACAGCAGACGAATAGGTAAATTGGACATTGATTTCAAACAGAGTAATGTGCAGAGCCAATCTATAGAATATATAATATCATAGGAATATATAATTTAAAGGAATTACTGTCTTCATGATCCAAAGCCTTCAGTATAATTTTCTCAGCTCTTTCGGCGTGCATAAGCTTAAGCAGAAGCTCAGCCAGCTCTAAACACACAGAGTCCTTTATGCTTGTATGGAGAGCAGTTTCATAGTACTTAACCGCCTGAAGGATACAAGTCAAATCAGGCCACATATGCGCAATGAGTTACTGTGTAGAAATATCAGCAATAAAAATCCATTAAAAAAACACAACCAAAAAACAAGGTCACTTGCCTTGTCGTACTGGTGTGTCCTCACCAGGGCTTGGCCTATTTTCTTGGCAAGTGTTGCATCATTGGGTGCCATTTTTACACCTTCTTGATAGGCCTCAATAGCTTTTTCTGGCTGAGATAACAAACATGGTTTTATTTGGGCATGGAACTTATTATAAGAAGTTCTTTAAAATAAGGTAAAATATCTCCATAGACATAAAAGTACCTCTTGGATGTTCATAAAGGCATCACCAAGCAACATATACGAGTGAGGTCCTGGTAGCTGTTTACAGATTTCTCTGAAACAATTATAAAGCTCGTTTAGTTTTAGAGACAATGTTCAGTAATGAAAAACAGCAGTTAGAACAGCTATTGTATAATCCTTCATTCATTTATTCGTGATTGGTAGCTTTATGGTGTGCTATGGTAGCTATATTGGGTGAGATTCTAGTATATCAGTGAGCAGAAGGTTGTGAGCTGCTCAGCTACAGTGATAAAAAAGAAAAGTATTTCCCCCTTTCTGTAGGTGTATTTATTTATTTATTTATTTTTGCATATTTGGAAGCCTTAAATTATTCAGATCGTCAAACAAATTTGAATATTACACAAAGCATTATTGCAGTTTGCAAATGATGATTTCATTCAGTAAGGGAAAAAGCTGTGTAAACCCGCCTGGCCCTATGTGAAAAAGTAATAGCCCCTAAACGTAATAACTGGTTATGTAATGGGACAAACACCTTCCAAAAAGTTGGAATATTCGTTCAGAAGTCTTTGCAGGGTTTTTTGGCCAACAGTGGCTTTCGTCATGGAACTCTCCCATCGATGCATTTTGCCCAGTCTTTTTCTCAGTATTGAGTCATGAACACTGACCTTAACTGAAGCAAATGAAGCCTGGCGTTCTTTAGATGCTATTCTGAGTTCTTTTATGAGCTCCTGGATGAGTCATTGTGGTCCTGGAGTAATTTTGGTAGGCCTGCCACTCCAGCGAAAGTTCACCACTGTTCCACGTTTTCTTAATTTACTGATAATGGCTCTCACCATGTTTTGCTGGAGTCCCAAAGCCTTAGAAATGACTTTGTAATCCTTTCCAGACTAATACATGTCAATGTGAATGTGAATGTTTCTTAGGCTGTGATGATGTGTTGCTTTTTGAGATCTTTTAGTGTGTTTCACTTTGTCAGACAGATTCTCTTTAAGTGGTTTATTGATTCAACAGGTTCATTGTTCATTCACAATTCATTCATGGTTTTGTGCTTGGTGATGGCTCACCCAGTTATTAGGTTTCGGGGCAGTTCATTTTTCACATAGGTCCAGTTACGTAGGTTTGGACAGCTTTTTTCCCCTAAATAAATAAATGAAATCATCATTTAAACTGTATTTTGCATTTACTCAGGCTATATTTGTGTATTATTATTATTATTTTTAAAGATAATCTCAATTATTTAAGTATAACAAATATGAAAAAATATATATTTGCAAGTCTCTATCAAATAAATTAATATGCAGCAAGTGCTATTGGTTTTTATGTACAGTCACTGCAGACTGTTATCTAACCCACTTTTACTGCACACTGGCTCTCAACCACTTAAAATTACTTCAAATAAAGTTTAATAAGGTGTTAGAATTATTTTATATAAAAAGAAGTTATTTCTACTCCCTTGCTCTCTTTCTCATAGATCTGATATTAACATGTTAAATCTTTCCTGCTGCTATCTTCCTGTCTCCTCTTGCATCTGCTCTTAAAGGTGTGAACGCTCCCACGCTCATCTTCCCGTTCTCTCTTTATGTCTCTCTATCTCTCTCTGTCTCCTTCCCCCTCTCCCCCTAACTCGAGCCAACATCCTGAGATCTTTCTCTGGACGGACACTTCTCTGTCTTCCTCTCCTTTGATTCTTAAGGATCTCACCAGGACATTTACAATGGTTTATGTTCTTTGTAGTAATACATGTCAGTGGCACAGGCGTTTGGTCAAACATAAAAACCCCATCTTTTGCCGTTAATAAACAGAGACCTTTCTGACAGACAACGTGTGTGTGTGTTTGAGTCTCTCCTGGCGCCAGAAAAGCTTACCGAAGCTCAGCGGACAGGCCGAGCAACTCGCTTCTTCTACTACGAAACTTTAAAAAACTTTACATAAGGTTATCATGATCTATCTTTGGAAAAGTCTGCATTCACCTATAACATGCTATGTAGAGACTCTTGTCTCTCCGTCTTTCAAGATAAATGCCGGCCATCTTTTCCTTGGCTTGTATGTAGATGGAGTCACCCGGCATTATATTTCCCAGTGCATTTAGAGCTGTGTCAATATTATCCTTAGTTAAAGCCAAGTCCACATTAGCCAGGGTAACCCTAACTTCTTCAGGGGTGCCCTTAAACCGCCAAATTGCATCCTGTATAACTTTCGTAGCCTCGTGCTGCAAAAAAAAACAAAAAAGTGTAGACAAAGATCATTTCCAGAGCAAACCCACACCAAAAATGATCCACATCAAAACTTACCTGGTCTCCGTTTAGTCGCAGGGCATCTGCTAGCTCCAGGTACAGAGAAGCCCACTCACTGTTCAAGATCAGGTTTTCCTGTCCCTTAACAATCTTTTTGACCCCCGGCATGTTTAACATCATGTGGAGACACTGGATGGCCTCAGACAGCTGTCCGGCTTTCTTCAGAGCTCTGGCTTTGATTAAATTATACTGTGGCTTCTGTCTTAACTGAAAACACACACACATGCATATTGCACATACACACTTTTAGTTACCAAACCTTGTAATATGGTACAAGGGTGAATAAACATTTATCCGCACTCTGATTATATTAAAACTCCTGTTAGCAGGACCGTCTTATCAACGCTTACTGTCTTATTCCATTCAAGGCTACTGTCTCCTCAGTCACTGCTGTGCAGGTATGAATGTGTCCCATCAGTCCAGATTAAGTTCGGTTTAAATGTGGAGGACTGCTATCTAAGGGTGTTGTGATCTTGCATTATAACGCACATTTGCACACTTCTGCCCACCCTGTCGATACTCTACAAAAACTTTGTTTTAAGGTGTAAAGCATCCTCCCTATAGTGCTGATCTTCCTTTACCTGCTTGATCACCTGAACGCAGCCCTACGAGGATGAAGATTCAGTTCTCATGAAGAAGTGAACACAGCGATGCATTTATGGTTCGTATCTCAGCCTGAAACATTTTTTAATGAGGGAATACGAAAGCTTGTTGACAGATGGACAAATGTATTGAAAATCAAGTAGATTATGTCAAAGAAATGATGTAACAGTTTTTTTCTAAACGTGAATTAAGATAAATTCTACTTCCAGAGTGCGGATCATTTTTGACTCACCTTTGTATTTTAAGAAAACTCATTGGAATAGAAAAAAGTACTAAAATAAAATGTAGCGGGGAAAAAAACGAGCCCTCTGACTCACTTCAAAGTTATAGCTGACACCCAACTCCAAACTGCTCAGACACTTGCTGTATTCTCCTGCAAAAAGTTGAAGTTTGGCCTGCAGTAAGTGGATCTCAGGCATAGAGGGATCTTTCTCCATACAGAGGTTCAGAAAGTGTTGAGCAGCTGCCTGATCACCTTTAAATACAATGGTGAGTTGTTCAAAAGATTCCATTTATATGTAAAAAAAATAAAAAATAAAAACATAACAGACAATGATGTTATAATATATTCAACACTGTAACTTGGTTTACAAGTTAAAAGACATACCTGTAAGGAATTTGACATGTGCCATGTAATAGCAGCTGGATAACACTCGGGGAGCGGCTTTAATTACTGCCTCTAGAATCATACAGGCGTGCTTCAGTCCAAACGGATAGGATTGACCAGCATCATGCGGCATATCCTATAAACAGCATTAAGGGAGCAAGAAATATCCATTCCTGGTGTGGTAGAATGGCAAAAACTCAGTGACAAAGAGTTGGGCCCAAAGCAAGGCCAAAGTAAGGGTGCAAACAATCAATGGTTTATTAATTTAATACTTTTCCTAAATGTTGGCAGTGAATAAAAGAATTATTTTTGGATACATTTTGGGGAAATTCTTTTTTGGTTTATTAAACAAAACACATCATTAATCCTATGGCACCAACATCATGGAAACAAATTTAAAGAATACCCAGATACAAAAATACAGGACACACAAATACTGTCCTGAATTTACCAATGAATGTTATCTAATATATTCATTTGAAATACAGAAAGTGCTAATTAAAACAAACAAAAAAAAGGACCTTTAAAGTCCGTTCAACTGCCCCCCTGTAGTACATGCGGGTACCAGCCTCCCTCCCTCCCTCTAGGGACAAAATATACTCGCACTGTGTTGCCATGGTGACCATTTTGCTATTTATTCATTTCATTACTATTTTATGTCTGTGCACTAACTCAAAATAATGTATCTGAGATCGAACATTTCCTGGTGAGGAACTTAAGAAAGGAAATTGATAATGTTTCACCCAAACATTGTAGCTTTTTAGTTTGGGATCACAATGTATAAATAAAGAATTTCGCAGCACTTTACATGTGTGGTCAGCTACATGCACCACAATTTTTGAGGCTTCTGTCTGCATAACACAATGGCGATTTTGGGGGGAATAAAAAAGTAGTAGTACAAGTAGTACCTGGTAATATAGTAAGTGGATTCAAATTCCACAATATCCCGTCAAAACTTTTATTCATTTATTAAAAACGCACTTGAGTGAATGTTAGAGGCCTGAGTTGTGAGAAAGAATAAATTATTAGCTTGTTTATTTATTGAATAATAAGCTGTACGAAAATCAAGTACGCTTGGAAAAAAGTAAGAAAAGACAAAGACTCACCTGACTGCTGGCAAGGTGCATGCTGACGACCTCGAGGAGAAAGTTGAGGTTGAGTCTCTGTAGGTAGTCCACTCCATATGGTAGTCCTTGAAGAGTCTGAAAATGGAGCTCTGTGGCCTCCTTCAGCAAAGCCATCACACTCTCCTGAGCCGCTCCTCTCTTTGTGGCCAGAATGGCTTGCAAAAGTAGGATTTCCTGCCAAATAAAGACATCCATGTACTATTACAAAACATCACATTAATTAATTATAAAATGCCTCATAGAGTAATTTCTAATACACTGTATGATAGTAACACAGGTTTTATGTTCGAATGGCAGACATACTGCTGAGCCTCCTATAGATGCATGGAAAAACTCCAACTGCTCTGCTGCCTTCTCCACCCGGCCTCCCATTAGCTCACACCTGATCATACCTGAATACGCAAACAGAAGGATGGGAAGAAGAAGCTACATTTAGAGAAGTTGCATTTTAAAGCAGCAAAGCTATTACACAAGTGCGTTATTTAAAAAACGTTAACTGACTGTCGAGATACAATACCTGTTATAGCAGCCACACTGTCCGAGTCTATCTTCAGAGCTTTATTGTACCGTTTGTGAGCCTCTTTGTACTTGTGTTGGACAGTGAGAAGGTAACCGAGCTCAGAGATTATGGCAGAATCATCTGGTGCTTTGGCCACACATTTTTGCAAAAACGCAATCAGGATCTGGACAACATCTTTATTGTGTCCGCACTGTTGGAAAAGAGAGAAGTCCTTAGTGCGAGTCCAACATTTTATATATACAGGCAATAGGAGGTCAAAAGTCATTGGCTAGCAGCAGTTATTTATTGATGTGGAATTGACATACAGTATGAAGTCATCTTTGTGCTCAAACGATAATAAAACGATTAATATGTAAAAAAGTATGGAATAACAAAGAATTAACTAAAATGACTAAAGTTACAGTACATACAAACAGTAACACAGTACTTTATGATCATATTTACACAAAATCAGATTTTCAGTTTTGCAGCAAGATGATAATCCAAAGCACTATAGCAACTCGAAAGTATTTTTTTTGTAGGAAATGTTGAATGTTCATAACTGTTCAATCAGCTCATTGACGTCTATAAACAAAATTATCGAAAACAACATTACAAATCTGATGTCTTCATCTAGACAAATATTGAAATTTCAGTAAAGAATTTGCAATTGCTATATATGATAAAAGCACAATTACTGTAAGGTATTTTAAATACTTTTGACCAGGGCTAGGTCTAACTAATAAGCCAGTGTCCCACAGTCACCAGTGCTGCCTCTAACAAATGTTTATTGTACCAAATATTTATACATTTATACATTTATATTTATTTATTTCCATGACTCTATGTTCTCCATACAATAATTATAATATAAATAAAAAATAATAAAAATGTTAAAATTATTTTTAAAAAGTTACTACCTACAGTAGGTTTGTGTTTCATCATGGTTGTTTTCTTTAATCCAAACTACATACTAGTAAATAGTGATCAAAGTCACACACTACTTCAGCTACAGTAGTGTAATATCTAGCCATTCTATGCAGTAGACTTGCCTTAAGAAAATGTGTGTCGTTTTAAAAAGATTTTTAAAAAATAGTAGTGAGTAGGGAAGTTAACGAGAAATGAAGAACAAAAGTGTGCCAACTCTACAGTCGTGACCAAAATTTTTGAGAATGACACAAATATTAGTTTTCACAAAGTTTGCTGCTAAACTGCTTTTAGATCTTTGTTCCAGTTGTTTCTGTGATGTACTGAAATATAATTACAAGCACTTCATACATTTCAAAGGCTTTTATTGATAATTACATGACATTTATGCAAAGAGTCAGTATTTGCAGTGTTGGCCCTTCTTCTTCAGGACCTCTGTAATTCGACTGGGCTGCTCTCAATCAACTTCTGGGCCAAATCCTGACTGATAGCAACCCATTCTTTCATAATCACTTCTTGGAGTTTGTCAGAATTAGTGGGTTTTTGTTTGTCCACCTGCCTCTTGAGGATTGACCACATGTTCTCAATGGGATTAAGATCTGGGGAGTTTCCAGGCCATGGACCCAAAATTTCATCGTTTTGGTCCCCGAGCCACTTACTTATCACTTTTGCCTTATGGCACGGTGCTCCATCGTGCTGGAAAATGCATTGTTCTTCACCGAACTGTTGTTGGATTGTTGGAAAAAGTTGCTGTTGGAGGGTGTTTTGGTACCATTCTTTATTCATGGTTGTGTTTTTGGGCAAAATTGTGAGTGAACCCAATCCCTTGGATGAGAAGCAACCCCACACATGAATGGTCTCAGGATGCTTTACTGTTGACATGACGCAGGACTGATGGTCGCGCTCAACTTTTCTTCTCCGGACAAGCCTTTTTCCAGATGCCCCAAGCAATCTGAAAGAGGCTTCATCCGAGAATATGACTTTTTTTTTTGGAGAGAAGTGGCTTCTTTGCTGCCCTTCTTGACACCAGGCCATCTTCCAAAAGTCTTCGCCTCACTGTGCGTGCAGATGTGCTCACACCTGCCTGCTGCCATTCCTGAGCAAGCTCTGCACTGGTGGCACTCCGATCCCGCAGTTGAATCCTCTTTAGGAAACGATCCTGGCGCTTGCTGGACTTTCTTGGACGCCCTGAAGCCTTCTTAACAAGAATTTAACCTCTTTCCTTGAAGTTCTTGATGATCCTATAAGTTGTTCATTTAGGTGCAATCTAACACAATGATGGCTGAACGCGTTTCTTTGCAGGTCACCATGGTTAACAATGAAAGAACAATGATTTCAAGCATCACCCTCCTTTTAACATGTCAAGTCTGCCATTCTAACCCAATCAGCCTGACATAATGATCTCCAGTCTTGTGCTCATCAACATTCTCACCTGAGTTAACAAGACGATTACTGAAATGATCTCAGCAGGTCCTTTAATGACAGCAATGAAATGCAGTGGAAAGTTTTTTCGGGATTAAGTTCATTTTCATGGCAAAGAAGGACTATGCAATTCATCTGATCACTCTTCATAACATTCTGGAGTATATGCAAATTGCTATTAGAAAAACTTAAACAGCAACTTTTCCAATTTCCAATATTTGTGTAATTCTCGAAACTTTTGGCTATTGTTCTATTGTACTTCAATGGTGATCAGAGACATAACCACAACAAAGAAATATCCCATTGCTCAGTGAATTTAAATTTTTAATGTACTCCCCTAATAAAGCACTATATATGCAGGCTCCAGTCGCTTTGATAGATGAAGCAGATGTCTCACCAGTCTACTAATGGGCATGGTGACCTCCATATGAAGACTTGGAGTGCTGGGCTCGATGACCTCAACTGCATCCAGAAGTAACTGAAGATATTCCTTCACCTGCAGAACATAAATATGATCAATCTAATGCTGAGGTTATTGATGAAAGACCTAAACTGGCCACTTCATACCTCAAATGATTTAGCTTTTTTTTTTTAAATTAATTATATAAATGCTACCAGTGTTATTTAATATACCAAAACTCTGGTTGGTAGCTTTAAATACTATACAGGTAAACGTACAAATTATCTTTAAAAATATTTTTTTCTCCTGGTACTTGGCACACAGTTGCTTGAAATAATCACAAACTATTACATACTGTTCATGAACATCATGAACCTACATTACTACCTTCTCTATATCGCCATCTTTTGCTGCAGAGATGATGCTTAGCATCTGAAGTGCTTTAACGTTGTGTGCATCTAGCCCTAGGATCCTGTTCACCAGATGAAAAGAAAGCATGATTAAATCACATTAAATCTTCAATAAATAGATCTGAACTGATAGAAGGCCTACCTTTCAGCCACCTCAGCTGCGTGTTCCCAGTTACGTAAAGCCATAAATATGTTCATCTTGAGAACCAGTGCTGGAATAAAGTCAGGATAGGAAACTATGATCTGATTGATGATATTCAGAGCATAGGTCTCCTTCTGTCTCGCCATGAAAAATTCCACCTATTAGCAGACCAAGAATTTAAACCCACATTAGGGTTACTTTGTTTGTAATGTTTGTCTTACTGGGTGTAATAGTGATTCTCATGTAAAATTTCACCATTATGTACCTTTCCCATCAATCCAAACACGTTTTTTGAGTCAGAAATGTTACTGTCAAAATACCGTGAAGCCTGAGATCGCTCTGCATCATTCTCTGAGGTCAGGACAATCCATGACTTAAGAACATAGCCCTATTAACACATACATTAGTGTCTCTGTACACAGTTACAAAAAACAGCAATGTTCATGCTCAATTGCAAAACATGCATTAAGTGGTTTTTTGTCTTTATAAAGCTTTTTTTTGTTGTTTTTTTAAGACATCATAGCATGTCTAAGGACATCTGCACAGCATTAAATATTTAAATGAAATTAAACTTTCTAAACTCTACAGAATTACAGTTTCCAGTTTTAGTGCTTATTTAACATTAATGTTTTACAATAAACCACACAAACCTCTGAAGATCCGTTTGATAATTTGATCATCTTGTCTATGTACTCTTTGGCTTTCTGATTTCTCCCCAGAATCCAGTAGAGCAGTGCCACATAGTACAGAGCCCTTTCCCCAGCTGTCCTCTTGGCTCTCTTTAAAGAGGACTCCAGCTCAGACACTGCCTCTCCATCTCACACACAAACACACAGAGACCCATGCAATCTACCACTTCAGATTTTTTAAAACACAAATTAACTACTGGTTTAACGGCTAGGGAGAGCTTGAGCCATAAAAAATAGTAATAGAAAATTTTTTTTTAAACTAAATTTAACAAAGAAACCTCACTTTTAAACTGTCAGATGACTTTTCAAAATATAAACAGATTGTCCAAATATAGGGATACCATATTGTAAATAAACAATTAAATACATATTTTGACATGTCTTTGACAAAATAAATATTTAAGACATAAAAAGTAAAATTAAATAACTATCTAATTTTTGGAGTTTTGGGGAAAAAAATGATTCAAATTAATCTTCTTGTGCAACTTTTCTTTGAATAGTGAAATATGTTGTAAATATTATGTTGTGAACAAAATAGTTTTGAAAACAATAGAAGACCTAAAATTATTCATAATTATTCAAATAATTTGTTCTGGAAGCGGACTCGTATTCCAAAACACTCATAAACCAAATCAAACCTTCCCATAAGAAATAATAAATACTCAAATAATTCGTTCCACAGCCCAAAAAAATAAATTCAGAAAAATAATTAATACAATATATAAAGTAAAAAAAAAAAAATTAACCTGCATTTTACCTTTAAGAAAAGTGAAAATAAATCCCAACAGATAAGTGTTTCCGTTTGTGCGCGCAGGCGCCGTGTGTGTGTGTGTGTGGGGGGGGGGGGGGGGGGGGGATTAGCCCCTTCCCTCGCCTCGTCTTACACAGTAAAACTCCTCCTCCCCTCCCTCCACCTCGCTTTTTAAGTTTCACAACAAACACATACACAACGGAAACACTGTTTTAACAGGAAAAAAGAAATCTCTCTAATGACAATCCCGTGAGCGCAGACTAATGGACTCACTGCTGTAAAGTAAAAAACAAAACAAAACAAATGAACCAGCACCTTACCTTTGAAAAGAATCGAGACAGAGCAGAGTTTCTGTGTAGAGCAGAGTGTGTGTGTCTGTGTGAAGCCGGGGAGGAGCGGTGTAAAGGCGAGAGAGTGTGTGTGTGTGTGTGTGTGTGTGTGTCGGTGTCGGTGTGTGTGTCGGTGTCAAAAAAAACTCGGCACTCGTAAACCAAGACGTGCTCGTTTTTCAAGTCAAAATTTATTAAAAATCTTTGCTTGTCTTGCGGAACACTCGTAAACCGAGTTACTCGCAATCCGAGGTTCCACTGTATATATTATATATAAACTACTAAACTGTATATTTATCTATCCTCCCCAGTTGATTGACATCCTTGTAAATATATAAATAAACTATATACACACACACACTCACTCACTGTTTATGCCGCTATACAGTATATATCTTGTATTCAGGGTCACGGGGGGCCTGAAGTCTATTCCAAGGGACTTGGTGAATAAAGACAGGGTACACCCTGGACAAGACATCGCAGGGCACACACACTCATTCACACACTACATGCAATTTGAGAACGCCAATTATCCCAATCTGCAGGTCTTTGGACTGTGAGAGGAAACCAGAGTACCCGGAGGAAACCCACCAAGCACAGGGAGAACATGCAAACTCCATGCACACAGAGAGGGGAATTGAACCCGGACCCTGGAGATGCAAGGCGACAGTGCTAACCACTACCATGCCGCATATGTACTGTATAGACTGTATATGAACAAATCCATGAAGCCGAGAGAAATTTCTGTAGACCCATGGTTTTAATAAAAAATTTTAATTATATAGCACGTTTAACAATGGCCATCGTCTCAAAACAGCTTCACAAAATTAAAAGAAAAGTATGGAAATGTTTATGAGATGTGAGAAAAATGTGTATAAATCTTAATGCAGATTGTCCCCGATGAGCAGGCTGAGGGCGATGGCGGCAGGGGAAAACTCCCTGAGATGGAAATAGGAAGAAACGTCAAGAGGAACCAGACTCAACAGAGAACTCATTCTCATTTGAGTGCGGACATACATTAGGCAGCTGGAAGTGTATGTAAATAAAACATGTACAAGGATGTCAATCAGCTGGGAAAGACTAAAAAAAGATTTTTTACACCCCTTTTCACATTTTGTTATGTATTACACTCATTGTAAAATGTATTTAAATCTTATTTCCCCTCATTATTCTCAACAGATACTCTATAATGACAAAAACAGGTATTCAGACCTGGTCAAAGCCCTTTGTCAGAAATGACAGCCTCAAGTCTCCGTATGAATGATGCTACAAGCTTTGCCACAACTTTGAGTTCCCGAGCACTCTGGAGAAGGTTTTCACTCAGGATAGCTCTTTACATTTTCTGCATTAATTCTCCCTCTATGCTGACTAGTTTCCCAGTCGCAGAAAAAATCCCCACAGCATGATGCTTCCACCTATACTATAGGGATGGTTTTAATAGGGTGATGTGCAGGGCCTGATTTCATGATTCCAAATACAGTGGGGAAAATAAGTATTTGACACATCAGCCTTTTTATCAGTAAGGGGATTTCTAAGTGGGCTATTGACACAAAATTTCCACCAAATGTAGCAATCAAGCCAAATATTGAATTGATACAAAGAAATCAGAATATTTAAGTATACAAGTTGAGTCATAATAAATAAAGTGAAATGACACAGGGAATAAGTATTGAACACATGAAGATAAGGTGCAAAATGGCATAGAAAGTCAGGAGATCACCTGAAATCTGTCAGTATTCAGAGAGAAACCCTGCCCCCTATCAGTACTATTTGATATCAGCTACTTTAGTCCTAATTCATGGCCTATAAAGGCTTCTCATTACCCAGGAGGCACACAGGAAAGACGTCATGATGAGTAAAAGCAAAGAACTCTCCCAAGACCTTCGTAATCTTATCGTTGAAAAGCATTCTGATGGGAATGGTTATAGGCGCATTTCCAAAATGCTGAATGTTCCTGTGAGCACTGTGGGGGCCATTATCTGGAAATGGAAAGAGCATCAGTTCACCATAAACCGGCCACGACCAGGTGCTCCATGCAAGATCCCTGTCCGAGGAGTCCAAAGAATAATCAGGAGAGTTCTCCAAGAGCAAAGAACCACTCGGGCAGAACTTCAGGAAGACCTTGCATCAGCAGGTACTGTTGTTTCAGAGAAAACTATAAGCAATGCACTGAACCGCCATGGCATCAATGCATGCTCACCACGCAAGACTCCACTGCAGAACAAAAAGCATATTGAGGCTCGGTTAAAGTTTGCAAAACAGCATTTGGAGAAGCCTGTGGATTATTGGGAGACTATAGTATGGTCAGATGAAAGCAAAATAGAACTTTTTGGCAGTCATTCTACACACCATGTTTGGAGAAGAAATGACACTGCTCACCACCCCAAGAACACCACAGTTAAGTTTGAGGATGGAAGCATCATGGTTTGGGGCTGCTTTTCAGCAAGGGGTTCTGGCAGACTTCATATTATTTAAGGCAGGATGTATGGAGAAATGTACCAGGACATTCTGGAGGATGGACATTTCAGCAAGACAATGATCCCAAACACAAGGCCAAGGAAACAATGAAGTGGTTTCAAAGAAAGAAAATCAAGTTGCTTGTATGGCCCAGTCAATCACCTGACCTAAATCCCATAGAAAATCTATGGAGAGAACTGAAGATCAAAGTTCATAAAAGAGGCCCAAGGAACCTTCAAGATTTAAAGACCGTTTGTATGGAAGAATGGGCCAGAATCACTCCTGAGCAATGCAGACAACTGGTCTCTCCATTCAATATTGGCTTGATTGCTACATTTGGTGGAATTTTTGTGTCAATAGCCCACTTAGAAATCCCCTTACTGATAAAAATGCTGATGTGTCAAATACTTATTTTCCCCGCTGTAGTTCGGTCTTTGTGTCATCAGACCAGAGGGTTTTGTTCCTTATGGTCCGAGAGTCATTCAGGTGTTTTTGGCAAACTCCCAGACAGCTGTCATGTGACATTTAGTCTACATATATCTCGCTCAGCCTCATGGATTTATTTTCACTCTGACATGCACAATCTACTGTATTGTGAGACCTTATATAAAAGTATCTATACTGAGACAGGTGCACGCATTTCCTAATTACATCCAAACACATCCCAAGGATGACTGATAGATGTAGGATGCACCAAAGCAAGTGTCTTAACACAAAGGGTTTAGAGCTTACAGTGAATGGGATATTTCAGTATTTATTTTTTAAATAATTAGAAAACTACAAATCACCTGTTTTTACTTCATCATTGTGTGTAGAAAGATGAAAAAAAGGATATTTGAATACATTTTTAAATTAGTGTGAAACATGACAAGATGTGAAAACCTTAAAACATTTCATCACAGTGTATATCCTATGCATTCATGCCTCATTACTGTGCAGGATAAATGTGTGCAGAATACATTTATTGTGTAGACCATCCTTTGGAGTGTGATATTTAGCTCAGGGACTGTTTACCTCTGCTCTCTGCCTGCCTGTGCGCCCACAGCAGGGCCATCACTGAGCACAGACACACCTGAGGATTGTCTCTCAGAGGGTTCAGCTCTCTCACAGCCTCCTGAAAGCGTCCTTAAACACATGACAGGTTAACAATCATGACATTAATCATACAGCTCCATTAAACCCATCATCCTGGGTCTTGATATATATACTGGTCTTACAGTATGTTACCTTCATTCAGAGTTGCAAAAGCTTTGAAGAACAGGAGCACAGGGTCGTTTGGGTACAATCTCAGGTAGTGCAGAGCAGTATTTATTACCTGCCTGTAGAATCTCTCCCTCAGAAGGTAGATCAGAGAGGCCTGAAGTGCAAACACACCCACCTCAGATTAAATAACCCCCTAATAACCCAGGTGGACATTCAGAGTGAAAAACAAATGACTGCTTCGACTTACTAAACAGGTCGGATCCGATTCTGCCATGATTGACTTCTCCTCGGTTAGTGCAAATGTTGGTCGAGTTTACTCAGATGCGTTTCTGAAGATCTGAGCGTAGGCTGAGATCAGCCCTGAGGCAGGAAAACTTTTTGGTGTCTTGGTAACAGCAGTAAACACCTGCAGCTCACAGGCCAACTAATCGATCACTCACTGCAAAACAGTGATTTATTTCTAGCCTGTTGTTAACTAAAAGCTCAAAATTACTGTATTCATGCTTAAATATTTATTGTTTTAAAATTAACTGATCTACTACCACTAGTGTTAATAATAATAATGATAATTCACTTTATGCTACAAGGCTCCACATACAGTAGGAGCATAAAGTAAAGTGCAAATGTCTTAGGTACCTTGATTTTGGTCCACCTGAACTTTTGCCCAAAGGTTCATAAGAAAATGCATGCACTAAAAGGTGTCGCCATTTTTAAAACTGTTATTTGTTACTTTATATTCAGATTGGAATAAACCAACCTTTAAATCATACCTAGAATTAAAAATTCTGAAAAGTTTTGATTTTAAAAGAGGCTCATGACGACGGTGGACTGTCCGAGAGACAACCAGTGTAAAAAAACACTTGAAAAAAACACATTCTACAGAACTACTGTTTGGTGATATGTTGAAGACAGGCCTTTCATTTTATCTAATTTTAAGCCACTAAAGGAAAGGCAAAGTATTAATAATGTGATAAATAGCTAAAACCTATTGGCTCAAAAGGTAACATATTTTGATGCATGCATTTTATCATAAAACTATAGAGGTCAATTTACTTCTAGCATAACGGGGTAAAGGTCCATATACTGTAGGACTGGGCAATTAAAGCTCCCCACCACTGGAGATATGTCTGTCATTTCTGTTTCAGCTCGACAACTAATTGTAACTGAGGATGAAGGACCTTGCTCAAGGGCCCAACAATGGCAGCTTTGCAGTGATTGGGCTTAAACCTACTGATCAGCAGTACGACACTTAACTTGCATTAGTGAGGTGCTAGAAAAACTAGTGGAAACATTTCAGATTCCCAAAACACATGTGCAGTGTTCTGTATATAGACAGACAGGCATGAAATAAAAGCAATAATAAACTAAACAACATAAAAAAAAAGCACTGGTCTCTCTGGTAATTCTCATTACAAAGTACACTTTTTTTTGCTTTCTTTATTTATTCTTTCAGACTAAAACCAAATAGAGAATGCATTTTTATATCATTGTGCAATCTAAGCTTTGATTGACAGTTTGCAAAGCCCAATCTATTTTGCATAAATACATCAGCCACCCAGTTATCCTTTATTTATGATTCATTATATTTTCACTGTTTTCTAAACTCTTTACAGTAGTTCTCTGCCCTCTTGTGGTTGAAAAGAGTGCTAGCAGCGACTGGATCATAAGAGAAACTTACGAGTCTTTCTCTCCGACTCTTGTGTCATATTTCTCAAAGATCACACAAAAAGCACCTTTTGAAGATAACATGATTACATTTTTTTTTGTTAAAAAAAAAAAAAAAACGATAATTAAAAGCAAATCAGAGGGTAAAACCGGCCTATAAAATAATTACAATCTATGTACAGAATGATGACGTCAACGAATACAGCACAGCATTAGTGAGTGATGCATGACTGTTTTTTTGTTTGTTTTTTAATGAAGAAGGGGATTAACAAGATTGATCAAATAAAACCCCAGACACTTCTGGACTAAAGGTCATTAAAGTTTGAAATTTGCAATCTTTCACTTTCAAGAAAATGTTTAATGGTTTAAAATCAGGCCCAGATTATTATTAGTTCATTTAGATTTTGCATTTCTCTGTAACATAAGGATTGAAATAGTTCTAGCTAAATCAACATCTATGGAATGTATAAAGGAAGGAGAGCAAAAATATGTGGTGTTTCGCATCACAACGTGTTGTACAATATGTTCAGTATTATCAAGTATCAAAGTAAACAAACTCCAAAAAAAAAAAAAAACAATAAAACTTATAATGACACATGAAACAGATGGCAATTAAATAATAATCTCAAGTTTCAAAAAGACAGTCACACTACCCTTTCGATTTGTCAGCTGACTGTTCACAGTAGATCTCCTTTCCCAGTGTTTTCCTGTTCTTACCTCAAACCTGACACCTCCAGATCCACTTTACTCAGTGTGGAGATCTGGTGTGAATTCACAGGTGAAAGTGTATTTTGTGTGTATCAGACTCCGTGGAGTACTACATGTCAGATCACAGGGAGCATGAGTCTGGAAGTCCATGACAGGGTTTGGAACAGGAAATGTGGACAGATGCGTAGCGTTAAGGTCGATTTCTTACGTCGATTTCTGTTTGTAGTGAAGGGTTAGGTCTCCACCACTCTTCCAGATGAAATGCTTTACTGTTCGCAGATCCATGTTAGGATCCAGAACCTTTCAGAGGAAAAACAGAGCAGTGAATCCAGGTTAGAGGCAACGGGGGGGGGAAAAAAATCATGACACTTCTTAAAATTTCTTGATTCAGATGAGGATAATATACTGTCGGGTGTAAAAGTTAGTAATTCAATGTGTTTTGAATTTAATGTGTTTTTGTGCAAAACATAAAAATCATTTTATCATAGTTCGTCTTAACGTCAGGCAAATAGAACCTCAGACATACAACGTATAACTTTTTTCACCCTACAATTATATAAAAAAAAAAAAAAAAGAAGAGCAATACTAGGTACACCCTTACTGCTTCCATATGTTGCAAGAGGGTAAGTTGAAGCTAGGTGCTGCTAATCATCAGCACTTGATTAATTGATCATCAGCAGGTGTGCAGACCTCTATAAAAGCAAAAGGTTTGGCAGTTTGCATGTAAGACACGCATCATGTCATAAGCAACTGCCTTAACGTAGGGCTACAACTAATGGTTATTTTGATAATCAATCCATCTATCGATTATTGAAATGATTAATTGCATTATTGCAGTCACAAGTACTCAATAGCTTTTAAAATTAGCTTGAGGAGGTTTTTTGTGCATGTTTTTTTGTGCATAGCTAATAATCAAGATAATAAAGATGAAGGGGGTGGAGGAGAGTGAACTACATAAGAAAAGAACATACACCTGAGAAGAATATGGCTAAAATGTGTGCGCGCGTGTGTGAGGGAGAGTGAAAAAGCGTGCGTGCAGAGCTCAAAACTTTAAAAAGTTAATTGAAAAAAACAAAAATGGAAA
This sequence comes from Clarias fuscus, assembly GCA_030347435.1. NCBI lineage: Eukaryota > Metazoa > Chordata > Actinopteri > Siluriformes > Clariidae > Clarias > Clarias fuscus. The sequence goes on along the minus strand of CM059207.1, from coordinate 28,655,905 downwards.
TAAAAACATGACTCCGTGTACACTGCGATCTCAATTCAACAGGACCTTAAGAGAGCTGTACATATAGCTGGCATCTGTTGGGACGCCCAAAAACCTCAATGAACTGAAGTAATGTTGGAAAGAAGAATGGACCACAATTCGATGTGAGAGACTGACAAAGTCATACAGGAAACAACTACTTGAAGTTATTACTGCTAAAACTGGATCTTCATTTTTGTTCAATAAATAAATGATGAAAAAGTTATATGTTGTTAATTTGAGATTGTGTATTTGCCTAATACTAAAACCTGCTATGATCAGGTCATTTCTTATTATATTTTTCCATAAAAACACATAGATTTGAAAGAGAGGGGGAAATTAACTTTATAACATGCCTGTAAATCATTTTTAAAAACTCAGAGTGTAAATGACACTGTTAAAGAGGACAAAGTTATTGAATTACAAAGATCTAAGGGTCATCGAAAGAAAAAAAGATAAGGGTAATTATTACAGGGCAATAGAATGAGGAGTATATTTATTGAGGAGGAATGAGAGAATGCAAATACTGGAGACCTGAGGCAGTCTTCAGATCTGTACCTGACATCAGGTTTTTCTGTGGACACCTTGGACAGTAAAAGCGATGAAGGACTTTACCTGGTCCTGACAGAGCAGCTCGATCTTCTCCTCGGCGAGCACTGCCATGTCCTCCTCCTCTTTCTGCTCACTTGGCTTCTCTCCAGCCGAACCGCTCGTCTGGGACTCGCTGTCCAGGTTAATGATCTTCTCATAAACGTGCTCCATTACTTTTCTCACCTGGAGCATGTCGCTAGCAGACAGACGATCTCTAAAACATAGAGACGAGAGATCATGTAGACGTTACAGCTATGTTGAAATATTGTTTTCAATGAACCTTTATTCTAAAGTGTCTTGTTGTCTGATTTAAAGGTTAGAGAAAATGCAGTAAGCTAGACATAACATCCCATACAGGTCAGACAAGATGGTTTTATAATTAAAATGAGAGCAATCAAAATTCTTGTTGTATAATGTCTGTTTTTTTTTTCACTCAGACTAAAGACAAAATATACAGAATTGTATTATTTACCAAATATACTATATAAAAAGATTAATTACCGACTCATTATACACTAAATCAGCCATAACATTTGATATTCTCAACCTTGGGCTTTGCATTTATTTATAATATAATAACAGGTCCAACAGATTTTAATGCATTGAGCATTCAGAGGATTATAAAAAATATAAGAGATGAAACTGATTAAGAACACATAGCAGACTGTGAATGCCAAGTGTAACTCAGGTTAGGTATATTAAACAGGCAATATCTGGGTCTGAATCAGACTCAGTAGGCATTCTGCACAAATTAATGTTTTTCTTTTTCATCTTCTGCTAGGAACATCAGGACATGCAACATTCTGCTATTTATTGTTTTACAGAAACCAAATTATTAAAAAAAAAAAAAAAAAAAAAAACACTTTGTGAACAGAATATCAGGGGTAATAAAGTACTCATTTAGAGTCTAATTACAATTGGACAATGAAAAGGCTCTTAAACACAAAAATTTAGAGATTAGTTTCAAAACTGGTCAAATGGTGAAGAACCCAGACACCAGTGCTATAATACTGTAAAACCTGAATACGTTTATAAGTTATTCTACGATTTCCACCTTTAATAATAACCTACTTCTTCAACGTCTTGGCACCAGATGAAGAATGGGGTTGGAGGTAGAAGGGGATTTTGTTGAATTTTGGCATGTTTTTCTGTATAAAGGAAACAGAGCAGAAAAAAAAAAGACTTCAGAAATGAAGATATCTTTCGATGTGGCTTTTTCAATAGGTCTTTATAACTGACGAATGTATTTACACAGCGCCGGTGAAAACCTCTACCGGCATAATCTTACACCCTGAGCAGTCTAAATCATATTGATTAAATGACATTTAGACTAGAGGCAGGATTGGCACTGGGGATTCTTAAGCACTCACATCCACTGTAATGTCAATCACCCACTGTGGAACAGTTTCATTGAGCAGCATGGATTCAGTCTCGCCTCCAGAGTCTCGACAGAGCAACCTGCACATACGGAGACACATCATGCATGCGGGTCTTTGTTTGTCTGGCAAGACCGCAAACAAACCTGCACACTTTCTAAGAAACAGACCTGAACAGTGTCCTTCCGCCCGCTTCACCAAAAATGACAGGAGTGTGTGGTGGGACTTGGAAATATCCGTTTCCTTTCTGTATCCTGTTCTCATGCTCACCATTCACTAAAGCGACAGACATTTTTTTTTACTTAACATGATTCTTTATAAAGAAATACCCACTGGACACAAAAGAATTTCCTAACAGAATTTCATACCGTGGTTCAGCTCGGTTTCGTCATCCATTGGGCTGCTGTGCGTCCTGGGCCAATATTCTAACAGGGCTTGGAGCAGTAGTCCTCCCAGATTCACTACAACACACATACAACAACAACTTTCAATTACTATTCCATACAATGCACAATGCAAGCATTCACATCGAATAGAAACTTTAAAAATCTAAAGGTTTCTGGATCTTTGAAAACTAACCTTGCTTTTACTGAAACCATATTACAAAAGAATGAGAAATGTTATCTTGTTGATTTTATTATTATTTTTTTAATGTGTGTACATTGAATGGTGGCCCAGGTCTGCCCGCCTCAGGTCTGTGTGTGTGGAGTTCGCATGGGCTTGATGTTTTTTTACCGGATAGTTCCCAGTTTCCACCCACAGTCTAAAGACATGCAGGCTTTAGACATGTTAGGCTACCTGCCGTTTCCAAAGTGCACACGGTGTACGAGTGTGTGCGCAATGGTTCGGCACCCCGCCCATGATAGACCCCACCTAATGCCCCGAGTCCCCTGAGATAGGCTCCAGGCTCTTCAGGATAAGCGCTATAGAGAATGAGTGAATGAGTGAGTGGGTGTGTACATTAAAACTAATGCTATCAGTTTCATGTCCTAAGTATAATAATGATCCTGACACATGTTTTAGCATTTACTCAGACAGTGGGAGTGGCGAAAGGTTATGGACAGACATATAATAATCACTTGAAAGTTAGACTCATTGCCCAGGAACAGCCAGGCACAAGCAAGTACTTTTACACATCCGACCTGTGCGTTTCTCACATATTGCTACACTCACGTTTTGGGTCTGAGCCATCTGGACTGGTAAATCCAGCATCCTTGGCCGAGACCCAAGCAGCAAAGCAATCGCTCTCATCGAGTGTAATGGTCAGCATCTATAAAGCAACAAACATAACAAAATTACCAAAACAAACACACCGACAATAAAAACTGGAATCCTGGACATCATTCTCAGCCATTGTTTTGTGTGAAGTTAACATTATCTTTTATGTTAACAAAAACATAAACATGTTTTTTTTTTTTTTTGCATATTCAGTGATATGACCCACCCCTGTTTTAAGATCCACAGAAAACCAGTTAGGCACATAAACCATCTTAAATCGTTTCTTGATCTCCTCATCAAACTCTATCTTTCCCAAATCTTCAACTTTGCATGCCTGGATAAAGGGAACAGATAAGGAAAAGTAATGATACTGTGACAATGTTTGGAAAGAAAAAAAAAAAAGAAGAAGAAAAGAAATGCAACTAATGGCAGGTCATACCTTTAATACATCCCAGTACGCTATGTTGTTGTTGGTGTCTTTGGTGAGTATGTGTCTCTTGTCATTCAAAATGTGGCACTGGATTATACTGGCTCCACCTAGAGGACACATTAAGGTACTTGAAGTGTGTGCTGCCATTCTGAAACCATAAGCAACTGGAAAATTATGACGGGAAGAAATAAAATCTAAAGGTCCTGACGCTATTTCAGAATCATAAAGCACCACATTATTATTAAAAATACTTCATGGTGGGCAAAAAAATAAATAAATAAATAAATTCAGAAATACATTAACACAAGTTTAATTAATAAAGAAATATACTTCCTCAAAGTATGGTTGAAAGATTAATTGCACCTGCATGAATGGTTGATGATTATAAAAGTGGTTATAAACTAGATATTGGATTTCAGTTTTCACTTCTAGGAGTTAATACATTTTAAACTACTGGCTGAGATGTGGCAAAAGAGAACCTATGTATTGGACTAAATGCAGAACCATCAGTACTTAAAAACTATATGTAAAGTGTACAAACGCATAGAGCAGTGTGCACCAAGTTGTGTACCTTTAATAACCTGATCCGGCTGTGTGCACAGTGGTGTCAAGGGAGTGCTGCAGTCATTGTCGTAATCGCCAGATGCTCGGAAATTGTGTATGCCCTTTAGAGACTGCAGGGTAATAGAGATTAAATGAAAATTGAGGCTCGAAGGCTCAAGGCTCAGATCTTACAAAGACATTATTATGCAGTGATGTTAGCTTTTTAAAATTTCAAGCACTGGAAATGCTTAGGTGGTGACACAGTGTGAACTATTGAGGTATTGTGTGCATGTATGTGCTTTGAAGTCAATCAATGCATTACTAGTAATACAACATGCTATATGATTAGAATCCAGTGCTTAATTTACAACACACCATTATTATAAACAAGGGAAAATATTCAAACAAGTTGAACTTTCAAAGTAAAATAAAAGACAAAAGGATGATTAAAGTTTAGGAGGACGAGTCTATATGATGTGTCAGGAACAGCTGGAGCAGGTGGCAGCTTTATTCACGTCACTGTGGAAGGCAGCTGTGCTTACCCATTTGTTAACGGTGGACTTTGTGGTGGAGACCCAGATGGCCGACGGTGGTTCCGCTGACCTGTCCAGCTCCATCTGCCCAAGGCCAAATATACATTCAGCAATTTTACTTTCTTTGCACATAGGTACAGTTCTTTAAACTACACTCTAAACAATTTTCTCTCCACACCTGTATTTATTGTTTTAGCACTTGCATTTGTACAGTATACATCAGTGCAGCCTGTTACTTAAGGTCATTGTGCTCTCAGGACAGTGGAAAAACTATACTGGCGAGTAAAGTGAGGAAACTTCGATTGAAATACAGTGAACCTCAGTGAAGTTATTTGCTAAAATTATTATAGACACAATGAAACTATGAGAGAAATCTATCCTTTATTAGAAGTATGTATGCTTAAATGAAATAAAGATCATTAACAAAAACGCTTCTTAATGAAAAAGTAAGTGGAACCATGCATTTACAACCTATTCCTACCATAGAGAATATGCAGCGAGGAACCTGAGAGAACGTCTCAGTACGCAACCTCTCCAGGTCCTCTGCCCTGTTTTATATGGGCCTTTCTTTTGTATGATGTTGGTAATGGCCTTATTTTCATTTAAAATCATCCAGTGCTTAATGGAGTCCATGATGATGTGTATTCTAACAAGGTTTCCGGGGCACTTAGAGGGAAAAACATCCCCAGAGCATCTCAGGACCTCTAACAGTAATGATCATATTCTATTCTGTATAACCTTCTTCCTTTATCAAACTCATTTTCTTTTTTTTCTTTTTTTATTTCCTAATGTTTTTTTTTTGTATCTCATGCAACTACAGAACCCAGTTCCAGAAGGCTTCAGTTGCATCTAGCAACCTTCAGGTACTTACATATGTAGTAAAATAAAAGAAAGTGTTTTGATATGAAGTTGGTACCCAAGAGTAGTTTGTATTCTTTGGGACCACAAAATGCTGCAATCTTCTGCAAATATCCTACTGTGACCGCCAGAGAAGTTTTTGCCTGTCTAATCATCCCCCTCACTATGTGTATGTGTGTCTGTGTGTGGGAATTAAGTACACTTGTGTCATTTTTCAAGGAAGTTCATTAAAGCTCTGTTTTCTTTACTTAATGACTTCCCTAAATGTGAATATGGACATTTTCAGGTGTAGCTAATTTTATCACCATTGACTAAGGGAATTTGGCCTTTGTGTCACATCTTATTTATACCCCAGTGAAACAGGAAGTCATGGGTGACTATTTAAGACTGTAAAAACACTAAAGGTGCACATTATAAATAGCTTAATATAAATACAAACATGTTTTATCGTTTATACAGTAGGTACGCATTATTGTGACGGTTCTGTTTAAACAATATATTTGGAAATTTTAAATATTTCCTTATAATATTAATTTACTTCTCTTGAAGCTTAGGTTTCTTTGATATTTTTAGCCTACGATTAAACTCATTAACCATCTTCTATAACCTTTAATTAAACTCATCTTAATCAAGGGTGGCAATAATTCTGTAGAATGTATCAAATAAATAATACTCTTTACTTTGGATTTGTGTCTTGGTAAAAACATATTACAAAAAAAAAAGAGGAATAAAGTAAAAATATCCGCAGAAAAAGTACACAGTCTCCTAGTTTCCCCCCTCCTTTTCATATCTCCCCTACCTTAAGCACGGGGGCTTTCTCTTCGCAAATGAGTACACGTATGTCTGGATTGCGCAGGTCCGTGCAGTAAATCTTCCGATCCCGGCCTCCAGAGTAGACGTGCGTGAAGGCTTCGTTCACCTGCAGCGCCCACACTCCCTCATCATGGACACGGTACGTGGCTATACACCTCTGCTGTCCCAGTGACCACAGCCGGATTGTACCGTCCGAACTTCCCGACAGGCACTAAGACACAGATCAGGGAGCATAATTTGTCACACTTTATTATACAGTGCTTCAACGTTATCTACAGTGCAGCAAAAAGAGATTATGTACCATGTTAATGACAAAACAGTGATCTAACTGTATAAAAAGGTACAGTTCACTAAACAGGTAGTCCCCGACTTACGAATGAGTTACGTTCCTAGAGCACGTACGCAAGTCCGATTTGTTCTTAAGTCCGACAAAGTGAGTCTTATACGCATTTAACGCGAATATACAATGTAAAGCATACCAGTCCACTTTCCTAAATCTGTCCCCTTTCCCCACAATGCGGCCAAAAAACATAACCGCGCCTAAGGAAATGAATCTCACAGAAACGTAACTGTGTTGTCTATGCACCTTTAAATCGCGAGAGGAATCGCAGACGCCATTTAGTCTCAGAGCAGTTTTCCACTTTATTTTCCACAAAGTTTTCCACCATTGTATAGAACTGTAAACTCTGTTTTGCTGAGGATTTTCCGAAATTACCATTATTCCCCATCAGGACAGCTTTACAGGACAGACATTGTCTATCACTGTGCTCCCGGACTGATTCATTGAAACCAGTAAGGGCGACAGGTTTCTTCCACACCCCCCACACACACGCATACAATATATCGGACTTTAGACATTTTATATTTTCACTTACACACTGGAAATATTGTATATAATAATTTTAAATATTGTCTATTTTCTGTACAATAAACGTGAGCTACTTCAGTGATTGAACCGGAAGTAGAACCATGGTCCGTTCGTATCTGTGGAAATGCGCACGTCGAATGTTTTTCTAAATCGTGGACTACCTGTATAGTGGTGGCTAAAAGTATTTAGACAACATATGCTACGTATTATAGTTCTCCCTGTGCACAAAAAATTTTTTTTTTTACTAATTACTAATTAATTCTCGCCTATCTGGCTGAAAAGTTGTGCTGATTAGAACTGGCTAGTTTAGTTAAAGGATGAAACAAATATATGGCAAGGCTTTTAGTTTCCTCGTGAACTTCTGTGGAATAATTCTGAACATGACACCAGAAAACTACACTTTTTGACTCTATGCCCAGCACCATTCAGCAGGTTTTGAAGAATAAAGGGCTTATGTAATACATAATGACTCTTTTATGGCGATTGCATTCCATAAAATGACAAATTACTCTTATAATTCGGTGCAATCTTCTATGATGTATTGTGCTGGGACAGCGGAGTAAAGACAGTCGATGCCGACAGACTCAACAAGCTCATTAAGAAAGCTGGCTCTGTCATTGGAGTGGAGCTCGAGTCTCTGGTGGAGGCAAGAGGAGAATGCTTAAGAAACTACTCAGGATTCTGTACAATGAGTCCCATCTGCTGCATGCTCCTACCTGTGTCCTACCGGAGTACGTTCAGTTGTAGACTCAGACCACCGAGAAGCACCACAGAATGCCACCGGAGGTCTTCATCATACTTTATAACCCTCCTTCATTCTGGAAGGGGAGTTAAACAGTGAGCGCACTAGCCTTATCTAGATTCCTTAATATCATGCGCAATATTATGTGTCACTGTTGCTATGTCAACTCTACATCGGAATCTTATACTTTTGTAGACATATATGCGTCGACTTTATCTTATAGACACTTTGTGTATATTAATTCTATTTTACTTTAATTATGACTTAATTTCATGGCTTCTTATATTTTATTACTGGTTTTGCTGTTGGAGCAGTCTCTGGCACAAGAATTTCCTCTGGGATGAATAAAATTTTTTATCTCATCATCTTGATTTTCACTATTTAAAAAAAAAAAAAAAATTGAGAATGTTATTAAAACATTACTTTTTACTTTTGGCCACCACTGTACATTGCATCATGAAGCTGTTTAACTTATTCACTCTGCATCAGAATTTCCAGCACCATGTTTCAGCGTTACATTCTCCTAACACTTCAATAAAATGTCGTGCACCTGAGTGCCGTCTCTGTTGAGCAGCAATGATTTCACATTGTCTGTGTGTCCTTTAAGCTTCATGAGCTTGGCGCAGGTGCGTGGGTCCCACACTCTTAAAACCTAAGAAACCACACACACACACGCACATAACTAAACAGAGCCAGCAAAAGAAACACATTTGATTCAATTCAAATGAAAGAAATTTGCGTTTAAGGAAGAGAATATTGGGACGAGCCTTCTCAGTTGATCCAGACACTATTACTGTGCCCATCTGATTCATGGCCAGACTGTAGATCGAATCCTTGTTCCCACTGAGAGACGATGCTGCAGGATAAACAATAGCAAGAGTTTCAGAATTGACTAAATGAGAAATGAGGTTTGATTTTGTCTCGGGTTGTGCGAAGCTAGATTAAAATTTGGCTTTAAATTTGCTACATCTCCTACAATATTAAGATCATTTGTCTTGGGTAATTTGGCATATAAAATCCATGCTACTCATTATCCACAAAACACACAATCGTTTGAAAATTAGGATACATCCAAGAATGGGTAAGATTACTTATGAGCCCTGGAAAGAGATACAACATACAAAATACTGGAGGATGTGCTGTGATAAAGCCTCCCATAACTGTGAAGGTCTTGTTTTGAAAAATAAAAGAACAAAAATGTGATAAAAAGATTCTGTGATAGCTAGAACAGGTAACCTGTATGATGGCAATCTCACAACAACACACGCACGCACGCTCGCACGCACACACACGCACACAGCTGAGCCATAAGAGGTACTTCAGCTGAGAGACAGCACTCACTAGTGACAGTATTATTGGAGGCAGTCAGTGCTGTTAGTGTGTTTACATCCCATAAGAAAATCTGTCTGTCCAGTCCTGCCGAAGCCACCAACTCTTTATCTTTAGCATACGCTAAAGCTTTAACATAATCCTGTGAAGGAGAAAACACAATAACAGGCATCAGTGTAAATTCGAAATAATCAACCCTCCATCTTAAGAAATGCATTAGCATCCAGGTCCGAAATCATAAATATCATACATGTTACAAGATCGTAATGTCAGAGATTTTTCCCCTGGCTGACTGATTTATGTCAGTAATTGTTACAGACGCCACATGTATATGGATCTCAAAATATTATTTTACCTTCTACAGATTTTCTTCCCCTTCTCAGGGTCACCACATCAGATCATTCGATCCAGAAAATATTGCCACAGGATTTATGCCCGATGCCCTTCCTGCCACCCATTTTGCTTGGTTGCTAGACTTTGGCAACCTGGCAGCAGGAGGGGCTCGCACCCTGACCATCCAAATAGCAACCCAGATCCTGAACCACCTGAGCACCACTGCCTGATTTTACCTTCGATAAAATGACCAGTGGAAATAAACCTGAGGTAATAAAAAGCGAAGCACATCACTAAAATATTCCTTGTGACCTGTGAGTAAAGAGGCATTGCACATTTCCCCATACAAGTCACTCCAGGATGAGGTATGCAATCTATTAAAATGCATTGTAAAAATGTATGTAACCCATATGTATTAGAATGTAAAAACCATGCATACATTACAAAGACTCCTGTCTTTATGCAAAGACTGCTCATCCTATAGGAACTGAGCTTAATCACATTACATTAAGCTTGTACCATTCCAACAGCTGTTATTATTGTTGTTTTATGAGTGTGCAGATAAATAAATGGCAACAATTTCTAAAAATGTCAAGGTTACACAAATAACTAACAAGTAAACGTCTTAAATATAAAAATGTTGTTTTATGTACAGTGCTAATACAAGGGCTGCCCCTGAGTCAGGATGCTACGTTTCATCAATACCAAGGAAAAGTTCATTAAAAATATATTGTAATTTACTAGAGATCGGGGGGGTTTGATTCAGTGATGTATCGTGATCCTTATGCATGACGATTCATGTGCCGCCACAATGAATCAGCTTTGAATATTTTTTATTTATACATGTATGAATTTGAGGTAGTGAAAGGTTGCCGTTCCGCTATAATCCTGCTGGTGGTGCGCTCGAAACTGTTCACACACTGGCAGGCAGCACAGCGTCCTGTATGATAAGAGCAAACACAGACTCAGCCAAAAAAAAATTATAATTATACACGCTTCAGAAAAAGAAAAATAGGATGATGTACATTATATTAATATAATATTGTTAATAATATTATCATATATATACTGTATATCCATATATATCATATAGCAATACAAATTTAGTTTTTCTTCTTTTCCTGAAGTGTGTATACATTTTTTTGGCTGACTGTGTCAGCGATGGAAAACACACACTGGGTGTTTCCCATCTCTATAGTTTACTGTTAATTGTACTGAATGTGCTTTCTAGTGGTGTCCTAAGCTTTTTCAAAGAGGCAAAGATTAGACAATGTCAAAATACCAGAGCGTCAGTCACCAAATCCCTATTTTAAAGCTTGAATATAGTAAACTTACTCTTGGTGGAATAACTGCAGCAGGATATCAAACGACAGCTCTATTTGTTCTACATAAGATTAAATATTTCAGGATAAAGATTTATATTCCAGGATAAATGGCACTTTATATGTTTATTACATGAAAGCATGTTCTGTGCGCAGTTTGCTCTGATTAAGAAAGAATGAAAGAAAGAAAGAAAGTTGTTTCTGCCAGGAGAACTTTCATCTGCTTCAGTTTCTCTGCCCTCTCCTTCCCTGAATATTTTTGTTTAATTAATTGCCTCAACAGTCTCTTGAAATATGAGACGCATGCATTTGTTACAGGAAAACCTTTTGTTGTTTCCAGCTCATTTAAAATAGCTCCTTCTCAATATTACTTTCTAGTCTGTAGTCATGACTAAATAATTATTCAGGAAATTAATCTGCATCACACATAAAGGCTCTTGCGATACAGCTGTGTTAACACAGTCTGGGCTGTCTATTATATATTCATTTGGCACTGGGGCTGGACTTTGGACACCCCTGGATCTGGCCTAGATCATGTTTTGGATTATATAAGTAGAGATTACTGAATTGGCGGCATGGTGGATTAGTGGTCAGCACGGTCGCCTTGCACCTCCAGGTTCCGGGTCCGATTCTCGCCTCGGCTATATTGAAACTTCAGTTAACTTCGGTCTGTCTTTTCAGCAAAAACGGATGCCCCACTTGTGACTTACATGAAAGTAGAGCAGCATGCAGTGATTCCTTTTTTTGGAAATTAATTCTTACATTTTTCTAGGATTCTCAAGGGCCAGTATTGGAAAATTAACAGGAAAAAGGTTAAAAAAATAAAAAAATAAATAAAAAATCAACAGTGCTCATTACAGTGAGACGCTTATTGAAGAGCTGAGCCCTAAACTTCAGATTAAACTCGGAGGATTGCTATCCAAGGGCGTTGTGATCTTGCATAACGATGTATGTCTGCACACTTCTGCCCACACTGTCGACATGCTGCAAAACCTTCATTTTGAGGTGTGAAAGGATTCTCCCTATAGTCCTGATCATGCGCCATCAGACTTTCACCTGTTTGGTCCCCTGAAAGCAGCACTATGAGGATGTGTGATGAGGGAACAAAAGCATGTTGACAGACAGACGAAGTAAAAATAAATAAATAAATAAATTTAATTAAATAATAAATAAAATATTTTTTTTTTTACTTTATTTATTTATATTGTATTTATTTATAATTTTTCTCATTATTTTTTTTATAAAAGTTAATTAAAATAAGTTCTACAGCCGAGTGTGGATAATAGTTATCAACTACACATAGCGTAATACATAGCATATATCATTTTGGATTTGTGTGGGTTTTTTTTATATTGTAAATATAATAATCCTGCTTTAAATTAAGGGATTCAATTTTTTCTTGCGATGACAAACAGTGATACAATCCTGCTTGGCCGTTTCCATGGTTGACTATGAAATAAGTTTTGCATTTACCTTGTGTGTTCGCAGTGTCGACATACAAAACCCTTTGTGTGCATTCCAGACTTTCACAGTGGTGTCTGATGAAGCAGATATCACTGTAACAGATTAAAAATACAACAGTGGGATTTCAGACAATACTGTCGTAAGTTTCAAAAGCACCATGATACATGGCATTCCTGCAGCAGGTTGTGTCACGGAGTATAACTGCAAATAATAATAATGGAGTTCTTCAAGCAGAACAGCACTTAATATGCCGCTGCTCTGTGGAACGTTCAGGTTTATATATTTATTTACTCTTAATTCATGCATTATATGAGGTAAACTGGGTTTCACACCTCCGGCACTTCTCCATATAAACAAACAGTCGCATTAAACTCAAGTCATACTCACAAGTTTTTCCATTGCAGCAGAGGACGATGTCATTGACCCAGTCTGTGTGATGTTCCATTGAGGCTATGTATGGGTCCTGCTGAAAAGCACACAAAACAGCAATGTCGTCAGTGAACCACCAAGTTCTAAATATAACATGAAATTCGGCAATAAACGTGCTGTCTGGATCAAAATATTCCATTAACAATTCGCCACAGAGATTATTACAGTATCAGATTAGCAGAGGTCATGAATAAGAGACTGACAGATTGGTACCTTGTGCTGGTTGACGCTCCATATCCGAATAATGGAGTCTCGACCAGCGGTGAAGAGCCGGTTAAGAGCCGGGTCCAGCTGTAGAGCATTCACCCCATTACGGTTGTATTTCTCCACTTCATCTCTGATCACGTACGATACCTGGAGCACATTAAATGAAATTTTTTTTTTTAAGTTTTTTTATTTTTTATTAACAAAATGGATTTATTTTGTTATATACAATACAGGGATTTTGTTTCAACCTTGCAGCATCTACAAATCATATTAATACCAGGACATCTGGCATTTAGTCCATCATCCTACTTGAAAAACAAATTTTTATTTGTATATTCATCATTAAGTATGGGAACAGGGAGTAGCCTTGTGGTTGAGACTTCAGACTCCTGACTGGAAGTTTGTGTTGAAAAGGCAGCAGAAGATAGGATTGTACCAAATGTCAAGACTCAACCAGGAATAGGTATACAATATTTGGCATGAGTGATATTTGTCATCACTCATGCCCAACTTTTCATCAAAATAATTGAATAAATTATAAACACGCCTGCATTAAACAAAAAAAAACAACAACTCTGTAATACTTTACATACAGTACTTTGATACTTTTTGGTAAATTATACAATACATACAACATACAACAGATGTTGTGCATTCATTTATAAACATAAAAAAAAGAAATATAACATTTAATACTGAAAAAGGGGTGTTAAGTTGTTAAAAAGAATTACAAGACAAATTATTGCTCAATGTGTCCACCGCACCTCAATACGCTTACCAGCCGACCCTAACCCCGGAGAGACGGACAAACGCACACGCACACACAATGTATCTGAAGTTCTCTGTTTATTATCAGCAAAGAGAGCATATTCAAGCCCTGTGTCACGTACGTCCCGTACATCAAAAGAACCAGCCATTAACATGTAAGTCATAGAGAGACCCGGGGGCAGACAGTCGATAGGAAACACATTAGCATTTTCCGGTTATACAAAAGGGTTCCAGCAGACACGAGCTATTTGTATGTATATTCGTCTGGACACAGTGTACTGGAAGTGTTACCACATAAGGATTGAGGAAGCATAATAGGGGGAAGGCGGGGGGTTCACACAATTCAGGAAACCTTACAGGAGGAAATATTAAAAGCGTTACTACAAAGTATCCGTTGATTTCAGGCAGCAAGTAAATTAATAGAATTTTTTTATTTTTTATTTAACATTTTAAAAAACCTATAACTGTATTCACAATATATCATATATCATATCAATAACATGTTGCGATATTGACTTTATTTTGTCCAACCCTAATGTGATACATATAGGTATCGACGTGTCTAAATGTATTTTCAAAGCAATATTACATTTCCAGTTACCAAACGTAGGATTCATATACACAATATGATTTGTTCACCTTAACCATTATTTAAAAAGTGTCTCCTTGAAAGTGTAACCATATATAAATCTAAGTGAAAAGGTACAATACTGTAGTGCAATGTAACAATAAAAAAAATAATAATAATAAAAATTATTATACAGGTGGCATGGTGGTGTAGTGGTTAGCACTCTGGCCTGGCACCTCCAGGGTCGGGGGTTCGATTCCCGACTAGGATCTGTGTGTGTGGAGTTTGCATGTTCTACCCTGTGTTTGGTGTGTGTGTCCTGCGATAGACTGGCACGCTACTCAGACCAGAATGTCCTGGGACAGGCTCCATGCCCCCCCCCAAGACAGTATAAGTCATATAGAAGATGAATTCATAAATAAATGTACATTATACAGAAGTGTTCCGATAATTTGCTTTTAAACATGTTAGTTCTCGGAGGTCCACTTGTTATATTTTTAAGGGAATCAGCGGAGCTTTACTATCTAGGAGAGCTACATTTCTCTGCCTCTGCCTCACAGGCTGCTGTTTTCATAGATCATCAAAGACATCCTCAATTTGGCTTTATCAGGAAAAATAGTGTCTATTACTTAAACTGTTACATTTTGATATACAAACATTTTTTCAGTAACATTTCAAATTGATTAAAAATAAACACTGAGAAAACTTGCTCTTTTCTACTGACAAACTAAGGTCTTCTGTATATAAAATAAAATTTATAACATTTATTCATGCCCTATTGATCGTGGGATTAGTATTATCTGGGGACCTCGTATGATTTGGAAACTACTTGAATTTACTAACTTATCTCCCGGATATGATACGCATGCTGCTAGCCATGTCATCCTTCACCATCTAATCTTTCTTTTTGCTTTTGACCTTCTGATGGTTTTCAGCTTTCTCTTTGTGCACACTGTATTGTTGTACGGTGTATAGCGACATGATCTAGCACACAAAACACTCCAATGCAGCCTCTATTCTTCGCGGAAGATTAATAAAAAAAGCGCACAGGAAACAAAAACCTTAAAAAATAATAACAATAAAATTATATACGACCAAACACTGGCCAAATCACAGACAGGACTAATATTTGGACTCTGCGAAATATGGTAGGTCATTTGTGGGGTAAATTTTACTTTACAAATTACATGTGTAATGGCCGTTTCGCACAGGATTAAGATCGCAGACAACCTCCAAAATTATTAACTAGAGGTGCCCAGGTAATACTAATGCTGTGTGAATAGGACTGAAGAATCAGCACCAAAAATCAGCACCATTCTGACACAGCATCAAAAATGTAGAATCAAAGATGGATTTCAAGGCAGGCATGCTGCATTGAATTTGCTTGTAACCAGGCTGTATATAAACTGGTATAATGCAGCACAAACGCAGGATGTCTGAGCAAAGAGAAAAGTACCATGTGATGAGTCACAAAAAAAAAACTAAAAAAAAATCACGTGGTCTGATGAGTTCAGATTGACTCTATATCAGAGAGATTGCATCAGGGAAAGAAGGGAAGCAAATGAAGTGATGCATCCATCATGCAATGAATAGCGTGTATTGTACCGGCCTCTAGAGGCAGTGTTATGATCTGGGGTTGCTTAAGGTGATCGGGTCTATTTTCAGCAATGTTATGTGGCAATAAAATGAAGTCAGTCGACGACCTGAATGTACTGAATGACAAGGGTATCAGATCTATCAAGCTTTTCTTCCATGATGGCACAGGTACACACGTGGACAAAATTGTTGGTACCCTTCGGTCAATGAAAGAAAAACTCACAATGGTCACAGAAATAACTTTAATCTGACAAAAGTAATAATAAATAAGAATTCTATGAATGTTAACCAATGAAAGTCAGACATTGCTTTTCAACCATGCTTCAACGGAATTATAAAAAAAAAAATGAACTCATGGAACAGGCCTGGACAAAAATGATGGTACCCCTAACTTAATAGTTTGTTGCACAACCTTTTGAGGCAATCACTGCAATCAAACGATTCCTGTAACTGTCAATGAGACTTCTGCACCTCTCTGCAGGTATTTTGGCCCACTCCTCATGAGCAAGCTGCTCCAGTTGTTTCCGGTTTGAAGGGTGCCTTTTCCAGACAGCATGTTTCAGCTCCTTCCAAAGATGCTCAATAGGATTGAGGTCAGGGCTCATAGAAGGCCACTTTAGAATAGTCCAATGTTTTCCTCTTAGCTGTGTTTTGGGTCATTGTCCTGTTGCAAGACCCATGACCTGCGACTGAGACCCAGCTTTCTGACACTGGCCAGCATATTTCTCTCTAGAATCCCTTGATAGTCTTGAGATTTCATTGTACCCTGCACAGATTCAAGACACCCTGTGCCAGATGCAGCAAAGCAGCCCAAGAACATAACAGAGCCTCCTCCATGTTTCACAGTAGGGACAGTGTTCTTTTCTTGATATGCTTCATTTTTCCGTCTGTGAACATAGAGCTGATGTGCCTTGGCAAAAAGTTCCATTTTTGTCTCATCTGTCCATAGGACATTCTCCCAGAAGCTTTGTGGCTTGTCAACATGTAGTTTGGCATATTCCAGTCTGGCTTTTTTATGATTTGTTTTCAACAATGGTGTCCTCCTTGGTCGTCTCCCATGTAGTCCACTTTGGCTCAAACAACGACGGATGGTGCGATCTGACACTGATGTTCCTTGAGCATGAAGTTCACCTTGGATCTCTTTAGAAGTCTTTCTGGGCTCTTTTGTTACCATTCGGATTATCCGTCTCTTTGATTTGTCATCAATTTTCCTCCTGCGTCCACGTCCAGGGAGGTTGGCTACAGTCCCATGGATCTTAAATTTCTGAATAATATGTGCAACTGTAGTCACAGGAACATCTAGCTGCTTGGAAATGGTCTTATAGCCTTTACCTTTAACATGCTTGTCTATAATTTTCTTTCGAATCTCCTGAGACAACTCTTTCCTTCGCTTCCTCTGGTCCATGTTGAGTGTGGTACATACCATGTCACCAAACAACACAGTGACTACCTGCAGCCCTATATATAGGCCCACTGACTGATTACAAGATTGTACACACCTGTGATGCTAATTAGTGGACACACCTTGAATTAACATGTCCCTTTGGTCACATTATTTTCAATATTTTCTAGGGGTACCATCATTTTTGTCCAGGCCTGTTCCATGAGTTAATTTTTTTAAATAATTCTGTTGAAGCATGGTTGAAAAGCAATGTCTGACTTTCATTGATTAACATTCATAGATTTTTTTTTTAAATTATTACTTTTGTCAGATTAAACTTATTTATGTGACCATTGTGAGTTTTTCTTTCATTGACCGAAGGGTACCAACAATTTTGTCCACGTGTGTATATTCAAGAAGTCAAACTGTGAAAGAGTGGTTCTTGGAGAAGGAGGACAGTTGTGCACTGTAACCAAAGATAAATTCATGGAATTAAATCTTAGTATGTGCAACTTTTTTCTTTTTTTTTGGACCAGGCAGTGCATGTTAAAATGATATGATAAATGGCTTCAAGAACCAGATAAAGATTCACAATCTCTTATTAATCACAGATCACACACCTTCAAAGGCCTTTATTGAAACCAGCATTAAATCTCATAGATCAAAATTTTAGCCTTAGCTCTCTCTCGATGTCAATGCAGTATGAATGATGAGGGAAGGAGGGATGTCCCAGCACATCCATCCACCCCCAAGTCAGGCCATGCAGTACTCAAAGAAATACAAAAAGCCCAAGAGCTACACCTCAGATGCTATAGGCCCCACTGAGCATGTTAAATAAAAAAAGAAGTCCACAGCAGCACAATTAGAAGAAGACTGAAGAAGTATGGTTTGTTTGGAATAATAGCCAGGAGAAACCTCTTCTGCCTAACCAGAACATCTAAGCATACCTGACGTTCACGAAACTGCATCTGAACAAAGCAAAGACTGCTGGAACAATGCCCTATACACAGATGAGACAAAAAGTGAAGTAGTATTTCAGCACAAACACCTCATACCCACTGCATGTCGATGGAGGGGTGATAATTTGGCTTACGGTCAAAATAGCTGGCAACAAGAGTGAGTAGACCCTAAGTCAGGGGTCAGCAACCTTAAACACTCAAAGAGCCATTTGGACCCATTTCCCACAAAAAAGAAAATACTGGGAGCCACAAAACTCTTTTGACATCTAAAATAAAAACTTTGAGCGATAAAAAAATAAAGATGTTTTATTTTAATGGTACACTATCCTCATAGTCTTCTAATTTAGAATTACATAAAAAAATAATAAAAAAAACTAAGGAACAAAAATAACAATTTTCAATTCAATACTCGTTATTTATTTTACAAAGCCACAGCAGAGGGGTGAAAGAGCCATGTGCGGGTCCGGAGTGACCCCTGTCCTAAGTGATAACAGCTGTACATCTTTAACCATGCAAAACCACGTGTCCTATTCATCATATTCAAGAGTTTGTCAGTGGCCAAGTACAGTATGTCTCCAGACCTGAACCCTATAGAGCACCTGTGGGGCATCGTCAAGCGGAAGGTGGCGAAGCGCCATGTGTGCAACATCCAGCAGCTCCGCGATATCATTACAGAGGAGTGGAAGAGGACCCCAGCAGCAACATGTACAACTCTGGCTAAGGCTGTGCTAGATAACAATGGTGCTCACACCAAATATAGACACCTTGGACAAGTTCACTTAGGGTGTGCTGATTTTTATTGCGAGTTATTTACCTAGTAATGGCTGTATGTTGAGTTATTGTTAGAGGACAGTAAATCTGTACTGCTATACAAGCTGCACATTGTCTCCTCTAAAGTATATCCAAATTTTATTTCTATAGTATTGTCCCTTGAGAACATATAATAAAGTGGTTGCTGAAATGTGAAGGGTGTACTCACTTTTGTCAGATAATATACGTACATACATATACACACACACACACACACACACACACACACACACACACAGTACATGTGTTCTGGATTCTAATTGACGCTTTACATGAATATCAATAATCTCACATCACAGTCCAGTAATGCAGCAGAGAGATGTAAATGGATATTTAAGATAAATATTAACTAGATGTAATCAGGTTTTAAACTCTTTTTGTTGTGGGGTGCACTTGTGCATTTTGCGCCAATTTTACGACAGCCCAAAATACGGCAGGCATACAGCGACACCGGGGGCATTCTGGTTTACGGTTCACCAAAAATAAGCAAATTTTGTCAGTTGATAAAAACGTCTTAATTTCTTTTTTAAATTAATATTTAAACTATATTGTAATTTCCTTAATTTATATACGATTAAACAGTTTAACGTCTGAAATATCAGAACGTTGTCTACTCCAGCAATGATTGAAGAAGGGGGCGTGGACTTTAGCTTTAGCTTCAGCTTAGAGTTAGCAATTACATTCTCACATTAAAGACAAATGGACAATGTGCATAAAACCTACATATCTACCAAAGCTTTCACAAAAGCATTATTTCTATATACAATAATATGCACCCAAAAACGAGCCAGCAGAAAATGTCACATACTATAAGTAAGATATCTGGGTATTCCTGCTAGCTGCCAAGCCTGTAATCATGGGCTGTTTTCCAAACTAGATAAATAATGCACTCATGTATGTTGTCTAAGGCGTTATTCCACCACTGTGTAATGTACTTCTGTAGACAGTACAGAATAATTCGGGCTTCAGTCCCAGGTCAGAGCGTCCGCTCGGGTTTTACACAGAAATGATGATAAAATTCACACACCGCGTGGAGAAACGCGTCACAAAGAGGTCCCCAAATAATCCTCACCAAACGCTTGTCTGT
This sequence comes from Clarias fuscus, assembly GCA_030347435.1. Classification (NCBI taxonomy): domain Eukaryota; kingdom Metazoa; phylum Chordata; class Actinopteri; order Siluriformes; family Clariidae; genus Clarias; species Clarias fuscus. Next base: position 28,635,662 of record CM059207.1, on the reverse strand, counting down.
GCAAATGTAAGAGAACCCCGTGAAAGTTGAAATGTACCTGCACTTTTCTCCGCCCGGCAGCATTCTGCCTGTGATGGGTCGCCATCTTACATGTTGACAGCATGACGTCACTTCCGAGAAGCGGGGAAAAAAAAGAACCCGCGCGCGCCATGCAGCAGCTGTGCAAATATCAACTTAAATCTACCCTTAATTTAACTATATAGTTATGTGTATATATAGTTTTATACGTGTATGTTTGATAGTTTGATGTCTTATCAAATATCAGTCAAATTCCTACAGGCCAGATTTTAAAGCATGTTCTGCCCCCATTTTACATTTTTTAACTAAGTAAGTTTTAAGAAATATGCACAATTTTGCTTTTGTACCTTATTGGCTAGATAAGTCTGCATAATTAACTTATAATAATAAGGTAATTCATTTATATTCTCAATGTTGCCATTTATAGTCTTAGATACATGATAAATTCAGCAAAGCACAAAAAAAAAAACATTAATATACATTTTCATAAAAATGTACATTATACAGGCAGTATAGTGGCTTAGTGATTAGCACTGTGGTCTCGCACCTCCAGGGTCGAGGGTTCGATTTGGGTCTGTGCAGATGGAGATGCATGTTTTCCTCGTGCTTGGTGGGTTTTCTCTGAGTACTCTGGTTTCCTCCCACAGTCCAAAGACATGCGGATTAGGTTAACTGGTGTTTTCAAATTGTCTGTAGTGTGTGAGTGTGCATGTGAATGTTGACCGGAAGTCCTACACAGCAAAATTTTTTAGTCTTGAATTAACACCCAGAGTGTTGATTTAAGACTTTCAGAGTACATTCGTGACCATTAGGTCATATATAAACACTTGGGGTGTTAAATCAACACTGGGAATTTTGCAGTGTACCATGGTCATAAAATGGGAATAAATACAATGTTAATCACCACTGGCCTGCACACTCCCTACTTGGACTACAGAGATTCCTAGATGGATAGATGGATAAATAAATGGATGGAATTAACATTTATTTAAAATTCTTAATTTTGTCATGAGGGGTGGTAGAAGCCTTTTGTAGAATACTGTGTTCATATAGGTATCTAGTCTTAGATACTTTCAACAAGAGCATTTAAACAGCATTTTTTTTTTCAATTAAAAGCAATAATATACATTTTCATAAAAATGTACATTTAACAGGCAGCATGGTGGCATAGTGGTGAGCACTGTGGCCTGCCATGGGTTTTCTCCAGTTTCCCTGGTTTCCTCCCACAGTCCATAGACATGCAGATTAGGATTAGATTAGCAGTCCCAAATTGCCTGTAGTGTGTGCGTGCCCTGCGATGGATTAGCATCCCACCCAGGGTGTACCCCTCCTCATGCCCTAAGTCTTCTTCTTGGATAGGCTCCAGGCCCACTGCAACACTGTATACAAAGAGGTATTGACAATGAGTGGTACAGTACCTGTATCTCTGGTGATTTTACATTATAATACTTCAAGCTTTGAGTAACTCGTTTGAGTAACCTAAAGTGGTTATAGGTTTACCAGCAATAAGCTCTCAGCCTGTAACTCTGCACTGCTCAGATGTCGGGTATGCATTTGCTTGGTAGAAATCACTGAAATGTGAAAATCCTGTGTGCCTCTGGCATCAGTGGTTCGCCAGAGGGAGCTACAGATTCAGCAGCTGTGTGTGTGTGTGTGTGTGTGTGTCCGCTCGTTTCCAATTAAGCGCTTTCATGCACATCTTCAGCTATACCAAGCAATAGACTCAAGGCATTATTTTTTATATCTATATATATAAATATACATTTCGATATTTTTTTTTTATTTTGGTGAAATGAAGTAAAGTAATACATTTAAAAGATTGTAATTGCTAATGTAGATATAAAAAAAAAGAATCTTTGCTTTCCACAAGGGCTCATCTATAAACAAATGAAATAAATCTGTGTCCTTTCCTGTAACGTCCGCGTAAACACATATTAAAGGGTGAGACCCCACACACACCAGGCTTAATTGCGGCAGCGAGTTCATAAACAACAGTTGTTCGCCTGATATTAAACACTCCAGTCCCCAAAGACTTGTCCTAGATCTCAGCACAGTCCATTTTCACTGCGCGCTCTTCATTCCATCAAAATTTCCAGGCGTGATTTTTTTTTTCTCTTCCTTTTTGCACAAGGAAACTTTGAAAGCGCCAAACAGAGGTGCGTCGGAGCGGTGCGTAAAGGGAGCGCAAAAAGGCAGACGGGAGGAGGCGTTTCCCATGCACCGACCAAGCTCACTTCCTCAGTCGGCGGCTCGACGGCGATCGCACAGGTTTGGTACGCGTTTGCGCTTGAAGATTTTCCAGGAGAGAGCCGGTTAACTCAAGTCCGTGCGATCTACAAGAGCCTCTTATGACCTAGTCGCCGCTTGGACAGCATTAGAGGCAGGGAAGAGCCGGAGTCGGCGTCACTGACCTGTATATATATATATATATATATAATTTTTTTTTCCCTCTTTTGGACATCGATCACAACTTTATTTAATATATTGGAGTCTTTCTGATTTGGATGATTTATCAAGAGGACCCTGTGGGAAAAGATTATTTTTTTCGGTGAAGCCTGTGCGCCATGGCATATGGAGCGGAATTGACGCTCACGCCGGTTTGCGCCTGATCCTCGAATGGATGTGCGTGTTTAGCGCGAGTGAACAAACTCATCACAGGCCGTTTATCTGGACCGGGATGAGTTTCCAGAGAGGGCTCCACATGCCGTCAGGCTGCTCTGGGTTTTTCTAGCGCTCACTGAGAATGTCGGAAGTCGCTGAACTATAAGGATCGCTTCTTCTGCACGCAAAGCTGCCAAGAAAAGAAAGTTTCACACGTAAGTAGTTGCCACCCCTGCCTGTGCCTGTCTGCCCCCCCCCCCCCCCCCTCTCTCTCTCGCTCTCTCCTTGTTTTAGAAAACAATCTGGAACTTTCTGTAGGAAGCTCACCAAAGACCAGGCCTGTTTTGTGAGTTAAAAAATCACAAAAGTTACCCTTGTAGTCGGTCTATTCCATAGATTCCTTCGAGTTGACAATATTTGCAATTTCATCCCTTTGAAACAGATTCCTGTAAATATCGTGCATAGAGCAGGTTTGGACATGTTGGGTGAATTAGTAGTTAAAAGAACAGCAGGTGATACAGGTAGAGTATATAGTTAAAGTGAAGTGAGGGGTAATGAGGAGCTCAGCATATGTTGTGTGTCTGAATTAAAATCACGGCTATGTGCGTGCAGAAAGCCTTAATCAGGTTTAGCACCCCTCAGCTGATTACATTGTTTGCTGAAGTATCCATGGAGGGGAAACTGATGTTGTTCAGAGACAACATTTACTGTTCCATGGACCAAAGATGCGTTTATCCCTTATATAGGCTAACTTTTCCTTTATTTGTATTCCTCATGCATTTTAATCAGCCAAAAATATTTATTAATTTATTGTGATTTATTTTGATTTTGGTCCCTTTATTGGTGATTACTTTTACTTGTACATTATTTAAAGTATTAAGCTAAAAGCTAATTAAAGGGACAACAGTGATCCTTAAGATCTAATTACTGTGTGTAGCAGCTACAGCCATACTGCCAGGTAAATGTGGCAAAGGTGTACCATTCCAGTGAAAAGGACATGTACAGATCACTGGTTTACATTATAATGAGTGTGTAAACATTAAGGTACAACAGATTTAAGTTTACATTATCACTGATTAAGAATTGCTTTTTGACACCGAGGCCACAGGTGCGCGTTTGCGCCAAAAAAACAAACAACCAAAAAAAAAAAAAAAAAAAAACTGGTGTGTGTCTACTACTGAATACACATCCACAGTAACCCAGGACCTGCTCTAACGTGTCACACACTGCGCTATAGGAGTGCATACTGAGCCTGTTAGGATGGTTGCATGTAATTCACTCAATGGCTTGCATGGCGCGCTTAACTCACACTTATAAACGAGTATTCAGCATTTGCGTTGGGACATTATGTCAGAAGAGGTGGAGTGCTGTAAAGGCTTGGTATTTAATAGACAAATCTGCGGCTTCGGAAACAAGCCCCGCCCCCTCACTGAGTGACCTTTAAACGCGGAAAAGAAGAACTTTAGGAAGCCTCGAGCTCTTGTCCAAGGTCCTGAAAGTTCAGTTCTCACCGTGTCATGACAAAAATGCACGATTTTAGGCAAATACCTTGTAAGTTATTAGAATAATCATTTATAATAGAATAATATGTAAGGATTGAGAAATAGAGGCTATTAAAAAGTCAGTTTTAAATGATGCAAGTAAGAAATATAGCATGCTAGATTTCTGTTTGCAAAATGCAGTAAAACACAATTAGTGTAACAAGTATATTAATTAACAGCAATAAATAAAGAAATAATAATAATTATTAAAAAACAACAACTGTGTGTTCTGTGAATACTGAATTTTACCTTCAAATCTACATCTACAGATATGCAAGGCAACATACTGTATGTAATGTAGAGTTACATTTTATATTTAAGTATTGAAAAAAAAATCCCATACATTTAAACCCATAGTCTGCATTACAGAGAGAGAGAGAGAGAGAGAGAGAGATGGTTGAGATATTTGTTACTTTTTACATTTTACAGCAGATTGTTAGCGACAATATCCTTAATTTGACAATATCTAAAAATATTATATATGCACAAAACACATACATATAAATCCATAACAAATGCATATACATTTATCATATTTTTAAGATAAATAATGATAAACAAATCAAACAATAGCCAATTCTGTTCACTTCAGTTCTGATTTCTATATGTTTTTGATCAAGGCAAGGCAAACTGTCCATAAGGCTTTTTTTTTTTTTTGATACACTGACATAATGCTCTCCAGCAAAACATCCTGTTAACAATTCCTCAATTATCACAACATCAATTTTATCATCAGTGTTTCAAAATAATTTTACTACTCAAAAGCATCCTCTATCTGTGTGTTTTGGTTAACATATGCCACACAATTCCAATGTTGAGCAGGGCTGCTGGTCTCACTCGCGCTTGTGGTTGTGACAACACCAGGTGACCTTGGAGTCATTATTTGTTTTGTCACTCGTAATTTATTTGTGACAACTGCCCTGATGTCACTGATCCAATGATTGTCTTGTAGGGCAATTTGAAACTACTGTGTCCCTGTGGGAAAGCTTTATTATACTTTTTTTTTTTACTTAAGTCTCTTAAATAAATTATCTAAATTATATAGATTTATCGAATAAATTATCGAATAAATTATATTCACATGTAAGATATGTCCTAACAATGGGTCTGTTATTTTTGAATGTAAACTTTCCCTCTAAGTCACTACTGTGCACACTTCATTGGAGAAATAGCTGAGATCTAGCTTTCACTCTGCCGGGATACACATAACAGAAGGCTGAGCAATAAGTTAGACCAGGTTGCCTAGAAATGCATTCTTTGTTTTTTTTAGGGAAAGCATATACATGACAAAATATAAAATACAGGGAGTTATTTTGAGAATTTTATGTATGGTTTATAATAATAGAATAAGTGGGAGGGGCTTTTGGAGAAACCCTGTATTTATTCATAGTAAATTAAATTATTCAGTTTAAATTGACACATGTAATTTGTGAACAAACATTTACTATGACAGGCTTCTCTAAATAAAAATTAAAAAATTGGTTGCTTATGTAACAACCTGCAGCAACCTCGTTTCCCCTCTTGTCTGTTCGAATCACTCAGCACTCATCATCACCAGTATACTAATCACCGGCCTGATCATCTGTCATCATCTGCACCTGTTCCTCACTGGGTCATGACTTAAGTTGGACGTTTTTTTATGATTGAATAATTCATAGGTCACTGTGTGGGTTAACAAACAACCAAAGAATCCTCTAAAATTGGTCAGATATAAGGACTGGACTGAAGACAAGAACAAAAAAAACATTCTTCCGGAGGTCTGGAGAACTATTCCTCAAGACTACATTAAACATAAAAAGCTTTGGAAGCAAAATAGGAATAAGTGAGGGGTGGCACTAGACATTTATTCAATACTGTATACAAACATGTGCAAAAGGCTTTGGCAGGTATAGAGATTTTTTGATGTTTAGAGGTCTTCGAAAAAGACTGAACAGTAAAAAAGCAATAAAAAAGAGAATAATTTTATATATATATATATATATATATATATATATATATATATATATATATATATATATAGTGTAAGTGTGTGTGTGACTTTTAATCTTGTTATAGTTTCCAATTGTAACGCATCATTGTAAACATCCTTGCTGTCCTTCAGCCACTGCTGTATTGACCCCTTGATCTCTTGAAAAGGCCCTTGTTTAGTCCTTCAGGAAGAGATTTGACCCTGCCTGAGAAAAGCGTACATAACATTTGGCTGTGTATGTACTGAAAATGACAAATGATCATAAACGACCCACACGCCTCACTTCTTAACCTAGACGACCTTCAGCGTTCAGGGATTTGGATTCCACTTTAAGTTTGGTTATTTTATACTGGTTTCTTTAGTACACACAACAACTATGAGTTAACATGAGCAAATGGCCCTCTACTAATCTGGACCTTGAAAGGAGCCCCAGGGGAATGTGGATATTTGTGTCAGGTCCTTCTTTATCTTGTTTTATTGATCCAGTAGTTTTCTGGTGAAGGTTTGATTTTAATGTCTGTAATGCGCGGAAAGGACAGCTCACCTCCTGATATGAAGGGGTTAAATTTTACAGCTGCTAGTGTCACACCAGGTCTTCACGTACTGTATGCTTAGTTTTAGTTTTTTCATAAAAAATTTTTCTAAGAATTGCTGAAGAATATGCTTTATATAATGAGAAATTTTGAAAAAAAGACGCAAGTTTAAGGTTTTAAATAATGCATTACAAATAAATAAAGCATCACAAATATATATTTTAATATTTCCTCCTGTCTTATTCTCCTTTGGGTGCATTTAGCTTTTGAGACGACTATTCTGCCTGTTGCTTTGGTTCCTGATTGAGGCTATAAAAGCACTTTCGAGGTCTGCAATCATTCTAATCATATGGATACACTATGATTGAAGCATGAATATGAAGCATGCACCTAATATGAAGCATGCACCTAACATGCGATGAATTTACAGTCTCTCTTAAATCACTAAGAAAACTTGAGCTGATTGTTATCTAACTAGGCCAGCAGAATCATCAGCTTGGAGAGGAAAAGTGGATAGCTTCAGGTGACACCAGCATGCACGGGATATTTATCTCTGCCGGAGGTATTTTACAGTGGTGCTCATAAACTGTCCTTGAACCTTTAAATGCGTGGTTATTCTTCAGTGCCTGGCGTACAGACGAGTGCGCAGCACTCTCTGATAAAGAAAAGGTCCAGCGCGGAATAGAAAAGTTCAACTGTGAGCTTGTCAGACACTTGTGTAAGGTTAGAAGAGATTTGCTTTCAGTGAGGCGTGCTGTTGCACAACTCCTTTCTGCTCATGCACTGACAGTCTCCTGGGAAATAAACACCAATTATGCATTCACTGATGATAGGCGAAGTTAGTTCATCAGCTTGAAAACAAACATTCTTTGGTCTCCAAAAGCAATCCTGACCACGCTCACGCTGTACCAGTATTCATCTGCCTCCCCCCACCCCCCCAGCCCTTTACCTATAGAAGAGCTAAGATTAGAGAAGTGATGGCGAGCGGGAAGGAGGTGACGTATGATCAGTATTTCCTGGAAACGGACAGCACCACATATACAGTACGATCCCATAGATTGGATCATCACTTAAACTGTATTGGATGCAGTGTTATTATTAGAGAGATGTTCAGACGCATTATGAATTACACACACACACACACACACACACAGATTGATTTTGGCTTCTATTACACTTTGTCCTGGCTAACACTCGAAGGGAAACACAGCCATTACACTTGTAGCATGGATGCAATGCAGCACTGTTTTATTATGCTCCTTTCCAAGTTTAAAATTTAGTGGTTAAGCTTGGCAGACATCGGTAGCATCATGTCTGAGTCGAATATGACAAAATATTGATGTTTTTAAGTGTACAGCGTCTGTGTATGTACTGTATGTTTGCGAGAGAGTAAGTGAAAGATGGCAGAGAATAAATAGTATCACGATAAGTTTCATTTCTGCGGTAACATTTCAGTGCCTTTTATTTGTTACGATTTTTTGTTTGTTTGTTTTATTCGATTTATTATATAGTGTAATTAGTAGGTAATCATGTTTTTCATATTTCCATACAAAATGCAAACAACAGCAGAGACAGGCAGAGAGATGAGCTAAAGTGCACAGAGGGTGCTGTGTGATTGTGAGAAACAAGGTTTTACAAAAGCAATGAGTGTAATTAAAGAGGCGTGCAGCCCCAGCGACACAGCGTCGAGGGCAGAGCTCAAACAAGATGAATCTAAGTGGGTCGCAGAAGCACAATGCATTCTCCTGCTATAGCATGGCCAACAGTGGAGCAAATCGATGTAAGCATTATTAGAGTAATCAAGATCACGCCTTCTCGGACCAAAGTCTAGCAGGGGGAAAAAAAAATGCAATGTTAGCCTCTAAAGCATTTTGCATTACTGTAATTCTCTCCTAAACTCTCCTAAATTGATGATTAAGGACACGACACGGTGGCTCGGGTTTAATTTAAAACCAAACAAAGTAATAGTGGTCTTTTATTTCATGTTAAGAGCACTGATTGAGTAACAAAATGCTGTAAGAGTTGTTTGATTTTTGAAAACTAACGTGTAAGGTTACTGTACAAGACATTCCAGTGATATTATTTAATGATGAGGATATCAGATACTCCTACAACTGATAATGTCTGTAGGATATGCTGCTGTAGCACCACACGCCTCTGTTGCCTAACAAATGACAGCTTCTCATTTTACTGCCCTCAACATGACCATTCATAACTCATGGTCTCGCAAGCAATAAAAGAAAAATAATGACCTTTTTTGAAAAAAAAAAAAAAAAGTTTTAAAAAATGATTAACATTCCAAGACGTTGTAAATGAAACAGTCACCCTCCAAATCCTAAGGTGAAATCAACAGAAAAAAAGTTTAAAAAGTGGGCATGTAACATGATTCTTCCCAGTCCTGATTGGTCAGAAGTTGTTCTAACAGCAACTCTGAGAGTAGTGACAGTACACGGAGAATAACAGATTTATAATAATGCCCCAATTCATTATTGTTGCTATAGTAACAGCTTACACAGGGACTTGTATGGTGAACACTGTGTATATACCATGCTTTGGTGTTTGCTGAAGAGATATTTTGGCATTAGTTTTGGACTCTATTGTCTCTAGTGCTTTTAAACAGTCAGAGGTAAAGCTGTTCCTTGAAGTTTTCCGATATGGGAAAGTCATTATGATGAGGAAATTGCACTTTTTTGTGTGAATTTTGTTGTCTTCAAAAGCAAAAAAAAAAAAGAAAAAAAAAGAGGCTATTGAGGGAAAGACTGTTTATACACTGATCAGCCATAATGTTAAAAACAATAACATTATGACCACCTAGGTTTTAGGTTCCCCTTGTGCCACTCGGGTTACTCTGGCCCTTTACTCCACGACTCAACAAGTCCTCTGGTGATGAGCTGTGGTGTCTGGCACCAGGATGTTAGCGGCAGATCCTTTGGGTGCTGTGCGCTGTGGCATAGCGCCTCTATGGATTGGACTTGTTTGTCCAGCACAGCTCATGGCTACTGGGGAAGATTAGGCTCTGCGGAGGCCGGGTCTCTTTGCCTGCACGGCCCAGTTCGGGGTGGGCTGTGGTGCACTGGGGGTTCTCGTGCCTTTTTTTTGTGGCAAGCATTGACCTTTCTCGGCAAGTTGTGCTATATTGTTTTTTCCGTGGGATCGGAGTGGATAGACTGGCCTTTGGCCCCCACATGCTTAGGTAAGCCATGGGTGCCCATGGTTCTGTCACCAGTTTAGTCATACTGTATATGGTTTATAATCAGTGTTTACCTGGGCTCCATGTCCCCACGACCCTGAATACAGCGGTATAGACGATGTGAGAGAGTGAGATTAGTGTTTACCTGGTGGTAGTCTTGATGACGATGAGTGATAATAAGTCCTAACTGGTTTCGTGGACATTCAACATTAAGCATTACAATTATAAATAGATAAAACATACGATGTGCCCTCTTTTAATAAATTAAGAAATGTCAAATTGCCATGGTTGAAAAATAAAACATTTTGGGACATTGTGCTATTGTATGACAAAATCCATTAACAGCTTTCCCCTTGGCATCACACCAAACCATCATTGATTATTTTCCCATAACAACAGTCCCCACCATATTTAATACCTTTCTTTACGTACAGCATCCGGCAATTTTTTACATTTGCGATAATGAAAAAAACATTCGCGAACTTTTTCTTTTATTTCTTTTATATTTCTTTTATAACATTTATACTCAACTGTATAGTGACATATTTTTGTGAGTCAAAACGTGCCTGCTTTGAATGTAAAGATATACAGTAGAGTAACATTTAGACTTAATAATCCTACCATGCTCATTATTTAAAGCAGTGAATCCTGTTTAGAACAACGTGGCGTGTTCTCGCTGTTATATGCAGTATTTTTGGATCACCTGCATACTGATTTTTCGTTTGTCATTTTAATGTAATGCCAAAAAAGTAGAATTATATAAATAATAACAATTATGCTACAACTGGTCCAATAAAGCAGTTTGGTCGAAAGGATTGGTAGTATTTCAGGAAAAGAGGGATCTTTTGGTATAATTAGTTTCAACAGCATTACTGTTCATTAGCAACATTGCTGCATAATTGGCCCCTACTCTAATTGTTTGTTTGGGTGTTTGTTTGGACTTTATTATATCGGATCAGCAGTGTACAAATTTCCCTCTGCAGCCAGCACCGCGCTCGTGATTGATCCAAAACTTACCAACTGCAGCGGCTACTTCGCTGTTATTCCGCCTTATTGATATTTAGGGTAGTAAATGTCAGGAGGGAAGTCCTCGTGTGTGCAGCCCGCTGTTGCCTTGTCAGTGAAAAATGGACCGGAGTGAAAACTGACGCAACAAAACTGTTCGAGACAAACAGAGAACACAGCAGCCCAAACTAATGTGACCTCTTTGAAGTGAAATTAAAATGTGTGTCAGAGCAGTGGGAAGGCTTAATGAGAGAGCGAACGCACAAGCCGAGCTTAAAGGAGAGCACTCTCATAAATTACTGAACCCCAGGCCTCCGTAAAGAGGTGGAAATGGAGTGAAAATGGGACTGTTTCCACTCTCCTCCTCCCAGCTCGGGCACTCAGAAAGTGTGCACCTCTTTTAATTTGGGTGTTCCTAATATCAGTGGAGTACGACTTAATAATGGCATAATAGCCATTTTAACTGCTAACAGCTGTTAGTATTCTGAGCGTACATTCAGATCTCGATTTAGCCAAAGCTTTTAGTGGATGATTATCTTTTCCAGTTTTTAACACCACTCAAGCTGCATGTACAAGTTCGTGTCCGACACTCATTTTAAATCCGGTGAATAATCGTACACGGACACTGCTCATGGCATCTCTGGGAGTTTTTCCTTGGCACCGTTGCCTCTGGAATTGATCTAAATCAGAGTTCTATGAAGATAGAAGTTATGAGACATTTTTCATAGAAGAATCTGAATGAATCAGGCTTATGACTGGATTGTTAATTAAAGCACTATGGTAGAGTACAGCTGATACAGTAAGTGCTATGTGATTGCCACCAATTCCACAAACACCCCAGCTAAACCAGTACCTCAGCTAATGGCGTTCTCACTTAGAAGTAAGAAACCCAACATGTTTATTTACCAAAGTTACATTGATATCTTAACGATCACAGAAAGAACAATGACTTTCTGAGGAAAACGCATTCATTTTTCCCTGAAATTGAAAAACTGCTTGTACAGTTCAATAAAGCCACCGCATCCTAGTCATGACCACATCCTACATCACTGACATTCTAAATGCAACCCTACAGGACAATACCAACCTACACAAACCTGAGGTGCGATTCAAATTTAGATGCATGTTAGAGCTGTGGTAAGGAAGACCAAGTCCATACACAATACTGTTATTTTCATCCAACGCAGTACTGTACGTACTCTGTGTCACAGTTATTTATTTCCATTCTGTTCATGTTTATATTAGACGTCTACACATTGTGCATGTTGTAGGCATTTGTTAGCGAATTACAAAAGTGCTTAGGTATCAGTCTTCATTCCGAAATGACGTGGTTTGAGGTGTAATATTGTAAGAATATTACATTTATCGCACATGTATTATACCATAGGTGGCACGATGGCTTAGTGCTTAGCACTGTCACCTTGCATCTTCAGGAACTGGGTTTGATTCCCTCGTCGGGTTTACTGTATGTACATGGAGTTATAATGTTCTCCTCGTGCTTGGTTGGTGTCCTCCGGGTTCTCTGGTTTCCTCCCACTGTACTCCCAAAGACATGCAGATTATGCTAATTGATGTTTCCACCCATAGTGTGTGAATGGAGACCAGAGGTCCTAACACTGTCATGGAAAATGGGAATAAATACAAAAGTAATCATCCAGTCACTGGTTGGGCTACAGAGGTTTCTAGATGGATGGATGGATGGATGGATGGATGGATGGATTAGAACATGACATGCTGGAGTCTGATTTGATCTCATTTTGTTATTGAAGAGCATATATAAAGATCAAATTGATACACAAGGCAATGCAGAATGATTTCCAAAAGCATAGAGAAGCATTAAAATGATTCATAAATGTAGATCAATATTAAAGGCAACACAAATCGAATTGTTCCTTTCGGTCAGTCTGATTTAGGCTTGTGCAGAAAACTGCGTGGCATAAACAGAAACGTTCTGCTAAATGGCTGCAGGCCGCTAATAATGTCATGAGTTTGTATTGCTCATCGCTCTTGAGCACACCGTGGCTTGTTCAGGGCGAGGCTTAGGATGCTTGAGACAGCTTATTAAAAACATTTTCTCCAGTCACCTACACAAACTCTTAATGTCTGGCTCTTTAGACGACATTATCTTACTTTAAAAGCTATATCTGAGCAATAGCAAGCAGACACTTGAGCGTAGGAGGAACCTGAATCATGCAGCAGAGGTGAGCAGGGCTAACCCACACTCTACTTTAGACCCAGTGAAAATACTGGACTTGACTTTCTAAAGGCTTGGTCATATCTGGGTTATTTTAATGTACGTAATGCTAGCGTGACCTTTCAGGATTATTTTACAAGGAAGTCATTTTTCATCCAGACCATCAGGAGTCAAAAACTTTGAGCGTTGGATCAACTTTAACTTTGATACCGGCTTTAACTTTGTTACCCTAGTGCACGATAAGGCTTGGTAATCGATACTTGGTGATTAGTTATAGGTCAAGAAGAGTTATTTGTACTGAATACTGTAATTCTCCAAAATAGTTTCTTATTTGGAACAAAATGAATTAAAAGTGGGAATGATCATATAACGCACAGGTGTCATGGCAACCAGTCAGATCGTACCGTTATGGATATGTTATAATAAGGTTTGACCACAATACATATATTCTCAAAGTAAATTGTTAAAATCGATGACATTTTTTCACTCGCTTATTCTAAATAAGCCTAAATAAGACCATGTATCTTGTACGGCATTTTAATTCATGGCTGAAGTTACACAATTGCTATATGAATAAAAAAATAGCATCACTTTAGGAATCTATATTACATTAATCTGAAAATATAATACTATTACTACTACTAATAATAATTATTATTATTATTAGTATTAATATTGTTGTTATTATTATTATTATTATTGAACAGAGTGTGAGTATAATGGTGTGTAAATATCAGGCATCGTACAGTTAGGCTGTAAAGTTAGTGCCAGTTTTGCTGCAAGTTAAACGTATGGTCAGTAAGACGTGGTGGAAAGGGGCCTCCTGAAAAGCGCAGAGTGTTACTGTAAATCTCTGCAATCAAGATAATCACTGCTTAAAGTGACACTGAACACCACCTTGAGGATTTCGAGCACAGCGCCTCACTGTAAGGCCCACCTGAAGTGGCTGCTGAAACACAGATGTCAAAGCTATCAGGGAGCTGATGACATGGTCCGCCCACCTTCCTCTCCATGGCAACCGCGCTGCCATTCTGCAGCAGCTAGCATTTAAATCCTAATCAGCATATTAATCACTAATTGCTTCCCCTCACATGCGGCCTGTCGTTCCCCTGGAAGGTGAGCGAGCGTGGAGTTCCTGATTGACACCGAGTTCAGTGGGCTGTTTTAATCACAGTGCAGGCTGACTCGGAATATTCTCTACAGTAGGTTGGCATTCTGATGACGCATTAATGACGAAGGACGCGGTACCGTTCTTTTCCGGCGGCGTCTAAAAATCAGTACACCCACTGAAATCAAGCTTAAGTGACTCCTTAGCTCGGAGAGCCACCTCTTTTAACACGAGTCACAGCTCTAAAGTTCTGTAGCAGGAGAAGGGAAACTGAAGGGCTATTGTTTTTGATTAGTCACTTTCCAAGAAAAAGGTATGATTCCTCTCCACATATATACGTTTTGCATGCCTCAGATGATCCCGGGTAGTTTGACGTCTCATTGCTTCCATTGTGACCAGTTTTTTTTTAGTCATCCAAAGGCTCATAGTTCACTTTTATTAAACTTATATGCGATCGTTATGGCTTAAACTCTTCTCGACAGCGCGCACATACAGTACTCATGCAAGAACATGAAAATGTGGTCAATTCTAATTTTCAAGATGGAATTGTGCCTTACTAAAAAGAAAAAAACTAAATAAAGTAAAGGAAATCCCTCACCGATGCTTATTTAAGCTTAGTTAAAGCCTTGATTTTAATTTCCTTCAAATAAAGCAGAAATCGGTGACTAAAATGATACCAGCTATAGCGACGTATAAAACGTTATGCATGTAGGCTAAACAGAATTCTGAACCGAGTTGGTTAGAGGAAAACTGTAGTGCCTCAATCTTCATTGCATTGATACTGAGTTGACAGTTTTATCCTAAGGATATGCAAAACTGACACGTATAATTTCTGTCATAATGATAACCCATTTGTTTAACGCACGTGGGATGTATTTCACTTGATGACTACGATAATCTGTCAGGAAGAGTGCTGAGATAACTTTGAAAAATTGAATTATCCGAGACACACAAAAGGAGAGGGATTGCACGTAAAAAAAAAAAAATTGAAACAAAGAATATAGAGTATCCTTTAGCATGTTAACTTATTTAATGAAGGCCACACAATCACCTTACAAGTGACATCTTAAGGGAAAGTGCTGTACTTGTTTGCCATCTCACCTTCACAGAGATTGTATTTCACGCAGTCTCTATTTCCATGCGCTGGTATCACCTGCACAGAGCGCAGCCCAAGTGCCATCAGTCAGCTCGAGTTTAGCCTGCGAGGACTCTCACTCTGGCAGGTCATATAACCAGCACAGGTGTGTTTAAAATCTGACGCATGAATATTACAGTGTCAGGCTGTCGCTTAAAATGTCTTTTTTGGCGGTAGAGGTCACGGCGACCAATCAGATCGTACCTCGCGCCGTCGCAAAGTCGCATCGCGTTGGATACACACGGCATGACGGTTGGAATTCAGACCGGGTTTCAATTAAGCTCGGTTTGCACGGCATAAATCTATTTTGGACGCAATCAAGGTTAACCTGCTTAGGCTCGAGTCTCAGAAAGGTTTCTGCGGGAAAATTGCTTTGCTGGCCCTGAAATTCTTCTGTCGAGTACACTAAAAAAGAGATGAGAATGGAAAGAAAGACAGGCAGGAAGCGAAAAAGTTTCCAGAAGATGTTCTGCATAGGCTGCAATGACATTTAAAGAAAGTGGAACAGACGGGTAAATAAACTGCACAATCAGCACACTCATGCTTAGTGAGTTTCGGGTTTAAATTGTCTCAGGAAATTGTCATGAATTAATCAGAGATTAACAAACATATGAAAACATTTAGCATCTTTGCTACTGTTTTCCCTAATCGATCCTGGCTCAACTGTAGAAATGTGTGGCAAGGCTGTCTTGCATATCTGACGTCGGTAGACCCGAATCTCTGCTTATGCAGGTCGATTTTTATAGCCTTGTTAAATACGGAAATAAGCTGCAAACCTAAATATCCATGCTGACCAGGCTAAAAGAGTTAACTCATTTTTGCGTTTTGAAGCACTGACATTTTTTTTTCTACAATAGCACCTGCCTGTAACTGCCGGTCCTGTCAGGTGCTTGATCATCAGATTTCGCTTTGCTCGCTTGTTTGGTTTTGGTCTCTGGAGTATATTGAGGGACGTAATTACTTTTGGGTTCATTTGGAACAAAATTGTGGCCACGCACAATCCATTACTAAGGAGCACGCAGTCAAATGACATTAACTACACTGGTCAACTCATTAATTAGAAACACGGCGTCTGAGGAATCGAGCAGCAGCGGTCAGTAGTCAGAATTAGTCAGTTCTAAGAAAGAAAAGCAATCCAGATTAAATCCAGCACATAATCTAATTGAAACTGAACACCACGTTCATAAATATGTTCTTTTTTATACTTACCATGTGCTGATGTACTGATCGGCTGTTTTATACATAAATGTGCCTGTATTGACAGTACTCTCTGAACTGACCCGATTGGTTAGGGAAGGGAATATCTCTACAGCTGTATGATCAAAGCCCGCTCTCTGTACATGCATTAGATGATGCATGTGAGAATGAAATCATCTATCAGAGCTGTCACCTACAACAGCCGTAACAACAGCCAACACAACAGCGCTCTCTCTCTCTCTCTCTCTCTCTCTCTCTCTGAGCTCCTGTCATATTTCCACTTTCACAGCAGCAAACACATTTGAGTTTGTACAAGACCTGAAGGATGCCTAATGTCATTGATACACAGTCTTGTTTTAAATGAAGATCTGGAAAGTCTATCAGCATTCTAGCAATATTTGCAAAGGTATTTAAGAAAAAGCTATGGTAATGCGTATTATATACCGCAGTGTTGCTGTTTTGATCTGATTTGTCCGAAAGTGTTGATTAATTTTCATTAACTTCAGGGCTGTGATGTTAGTTCCGGCTGTAATTCGAGTCATTCGAGTTCTTATAATGAATAATGCGCGCTTGGTCTAGTATTTTATCATTTCTATAATAACAGCTAATTAATAGGGACATGCGCCATATAATCGGAGGCTAATAACAATAATCCGATTAGAAAAAATATTTATTATTATTAATGGTTATTGAGCAAAGAAAATAGTAATATGGTAAAGATTTCTTTAAGGATATATATAGGTAACGTTAATAGAACGAGTCTTGGTCATCATTGCTTTTTAACACTTTTTCCGCTATTCCACTCATGTCTTCGGACACAATAGTATGTGTATATAATAGAAACAGTATGCATTTTCTGAATTTCTCTGTAAATTGAAAAGCTGCATTTTTTTTTTTTTTGTCTTAAGAAAGGCTGGCACTATTTACCAAATCTAAGTGGTATAAGAGGAATTAATCGCTCCAGACCTGAAGTCATAGAAAATAATCTATTCCGGGTGTAACCTCACCTATTCTTAAAAGATTATTTTCCCATAAAAGCATGGCCTTTTTTAGTCCTTCTTATGCAATGTATGATTAAAAACATTTTTTTTTATTAAATTCTTTTAAAGCTTAACACCTAATAGATGATTTGTATCAGTGAAAAACGGAATCATTTTAGCAAAGAAATCACACAAGGCTGTGTGTGTGTCCCCCGGTCTGAGCCAACAAGCACCCTGCTTCCTGTTAATGCTCTCCGCTCATGTATGAAGACTTTATTGGTAATTTCCCAGAGGACCGAGCTAGTCCATTGGAGGCAGAAGAAGCAGGGCATTAGGGAGGCTGGTGTTAGTGCTGACCATTACAGCCAGGCAAATATGAGATTCGGCTGAACAGAAACTTTTTTATTTTTTATTTTGCTCCTTGTAGTTATTAATGGGACAAACAGTACAGCGTGCATACGATTTCACATTCGATTCTTCCCCTGTTTGTTTTTGTATTATGTGATCCGCAAGCGAAAATGGCAAAAATGCTATTTATTGTGCTCTATATGTTATTCCGTGCATGTCAAAAAGGCCTATAAATACACTGTAATGATGGCCAAACGGTCAAATCCCTCTAAATCCTGATGAATCAGCAGAATGCATAACCTGGCGCATATGACAAATGCACTATTCTTGAGCTTATACCTAAAGGCGTTCTCCTAAAATTAAAATTCGAGGATTTATTGCGGCATCAAAATACACCGATCTGCCCAGTGATTATAAATGTTAGCTGTCGCCTGGTGTCACTTCTTTTTTGCCATGCTTTTGCTATTGCGCTCATGCTTGACATTCTCCCAGATGTTTATGCGATACAATGCATGCCCATGTTTTGGTTCTTTCATTGTGTTTTTGCCTTTTGATCTTGCCGAGAGCTTATTTTTGATGTCATTCATGATACGGCGCTGCTAGCAGTGACTGCGCTGACATTTTGTTCGGGTTCTGTAACGGCTCAGTGTCAGGTTCAGAGATAACGCCAGCATCACCCTGGCTCTTGCTGTCTCCTCTACAGGGCTGCCAGCCTCAGCCAGCAGTGACTATTGACAGCGCACTGCATTACAGAAGTACGTGAAGTCCACGTGCCTGACTGGACTGGGATATGAGATACAGAAGCAGTCACTTCATGCTGCAGTGCTCCGAGTCTGATAAAGGAACATCAGGTTATGACAACTGATCAACCGCACACCTTCGTTCGTTCGTACTGCGTTCAAGCAATCACGGCTAAAGTAATCTCCGTTGAAAATGAGATAAATATTGTGCATGTATTTGAGCTGGCTGCTTAGTGTTTCCTCCTTAAACAATAAAATAACTAAAGTAACGTAAAAGCAGAGGAAAGTGAAGCTAGAGGCGGCAGTCCTGACGTGCAGCACCTTGTATGTTGAATAGCAGTGCATGAAAAATGTACTTAAATATTCTATAGGAAACGTACAAGCAAATCTCTACCACTACACTCCTCCAATAAACCGATATGTAATAAATAATGTCACCGCTTTATTTTTACATATCGAGCGTCGCCCACATCATGCATAAAGTTTGCGCTTTTTTCTTCTTCTTCACAACTTTAGACCTTCCATGCTCGTTAAACTTCATGAAACTTAATTGCGAACCGTGGGAAGTTTATATTCTCATTAGCCTAAGGGGTAAACATTCTATAAAACTATCTATAACTATCTCCATTTTGAAAATCCCCATGTTAACATATTGCATTACCGTGTCACCTGATTATTGTGTCTGCTGAGAGCAGGAAAAGTTTCATGCGCTTGAACACTCTGAGAACCGCTGCTATAATGTATACTCTGTACTGTACAGTATATCTTGTACCCTAACATTTTCGAAGGTGTTGGCACACATACTGGAGTTACACACACTCCTCGTCGCCTGTCATCCGCCGCCTTTTTCCCTCATCAGAGCCATGCTTCATCTCGCCCCAGTCAGCTGACTTGGCTGGAGCTGTGTTTGTGTTTTGTTATGTTTCAGCTCCATGAGAAGCAGCGAGCTGAGCTAGGGGCCGGCGATGGCTTTGCCTGAAACAATCTGGACGATTAAAATACGAAGCTGTGCTCTCAGTGACAGGCCTCCTCCTCTTTATAGACATCTGGAACCTAATGCACCATGTAAAAAAGACAGAAGAAGAGGATGTGAAGTGGATAGGAGAGGGACAGGAAGAGATGAGAAAAGGAGAATGATGCAATATATGGAGAGAACGAAAAACTGAGTGTAGATAACACTACAGTAGGTTATGAGATCCTGGAGACGAACCTTGAAATCAGACATGTTCACTGCTTCTAGTGACTCATATGCTATAGACTCTACAGCGCAGTTATCAAGCATCCAGCTCAAACAAGGCACAGAGATGACAAGGTGTTTTTTTTTTTTTTTTTTAAAGATGCACAGACATGCAATAAGTTAATAAATACCCATAACGCTGGAATGTATTGCCATAGGAATACGTACATCTTTATGCATGCATAGATTTTGATGTTTGATTTTGAAAGAGGACAGATTGCGGGTCAATCTGAGCAAGGACTGTCCCAGAGACTACTCACTCACTCATATTCTGTACCGCTTTATCCTGTATTCAGGGTCGCGGGGGCCTGGAGCCTATCCCAGGAGGCTTCGGGCATAAGGTAGGACAGGGTGTCAATCCATCGCAGGCACACACACATACACTACGGGCAATTTTGGGAACTCCAATTAGCCTAATCTGCATGTCTTTGGACTGTGGGAGGAAACCGGAGTACCCGGAGGAAACCCACCAAGCACAGGGAGAACATGCAAACTTGGAGGTGCAAGGCAACAGTGCTAACCACTACACCACCGTGCCGCCGTCCCAGGGACTACTAGCTAGAAAAATGAAGACCGTACTTTTATACTGTTAAAAATGACAGTTTAATTGAAAGAAAAGGGTAAAACTATACAAAGTCATGGAATTGTATTTTAAAAGAAGTGAAAGATCGAGAACGCAACTGATGTAGACCATTGTGGCCACAGGGACCTACATGCCTGCAGATCATTTTATCCAACTTAAGCCATTCTCAAAGCCAATAAAACTTTTCTCTCAGTCCCACCAAATCATGCACCGGAGGCGATGATGTTTCAGCAAGCCATGAGCTCACATTACACAATTTGTGGCCACAACATAATAAAAAAATTTTGCGATGTGGTCTCAAAATATCAAACCATGGTTGCAATATGTTCATTTGTGGTCATGCCTCATAAACAACTTACTCACCATGAGACTCACCCACGGGGCTCTGTAGGCTGTAGGCTCATGTACCTAAGCAAAGTTTTCGCGATATATATATAAACTTTTGCTCATTAATTTGTTCAGAGATGTTGTACACTGTAATGACCTTTTTTTTTTTTTTCTTCAGATGTTCTTATACATATTCATGCCATAATACATCCAACTAAGTGGCTAGATCTTTGTCAACCCTGCACCATGAGTGTGCTTTGTTATAAATAGTCTAGTCACCACCTGCAGGTTTGGTGTCCATGCTTTCTCCTCAGCATAGATCTTAACAAACAATTACCTTAAGTAAGCCGTGAAAGTGCTCACATTCATCTCGCTTTAAAGCATTTCTTTTCATCATTTTTCCCCCCCCATATAAACGTACCTCTCCACAGTATGCCCACTAATACAGTACTGTATAGACCGATCGGGAATGCACGTGTGTATACGCAGTCTAGTACAAATTAGAGACACAGATCCGTGCAGGGTAAAAAGGAGGGCATGAGGACTGCAGGGTTTTGACCTTGCTCAAAGGAAACCCTGGAGTCTGAGAAGGTTGCTGCAAGGCGAGGGGAAACTATTGGGCCGTGTTTGGGTTTTTGTTCCTTTCAGCAGGATATAACATACGCTACATGGGCTCGCACACGGTGAATAGCCGAAATGGCTCGGGCCAACGCAAGGTCCTGACTTTAGTCCAGACTCATTTAACCTACGGAAGACAACAGGAAGGTGGTGTAAAATTCACAGCTACATAAAGAGACTGGATTCTCTTATCGACAGTATTTGAATGCTTGTACCTGTTTACAAGATTTAACCCCTTAAAGTCCCGGGAACAAATTGACATTTAGCCTTATGGTAACTCACTATGTTTGTTTGTTTGTTTGTTTTTTTTAAATGATATTTCTAGATTCTAATAATTCCATAATATTGCTCTAAGGTGAATTACACAATACGAATCTGCCAGTTTAAGAGGCTGTGATGGGATGCTTTTTATTTTTTTTGGCATCTATTTACCATGTTAAGTACACCTTCATTAAAAGTTACATAAGAAGCTGTAATGATACAAATAGTCTGCTTGTTCAGATGAGATCTTGTGTCTGTCACGAACACCTCCCGCTAGAACACCTCCTGCATGCTAGAACAGATGAAAAATGATCTCTTCTGCAATTATTTTGCTGAAAGATATAACAGATGGCCTGGTCTGTATGAATATGCACACAGGCGTGTTTTTGTCCTGAGGAATACCAGTCATACAGTGAGGAAACCCTACTCCATTCATTCACAAGTTTAAACAACGCAAAATTTCCTGTCTAATTTGCTGTTTTAATTATACGCTATGCCACGTTAGGTGTATATGCAGATTCTTTTTTTTTTCTCTTGTTTACATTTTTTAACAGACAGCATGGCGGCACTACGAGAAGCGTTGCTGTTGTGTACACCCTGGTTTAATCGCGTGCTTACTGTTTGTAGGGCATTTCCTTTGTTCTCCTCAGGTTCTCGGGTTTCATAGCGCGTCCCAGAAACATGCTGGTAGGTGGAATTGGGATTCTAAATTGCCGATAGATTGGAATGTATGTATGTGGTGCCAGATAAAAGACAGGTGTCCAATCCAGGGTGAAATCCTGCCTTGCTCCAAGTGTTACTGGCATAGGCTTTGACTGACCAGGATGAATGAAGAGCTTACTGATGATGAGCATTAGTTATCACGTCATTTTTAGTAGACAGTAATTAGTATTTTTGATATTGTAAAAAAATAATAATAATAAAAAATCTGGCCACCAGATTTCATTCCAGTCACATCTAATGGTTTTTAAAGGCCAAGATTAGTTGATTAAACCAGTGGACTTGGATATGACTTCTCCTTGGTTAGAATGAAACTCTGCAGCCCTTTATACAAAAGACTAAAACAAGACTAATCTACATTTTTACAGTGGAATGAACTCTCTCTCTCTCTCTGTCTGTCTCTCTTTTTTTTCTCCCTTTCTCAGCTGTGAAGTAACCATTAGGATAGGAGGCTCAGGATGAAAAGATGGCAACCTTGCTGTTTCCACCGGGTTCCGACAGCTTGCACCGGTTCACTCGTGAATCCCTGGCTGGCATTGAGCAGAGGATCGCCGAAGAAGAGGCGCAGAAGGCCAGGGAGTACCAGGAGGACTTGGGTGACGTGGAGACTCCCAAACCCCGGGCAGACCTGGAGGCCGGGAAGCAGCTTCCCCGCATATTTGGAGACATTCCATCAGAACTGGTGGGGGTGCCGCTGGAGGACATCGACTCATATTATTTCCAGAACAAACGAGTGGGTGTTGGCATTTCATACCTAGGCACACACACACACACACACACACACACACACACACACACACACAAATAGGCCACAGCTAGAGTTTGGTGTTTACTGCCTTTATGCTTTCGGTATATTAATACAATTTAGACATCTGCGGTACTGAAAGCAATTAAACCAACTATGTGTTTACTTTAGGCAGTTAAACAGATGTCCTATAATGTGAAGAATGCTGTTTGATGAAGGGTTACTGTCAGTGCAGATTTTGTAGTTGGCCAGCATAGTTGATTTATTTGAGCTGATTCAGAGAAGCCTGGGAAAAAAGGAAATAACTGATGACAAGCATGAGTCACTGAGCTGATGATGGCCACTAATGCTGGCGCTGCTGTGCTGGCTGGTGTCTTATCCACATTTTCTCTCAGAACCGCCACACAAGTCTGCCTTTTCATGAATTTCCGATTAGGCGAACATTTTGGTCCGTTGTTGTCTGCGGAAAAAACGAGAAAAAAAAAAAAAAAAAACGTCCTGTGTTTAGAAGATCACTCAGGTCCTCGTAAAGAAGCTTAAAAAGTGCAAGCATTATACCAGAATTAGGATTTCCTCTCATATTTTCGGTCATCCTGACCCCACCGATTCTGTTTTACCATGGAAAAAATGTTTTTCTTTTCTTTTTACTTTTATTTTCGACAATGCATGCAATACTTTGTGCTATTGCTAAAAGACGAATGCGCATCAGTGGTTTGCTTTTAATAGACCTCTTCACCGTTTTATCAGCGAGCTATGTCTCCCACATGCCCTGCACTCGTGAAATCCACGGTCCGGCGCAAGCCACGATTGTCAGCTTAATACGTGTTCTTGTTGACACAGACAAGGCCACTGTACGGGAGGATTAAGTCAGTTATCTGAGACTGTGAGCCAAGGAGAAAGGTTAGCCATGGCAGATGAAGGGTAGCATGTTTTTTTTTTTTTATTATTATTCAGCCCTTTGTTTTATTAAACTGAAGGGCAAGTCTTTAGCAAATGCTGCTGTTCTTGAAGGCATTATGGTTTTTGTTAAACCTACGGTAACTTCTGGGTTGGAGACATGAAAGAGAAACTCATATAACAACACACAAACTCACTAACTAAGGGCAGTTTTACTTTTTCTACTTTATCTTTTTTTTTTTTTTTGTCTGCTCTGTGCTTTTCCCCCCTTTTTTGTCCTCTCTTTTGTTATTCCCCAAATTTCATACGCTTGCACTGTGCTTGCGCTGCAGACGGTCTCCCACAGGATATCTGAGGGAGGTAGAAACAAATAGCGGCAAGGATGACCCAAATGTTACATAAAGATATGCAATGTGATCTACAAATCTCTGCATTTAAAAAGGTTACAGAAGGGCAGGCGGCCAGAATTCTGCGAAAGGTGGCGAGTATTTCTAACCCCATATACTGTATTGTTCCCATAGAAGAGAGAGAGAGAGAGAGAGAGAGAGAGGGAAAGATCTGTTGACACGTCGTGCCACAGTTATAGCGGGAAAATTTGCTGACCCTGATGGTGGCAATTATTCTTCATGCGTTGACTACTCACATTATTTATGCGGGGGTGAGACGGTGTAAATTTAGCGCGGTAAGGAAGCCATGAATCCTGGGCAACCAAGCAGGACTGTTTGCGCAGCGTGAGGATAGAGAGTCTCCCTGCTCCTGTCACCCATAGTGACAGTGTCCCCCGATAGCACATATCCTCCCCATTCAACCCTGCTCTGATTCATTTGTTAGCTGCTCTTTGTGCTTTGTCTTCTTAAAATTTACTGGTTCAAAGAAGGAGGGTTGTTTGTATGGGGGGGGGGGGGGGGGGGGAAGAGTTATGAGTTTGCCATTGAAGGCACACTTTTATAGTTTTTTTTTTTTTTTTTAACAAATTAGCTCAGCACTGAGAAGCTCAATAATAAAGGAAAAGAAAAGGTAGCGGGATGTCGGATATATTGTCGACTGTACGATGATGAATTGCTCAAAGGAATCTTTTTTATGCTGGTTTTGTTCAGAAAGCTGCCATACGTCCGTCATTTGACTGTACTTCAAAGGAACTAGTGTACTAACTACATTAGTACTACTATGGATTACAAACAGGGTCAGCTGGTATTTAAAAATTCAAATACAAATTCAAATTTTATTAGTCACGTACACAGCCGTACAGAGTAAGGGAAACGCTTATAAGACTGTCCGGGACCTGAAATGGAAAGACAGAATAGAATAGAAAGTAATAGTAATAGAATAGAAGGATTTTAGATGAAAAAAATTAAAGTGAAAGGTCAGGGGTAGCTCAGTGGTTAAGGCATTGGACTCAAATCCCACAGACACCAAGTTGTCCCTGTTGGGCCCCTGTGCAAGGCCCTTAACCCTCAACTGCTCAGATGTATAATATAAAGATAAAAAAATGTAAGTCGCTCTAGATATGTAAAACATTTAAAGAATTGGGATGGAATCTACATATTTCCAGATTTACGAAAGTAAAAAAAAAAAAAGGAAATAGAAATACCATATACAGTATAAAAATATATACACACGTGGACAAAAGTGTTGGTACAGTACCCTTCGGTCAATGAAAGAAAAACTCACAATGGTCACAGAAATAACTTTAATCTGACAAAAGTAATAATAAATAAGAATTCTATGAATGTTAACCAATGAAAGTCAGACATTGCTTTTCAACCATGCTTCAACGGAATTATTTTAAAAAAAATAAACTCATGGAACAGGCCTGGACAAAAATGATGGTACCCCTAGAAAATACTGATGGATCTTACACTCAATCTGTGTAAATCATACAGAATGTACAAAGTGTAATTGTAAAATGAGAGGTTTAAAAATATAAAAGGGTAAAGATATGACGTGTGGGTTTGACAGCATCAGCATGAGTGAAACATGAAGCATGAACTGGAGTGATGTGTGTGTTGTCAGCAGTGTTATTGTCCATGTTCCAAAGTGCAAGTTTTATGTGTAGAATAAGAACAAGTAAAGTGCACCATACGAGCAGTGTGCAAATGCGCGACATAGCGGCTAATGTGCTACATCATGACCCTGATGTGTAAGCAGGAATGTACGGTGTGTGTGTGTGTGTGTGTGTGTGTTTATCATGTGAAGGAAACAAAAAAAAAAAAAAGCAAGTCCTATCCGTTTAGTGCTTTGTGGTGATCTATTATGGGCCTAAGCAGTCTCTTTCTCTTTTTTTATTGAAAATATCCATAAAAATAAGACTCAGTTTTGGATCTCAGCATTGTCTTTGCAGATAAGTGACGATTTTATGGAAACGAGAACGACGCCAGCATTAATGGTCAGAAGTAAAGCCATATCTGTATTAGAGGAATTAGAGGCCGTGGCTCATTTCTTTCCAGTCCAGACAGCGAGGACGAGATTCTTGCAGCCGGTCTACTGAGTGTCGTGAAACGCCTGCTTAATTTGGTGTCCATTACTGCTTATTTATTTAAACCTGCTGCACTCACACTTCCATAGCATGTCATCAGCAGTGATTGAAGAGGCACACTTGAAATAAAATACAACATGCAATAAACATGAAGAAGGCAGATTATTTACTCAAGCACAGATTCTTCGTAATGCATTTAGAGAAGAAACGTGAAGTAAACACTGCAGAATGAAAGCAGCAGTTCCATGAAGGGACAGAACGGTAGGTGATAAGTGAAAGAGCTGGGAAAGTAAATCAGAAGAGTCCTGAGCTGATCATGAATTAATTAAGTCTATTTACATACTGTATACGTGTGCAATATGTGCAAACGTTCCATGCCTATATTGAGTATCATAATAGAAACATAATAGTGTTATGGCTATAGTTAATGAATGAAAGTTTGCTTATATAGCCTTCAAGGTTAACCCTACTAGACACAATACATTTATTTAACAGTACACAGTTTTTACTGTTTAACATGCTGCATGTGAAACCCGTGCCAAGGCAGAACGTTAACGCCTTTGAAATATCATATTTATTGTCAGTTTTGTTCTAACCTATTGATTGTCTCTCTCTTTTTTCTCCAGACTTTTATAGTACTAAACAAAGGGAAGGCCATCTTCCGATTTAGTGCCACATCTGCACTCTATATTTTTAGCCCTTTTCATCCTGTTAGAAGAGCATCGATAAAGATTTTAGTACATTCATATCCTTTTTGCTGTCCCTCCAATGGCTTCATTGTACTGTATGTGCTAAAGTATTTAAATTGTCCTGATTGTCATGACACTAAATCTGTCCCGTACCTTTCACTCTTTCGAGTTCTCCTCCCGGTCGTATTGTTCTTCTCTCTTTGTATTATTTTTTTTTTTGCTGTCCTTCCACGTAGCCATGCATATCCTTTTTATTCCCATTTCTTCATTCCTGTCTTGTTGCTAAATTGTGATTGATTTGTTGATGGACATGTAGATATTTTTTTCCTCGTTTCCATTCATTTCATATATTTTTTTTTCTCCCCTGAATGCCTTTTATTTTTCTATATACACTTGTTCTCGTCTTTTTCTATCCTTTTTGTTTTCTGTTCTCTCTGTTTCTTAGGAGTGGCTTTAATAGTGAAAAAAAAAAAAACTTTATATACAGTATTGCCAGCAACATCCTTAATCTTTTCTGAAGGATGGGAGTAAATAGATAATGCTTCTTTTAATAAGGAAAAAAGAGCGTATTTTCTACTGTGCACATCCGCCAATTGATCTTAAAGTCTGCAAAGTCAAAATATATGGGGGGAAAAAAAAAGTCCACGTGTACAAAGTTAGCACGGGTATGATCAGCATTCAGCTATCAGTCATCTCGTTCAGGAAGTCAATATGTCGAGGCATGAGCTCACTTGTGCATTCTTACCAATCTACTCAGACCCTAACATTCAAGGTCCTGTATGCTATGTATGGGCACTCCTTTGTGTGAACAACGCCAAGTTTGGATGGCTTGATTCCCAGCTATGGAGTGATCAAACCTCCAAAGACCTCAATGCCCAACACCCTTTCTTTGCCAGCAGCTGCTAAAAATAACAGGCTAAGCAGTTAGCCATGTTTCAGGGTGTTGAGAAATATTAGGCTCGTGGATACTTTGCTCTTGTCAGGGCGATAAGCAGGTGAAAAGAGTTACTTAGGACGTACTGTGAGGCTCCGCCCAGCCCCCCTTTGCAAAAATTCTCCTTGTAGGGCAGCAGGGCCAGCTGTATGATCCACACCCACCGCAGTGATGCCGAGTGTTATGCCAGCACCAGATATTAACTCTATCTCAGATTTCAGAGGTATAACATAAAAGACAAGGGCATGGTTTTGTGTGTGTGTGTGTGTGTGTGTGCGCGTGCGTGTGCTGGCTGAGTGGTGAAAAGTACTCACTTCCAGGCGACGGCACAGACGCCACACGCCTGCGCTAATAGCAGATTACCCGCAGGAGTGGGTGCCTGGAAACATGTTTGATTAGCCAGTGCCACAAGAGCACAGTCATAACTCGCAGCCAAACAGAGAAGGCAGAACGCAGCCCCGCCGCTCCGCGCTGAAGTGATTGCACTCATTAGAAAAATGCGAGAAATGCGATTCACAAATCAGTGTGTCGGCGCCAGGCAACATAAGCAGCCTATCGGAGGGGTGAAATAACCTTAAGACAAGCTGCCGACAACACATGCTCTCCAGCACGTCCAAGACTTGACAGGCCATTCTGGAGAATCAGAGGACTCAGACTGCAGCGCTGTAAGATTTTCCCATGAAGCGGATTTAGACGTAATTGATTAAGCTGAGTCTTCAAAATCAGGTCTTAACAGCATTTTGCCCGCCTCATTTGGCTGTGAAGCTGCAGCGGACTTTTCCCTGTACGAATGAGCGCAGATGTGTGGCATGCCTTTGGTCTCGGCGCGTGTGGTTACGATGCGCGGGGTAAAGGCCGCGGCGCTGTAATAGGAGATCCCCCACAGGCCCCGGCTAATTTAGAGCTGATAGTACTGACGCCGCAACTTTCATAATCAGGGATATTTCTTCATCAGTCACAGAGAAATGATTACACGTGAGATTTTCTTCCCACATAGGTGACTCCATGATAACACACTCCCGCAGCGCCAATCTGTATTAATGCTCTGTATTTTTGAAATAATTATTATATATTAGAATGCAAGAGGAGTCATTACGGAGATCATGTCGTTTCCTTTTCTTTCTCTTTTTTCTTCCCTTTAAACCAATACCCAAGATTGGACCCTTGTCACTAC
Organism: Clarias fuscus; assembly: GCA_030347435.1. Classification (NCBI taxonomy): domain Eukaryota; kingdom Metazoa; phylum Chordata; class Actinopteri; order Siluriformes; family Clariidae; genus Clarias; species Clarias fuscus. Next base: position 28,606,442 of record CM059207.1, on the reverse strand, counting down.
TAATTATGATGCAATATGACTGATTTCTTTTTCGAGTCCGGCAGCAGAAATAAATCCGGATGTTACTGTAAGCATCCTCACAATTATGATGAATTTTTAAAGTTAAAGAGTTAAACAGGTACTGGATTCTGGGGGAAACCTGGTTGGAGGAAAACATCTTTCGAATTCCCCGATGTCACTGATGGAGTGAAGTGGGAACATAATAAGGCCCAGATTACGTGGCTATGCAGAGGTTTCAAATTGCCTGTTCTGAAGAAAATGATGAAAATAAGACAAAGTAGGAGGGCCACATACTGAGACTGTATTTACAGAAGCAGGATAGGCCCACGCCTCACTGACTAAGTTATAATTTTCAGCATCATTTAGCAGAATGAGCAGATGTCAATTACTGTCAACTGGTTGCTGCGAACAAGTCTGGTTTTTTTAGACCCCTATATTACAAGTTCCATAAACCTGTAATCAAACCCTGCTAGGAAAACTCGACCTCAAGAACGAGTCTCGCCTAGGAATCTGACATTACTTTTCACTTATTAATAAAAATAGAGGACTTTGAAACATTTTGAAAATGTAATATTTATATCTGATATGCTGTGGTTAAATAATAGAAGAGTTGCACAAATGCTTGTATTTTGACTTTTTACCCCAGCACCACAATACTACTACTCCTACTACTAATAATAATAATCATAGGCGGCGCGGTTAGCACTGTGGCCTCGCACCTGAAGGGATGAGGGTTCGATTCTCTCTGTTCACTTTGTCACCCTGTCCAGGGTCTAAACACACACACACACACACACACACACACACACACACACACACACACTCTAAAGGCAATTGCACATGGTAAGCCAGGTAGAAAAAGAATGAATAAATCATCATCATCGATCCACTGTGACCCTGACCCCGGTTAAATGGTTACTGATGATGATGATGATGATGATGATGATGATGATGAAGTTTATCGTCACTTTATTATCCACTCTTTATCCTTGAAGAACATCATCTGTGCATTTTTGCTTTTGAACAATGTACCAAACAACTGATTTTTTTTATTTTTTGCTTCTTTTTTTTTTATTTCCATCTCATCATGGTCTGCATTACTGGCGATTCTTTAATGCTTGTAATTAAAACGCAATAAATGCAAATGTCACATCTATTATCAGCTGTAAAGCGTTCGGGCTTGAACTTAGTTCGCGACGACCGACGAGCCGAGTGTCACTCTAAAGTTAGAGACTATGCATTAATAAGGATGTGCCTCTGGTGTTGTCGTAAATAGCCTTCAATTAAAATTGGCCTTTAATGTCTTAATCAAATTGCATTACAATTTTAATGTCATCGAGGAGGGAAAAAAATGTCACTGTCCAATTAATTATGTAGTGCTCGATGTGTGTGTTGTTCGCAAATACAGATTTTCCTTAACACTCTTACATTATTCAGTCTGTTCATTATGTGCACTATTTTGACAAACTGTTGCTTCATGGCCATGTCGGAACCAGTGCAGTGGGCCAAGTATGTCGAGTAAGTACCCACTTTTATCCCTATTTATGTCTCTCTGTCTCTCTCTCTCTGTCTCTCTCTCTATAGGCATTGCAGCCTATCCGGACTAAAAGACTCTCTGTCAGTTCCTCTGTACCTCTTTCTGTTCTCTGATCTCATGACCCTCTTTAACTGTATTGACCTCTGAACTGTACCCTGTTTGTCCTGATGTAAAGCTTTGCCAGGTGTTTGTTGCCATGCCAACCTCAATTAGCAAGTAAGTTAACAATGCGACTGTGTCGAGCCCATGACTTTGCTAATTGCACCTCTGCTATGCTACATTGGAATGAAATCATGGTATGGTTGTCATATACTCTTATACCATTCTGCCTTCCAAAAAGGGAGTAACACTTTGAAAGGAAAAAACAAGGTCAAAAAACAAAAAAACTGGAATATTATATACAGTACATATGGATACTAGTGTAGTTTAAGATTAATTTGGCCAACACAATATATATATATATATATATATACTGTAAATATATATTTTTAAATGAACATGGGTTAAATCCTTTCTATCTATCTGTCTATCTATCTATCTATCTATCTATCTGTTTGTATTGTGGGTTCTGTCTTCTCTGTGGTGTGTTTTCTGTCTATCTGTCTCTCCCTGCCTCTGTGTGTGACAGTCAACTCGCCTGTCCATCTGTCTCCCCGTGCACTTGTGTGTGTCGCTGCCACGGTCCGTCCACACAGATCATTGCTCCTCCAGCGTGTTTGTGGATCCGCCTGTTTGTCGCGCACTGTGTCTGTTGATCATTTCCAGCATCAGTAAGAGCCCAGCCGCAGTTTGTGCATGCTCACCGTGCATCAGAACGGATGGAACGGATTTATCCCATGTTTAATCGACCTGATGTAGTTTGCCGTATTCTGAGACTTGCTCTGAGGTGTAAGTTTCTGCTCGGGAGCAGCGTGGCTCGTGTCAGTTCACGCAAGTTCACCTATAACGAAACACTCGTCTCTTTTGGACTCGCCGCACTGTCACAAAGCATTTGGGCTTTTTCTCTTTGAAAAGGTGTTGATTGGCATGCAGGGAAACTCAGATGATGACTAGACCTGTTCTGACCCAGTAAAAATGTTGTACCTCTCAGCACCTTCTAACCTGATTTGTCTAGCACTACATGCATGCGTGTGCGCGTACGATGGAAAATCTGAAAAGAGGTTTGGAGAATTTTGGATGCGTTTTTTTTATTTATTTTATTTATTTTTTTAATGCCAACATGTAATTATAAACCAAAGCAGAGAGTTTAAAATCAAGCTTTCTTTTTAGGACTGATATCATGTAAAAAAATAAAATAAAATAAAAAAATTCATACCCTTTAATTTAAAAAGTGGGTTTTATTTGAGGTTTTTTTTTTTTTTTTTGCTGTTACTTTTATGCCACAAGCCCACGCTTTGGTGTGTTGAGAGGTATGATATTCACAAAGCAGATTTGACATTAAAAAAAAAGAGCACACCGAACCTAATTAAATGCGAGTAAGAGCACGGAAGAGAGGAAGAAACAGAAATATGAGCATGCACATCAGAATGCTGCATCCTTCATCTCAATCACTATCCACTCCATCAGATTTGTTTATTTATTTATTTTTTATTTTTGCTGGATTTTTATGCCCATTCTTGATGATTGCAATCTCATCAATCATCAACCGTCAAAGGAACTTGTCACTCATACCTCAGGGGCTGCTAGTGTACTGTAACGTTGCTTTCCATGTATTCTTGGTTCTCATAAGTCTCTCTCTCTCTCTCTCACACACACACACACACTCACACACACACACACACACATATATCCCCATTGCTCCATGTTTGTCTTGTGTCAATTTTTCCTCCTTTGTCAAACTCTGTGCACTGTGGATCAGCCCATGCTTCAAAAAAGAGGGGAGACTTAAACTGCCAAATCATCACCAATAAATCTCAATCAGCTGCCCATTTCTCCATCCCTTTTTCGTCCCCATCCTTTGCTTCTCGCCTAGGTACACCTTCACGGGAATCTACACGTTCGAGTCGTTGATAAAAATTTTGGCAAGAGGGTTCTGCCTCGGACCGTTCACCTTCCTGCGGGATCCGTGGAACTGGCTGGATTTCAGCGTGATTGTCATGGCGTAAGTACACTACTGTACATCACCCCCTGGCCTTTGATGATCTCCAGTTACCTTTTCGACCCCATTTACCCTTCCTCCATCACTTCATTTTAGGGTAAATATCAAATTATGGTAAATAAATACAAATCATAGGTCAGTAGTAACGTAATACGCATTTTCTATAGAATAAAGCTATCCTCTTTGTTTGCTGTATAGTCAGTCTGTGATTGAACTGATAACATGGTCACATATGTTCACATCTTCCATTTTAAAGCTACAGTATGTATGATATGGGAATTGGGAATGGCACCCTCTCTGGAATTGATCAAATGACATGGTGGCTCAGGTGGTTGAGGCTGTAGATTGTTGATCAGAGGGTAGGGGGGTTGTGCCCGGGTGGTCACTGCTGGGACCTCGACCCTATGCCCTTACATAATACCCAGCCACTGGGATGCTCAGTGCCAGTCCCAAGCCTGGAGAAATGGTTAGGTTACGTTAGAAGGGGCATCCGATGTTAAACCCGTGCCAATAACTTGACTGATCCAATGTAGTGACCACAAGAAATGGAAAAAAAAAAAAATGTTTAGCACAGCAGAATGCACTTTGTGTCTGTTTCTGACTTCCTGAATTGCTCAGGCGTTTTTTTTTTTTTTTTTTTCCTCAGTGATGTGAGGATAAGATAAATTGAACAGCAGCAGTGTTCTATAGGTGATCACCGACCCACCACAGTGTGCTAATAACATATGATCATACTCAAAGAATGAACTAATCACCTCGTGTTGAGATGGTAACCAGATAGCTACAGTAAAATATAAGTTCTGGTTGCTCTGCTGTAATACCCTGAGCACACGGTGTGCACTAGATATGAATCTGACCGAATGTAGGACCCGTCTCTGAGGCACTGTGTGTGTTCCCTGTGTATTGTGTTCTCCGGAAAGTTTGAAACAAACCAGATAATGTTAGCGTGCTAGCTAAATCCTATACCCAAATGATTAAAAGACAGAGATCAGATGACCAGAAGACTTGAATCACTCAGTGTCACCTAATATAATAATAAAGTTATTAAAATGTAATAATATGTAGAATCGTTCAGAGACCTTGGGGTCTTCACCACCAGCTATTGTTAATTCAATAGAAAAAAAAAAAATCTGTAAACATCTTCAGTACTAGTTATACAGTATTATAGTGTTGAATCTGACTCTTGATTGGTTTTCACTTCCTCTCAGTCAGTGTGTAGTCAGGCTTCATTTGTGCCTGAAATCTGTCAGTGATTATGTTTAAGGAACACCAATTCCGATCTGCCACGCCGAGTACTACAGGATCACCCGGACGATTCACAGCAGCTCATGACCATTATACGATACAGTATCTTCTACAGTATCTATATCATAACAAAAGCAATCATACACACTGTAGCTTTAAAGTTATTATCATTTACCCTGTGCATGACCCTGAGCCCCCAAGAGGCGTTGCCATAGGAACAGGGGTAAACACAGATTTGTCCTAATCTCGCCAACTGTTTGTGAGCTATGGATGTGGTGCTGGCAGCCATGCAGATATCAACGTATTATTCTGTTTTTGTTGTAATTAATGTTTTCTGTCATACGTTTGACTTTTTCTTATATTGCATGTACAGTTTGTCACTGAAAAATGGGCAGGCGTCTTTCGTTCTTTCTCTTTTTTTAATGATGTTTTTATCATTTAATTGAGTGTCAACAAGGACATGCAAAAGTCTCATCTATAGCAATCACTTTGATTTAGTGTATAATAAACAAGAAGAGACTTCGCAAGGTAGTTTATCTTGAAATTCATTTAAAAATACAGGGAAAACAAATGAGGAATGAAGATCCCAAGGATGCGCAAGGATTCCCATAAATGTCTTCTATCTAAAAGTACACACGCTGCATAATAGCACAAGAAAACTACAATAAGTCTTGTGAAGAGGTACTTACACGTTCACTGTATACTTTCACCATCTTCCGTGATGAACGTTTTCACCCCTTCCTCAGCAACAAAGCATCGAAAAACTGGTTATAAAGCTTTTGGAAATTCCAGCACAGATCCAGGCACTTGAAAGTGCATTTAAATGACCCGAGCAATGCTTTTCCAGCACTCCAGCATTGTTTAAAAGATACGAGCGGTTACAAGCCGTAGATGCTTCTGCTTGCAATCCACGTTCCTATGGAAACTGAATTGCCGCCCTTTCATGTTTGACTGCCACACATCAGAGTTTTACATCCAGACACAATCATGTTCTAACACCACTTGGCCTTGTGAGTATCTCATTTGCTGACTACACATGCGATATAACCAGTGGCGGTTAGCAGTCCTAAATCTTAGGAGGCGAAGATCAAATAAAGTACAATAAACTGCTTTATATCTTCTTTACCTTTTTTTTTTATTTTTTTTTTAATTTAATGTTCTTCTCCTGTCCCTCAGGTGCTCTATTTATCTCCATTCTCCTTTTCATTTCTTTTTGAAATAATTGTAATTTGATTCTGCAGGTTGCTAACTGAGTTTATTAAAGTAGGCAATCTGCAAGCACTTCGAACGTTCAGAGTCCTCCGAGCTTTGAAAACTATATCAGTAATTCCAGGTAAGGGGTACGTGTTGCTGCATTCTAGGAAATAGGCCGCAGTGTTGCTCGTTGTCCAGTCCAGTGCAAATCTCCTTTGAAGTCCAGCTGCCTCAACCCACCTTCCCTCAACATTGCCTCCTTCGAGCATTTCCAGCCCACATCCCAAGATCAACCCCCCCCCCCCCCCCCCCCCCCATCGCCCCCCCCTCCACCCCTCTCCTGTCCTGTTTGCCTATTGTTGGTGGTGTTGTCATTGTGTACGCTTCGGTTTTTGGCTTATTGCAGATATGTTACTGAGTTTGTGGACCTGGGCAATGTCTCAGCGTTACGGACGTTCAGGGTCCTACGAGCACTGAAAACTATCTCGGTCATACCAGGTGAGAAGGGCGTTAACTACTAAGGTCGAAACGTGTTGCCCAAGGGTTAAACGCCTACCACAAGTTCCCTTGTCTGCCAAATCTGGAGACTCATTTGGAAAACAGGGAACGCTGTGTGTAGGCAATGAGACTTTTGATTTGGTAGCATGAGAGGTGCCTTTGAAGAATTTCGCAGTAAATCACAATATCTATTGCAAAATGTTGTTTTATTTACTCTATATGGAGATTCAGTAAGAACACTTTTATTTTAAATGGCTTTTCAGATGTCATACGAGATTACATGTTACATGTAAGTGTCAAATAAAGGACATTCAACGGCCAAAGTGTTACAACACAGCAAATACAGTCAAGTGAAATTAAATTAAGGCTGATGGCTCAGATTACAGCTTGGCCTCCAGCCTTCAGGCTCGGTTGTCTAACACCAAAAGTCTCATTGGACCTTAGTGCTTAACACCTAACACAGGCATGGATAGCTTTAGAGTGACTTGCATGATAAGCCTTGAGCATTGACATCAGACGCACACATACAAAATAAAAGTTTTAAACACTTCTTCAATTGAAGTGGCTAAACAGTAAACAGTCTGTTTTGCGTTATATATATATATATATATTTATTATATATTATATTTGCATTATATGGCAAATTGATTGATTAAATTATTGTTAAGCATCATGAAATTGACTCCAATTAGTTAAACTGTTCTCTATGGCGTCTGTGGTCAATTGTGAAGTCTGTGGAGTTTTCAGTAAAACACAGACAAAGTTAAGTGTTTGCTTTTGTCATTGTTTGCGGTGTGTTTATGTTGATTTGTGATAGATAGTAAAAAAAAAAAAAAAGTTGTTAACACTCAGTATTGTTTTGCCATATCATAGAATTATGTTCAAAAAGTAATGGGCATGTTAGAAGAAAAGTTGTTTGCATTTATTTTAGTTGACTTTAGTTTGTACTGAGTGTGTGTATATGCAATATGACAGTGCCATTACTTAGACTGTACAGAAATTAATATTCAGTTTCGTAAAAAAAATGCACTACCATTCAAAAGTTTGAAAAAAAAATCTTAAAAAAAAAATTTTTTTTAAAGCAATTATTAGTCACTTGAGTGACAAATCTAAATTATATATTAGAAATAAATTTCTACACGCATCTAAAATTATATACTCTTCTTTTGTTTTTTACATTATTTCCTGATTTTTAATTCTTTATAGACTGTAGAACAATGCTGAAGGCATCCAAAATACGCAATAATCTCCTTGTTATCATTTGTGATTTTTGAGGCTGGTAACTCCAATTGAACGTCTCCTCTGCAGCAGGTGTTTGGTGTTTGATGGGTTTTGTAAATGCACTTGACAATACTCTTCTTGCAAGAACTGTTCCAGATCAGCTGACCTTCGTATCTTAAAATAACAACTGACTGTTGTTGTTGTTCCTTAATTATATAATTCCAAATGTGCTGTTTCATCGTTTTGAAACGAATCAGTATTGATCAGATTATCTACAGTATATTAATAATGAAAACAACAGATGCGATGAATCAATATTGAAAAACAAGGGCCGGGAGATTGCAACATTTTTGAATGGTAGTGTGCATGGTGGCAGAATCCTATTTGCATATACGAACTGTTATATTAGCATACTTCCTCCAATTTTTTTTTACTCCTGTAGCTGTCACTAAGTCCTCTTGTTTGAAATTCACTGTAAATTGATTGGTTTGTTGAGTGTGCCTAAGACTGGTGTGTATTCCTCATGCAGGCTTGAAGACCATTGTGGGTGCCCTGATTCAGTCAGTAAAGAAGCTAGCAGATGTCATGATCCTGACTGTGTTCTGTCTGAGTGTGTTCGCTCTCATCGGCCTTCAGCTCTTCATGGGTAACTTGCGTCAGAAATGCGTCCGCAGTACGGCCAACTGCTTCAACACCACTGACACCTCTTTATACAGGAACGTTTCCTTCTTCTGCCATAACAAGACCTGGTCGTCACTAGAAGAGTTTACCACAGATGAAGGTACGAGCTGTTCAGTTCGAGTATACTAAATGTGGTGTGGCCAGGATGTCTGTTATGACAAGCAAAACTGATAGAACGTTGGGATACATTGCTTGCTCATGCCAATATAATATAGATTATTATATACTATTCTTTCAGGGGAAAGAGAGTGCTTTAATTTTTTGTTATATAACCATTACATGTAATATGCTATCAAAGATTTTGGATTTGGCCTCTTATTTACATTTATTTACATCTACAGAATTTAACAGACCCCCTCATCCAGAGAGACTTTATTATTATTTATTATTATTTCATTTAATGTATATAGCTCAGCGGTGGCAACTTGGCCATGCTCTCATTTGATGGCACCACCTTCCGATCACTAGTCCGACACCTTGAATCTATCCATTCCCCAAATAACACCCCAATTTTACAATTACTCCCTGCAGCTTTATTCTGGGGTGGCACCGTGGCATAGTGGTTAGCACTGGCCTCATACCTCCAGGGTCGAGGGTTCGATTCCCATTTCGGGTCTGCGTGCATGGAGTTTCCATATTCTCCACATGCTGGATGGGTTTCCTCCCACAATCCAACGACATGTAGATTAGGATAACTGGCATCCCCAAATTGCCTGTAGAGTGTGTTAGAGGGTGGGATAGGCTCCAGGCCCCCCGTGACCCTGTACACCAGCTAAGCAGCTCAGAAGATGACTGAATGAATAAACTTGATTCTGATCTCAAGGTTACTGTCAGTACAGAGTTTTGCATGTTCTCACAACATGCTTCTACTGGTTCCTTCTGGGAAATCTCTTGTTTCCTCCAACCTTCCAAAACATGTCAGTAGGTGAATTTGCTACACTAAAATGACTCCCTAGAGTGTGTTACAGTTTGTGTACTCATTTTGTACTGTTCGGTCCAGGATCTTCAGTTCAGTCTAGATTTAACTAGTGTTGGGTGTTTTCTCATTAAGTCAGAATTAAATCAAATTAATGTTTTTACAATAAAGAAAGAAAGAAAGAAAGAAAGAAGAGAGAAAAAACGCAGGCTTCCTAATCTGATAAAAGACTCCCACATGACAAACAGGCAGCACGTCACTTCAAATATCATTTAAGAGACATGGACGTTATACAGGTTTGAGAAATCATATGAAGGAGTTGATTAAAAATATAATTCGGTGCCCCATCCGAGTTGATAATTTACCAGTGGGAATGATGTCATTTCCGACTTTGGTGCCTTTGAAAGACGAAGTTGGAAGCTGGATCGGTTAGCGAATTCTAGGGAGCTATTTCAACTGAGTGACGTAAATGTTCTTTCTGAAACAGGAAAGAGTATAGTCCGTGTATTAGATTTAACAAATGGATGTGTCTGTATGATGCTGAATCTAAAGCTAATACTTATTAATAAGATTTTATTTTTTTCACAAGACTGTACCAAAGACTTAAAAACTGAGATGTGTACCCAACCGTGACTTTCACGTACCATTACTCCCCTAGTGAATGTGTGTGTGTGTGTGTGCAGAGTCACACAAGATATGCTGGCGTCTCATCCATGGTGTATTCCTCCCTCGTGCCCAGTGTTCCCACGACAGGCCCTGAATCTACCGCAACCCCAGATTAAAGCACTTACTGACTGGAGTTGCTATATGCAGTCCGTCAGCCCCTCTCTGCTCCATCCATTAGTGGAAAAGGACCAGCATAGGTCCATCATTTGGATGCTGGAGCATTTTCAACTCAGCAGTGCCACTAAAATAACAGTAGTATGGTAATGTGTTTGGTGCTGGTAAGGGGCAGCAGGTGCTTTAGTGGTGCTGGTGTTTTTAACCACCTCAGCATCACCGCCGGATTGAGAAACAGTCGCATAAGCAAACATGTCCAACCGACAGTGACCTGTGGTCATGAAGTGACACTGATGAAAGGTTAGAGCAGTGGTTTGAGAAGCACTCAGCTAGAGGGTTGCAGTGAATTGTTGACCTGTAGTGCATAAAAGCACACCTACAAAAAGGCCATCAGGGTTTGATAAAGTGAAAAGTAAGTATAATAAAGTTTTGTAGCTATTTCTTTGAAGTCATTAAGGAAGCCTTTATTGTAGATACGACTGTTATATACCTGAATATTACATCATGTAAAAAAGCGATAAAGTCCCACAGGGATGTGCTGGACACCTCCCAAAAAACACGGACCTATCATTTGTTTTACTTTTTCCATTATTGTATAAACACTGCTGAAATATTAAGACAGTTTTTAGATCAGAATTTCTAAGGGTTCTTTAACTGATATGATTTAATGCTTTATTTATCTTCAGCATTAATAATGCGACTAACACGTATAAATGTGTGTTTTAAAAAAAAAAAAAAATAATAAATAAACAAATAAATAATAATTATATATATATATATATATATATATATATATATATATATATATATATATATATATATATATTACTATAGGTCATAGGTCAATGTCGATAAAAAATAATATTAATATACATGCGTGTGCTTATATGGAAGCCTGCCGGTGTGTGTTAACGGGGGAGGTGTCAGACATCAAACTGATCATTTGGGTTTTGTATACAGTATGTCATATACTGTACAATAGAAAGAAAGTTATCATTGCTTTTATAACTTTTATTATATGTATGTTATAATGTTTTATAACCCCTGCCAGAATATGGGAATGACATCACAAAAATGTAGAACTCACAAAATGAGCATATTATTATTAATATTATTATTGTTTTGTTTGTTTTTTTACCATAAAAACACATGATCATGTATATTTGTGCTATTCCATTGGCTACATGACCTTTTTTTTGTTTTTTTTGCTCAGTCATGTGTATATAGTTAAATGACTATAAATAAAGTTAAACAAATTAAAATAAAATTTCATCAGTTGATCAGATTGCCTAGGTTGTGCTGGAAAAAAGGTATGTCACTCTACTGTATATTACACAATCCTGAGCTCGATACAATCCTTTATTTGTTTATTAAAAAAATTTAATTGTCTAAAATGCTCTGAGTTTTAACGGCTACTTCCACAAAAGCCTCAAAAGCAAGTTTTAATATTTACTTATATATATATATAAAAAATTTATATTTCAATTTAAATAAATATTTATAGTTAAGATTTATTTATTTACCATTTAAACAGGCAGTGCTAAAGTTTAACATTTGTTGTAGTTTGTTTGTAATTTGTTTTAACTATAACAATATAAATAACAACAGTTATTACATCTAAAAGATCTACAATGCCACCTTTCTAACACAACACATGATAAATATATTTGATCAATTCCCAGAAATCCTGAGTTTCCTCTTATTGCATTACGGACAAATATAACAAACCACACTAGTCCTTTAGTGCATTCACTCATGTGACCCCTATATGTCTGTTTTAGCTGGTGAACATTTGATTGGTGATTCAACAGAAGTATATTCACAGCCAGTGTATTTCTGCCCAGTCATGCGACTTCAGCTGGCTTCGTCATCATTAGCTAACATTGTTCAGAAGCACATAATAATAACCTCGGACATTTCCCAGTAGGACGTTATCACACAATCATGGCCTCATTTAAATGTGTAAATACAATTCTGTTTAACTTTTTAAAGCAAATACTATTGTTGAGTATAGGCTCGGTAGACAAGCGGCATATTTATTTAAAAGGAAATCCTCTTAATAAACTCTTAAACTTATTGTTTGTCATAATGAGTGTCATATTTCAAATTGTAAACTAGAAAAAAAAAAAAACGATGTTACGCCTGTTGATCATCACTTTGTCGATGAATCGCAATGCTATTAGGTGAGCAGACGTCTATTTAAGATGAGATTTAGTATTATTTTTGGTTGGACTCATTTCATTAGAATAGCAATTAGGACAGTGCTGGCACTCAATAACATGACCTGCAGTACAGAGATGTAGGACACTGACTTAAATAGATGGATATGTTTCCAGATATGCCTCGTCATGCCATGATAATGACTAAAGTATCTTCCTATATAGGTATTTTATTCTCTTGCAATCGCAAATTATGCATGCAAAAGGCCGTCAATAACATGATCGATGAGACAGTATGACCGAGCCATGCTTTTTACTGTCTTTACTTACTGTACAGTAACTTTATGATCGGTTTAGAGGGAATGAGTGAGGAGAGGCTATTTATCTCTTCAATAAACATGATGAGTGATAAATAGATAAATAAGCACTCTTGAATACACAGCCAGCTTTTACTGATGGTTATAATTCTACGTTTATGGGGGGGAGGGGTGGGGGGTGGGTGGTAAAGGGGGGGGGGGGGGTGCAATGCCATGATTGCCCGCTCCTCTTTAATTTAAACTAACAATGCCATTGTCCACAACAATAGCACCTGATCAGGAAGCATTCAGGCAGACGCTGCAATCTGATAAGCGCTTTAGTGTAGTACATCTGAGTCCAGGCTATACGAGAGACACACGTAACGCCACGCTGCTGAAACCAGGAATGCTGACAGCTGGAGGCAGAGGATGGGGCGGTCCACTAATCGTGACCTGCCACGGATTCTCCTTCAGCTCCTGTCACCTAAAAGAACTCCAAGCCCAGAGTGGTCCAGTGAGACTGAGGAAAAAAGTGCTAGTGTGAAAAACTAGGTGGGATAATATGTAAGACTGGAAGAAGGTGCTTTGGTACTGATGTCATAGCAATTGTACACATAATCTTTGAATCTTTGAGTCACTCCCTTTAGCTGAGGCAGAGACACAACTGTAATTCTGTAATTGTGTTCGAATTGGTAAGCACTTTACTATTCCCTACAGCAGGAGCACTATATAGCACTCATGTACTCTTTAAAGAGTGCACTGGGAAATGCTTATTGTATTTTTGGATAGCCTTACAAATAATAGTGCAGCATAAGTGTATTTCACACACCATTCTATAAGAACTGAACCTTTGACCTTAATCGTATGCACGTGTGCCACTGTGTAAGGAAATGATCCTGCAATTGAATTATACTATAACACACGGTTAGTGACAGTTGACTTTACTTTTCTTATTCGCAGGCAACTATTTCAAAGAGGATGGATCCAGGGATGCCTTAATTTGTGGATTTGCAAGTGATGCTGGGTAAGTGAAACTCATTTTATTTGCAATTTGATAACAGCCTCTTTAAAATTACGACGGTCTTAAGTCTTAAGCGTCTTAAGAATGAATAGAAAATGATTCATTTTGATTGTAAAATGTTAGCTCATACTGTTTCATTGAAAAAAAAATGCTTGAAAAGTACATGATGATGTTGTATGAATCGAAGACGAATCTGTGCCGTTACTGGGGATGGTGATTGTAGGGCATTTGGGTTTCCCAGTGGTTTAAGGCAATAGATTGATTTCCTGTCAGAGTGTGACTAAAGCAAACAGGACTAGGAGGGTTTGAAGGCCTGAATCAGCACAAGTGTGTGTGTGTGTGTGTGTGTGTGTGTGTGTGTGTATGCATGAGTCAGTGGCCTTGAACAGCTCGCTTCGGCACCGGATGGAACATGCAAGCCGCCAGGCACTAAAATACAGCTTTAAAAAGTTGTGCCTTACAGAGGAGTACTAGCAGTTTGGTTGTTATTTTAATATTCATGATAAACTGTAACATGATAGACTGTAATTTAAAGAGACCTGACTATGTCATGATGTTTTACCGTTGCTGAAAGCTATAAACGTCTCCACCCATTATTTATTAAAAGCTTTTAATAATTTTTATGGTAAACCTGTTTTATTAACATACAGTAGACTCTTTTGGTAGGGTAATAGTCTATATATATATATATATATATATATATATATATATATATATATATATATATACATACACACACACACACACACACACGTGGACAAAATTGTTGGTACCCTTCGGTCAATGAAAGAAAAACTCACAATGGTCACATAAATAACTTTAATCTGACAAAAGTAATAATTAAAAAAAATTCTATGAATGTTAACCAATGAAAGTCAGACATTGCTTTTCAACCATGCTTCAACAGAATTATTTCAAAAAATAAACTCATGGAACAGGCCTGGACAAAAATGATGGTACCCCTAGAAAATACTGAAAATAATGTGACCAAAGGGACATGTTAATTCAAGGTGTGTCCACTAATTAGCATCACAGGTGTCTACAATCTTGTAATCAGTCAGTGGGCCTATATATAGGGCTGCAGGTAGTCACTGTGTTGTTTGGTGACATGGTATGTACCACACTCAACATGGACCAGAGGAAGCGAAGGAAAGAGTTGTCTCAGGAGATTCGAAAGAAATTTATAGACAAGCATGTTAAAGGTAAAGGCTATAAGACCATTTCCAAGCAGCTAGATGTTCCTGTGACTACAGTTGCACATATTATTCAGAAATTTAAGATCCATGGGACTGTAGCCAACCTCCCTGGACGTGGCCGCAGGAGGAAAATTGATGACAAATCAAAGAGACGGATAATCCGAATGGTAACAAAAGAGCCCAGAAAGACTTCTAAAGAGATCCAAGGTGAACTTCATGCTCAAGGAACATCAGTGTCAGATCGCACCATCCGTCGTTTGAGCCAAAGTGGACTACATGGGAGACGACCAAGGAGGACACCATTGTTGAAAACAAATCATAAAAAAGCCAGACTGGAATATGCCAAACTACATGTTGACAAGCCACAAAGCTTCTGGGAGAATGTCCTATGGACAGATGAGACAAAAATGGAACTTTTTGCCAAGGCACATCAGCTCTATGTTCACAGACGGAAAAATGAAGCATATCAAGAAAAGAACACTGTCTCTACTGTAAAACATGGAGGAGGCTCTGTTATGTTCTGGGGCTGCTTTGCTGCATCTGGCACAGGGTGTCTTGAATCTGTGCAGGGTACAATGAAATCTCAAGTCTATCAAGGGATTCTAGAGAGAAATGTGCTGGCCAGTGTCAGAAAGCTGGGTCTCAGTCGCAGGTCATGGGTCTTGCAACAGGACAATGACCCAAAACACACAGCTAAAAACACCCAAGAATGGCTAAGAGGAAAACATTGGACTATTCTAAAGTGGCCTTCTATGAGCCCTGACCTCAATCCTATTGAGTATCTTTGGAAGGAGCTGAAACATGCTGTCTGGAAAAGGCACCCTTCAAACCGGAAACAACTGGAGCAGCTTGCTCATGAGGAGTGGGCCAAAATACCTGCAGAGAGGTGCAGAAGTCTCATTGACAGTTACAGGAATCGTTTGATTGCAGTGATTGCCTCAAAAGGTTGTGCAACAAACGATTAAGTTAGGGGTACCATCATTTTTGTCCAGGCCTGTTCCATGAGTTCATTTTTAAAAAAAATAATTCCGTTGAAGCATGGTTGAAAAGCAATGTCTGACTTTCATTGGTTAACATTCATAGAATTCTTATTTGTTATTACTTTTGTCAGATTAAAGTTATTTCTGTGACCATTGTGAGTTTTTCTTTCATTGACCGAAGGGTACCAACAATTTTGTTCACGTGTATATATATTAAAAAGAAATATTTTTCCCCTAATGAATCCACACCAGCACATCTTACAGTAGATGTATGCCAGCTGACCTTCAGTCTCTAGTTACACTTTATCTTATTAATATAATTAAATATATTAATATCAGTAATATTTCATTTTAATTTTTCGCTTATGTTAACATGCTACATTGTAAAGGCATTATAGTAGGTCTAAATTTCCATTCAATTAAATAATAGTAAAAATGTTTATATATGGTTGACCATTTGCAGAACATCCACAGCTAAGAATAATTTTCTCCTCCAGTTCATCATACTTGTTTTTTTTTTTTTTCTGTCAGAGTGTAAATAAAATATTGATAGCTAGACTATCCAAGCCCACATACAGTATGTTCCATCATGTGTTCATCTGGAATTATAAATCCAAGTTTATCTGCATGTCTTTGGACTGGGGGAGGAAACCGGAGTACGCAAAGGAAACCCAAGTGTTGGAGAATATTCCATGCACACAGAGGCAGGAATCGAACCTGGCCGGGAATCGAGCCCGGACCCTGGTGGTGCAAGACGACAGTGCTAACCTAAGCCACCGTGCCGCCTAATTTTAATTCAGTATTTTAAAATAAATTGCTTTTATACCTACATTTGGAAGAATCCACAATCCTGAGGTCATAATATGCTTACAACGCTAAATGAATAACAATTTCTAAGCATACTTTGCTACATGATAATTGCACATAATCTCATGAGATCTCTGAGCATACGTGCGCAGCTGCTCATTTCACTGGGGACTTGTACTGGACTTGTATCTTTAAACCGGTTGCTTGACGAAAAGTTCCAGTATTACAGTAACACTGATGTAATACATTTGTTCTTCTATATAAGGTATTTAAAGCAACACTATCTTTAATGCTAAAGCTCTATAGTATCAATATGTTAACTCAGGTCTACCAGGGGTCTCTCAGTGCCCCGTCTCTGCACTCTGAAAATCATTACCGTAAGACTGACCGTTTTCCTCTGCCCTATCCATTATCTTTAGGCGACTATAACCCATAAGATGCTACCCTGGGCTTCAAAATGTCTGCTACAGCTCGTTCGGATGTCTGTTATTGACCGTTAGGAACATTAGGCACATTAGCACTTGTCTGCTTTATGTGGGAAAAACATGTTAAAAAAGATAAGATAGGAGGGAAATGGTTTATTTAAAATACCATTAGCAAAAAAATATATATATCTTCTTAAAGCGACACTATAGAGTGCTATGAAATGAGTGCTGGTAGTTAAAAAGTGAAGTATGATATCACTGAAGAGATGTGTTTTAAATGACCTTTGCTATAATGTACAGGCAGAAAAAATATATAAATCAGAGATTTTTTTTCGCTTAGAATGTTTTCACTTAAACGTAAACATTTAGGCAGAGGTGGAAAGTAACGAATTACATTTACTGTAATTGAGTAGATTTTTTTTGTAGTTTTTAAAATCTGTAATTTTACTTTTAGTTAAGTATGCTTTGTTTGAAGTATTGTACTTTTCTACATTTAAAATCATATTCGCTACTGAGTAAAAAAAAATTAATAAAAATGAAAAATAATAAAAATAATGCAACGGGGAAGGAAAAAAATTGCACCGATTGATTGATTGATTGATTGATTGATGGGCGGGGAGAACAAACGCGATAAACTCGCAAGAACGATGGAGACGGATAAAACAGATGGCAGTGATGCAGACCCAGCTGAAAGAGAAATACCATCAAATTCTTATGATGCATAAATTCTTATGGACATTGTAACGGCCATTGTAACTATGTTGTATACCACATTATGTATGTGTGTTGCCCTTTTAAGAGTTTCCGCCCCTCCCCTAGTGTGTGCTGCAGAGGTGTATGTGCGAAGGAGAGAACGGAGTAGGAGCTCAGGTGTGCTGCTCACCCCCGAAACGCTCGATTCTTCTACCCTTTTCTGTACTTTTACTTTATGTTTTGTATTATAATTTTGTGACGCTGAAAGAGGTTCCGTCACTTAAAAACAACCAGTTTGAGATTTATATCCGCTTGTCTTTTTTGAACTACACTAGAATCCCCATTACTCTGAGTAAATTTTTATGAGCTACTTTTTACTTATACTTGAGTAGATTTTTATAATGGTAACTTTACTTGAAATTTCACTGAAGTAACAGTACTTGTACTTGAGTACAAAAGTTTATTATTCTTTCCAGCTCTGCATGTAGGTATTAAAGCATTGCATCCTATGGATGGATGGATGGATGGATGGATAGAGTTACTGCATTTTATTATACAGATCACAACTTTTCAAGAAATCCACTTACACCTTACGCTTTAATAGCACAATTAATGACACGTATTGACCTTGTGTTGGCCTCCCAAAAGCACCATAGCACCAATATACTCACAAGATGGACAAGCAAATATTACTATAAACTCTCTAATGGTTAAGATTGTTTTAATGCTACTGTGGGATTTTGATAATGCACTGGGCACTTCACTCCTCGCTCTCCACTCAGCAGAAACAAAAGCCTTTAAATTGTCTATCACAATTTCAAATCAGCTCAGCAAATTTTATTTATTTATTTATTTTTATTTTTATACCTCTACTTGTACCTTGTGACCACACTGCTCTTATCTGAACATTAGAAGCTAAGTGTGCAGACAAATGTCATACTGCAGAACACTTCACCCCCCCCCCCCCACCCGTACAGCTGACATTTACAAGTCGAGCAAATGCATATAATTGCCAACAGAGGGTTAAAATAAATAAATTAAATTAAACAATAGTGTATAGCGAATGGGTTTATTGATGGCTAAGAAGGAATCATCATCTCTCTGAGGCTTCTAGGGTTTCATGCTAAGTATCTCTGCTCCTCTGGATTTAAGTGCTGTTCGATGAGAAGTAGACAGTAATTGCTGTACATGCTTTTTATTACTGAGGTTCAGAATGATGGCCTCCTACGGTTTTTGGCCCAGCTGCAAATTGTTAAAACATTATCTTAAAAGCAGCTACTAATCAATAATGTGATATTTCAAATTCCGAAGCATTTTTCCCCATCGCATTGGTACTAAGAACAGAGCACTACAATCTCTGCGTGTCTTTGGGTTGTATCTACTGTATGATGGTCTAATGTTGTCAATTGTACAGATCAGCCACAACACTAACACCACTGCCAGGTGAATTGAATAATATTGATTATCAATTATACACCAGTAAACTGGTGACAGGATCATAGACACCCAAGGCTCATTTATGCCTGTGGGGACTAAAGGCCAGTCTGCCCACTCCTATCACACAGAAAAGCTGAATAAAACTGATGAATGAGGTCAATGCTGGCCACAATATAAAAGTATCAGAACACCCAGTTCATCACAGGCTGCCACAGAGCAGGTAAAGAGTTCAAGGTTGTTGATCCAGCCTTTAAATGACGCAGATCTCAATCCGACGGAGCATCCATGGAATGCACTGAACAAACAAGCCCGATCCATAGAGGCCCCACCTCGCACCTCAAAGCACCCAGAAGATCCTCCACTGATGCCCCGCTTCCAGACACAGCACACCCTCAGAGCTCTTGTGGATTCATGCCCTGAAGGGCTAGAGCTGAAGGGTCTACACAATACTGGGCTTAATGTTTTGGGTTTTAATGGTACGGCTGATCGGTGTATAAAGAGGCCTTTAACCGTTGACCACAGCATCTGCCCAGAACAAAGCATGTATCTGTTTGTCTTGTCCAATGATAAGAACATTGACCTAGACCTGTGTACAGCAGAGATTAAACAGAGTCACGGATGCTCTTTTGTGTACGGCTTTTGTCTTCTAAAGCAATGGCTTGCTTTAAAAATGTCCGCAAATAAATGATTGTTAGATTTGACCTGATAAAATCCATTCATTCATTCATTCATTCATTCATCGACAGTAAGTCCTGGCCAGAGTCACAGAGGCTATCCTGGGAACACCAGGCATGAGGTGGGAATACACCCTGCCTGAGATGCTAGTCCATTTATAAAATGCTGTTCTGTAATGCTAACTAATAAAACACATTTCCTCGGTACTCCAAATAGATCTGTTAAAATTACGTGGTGTTAAGGCATGTTTATTAAAGAAAGACATACTATATATAACCCATGATTAGGTTGTATTATGAAACCTCTGAGCATAACACTAGTGATTATTATAGGTCACCTAAGTAAACAGATCAAGGTTTTGGGTTTAAGCCAGAACAAATTCATCTCTAAATAGAGAGCAGAACCTGACTGGCAACCCGACCGTGTCATCTCATACCAACTGTTTGTTCATTCATTTAACTATTCGATGTTGGCTAATACTTACGCAGTTATTTGATTCTGTTCATGGTGATAATTTCTGTCAGCAGTTATTTATCACTGAAGATTATTATAGGGCTACAGTTAATAACTTTGCAACAGATTCCTTAGATATTCTACTCCAGCTTGATTGTGAACAAGATCATTTATGTGAAGGAAATCCCAATGTGTCATCGCCTTGTCTGTGTGGACAGAAATCTACGCTCAGCACTAGGTTTTGAAGCTTCCTAGGCGTCCACTTCTCCCCATCTGTTTTTCATTGTCTCTATTGTTTTAAGTATGCACAGGGACGTTGCATGCACTGCCAGAGTTCCCTTTCTCTGACCCGACACTCATGCTGTGAGTTCAGCCTCTGCTCTCCCTGTTATCTGTGGCCTTTTGCCAACTTCGGGACCTCATCAGTGGCTTGTCCAGAGTTTTGGACAAGAGAATGCTTGCTGTTAAATACCTATTGTAGCTCATCGTGCTCGGTCCAGCTACTGTATTGTAAGACCAAAAAAGAGGAGAGTCTCTCTCTCTCTCTCTCTCTCTCTCTCTCCAAATTGCACCAACAAATTGCAATATGAGCCCTGTTTTTATTTTAAGAGTTCAGTTTGGTCCATGGTAATTATAATTTATGTCAATCATCTTGATCAGCATGGTCATTTAATTCAGTCCCAGACATGCTAGGATTTTGATCATTGTTCGTTGTAAGGAATCAGTGTTGCAGCTTGACGTAGACATAACACACATTGTTGCATAGGAATGAGAAGACTGTGCTTTACGTGCACCAGCATTGAACACCAATTCCCAGAGTCCCTCACCCTGGCCATGTCTTCGGCTCTTTCTCATTCCCTGGACCCCAGCAGTACTGAGGTACTCACAGGCTCCTAAAATAGCTTATGTTAGAATGGCTTGTGCTTCAGTGATATGATCCCAGCTGCTATTGTGCTGAGTGAGAGCAGTTCTTTTTACAAATTCTCCAAGTTGCTTCATGCTACACATCGACATGTTCATGACAACGTTAAATGGCAATGATATTAGACTGCTACTCTGTATTTCAGAAGACTATTGATTGGGGTAACAGTTTGTTGGGTTAATTGTCAATGCAGGTTGCACCTAAATATTAACAGTAAGTCATTTCCTGGAAAAAAGGTGGGAAGACGTCTTACAATCAGAGTGGTAAAAACATATAGTTGAAAAGGTTCTGGCACCATTCTAAAGGTTAGATTAGAATACTGTAAATAGTTCTAATCACTGGAACATTGCTTTGAGAGCACATGTTTGCATCACTGATTGTTCGAGAAAGAACTGAGGTTGCTGTCGGTAGAGCATATTACAAAGCCCCCCTGTTCAAGACGAAGTCAAGTGGACCCCATCCATTAGCACCTCCTCTATGGCAAGGTGTCTGAGAGCGATAGAGCCCATCATCCTACACCCTCACACTCATAGTGGCCTGGCACCAGACACTGCCATCCTGAGGAAAGCAAAGCTGCTAGGAGATGGGATAGAGGGCAGTGCCATGGTCTGCTGGCGCCATTGGTCTCTCAACTCACCCATGCTGACAGTCCATCACGTCATCTGGTGGTCCTGTGACACTTTTACAGTAGGTGTAAGAGGTGCTTCACCTTTGCTTTTCAGGTTAGGAAATTCTAGACACATGTTGCACTGGAGACAACAAAGTTATGTCATATTAATACAGGTAGTTAATAAATAAAATAAACTTCATTACCCAGTAAAGTCTCATGAACTGAAATTTCTCACGAAGTCCTTCATTGTGTGGAATAGGAGTGTAACTGAATGCAAATGAACAGATAGAAATACAGCTGTAATAATAAGGCTGTTTGGTTTTAGTTTGATCCAGTAGCCTGACCTGAACACTAAGCCATGAAATAAAACCATATTCGTCTATATTTCTATACAAAATTGGTTCTTTTCCACCAGAATAAATTCAAAAATATATCTTTCACTACTCAGCTTATCTCGGACTGGGTTTCCAAAATGTTTTTCATCTTATTTCTTATATCCTTAAAATTCCTAATGGAAAAATCAGTAAAATGCAGCTTAAAGGACACCATTCTTGCTAGCACCGCACAAAGTAACCCATACATAATACAATAGATTGTAATAACATGTCCAGAAAACTTCTAGAATGTACCAAAACCAATAGCTGAGGTAAATCTGAAAAAATATATAGTATATTGCATTGCTATTTTGATCAAATATAAACGATAGTACCCGGGTTTGGGAGGGACATTTGTTGTTGTTTTGAGAAATAGCTAGTAAGCTTTACTCATTAGATAGGTGCGCATGCTAAAAGCTAAACAAGACATCTGTGTACATCTGTTTACATTGTTACTTCTTGATATAATTTGTAAATAAAATAAAATAGCCCTGCATTTTTTTTTTCAATGTTTCCAGGGGCATAGCGGAGGATTCTCATTGAAGATATGTACTGTATATGGCAGCATGGTGGCTTAGTGGTTAGCACTATCGCCTTACCCCTCGAGAGTCTGGGCTCAGTGCCGACCTCTGGGTCTGTGTGCATGGAGTTTGCATGTTTTCTCCATGCTCGGTGGGTTTCCTCCGCGTACTCCTGTTTTCTCCCACAGTCCAAAGACATGCAGCTTATGCTAACTGACATTCCCAAATTGCCTGGAGTATGTGAATGAGCGTGTTTCTCAGAGGTCAAACCATGTTTGTAAAATGGGAGTAAATACAATGGTAATCACCATTGGCCTCCACGGTCCCTAGTTGGACTACAGAGGTTTCTAGATGGATATATTCATCAGGTCTAGGCCACCAACTTCGCATTTCACTCAAAGACTGAACATTTCCACTCAAATGCTTTTCCTGCTTTCTTTTTTACAGCAAATGTCCAGATGGTTTTGACTGTCTGAAGATAGGACGTAATCCGAACTATGGCTACACCAGCTTTGACACCTTCGGCTGGGCATTCCTCTCTCTCTTCAGGCTCATGACACAGGACTACTGGGAAAACCTATACCATCAGGTCTGCATCCTCACAGTCTGTTTAATAGACTGAATGAATTCCCATATTTGTGTGAGATAATTTATCTGATAAAACTTGTGCTCTGAATAATACTCGTACTCATACAAACTAAATCCTGACTACAATTCTTTGGTTAGACGCTACGGTCTGCAGGAAAGACCTACATGGTGTTCTTTGTGGTGGTGATCTTCCTGGGCTCCTTCTACCTGGTGAATCTGATCCTGGCCGTTGTAGCTATGGCCTATGAAGAGCAGAACCAAGCTACCCTTGCTGAGGCAATGCAGAAAGAGAAAGAATTTCAGCTCGCCATGGAACAGCTAAAGAAAGAACAGCATGTATGTGTGCATGTGATTTGTAATGGTAATCTTCCTTGAAATTAACCTGTTGATTTGTTATATTGAATTCGTTGTTCTTCGTAACACATCATTTTTCAGTTTCGTTTTTCGTTCCTAAGATATTCATCAGATTTAGAACTGATGTCTGGTAGGGTTCTAATCCAGACATCCAAAACTGACAACTGCAATCCTGAATAATATAGGATATGTAAAGAAAATTCGTTGGTTTTCTTGTCTTTGTGTTTACATGCCTCAGTCTTCACAGCTTGACAATTCACCTCTCTTATCACACCATGCCTTACAGGCAGCTCACAAATCTCAGGAGACTGAGTCAGTGTTGGCTCCTGACCTGTCTCCCTTGGCTCCTCAAGAAGACAAAGAGCACAAGAACCGGAAGAAAAGCCTGAGGCCACTTTCAGAAGAGATGGAGAACGATGGTGATGAAAAGTCACCAAAGCAAGATATTTTAGAGGGAACAAAGGTAGATTGTCTCTTTAATAAAGCTGATAAAGATCTCTTTGAAACGTGAAACAAAACAAAGTGAGGAGGGGAAAATAAGCAAGGATATTGAAAAGTTTTTATTTCATTTTTCTGACTAAATTTGTATGGAAAGCTACTGTATAAAGGTTTAACATTACAATTAGAGGCTTGGTGAGTGTTTATAGCTTTTTCTTACTTTAATGATGTTCAACCAGATTGTCCTCCCCTTTTAAAACTTTGAACAATTTCTTTAAAGTGTTGGTGAGTAAAATCATCATTTGGCATTTAACAAAATATTAAACATAATTATAATCAAGTCAGTGACTAAAATACAGTGTAGCACCTCATAGCGACAAACTTCTCTTATAAATGAAATAATATGCTTATAATAATAATAATATATAATATAATAATATGCTTGTCTCGCTACAACTCTTTAGCTATTTAGCAGTTTCACATGAGTCTGTTCTATGTCCTCAGCAGCCTCATGCTTTGGTGGTGAGGACTTTGTCCACATGGACCAAACGGGAAAGCCAGGCTAGTATCTTTAACTTCCGGCTGCGGAACAAAGAATCTGAAGCAGATGCTGATGACGAATTTAGCAATCAAGGCGATGTCGAGAGTCGTCCTGGTTCTATCGTCTTGCCTTGGCAAAGGAGACGGATTAGCGGACAAAGTACGAGCAGTCATGGCTCTCAGGTCTTCTACCCCAGCCTCAATATCAACGGAAAGCTGTTTGTTGCTATCGATCAGAATGGCATCTCGAGTCCAGGACCTCTGACCCCTCTGCCGTTGCCCGCATGCACCATGGAGAAGGTCAAAGAACGGAGTGTGAGTACTCGTGTTGTGTTAATGCAAATGTCATGTCGTCTCATCATCTGGAGTAAACTTCAGCTTTATGGCCTTTAAACTGGCCATATTAACATCAAATAATCAGTCAGTTTTAATCTGTTAACTAATTTTCACATGTTTACAACAGCGCATTTAAAACTCTGTCTTTTGTCATCTTAGTACGTTTTAGTGTGTAAACGCTCTCCTCTGTTTTGCTGTGGAGCGTCACAGACATTTTATGTGATTATAAACTAAACGGATTAGCCTTATGCTTGTCTCGCTACAACACGTAGCTATCAAGAAGCTGCCTGAAACTTGACGTTCACTGTTTGGAATTTACACTTAAATACTCCAAGACCACCACATACAGTATTTAAACCGACTCCTTGCACAGCTTGTTTTTTGCTAATACAGACCGTTTGCCGATATAGGGCAGAAGCATCATTAACTGATATTAGGCTACTATG
The DNA here is from genome assembly GCA_030347435.1 of Clarias fuscus. Classification (NCBI taxonomy): domain Eukaryota; kingdom Metazoa; phylum Chordata; class Actinopteri; order Siluriformes; family Clariidae; genus Clarias; species Clarias fuscus. The sequence goes on along the minus strand of CM059207.1, from coordinate 28,581,001 downwards.
TATTTTCTTTGATAATTATTGTATGTTCAAGGTGAAATGTGAAAATGTATAAATAAGGTAATAAGGATATTAGTGTGCAGAAGCTTCAGTATTTAGGGTGTACAATCCCCTGTTCCACACACAAGTAGTGCCCTTAGAACACTTTTGGGATGAACTAGAGTCCAAACTGCACCACAGGCCTCCGTACCCAGCATGCTCTAATGGAAAACCTTTACAGAAAGGTGGAGATTAAAATAACACCAAATAGGGGCTAAATCTGGGACAGCGTGTTCAAAAAGTACATGCGTATACAATGGTCAGTGTCACTCACAAACTTTTGGCCAAATAGTGTGTCACTGAAGATTAAAATATAAGGTAAAAAATTGTCTATGTCATATCCAGGAAGAAAGATTTCAAAGAATTCAGCCTCAGCAACATCTGAAGGGTTTTTCAGAAATTGCCACAGACAACAATAGACTCTGTCTTTGTATTATCCCTTAACATTCAACCAAATTTACATTTTCCATCTCCAAATTTCCCATATTGGTTTAGTCATGTTATTATGAGCTAGAAAATAAAGAATAAAAACTTTAGCTTTTTGGAGCTCGGAAAAGATATAATTGAATACAATACAATACAATACAGTGTTAAAATGAATTAGGCAGTTTAAGAAGATATGTATGAGAAATATGTACTGTATGTATACATTTCCTATAATATATATATATATATATATATATTAAAAACATTATTATTTAAGGACAATAAAGGCCAGACCTTAATGATTTTGTTAATAAATTGGAATTTATTGACCTCCTTTAAGGGCACTGTGTATCTAATGCTACTGCAAATAAAAGTAGATCATTGATGTTGCTTTGACGAATACTTTAACTTATTATCTGAAATCCATTAGCAGCATTCTGCAAATAATTCTACTACAAACAAATGTCAGGTTATTGCTTATTGAATAAATAAACAATATTTAAAAACGTAAATGATGCGACAAGTGTTCTATTTTAAGAGCAAACACACCTGTATTGAGACACCGAATTATGAACATCAGTGTAAATGAACGCATAGAGAGTATAACATGCTTTTCGAAGGAAACAAGTCTCTTTCAGTCCCTCAGTGACACAGACTCATAACTCATAGCCTATTCAAAGCTTTCCTTGAAACATGCAGAAGCCCAAATAATATATATATATATATATATATATATATATATATATATATATATATATATATATATATATATATATATATATATTATTTGATAGTATATAGTTCATTATACATTTGATTAAATAGTAATTAATTTGATTAAAGTACTAAAGTGAACTCGGATGCTATTTTGAAAGGATTAGGAATAAGGACTTTTTTTTTTAAATACCTTGAGCATCTAAACAGGCTTGTAAACAGGCTTTTAATCAGTGAGTAGGACATTAGCATGTAGTACTGGTTTAGATAAGTGGTAATGCATTTACATCTAGAAGCACTGATGTGAAGGATTGGAAGTTGTTTCTTCTGCAAAGAAAAAGTCTTGAATGGCTCACAGGTTAATCAGGAGTTCTCAGGAGACCTGACAACCTCATCCCTATCTGACAGAAATGAGCCGGGGGAGGGAGTGAGGATACACTGTTGTCTTGACGATGCAGCCATGGTAACATAGCAACAGTTGAATAGGAGTTGTGGAGTCTCGCCGCACACACATTGTCTTTCACACACACACACACACACACACACACACACACAAACACGCAGGAGAAAGGACCACTTTTTTTTTTTTTTTTTTTTCCTCCAAAATAGCCTGCGTGGGCGTTCTCGTTGCCAGTGACAAAGTGACTTTGCGTCATACCTTTGATTACCTGGGGTCAAATAAATTTGAAATAATCAGCGAGTCCCTGCTTAAAACAAGCACTAATATAATTGATACTGAATCTCTTACAATTAATCAAAGATACCCACAGTGTTATTGCATGGTTATTGTTTTATTATTTTTTTTAAACGCTACTTACTGATTTCCCTTTCACTTGTGTTAAAACACACACACACACACGCACACACACACACACACACACACACACACACACACACACACACACACACACACACACACACACACACACACATGTGACAGAGTAAGTAGAAGCACTGCATCAGTAGGAAACCTCCCTAATTGACCAGAGAAGCTGTTTGTCATTTTCAGGTTTTTATTTCATCTTCGATTAAATGGTGCTTGTCTTAAAGCAGAATAATTCATGAACTCATTATAGGTCTGCAGTAGCGTGTGCTCCTTTATTTATTTATCTGTTTATTTTATTTTTAAAGCCAACCAAACTGGTCTAAAGTCTATGAATGTGTATTGAAAATGCATCTAATTTAATTACGTTGTCATGTATATTATACTTCAAATTGCTTCTATGACGAGCAAAAATCATGCACAGTAAGTTTTCCACGACTAAAGCAGGTACAGTACAACAGAGTGGAAAGTACAATGCAGACTTTTTGTTGTTTTGTAAACTCTGACATTCATATGACCATAGTGCCTTTTGCCTTCTACAGGGATCAAACGAGCTGAACAGTACGCTCCTCCCACAGCTCTCCCTGGAGGGCCGAGACAGGGCGCTAAGTGCTGCTAGCTACCTCACTGACGCCATGGAGGGTAAGATACGCCGAGTGGAAATTATTGCTTCTCAGAACTAGTCCGCAGTCGAATTCCACAGCCACTTCACAAAGGCTTCGCGTGACACGGTATACGAATTCTGGCATTTCGAACGATTTCCCAGCATCTCATATTCGCACTTGTGTACTTAAGATAATCACTTCTTCAAAGCACATTTTTTTATTTTTTCCTCGACTGGACATGCTGATGAATCCATGCTGATCTCACCTATTTTGGCACCGCAAGCATCCGTATTAAACATCTTACCGCTATAGATTTAAAATGTCAGCTCTGCCTTTTGGAGCGTGTGAGGACAGAAGGGCACCTCCATCTGCTCCCTCTTAAGGCGCTCCCTTGAGACTCCCAGTCTCTGTTGTTTTCAAGAGTGAGGTGTTATCCTCCATAAACCCGATTAATCATGAAACAGCCTGTTTGCTGCATCATCAGGACTTCACAAGAGGTCTTTCCCACTGTCGCTGATCTGCTCTGCTCTGCATTGAGAACCAATTTAAACTACCTCTCAAATCCACCAGGACCCGAGTTATGTAGATAAAGCAGAGAGTTAGTTTACTGAAAAAAAAAAAGAAAAGGAAAAAAAAAAAAGGTGAGAGCACTAATTTCACCCATGAACAGGTTTCCTTCTGCTTCGCTCGCGTAAAAATGTTCGCACTCAATCAAAATGATTCGGGTTGTGCTCAAGATTACAGTCATAATGAGAAATTTGCGCGCATGCATTCGCAGTTTCGTTCTATCTGCTGTTCTGTAATGTCGAGATCAATCAGAATGGGAGGACGCCTCTGGCCGATGAGTGTACTCCTTTTATTTATTAAAGCAAACGGCAGGTTGACAGACCAAGCTGTATAGACATAACATCACATCTAGAATGTTAGTTAGGAATTTGGCAGATGGACTAGTACATTTAAATGATTAGTCTTATGCAAAAATGATTTTGGATGTAACCTTGAAGCATTGATCGCTGCCTCCCAGTCTGCCGTGGTAAAAACTAGTAGTTGTGCAAGCATTAATTATGCTGCTTGTACCTGGGTTTATGCATTATGTAAAGCTCTTGCCTGCAATTTCACTACCATAAAGTTCTCCTGGGCATTTTGACATAATGAAGAACAACCTTCTAACACAATTAGAAGGCTAAATCAGTAATTGGCAAGTCTTTATCTGCTTATTGGTCTATTTCATACCAAGCCGTATTAATCTGGGACTTAGCAACTAACCGCTGAACGGCGTTATATAAATTGAATCTTTTCACACTTTCAGAAAAAAATTCTCACTATGGCAAATCTTTTTTTTTTTTTTTTTTTTCGCTATTAAAACAAAGCAGAAACAGTGAGCTTGTCCAAAATGATCAAATTGGCTTTCATTCTTCAGCTAGCTATCTAATAAGCACGACGTGATCACTATATCTCAGAGAGCTGCTCAGTGGATTCATTAATGCGCTAAAACTACCTCGCCAACAAAATAAACAAATGATATGAATTTCTAGTACAGCTGTTGAATTCTCAGAAGGTGTTGATTACTTTATTTTATAAGAGTGCGGCTTGAACTGTGCCCTCCTGCTGTAAGGCAAATCAGAGGTTTATTTTAACGCACTCTTTCTAATATGTTTCTATAGTAACATCTTACACAGACACTTATGGCAAGGCTTCCACATGGTACAAACCGAGCAGGTGACATTTTCAGTTAAGAGATGTTTATTTAACATTTTTGGAAAGAGTCTCTAGCGTCTGTGTATAATAGTTCAGAGTATTCTTTAACGTTCTGTGCCAGACTAATGTCTGATGTGAGGGATGGAGGGCTGTGTGGTCAGTAACATGACAAGCTGAATTCTTTGTATTATTAACCTCGAGAGAGGGGGCGGAGGGGGGGGGGGGGGGGGGGGGGCAGCCCGGTGAGGAAACAGCTGTTTATAAGGAACGGCTGTAATGATAACAGATGAAAGTTGCATCGATCAGTGATAACATTAAAACACAAATCATTAAGCCCAATATTGTGTAGGTCCACCATGTGCCGACCGGGTCAGCTCTGGCCCCTCGGGGCATGACTCGACAAGACCTTTGGGGGTGTGCTGTGGAGTCCGGCACCGGGGCGTTAGCGGCGGATGATTTAGGTGCTGTGGGTTGCGGGGTGGGGTGATCCTCCATGGATCAAATTTGATGTCAGGCGCATCCCATGGGTGCTCAATTGGATTGAGATCTGGAGGATTTGGAGGCCGGATGAACAACCTTGAACTCTTTGCCTGCTAAGCCTCATACACAGCAGTGATGTGATGCCCCCCAAATGTTCTAATGCTTTTCTGTATACTTTCTTAGTCATTTTTCTATATTAGCTTTTCTGTGGAAATGGACTAGCTTTTGCTCCCTCCAGGTATAAATGAGCATTGGATGGCCACGATCCTGTTATCAGTTTCTTGGTATATAATTGATAATCAATATTATTTAATTCACCTGGCAGTGGTGAATGATGATGGTGCTGATTGGTGTATATTCTTATTTAATAAATGTAAAATCTGTTAGTGTTGGTAAATTGTTGGGTGCAGTGTTAACGACTTTGGGGTGCCAACAGTAACTCTGTTCATTACTGTACAGTATATTACTATAACAGCACTCCCGGGAAGCGTTTTTTATTTTTCTTACACATTTTTACTTATATCCTCCATACTATACATTACATATTCATGAGTATAAAATAGAAAATCAAGTGGGTACACGTTGTGTAATATTAATTAGGATTTTTTGTTTTTAACATTCTGGTATCAATGACATTGTGTCAGAGTCAGATGATATTTTTTCAATTCGTGCTTTTTCTATTGGTCTTTTCTTACTCATAAGAATGATAAAGAATTCTCACTCACTCACTTACTCATCGTCTATACCGCTTAATCCTGTATTCAGGGTCGCGGGGGGCCTGGAGCCTATCCCAAGAGACTTAGGGCACGAGGCAGGATACAACCTGGACAGGGTACCAATCCATCGCAGGGCACACAGACATACACACACTCATTCACACACTAAGGGCAATTTGGGAATGCCAATTATCCTAACCTACATGTCTTTGGACTGTGGGAGGAAACCAGAGTACCCGGAGGAAACCCACCAAGCACGGGGAGAACATGCAAACTCCATGCACACAGAGACGGGAATTGAACCCGGACCCTGGAGGACAGTGCTAACCACTACACCACCGTGCCGCCTGAAGGAGACTAGTAACAGTTTAATTCATTTAAATGTGTGTCCATTTCTGATTTCCTGAAGATGTATACGAGACTGAAAATGAAATCTAAATATGTGATAAAATCTCAACAAAGAAAGTTCTGTGTCTGAGCAAATCAAATCTGTGTGTGAGCCGGAAGCATTGTATGCATGCACGCATGTACAGTACAGTACGTTTATGCGAAAAACAAAGCAAATTCGTGAGGGCAGACAGAATCCTGGCATTTTACCAAGTGATATGAACTAATTAAGTTGTCTCCGGAATTGTTTGAGATTTAACGTTTGCAAAATATCTGATACATCTAGGCATTCTTTTTTTTTTTTTTTTTCCAAAGCCATACTTCATCAGACCGAGAAAGTGCTTGTCCGCCTACCTGGTGTCGAAGTGGAGTGGGTGCAGGAATGTTCTGTCTTTCATAATATTAGACAGCCGGTATTTAATTACTGATATTCCGTGACACGCAGAAATGTGAAGCTTCAAAATTGTGGATATTAAAACAATTAGGCTGTTAAAAAAAATAATAATAATAAAATCCTGTGGAATATAAATGCACAGTTGCGATATTAGGATAGAAAACAGAGCAGATTCTTTACTAAACCAATTCATTAAAGGAGAGCACAAGACGTGGAAAATGATACATATGGATATTTCTAATCATTGGGATCGGGCTAGAATACTCGACAGATTGCTCTCTTTTTTCGGGAAACAATGAAGCAGCATTTCATGGTTTCACACACACATTAATTAGTAGACAAACCGTACTATATATTAAGGATTCTAAAATGTATTTCGTATTTTAAGGCAAATAAATAATTATTCGTGTTTTTTCCAAAGTATAATAACATGTTTAATATCAGTCTCAACTCTAAATCCTATGCTCAACAATTGTGGATTTGTCAGCAGAAAAGTTGCTTACAAAAGGACAAAAAAGGGCCAATTTTAGGTGTGCTAGCATGAGAAAATGCCAATCCTCATTATCACCGATACAAAAGCTGACATGGCAAGACACAGTAAAGCCAAGTATAGTATGAGCATGGCTTGGATTTGTCATATGACTGAATCTGCGAAAATTATTTTGTAATTAACAATATTGCCATTGCATGAGCTCTTTGTTACGGTCAGAATGATAGTCGGCCACATGGTTGTCACCGTTCTGTTTTTACGCTTGCATCCTTGCAAAGTGGGATCATTTACAGTCGACTATTGTTAGCTACTTTTAGAAATTCGCTCACCCAGGAAAAAGCTGGAAAATCTAATCTTCTATTTACATTTTTGTCCTGAGCAGAAGTGAGACGGCCACTGTGCTCAGTGATTGGTAAATTTTCCTTCGGAGTGGATGAAATGGAGTCTGACAGGGTGGCTGCACTCGCAGTGGAGAATGACACGACCACAAACACATCTGAGGAGATAGCTCGCACATTAGTCCTCCCAAGTCAAGGAAATGGACGTGCTGTCTGTCTTTATCACATTCCTCATTAGAAACGGATGCATCCGCTGGAGCACGCTCTCCCACAGCACAGCCCTGCCCACTCAATATGTTCACATTTTATGATAAACAATAAAAATGCTGACCTTTTTTCCCCCCGAGGTCTCATAAACACATCATATTTTTATCACTTATTATATTTATTTGTATGTTGTGAAATCGCTGCAAAAATAGTTCATCACTGCTATCACTCACACTGTACTGTAGCAGCTATAACAGTCGCCATATTCTGTTTTCTCTCTGATGAAGTTAATTAAAAAATGCAACTTGTCATGTTACTCAATAAACACAAAGACGTTCCCATGGCACAAAATGTATAGACTATTACAAAGGAGTGACACTGAAGACTCTTTCCATAAATGTTAAAGAAAAAAAATCACTATAACACTACAGTACCTTAAATTCACTATGACACTATACACGTCCTACACGCTCAGATGTTCTGCTTGTGGAAGGCCTTGGAGAACGTGGATAACTTTCAGCAGATTCCTAACCATCTTTGAAGAGTCGCATCGCCCACCAAAAGCTTTCTGAATCATCCAAATAGTTTCCGCGAAGGAATGTTCAAGCTTGACACAAACTTTGATGTAGATTCTTTGCTCTACTCACTTAATCATTTTGAAAGTGACGACCACACAGTACACACGCGCACTCGATGGCGTTTAGCCTCCACTGATTAGTACAGTCAAGTCGTCAATGTTCACCAATGTGCATTCCAGTCCACGCTGCTGACATCAGTGTCGTGTTATATACGGGTCTCATTATATTATCAATGGCTGACAGTCCTCGTATACAGCGTGACATTCTTAAACCCATGGTTAACTAGGTTTTAAAAATTTGTCTCAATTGATACAAAACCTGTTTTTTGAATTACAACTGGCCTTGCTATCAGAGTGGCTCTTTTTGAAATTAATCCGTGATCTGAATTCACCACCACTGCAGTATAAGTAATCTTAAATGACAAACATCTATTATTCATCTTAAAGCATACATTACCTATATGGATTATTTAATAACCACCGTGAAACTGACAATACAGTGCGGAATATCAGCCTGGACCTGCCACACAGTTCTGGGTGTTTAAGTTGTTAACAAATGTATTTATTTACTCCATTAGTCAAAAATAGTCCACACACGTTGCCATCAATTCATTAAACTGTGCTGATAATAAGATTACATCAGGGCTGCGTGAATACTACAACCCATCTTTCAGCCTCACTTACTAATTTGCCAAATAACCACCACAGACATTAATTACGGCATGCGATCGAGTCGATCGAGGGTACAGATGGAATAAATGTTGTTTAATGCTGATAAGATTTTGTCTTGTTTGGTTCATTATTTAAGAATTGCCCACTAATAGCATTTGATTTGGTAACGAATTCTCTAAATAATACTGATTATGGCAACGTGAGAGCAATCTAGCTTTTCATTACATCACTGCCTCAATGAATGTGTTTTCCATTAAGCAGTCTCCTAAATCCAGTCTAATCCCAGTCTTGTTCGGGATAATTGACTGACCGTGAAAAGTGGATCAATAATGATGCGACTGCTCAATTTACTCATGCTATAGTGACAAAACTGCAACCAAGCAAGAGATTGTTTGTCAGTGTCAGTTGTGACCAGACCTTTAGTAGATTTCATGGTACAACTTATAAAATCAATCCACGTGTTACCGATATAAAGCACTTTAGTAAATGTAACCTGTATGTTGTTTGTGGACAGAGTTGGAGGAGGCCCATCAGAAATGTCATCCTTGCTGGTACACTTTTGCCCACAAGTATCTGGTGTGGACTTGCTGCCCCAGCTGGCTCAAACTAAAGGATTGGGTCAAGATCATGGTGATGGATCCTTTTCTAGACCTGGCGATCACCATCTGCATCGTGCTCAACACCCTCTTCATGGCCTTGGAGCATTACCCCATGACAGACGACTTCAACAAGATGCTTTCAGTGGGCAACCTGGTGAGTAGGAGTCGGCTAGTTTTGCTCGAATATTAGCTTACATAGCAGGGGCAGTCATGGTGAGGCAGAACTGGGGTGTTTGTTAGATTAGAATGAAAAGAAACTTTAGAAGGTCTTTCTATTGAAAGCGTAAAAAAAAGAATATGCTTCCTTTTCTGTCCCTGAAGAATGTTTCCACTATGACTTGTCATGATAAAAGGACGTTCTCACCTCTCCTGCAGCTTGCTCGTTATATACAGCGCTACAATTGGTGCAACATGCAAGAGCAGCATTTCTGGAAGTCTGTTGTTCATTATGGAAGACAAAGCGATTGTAAGAGACAGGCTTGTTTCCTTGGAAGGCATAAAAAAAAAAACACACACACACACACACACACAAAGAAAAAACCCAGACAATATGTCTGACGGAAGATGGGTTAGGGAGGAGAATTTCAAGTGGTCTTTACAGAGTATGTATGCATAACTTTTTTTTGTATAAAAATATTTTATACAGGGATTAACATTTTGGGAAATTCGTCTGTAATATCTTTGTAAATACATATTACATATATAGAAATTATTATTATTATTATTATTATTATTATTATTATTATTATTATTATTATTACAACAACAATAATAATAATAATAATAATTATAATAATAATAATAATAATAATTATTATTATTATTATTATTATTATTGTTGTTGTTGTTATAATAATAATAACAATAATAATAATTATAATAATTATAATAATAATAATTATTATTATTATTATTATTTACGAGGGTTCTAAATATAGCAGAAAAAATAAAAAAATTTAAAGTGTGCTTAATGTCATTCCACTTAAGTAAGCAAGTGGAGTTTTAGAAATCGAGACGAAATGGACATAAATAACATAAGCTCACATACATTGATGTAGGAAACAAAATAATGACATGATTATTCAATTAATCATAAAGCTTAAATCCTTCTTCAAATCTGCTCCAAACTTGGTCAAATTGTACCATTTTCTGTCCATTCTCATTACCATAAGTTAAGGGAAGGAATGTTATACATGCAGTCTATTCAAAACTTAGACTCTTGACTTATCGCTATGGAAAAAAAAAAAGAAAACTGAGGTACAAATGAAGCCACTGTGTGTGTGATACACTATGCAATGCAAGCAAGCAACATCCATCCATGTCACCATTCCTTTGTTCTCTGTATTACACTCTTGCCGTGTACCTCCGCTCCTTGTGAGAATATGGTCTGTATTATGTCTTGGAGAGAGGAGAGAGTCATGTCAGGACAGCAGCGCTCACCCGAATCAATATGCCTCACTTCACTATGGAAGCTGGTGTTTATCAAGCTGTAGAAGTGATGCAGTTTCCTCAAGAGTGGCGTCAAGGGAGGAACATATTGGGTGACAGAGACTGCATGTGAAAGTATATGCATCATCCCAGGGTGGTCGAAATCGTTATTTTTGCATGGATTATACTGAGATCGACTCAGTCTCACCTCTGTCTCAGGAACAGGAACAGCCTGTCCTGGCCATAGCTGCTTTGCAGATGTAATCGTATTAAAAACACAGTAGAAGTGCTTGGTGGAGAGTACATTATTTGGCACTTCCACCTCATGATGGATAACAGAATTGTTAGTTGAAGGTGTTCCTCCTTACAGACTTTCTAATTTAGGCCTAAAATACCATATTCTATTTTTTTTTTTTCACTTCAATATTACAAGGTTCTGTCTGACAAAATGGTTGAAAATTATTTAGCTCCAAAAGCTTCATTGTTAGGACGTACTTTTGTGCGTTCATATGTGGTACTTGTTTTACACGGAGTTGTTGGTGTAATATTATAGTGGTCCATCTGGTGAAAGAAATATTTTAAGATATACAGTAGGGCAGGGATCTTCAGCACCAGTCCAGCACAGTGTGTAATTTACCAACACCTAAACACACCCACTGAACCTGGTAATTAACAGAGTAGTTGAATCCACTCTGGTTGAACGGAAAAATCACCCAACTGTGCATGATACTGGCCCTCTAGCACTGGACTTGAGGACTCTTCTATGGTGTCAGAGTTTTGACATTCTACTTACAGTAGCAATACTTCTCACAGTGGGACCTCAAACGTCAGCCAAACTTACTGTAGCCTATCATACCTGGTATTTGTATTTTTTCATTTTAATTCAATTTAATTTGGACAGGAAATCACACTCCATCATTATCAAAACTATTCGGTTTATTATTGAGCTTTTATAGTTATTACCCAGTTGGACTGATGGCTTCACTCCAATATCAAGTTGGCATAACGAGAATGGCACGTTGAACTTAATGTGTTATGGAAATATGCAAGTACAGTACATGTACAGTGGGATAATTTAAAGATACAAAATTTTGATACATTTAGGAAGGAAGTAAAAAAAAAACAAAGCTTTATCATTTCCTAAGCTTAGATCCTGTCCGAGTGTTTTTATTATGCATTCCTCAGTCTCCTAATAAGTTTCTTTCTTGCATCGTTGAAGCTTCGAGTCTGCTCTTATCTGTCAGAGTGTAAATGGAACACGGATCTTAATTGGGCATGGTTACTTATGTGGTGTGTTCATACTGAGTGATGATTGACTTGCACATAGGACCTTAGAATACTTTGGTGCCATTAAAGTTTATAGCCATGAACTTTTGACTGAAACGACTTTGCATTTTTTGTGAGGAAAAAAAAAACTACTGGATAATGCTGTGGCAGACGTCTTGCTAGTTAATTATGATCTTCACACGGAGAATGCCACATAAACAACCAAAAGCCTAATTATTTGAGTTTGTGCTTAAAAGAGTTAGTAATTGTAAGGGTAACTTTAAAAGCGCCACATAAATTAGATTAGAATTTTTTTTCGAGAGGAAAAAAGATGAAATACTTGAACAGAACAAAATACACTGTAGATAATGTAGAATGTTCAGTGGTCTTACAGTATATGTAATTGGGTGTTGTGTGGGCTGCAGTGGTGCTGATTCACCACGGTTGGTTCAGCTCAGACAGAACGTCACAGAGGACCTCGTCTCTTTCAATCCCGATACTCCTTTAATTAAGTTCTGTTGTTGATGGCAAAACAAATCACCCAGACTTTTGTCTCAAAGATCTTGCTTGGCTCTACAGTAGCATATACTGTACAGGACGTCTCACAGAAAACACACTTTTTATGATGTCACAAGAAGTGCTCGTAAGACACTTCGTGTTTAAATGGTGTACAGTACAAGCACTACTCATGACATCATAACAAGTGTGTTTTCCGTGAGGCGCGTCCTGTATGTGCTAGTCTCCTGGATAAAGAGCTGGAAAGACCGAATGGTAGGCAGCTTTGAGTCAGCCTTTCAATGAGTCATGCATGCCAGAGTGTGCAGTTGTCCAGATAACGTTTTACTGACCCCTGAGACATGGTTTGTTTTGTCTGAGTGTCTGAGGTCAGGTTTGCTTATAAGCTGTTCTTTCATGCAAAAAGTCAGAAAATTTTAGCAGCACCAGCCATCCAATATACACAATATACAACATACTGTAACAAAGTGAGGCTCGCTGCTCTTAAATTGTGTCATTTTTGACGGATAAGGAATAGTCGAAGATACACAGTGTAGGAATAATGCCGAAGTAATCTAGTGTTTAGTTTAAGCGTCGCCTGAGTTTTTTTTTTTTTCCCCCCTCATTAATCCTGCCTACTCTAAAAGTGAGAAAAGGAGTGCTTTCACATATGCAGAGTTTTGTCTGTTTGGTTTTCACTTTGGTGCAGTTGATAGCACAATAATCACACACGGGTGAAGAGGAGCAAACCAACTGGTCCTAGACCAAACACGTGACTTGCAGTGAGAAACAGTTGAAACCTGGAGCAACTTGACTGCATGAAGTGAACTAAATATGTTATGATCTTAGGTGTGGATTAATTTTTTTTATATGTGGATGCTAAAAGCTGCTGAACTGCGTAAGAAAGGACAGCGCTGTAGCTTTACAAAAATGCAGAACGTTTTGGACTGCTGAACAAAAATGGAAAATAAAAGCAGGAATTGACAGAAAATGGCTAAAACTAGTAATTTAGTATATAATTAGCTAGTAATTAATTGACAGCAATGATGTTCTCTACGTTCACTCAGGACTTTTGTTATTTATTAGGGTGTAAATGGGTGTCTCGGTTCAGTACAGTACAGTATGTACCTTTTGAGGTTTTGAAGTCAATGCTTTTGTGGTACAGTGAAGTGAAAAAAAAAAAGACATGAAATAAATATTTATAAATTATGAATTTAACGTGCAAATGTATAAACTTGCACAAACATGTTAACAGTGCCAAACTGGCCATATTTCCCTAAACGCATAAGGAATTCACTAAAAGGAACAAATGTTTGTTCTTAAAAAAATGATTTGGTTGTTTAAGAATAGTAAACGAAATATCACAAATAATACGAATGTTTTGTTAAACAAAACAATTCATATTACACTTCTGTCACTAAGAAAGCAAATATACATCACTCAGTCAAGTTAGTTACGAAGCATGTTGCAAAACAAGCGCGAAAAGGGGCTCTTCATCTGTCAAACACACCAAAGACGGAAATGACGTCATTCTGACTGGCGAATTATCGCTTAGAATGAAATGCTAAATTATATGTTATACAATTCCCTGTAGAAATTCCTTATGTCTGAAATTATATTTGAATATTTTTCGACAAATCCTCAGTGACGTGCTGTCTGCTTGGTGTACTGGATGTAACTAAATGAATGGGGAAAATCACCCAGCACAAGATAAAGCTAGACAGTATTTACTCTAATCATAACGAGCACCTGATCAGATATCCCGGACCCAGGATACTGTACAAATGTGTACGTTATACCCCTAAAATTTATATAGTTTTCCTCCGTTTTACTTTGTGTTTTCTTTTTGGTTCAAAAAAACAAACCAAATTAATTTAATTAGGGCTGTCTATATTAACTTGTTAACACATGCAGTTAATCTAGAAATTTTAACACAAACTACTAGCTTTTTACGCAAATTAATCCAACGACCAAGTTTGACCTTAATGGCTTTCCATAACCGCAGTGCGGTTGATAATTGCCTGTTTAAAATGAAATGACCGAGGAAACATTACCAGATGTGAGGAATGGCAAGTTTCATTATAAAAAGCTTCCAGAAGTTTGAATAAACCCAAAGGTGTGTGCTCTAGCTACCTTCAAGAGGATCTAGTTTTATTGCTCGTACTGGAGACCACAGGACATCAGTTAGTAATCATAACTACCTCTGTGTAACAGCACACGTAATCAGTGGCAAATGGCAACTGCACTCATTCACTCTGGGTGTGTTTTGGCGAAGCATGTGCTGGCCAATCGCGCTAGCCAAGTTAAAAATTTAATCCCGGACATAGAACTATAAGAATAGACTGGGCTCACAATATGATTAAAAGTGTAAAATTAGATTTAAACAATGTTTGATTTGTTAAAATAGAATATTAAACATATGTAAAATGATGTAAGCAAGCCATGAGAAAATACAAAACCTTAGTGTAGAATTTTAGGATTAGTGACTTTTCGTCATATCACTTGAGCTGCTGAATCTTTGTACACTCTGGGGTTGGCTCCTGCCTCTTTATTTCTCTTCAGATGAAAGCTGGTTACATTGCAGCTTTTTGGCTGAGCTGTTGTCTTTTGGAATGCCCCATGGTGATACGAAATTTATATTAGAAAGCCCCAAATAATCAAGATGCCCCCTTCTGTAGGAGCTTTTTTTTTTTTCTGTGTAGTATGATAATCGCATTTGGCAGCAGCTCATCAGGGCTAATGAGCAGTATGCTGAGCTAATTACTCTGTGGAGATGGAAATGAGAATACAGCTCCGTTTTGTTGAAAGGTGAGTGTTGACAGTGGCCCACTTGAGGCGAGGGAGAACGAGGCTCTAATCCCAGTCACAATGAAGCTGCTCGATCGTACATCTTTCTTACCTAAGCGTTATGCGCAGCCGCTCTAGTCGGCGTCAGTGCTGTTTACATCCTTCAGAATAAGATGGCCGTCACAGGGTCATGAGAGCTGACAGCACAGCAGATTTGCTTTAATGCTTTAACATCTTGAGTCATTATATACTGTACAGGATGATCAATTTTGGGGTGAAAAAGAGTTCAAAGAAATTAAGAGAGATCCCTTTTGGCCAGGTCTTCAGATTAAAGAAGTGAGGCACACAAAGATGACAGACAGAACACACTCAGATGATGTAATGCCGAAGCCTGCAAAGCTTCACAAAGGTGAGGCTGGTGACAGGACCAGCCAGCTTTAAAAGGCCCAGCTCTGGCTGTGATCTTCAGCCTCCCCCAGTGCTTGGGTCACGTATCCTGTGTCACGTTCACAAGCCTTTCTCTGGGCAACAACAACCAGAACAACATCATGTTCAGGAAAAAGCAACTCCCAAAAGCAGAGCTGTTAGAGTAGCTGCAGATTTTTACTAATGCACCCTTCCTGTCGAAGGTTCCAATCATTCCTGGCTACGAAAGGTAGTTTTTAAGAATGTGCATAATTGCCAATGACAAGAATTGTGTCATAATTATCATCATTCTTTTCCTTGACATGTTTGTTGAAACTAAAACATTAGCCACATCCACTCGATGCATAACTTAACTGTCCAATTTCAATAGTTTCTACACATTGGCAAAAAACACCACTCATCAACAGAATTCACTGAATTGAGTTCGATGGGTCTAAAGAACCGACAGTTCGATGGGTCTAAATCTTTCATATCTTATTTGAATGAGGAGACAAAACACCACATAGCAACAATAAAACTCCAGTGGAATAGTGAGCTGAACAAAAACTCGACAAAAGCTGTCATAAGGCACTTGTGGGCTTCATACCTCAGAAGATTGACATTGTTATTAAGGTGAAGACAGATGTAATTATGTATTAGAAAATACACGGATGACATTTATTGCCTGGGAAACCTGGAATGCAAATTCAAACTGCAACCATTTCACTCTAACATTAAATGTCTTGGGATGACAGAAAGTCTTACTGAAGCTGCTTTTACGTCATTTAAAGCAACTTTTGCACTTTTGAACTTTGGGTAATTGCAGTAAAAATTAATTCTGTTTATTATAGTTACTTTCTGTCTGCTATGTGGTTTAAGCACAATACTAACAATAAGCACAAATTTATCTCCATGAAAAAGCAGTCCCATTAGATGAAAGGACAAATTATACTGTACAAATGTTGAGCTTCATGTACAAATACCTTGTAAATAATTTATTAAAGCACTCTAACAAACCACAAGTTTCACATAAATGCTAATTAAATGCCTCAGTAGTTGCCCTTACCATAGACATTAAAAGTGTGTTCCATGTACTTTCAGGTTTTTTATAATGGAGAAACTTTCCAGATTCTTCCCTGTGGTAATGCCCCTATATAGTATTGCGTAAAGTGCAAAATTCTTGACCCGACCTGTCATTCCTTCGTATCTTGTTTCCAAAAAGCCAGATCTTAGAAGCAGTTTTAAGAAATAGCTCTCTAAGCTTCCTGAATATTTTTTTAGGCTGTAATTTTCAGTCCAGTCCCTGTACCTGACCAGTTTCAGAGGGATGTTTTTGATTTGTTACGCCACACAGTGACCTAACCTAATTTATGACGGGTGATCAGGCCGGTGATTAGTACACTGGTGATGCTGAATGCTTAGCGGTTGGAACAGACGAGAGGGGAAACGAGGTTGCTGCTGAGGTTGTTACATAAACAACCAATTTTTAAATGGTATCTTTATGCACTTTGTAGTCTGTCATCTGCATAATTAATTTAATAGGAAATTCTGGGTGGTATGTACTGTACAATTAAAATACAATTACGTTCAAAAGTGTTTCTTTTTCTAAGTGTACATTTACACACATGCTTAAATATTTAGCTATAGAAACAGTAGGATAGACCTTTCTACAGTAATTTTGCTAAATAAAATGAAATGAATTCTTGTTTCTCCACTCACAGGTCTTCACAGGAATATTCACAGCTGAGATGGTCTTGAAGATCATTGCACTGGACCCATACTACTACTTCCAACAGGGCTGGAACATCTTTGACAGCTTTATCGTTTGCCTCAGCTTGATGGAGCTCGGGCTTTCTAATGTAGAAGGCCTGTCTGTTCTGCGTTCATTCAGACTGGTAATGCCTTATTTAATAGCCATGTGAAATACTTTAATCCTACACCAAACAGAAGCATAAAATAAGCCCAGATGAATTTTACAAGACTCAATCAGTTGATGGAATTTAAACAGACAAGGTCAGAGTGAACTATTACTCAGGTCTTAGTGCTTTAGTACCATTGAGGTCTTACTCAGAATACAAGAAACTCAAAAAAAAGGCACGTACCTTTCTTTTGAAGAATAAAAAAGAAAAGAAAAGAAAAGAAAGAAAAAGTCACACTTACACAATATTCTATTGAACCGCCTTTAGCTTGCATTACGGCACACATTCCCCATGTCATTGTTTCGAGACCCATGCCATCTGAAGTTGCATAGATTTTTGGCCATGGCAATGACAGGAGGGTCGACTACTCCACTTTGAATAAGGTTAGCATTCACTTTGAATAAGGTTAGGACACTGTGGTGGCCAAGTCATGTGTGAAAATAACTGATGATCACATAACACAAATTGAGCCCAGTGAATCTTGGCATTGTCATTCTGGAATATTTCCATAAAATCAGAGGAGAAAAAAACAAAACATTGATGTGATAACCTGGTTACTTAGTACATTCAGGTCATCAGCTGGCTTCATTTTACTGCCTCATAAAGGTGCCGAGCCTAGACCTGACCAACTGGAGCGACCCCAGATCATAAGACTACCCTTGTACACTGGGCATTATACATGATGGGTGCATTACTTCATGAGCTTTTTTCGTTACCGTGACCCACCCATTGCTCTGGAACAGTGTCAACCTGACCTAATAAGACCACATGAATTTTTTTCGTCCAATCTTTATGCTCCCTAGCAAACTAAAAATTTTTTAGGTTTTCTTAATGGCCACACAGCTGTTTAGTCCCAATCCTGTGGGTTGTGCATGTGGAAATGCTCTTATTTTTGAAATATGAAACATTTTTACAATGCAACGTCATCGTTTACGTTTAAGTGCCCTCCACTAATGGTCATTTATGGATTTATTTTTTCTGGACATATCAAGATTACAGCAGTTGCTTTCTTGATTCTTTTCAATGCAGGCCAATCGGTGGACAGCTGAAAAACAGCAACTTTTTTTTCCACAACCGCTGGACGTTTGTTTAAGAAAAGAGAAGTTACTCACTGCACCAGTTAGGATTAAACAATATTTGCCAGCTGAAACATATAAATCAAACACTTTTAAGTATTTGCGTATTTATATCTAAACGACAACTTATTTTTTGGCAAAATAAGAAATAAGAAAATGGACTTGTCCTTTTGGTTTTTTTCTGTACAATAAAACCTGGTTGTAAATTCTGAGGTCATTTAGATAATGCTGTTTTTCCCATCCTGTGTGCCTTCCCCTTCAGTGAATTGCCTTTTCCTTTGGGTAAATTATATTCATATGAGGTCTGACCTCTGATTCGGCCGAAAAAAGCAAAAATAATGGACTTTTCAGGTGTCTCCTATACTGTATGACTGAAACAAGGGGTCAGGAATCATAAATACTACATCTTAAATACACTATATATATATTCTGGTACCTCTTCATGAGGAGGAAAGCTCTTGATATTACATAAAGCAGATTGCCTTAACAGTCACTTCTTTTATTAGCTTTATTCCCATGACATTATTAAAGACAGGGAAAAAATGTAATGAAACTCATTTTTCTCCTCTCACAGCTGCGAGTCTTCAAGCTGGCCAAGTCATGGCCCACCTTGAACACCCTGATAAAGATCATCGGCAACTCTGTGGGAGCCTTAGGGAACCTCACTCTGGTTTTGGCCATCATCGTCTTCATCTTCGCCGTGGTGGGGATGCAGCTGTTTGGGAAGAACTACGAGCTGTGTGTATGCAAGCTCTCCAAGGATTGTAAATTGCCACGATGGCACATGAAAGACTTCTTCCACTCCTTTCTAATCGTGTTCCGGGTCCTCTGCGGCGAATGGATCGAGACCATGTGGGATTGTATGGAAGTTGCTGGACAACCTCTTTGCATCCTGGTCTTCATGCTGGTCATGGTGATTGGGAATCTGGTGGTAAGTCTTCCAGCTGTTTAAAAAAAAATTTTTTAAATAATTATCTTCGTTTCATCTCACATAAACCAGATGACTGTTGAGTGTCTGTTGAGTTGAGTGTCCAGTAGAGGAAGAGTGGTCCAGGGTTTAGAAGCACAAATTTGGAGACCTCGGTATCTTTTTTGATGTGCCATCTTGGCTTGTAGATATATTTCTTTCCCCTAGGTCAGATCTGTTGTGTCTGTTTGGTCCGTGCAAACACATTCAACCCCTGTTCCCTACTGTCAACAAGCTCGGCTATGAGCTAGAACCCTGCAGCATCCCTTGAGCACCATACCCTTTCTACACAGCTTTCATTTTCTCTCCTCCTCTCGCTATGTTTCTATTTGTTTCTCTCTGTCTTTCTCTCGGTCTCTCTGGGCTTCTTCTTGGCTTTCTGTCTATCTTACTTGTTGTCACTCTCTTTACTTCTCCCCAATGTGCCTATTCTCCTGCTCTTATCAGACATTGCTTCAGTGCTTTTCCTGGCTAAAGACAGTGGTAGGTCCACACAGACTGTTTTTGTAATGGAACAAGTAGAGACATCCCTCTAACTGAAGAGCCTTCTGATAATTATGTGTGTGTGTGTGTGTGTGTGTGTGTGTGTGTGTATGCATTTGGTGCTCTATTTTGAACCTCTCTTCAAAGCAACGATTTCAACATTTCTATAAATGAACATACTGAGTGTGACATTTAAATAGCATTTTAAAATCTGTTGTGTCCATGTGTATACAGTATGTCAGACTTTAATTTTATCGTGGTTTTCTGATTAGTTTTTTTCCCCAAAAAAATTTGATGTTGAACATTGATGCTAAACAGTGGTCTAAACATATATAAATAAGAAAAGCCTTAGATTTCTGCTCTTGCTTGAAAGAAGCTGAACCTAATGTGGTTTTCTGCTGTTTTTGTATTTTGAGATGATTCCCTGCTGATCATAATTGTAAGGACTCATTATGATTAGGCTGACCATAGTCTTCTTATCATCTGGAATCAGTCTGGCCATTAAAAAGTCTTTTCTGCCAACAGAACTGCCACTCACTCTGTGCAAACCCTAGATACTGTAGTGTGAAAATTGAAAGGTAAATATTGTTACAACGGTACATGTAAGGGGTGATAAATAAGAGAGGAGGCCAAAAAAATGATTTGTTGGAAGCAGTAAAAATGCGCAAGCATAAGGATCTGTGTGACTTTGCCCAGAGCCAAATTAGGATGGCTAGACAATGGGGTCAGAGCATCTCCAAATCATCAGGTCTTGTGGAGCACCCCTGGTATGTAGTGGGTAATAGCTACCAAAAGTGGCCAAAGAAAGGACAACCAGTCAACCAGTGACAGGGTCTTGAGTACTAAAGGCTGTACATGGAGATGAAAGGCTAGTTTGTCTGGTTTAACGGTCACGAATTGCTAACAAAGTTAGAAAGGTGTTAGAACACACAGTGCATCAGAGCAAACTGTATACATTATAGAGGTTGGGTCAGAGTGCCCACGCTGACCCCTGTCCGCACAGCTGAATGTTCCTCCAATGGCCATGTGAGCATCCAAACTGAAACATGAAGAAAAAGTTCAAAAAGTTCAAGGTGTCGACCTGGTCCGCATATTCCTCAGATCTGAATCTGATGAAGCATTTGTGGCATGTGCTGGACAAACAAGCCTGATTCATGGTGGTCCCACCTTGTAACTCACAGCATGTAAAAAAAAAAAAAAAAATCTGCTGCTAATGTTGTGGAGCTTGTAATGACCTACAAAATATTGCTCGGACGGTTTTATAAGGTTATAACCTTATGGCCCCATAAAAGTTATAGGAGAGCTCAGAAATTCCAGTTGCAGATGTAAAACATATGCCATGATAAGAGTTGTGATAAATGCCTACATGCATAGTGGTCTACACGTATGTAGGCTTACTGTACTGGATGTATAAACTGTACTTAAGGCTTGTACCAAAAAAAAAGTTTAATTACTAGTATGCTTATTATGTGTGTGATATAATTAGATATTGAGGATTGGGGAGTCATAATTGAATGATAAATAGATGTGTATGTGTATGTGTATGCACTAGACATGGATACATATTTACACACACATACTGTACACCCACCCACACACACACACACACACACACACACACACACACACACACACACACAGGACACACTCATAAACCCAGAGCATAATGATGCGTCCTCAAGGCTGTCAGCACGAGGGCCTTTCTGTCCTAAATCATGCATGGACAGATGCTGCCTTTTGGACTGTTAAATGTGGACCGCTGTCACATCTCTGATGTGTGGCATTGTTTAAATACAATTTAAACAATTCTTTCCTGCTATAAATGCAAAATTAAAAGCGAAAACAAAGTCTGTTCATGTCTAGCAGATCGTTTGGTGACTTTTTAAATATATATATTTGACAAAAATCTACAGTCCTTTATTTAACATGTATAATGAATACCTGACCTCCCACTGAACATTATAAGTCACAGGTTAACAATTTTCGAGTTTCTAGCAGATACAGTATCCTGGTAGACCGATTTTTTTTTTTTTTTTTTTTTTTTAGTCAATATGAAAATATAAAATATCCCTGACATGCCTTTTCTATCTATGCGCTGATATCTTTCTGCGCATAATTGAGTCCCATTGAAGGTGGAGCATTCACAGGACAGCATGTGGTGTTAATAAGCCCGTGTCTTCCTCGGGCTCTGGCCTTGTGCAAGGTCTCAATACCTCAGCAGAGCAAGAGCACCCAGCACCAATTATCCAGCCCTATGTACCAGCTAATATTGTCTTTCTCAGTGGGGACACATCCAGTGTACAGCATCATTTGCTTAAGTACTTGTGTAATGCATGCTACCACCCTTCCTCTTTCTCTTTCTCCTTTTCTACTGTGCTCTCCTTCTCCTTCCTGCTGTCACAGGCTGATTATAGTGAACATACAGAGAGCTGTTGTGTAAATGTGGGTCATTTTTAGAATAGCTGTAAAGTTGTCAGTATATATTAGTCATGTCTGAAAGTTCTGGAAAGACCTCTTGTAATTGTAGCTTTCAAGCCTTGTATGCTTAAACTATGCAAAGGTTAAAGAGAAACTGAACTGAAGTGAAACCGAAGTTGATCTGACGGCTTGCATCATTTCTGTGGTATTTGCATCGAGCCTGGTTTTTTAAAGTTACAGCACTGATCTTATAAAACCAAACAGTTTGTAAATCAGTCAGCTAATTTATTTTATTTTACTGTATATACCTCCTACTGATGTTCCATTAACTAAACAGTGATGAGGATTTCTAGGAATTTACAGTACTTGAGTCCTGCCTTTTTTTTTTCTTTTTTTTTTTGCCCTTAGCTTTGTGACATAATGACAGGCTCCACTTGCTCCGGCTGTCCAATAGATGATGTAGATAACAGGTGTGGCTGCCACCCAGATACCAAAGCGAAAGAAAGAGAATGAGCATAGACAGAGGACCAGCATTGTTCAAAATCCATGAGTGCGTAAACACAAAGGCATTACGCCATCAACCACATCCCAGCTTCTCTTCAGCTTTTTTTGAGCAGGTAACCTGATAGCAGTATATACAGGTCACCGTGGTTCAGGTGTAAGGAACTGTCACGGCCCACTCGCTCGCTCACTAATCACCTCCTCTAATCTCAGAAGACGTGCTACCTGAGCGTGGTGTACACCCTGCAGACTAGGAGGTGAAGCAGGATATCAGTTTGCTGAGGTGCTCCAAACTAACAGAGGAGTGGAACTCCAATCTTGGGGTGTGCGCACCATGTCCGTCATCATGCCAGATGTGTTTGGATACACATGTATGAATAACCATAATTATTTTTGTAACTAGAGATTTGAAAGTAGTGTTATTAGATGGGTTACTCAGTGTATCAGGGATCAAGGACTGGAGACTCCATGTGAAGTCCAGTATATCCAGTACACTGTATAGTCCAGCAAACAGACTCCAATTAAAAGTCTGTATAACTAAGAAATATGATTCTCTGCATAGGGCGTTTAACAGCTACTAAAAACAACTAGAAAATTACGAACCACAGGATGTTCAGTGGAACAGGCTCATGCCGAGTGTTGCAGTGAAAATCACAGAGAGAAGGAGAACTTATTACCAGTGTGTAGCTGTCTGTGGACTGAAGGAAACCGCATTTCTTTTTTTGAAGCATGATTACTGCACCAGTGGCTTGTCACTGAATGTACCGTGTATAAAAACGGCCGTGCCTATGATTCAGTTATAAACCCACCGGAGGTCTCGAAGTTTGGTGGAGAGTTACTCTGCACTATTTCCAGTTTGTTAGGTTTAAAATAGATGGAAGAATTGCATCCGACATGCTTGACGACCAGCAGGTCAACATGCACACATGCGCATATGACGGAGTGTCGAATGTTCTCTAGTTTATTCATAGGAAAATAGGTACATTTGTTATGTCAAAGACCATAAGCCGTTCAACATGTTCTAATGTTCTAAATCCGGGAAACAAAGACGGGAAGTTGCATAGATATCCGGAAACAAAAGAACCAGGAAGTATGACCATATAAGGAATAAGGGATGAACAAAGAATGAGAAGCCTGGGAAATTTAAGGGAAATCTAAGAATGCATTAACAAAGTCCTAACAAAGTTGTAAAAATCTTTACTCACTGAGCTGTAGTTTTTAATAGACTGTCCACTGAAGAAAGGTGACTCAGTGATACAGTAGCTTCTCCAGCCTGCTCGTCTGGGTCTGTTTCCCAGGTAATGCCCCACACCCAGCCACTGGGGATGCAGAACACCTCGGTGTCTACCCCTTAATGCCGATCCAAAGCCCAGATAAAATTGGGAGGGTTGCATCAGCAAGTGCATCCCATATAAAACCATATAAAACCTGTGTGAGCAGCCAGAAGAACATCACCACACTTTCAACTGAAGGATGTAATGGTGCCCAGTCCTGGATGCATTCCCACTCCATGCTCAATGTTCTCAGGTTAGGCTCTGGTTCCTTGAAAAATTCGAACTATCGTGTCTACTATCATTTCTACCGACTCTATGCTAAACACAGGTGCTATGCAGGATGACACCGTCACGCTCATATACGCAGAGCAACGTTACAGGATTGTGGATTGTTTATCGTTCGCCAGCCAGCATCGTATTTAACAGCGTCATCAGAGTTCTAGTGCTTGTGACTAACCGGATAGACGTTTCTGATCAAAGCTTCATAAATCTTAAGGCTGCCATTCTGCATAATCATTATCACAAATATGCACCGGTTTGTGACAGAAAAAAATGGAACACAATGACTCAAGTAGCTTTTCAGAAAAAGATAATGTCAAAAGCTGGCAGTGACAAAAAAATAAAATAAAAAAAAATTTGATGCACTCATGGGTTTGCCTGGGAACATTCTGTGATTAGTCACAGGTTATGTCTATTAAATGGCCTGTTCCTGTTCAATTAGATGTTTTTTATGGAATTTCTTTTTGAAGTTTCTAAACTTAAAGGTCCAATTTGGAGATTACAAGATATTTGGTTGTTAGTAAATACCATATTTCTATATTAAAACTATAAAAATATTTGCACTATATGCACAAAACACAATGTAGAATGGGTTAGTGTTCCCACAGTTTGTTTCCGATCAGTGCTGAAGGTGAAGGTGTATTGTTCTTCTCAAAAGTGCTATGACTGTGAACACTGGCTCTGGGTCACTTTCAGACTAAAATGTCATGACTTAAACCATAACCTTCCCTGAATGGCCACGGGTGTTGCTAATGGCAGGGATTCTCGAAAACTTGCCAAAGAGGCCGGGTTTTTGGAAGTGTATTATTTCTGTCTTGGTTTTTGCTATTGGCCATTATAAGTGTTTTGGCCTCTTTAGTATGCGGCTATGTGCTAATTCAGTAGTAGGCAGGCTGGCAGTTAACACCTTGCCAAGTGGGATCCTGCCGCACATTGGTCATTCCACACTGAATACGTGATTGGTGGTGTTGGAGCATTAAATCTATGCTGAGAGATTACCCATTTTTCTCGCTGGGTTCCCCTGTGTTGTTACTCATCCTGACGACGATCAAATACACAAGCTTTATAGGAATTTGTACCAGATTAAAGCAGTTGCAAAATTAAATGAATGACCTTTTTCCAGGTAGGAAGAGGTATAAACTTTTGAGAATATGGATCTCAGGATCAGGTCGGGTTAAGCTGGCATTCTGTCTAACGATTACACATCATAAACTGTGGCATTTGCATGAACAGGTTAAACAACATACATACAGTGCATATGTGTACGTGTGTGTGAGTATCTAAAGATCATTCAGACACAAGTATCAGACACAAGATCATTATGGTAATATTATACATAGTGTGGGCAGTGAAGTGATAGATTTGCAAAGCAAACATTTAAAAGGAACAGATCTATTTAAACAGATTTATGTTATTTATAAGTTATGTGTATTTGATTCGTTCATACATTTTGAAACAAGGTCATTAGTATGTTGTTTAATCACATTCATTGTAATTTTCTGACAATTTCCTCTAATTAGGAATAAGAATTAACATGGATTCAGATCATCTGTAAACTAAGATGTAGCTTTCAGCCATACAGAATACAGCGATCAGCCATAACATTAAAACCACCTAGGTTTTGGAGGAGCATGACTCCATAAGTTAGCAGCAGATCCTTGGGTGCTGTGGCTCGCATTCCATGGGAGCTCAAATGGATTGGTATCTGGGGAGATTGGAGGCCGGGTCAGCTGATGTTATGGCTGACTGGTGTGTGTGACCAGATGTGTGTCTGCCAAGTGGGTAGAGCTTAAGCCTCCTAAATGGGCAAATACATAATCAGAAATTTTAGTGTGACCTCTACTGTTTAACACAAAAATCGTCTTGACATCTAAAGAAAACTGCAACTTTATTTCATTTCAAACCGAGAATCTCTATTTCATCATGCAGTTGTCGTTAGGGATTGGGAGAATTAAGAGCGATGAGGCGTGTGTTTACCTACGGCTGCTATCGCTCGTTCCCTCACTGACTGACTGACACATTCACCACCTGTTGTCTCACAAAGGTACCGTCTGATAACCCTGGTCAGCTGCCTATGTTGTGTTGCATAGATAATGCTCTATTTATAGTCAGTCTGTGGTCTGTGAGACTCGTTAGGGTTGTGTTTGGCTCTCTTCTGCAGCGAAGTGAGATGCCCCAAACCAGAGCTACCTGTGTGATGAGGTCATATGGTCTCATGGTGATTCACGTTACAGGTTAAGGCGTGTGTTCGAATCCTCGTTTGCGTGCAGTCTTTGCACGTTTCACCCAGTGAAATATTTGTGAAACTGCTAAGCTTAGATGGCTTAGTTAGGTATTGTCATGGTTTTTATTTTTATTGGGGGGGGGGTGAAAATTGAGAAGGTGGATGCTTAGATAATCGCAGTAGCCCCAGGTGTCTTTCTTGCACAGCTACAATAAATGAGGTTAAATGTTTAGACCTGCGGAGCTTGAATGGAACGTGCATGAATGTTCTTTGTCCTATTTGGCGCCATGCTCTGTTCGGACACGTGGAACGTCTTGGGGAACACAGATTTTGCTAAGCTAGTTAGAAAGCTTTTACTAATGAGCAGGTATCAAAACAGATCTCGAGGTCTACTATCTTTGCTTGCTTATTTATAGCTGTACATCTGTTTTTATTTTATTCTTTTTTTAACACTTATAAAAAAGACATCTGACATTCTGTCCAATCATTTAAGTGTCAAAAAGCAGAGCTGCATGCATGGAGAGTTGTAAGCCTGCCCCAAGGCTGTGTTTGACTGGCTACTGTCACAGCCTACTGTTTGAATTGTGCACCCCCTGCCACCAGAGATCTACATTTCCCTGACAAATTAGATTCAAATGCAATCCTCTGCCTTTTACTCACCCAGGTTACACAACAATCTTAAATGTCAAACAATCTTAATGCACATTTTATTCATATATTCTTACCTATTTCTTCGGTATAAATGAAATCTTGCCTATGCCTAAAGTGAAAGAGCACATTATTGAGGAGCTGCCAGAGCTCCTCCTGATACAATGCCACCACCTGTCTTTAGGGCTTCTGCTCCAGGAGTATGCGTTACTATCAGTGAGCTCCTCATGTGTTCTAGCTAAATGGCATCATTAGCTATCATAGGCACTTGATGTTTTCTGGAGTGCATTATTTCATTATAAAGGCCTCAAGTGGACTGGAAGATTTCGTGCTTCAGTGCGCGGTTTTATTGCGCTTAGTGCAATGATGGCATGGAAGTGCAGTCTTTTCCTCTCTGTTGGGGTTTGCCACTTTGATTAGCATCGTTTAAAAATATATTACAATTATGATTATTATGATTAATTACAAACATGCACATCAGAGAGATGCATACTTCAATTCAATTCATTGTTATTTACATAGAGGTTTTACATTTTGCAGATATATTGTATATAATACCATATATATTCTATTTTTAACAAATTCCAAAGATATTATAGTCTTTACAAAAAAATTGTTTTGGTACTGTCCTGTCCACATGTTAAATGAGCCTCCTGATCAATATTGGGCATTCACTGGACTGGTGTCTATGATGCAAGAAGTAGAGCAGGGAATGACATTTCATTTTGGGACTGTGCATGAAATTGTGTCTGCAACATACAGTGTACACATGTGGGCTATGTACTGTAGATGAATGATGAGCTGCTCACAAGCTGCCTGTGTGTACTTACTATGTCAGGCCATGCATTTAGCCACCAGTGCGTACAATGTGGTATCTTTTAAAAGGATCTTTCTACCCCAAAACCTTTTACATTTTCAACCCTTGCCAGCTCCTAACACACTTTGCTTAACCATCACAGACATGCACTATAATATCTAGAAATACTGTGCATGTTTCTTAAATACACAGAATCTCTTCATCCTTTAGTTTGCAACAAGCTACCAACCAGTGCTATGATCTGGGGTTGCTTCAGGTGATCAGGTCTAGACTATGCAATGCTATGTGGCAATAAAATGAAGTCAGCTATTAACTTGAATGTGGTGAATGGCCAAGATCAAGTTATCACATCAATGCATTTTTCGTCCCTGGCACAAGTACATTCCAGGATAGCAAGAGTGGTTTGACTCTCCCATCATCAATACCAGATCTTGGGCAACAATAAATGCAACACTGGATGGAATTAAAGAATGACAGTTGCCTTTTTAAGTGGTGAAGTTTTGGATTATTTATAATGCAAAGAACAGTGCATATATACAGGGGTTGGACAGTGAACCTGAAACACTGGCCAATTTAGTGTTGGAGGTTTCATGGCTATATTTGACCAGTCTGGTGGCCAGTCTTCATTGATTGCACATTCCACCAGTAAGAGCAAGAGTGTGAAGGTTTAATTAGCAGAGTAATAGCACAGTTTTGCTTAAAATATTGCAATGCTCACAACAATATGGGTGACAGAGTTCAAAAGAGGACAAATTGTTGGTGCGAGTCTCGCTGGCACATCTGTGACCAAGTCTTTGTGATGCATCAAGAGCCACGGTATCCAGGGTAATGTCAGCATACCACCAAGAAGGCTGAACTACATCCAACAGGAGTAACTGTGGACACAAGAGGAAGCTGTCTGAAAGGGATGTCCTGGTGCTACCCTGGATTGTATCCAAAAAACATCAAACCATAGCTGTTTCCACCAAAACTGTTCATCAAGAGCTCCATAGGGTCAATGTACACGGCCGGGCTGCTATAGCCAAACCTTTGGTCACTCGTGCCAGTGCCAAACATCGGTTTCAATGGTGCCAGCAGCGAAAATCTTGGGCTGTGGACAATGTGAAACATGTATTGTTCTCTGATGAGTCCACCTTCACTGTCTTTCCTACAACCAGGAGAATTACAGTGTGGAGAAGCTCCAAAGAAGCGTACCACCCAGACTGTTGCATGCCCAGAGTGAAGCATGGGGGTGAATCTGTGATGATTTGGGCTGCAATATCATGGCAGTCCCTAGGCCCAATACTTGTGCTAAATGGACGCGGCACTGCCAAGGACTACCGAACCATTCTGGAGGACCATATGCACCCAATGGTTCAAACATTGTATCTTGAAGGCGGTGCCGTGTATCAGGATGATAATGCACCAATACACACAGCAAGACTGGCGACAGAGTGGTTTGATTAACATGAAAGTGAAGCTGAACATCTCCCATGGCCTGCACAGTCACCAGATCTAAATATTTCTAAGCCACTTTGGAAAGTTTTTTGAGGAGCGAGTCAGGAAATGTTTTCTTCCAGCAGCATCAAGTAGTGACCTTGCCACTGTGCAGGACTTGTATCTGTCATCCCCAAGACGAATCGATGCTGTATTGGCCGCAAAAGAAGACCCTACACCATACTAATGAATTATAGTGGTCTAAAACCAGGCGTTTCAGTTTCATTGTCCAACCCATGTGTGTGTGTGTATCAATTAGACCTGGTCACTGTTAATAGAATAGTTTATAGAATAGTTTTTCTATTAACATAAAATTACTTGTAAATCATCCATGCTGTAAACAAAATTCTATAAAGGACTTGTACTGAATGAAAGCTGAAAAGATCAGATGTAAACTCCACTTCATGGAGGTCTTACAGAGATAGTGTAAGACTCATGCTGGTCTTACAGAGATAGTGTGTAAATTTGGGATGTGAAGCCCTCTCTGGCAGAAGAATGTTACTGCAAACAACTCACTGAGGAACCATTGTGTGAACACAATGCGAGTCGCATGGCACCCCCTTTCCCCCGCACAGATTAAGCTGATGATTTTGAGTGCAAGTCAATAGACCTTCAAGGACTAATGACACCACTGGCGTACTGCTGACAGTGTTGTTAGCCGTGTTAGCTATGAGAAGGCACTGTAACTGTTGCATGCAGAAAACCGTAGTGCTAGCTAGGTGTGAAAACAAGAATTACTCATAATTTACCAACATGCAGTGTCATGACATGATTAGCAAACCGGCTGCTTGTCCTTAGTGTGATATTTAGAATACAAAACTGACAAATATGGGCCTTCATTTGTCATGGTCTCAACAGAAAGGCCCGGTTTTAGAGTAGACCAATCCTAAACACTTACTGTTAGCTCCTAGCAGAGCAGCATACCGTTTGAGAAACTTTCTGTCACACATTTGAAGCACAAAAATACATACGGATAAAAACAGGTAAATGCAAACTGTTAGCTAAATTTCCTCCCTCATAAACACAAACTCAATGTATATCCATCCATCTATCTATAACTGCACAGAATATTTGTCTACAGTACCTACCTACCCATCTAATTATCAAATGTAAGATCATTATAACAACCATGATAACATTAACACACATCATTTCAAATACTCCTTGTTCAATTTTGTTAATTCATAAAGAATAAACGAATTAGCCGCAGGTACAGATGAACTACCACTTTGACCCCTTTGGCCTGTGATTTGGCTCCTGGTAGCTGTTCAGACCAAGCTGGGTTTTTCAGCAGGGTTGGAAGATCTCATGCTGCATAGTACACCGGTGAGGGGCATTTAAGGAAATCTTTCATGCACAACCCCCTCTGGGAATTTCTCTAGCTTCCCGACACTGTGATAGTAGCTGAAAGCCCCTGCCGAGTCCCACCCGAACAGCTCTGACTGTGAATTGCTGGTCTTCCTTGAGTGATTTATAGCTCCTTAGGAATGCCAGGTTTTTGAGTGTTTTTCTGATTTAATAATGCTTTATGATTTATTTAATGATAATCAATTAATATGTTAAATAAGATGTACAAACATCTGGACAGAAAGAACTAGTGATGACATTTATTCATTCTAGAACATTTAACAGAAAGTATTTTTTTTCTATTAGCTCTGTTGAAGGTTTTAAAGCCATTTAATAACTACAAAAAAGCTTTGGTGGAAACTACTAACTACAAAATCTTTCCGGAGGTAATTGATCTCTGCTACTTCCTTCCAAGCTTTATATGTATTTTGTAATCACTTTATTCACATTTATTAGGAGCACTGGCATGGACCCTGAAACATCACTGATAATCGGAAGAATTGCCCAATTGGTATAAAAATGCACCATGTGAACACCTCGACCGGAGCAGTCTGATCTGATCCAGCCCAATAGGAATGAATTTTCAATCGGGTGTAAACATTTGTTCAGTATAGCCATATAAACACTTGGCTTAATTTTCTCTCTTGTTGGAATAAATATATTCTTTGTGCACGATATTAAAGCATGTACCTAATCATATATGAGACTGAACCAATCATCACGCAGAAGGTGGGATTTGTTCGAAAAGATAGGAAGTCTGACATAATCTAACCTACCTAATTTAAAAATAAAATTTAAAAACTAACTAACTAGGAACTAATTTCTGAAAGGAACTAAAATAAAGAGAGGGGGGAAAATGTCATACTATATAAATTCCATATGATTAGACAAAGGAATTCATAACTTGCTTTATTGATTGCCCCCGTCGCTAAATTTGTACCTTTGTGTCACACAAATACACTTAAACACAATGGTCACTTTGTCGCTTTGTAGTGTGAACGCAGTTACACCCAGTTACTCAAAAAAAAAAGACAATCCGCCGTGTCATTGTTATACAGTATCTAATTACTTACCGGATAATTAGTTATAAGTATGAATTACATGAAAGAATCAGTGCACGTGTCAAATGAGTAAACTCAATGTAAATGTAAGTGTAATTGTGTTTAATTAGAGAATAATGAGATCTATTCACAGGCAAAAAGGTTTGCCTTTAATGTTGAAACTCATCACATTGTACCTGAAGTCTGTACTGCAAGTCTTCTTTTTATCGTCAGGTTTCACCATATAACTTCAGCACAAAGAGCAGGATCTTTCAGAACTCTTCCCTGGACATTGCTGCCATCCTAACCGACAGCACATGCATATCCGGATACAAATAAAGTGCAGCCTCATTATCGCTGTCGGGGTCACAGCAGCTTCAGCTACTGTTTGTGCTGTTATTGAAAGAATAACCATGTCCATGATGTCCATGGCATCACACCACAATATTAATGATTATTTTCCAATAACAGCATATCCTGGAGTGTTTTACTCATTACATATATCATCGCAATATTTCAGCCTGCTGTAATTATTATTAAAAATCAACTCATTACTTACAGCTGATGGAAGTGGATGTCTGAATTTTGTCAGTTTGTGCATGATGTGAGCTTAGTGAGATCAGCTAGTTCCTCTCACACACAGCATAAAACGTACACCATGATTTATCTGTGATTTATTTCTATGTGGAACAGACAGGGTACAGGGTAAAAGTATGAACCTGACGTTTTGCACCTTGTGTAGTTGTTCTGATTGCACAGGTTTGGCACACCGGCTCCCAGGAGGACGAGCAGTGTGCCAGGGGCGTCTCCCACAGGTTAATCACATGTAATTACACAGTTCTTCTCACCCAAAGAGCAAGTCATCCATGCAGCAGGGGCTTTTCAGCTCTACCACACCATGTAATGCAAAAGCAGCTATAGTGCTTGGACTAAATTTACAGTCTGTTACTCAATTATCTTTCCTCCTGATTTAAGAATAATTACAATGGGATTTCCTTCTATTTCTTTCACCTTATTGGTCAAATAGTGTACTCATACTGTATACATCAATGCAGGTTTTTCCACGAGCAATCAGGGAGTAAAATGCCTCAATCCTTAAAAAATCTATGGATAACTTGTCGCCAACTTGATAAAGAGATGCATCTATCTGTGGGAACTGTACACACAATCATTCACCAACACCACTTAGACATTACAGGAACTCGGCTGGGAGTTATTACCCCATCCTCCGTACAGTCCTGACCGCGCTCTGAGCCATTTCCACATGTGTGGGCCATTAAAGGAATTTCCTGGGAGATCAGCTTTTCTCAGACATGAAGTAGGAAGCCTGATCATGGATCCAGCGTATGGAGAAAACTTAGCAGGGGGATTGGAAATAAGTAGAATGTTATGGAGAAATAAAGGTGATTTTTTAACTCATTTAAAGTTGTCATAATTAATCAAAAGTCCCGGTTTGACTTGAACACCACTCGTATCATATAAGATATTGTACCTGGGCATATTTTAATATGATGGAAAAAAGAAACAGAGTATATTATAAAATACGTTGTATTATTTAAGAAAATACAAATCCTTAGTCTTATACTAAACTTAAAAACATTTAGACTTTATTAAAGCAGTCATGATGTATAACACCGAGTGATGAGATTTTTGTAATATTCGTATTGAATTTTTCAAGAATGCATCTTTTGCATTCATAAATAGAAACAACAACATTATAAGACGTAAGCATTAAAAGTAAAGATTGAAAGTACACATTGCGGTGTAGGAGAAGCTATTTGCGTTTCTGAAGTTCCTTAAAATCAGCCTTTAGTGTTGTGTGTTGAAGTTGTGACGAGCCTCCCCTCCTTTCCCCGCCCCGTTCCTTCCCACTGCAGTCCCCGGAGCTAAATATGGCAGATATTATTTGAATGTTGGTGCGCCACCAGTGGAATTATTTCCCCTGTGCTGGGAGTTGGACCTGGAGCTCTCTGGATGCTGAATGCTCCTAGCACTAAACACTAACCCAAATAACCCACATGGTGCAATACTATCCTACTGAACATTGACCGCACATTGCTTGGTTTGTTATTTATACTTAACCTACAATTCTAATTGATTACTATTATTACACAGTAGTATTGATTATTATAGTAATCGTTTTTATTTAGATTTGTTTACATAACACTTGCAGTATCTATTTAAATTTGTAATATATATTTTATTTATTATTATTTATATTCATCCTCGTTAGCATCAATTATTAAAATAAATAATAAAAACATTCTAGTGTTGCATTAGATTTAATTGCCACCATTGATATTATTTAAAGAAACAACCTCATTTTAACAAGATCCCAACCACTAGCAAGACATGTTGGTATTACATTTTTCCTACTAATGCACATAATAGAATGTTCTTAATAATATTGTTAATGATATGAAATTAAAATGATCAAATTTGCACACATGTTGCTTTTTTTAATTGCTAGTGCAGACGCTCATAATGGTGTTAGTCACTGCTGTCGGTTCATATTGGTAACCCGTTAAGAAAAACTCGTATGATCAATAATCAATGCATTATAATGTACTGTTTTAGTGCATAATAGAGAACACTACATTTTTTTACTTATTAGCAAAGAATTACTTTAAAGCTACAGTGTGTGATTTTTTTTTTTTTTTTGGTTAAAATTATATTAAACACATTATTAAGTCCAGGAAGAAAATGTTCCCTAAAACATGATGTTGCTGAGCTTCTCTGAGTCTCCCTGGAAATTGTGTAAATAGTACTTCACAGTTAGAGCTGGTGGGCTTGCATCGACTGAAGGTTTCGAACTCTTTCAAACTCCATACACCAGCATATACTCCACACCATCATGCCTCACCGAAGCAGAGCCAAATACTTACCCTGATACACTCAGAGCCGCAGGCACCCTAACAGAGAAGTCTTTTTCCTTCAACTCTTTTTGAAATAGATTGTCCATGATAATCAGAATGAACACCAAATACACAGGCAACAGCACAGGGCAAATTAATGGAATATTCACAAATGCATTAGCAAGGTAACCAGATGAAATTAGCATCCTGGCTAAAACCCAGGTCCTTGTGAAAGCAGTGGTGTGCACATTGCTTTAGTACTCAGTAACCCTGACAGTGACAATAATGTGCACCATATTACTCTTATAACCCGTACAGTACTGTGCAAAATTCTTATGCCACCTCTCATTTCTTCATATTCAATTAAATTATGTAGATTCAATTGAAAAAATGGGGGCAAATGTTTTACTGTGACAGACTGCACAAAGTGCCTAAAGATACATGTTTATGTAAGAACCTCATCAGCGACCTCATTTCTCCTCTCATCTATTCCAACCACAGCGTTCAGCATCACCTTTATACCAATCACCAGTCTGATCATTTGTCATCATCTGCACCTGTTTCTCACTGGTCCAGGCCAATATGAATAATGAGGGGTGGTTTATGACTTGCGCACACTACTGTACATATTAGGTTGGGATTCCAAAGTTTTTCTGTGCTATTTTTACGCATCCTAGCTGAAGTATGTTGGGATATGTGGGTGAGAACAATACAGGATAACGTACAGTATATTACAAAAATGTTGCATCAAAAGTAGCTTGCAATGCCATGCTTCTAACAGAGAGGTAGAATTCCAAAATCTTAGCTTGAAGAAGTTTTCTTAACCGGTTAAATACAAAATAAATTACAAAGTGACTTCATTTGAAACCTTTTCAAATCTGTACAAGCCTGTTTGTTTCCTAGATGCTGATTCAGCTCAGGTACCAGTGGAGTGAATCAGGGAGAAAGAGATGTTATACCTGAGGGAATGATTCTCTGGCTAAATAATGTCTAGGCCATTCAGCATCTCTCAGCTTGATCACACCCCTCCTGGTGTTTCGAACATACCTCATTTGCGTGTTTTGCTGTCCATCCCCAGTTGACCTCCTCCATCTGGCCATCCTCCTCCTCCACCTCCCAGTGTCTCTCAAATCAGCCTGCACTCATTCCTCTCCTCTTTAATCTGTACACTGACAAAGAGGGCTATTATTCACATATAGACACTGTAATCAGAGAGGCTGCCCTTCTCAGTCTGATCTAATGTGCTGTATGCTGACTTTGATTTCCAGCATGCGTTGACTTTATCGGGCTACACAGAAATGCTATAGAGCATGTGGATCTCCAAAAAACACATCAGGAGTGAGCGATGCATCAAATCCAGCAACTAACTGGCCCAATTAGGTAAATGGGTTGGGATCAGGTGGAATTGCATCAGAGCGATTGATATATATATATATATATATATATATTTTTTTTTTTTTCCCGTGGAAATGGATGAAATAAATCACAGACTAATGAACAAAGCAAAGCAAAGGCAAGCCGTCAGATGTCTAATATGGTGATGTTGTTGGGGGTCCAAGGCCAGTGGATGAAAAGAAGAGGAGGAGGGGAGCCATCTCACATATTGAAATGCCACGCTGGTGGTCAGCCTGTGATTTATTCCCTGTAAGGGCCTTGGCTTTGCTGAAAGAAAAAAAAGCACTCCTCATTGTTGTGGGAGGAGGAGACAGAGAAGAAAACTAGTGGGATGGATTCCTGGACATTAAAACATCATGTTTATTTTGTAAATAGTGTTATCAAGTGCTATCTTGGCATCTGTTGTCACTTTGCTTGTTATTGTTGTAAACTAATAAGTTAGCTTTGTCCTAGTGAGGGAGAACTGTGCCAAGAGCAATAATGATGATGGCTTCAAGAACCAAGCACAGTAGTTTAACATGAAGCCAGCGAGCTGCATCAGACCAAGCATGCTGGTTTTCGATTCTATTAAATAAATGTGACCTCCACGACATCATATATTGTACTCGGAAATACAGGAAGCATACAGTTGGGTGACAAATTTGAATACAAAGACAAATGATTAAGGAAACTGATAAAACAATGATTTGTATATGGTTGTTTAGTTTGATGTTTTTAATGATATGTTTTCTATGTATACGAGTCACCTGGGTGACTGGATGCACACATTGCATCATGCCTGAAAGCCTTCTGAATCATCGGAATAGTTTCCGTAGAGGAAAGCTTAACGCAAAATATGATGCAGATTTGATGCTCTTCTCACTCAGTCATGTTGAACACGTCAGCCACGCAGTATACATACTCACTCAGTGGCGTCTAGCCCCCCACTGACTAGTACAGTGAAGTTGTCATTGTTCAGGTATGCGCATTCCAGTCCATTCTGCTTGGCTGCCAGGATACATCGATCTCATGCAAACAGTTTATATACTTTTGCGGGGCAAGCCAAATCTCCCTTGGATGGCCATAGGAAGAAACCTTGAGGCTAAAGGAACCAGATTCAACAGGGAACTCATCTTCATTTGGGTGATATCACATAGTGAGGCCATCAATAAAAATCAACAAAATTCTCCTGACTGATCACATTTATCCCCTGATGATTTTTTTTTCTATCCTGATGGGACTGGGCACTTCCCATGATGACCCTGTCCCCATCCACAGGGCCTAATGTCTCTCTGAATACTTTGATTTAAGGAAGAAAATAATATTAATATTACTCAAATGCTCTGGCCTTCATAGTCACCATCATCCAAAGTCTAACCAAGGGGATATTTTTTGGTATTCAGGAACGGTGTTCAGTCCTTCAGTATAGATGCAGAGACTAGGGAGAGCTGTGCTCAGGCGCCAAACACTGTCTTGGTTGTATTATTTTTTTTTCCCACCCACTTATTCTGCATTTACATACGCCTAACTTTATTGATTGACTATATTCTGAACAAGAGTATGAGTCTTTATTAATGCCAGAATATGAGATTTGCTGTATTACTTGTTGAGTAGAACATTAATGCCATTTACTGAGCTAAATAATGTGATATGCCATGTGTGTTGGTCAGTGTCCTGAGGAGCAGACTGAATGAATTTTCAATATGTGGGTTTATTAAGGTCCCTGTATTATGGACTGTGTTTGTGACTCAATATTTAATACTTTCATCATAATGCCGTCTTTGGAAAGGGCCACTTTTAATACATTAGTGAAGAATAATACATGTTGCCCCAGGAGGTTCTCACTGAGCATTCACAACCCTTTCGGTTACCTACAGTATGTTAGATGGAAAGATCCAATTATAACCACTAGCCGGTGTCTGCTCAGGGCCAGGGGATTCAGAAATTCTAGTTCATGAATCTATTCTAATTCGTTCAATTCAAGTCAATTTTATTTACATGGCATTTTTCTAACAATAGACATTGTCATACAGAAGCTTTAGATTAATCAAGAGATTTCTACCCTAATTGAACAAGCCAGAGGCGAATCCTGGAGGCCATGCTGGAAAAAAACTCACTTATGCGACGCTTGAGAAACCCAGAATCAAAAACCCATCCTCTTCTCGGTGACACCAGAAAGTGGGAGTAGAAATGAATTAATTCTCCATTTACTTGTAGTCATATCTTAAACACATCTTCTAAAACCTGATGTCTTTTTCTGAGTGCTGGTCATGCACCTCTCTACTCTCAAAGGAGAACACTATGCTCACTCCTTTAATGTAGACGCTTAACTGCACTTAGTGCAATGGAGGGACCCTGCTATCAATTTTTCTCCCATTCAGATTACGGCTTGTCACAAGTTCTGCAATGTAAAGCCATGAACATGAAAAAGCACAGCTGGGATTTGAACCTGCTGAACACACTCGGACTGCATTTAGTATGTGGACTCTGGAGGGACTGGCATGTAATGTAAGGAATATGGTTCACAAATAGCTTACCGCGAATAAAA
This sequence comes from Clarias fuscus, assembly GCA_030347435.1. NCBI lineage: Eukaryota > Metazoa > Chordata > Actinopteri > Siluriformes > Clariidae > Clarias > Clarias fuscus. The sequence goes on along the minus strand of CM059207.1, from coordinate 28,542,212 downwards.
TATTCTACAGAAACTGGAGTTCTTAAAATGGCAAGGACATAGGAAGAAATTTGAGACGTAATTGAAGCCATCCATACCTGGGAAACTCTATACGACAGGAAACTATACCTTTCTATAAGTAAAAGGAGCTTGTGATCCATTTACATAGAACGTTTTTTTTATCCAGTGTCTTACAGTATCTACAGATGATAATATATGACCAGGCGGTGCCTAAGGGATTTGCCTCCAAATCATCTTCGAATTTAATTAAGTGAACTTTGTAGTGGGCCAGATGTGACAGGAACCCCAGCAGAAGCGCTAGTTTGCCAACATGGATGCTTTGTAATGTATGCTGTAAAAGTGCCAGACATCAGGCTTATCCCACTGACTCCATGAGTCATAATGGTTTTTAAACAATTACTGTACACATACAGTTTAAAAATGTTCAATTAAAGCCTTAACTCCACTGCTTGAAGTGATCCTGTGTGATATTTTGATCCGAGAGTTCAACGAGAGATCATTGTTAATGTAGCACTCTAGAAGCTAGGGATGACTAAGTACATTTGTACTGGTGTTTTTAAAAGACGTGAAAAGCGGTATGATAAAGTAAGCATGTGTCTCTGTGAGTAAGTTGTCACCAGGTAGACTCACTCTGATCTGCCTGGAGTCTGAAGCATCTGTTTTCTGTGCAGTGGGGCAGAAAATAGGGGACTCAGCCTTCTAATTCCCTCGGTCAGCACCAGAGAGAAACTCACACTGAGAGACTCACACAGAATCCAGCATACTGTAGTGTGTGTGTGTGTGTTTGGGGATGGGGGGTCCTATCTGCAGAACCCACCATGACTGAAAGGAACTGACAGCCCTGTACTCCATGTAACCATGTAACAGTCCAAAATTGCAGTATTAGTGGAGAGTTCTGGGGGATATGGAAAGTCTTTACATCCCCCCAAAAAATCCACACACTACAGTTCTGGGTATCATTAAGCTGTGAATTCCTTCTGCTGTTATTCTTTCATTTAAAGGCACCATTTAAAAGAAGGGGAAAGGGATCACCTCTGCATTTTGTTTCACCATGCTTCTCTGTCCATATAACAGGAAGCACTATTTTTATGGGAATCATGTTAGTCTGGTTTGAAGGCTCTTGTTTAACATACAGTCATTTTTAAATGGATGCCATTCTTCCTTGCAGTGACACATTCCCCTGGCTGTAGCGATAACCTGCTACTAAAGCAGCCACACAATGAGAGCATTGCATAAGACCACACAAGCGAAGCTCTGCTTTTGTGGAGGTGACCAAAGCAACGCGGTGCCATGGCAACGGCCGCAGCCCCCGGGTAGCCAGTAGGGCACCTGAGCCCTCTTTCACAGGCAGGAGAACTTTAATTAAGCCTGTTTGGCCACATGGTGTGTTACACAGTGTTTCACTCGGTCCCTTGTTAGGAAATTTAGCGCAGGTTATAGAGGGGTGGATTGGCCAAAGAAGGACCGCATGGCTGTGATCATGTAGAACACGGGTTCTGTTGGCTTTTGACTGAAACTAAATTATATTAAGAAGGGTACTGTTTCAGATTTTACCTTTCAAGGTTAGAGACTGATCGATGGTCTATAAACAGAATCTAAATACCGAAAGGCTGAACCTCCAGAACCTCCCCCCCCCCCCCCCCTAAAATCTTTAAAACACCACCATATTTTATGTTGTAAAATGATTTCTTTGAGCATCAGTTATTTTTACACTCGATTTCTACATGCAGTTATAAAACTATTAACCTCTTACAGCAGCATTTGAGCTTTCAGGCAATCCCCAGCTTCATATTGTTTCATTTAATGCTTCTCGTAGGTAGATTTCATTCATAACTGTGTATAATTACTGAGAGGAAATTGGAACAGCACGCATGGTTATCGTTTGATTACCAAAGCAACACCATAGAGGATTTGGTTGCTGTGTCTGCCTAATCAAAGTCTGCCCCCTCCAATGACATACACATACACACCCACACACACCCTTATGTACACAAGGTTCACTATTGAACATGGCTCCCTGTGTGAGTGTCAAAGTTGGACATGACATTTACAACAGCTCCCCCTTTTCCCACCTGCTGTTTAACAATGCTATCACTCCGGCTAGCACTTAGAGGCCTCCCTGAAATGCCTACAGTCATACTAAAGCCAAGCTCCTTATCATGAACTTCTTCAGCTTCTGTTTTTTTGTACTGGACAAAAGTCTGAAGGCAGTCAAGACAGAACTTAATATGCCATTAATCATTTGGTGTATTATTTTGTTATATTGTATGGTGTGTAACGTGGCTGCATCTGATCTATCCATAGGTCCTGAATCTCTTCCTGGCTCTGCTGCTCAGCTCTTTCAGTGCAGACAACCTGTCAGCGCCGGATGACGATGGCGAGCTGAACAACTTGCAAATTGCAATAGGTCGCATCCAAAGAGGGATCGTGTGGCTGCGCCGGGCCCTGTGCGATTTCTTCAATGGCAACTTCAAGCGAAGAAGGCAAAAGGCCAAAGAGGCGAAGGCCATGCTGAAACTGAAGAGGCTCAGTCAGCAGGCCCAGAGGGCCGAGGGCAACGGCACGGCTGGGGTCATTGGCCGCACTGGAGATAAGTGTGCTTCTCCGGATGACAGCTACATGACGAACCCTAACCTGACCATCAGTGTGCCTATTGCTCCTGGCGAGTCGGATGTAGAGTTTCCGGAGGATGAGGATGATGATGATGAAGCCAGTGAGAGCTCTGATGAGGAAGAGGAGGAGGAGGAGGAGGAGGAGGAGGAGGAAGCAGAAACCAAACCGGTAAGTAAGATGTTTAAATGTAAAACACTTTTCAGACAATGTATACATAGACAACTTTTTATATATATATATATATATATATATATATATATATTTGACATATGCAGGCCAGTTTGCTTGGTAAGAAATACAAAACTTCATGGTGCGCTGTTTTGAGAAATAACCGGTCATTCCCTAAAAGAAAGCAGGGTCTGTTTTGTTTCTGGAAATTAAAAGATAAAGAAATCCAGCTTGTTATGTTACTGGGAAGCTGGGAGGCATCTGTCCTGAAGGCTCTTCTTTGGTGAAAAGCTTGCTGAATGTTAAAAAATGATAACGGTGTAGACGTCTTCTATATTTATCAATTATTGAGAAAAATTCATGTAAAAATCTCCTTAAAGAAACCTTTATCATGTCAACTATTATAATATTTTGTCCTGTTAAAGAACAACCCATTTTTTTTTATCCATTTATCATCATACTGTATGCAGGACCTGCCATATAAAATAACTGTCAAAAGGCAACAATAACTTATCAGAAGGAGTAAATGAATCTAAAACGGTGATTGATGTGATATAAAGAGGAATCATTTTACTGGTATTACGCAAGCCCTCAGACTGTTCACGCACCATTGACTCCATTGCCATTTATCAGATGTCATTGCATCTGACCGTTGAAACCCATGTGTAATGATACACCGAAAGTCCTCAGCGAATTAAGCAGGTGTGTGAACCCCTGCATTCTCTTAAACAGCCTACGTTTGTGCTCTCCACGCTGGACTAATTCCAGACTTTAAGCTGGCTAATTCATTAGTCGCCTCTTCACCACGTTGCTGGTGGATGCTGAGTGCACTTGACACACTGAGTCCACCCCAGCGCACAGGTGAGAGCCACTCCACATTATACCTGCAGAACCCTTAGAAGAACCCTCATGCCCATGTTACTTAATGGCTTTTAATTTATTACAAGTTGGATTGCTCTTATGAAGTTTGCTCTTTTTTAAAATCACTATCTCCGACCTATGACCTACTTCTTTTCACATGAATGTACAAAGTGGAATAAAAGGATGTATGTGGTGCCTCCCAGACTGGCCATATTGGTTGAACAACAGTCCCGCCAGTCTGCGAGGCACCACACGTAATGCTCTTTAATCCCTTCGCTTTAAACTGGCATTCAAGGCAAATCATTCGATGCTCTTGAAATGGCTTTAATATTACTCGACAAAGAGCCGACTCTATTCAAACCCCACATCACAACTTTTCTTCCAGTTGTAGGGTCATTATCAGACTGGCTCGAAACAAATAAACCGCACATCCACACCTGATATCTGTTTGTCTAACATGTTATTGATGGATGCTTATCAACAGGTCAGGTTTCCCTGATTTGACTATATTGCTTTTTGACCACCTGCTCCATGGACAATAAGTGGCTCAGGAAACAGGATAGTGGCTTATTGTGGTTTGTTAGTTCTCTAGATCTCTCGAAGACAAAGGACGGGCGAATCTCAATTAAATCAATCAGCACGCATGCAAAATAAAAATGATTTGTAATAATTTTCTATGTGGGGTACGGAGATTCCCAACTGGAGAACCTGCCATCGGTCTACTTTACAGAATTGTTTTTAGTTGTGACATTAATCACAACCTACTATTATCATTACAGTTATATTTCTTTCTTTGCTCTTGTATTGACTAGGCCAATATTACATTGTGAATAAATACTAGGTCATTTAATTAAATGGATTTATTACAAATCTCAATAACTTATAGGTAAGCCTATAAATATTATTGCTTGGACCTAATAATAATAATAATAATAATAATAATAATAATGTTCTGAGATTAAAGTTCCGAGATTAAAGCTCGGTAATGAACTTCCACCAAACTAGGAGCCAAAATCCATCCACAGGCATTTTAATAATGTATAGATTAATAGGATAGTTAGTTAAACTTTTTTTATTCAGGAAAATAAATACATTGTGGCTCAAACAAGACAGTGGTTAAGACTCTGTTAAGGTTACTGACCGAAAGCTGCCACTGTCTGCTCCAGAGGTGCTGTATCCTGGCTGATGCAAGAAGAATATTTTCTGTTATGTAAGCTACACCATATGGACATACAGTACGTATTTGTCCAAACCTGGAATGACACTGTATCCAAATGCATTTACTTCCATATGGAGTTGGTCTCCTTTTTCAGCTATAACAGCTTCCACTCTTCTTGAAATGCTGTCCACATTTCAACAGAGTGTTTCTGTGAGAAATTGTGTCCATTTATTCTGTAGAGCACTTATAAGGTGAGGCACTGATATTGGACGAGAAGGCCTGTCTCACAATATCCGTTCCAGTTCATTCCAAAGGTGCCTGATGGGGTTGAGGTCAGGGCTCTATGTTAAGGCCAGTCAAGTTCTCACATACTGAACTCATCGCTTTGTGCACTCGGGCAGAGTCATGCTGGAATAGAAACTGGTCTTCCCCAAACTGATGCCACAAAGTCAGAAGCATAGCATTGTCCAAGATGTCTTGGTATGCTGAAGCCTTAACACCTGAATTCAATAATGAACAGGTTTGGCCAAATACTTTTGCCCATATAGTGTACAACTGAATCTTAATCTTAAATAATTTAGTATTGAGGAATCTATGGATTATCTTTTTTTTTTAAGTGAATACAAGTATAATACAATGCTAAAATGACAGCAATTGATTCAACTTTCATGCAGAATATGCTTTATGTGTCAGTATATTGTCATTATCTGCACTGATTTACAGCATCCAAGCACACTAAGATACTCAAAGTGCCCAGTAAAATAAGCCGAGGCATTAACCACATCACTCTGCCTAATTCCAAACAGGGTAATTCATTAGTCACCTTTTCACCATGTGGCTCGTGCACAACAGCAGCAAATAGCATTAAGATGACCGCAAACCTCAATGATGTGGAACAAAGTATGTATTAAAACTCAACCCATAATCACCCTTTGCTGCAATACAAAGAGCCTCAGTACAGCGTAGCCAACTTAGCTTAGGCTTCTTTTCCTTTTTCATTCTTCCTTCCTATCTTGCCCACTCTGTACCTCCAGGGCAGTGCACGGCTTTCTTCTTTTCCTGGCGAAAGAGAGCCACGCATAGGGAGCCTAATAAGTGGCTATCAGGCAGACAAGAGCTTTCACTCCACATGAACTGCAATTCTGAACACCCACGCAGAAAGGCTATTCATCCCCCCCCCCCCCCCCCCCCCCCCCCCCCCCATTTTGTGTTTTTGCCTCCTCCCGAGTCATTTTACTTTGAGCAGACAATGCTCCTGACCCCTAAACAAACAAATAAATAAATAAAAGAATAAAAAAAATAGCTGTCTCATTTCAGTCTACCTTGCTGGAAAGAATTATTTGTCAATTTATTTGGTCCAGAGCCTCTCCCTCACTCATCTTCTCCCCCCACCTGGAATGGACTATGAAATGATTGAGGCGGATTTATCTCGTGAAACACGCGTTCTGCAGCGCCAGTAAAACTGTTTCATGTTGCAAATCTAAATTAACATCGGACTCTATTTTAAACCACATTGTTTTGCTGGTAGATGGTGAAGTATCAAATGCTAATTGATGCAAGCGATACACCCTGAAACACACACACAGCTGATTGGATCTGTAAATTGCAAGCCATTGAACTTGAGAGGTAGAGAGCAGCTCTCCAGGGGTCAGATAACAAACCTACTCTCTTTTTATATAGTTATCAGCAGATCACTGGCCCCTGGCTGCCCCTGGCACATGCCTGGTCCTTGCTTGAGCTCGCCAGTGTTCGGCATGTTGGTGTGTGTGTGTGTGTGTGTGTGTGTGTGTGTGTGTGTGTGTGTGTGTGTGTGTGTGTGTGTGTGTGTGTGTGTGTGTGTGATGTGAAAGCTGGTGTGCTTGGGGTCTTCCTTCATGCACACCCCCATGTGTCTGGTTACATAAGCAGATGCCCTTGCAGGGCTGCTCTCTTTCAAAAGGGTCATGTTGCTTTGAGAATCAGCAAGTCCAAAGAGAAAAAAAAAAGACAGAAACCACTGATCTACCCACACCTCGCACAGTGACACTTGGAATTACATGACTGTACACTAAGAGAGCCGCATTCTCAGTCTCTCTCTCTCTCTCTCACACACACACACATACACACACACACACACACACATATATATATATGTGAACTCTAACCTGCAAATATGCTAATAAGTAAACTGGCATTTTAGATGTTAGCAACCTACTCTTAAGTAAAAGCAGAAAAAAACCTCTTTAATAAAGACACTACATGTACTGTACTTGCAGATACATGGTCAACAGTATTCTATTTGATGTATACAGAATACTGTAGAGCGTGACCTCTATGGCTTTGATCTTGGCATCAGTGCTGGTACCAGATGGGCTGGTTGGAGCATTTTGGGTAATGCAGATCTCCTGGGATTTCCACACAACAGTCTTAAGCGTTTCAAGAAAATGGTGTGAAAATCAAAAAACATTGAGTGACAGTTCTGTACTGTACAGTAGGTAGAAACAGATTGTTAAAAAGAGGTCAGAGGAAGAGGGTTCGATTGGTTCAATCTACCAGGAAACATACAGAAACTCATATTATTACTTTTGCAACTTTTTGGCGAACTGAAAAGCATCTCAGAATGCCCAACACACCAACTGTACTCGGCAGCCAAGAACAAGAATCTGAGGCTCCCATGTGAACAGATTCACCCAAACCGGACTGTTGAAGATTACGGGAAAAAAAAAAAAAAAAAACACATTCTTGTGTTCAGCTGTACATTTTTGGTGAGTCTGTGCCCATGATAGTTTTAGATTCTTGTCAGGAGTGGAACTTCAGCCTGCTTTTGGGGCCGATTTATCACAAAGTCTGATGTTTTGTGCATTGAGATTCTTTTTGCTCACCACGGTTGTGAAGAGTAATTAATGGAGTTACTATAATTCGAGTCAAATTGGAACTTGAGATGAAATCTCTCATTAATGAAGGAGTAAAACCACTAAGGAAGACTTTAAGCACAGTATGGTGATGAGACTAAGCTGCAGAAACAACTGCAATAGTGCAAACGTTTTTCAGAATTCTGTACATCCGGGAATGATGTCCCAGCTGAGGCGTCTCAAAGCCCACTACAGTCACTCTTCTGAACATTCAGCGAGTGGAACACCTGATCCTTGAAAATCGATTGATAACTTGTCACCAAATTGTCGCTTGGGGAACTGTACGCACAGTCATTTACCACTTGCACAGGAACTCGGCTGGAAGTTATTGCCACATCCCGTGTACAGTCCTGACCTCACTCCAAGCGAATTCAACACGTTTGGGCCATTAAAGGAGTTCCTAGGAGGCAAGGGTTTCAGACGTGAAGCATGCAGTCCAATCATGGTTCCGGCGTACTGATGGTGTCCGAGCACTAGTGAAACACTGGGATAAGTGCATTAGTGTAGCAGGGATACATCTTAGAATTGTGTTCTGTACGAACAAAAGTCCCGGTTTGACTTGAACAACCAACACCAACAATCATGGTTGAATTTACTGAAATCAAACTTTTCCCCTATTGTAGAATTTTGATGTGAAAGTTCCCTAAAAGCACTTGACCTCCATGCAGTGTTTTTTTTTTTAAATCAATTAATTAATGTATTTATTTATTTATTTTTTCACTGTGCTGCTGCCACCTAGTTGTAGGTGTACGTATTAAAGAGATGTTGAATGTACAAACTATTACGACATATTCAGTAAAAATGCATTTGCGTTATATTTTCCGACAAATAATGAAAATTAATGTATGAAGTCTTTTTTTAATACGCAAGGTTTTCACAAAGTCCTTCATGAAATGTGTAGATGGTCATGTGACTAGGGCTTATTGTACTAACCCAGGAACAAACATGGCTGACATAGAGATGGAAAGACTAAGACGCAAGCAAACAATAACAGATTCTGCAAAGAAGGGACGTAAAGTTTGCGAAGGACAGCTGATGACAAACAGATGATTTATACACATGCGCACACATTTTCTGTTGTTTGGGCAAAACCTGAGGATTTTATATGTCTGCATTATTTATTTTGTACCTTTACAGTAAAAAAAGAAAAACGAATTAATGTGTTTTATAACTGATTAAACACTATTTACTTGCAAAAACATCATTCTCACACCATCACTGATTAGTTTCCTGTAAACAGGACTTCCTGTCATATTTTAATCCTTACATATTATAATTCAATGACCAATAGAAAAACTTGCATCACCTCTGCATTGGGGATTTCTGTATGAACTCTATACCATCATCCTGGCTATTTAAAAAATGATGACTGGAGGATATTTTATTAAAAGAAACACATTATTGTATATGTGAAGTTCAAAGATCCCTCTTCAGTGTAGCTTTATTGTATGTCCAGACTGCTCAGACAGTTGCTGTAATGACACTCTTTTCAGCAGATGCATTTCCACATGGAAAATGCAATTTAAGCCTCCTTTCGGTGCATAAAAGACAGCGTTGTGACATTTTCTGTAAAGACGCCGGGGGGGGGGGGGGGGGGGGGGGGGGCCTAGCTACCCTTTTCTAAATCTAGTCCGCCAGCCCTTAAACTGAACATCAGTTTGCCCTGTTTTTGAAAGAGAACAAACGGCAGCGATTTTACCCTGAAGCTGTTTCAAGTGGTCATCTTAGTGCAATTATATGCAAATGAATAGGAATGTATCCAGATAACACTGCCTTACAGTGTGTATGCACATGTATTTGTATTGGAAGTGAAATCTATCCGTATTCAGGTTCAAAAATTCAAACTTGAATAGTTTACGTGCCCATTCCTGCACAATGCCATGCTGCTCGGGTTATTTAAACCAGTCAAATCATTGAATTATCACTTATTAAACTTAACAATTTTGAGAAGAAAAAAAAAACATGATTAGATCTATAAACCCAAATGTTCTGGATGGTCTTTTTACCATTCATTTATTCATTTATTTATTTATTTTTAACCAAAACATGTGCAAACTGATAGATACAGTATGACTAACCATACACACGATGCAGAAAATCTGTACAAGATCGACAAGTAGTGTGTGAGACCTGTTAAACCTCTTGATAATTAAACAAAGCAACACTTTAAGAACACATTCCTTTAAACAATTGAACATAAGTTATTAATAATGAAGGATTATTAACCCCCAAACAAAGGTTTACTGAATCGCCTCTTTAGAGTTTTGTGCAGTCACACTATGTGCAGGAAGCTATAGTACCTATCCCACAATAGAGGCTCTAGATATGCATGCCGTCTAAGAAACATTATCAAGAACAGCCAGTAACAGCACTGCATTTTGCTGATCGTACAGAAAGCCGTTCTTGACCGGAGAGGCAGTGTAAACTAGGCCACCCTCCCCGGCTCTGGCACGTGACCGTGCTCCTCCTGCACACCTGACTAGACATGTTTCTGAGCCAGCTGATGTTTGTTCTCTCACTTTAATCTTTCTGTACACCTGTTCTGCCTCATTCTGTCTCCCTCTACATCTTTTATCTTTTCGTTTACTTGTCCTCCACACCCTCCATCTCTTTTATCTTTTAGTGCACCTGCACCCCCCAGTCTCCTCCACTGCTCTGTCCTCTCAATAACTGTGGTCTGTTGGTCCCATCTTCAGTTTTTCTCTCGCGCTGTTCAATCAAATAATGTTCCTCTTGCCTTTTCGGTATCCCCGAAGTAACACACCATGGTAGCCTTGGGAATAAAGGTTCAAAACATTCCATCCTGCAATGAGCCTGCCACGCTCTCCTCTATGCCTCTCTCCCTCTCTCGTTAGAACCACTAGGGACACGCATGACAAAATGGAAAATGCCACCAACTTCACTCTCACGCATTAGCACATATAAGAAATTTCCAGACAGGTGACACGTTAAAGAAAAAACTTAAGATAAAGCCCCCAGCACAGCTCTTAGAGTCGAAAAGTCTCTGGAACTTTTATTGTTTTTTTTTTTATATATATATATATATAGTTTTATTGTTGTTGAGTTATGAAGACGAATTTTTTTTTTTTTTTTTTTTTACTGTATTCTCTCAGTTGGTGTTTTGATGACGTTAGAGAGCACTGTCTGCATCTCCCATAGTGTTGGGTTGAAATCTGGTGACTGCAAAGGCTGGAGCGTATGATTAATGGCATTTTCGTTCTCATAAAAATCATTCAGTGAGCCTTCATGCTCTGTGGATGGAGCGGAAAAGGGCGCTCATCCTGGAAGAGGCCACTCCATTCAGTTTTATTTATATAGCACATTATATAGTGCACAAAGCAGCTTTATAGAAATTCAGATATAGATTTAAATTTATGCCCAACGGGCAAGCCCGAGGCGACAGGGAAGACAACATGAGGAAGAAAAGACTTAAGAGACATAAAAGGAAACCCATCCTCATCTGGGTGTCTCCAAATAGTGTGACAATAAATAATTGACATTTTATAACTGTATACTGTAGAGTCAAGTAGCGCTAAGTGTTTTGAAGGAAACATTAATAAGAGCAATAGTGTCATTCCTTAGTTTCCCTTAGTTTTACTTGTGTTCTCTCAAAATGAAGTTATCAATAGTCAATAGTTTGAGACTTGAATAAACTGGTGTTAGTGCAGCAAGTGCATTTTCTAGGATATTATTAAGCTTTCAGAAACCCTCATGGTTTACACAGGGATCTATTTCCACCGACGCTGTACTGATCCTTAGCCAGTCCATCAGGAGTCAGAAAAGAATTGATTAGGGACTAGTTATTGAAATTGATTTGTGGTGATGCCTTCTATTCCCCCCCTTTTTTTTTTAAGTGAACCCAAACAACATAGAGTCATGAGCTTCTCACATAATCACAATATGAGAAATGAAACCAGAAATGAGATTTGAACAACCCTGGTTTGTTATGTGAAAAAAATGCATGGAATTCAAAAAGCTGAAATGAGAATATTATTATTACACTAACAAATGATGAACAACCCCCCCCCCCCCCCCATATACAGTATAAACATATAATCTTTTCTATTCTTCAAGAAACAGAAAATCACTACATTCATTGCTATATCTTCAAAGAATTAGTCCTAATCTTAGTTTTCCCCTGTGTGATTCCTTTGTATATATGCAGATCCATAAAATAATCGTTAACATATATATATATATATATAAAGTATGTGCAAAACAAGCACAAATTGGTCCCCAGATGCTGAATTAAATAACTCTGGGCATCATAATGAGTGCACTGCATAGGAGGAGTATCACCATCAATTTTTTTTTTTTTCCATATTCATCTGACAGTTTAATGTTAATAATTATGGGGAAGATATCATTCTCACACCTGAACTACTGTACATTCTGCTGAAGCTTCTAACGCTGGATTGAAATCGTTAGAATCGGGAATTATGTGTCGCATACATGTAAGTGAAAGACAAGCTGTCTGCATACTATAAACCTGTAATAAGTAAAAGTGTTTTCAGTGCTACTGCTAATACAGTATGATATAGATTAGGGGCATTTTAATCCCTATTTTACCCTGATAGCCTTTAGACCAAAATAACTATTTTGTTTATTTTATTCCAAATATAAAACGTCAAAAAAGATGAAGCAAAAGGCTAAAAAAAAAAACAACAATCTAATAATTCATATGAACATCATCTGAATCTGTCCTTGGGGGCGTGTGTTTGTCTGCATGGTCATAAAAAGCAGCTGAGTCATGAGGCATCAGTATTTCTTCTTTTGTCTGTGTTTATTCGGTGTGACCTTCTCACAATATAAAGAGGAACATTCCTAGAATCGGCCGTGCCATTTAAAACCCAACAGCGTTCATTTAGATATTCGTTTTTTGTTGTTGTGCGGGTTTAGAGGAATACGATATGACCTGGATCAGGTGTGATTGTCTGTTTGTATGTCTGATTATTACGTTATTCTGACTAATACACGAGAGTTGTTCTCAGCAGCATCACACATTAGTAAAGCGAATAAAATGAGCTGTGATGCACTCGAGTCTCTATTTGAAGTCTCGATTTCTGCTTGTAGAATCCACCATCCCTCTTTTCCATGTACTTGGAATTCGTGTTGATATTTCAGTATACAGTATGTTATCGATATTTTAATTCCATTTGTGAGATGCATGCATTAAAGGTATCAATTTTCGTTCCATGTGACTGCAGCAAAGTGCACAATGCAAATAAAAGTTGTGTACAGTACGGTACTCTGTGGAAATGCAGTGCCTGCACTGTTTAAACGCGCAGCAGGCCCGAGTTTTAAACATTAAAAATGCCAAAGTAGGCCAAAATGTATACTATAGTATACTGTACCAAAAAGAAAGCTTTGAATGGAGTGACTCCGTCCAGGCACCACTCATCACTTATTTAGTTCGGGCGACACCCCATAACCTTTTCTAATATATCAAGACCATCCAGTCATAGCAAGACTGAGCCCCTGTAGACACAACACATAGCCATGGCCATACCACACATATGTAGACCTTCATTAAAATTCCTACTTGCACAGGTGGACTCTATATTCCACAATACACATACCCACAGAATCATTTTTACTGTTGTTACTTATTGAAATTATGAATACTTTTCCCTTGTATTATTTTTTACCGTTTTGTCAAATGAGTGTTGCTTTACTGTTTTATCTTATCTTTATAGACCATTAAGGATATACTGTAATAACATACTTTAAGCAGCAACATGTTATGCAGGAAACTGTACAGACTTTTAAGCAAAGAAAAAACGTGCAGATAAAATAATGCGCTTAATATGCGAGGCATGAAGCGCAAAGATGGAACTGCATGCAATGCCGGTATGAGTGGGCTTGTGTTTTCTACAATCAAAGTTTTCAGACTTTCGGTTTGCATTATGCCTTCTGTAGAATCAAAGCAGGAAAGTTACATTAGCCACAAAGGTAGGCTGCAAAGTGGTACTGTGCTAGACGTACCGTGGCGCCATCACTAAATGCTTCAGCAAACTGGATCAGAAGTGTTTTCCGTAAACAAGCATAATGCACAATGGATATGTCCTATACTGCATCTGCTGACTATAAGACTGACCACAATGATGTACACTCTTAAGAACGGCTGTAGTTTCGAATAACCCGATGGCACCGTCTGATTTGATTGCATTATTGATGTTTTTAGTACTTTGTAGTCTCTCAGTCTCCCTGTGACATATTTGTACATTTTGCATCAGTTAATGTTTTATAAACTGGTTCTATTCAGTCACTGAGGTACTGTAGTCCTCTTATAAATGTCTTGGTAAATCAGAATTAAGCGGCTGTTTTCGCTGGCTCCAGCTTTGTTTTCTTGTTGTTTGTCACTTATCCCTAGCAGGTAACATCTGTACTGAAATGAACATCTGTACTGTAGCAGTAAACATCTGGACTGTACTAAGGGTAACTTCAAAAGCCCTGATCCACCATGGACCAGAGACCCCATGCTGTCTATCGGTCTGCTTTGACTTGGCTCCAGTGTTGAATGGCATGCTTCAGGCCCTTGCGCCCCAGCACTGATATTTATAGGGCTTTTGTGGTGGTCACCGGTGCTGGAATGTGAAACTCTACCATGGGCGGTACTTGAATTCCAAACATTCATGCCCTGCCAACGAGAAAGGGCCATTAACTGGCGGTTGCTCCTGGACGCGTGGAAGGTCCTGTATTCCGACACGCCATACCAGCCGTCATATGAAGATGACAATAGCCTAGAGTCAATGACTTCACTCACACTGACCTACACTAAAGGGTTTATGAAATGCTGCATGTATGTACGACAGGCAGGGATATCGCTGTGTGCGCTAGGCTGTGTTATCATCATTCCATTGAGAACATGCTGCAACCGTGTTCAATTACAACTCAATCACATTAAATCCTACAATGGGAGAGTTTTCATTTGTCTCTCGCTCTATGGTGAGGTAAATGGAAAACTGATCCTCAGAGCCTCCACTGTGCGTGTCTGTCGTTTGAATAAAGGTTGGCTCTGTGAAGGCTTCAGTTTATTGTTAGAGGAGGAAGCCTGTGGCCTGTGTGGGCAGGTGAGTGCACTGGGAGATGCACTGACGTCCAGGCTCCTCTCGGTGCTTCTTCAAAGAACCTCGCAATCCCCAGAATGCAGTGTCATGATCCCAGAGTCGTAGAGAAACTCATAGATTGTTCTGGATTGCTTATGCAGATAAACAGCTATTACTCAGAGAAACAGATGTTGTTTATAGCCTGTAGTTCATGACTTTCTAAGAATTCGTTAACAATAAACATTACGTGCAACAGACTTTGCTTGCTTTCTTGCTTTTACATGTGAGGTACAGAAGCACCGATGTTTATTTCACATGTCTGGGTTATTCTGATGATCTTGTACTGCGGTGACAATGCATAATTTCCTGCTCCCATTTGGTTGGTGAGGATTCAAGCTTATTCTCACCTCCTCCACTGTTCCGATGCACTGCCACGCCACATTTCCCTCTGCTTTAGTGCGAAACCAAGACACAGCAGCCTCGTGTCAGGAAGGATGCACATCATTTCCACAGCTGCCCAGTCTCCTCATTTTATCCTTCCTCCTCTTTCTGCCCTCTTTCCAAACTGACACCGTCCCTCCACATATACTGTATATATGCATCTATGTAGCAGCCTTGTTAGGAGCGTAGCACTACTGTAAGGGAAATTCTGCATCAAATTTATTTATTCTCATGTATTGCAATAAGTTCCTTTACAGCCATGAGGAGTTTGTACTCCATGCATTTTGCATTAAAGTGTTTAAACTTGTATGCATACGGTACATGAAGTGGTCGCATATGATCCTGAGCTGCATTTACTTACTCCTTGTAATTAGGCTTGTATAACAGAAATGCCTCACCTTCCATGTCAAGCTGTATTGTCTAGCCGTGTTGACATGGTGTCAGCTTTTTTTATTGCGCCGGAGAGGCCAGGGGAGAAAAAGGCACCCACGGGGTCTCACAAACAAGGGAGGGCAACGGGTTGTATTAGGTTTCATCAGACACTCATCAGCATTACCACACTGCCACACAACAGCCTGTTCAGGAAGGTAGAGACACGGCCGAGGGGGGTCAAATCGATGGCTGAGAAGATCCCAAAGGTGCAAATGAACATGCTCTACCCCCCAGCCCAAATAAATATCACCGCCGTGTGCTGTCTCCAGACTCCGGGTGAAATATCAATCCTGTACACAGCGAAATAAATGCAGCCGCTGTGCTTACAAGAGGATGTGGCAAATGCATATCCCATGCTGACATAAAGTGCTTGAAACAAAGGCAGCTTCAGCAGAATTAGTCAGAACGCATGCTGGCCCAGTAACTTTCTCTTCGTATTTGCCGATGAATTTAATCTGTTACATCTTTTTTAGGGTTTGATGAAGCTGTACTGTCTGACTTGTGTTTGAATAGAATTACATTTCTTTGCATAATGATCTTGAAATGTATCTGCCCTTGACCCAGAATGTTATCAGATCCTCACCGGAAACTTGAGACTAGGGAAAATGCATCTGACTTACTGTGTAATACTGTATAGACATTAATTATTATTCTTTTCACCAAGTTCCAAGTGGATTTTGACAGACATTACAGACCTGATCTCGGCCTTTTATTACCTCACTGACAAGTTTACCCCATGATGTATTGTGTACAGCATCGTTCTGTTGATTCACTTGATCGGTGTCTCCCACTTGATTAATTATCCGTTTATTCTCATAGTACCATCACGGAGTCTTATCTAACATTTACTGTCTTGTTAAAGTCCAGGCTTTCTTTTTTAGTTTCGGTTCCATGTGTAGTATTTACCTGGTTTCCCTGTTTTAGTCTTAAGCATGTGTAGTTTAAGTAGTTTAAGGTGATGTGGTTGTACTGTAGGCTTGTACAAACAGCATTTATTATTAACAGATTATGATTTGTTTATGTAATTAGCTATTTGGCTCTGAATTAATGATTATTAGAAATAAAGGTGTGGAGTTTTTTTTGAGAGGGCAGAATGATAATTTTTTTAATAATACCAAAGGACATGGCGATCCGGAGATTACGAGTTCGATTCCCGGGTGATGCTGTAAGCTCTCGCAGCCGGAGGCTTAGAAAGAGCTGATTGGCCGAGCTCTCTCAGAGGGGAGGGAGGAGAGGTACTTAGTGCTCCCATATTAATCACGGCTCTACAGCCAATCAGGGGCGTCCGTGAGCCCATGCAAGCGGAAAGAGCGGATAGCGTTGTCCTCCGAGTGTGTTACGCCGCCCCCAACAGTGCGTGAGCGAACAGTTCGGAAAGATGCGGTCAGCTGGCATCACGTGGTTCGGAGGAAACATGTGATAGTCCTCTGTCCTCCCGGCTGTGTGGTAGTAGTAGCCTTAATGTGGGAGCCCCCTAGTGACGGGGAGGAATTGGACACGACTAAATTAGGGAGAAATTCGGGGGGAAATCCAAAAAAATAATAATAATAACAAAGGACAACAACCTAATATTAACAGTACTGTTAATCACTTATGAACTGATCACTGATGCTAAAGACATTTTACAAATTGGAATTCTGAAGCTTTCGTTTTTTAATAATCATTTACACCATTATAAAAGTCATACTGTACTTTTATTATGTTTTGAGCTGAGATTGCTTATTCACACCTCACATTGTATTTAACATGACCACAGTCGAGCATCAGCTTGTAATATCTCTGCTTGGATCCTAAAGCCTTTTCAGTCTCTACTCCTGGATACTACACAGTGCTGTCCCGATGGAATGAACCTCATAGCCTAAAAAGGAATACCTGTGTTCACCATTTAGATTTCCGATGAGAATATAAACATACAGAAAAGCACTTGGCCTTCGAAATTGTGTTTCGCAGTAAAGGCTCAATAAAACAGCTACTGAGTAAATAGAGTTTAACAGTTTCTACATCAATCTAATCTGAAAAATTCGACTGGGCAAAGTTGAACGGTCATGCGGAGCGAAATATAAGCCCCAGTGCTGTTATGCTCCACATCAGCACTCGTGGAATGCCTCTTGTCCTATTACAGTAAATTGCTTTGCCTGAACTCACTGCTGTATAACAATGGATAATCCTGGTTTGTTTCTCACTGTCTATCTTCTAATTCTCTTAAAGAGCTTTCTCGCATCATGCTTTTCCTAACCCGACTCCTCAAAAAGGATTTCCACAGTAGTGTTGCGGTCATGACATCCCAAGAAACTACATACAATCTAAGATATAATTTTACCACCAGCTTTTCTTAATTATCTTCTTTTTTTTTTTTAATGTCACTCACACATGCTTCATCCACTTAATTACACATTTGTAATTATACACTGATTTATATTTCTATTACAATTACATATGCATACAGTACAATGGAGAAGAAGCACAGAACTAGGTTGTACAGAACAGTTTAAATGTCGCCCACTCCTGCGCTTTTTAGTAAAACTGCTTGTTAAGAGATGCAGCAGAATATTTAACTCTGTGAATAAAATAATAAGAGTGAAGCCAGAGCTTGTCAGACATCACTCGTGTTTTTACCTCTCAGCACAAGTGTCTTGTAAGAACCATAATTTAGAAGTGTAACAGAAGCAATCAGCAGACTGATTGGTTCACTTGGCTTTCAGAGTGACGACATCAGCCTATCCGAGGGCAGCACAATTGACCTCCGAAAGCCTGGAGAGGCGGAAGATGAATACTCCGAGATGGCAGAGGAGGACATGGACCCTGAAAATTGTCTCCCTGATGGTAAGTAGATTTTTATAATGCCAGAAAGACAGTGTTTACTGTGAAAAAATCATGCAGATCATCAAGCCTATTTGGTATTTCACAATAATCAAGGCGTGAACATTTATCGTCACAAGCCCTTCTATCGTGCTGCATTGCCAGAGATTGTTCAGTTTGGTTTGGCAGGAGGATGTGTCTTTGGCTTCACCTTCAAAGGCCATTTCATATAAGACATTAAACAATTAACTGACTTTTAAAAGGTCTACAGGGCATTAAATAATGTATCCTGTATCAGCAAAGATCTAAAAATGTCTGTCAGGATTGAAACGCACCCAGGTAATGTGATGACTGATGCTGCATATTTAATTTCAAACTCATTGATCGACCAATCAGATCAGGTGTACTGAAGCACGACCAATCAGCTGTCAGTATATGCCTTTAAGACAACCCTGGGCTTATTTTTGTATATCTGGTAATCAATAAAGGGCAGATTACAGTAAAATAATGCTTATATAAATATATAACTTTATTACATGAACAGTCATTCAGAGGTTTTCCGTTCACTGGCATTAAGCCACTGTCATGAGAATTCTGTTTAAAGGTGAGTACGGTAAAATATTTAAAAACTATAAATATGAATGAATTGGTCTTATGGTGCAACAGATCTCCAAGTTGACAGGAGGTCCTGGGTATGAATCTCGACAGTGCCATGGCAACCCACGGCCTGGAGTCCAGAAGAGTATCATTGACGACAGTAGTCAATCATGGACATTTGTGAGCTCGTTTAGAATAAAATGGACAATTATACTAGCTGTGTGCTCGGATGCCATGTTATGTAACATCAGTAGTAGTTTAAAAGTGATGCTTTGTGCGGTTCACGTGTCATCAAAGAAACACATGCATAGGGTAGTATTCACCCTCCACAGGTGGTAGCAGTCATGGGATATTAGAGAGGATGGAAATAGACAAATGAAATGAAGTCGGGAGAAAATGGGGGTCAACACAAAGGAACCGTACTTCCTGTGGGATAGTGCCAACCAAGATAAGCTGTTATAATGGGTTAAACAAATCACATTGGCATACAGTGAGTTGAGCTGGTGTAGATAGATGTCTGTCCTGCAAATGTCCACAGTATATTCTAAAACAGCTTAACTCAACACCACATCATTTTCCGCAAAGTGTATTTAACCTGCTCGTTTTAAGGGAGGCGTAAACTGAATAGAAAATTCAACAAACGCATGGAGTGCAAGGTTATATACAATGATCAGCCATAACATGAAATTGAGTAAGATTATCAATTATATCGATTATACTGTATGCCATTAAACTGGTGACAGGATCATGGGCACCCAAGGCTCACCCATCCCCACAGGGACCGAAGCCCATCCCATCTGGTCCGATCCTAGAGAAAAGCTAATGCAGCACAAATTACATAAAATTTTAAATGCTGGCCACGATGGGCAGGCACCTGATTACCCAGAGCACCACCGCAGAAAAAAACACCCATGTTTTTAATCTTATGCCAGAACCAGCTGTGTCCATTCAACTCAACAGCACATCACGTTCATCTAAGTGTATTTAACCTAATTGTTTAAAGGAGGCTTGAATTAAATAGGAAATTCAACAAATTCAAGGCGTGTAAGTAGAACCAAGAACAGAAGAGAAACGTTTCACAAGGACATACTCAGTTAATTGGTGTGTGTATTGTCAAGATAAGTAGAGGGAAAACTGATGAATATCTGTCAGAATAGGCGTCATAAAACGCTCTCTGTAAAGTACTGTACTAGTACTCCGTGTCCTTAGCATGTTCACTGCCAAATCAGATCAGTCTGAGTAACTCGCAGTGCTTGCCATAGTCATTGAGCTGTGTGATTTCTACTGTGATAGCTGTTAATTGCTTGACAAATGATGATGCAGGGGTGCTAAAACGTCTAAGACTTCCTACAGAGAGCTGCAGCATCAGTACAAATTGAATTGAGAAGCCCCTGCTACCATAATCCTGTTATTAAGTTTACAGGCAATAAGTTAATTTGGAGAAGCTCAAATGCCGGTAATGGAGACACTTCGACGCCCAGGGGAGGCTGAAATGTGATTTTATGCTTGCGACCTATTGTTATAGATGGAAGGCTTTTAAAGAGTCATTGATGCTGCTTGGGTTCATGTCACATAACAGCCATGTATCACTGACCGATTCGATGAGCATGCGTTTACTGAAGATATGTACTTATATCGAAAGATATTTAAGGCAGCTTAGAGTTGCTCGATTTGTTAGGAAAGCTCATAATACTACCGTTTAATTAGTTTTTTGTAAATACTGTACGTACTCGTTTTGATTCTATACAGTAAGCTATTTTGTTTGGATTTTCAAACTCTGTGTGTGACTGTGGTTTTCTGCTTTTTTCCCCCTGCTAGTGTGCCTCCGTCATTTCCAGTGCTGTGAAATTGACACCAGTGCAGGTCTGGGCAAGGTGTGGTGGCGGCTCAGGAAGACCAGCTATCAGATAGTGGAGCACAGCTGGTTCGAATCATTCATCATCTTCATGATCCTGCTGAGCAGTGGCGCTCTGGTGAGCATGAGCACCGCCAACGCAAAACTCGTACATTACATTAAATGTAACCCGAAATATTACACTTATAACACAACTATAACACAAGGTTTATTCAGGAAAAGCTGTTTACTTCAGTTTGCCATGTGAGCCTGGGAAAATATGGTCCTAATAATGTCCCCACAATTACACCAACATTTTGACCAAATTGACAGAGGTAATAGATTTGCTCAAATATTTTTAATTTAAGATCATGGAGATTTTTCTGAGCAGAGCCAGTAGGAAACTAAACATTTAGTAATTTCCCACCGTTTAGGAGCTAAGAAATGTCAGAGCAAGAATCGTACACAGCTTCATTCTATCGGTCTTTTAAAAAAGGAAATAGTAATAGAAGCTCTTGCATTTTATCTGCATCAATTAAATCCACCACAATTCCCCATTCTCCATGCCTACAAACTTGTCTGGTGGTTCATATCCAGGATCAGGCATCTTCATAAGAGAGCTATGATGAGGCGAAGAAAACACAGCTCTTAGCTGATGCTGATCACAGGCCACTAGCGATGCTGAGGAATAATATCTTCTGTAGATCTTTACACGTGAAGGAAATGGTTGATATGCGAGACGATTCCGGAGAACATGCTCATTCTGTGAAAGTGTTCCACTGTAAAGCAAAGATCACGTTGAAAGCATTGCCATGAACCGACTGATCTATAAGACAGGCATTTTCTTTAACCACCAACAGCTGCCTTTCTTAAGAGTGCCACACGAAGGAGTCAACAAATGTCAGAGCAGGAACAAAAAAAGCTCACGCTACTATGTAAGGTTGCAAAACCTTTAACTTTCGTACTGTGCAGAACCTTCTTAACTGCACAGGAGTGCCTTTTGTTAGTGAGTGACTCACAAAGAGAGGCTAATGCCACTGGCCTGTCTGAGGGCCTGGGTGCCAGGTGAACAAGACTGCCTGGTATTTTGGTGGCATTTACCCACACCTCCTCAGCAAACAGCTGCTCTTTCATACAGAATTGAACTATCGCGCATGAAAAGCGAAGTAAGCGGGAAAAAAAGGGGTGTTGGGGTGGAAATAGCTAACTTTGCTGAAACCAGTGGGTAAGCAAATTGCAACAGATGCTTAGTGCTGACTTTCTTAATGACTCACTGTATTGTGCACCAATTTGGACATGGTTCATATTATGGTTCAGGTCGTTTCGAATGTTTTGCAGTGAGAAGACATGCGGATCTGAATCTGAACCGTTTTCCATGTATAATTTCAGAATGAGCTTTGTTTTTCCCCACAAATCTACTCCCTAGTAAAGATCCTAATTTGCATATATAGACAGAATGTATTGACTGATTTTCAACAGCAGCTCTGACTAGACTTTTGGCTGTTACACAAATCGCGGGTTCATACGAGTGAGTTATTAACAATGCTTTATTCCTTACTTAATTATAGTGGAATGTAAAGCTGTACAAGAGTTAAACCTGAGTTAAATGATTCCTGCTTTATCGGAGTCCCGTTACAGTGCGAGTAGAAGGCTTGTTAGTAATTCTTCCCCAGCACAGTGATGATGGAGGGCACGTAGAAAGCAGCTGAGACTCTGACAGGTTAGCCAGTGTTTTCCTCGTCACTTCTCTGTCCGTGCTCATTAATGTCAAAGGGACTAGACAGGCCAGCAGCTCTAGCAAGAACGTGGGGTCATCGGACATCAGCTGTGCGCATTAGGCTTACAGATGCTGCCACACAAAATGCTAGTATGTTGGATTAACTTTATCTTAACTGCCCTCACACAAACAAACTTCTGTCCTCAACTTCACCTCTGTCCTTTCTGCTCTGGTGACAGGCATTCGAAGACATTTACATTGAACAGAGAAAAGTGGCCAAGACTGTGCTTGAGTTTGCAGACAAGATTTTCACCTACATCTTCATCCTGGAAATGACACTCAAATGGCTGGCGTATGGCTTTAAGAAGTACTTCACCAACTACTGGTGCTGGCTCGACTTTCTAATCGTTGATGTAAGTCATTTTTCATCTCTTTCTTACCGTTTTATGTGTGCGGGTCACTATATTGCTCTATACATACAGTAATCTCCGGAATTATTGATATCTTTGGGTTTAATCAATATATAGAACTGTCATTGTGGTTAATTTGGACATTGATGGCTGACTAACTCCAAAAGAAAACCTGTGAAAGAGGACGTCATGACCATGTTTCTAAACAGTCAAGTTGGGTGTACATTTTTAGCAAGGTTCAAGTGATATTTTCTTCATAGGAATTTATTTGGCTCAATAACAGAACTAGATGGATTTGTTAACATTTAGTAAAATAGATTTACATTTAATTTGAGTAACAATTATATTTCCATAGAATAAATGCACTAAGAAAGGTTAGATTATTTCATATTTTATGTGGGATTAACTGCATTAACCACACAAACATTTTTATAAGCTTTGTTTTTGTTGTTGCAGTTTTATACGTTTTGATTTATAATGACTGTTTTAGCATCATGGAGGCACAGCAGCTCAGTGGTTAGCATTGTCGCCGTGCACCTCCAGGTTCTGGGTTCGATTCCTGTCTCAGGTCTGTGTGCATGGAGTTCGCAGGTTTCCACCCACAATCCAAAAACATGCGGATTAGGCTAACTGGCGTTCCCAAATTGCCCATAGTGTGTGAAGTGTGTGTGTGTATGTGTGTGTGTGCCCTGTGATGTCCAGGTTGTACCCTGCCTTGTGCCCCAAGCCTCTTGGGATAGGCGCCAGGCCCCCTCGAGCTGGTATACAGTACAAAGCGCGAACAGTGAGCGAGTGCATCTTGCAAATGATATTATGGAATTTCCTTCAATAAAGTAGTATATCTATCTATATGTGTGATAAATCATCTATATTAAAGTGATGTATTTAAGGCTGAATATTAAAATACACATTTGAAAACTATTCATACAGTGTGTCAAACCCTATACTGTCTATTACATTACATTGTAACATGTGGGCTATAACTGTAAAAGAGCCAATTAGAGCAGATACACTATGCCTTAAAAAATAATAACAATAAGCAGACGGTCTTGTATGGCAATATTAACCCCTTAATGTTCTTTTAATAGCTCCACAAATATTATGCACAAGACCAAATGCTTCTCCAGTGCTTGACTCAATTCTCCATGCAGAAAAGATAACCCAAGCTTTTGCCCCCTCAATCCCAAATCAAATGGCCTGTACTGTTAAATAAATAACTTATCATTATGAGTGTAATCTAAGTAATGTTTAGTAATATGTCTCTGTGGGTTTAAACATTCCCGCATGTTAATAAAATACAAGACAACTAATGGTGAGCTCTCACTTTTCTATTAAGGACTTAATAGAAGGACTTAGAAGCTGAAAATGAGGTCCATCTACTGTATAGAGGAAAGTGCATCATACAGTATATTATAGTGACAGTTATGCTAATCCATTTTCTACGCAGCTATTTAATGAAATATCATGTAGTATTTTGTAACTTGAGGAATAACATATAATCTTGGCATTAACAGAACAAACTACACTTCAATCTACACAGATTTCAGTGATTGGCCTGGTGGCGAGTGCCTTCAATTATGATCAAATTGGCACCTTGCGTGTTCTAAGGACCCTTCGGGCACTGAGGCCGCTACGGGCCGTATCTCGCTTTGCTGGCATGAGGGTAAGGATTTCTCTGGCCGGCCCGTTCCACTGACGGGCCACTTAACCACAAAGTGATGCCTTTTGTAGATTAGTGATTGCTAGGTCATTCAGTAAAAACTTCTATTCTCCCCAGGGTCCCTGAAGCCTTCTACTCAACACCCCCCCCACACACACACTCTCTTTCTCTTCATGTCTGTCCAGTACTTACAACGTCTGTGTTTTCTCCAGGACTGATCACGCATGGACCCGTGAAACAGCAAATATAGTTTTTAAACCTATTTAACCACCTCTGTTCCTTTATCTAGCTACCATGAGTCAGACGCAGGAAACCCTTTCCTTTTACCTCCACAGAAAGTGCACGGACCCTGTACCTGGCAGGATTTGTCAGCTTGCTAATACTGCGTCTCTATCTTTTCTGTCTCCTCCGTTCTCTGTGCTCCTTGTAGGTGTCTTTAGTAAGCCTCGTAGCCAACACACTAGGCTACTCTGACTTGGCTGCCATCAAATCACTTAGGACCCTCAGGGCTCTCAGGCCACTAAGAGCTCTGTCCAGATTTGAAGGCATGAGGGTAAGAGCCTGTCTGTATGTCTCTGTATTTCCATGTGCCACATCACTGTCCTCTGTTATCTGACACCAATTCCTACTTTCAACTAATTTTTAATTTCAGTGCATTTTTGAAACAAAAAAACTAAACATACCTGTAAACCCCAAAACTCATTACTGTATATAGACACAAATAGCATAACAAAGGAATTGGCATTATATAACATTATACCAAGTCAAGTGATGCCATTAGATTACAATAAAACCAAAATCAGCAGACTAAACAGATCAAATTGAAATCTTTAGATAAATACGATTTTAATCCAAAAGATTTTTTATTGTACTCGGCTATTTAACTAATGTTACTATATTATAGTGATAGTTATTCTAATCCATTTTCTACGCAGCTATTTAATGGAATTTTTATTTTAAAAATGCAATACTAAGTCTGTTACTAAATACTAATAATATTTATTAATACATATATATAAACTTATTTGGACCATAATTCAACATAATCACAAAAATGCTGTCTAGTGTTCATTTTCACTCTTCCTTTAGGTTTTAATAATCTTTGATCTATTCAATCCACATTCTACATACTTATTTATACTCATATTAACCAGACTTCAGCAGATGGAAGTGAATCATCTTGCCAGTATTACATCACAATTCCTGCTTTATGCCTTTATCAGTATATTTCAGTATAATGCTTCCATCAATGTAAATGTCTTGTATGCAGATGTGCATCACTCAATGTAACCACTGTTAAATTTGTCTGTTTTATAAACCATTATTATGGCATTAAATGCATGTTTTTTTCTGACAGTATTCTGACCAATCTATTACCAAGCTATAACTTTAAAACTACTGATAGATGAAATGCATAATATTGATAATCTAATGGCACTAATGGTGGGATGCATTAAACAGAGAGTGAACAGTTAGGTCGGTTAGAAGTTGATGTGTTGGAAGCAGGAAAAATGAGCAAGAAAAAGGATCTGAGTGACTTTAACAAGGGCCAAATTGTGATGGATATATGATTGGGTCAGAGCTTCTCCAAAACAGATGTTTAGTGTGTTTAGTACCTACTACAAGTGGTCCAAGAATGAACAACCAGTGAACAGGTAGGCATGGGCGAATAATATATATTGATTCAGTTGGGAAGCGAAAGTTAGTTCACCAGGTCTGATCCCATTGAAGAGCTACTGTACATTAACCCAAATTACTGAAAATGTAAAGCTGTGATACTGTAGAAGGTGTCAAAACACATATTGCATCACAGCTTGCTGTGTATAAGGCTGTGAAGTTGTAGATCAGTCAGAGGTCCGATGAAGACTCCTGTCCACAGGCAAAAACAAATACAATGGGCATGTCAGCATCAGAACGGAATCATGGAATGGTAGAATAAGTTGCCCTGGTCTGATTAATCAAATGTGGATGATTGCATAAGGTTGCACTATGAGGTGGAAGAATGCTGACAGAGGCAGTTTGATACCCTGGACAATCTTCTGCAGGAAACCTTGAATCCTTACTTTCACATGAATTAAGCGACTTTGGCCCCTTAGCATGTGTTTCCGCAGGTCCTCTTGAGGTGTGCTGTGGTGTTTGGCACCATAATGTTGGTGCTGTGGGTTGCGGCATGGCCTTTGGTCCCCACGGGCATGAGTGAGCCAATGGTTCCTATGAACCTGTCACCAGTTTACTGGTATATAATTGATAATCAACGAGGTGTTAACGTTATGGCTGATCGGTGTATATGCAGCTTGTCATGTTAAAGAGGAAATGCAAAGTCATCTGTTCTGAAGGCTCTCCTGTGTTAGAAAAATCAAAGTTACAGCTGTGTCTCACTGACACTGGAGACGTCTTCCAAGAACGTTAAGGAAACCTTTCGATAACTGTCATAAGACGTTTGATAAATAGCTCACTGTAACTTAGCAGAGGCGCTCAGAATTCCCTCTATATTGCTGTAGATTTGGCAAACACAATCAGACGTCACAGCATGTTAACAGCAGCTGCGCCTGAGGCACATGGCATTGTTTACGTGGAGGAAGAATGTGCAGTCTCATTCACAGAGGATCAGCTGTTTGGCCAATCTCTGACACACTTCATAGTATTGCAGATGCAAAACAGAACCAGAATCAGTAATGAGAATCATGAGACTTTTTACATAAATAGGTGTCAAGGTTTGTGTGTGTGTGTGTGTGTGTGTGTGTGTGTGTGTGTCCTGTCTGTCCTGATGTTGTAATCCTAATCTACCTACCAGTATTACCCTATTGCTGCTAAAAGTGGTCCTATAGATCCATTCATAATAGTTACAGACTATGGACTTTCTCTCCCTTTTCTCTTTCTCACTTTCTGGATGTATAGGACCATCACCCATGATGTTTTTCATCCTTCTTTATATCTGATTTGAAAAGGTTAATGTAAAATTGTGGATGCATTAGTTTAATCATCACTGATAAGGATTGTAAAAGAGCATAGTGTTTATATAAGTATAAACATTTACAGCTAGTCTTGAACAGATTATATGCTGTCCATTCCCTTTCAAAAATCTAATTGTTGTTTGTATCCATGGGCACCAGGTGGTGGTGAACGCTCTGATTGGGGCCATCCCCTCCATCATGAACGTCTTGCTGGTGTGTCTCATCTTCTGGCTCATCTTCAGCATCATGGGCGTGAACCTGTTTGCTGGAAAATTTGGCCGCTGCACCAGCCACTCGGGCTTCATTTACAACGCCTCACACGTCAACAACAAGTCCGAGTGCCTGTCTATGAATGATACCGAGTACTATTGGTCGAAAGTAAAAGTCAATTTCGATAATGTGGGTGCTGGCTACCTTGCACTACTTCAAGTGGTGAGTGATCTTTTACCTCTTAGGAACGTTTCCTCACCAAATGTGCACTCACACACACACACACACACAGCTCAGTGTGAAACTTTCTTTTCTTTCTGTATTGCACTTTGTCGCTGCCCACGTCTGCTTGTCCATGAGTACGAATCAATCAACAAGTCAGCGGAACTTTATTTTTAGCTATCACTGGGGCCATTATACAGAATTTTGTTCTCAGCAAGAGTGCATGCACTTTGTTCTTCATTTTAACTTAGTTGGTGCGGTAGCCTAGCAACAAGTCACTTAGCTCCTTTCCATCACCTTCTTCTGACTTGACTCAATACAAACCTTCCATTTGCATCTAGAAATAGTCAGTCCTAGCCCATTCACAAATGCCCTATAATTACTGATAACCAAGGCAAAACTTGGTCTAAAAGAGGGCTCACCTAATATTCCAACTCTTCTTTCTTTTCATAAAAAATAATCATAAACACATGCATTTGGATGTACATACATATTTGGTCACCACTTGCCTGTTCAAACCGGCTGAGAAAGGATTTTCTTTTCATCTTTACACCTGATGTGAAAACAAGCGAACATTCAGTTGTCCATTACTGACAGAAAGGTGGCTGCAGATATAAGATATAAGATTGTGGTTTTATACAGTGAAAAGGAAGAGTGATGATATAGGAATGTCCTGTAGACGTCGATGTGTTAACAGGGAACACACAAACTAACGTCATGTGTGTTAGTAATGTCTTACTGTACAGTATAATGAGCACATGCATGTGAAGTGTAGAAAGATGAAACTCTTAAGCCTGTTTTTCTCCCTGCTAAGGCAACTTTTAAAGGCTGGATGGACATCATGTACGCAGCAGTGGATTCACGAGCTGTAAGTATAGAACAGATGTCTTTTATAAAAAATAAGTCAAATAAATAATAATGGTTCACTCTAAATCAATAATTACAAGGAATTACAGGAATACACATTTGTGGAAAATTCATGAGATAGACCTAAATTTCTCATCGTCTGTTTTGGACAGGTGGAGGAGCAGCCAATTAAGGAGATCAACTTGTATATGTACCTGTATTTTGTGATTTTCATCATTTTCGGATCATTCTTCACCCTAAACCTGTTCATCGGTGTGATCATTGACAATTTCAACCAACAGAAACGCAAGATGAGTATCAATGTGTATTTCTCCAAAAGCTGGACTAGAACGACTTGTAAAGCATTACACCATATGATATAATGCTATGCATCAATAATAATAGTGAAGTTCTTATGCACTTAGGGGGACAGGATATCTTCATGACCGAAGAGCAGAAAAAATATTATAATGCCATGAAAAAACTTGGATCAAAAAAACCTCAGAAACCTATTCCTCGGCCCATGGTGAGTATTTGCGGTACTGTATTACTCTATTACTCAATGATTAATGAAAAACAAAATCTATGCAAAATACATACTGGAATGTTCTTGTGCACTGCAAAATATACATAATATACTAATGTATGAAATAAGGTCTGATCATTTATATGATAAATGATAAACTTACATTACCCTTCTGACTACTAAAGATGAGGAAAAACTTTGACTTAATTTTGCGATAATTTAATCGTGATCTTCTGTGTGCCAATTCATGTACCGCTTCACTCACTCCTTTTTTTCAATTGATTTTAAATTTATACAGGTAGTCCCCGACTTACAAACATTTGAGTTATGAATTTCGGTCAGATACAAACGGACCACGGTTCTACTTCCGGTTCAATCACTGAAGTAGCTTGCACGTATTATACAATAAATAGACACTGCTGTGCACCAGATACCAATATTTACAATTATATACAATATAATACAATTATATACAATAAGTCTAAAGTCTAAAACAGTGGAAAACAGCTTTAAGACAAAATGGCGTCTGGGATTCTCCCCGCAATTTAAAGGCGCAGAGACAACACTGCTACATTTGATATGTGTGGAGAAAGGGGACAGATTCAGTCAAGTGGACTGCTACCCTTAACATTATATATTCATGTGAAAAGCATATACTGTAAAGTAAGACTTACTCTGTCAGACTTAAGAACAAATCGGACTTACGTACGTGCTCCTGGAACGGAACTCATTCGTAAATCAGGGACTACACGTGTATGGTTTTGTTTACGGTGGAAAAATTTTGCCATTATCATATAAAAAAAAAATTTTCTTGTTACAATTCTCAACAAATAAATAAATAGATAGATATTTATATATTTAGAAGATCATGATACTCACAGAATCGCAATGAAGATCGAATCGGTATTCAGGTATCGTCATAATATCGTATGAGGTGGTCCCTGGTGATTCCCATCCCTACTAACTACACATTTTTTCTATTACCTGACTTTAAAATGCAGTTTTTAAATTATTATAGAGAGAGGGGAATTCATGTATATACTATGAGTTCATGTGACTAAGTAAGTTGACATCTGACTCAACATCCTATTGGCATTAATATGGAGTTTGTTCGCCTTTACTCGCAAACTTCACTCTTTGAAAAAGACTTTTCACTGCATCTGTAAGCTCGGAAATTTAAGCTCATTCACCTACAAAGCACAAAAGGTTAAAGAAAGATACATGGAGTTTAATTCCATTTCATCCCAAATGTGTTAAGTGGAATTGAGATCAGGACACTTAAGTTCTTCCACACCAACATTTTGCTTTGTGCACAGGGACATTATCGTGCTGGAACATGATTGGGCTAACTGGTTCCAGTGAAAGGAAATTTTAACACTATAGGCTAAAAAGACATTCTAGACTAATGTTTGCCTTCAAATTTGTGGTTAAGAACCACATATAGTTGCAATGTTTAAATGTCCACATACTTTTACTAATATTGTGTATACGAATGAAAAGAGTAACAATGACGGCAATTGCTCTTCCATCCAGAACTCATTTCAGGGATTCTTCTTCGATTTGGTGTCAAAACAAGCCTTCGACATCATCATCATGCTGCTTATCCTCCTAAACATGTTGACCATGATGGTGGAGACAGATGAGCAGTCCCCTTATATGGAGTCCATCTTGTACAATATCAACCTGGCCTTTATCATCATCTTCACCACCGAGTGCATCATTAAGATTATCGCCCTCCGCTGCTATTTCTTCACCATCAGCTGGAACATCTTTGACTTTGTCGTGGTCATTCTCTCCATTGTGGGTAAGATACAGGCAGGACTCAGGAGTCTGTGCAAAGACTTTAAGCATACTTCACCAAATACTCATTATAATCATAGTGATGATAATATTGATCACCATAACATCCAGCAGGTATCAAATTTGTCCTAGCTTTGATATTAACTGGGTATGTATTCATGCTTGGAAATAAAAGTAATAAAACAGGAAGAATGTCTAGTAGGCTCAGCTCTTGCTGATTTATACAAACTGGTTATTTTAAGCAATGACATCGACATGAAAAACAGAATACACCTAAAAAAAAAAAAAAATCAAGGAATCTCTCCGTAGGGAGAAAAGCTCTTCATCAGCCACATGAGGAAGATTAACTGTTAAGCCAACGTAACCTTGGCTTGACTTATCAAGGTCTAGCTCCAATGCCTCTCTTCAGCACTATATCTACCAAGAGAGACACACACCAAGCCTAAGTAGCAAGCCTGGTCAGTTTTAAGTGTAGATGTCCCTGATGGAAGATGATGACACCGTCAAAAGGTTAGCAATGAGATGGAGTGACTACCTCTGCAAAAAGGGGGCCTGAGTTAAGGTGAAGGTAATTGCAGCAATCAAGTCTGTCAGCTCAGGCGATTGGGAAGTGATTGAAGTTTGAGTCATCTGACAGTTGTTGCCTTGTGAGCGCAAAAAGAAAATGTATGATTGTGTCCATTTTTCAAGTAGGCAATATTACAAATCAAGCCAAACACACATTCATGTTTAGGACCATGAAGCAGAAAGGCATGGTTTAAGGAATGGTTATGGTAACAGGACATGGTTAGGGTGGGTTTTTTTTGCTAAAGTTGGAAAGTTAGACTGGCAAAGTGGTCATTGTCGCATTACAGAATTTACAGAATCAAAATTTTGGAAATGAGTTTGAAAAGTGTAAGGAAAATTGATTAAATTATGATTATCAGCCGGGGGAGACAGTGGCAAGGAAAAACCCCATGACAGGACAGTAGGAAAGAACCCTTGAGAAGAGCCATCCTCATTTAGGTGATATCAGATAGCAGGAGTTTTTAAGATATAATTTACTGAGACGGATGAAGAAATATATATTTAAATCAAACAGATTGTTATCGTATTTTAGTTATGTTAACGATTGTTTTTATGTCACATACGCATTTTACTGTACCAAATCACTGATTTAGTTTTTTTATTCCTTCTTGCAGGCATTGTACTCGCAGATATCATTGAGAAATACTTCGTTTCGCCGACACTCTTCCGAGTGATCCGACTGGCCCGAATAGGACGTATCCTTCGCCTTATTCGAGGAGCCAAAGGAATCAGAACGTTGCTATTTGCCTTAATGATGTCCTTACCGGCGTTGTTCAATATCGGTCTCCTGCTTTTCTTAGTCATGTTTATCTACGCCATCTTTGGGATGGCGAACTTTGCCTACGTGAAGAAACAAGCCGGAATTGACGACATGTTCAACTTTGAGACGTTTGGCAACAGCATGATCTGCCTTTTCCAGATAACAACATCAGCTGGCTGGGACAGCCTGCTCAGTCCCATTTTGAATAACTCCCCTGAAGAGTGTGACCCCACTGTGCCAAACATAGGCACCACGGTCCGGGGCAACTGTGGGAACCCTTCAGTAGGCATCACCTTCTTTGTTACTTACATCATCATTTCTTTCCTCATTGTGGTGAACATGTACATTGCCATCATCCTGGAGAATTTTAGTGTGGCCACAGAGGAGAGCACCGAGCCGCTGAGCGAGGATGACTTCGAAATGTTCTATGAGGTCTGGGAGAAGTTCGATCCCGAGGCCACGCAGTTCATCGAGTACGCCAAGCTTTCGGATTTCGCAGATTCACTGTCCGAGCCACTGCGTATTGCCAAGCCTAATAAAATTAAGCTGATTTCTATGGACCTGCCCATGGTGAGTGGCGACAAGATTCATTGCCTGGACATCTTGTTCGCCTTCACCAAGCGCGTGCTGGGGGAATCGGACGAAATGGATGCTCTCAAGCAACAGATGGAGGAGAAGTTTATGATGGCGAATCCGTCGAAAATCTCCTACGAACCCATCACGACGACGTTACGGCGGAAGCAGGAGGAGGTATCATCAATTGTTATACAGAGGGCATACAGAAGGCATTTACTCCGGAGACAGTTGAGGCAAGCCTCGTTCATATATCGACAGATCAATGTAGAGGGAGCTGCCAGCAGTGAGGATGACAGCCCACCAGAGAGGGAAGGACTTATAGCCTTCATGTTGAAGGAGAATTATGGACCTGAGACTGAGGCTCTGTCCTCGACCTCCTCACCGCCGTCTTATGACAGTGTGACAAGAGCCACTAGTGAGCTTTTCCCAGCTCTAATACCTGAGCCCAGGAACAGTGACCTGAGCACAGCTGACCCTGACAAAGACCGTGAAACGTTTCTATAACATTAAATCCAAAATGCTCTCACACATTAACCTTCTTGTTACTTTGTTTTTTGTTTACAGAATGTAACATAGCTCGAACAGCACTCAAAACTCTTGATACATGTGACTGTGCATCAAGATTTCAAGGTTTTTTTGTAGGACAAGTTGATGTTTTTAATTCTCCTGTGTTTCACATTTTGTTTGGTTATACAGGGGAAGTGTAGACAGCTCACGTTAACTTTGCTTCAGTTTATATGCATGAGTGAGATTCTGCAGCAGTTAACTGCAGTTATATCACAGATGTACTAATCATATAGTAGACTGAAAGAAATACAGTTTATCAACATTTACAAAGTATGCCTGACCATCTGAGTTTATTAAAAAAGGTCTTACTTCAATTGGTGTGATTTCCTTCTGACAGCAGATTTCACACTATGTAGACAAATGCAAGATGTTAGAGATATAGTTACCAACTGCTTATGTTACAAAAGAAAAAAAGAAAAAAACACACCACTTTGGATACAATTAAGTATGAAAATTACTTCTGTCCAGTCCAGGTTGTGTCACTAGCGATGAGAGAGGAAGCAAGATGATAGGTGGGAACATTTGCCAGTACTTATTTTCTTAGGGTTTTTTTTTTTTTTTTTTGGTCTTTGTATCTCTCCACATTTTTGCATATATTTATAAGCCAGTCTCTCATAAATAGCCTGGTCTGGTTACAGGATTCTATAATCAGGACTAGTAAAAGACAATCAAACATGACACAGCAACAATCTCCTGTGTATAACATCCACCTTCATCCACTGCTACCAAAAGACTGCACATGCTTTCATGCATTCAAAGTATCGAGCATACTGCACATGTCAACGTTTTTGTGTATTTGTTTTAATTGTGAGTATTTTTTTTTTTTTTTTTTTTGCATGTTGGAAAACGCATCACTTAGAGATGTAATGGCCATTTTTTCTTTGTAAGGCTGAAAAGGAATTCTTATTTTGCACATACTGAGTTCAGCAATAATTTGCTACCTTTCGAGAAGATCTGATTTGAAATGTTTATTTAAATCCAAAAAAAAAAAAAAAAATGTGTCATTTATACTATGTCAACTTGATGTCTAAAGGGGGAATCTCTTGCTGGCTCCATGGCATATTCTTTACCGCGGAACATTTGTTTTGTATCTCAGACTCACGTTAAGAGATTAATCCACTTGTTTTTTCAAGTCAGGTTAGCACGTTTGTTGAAGGGCTGTTTTTGTAGCAATAGACCCCAAGTGTGCCTGGTAGAACTTAAATCCTGTTCAACTCCTCTTCACCGGTGCGAAAGACTCACCGACGAACGACGCGGTGATGCAGTTTCATGCCTGAGGATTACGTCAATAACCATTTCCATCTAATGTAATCCTGTCATCTAGCTGAACGTATTGTAGTCGTCAATCCATTTGAGTTCATTTGAGCAGATCACTTTCATCAATTCAAATGTATAATACAAGCAACCCTCCTAAATAACAAAAGAGCATGGAAAAACAAAAGTGGCATAAAATTCCCACTGTTAACCCATTTATACGTAGATGCTATAAAAATGTATTTAGATGTTCGCTATCATAAACAAGAACATTATTAGAATAAAACACAGCTACGGCTCTGCATGTATAAGAGTTGCGAATTTTTCAAAGAAAACAGAAATAAGAATACGTTTTAATGAAATACAAAAAGGGCTTTTACCTAAAATAAAATCACTCCAACGGAATGAGTCAAAGACATCCGGAACGTTCGCGTTGTCTTACAAGGATGAAGGAACATTTGCTTCGCCAACGTGACTGTGCAGCGTCTTTGCTGGGGAGAAATGTACAGTATATTCTGTGAGCCTCGAGAAACAAACCTGTCGGATACACCGAAGCAACGGACGATCCTGTTTCTTTCAGTAATCTAAGGCGATGAGTATGGGGATTGCTTGCATTGTATACCTTTTAAATAATAATATATTTACAAATGGCAAAAAAAAACATTGAATAAATGTTACACAAGAAAACACTGTTTTCACTTCCTGGAAAGAGCTTCTTTAGAATAACTCATGTGTGGCGTGAGGTTAATATAGGTGCTGATGTCCCGTCCTCAGATCTCTACTGTACAATGTGTTCCACCAGAGCTGACATCATGATAATCATGTTTCCTCACCTCGAAACATGTTTTTGAAAAACATCCAAAATACAGTCGACTGGAATTCATGCGGGGAAACAATTATAATAATAATCCCTTTGGTTATTTATTTATCTAGTTTGTTTTTGCACAGGAAAGGAGCCATATATTATCCAGAAGGAAGCTGCATGTATAAGCTTATATATACCATGTGTGTGTCAAACACCTGAGATCCTACAAGATAGTATGTGCGTAAGTTGCTGTGTATACACACATAACTTCAGTAACGTGCTACTTCTTGCAATATTTAATAACGCCAGGTGGGTTGTGTGTGATGGAGGCAGACCGGATCAGTCTGACGTTTAGAGGAGGGGATCTCGGGCCTCCTTCTGTTGAGCACTTAGCATCATTCTCAAGCTGCTCCCGTTTGGTTTATACTAACCCAAAGAGTCTAGTTTCAGCAAGAAGACGAGAGAAAGACGACCTGAAGCGACTATTCTTGGAGGTGTAACTCATATTTTTGTAAATTTAGACAAAGTACAATAGAGAGAGGATAAATGGACAATATAGCAGGAACTGCTGAACTGCAAAATACTTCAAGACTTATAAGAACTACCTTTATCCTAAGAACCCACAGTGACAAGGACAGCTTAAGCAAAAACATACTTCATTTTTCAGGATACTTTGGATACAAATTGTTGGACATCTTTAAAAATTTCTGTCTCAAGCCTTCATATATTAATTGATAAAACATTTACAGTATGCACGGCAGGTTACAACAGAGTGTTCAGTGAAATGCAACAGCTAAAGTGTGGATTTCTAAAGTGGGATGGCATTTATTACATATATTTTTTTTTCTTGCAGAAACATATGGATGTTCTGTTTGGATGTTGATTACAACTATCCCCCCCCCCCCCCCTCCCGCTTCAAACCCTCAAAAATCCATCTGCACATGTAAAAGAATGTACTTTCCATAATAAAGCTTTGGTACCCACGTTGATTGGAGATTCACACAATATGTATTTAATCACCCACAAATGAAGCACAGGGAACCTTTTCTATCTGCTGTATGTTTTAAGATGCCAGTTTGTGCAATACAAGAGCAGATACAGGAATTTAAAGGCATATTTTGTCTATGCTTTGCATATATGATGTATAAATATTAGCTATCTGAAAGCAGTGTATTTTATAAATAGTAGAATTTGCTAAACTTGTAGTTTTTATTTACATTTTTTTTCCTAAGAAATTTCAGTGATCAAATTTCTGATGCTGCTTAGAAAGGAGCTAGAAAAGCGCGTAACGGAATAGCGAAATCTGATCTAGTATCGGGCTCCGGAGGGCTAAAAGACTTTAGCTAGAAGCCGGTACGGATGACCAAAACAGAGCCAGAGTTAGCATCTGGAGTACTAAAGGTACATATATATATATATATATATGTATATATATATATCCATATATATATATATATCCAAATATATATATATATATATATATATATATATATATATTTGGAGGTTCTCCGAGGTCAAAACATAAGGGCACAATTATTTGCCCCTCAAATAATTTTGTGCCTGTTTATTATTTATGTATGTATTTATTTATTTTTTACACTATTAGAATGTGCATGCTGCAATACGAAAAGTTTCACATTTGTAAATTTCTGTTGTTGCGACGCCTCTTCCCTCCCCGACTGTTTGTTTAAAAATGAAAGGGAATACAAATTAAATAATTTCGACTGTAGTCCTCGTAATGAGGACATTTAGAGAGATCCACGATTTGTTTTATTTATTTATTTGTTTTGTTTATTTATTTATTTTTTGAAGAGCATTGTGGCCAATTAGAATATGTATATCTATAGTCAAATAAACAACAGGATTTATTGCTTCTGTGAGCACGTCTCTTTTATCCCACTGAACACAACTCCTATTTGGCAATGTTACTCCATATTGTTCATTGACATCATAACACGGCACATACTGTATATTAAAAAATGCAATACTCATGGCCGGTCTCGGGTCTTATTGTTGGATTCCAGCACTAATGGCACTGAAGAGCTAGTTCGTCTGCCTGCTTGACTGCCTGCCTGCAGGTTTCCACAGTTTGTAAAGGCTGAGACAGTTGTCACATTAACTCAGTGCATGTTGACATTGTGTTTAACTGGAAGCCAGCTACCCTACAAGACCTTGTTCATCAGTTTCAATCTAGCAACTCGTTTTATACCATGATGCCACACAGTACAATCCTCAAGCATGGGACAGAAAAATACAGAATGAGAATGTCCAAAGAAGGACAGCATGAAGGAAGCCACTGCTTATTCATACAGTATGCACCTGAAATCAAAATGGATGATTAGACTTTTTTAATCTGGAAACATTTTATTTATCACAATATTCTGAATAAAATTTGATATTTTGTCACTTCCAGGATTTTTTGTTTTTAAGATATTTTTGGATGATTCATATTTGTGCAATTCTTCATGATCATCCAACTAAATGCTCTCTAGCACATTTTGACCCTGTGATCATGAAAATGTGACACTAATCAGCACACCCTCAGCAGGCTTGTTAAACATCCCATTCAGATTTAGTTCCCCTTTTTGCTCTTATAATAACCTCCACTCTTCCGGGAAGGCTTACCACTAGGTTTTGGAGCGTAGGTGTGGGATTGGTGCTCAATCAGCCATACGAACATTAGTCAGGAACTGATGTGCAATCAACAGTCCGGTTCATCCCAAAGGCATTATATGGATTGGGCTCAGGGCTTGTGCCTTAGTTTCCTTAGTATATAGTAAGAGAAATTATAAAGCTACAGCATACAAAGACAGTTTAGGAAATACCCACTTAAGGGTGTAACTATCTAGTGTCAACATATAGTTAAGTCCATATATACTTGGATAATGATATTATTTTCATATTTCGTCCCACAATGGATTTAAAGCTAAGCACTCAGAATGTGAATTGATTCAGCCTTGGATTCAGAGTTGTAAAAAACCATTATGTTATCCATTTTCACAAGCTCAAAAGTAATTAGACAGCTGTCTGATTAGCAGCTGGATGGTCATTTGCGGCCTGCTTCTCAGTTACTTCATGACAGTTTAAGGAGATAAAAGGTCGAAAGTGGGTAGCTGTTCACGTGGACTCTCAATAATCACTCCAAAGATGTGCCAATGCAACTGAAGGAGACCATCATCAGGTTAAAAACCTAAAACAGACCTATCAGAGAAATATAAAATCTATAGGAGTTATCCAAATCAACAACTTAAAAGAAGGAATGCACTGGTACAGTAAGCACAAAAACACAAAAGACCTGGAAGGCCACTAGAAAACATCCAAAGTGGATAATCACAAAATTCTTACTTTTGGTGAAGAAAAGATCTCCGTAAAAACATCAAGCCACGTCAAGAACGGCCATGATGAAGAGAGTGAAGAGGAAATTAAGAGACGCATTCATGAGCATAAACACAGACATTTACTGCACCTCAAGATCTAAATCACTGGTAACACATTAGAAAAGCCGATTTCATTGCCAGACGTTGCTATCTGCCCAGTTCTGATACAGAATTTACCAGAAGGGAGAAGGAAAAGAAGGGCTCATGTTGGAAGACATACCACATCACCTGTCAAACTTACTGGTGACAATGTTATAGCATAAGCATGCATGGCTGGTGTGTAGTAATGTTATGACTGTTGATGAATTCTGTATAGAGTATATAGAACTACTCAAATGCTGCAAAACAAATAGAATGCTTCACAATGCAGAAGGATATTGGCCCAAATGATAATGCAGAACACAACTCGAAGCAAAGAAATGTAACTTTCTTAAATGGTTGTACCCTCGACCCAACTGGACATGCGTTTCATTTACTGAAGACAAAACAGAAGAGAAAAAGACCTACAAACAAGCAGCCACTAAAAGCCTGCTGCAGTACAACCCTGGCATAGCCGCTTAATTGAGGAAACAGCATTTGGTGATGTCCATGGCTTCAGGGAGTTGTTGACTACATGTCTGCACGAACACAAAGTGTGTGGTTGTCTATAAATGAAAGCTCGCTGACCTTTAGTGCGTAAACCATTACAGTAAAACATTTTATTCAATAAAGAATTTTTACTATAAGCAATAAGCTGTATGATTGATTGCTTAATGGAACTTAATGTAACACTGTATTTACTCAGTGCTCAAAGACTACTTAATATTAATATTTAATAATATTAATGGCAACTGAATAGCTGTGGACAAGAGGATTATTGCACTGCACATTTGCCTGAGCTCTGTTTTTTAAAAAAAAAAAAAAAAACTTTAAAAAGTACTACTCTACTGTTTGATATGAGGCACACATCCTCTTTATTTCTGTGGTATTCAAAGTAGCACTGAGGAATGAGGCAAATATGTGAATTGTAGTTTATATGGCATCCGTTTTACCCAAATGAGGTTGGGAAACCTGTTGAGTCTGGTTCCTCTCGAGGTTTCTTCCTATTGCATTCTCAGGGAATTTTTCCTTGACACTGTCGCCATCGTCCTCGGCTTGCTCATCAGGGACAGTCTTATCATTCTGATTCACACACGTTCACATCTCATACAAACTTAAATAATTCTTTAGATTATGTAAAGCTGCTTTGCGACAATGTCGGCTGTTAAAAGCGCTATACAAATAAAATAAAATTGAATTGAAATTGAATATGGCCAAAAGTTTATAGACGCCTTCCAATCACACCCATATGTGGATCTTCCCTAAACCAATAGAGGAAGGAGATTGGAAGCACACAATTTTGACTGTATATGGTGTCTTTTCACCCGCAGGGAAAACCTCTGGGATGAATTGAAACTACGACTGACCCTGGCCTCCTCGCCCAACAACAGTGCCTAACTTCATTTATGCTCTCGAGGCTGAGTGATAGGGATGAGAATCACCAATCACCACCACAATATTATCACAATACCCAGGTGCCAATATATCACAATGTGAATATTGCGATTCTGATTTTATAATCATGATTTTATAAATATCCCTATTCAATATAAATGTTTTCCACAATTTCTACAAATAACTCACTGCTACCATAATAGATGCCAGTGTGGGAATAGTTTGAGGTGTACCTCATGTAGGATTATAAATAACCAGTGCCATTTCTCCACCTAAAATGCCTGTGCAGCTTTTAATGTGTGTTTCGAGACTAAATAGCGCTCGCAGTATTTTGTGTAATGAGTTGGTTTCGAGACCAATTCACTCACAGAATTCGGAGAAAAAAGGAACACCTGAATAATGTAACGTCATAAAAACACTTTTCTGTTGCACCATTCAGAAACTCATGCACTTGGCACAGAATAGTTTTTTGTCTGATCAAGCTGAAAAACAGCCAATTCTGGTCACTGGCTGATCGACTGATGCATTTCTATTATACATGTAATAAGTTCGATTTTGGAGTCAATGTAGTGATACGCAACTCTGCAAACAAAAGAATCGCGATTCATATCTGAATCGATTTCTCCCCCATCTCTACTGAATTGAACGAACATAAATCCACACAGCCACACTTCAAAAATCTAATGAAAGCCTTCCTAGAAGAGTGGAGGTTATTATAACGCCATAAAGGAACTAAATCTGTAATGGGATGTCAGAAAAACTGATCAGGTATCTATGAACTTTTCGCTTTACTATGTTTCTTGATCAGTGAACCAGGAAACCAGCAGGGTACACAAAAAAGGTATGTATAGTGCCAAGTTTAACCTTAACTACAGAAGGCTAAATGTGAACACACAACACACACTGTGCTGTCAACTTTCTCCTTGTCAAAGCTACACAATTGGGGCTATCAGTTTACTTAAGGATCACACACACACGCACGCACGCACACACACACACACACACACACACACACACACACACACACACACACA
The DNA here is from genome assembly GCA_030347435.1 of Clarias fuscus. Taxonomy (NCBI): domain Eukaryota; kingdom Metazoa; phylum Chordata; class Actinopteri; order Siluriformes; family Clariidae; genus Clarias; species Clarias fuscus. The sequence goes on along the minus strand of CM059207.1, from coordinate 28,500,610 downwards.
CACACACACACACACACACACACACACACACATATTCATTTAAATAACAGGAGGGTAAATAAAATATTTGTCAGCGCATTACTGATCTATGTGACAATTCCCAATTAAGATCTTTGCTTGCTTTAAGCATATATACAAAATGAATCCTGGCTCATTAGATTGGTATTAAAGGTGATCTATGATGATTATAGTAATAACAATCATTACTTATAAACCAAAATCATAATGTACTTTAGTTATACAGTAAATAAATATTCTTAGTTAGTAGAAACAATCTACCTCAATTATGAATGTATTTGCTGTCTCTAATAAATCATATACTTTAATGAGATCCAATAAAACCCATAAAAGTTCATTTTAGTGGGGGGGGGGGGTATTTGAGACAATACTCAAAATATACACCACATGGGAAATATCCACTTTTCCAGGGAAGGCCTCTCACTGGATTTCTTTAAACAATAATGTAGGGATTTGTGCTCAGTCAGCCATAAGAGCATTAGTAAGGTCAGGCAGCAATGTCAAGTGATGTCAAGTGGTGCACGGTTGGCATTCCGTTTCATTCATGAAGGTGATGAGTGGGGTTGAGGTCAGGGATCAGGTGACTAGAGTTCTTCCAGATTGACCTTTTCTTTATGGACCTTCCTTTGTGGAAACAGGAGACGTGTCATGCTGGAACAGGTTGAATGTGTCTAATGGCTCCAGAAAGCTAAGAAAAGTATAAACTTACTTCATACATGTATAAACTAAGAAGACCTACTGTATATGTTGAGACATGGTATAAATTGTTTAGCGTTCAAGACAAGATTAACTTGTATTTATATGTACAGGATATTGTTTTCTGTAACTATGGACGTCATTTAGTGGAACAAGTCTAAATGTGTGTTACAATTTCAAGGAAACCAACTTTGTAAAAGCTGAACCAACAATCTTCTCATAAATCTTCATTTAGATATCATGGTCACCAACAGAAAAACCTAACACACACCCACAAGCCAGTGCAAGCAGTAAGCCACAATATGGACACAGGATGCAAAGCAGACATCTAAGTGCAACACAAAGCCGGATTACATAATTGCTTCACAAGTCAGTTTCTTGCAACACGTTAACTACTGTATATGGTGTAACAATCACAATGTACAGTAGTTAGAGCCTGGCTAAATGACAAAAGAATCATGTCTCCTTAAGGAAGTCACCCAAGAAGCACTGTGTGCGTTGTATTTGCACCAAGACACGCACACACTTTCCTGAGCGTCAACGCCGCACTCGTATGACTCCTTACAGAACCTTGCCAGGTCAGTCGGAGCCTCAAGAGATGTGGTTGCTGCAAATGTGAACAAGTAGACAGCATTAGACAATAGAAGCCTCATATTTTCAAGGTTTTTGATTTCTTTGGCAATTATACTTGTTTTTGAAAGCTTACACGCTGAAGAACAAAATGTGAACAAAGGAACAAAAAAAAATGAAACTCACTAGTCACCACAGATTTACTAATAATATACACAGTATATATATATATATATATATACACATACACACTAAATGCATGAATATAGTCTGCAATGACCTTTAATTCGAAAAAGCAGTATTAAGCCAGTCTGCCACATAAAGGACACTTTAAGCAGCATTGCATCATTCCACTGAAGCTGCAAATATACACAAATATGCTTACCTTCAATTTATATGTATGCATTTTGGGTTTCACTTCCTGTGAGCATTATACTCATGATATTTGGCAAAGAATCACTGAGGAGAAATCTCAGAGGAAGCATGCTTAGCTTTAAGGGATTTTTTAAAGGGTTGAGTATAACTGCTGTTTCAATAAGACCAAGGCGATGTTATAGAAAGCTCCTTTTAGTAAAGGACGCAGGAAAATAAGACTATAAACCATTATCAGCAGCTGTAAGTTAGGAGTGTTGGTAATGCACAAATAAGCAGATAGTACTTCCTTCTCCTTCATGTTTTTTTTTTCTTTTGCACCCTGCACACTTCCTACCCAGTCCATTTCTGGCTGCTTGTAAGCAGATGAATGTGGGCCCAGGAGTGTGTTGTTTGCTGTATGGGGTTACTATGACAGCAAAGTCCTGATGAGCTCCCTGGACGGTGCTGGAGGATGAGCGTGTTCTCACAGCGGGGAGAAGTGACCCCACCCTCCGGAGGCTAGCCCTCTTGCTTCACTCTGGTTGTAAGTTTACACACACACACACACACACACACACACACACACACACACACACACACACGCGCACACCTTAGTGAGAAAATTCCGTGTACCCTTCAGAATTACCTGAACCACTGCAGGAATGGTAACAAACATTTTACACAACCCGAGCCTCATTACCGAAATAATGAAACCTTTGTTTTTTCATGATTAAAATAATCTGATCAATAATTATAGAACTGTGGCAAATTGAAAAAAGGTTAGAATTCTATCTAGATATTTTTTTTAAATGACGACTGAAAATGAATGAGCTCCAGAAGCTACTGTGGTCCTCAGAAAATGATTGAGCAACTGATGATCCTAAAATCTGTATTTTATGCATACGGTCACTGGCCACTTTAATAGGAACCCCTGTGCATACAATTATTCATGCAGGTTTTCAATCCGCCAATCGTGTGGTAGTACAATGCACATGCAAATATCGATCAAGAGCTTTAGCTAAAGGTTAAATATTTTACCATGCACTATTAATGCTTCTGAAATGAATTTCTCTTACCTCTTCCGAACACTCATTTTCATTGTTTATGTAAATGAAGGCATGAAGGAAAAAAAATCTAAATGGCTTGTCAATAAAAAAATGGAAAAAGTATAAAAAGCAGGCAATGTATTTTCCTTACCTTTAAAAAAAATTATTAGAGCTTCACTTTTGCACAATAGTTCCCCTTTAATGTTCAAATCAAATATTAGAATTATAAACTTTGTGATTTCAGTGACTGACCATGGCATGGTTGTTGGTGCCAAATGGGCTTGGTTTGAATATTTCAGAAACTGCTGTGGTCAAGCATGCTTTTTTTTTTTTTTTTTAATAAAAATTAAACCTGACTTGTCTCTGCATTATGATTTTATGCACTGCACTGCTGCCTCATGATTGGTTGATAAAACTACTGAATGACAGGTATACATGTGCCTCTCGTTAAATTAGTCTATTATACACTATTATACTTCTATTATAATTTATACATACACCAAATAAGCCACAACACTAATACCATCTCCAGGTAAACTGATTATCAATTATTCACCAACTGATAAAAGGATCGTAGGCACCCAAGGCTCTTCTATCCACATGGGGAGCAAATGCTAGCCTGTCTGATCCGATCCCAGAGAAAAGCCAACATAGCACACATTGCTGACAAAAGTCAATCCTGGCCTCGATAGAAAGGTGTCAGAACCCCCGGTGCACCTCCAAATTCCCCAGATCTCAATCCGACTGAGCACCCATGGGATGCACCGGACAAACAAGACTGATCCGTTGCTAACATCCCAGCGCCTGACACCACAGCACACTGCCCAGAGGTCTTATGGAGTCATGTCCCGAGGGGCCTTACTCCCCTCTCGCACAACAAAGCAGTACAGAATACACTCTGCTGCTTTAGGGTTTTATTATTAACACATAATTTCCATGGCTTAATAACATTATGTAGGTAAAGAGAACATATCAAATAATTGTTGTGTGCACAGCAAAAGAATTTAAGGAATGGCGATTTTTCCTTTCATTTTTCACAAATGTCCTAGATACACACAGTAACAACGGGGTGTGTTATTCCCTCTACAGCATCTGCGTTCACAAAATTAATGTTTCGCTTTAAAAACTTCACCGCAAAGTGTTCAAGTTTTTTTATGAGAATCAAGCAAGCAAAGTCTTGATCCCAGTCTTATTATACATAATTCATATACTGTAGTCTCTCATTATAATAACATGTTTACATTAAACACTAAATGAAATGCATTACTTAATGTCTTTTATAGAAAGCAAGAAAATTATTATTATAAGAATGATATAATCGTATAAAGAAATCAGATGCGTCCCAATCCTACACCTAGGCCCAATCTTCATCTTTGTGTACAGCTTACATTGTCTAAGTTCTTAAATAAGTGCAAGGTCCTGCCATATGGGCTTATTTTAAATTTTGATTAATTTCACAGATATAACATGGAAGTGAACACATTTCCCAAATGTGGTTGTTACACATCATCACTGCTGCTTTATGCTTAAAGAGAAAGATTCCCATTTGCCAGATCAATCCAGATTCACAGGATTAGTTCGGCAGTACTGAATCAGTATTAGTATACTATGCAACACTAAACTGCATAATATTGTGCTACTTGTTGGCTGACCAGGGACATTCTTGGCTGTGCAAGGATCCTAAAATCATTTCCTCTAAACACCCCCAGCTTGCTGTATCCTCTGCAATCCGTCAGTAGATCACCAGCTTCTTGGGGGGGTGGGGGGGGGGGGGGGGGGTGTCAACACTGGTGCTCCCCAGGGACGTGTCCTCTCCCCACTTCTCTTCTCACTTTATTCTAATGATTAGGCCTCCAAGGACCCAGCTGTTGAACTCCTGAAAATTGAAGATGATACTACAGTCATCACACACAACTGATACGACAAGTCTGCATATCGGCAGGTGGCTGAACGGCTGGTGCTCTGATACAATCAGATCAACCTGAAGATGAACACAATCAAAACTGTTTGGATGAAAGTGGACTTTAGGAGACACTCTTCCACTCAGTCCTCGGTCTGTGGTTATCCGTGGAGACCTTTATGTTTCTGGGGATTGCCATTTCCCACACCTGAAGTGGGAGACCAACAAAAACAACATTGTAGTTTGCGCTACCAAACACAGTAGCACTTCTTATGTACTACTGTACAAACAGTCATAAATCACACCTTCCATATGTGATGCACATATTGCTGTTTGCACTATAGTGCACACTCACAATATGTACATTATTGATCTGTATGTAGATTCTGTATATCCCTGTCTATTTAATCTGTATAGTGCTTGTGTTTTGTGTATTGCCTGTGTACTGCGTACTGTCTGTATATAAAATGTACATTATCTGCATATTGTCGATATTGCTTGAGAGTCACAAATGGCAAAAAACTAAATTTCTTGCGTGGGTTAACATACTTGACCAATGATTCTTACGGAAATAAATAGTGGCAGGCACAATTGATTTCTAACACACCTTTGACTCATTACAGACACGCATAAAAAAGACACACACCGACTTTGCAAAGTATAATCTTTCTTTCCTGTTTGTCATGTTTAACCTGACCCAGTGTACCTGGGGCAGATCATCTGTTCTCTGGATTTTGATATTGGATTACCGCATCTGCTTGGATAACCTAGATTTAATTTTAATAAAATTCTAAACTGTACTTATGTCTTCTAAGAATTGAAGCATAACAGAGATTTTTAGGAGATTTGAAGACACCAAACCCAAAGTAAACCAAAAACCCCAAACGTAAACCACTCCTGGGCGAGGAGGTGTCCCTGAGGATGCCTGAGTGCAGTCAGAGTCCCAATTCTTTCCAAAGTTGATAAGGCTATTTGAGGGTCATCTTGAGCAAACTAAATCTTCATGGATCTTGACTTCTGCATAGGTGCACTATTATTATGAAATTCTTATTACATATAAATGCAGTATATGCATTTGGACAAAAAGATGGACAATTTTGGCCATATGCTTTTTTTAGTCAGTCCTACATTTAGTACCTTGTGTAATAGCCATGTTGAAACCTTAATTTTTTTACTTATAATGTAGACATTCATTTTACTTTAATCAAGTTAGGTTTCTCTCCTATTAACCACCCAAGACCTTTCCCAAAAAAACCCCAATAACTGTTAACCCATTTCTATATATTCACTGAATATATTTACAGAATTACATGCTTTATGACATGAACTCTGTTCACTTCCATGCTGAGACAGATGCCTTACGAACCAACTGTGCATTACATTTTCCACAAGGGTGTTCTTTACGTTTCCCATTTTGATAAATTACACATCTGACTTTAAAATAGGGACCAATTTATCAAACGGAGGTTAAGAAACAACATTCGTACTGAAGGGGGAAAAAAACAGCAGCCAAAGAATACCTGTGAGCATCTTCACAGTGAGCTTCGAAATTGACAGCACAAAATATTGTAGTCCCTTCACAATAGTTTGTTTAGAAAAATCCATGAGTACTACCAGTTTAACTCACAAAACTTTGCATACACCCAAGCCAAGGATGAGAAAAATGGGGATAGGCCCCGAGAGACCATCTCCTGAGAAGCGAGGTTGATTCCCACATGGCTTCCTACACACTTTATGTGTAACATAAAGTTGCTACATGTTGTCTCATTTATTATAAATGCAAAAAGAGGCAAGAACATGTACCTAAATTTCCCCTGTAAATAATCATGCAGTCTTCCACACTGTTGTCCAAGAAGTTGTTTGTAACTGTTTGATTCAAACAGCTTTGCTAAGGATGAACTTGTTTAGGGAAACCTACGAAACCTTTTTAGGCGAGTATATCTGTAAATATGTCCAAGTCACATGACTTCCACCAAAATGAAAAAGCAAATGATGAAGGCCAACAGCCCTGTCTCAGAGGAGGCTCGGAGAGCGCAACAACAACCAACAAAAGCCAATCAGACAAGAGAATGTGTGCACTTCCTCTTTCTCAGTCACATCAAAGCAAGCTCCTTTGAGAATGTAAACTGTCCCCGAGGATGCCTGAAGTCAGCAGCCTTTTTTTCCATCTCAAGTCTTGTAGGATAGCAAAGTCAGATTAATTCAAAAAGGCAGCTCATGAAGAGACGGCTGTGGGCTTCTCACTGCTTTGTGAGCAGACCTTCACGAAGTCAGTCAAAAGCAAAATATCCTGACCAATGCATTTTACTGCCATGTCTTATTACAAGAGGAGATTACGTTGGACAGGAAAGCATAACCAAGTGAACCTCTAGCACAAACTTTGCAGAAAGCCATCAAAGGCGGCCTCAGTGTAAAACCCCTTGCAAAATTTTCGTTGTAGCCTGAGTGCTTCAATAAGATTTGACTAGCCAAAGTTAAAAGGGAAAAAAATATTTTTTTTATTTTAATGTAGTGGATAAACTGCAAAATAAAAATGTATTTTTATAAAAATTAATGGTTATTCATTACCTGTCATTAAACACACAATATAACACAAATATTAAACACACAATATATATTTTTTTACATTATATTAATATCAAACTATAAATAGTCACCAAGCAAAGGTATCTGGCAAATTAATTGGTTTATATTTCTTTTGGAAAATCCAATGCGTCATAAAGAATTTTATACAAATAAAGAGCTGCCCAAAAAATATAGACACACTTTAACATGAAAAAGCTGACTGCTGACAGTCACATGATGGCATATGCAATGGTGCAACTACTGACATCTTTAGAGGAAACATAATACTACACATTTCTGCCATAATTCAATTAATGTTATATAACATACAATAACAACTATTGAAATATTGAATGTATACATTTTTATGGGCCAATTTGTATGTGCATATGTATACATGTATATGCATACAGTGTGTGTGTGTGTGTGTGTGTGTATGACATAATGAAATATCAAACTTGAAGTGTCTGACATTTCATTATGCCTTATGAGCCACTGTTAACTTCCTAACAGCTGAACTCTTACTTTCTTTTAAATTCAAATTTGATTCCTCAACCTACATGCATTGCTTTAAAAAAGTATCTGTTAAGTGATTTAGCCACCGAGCCACGGTGAGTTATAAAGGTAGCTATATCTCCATCTGCTGGATCTAACAGCACTTTAAAGAAGAACTGTCTGATATTTCAAGGTAGGTAAGGTGTGCTAGACACTGGAGAAGACATGAGAGGACAGAATGTGTATTTCCTTTGCCTGTATTAAGGCTTTAGACCTCAGGGACAAAGTTACAATCCAGTGTTGCTTGGAAACTTCATTTTAAGAGGCACATGACATTGAGGGACCTGAATTTAGATGAACGCTGATGAGAGGATGCAATGTCAGTGGGAATTTTAATGGTTTAACTCTCCAATTACAAAATGCAAAAAGAGAACAGCAGCTCCACGGGACTAACTACAAACTTGTTTTAGTGGTTGGAGCCCTGCAGCACTCTGTGCATATTAAAGTCACTGACTCTACTGAACTCGAAAGTTGTTGTTTTTTTTTGCAAGACAAAATTTCTAAATGGGATTTTATCATTGTTTCTTCTTTTTCATCATAAAACTTGTTTAAAAAATATATTATTATTATTATTACTATTTCAGTGAGTAGAGTGAAGCACCTGAACTTATCTAAAGAGGTTTGCTGTGCATATGAAGCTTACTCGCAGAACTATGACGTCCTAAGTATAAAACCTATGAGACAACTACAGATGAATAAGATGAACAGCACCTGAACAGCTATTAATTTCATCCAAAATAAAGATGCAATCTGAATAATAGAATTGTATCTGCAAGAAACAATGGTTGCGTAGCTTGTTGTTTTGAGCTGTGAGGATGTGCAAGGACACGGCTGCTAATTACAGCAGGTTTGGAGTACGCACCTGTTCCACCTCAGCACGTGTGCGTGCAGGAGGACAGACCGTGTCCTTGCCTTAAAACTAAACTGCAAGGTAATCGAGCTCAGATAACACAGAGTATGGTACAGATGTAATAACGGGATATGACATAACTCTTGCTACTTACTTCGGATTTTCACATTGAACAAAGGTTTATTTGGTGGATATCTGAAAGCCCTGATAGACAAATTATTAATTAAAAGTTTAAAGAAGTTCAGGTGCACTGTGGTGTTTTTCATGAGCATACTACAGAAACAAACCACTTTTCAAAGAAAAAATGTCATGGGGGTAAAAAAGAACATATTTTGCAGAAATCGCAATGTTTGCAAACTTGCGACCTGCTTGCAAGAAAAATGCTCAGTGCTTGATCAATGTCTGGAAGCCTACTGTGCACCGATATCTATATCGCTGTCTTTCTGACAGCTTAAAAATGGCCTTATCGCATCAACATTTTATTCTGCGACTTTCCTTCCATGCATGTTCTTAGTTCTTATCCAGGTACAATTTAACCAAGCAATCTTATCATCAGGCATAATAATTCCATCCTTCCTTGATTTATAGCACTAGATGCATACGGTATGCACCTGGCGAACTGAACATCTGCAGAAAACCCATCGGTGTCTTTCGAAATGCTTCCTCTGAGACACCTTACTTATTATCAGTCAGAGAGAAAGTCGAGGCAAAACGGTGCACTTTAACATTTCTGTCGTGGATCAATCTGACTATTTCTTAAGAATATGTAGAACAGCTGAAAGGTGACTTATTTAGTTTCTTCAAAATATTTTCATAGGGGTAAAGAATTTCTCGCAGAAGTTGCAATGTTGGCAAAGAAACTTCTGAATGTGACTCGCTTGCAAAAAAAATTGCTCAGTGCTTGATCACTGTCTCAGAGCTAAAACATGCTGAGGCAGCACAGCCAGTGGAGAAATCACAGGAGAAACCAGGAAAATAGTACACTGTAATCATGGCAACTGTAGTCCTCTCCCCGTGACAGCTTAACAAATGCCTGAGGTTAGCATGTCAACTTTTTAATTTGAGCAATACAGTAATGATACATGTCTAAAAGTTTTTTTTTTTTTTAACAATATGCAAAGCAAATTCAAGCTAAATAACAATTATATAAAATTCCTTGTCATTCTTGGCACCAAATGACACACAAATTAAAATGTAGAGCAAGTTCATGGGGAAATTTAACTTGCCTCTTCATTTGACAAAAGGCTGTTTTTGTTTTGTTTTTTAAATAAAAATGACACTTTTTTAGGCTAAAAGTTCTAATTTGCGACCTGTCGATATTATTTTTGTTCCTGACCGAGCATGTGTTCAAACATAGTGAGAATTACTTACCAACTTATTGTCACCTCTTTCCTTGGTATTACTTAGCATGACAGTCAATTAACCCCTGACCTTCCTGCGTTCACAACCTCTACGAGAAAGGCCATATAATTTAACGCCGCATGAGCTGGTGAGCCAGGAAATATTGGTTTGCATTCACCACATCCTTTAAAAAATGTACAATCTATAAAGACAGGGCTGAGAGTAAAGCACCTGTAAACACCTTATCACAGATTTAAAAAAAAAAAAAAAAAAAAAAAAATACATGCCAGGCTTTTCGAATGTGCATAAAATTTATTCTGGCATCTCACTTCTGTCAGGCAGACTGTGGAAATGTGTCATGTGTACAAAACATTTTTGTGACCCCATTTGATTTTAAGCTTCAATATAGTAAGCAATACTGACATATTCCCACCAGATGCCAAGTCATAAAAGACTTCAACATGTTTTTGCTGCTTCTTAAGTTTCCTCATTCCCAAGGGAGCTGTTGAGTGTCTTTTTTGCATATTTCAACTAATGGCTCAGAGCACAAGGTCAGTCATTGTACAGTCCCACTGGAGCAGTTCAATAACTCAACACTGGCTTTCTGGCAATCCTAAAATTTTAACTCACAGTTGCTCAGAGTCCAGGGCTGTAAAAGGATTTTCTCTCATGGGAGATACGAATGAAATAACAGGGTGACCAACAAGTCACCTGAGTGAATTACTGTACACACACTCTGTAATAAACATGAATATAGATGAGGTTTGTTCAAAAAGCTAAAATCAAAATATCATACCTTTGATGATACTAGAATGATGTAGGTTTTAAAGTAAAAAAAATATATATATAGTCAAGGCAGGACCTCTACCCCTGCCTAATTTAATCATTTAAACTAGGGCTGCACAATAAAAAAAAAAATTATAAATTAAAAAACATGATTATTTTTACACATGTTGCAATTTAAACTATTCAATGCTTCAACTATTCAAAACATTTTTATAGCCAAACGATCTCATTAAAAGGATGTTTGCCAATATCCATCCATCAACTTAAAATAATAAAGCAATTAATTAATTAAATCATACTATGCATATATAATCTGTAATAATTGCAGTCTTTTGCAACATACTGCGATTTAGAATTTTTATTTTTTTTTTGCGATTTTTTTAATTGTGTGACATCAAAAGAAATAATAAATATTTATCCTTTTCCAACCAGTAAAAACACTATATGACCCATCGTTAATGGAAACCTAACCAAAATCACAGCCATGTGTGCTTATTGAGCATTAGTCATCATTTTCCCCTGTAATAAGCATCACCTCTCACCTCAGACTTTTATCTAGATTTTGGGCCATGGTTAAAGGGAGTTGCTCATTTAGCCACAAAAGGATTAGTACACTCACGCACTGATGCTGGATGAAGAGGCCTTGAGCGCAGTTGGAATTCCGGGGTTGAGGTCAAGGCTTTGTGCCACTTAAATTCATACAAACCATCCTTGGCAAATAATTTCTTCATGGAGCTCACACTTTGTGCACAAGGGCATTGTCAGGCTACAACATATCCTAGGGTCATATCTGAGACCCTTAATTCCAGTGAAGGAAAATTGTACTCCTACATCATAAAAAAACATTCTACACGTGTGATGCTTTTTGGCAGCTGTTTGGAGAAGACCCATTTATACCGTGTGGTGGTCTTGTTGGCGCAGACCGTTGGCCATATATTCTATTGTATTTTAAGCTGCAAACAATATAATATCTGTTAATGCTTACTTGGTTTCAAAGGAATTATTTCCTACTGTATGTATCAACACTTTTTTGAAAGCCACGAAAATAGCACTCGTCATTTGTCATTACTTGTCATTATTTATTTTTTTGTTGATGACAGCCAAACTGGGTACCTTTGTTAAAATAACGAGAGGGAGGGTGGAGAGTAGGTTTTGCTTTCAGTCACACAACCTTAACAGCTGACCTACTTCTGAATTTCCACCGCAGTATAAAAATGGCAAAATATGCTAATATATAATAAATACCTACAAAGAAAAAAAAATTGTTTCTATTAAATTGTTTAACAAAAGTCAAGTTAAACAAAACAAAACAATCAAAACCACACTAAACGATTAAAGAACAATTATTAGAGAATCAAGAATAGATTTATTAATAATCAAACCATTCATAAAACTGAAACAGCCAATGAAAAAACAAAGATTTTCCTTATAAAATTTAAATATAAAAAACACTAATTCAAGTTTCAAAATATTGATGTCTGTGTCCTTGAAAACATGGTCAAAAGGCATGTCTAATCTCTCACTGTACACTGATAACGAATACAACTGCAGAATCCTGACATTGGACCCGGAGAAAAAATGTCACAGCGATCCTTATCTGACCTTATTTGACCTGAGGGCTTTCCTTTTCTAAGAGTTCTTGTTTCCTCTCGAAGTATAATTTATTTAAGTATTCATCTGGAGTGATACCAATTTCCTTGAGCTCCGCCATGATCTTCTCCAGCTTCGCCAAGGACCTGACACCCTTTACCTTACGGCCAGTAATGTACAGCGTGAAACGCTTGAAGTCCATGAGCTCACAGGAGTCCAGAAGGCAAAGGTTCTTCACACTTTGGCTTGTGTCCAGCTTGGGGAAGAAGGTCAGGCCTGACGTTCTCTCCAGCTCGCTGAGGCTCACCTGGTACTCCTTCAGCTGATGATCGAAACCGATAGGAACATTGGGAACTACAAAGGCCCCGAGCGCCAGCACGTCAGATGAATGATCTTTCCTCGCAAGGATCACTTTGTAAAGATGAGTGGGCACGGCGACGTCGTCTTTTCCGATCAGCTGATTGAGTCATGTGTGGAACATTAAAGACCAATTAAATCAGACTTCATTCATAAACACAGAGTAGTTTTATTGATTAAAAATACGGGGGAAGCATTTCACTCACACAAACAAACCACAGAGGTGTGTCTGCTCTATGGTAAATATAACGTCATGTGTATAATAATACACATATAACAATAATGATAATGCAGTAAGCATTCGGAGGAAGTCATTAGAACTTCAAACGCATTCTGCTAATTGCCCAGGAGAAACCACACTGGCACAACTGCTTCATTCCACAGAGGCACCAGGGAAATAAGGGATGTATCTAAGCTACCGTCTCTCTTAGGGCCTGAGTGTGCACAGATCAAGGTAACATGGCTCCTGTCGCTGCCAATTTATGATACACACTAGCCCTGGGGGTAGCTGTCTGAGTCGATTTAGCCTTAACGGAAAGCCAACTCTCTCTCTAGCCAGCTGGAGCTCTCGCCTCATGCCTCGTACAGAGCAAAGGACACACACGGACTTTGCTTCTTTTAATAATAGCAAATGTACTGTTTGTCATCATTTGTTTTTCATTATTAAATAAATGTTCAAATATCATCATGATTTTTACTTTATTTATTCTCACTCTTTAGTGGCATTTTTTAATCTAGCCTTATCTACTTTTTTTTTTATCCGTTTTTCATTATATTTGTATTTTACCTTTGGTGGTGCTTACTTACACGTCACCTAGCAACAAATCAATCTTCCTCCAGAGATCAATGCATTTTATATTATCTAATCATTTAAGGCTTACTGTGAATATATTCTTTAAGCTTCACCTTCATTTTGGGCAGTAAGAAGCTCAGATTATTCACACTGCCTTAAAAATAATTAGCCAAACAACCATGTAACATTCATGCCCACCCAGTCTGCTCAGAAACATCTGGCAGAGTTATTTATTCAATCAGTTTGTGAAGCTGTAAATGATCTCTCTCTCTCTCTCTCTCTCTCTCAGAGTTTGCCCTGGAGGGTGTCATGGCTCAAAGCTCTGTTACATCCTAAGACAGAACACAACTTTACTCCAGCCTAAAAAAAAAAAAAGTACTAAAACACAACAATCAGTGTTTCAGATTTACCAAATTAATACTTCTGCAAGTCGATTAGTTTCAACTCTTTCAAAGGCAAGAAGTTTCACTTTTTCTTTTTTTTTTTTTGATGCTTTGTGCAGTTATGTTGATTTGACATTTCATAAACGTGAAAGATACTTTTGAGTTGGGAATAACTCCTTGACTTGACGTCTCAGTTGTGACTTTTCTGTCGAGAAAGCTTCCATCCACAGCCATTTTATTTCCTTTAAATATTTCCAATTTAAAAGAAAAACCTGTGCCTGCCCTGTTTGCTGTAAACAGTGATGTTACTGTGTACAATTTGGGATTTTTGGGTGATGTTTGGCTGGGACAGAGAGACTGGATTGGCCGGTAATATGAAGTGCTAATGTAAAAGCAGGAAGCAATGCACAAGTGTACTGCTGACATCTAGTGGTCATGAATTAGCTCATTACACTCTACCCATCTGCTATCAGGATACTTGACTTGATTGAAGAGTGAAACACTGGAGGGGTCTATATAAAAAATTAAGTGACATATTTGTGACACAAACTTGATTTCTTTGTGCTTATTTTACAATTTATCAGCATTATCCAGAACATTTTTTACTATGTGCAAATATATCGCAGCTGTCATAACAAACTTTTAATAGCACACTGTTTTCATGTTTTACAATATACAATGCCTATGTAGAATTTGCAATGAAGTAAGGCTCAATTTATTGTATGATAAAATTTATGGGAAAAAAAAAAGAATTTTGAATTTGATTTAATGAACATGATTTTAAAAAAGCTGACGGTTATTAAAACACCAATTAAATTGAATGCTTAATGCCATATTATCCAATCTACTAATTTAATAATCGTATACTGATTAATCATAATAAGTAACTACAGTAACTTGTTGCCAGCTTCGACATCTACAGTATATTCATGGCGAGAGTCAGTTTTTGTTAATCGATATTAAAACTAGATAAGATGTTTAAGATTAATTTCTTCTAAGACATTTGTGATGAATTTCACTTAATAGTAAAAATGTGTGTGTACTCCGCAGTTGAACTTTGGCTCTTTGACTTTGGCGTATGTAGAATGTACTGATGAGTGTTACAGAAGTACTGACAATACCTGGTACTTCCCATAACGTGGTGCATCTCATTCTCTCTAAAGCTTTAAATACAAAAACATAATGAACTTTGCTGGAAACACCCAATACCACTTTTAACCAGTTCACCAAAAAAGACTGTAATGAATACCTTTTTTGTAGAAATAATTTATGTGGACAGTGTAATGAAGATAAATAAACAATAAAATATTGTAATATTATTTTTCTATTTAATGTTTAATGTCCCCAGGGCCCTGTAAGTGAGAGCTTACCATCTCTCTAGGAAAGTGCACCGTGTTCCTGTACCTGATAAGAGACGGTTTTCTTTTTATCCTCTACTGGTTGTGGAAGAGTAAGTGGTCCTGAAATTACCCAAACATCGCGAAACCTCTCCGTCAGCTCTCTGCAATACATCTCCAACCTTAAAACAAGACAAATCTCTTCTTAGGAATATGCAAATGCTCAGAGTTATCTTCCCCCAGCTGTAATCAGATATCGCTCGTTACCTGTTCCAGAAACCGGCATTGTTCTCATAATTCTGTGGGACGATATTAGACAGATAGAACGTCTCCACCATCGATTGCTGTTCAAGATAAACAAGTTACACTGACATGATGAAGCACAAGCAATATTTCTAAGCTTTTTTTCGCATTATAGTTAATTTAGGCTTTTATTTCTCTGTATATTAAACACTTTATAACTACAACACTGCCTGGATGTAAAAGAAATGTATAATCTGATCTAGGCTGATTTTGTTTGACAATCATTGAGATAACGGCTTATGAGAATAAATGTTGCCTTGCCTCAGAAAATTTATTGTCGCCAGCTGGTGCCATGTGTCCTCGGGACCAGCCGCTGCCGAGGTAGTCTTCATTGTGTGCTGTGAACAGCTCTGGGACGTTCGGGTCTGGCTTGAATTTGCAGTGCTTCCTGTCGGCTTTTCCTAAAAAGAAATCATTAAAAAATTACAAGTCAGCAGTCAGAAGTGAATTTGATTTGTTTGATTGAAATGCTGTCAGTTAATTTCGTGAATATCCACATTCATGAGTTGGGGAAGACATGTCTAGATAAATTCACCAAAGATTTCTGAACACCTGCGCATTCCACCTATATGTAAATCTTCCACATGAATTAACTATAATCATTGAATAATATTCGGACTTTCGGACTTCACGGCTTTCGGACTCATGATTGGAGGATTTTCGGAAAAGGTTTGTTCATCCTTTTCCATCATCCTATCTCTGACCAGATTCAGTTTTTTTTTTTTGCTTTATGTTCATTTAATTAATACACAGTGTGAAATTAAAACAATAGAGTAAATAAATAAAATCTTCAGCATGATATTGACTGAAATCTGTAAACAGACTAATAAGTGATCCTAAATCCAAGTTAAAATTGGTTCAGCTTAAGCCTGTTCACACTGGACAAGTTCTGTGGTGGACTAGTTCAGTATAAAAAGTTAAATAAATGAATAAATAATAATATACAACAGGCGTTCAAGTCAAACTGAGACTTTTGTAAAAATACTTTTTTTGTAAAACGAAAAAAAGTTTTTCCGGGGCGGGCTGGAGCTTATCCCAGAAGACTTACGGCACGAGGCCAGGTACACTCATCCCAGGGTACACACACTCATCCATACACTATGGGGCAACTTGGGAATGCCGATTAGCCTTATCTGCATGTCTTTGAACTGTGGGAGGAAACCGAAGTACCTGGAGGAAACCCACCAAGCATGGGGAGAACATGCAAATTCCATGCATACAGACTCCAGGCGACCCAAGAGGTACAAGGCGACAATGCTAACCACTATGCCACCATGCTGCCCAGAACACAGTTATGTAAAAAAAAAAAAAATCTTTTTGTTTCTCTATGCAATCCCCTGCTACACAAATCCACTTTTCCCAGTGTTTCACTAATGCTTAGATACCATCAAAGTAGAAGGTTTTCACAGTACACCGGAGGCATAATCAGACAACCTACTTCATGTCTGAAATGCTGACCTCCCAGAAAATCTTTTAATGGCCCAGGAAGTCACTAATGAAGTCAGGACTGTACAGGGAATATAGCAGTAACTCCCAGCCGAGTTCCCGTAATGTGCGAGTGGTGTTTGTGAATGACTGTGTGTACAGTTCCTACAGACTGAAGCAAGTTTCCAACAAGTTAATCAGGCTTCTCACTTGCTGAATGCCCACAGAAACGACCACAGTGGGCTCTGAAGCACCCCATCCAGGATTGATATTCACAAACATACAGGCTTCTTTAAAACATTTGCACTCTTTAAAAGTTTTCCTGCAGCTAAGAGTCTCATCACTGTACTGTGCTTGACGTCATCTGGTTTTATTGGCAAGACACTTTACCAAAAGTCCCGGTTTGACTTGAACACCCCTTGTAAATTACAATATTAAAGCATTTGAATACTTTATCCAAGGCTTATATTTTTAGATACAGATTGTATTTCAGCAGAAATTGATCATTGTCCTTTGGCTCAAACTGCACCTCACAGCAGACTTCTAAAATATATAGAAGTATATGTATATATAGTTTCTCCTCTAACTTACCAAGTAGTTTTTCAGCAGACAGATGCTCAGCCACCCATCTTGGCGTTCTTTTGCTCTGATCGTAAGACAAGATGTGATTGGTGTAGTATCTGGTCTCAGCGCCATCCACAGGCAGCCCGTAGAGCTTTATGATTCTCTGTGCTGCACTATCTGAGAGAGGGGAATGAACACACACACACACACACACAGTTTACTGCACAAACAAAATAAATCATTTATACCTGCTTATACTCACAGAGACATGTTTGAGAGAGGACATTGCCTGGATAAAAGAAAATCCTTAAAGAAAATTCCTAATTAGGAATGTCTTCCCTGTCCTAAGCTGAGCACTAACTTACTTGTTCATTAGGAAGACGGTCGGAACGCAACCACTGATATTTTTTTAGAAAATAAGCATATAAATTACATTAAATTAAAATGGCTAGTTTATTTTGTAAATTATAATACAATTAAATAAAACACAATTAAATTTAACATAAAATAATTCAAATAAAGTATTTAACATTTAACTACATACACTAAAATTAAATAGAAATAAATCAAATACAATTAAATTAAATGCCATTAAATTCAATGTAAAAATAACATTAAATATAATATGAAATTAAATATAATTAATAAATAAAATGTCTACTTTTAGAAAGGAAAGTCTATTTTTATTGCATTATAAAATAAAATTAAGCAAAATTAAATACAATTAAATGATTTTTTTTTTATTACATTTAAATAAATTTTATTATATACACCAAAAATAAATTTTAAAAAAATAATTATATAATAAATATTATATATATATATATATATATATATATATATATATATATATATAAATTAAAAATAACAAAACTACAAAATTAAATTTTATTTAAATTATATGAACATTTTTATTCCTTATATAAAATGATAATATATAACCCAAGCCATATAGGGACAATGACAGAATTTGCCTAATGTGCAGTAATGACACCCAGAAGCTCCTGTCCTGAATTGTTTGATTTTTATTGTAAACTGTGACTAGTTACAAGTGCTAACAACAGTTTAAAACTATAACTATACCGAAACTAAAAGTGCTATTTATCAGGTAATAAACAGCTTGTAGACTGTTTCAGTGCTGTTATAGATAATAGTTCCTGAACAACAGGCTATTATGCTATCCCGCGCGCTACCTTTCTCCTGCGCGCTCTCCTCCGGGTGAACGTAGATTCTAACAGCTGCCACGCACGCGCCCGTGCTAACAGTGACTCCACACACAAAACCACCGAGGAAACGCGCAAGTCTGACACCAGCGGCCATTCCGCCTCAACAAATATAACCCGAAATGAGCTTTAGCTTCTCTCTGATTCTCGGCTTCCTGCGTTTTCTTCTTCTTTGTGGTTTGTATTGGCGGTTGGCAAACAACGAAATGATGCATCACCGCCACCAATGGGTAAGGAGTGTGAAACAGGATTCTGTTATGTATAACGTCATCTCTCACACTCATTCATTGTCTATACTGTACCACTCATCCTGTACAGGGACGTGGGGGCTTGGAGTACCCTGAGCATGCAAACTCACACAGACCCAGGAAGGGACTCGAACCCTCGACCCTGAAAGTGCATGGTGACAGTACTATCCACTTATACTGTATTAAATAAATAAACAACATATTTATTTGTAATGCCTCTTAAGGTTTGAATTAGGTCCCTTCTTCCTTCCATGTAACATGACATGTTCTAATTAATGCTTCTTCTTGCTCACATGCGCTGCTTTGAGCCTCGTTAGCGCAGTAGGCAGCGCGTCAGTCTCATAATCTGAAGGTCGTGAGTTCGAGAGCTATTTTAGGGCAGTGGAGGCTCAATCTGACAGCTCAAGGCTGTCGGTTACTGGGTTACTGATCGGACCTGACCCCGCCTTCCTAACTGGTATATGTGAAAAGAAAAATGATTTCACTCTTCTGTAAGAAGAAGGAAACTGGAGTACCCAGTGTAAACCTGTGAATGATCATTATTTGCCTGTAGTGTGCTTCTCTAGTCTGTATAGCATACTATTTAAATCAATTCAGTTTTATTTGGATAGCACTTTTAACAGTGAACATTGTCGCAAAGCAGGTTTCCAGACTTAAAAGAAAATTCCGGAAATGAGTATGAAATGTGTGAGGAAATATGTATAAATCAAAATGATCAGATTGTGACGGCAATAGGAAGAAACCTTGAGAGGAACCAGACTAAACAGCGAACACATCCTCATTTAGGTGATTACAGATAGCAGAAATTATAGTCATAATGTGTGTTAAGCGTAATATGGAGTCCAGTTTCGTTATTGGAGGCTCGCATTCAAAACTGTAGGAATTTCAGTCCTGAACTAGTGAGCGACTGCAGTCACAAGTCATCAGAGGACATGATGAGTCCAGGGCCGTCTTTGTGATAAAGTTGAATCGTCCCCAGTCACCACATGCATCCTAAACAGTCCACATGGGACTCCATGCGACGCGACTATTATTGACCCTGGTATGTGCATCTCTTAGGTCACTGGTGGCTCAGTGGTATGTATTTCCACCATGCAGAAGGCTGGGTTCGATTCCCAGGCAATACTTAAACCCCAGCCACTGGAGGGGTTTGGTCCCAAGCCTGGATAAAATGGGAGGGTTGCATCAGGAAGGGCGTCCAGCATAAAACCTGTGCCAAGCTTGTATGTGCGGACCACATGGTTCACTCTGGCGACCCCTTGCCGGGAGCAGCCAAAAGGCCAACAAGTATGTGCATCTCTCCTATCTTTCTTTTAATCTGATAAAACCATCAGCATTTTTTTTTGCTCCCATTTCTTCTACCACCTTTCCTTCTGCCTCTGCCTATTTAATGTTCTAAAAAACATTTCATAAAATATTACACTTAGTCCCATTATTTTTGATTATATATACTGTATAGTGTTTGTTGAATTTCTATTAAAAATTTCTATTCTTTCTCATCCAGCTAGCTTAAGGTTTGAATAAGCTATACTGTTGTATTGTAAGAGAAAGAACTCAGTGAGAAGCTGGAGTCCTTCACATCTCCATCTTGTGGCAAAACAGAAAAATACACAACTGAGGTAAGTCCCTACACAATACTCTCACTCACTCATCATCTATACCACTTAATCCTGTATTCAGGGTCACGGGGGACCTGGAGCCTATCCCAGGAGACTTAGGGCACATGGCAGGGTACACCCTGGACAGGATGCCAATCCATCACAGGGCACAGACAGACACACATACACTCACTCATTCACACACTACGGACAATTTGGAAACTCCAATTAGCCTAACCTACATGTCTTTGGACTGTGGGAGGAAACTGGAGTACCCAGAGGAAACCCACCAAGCACGGGGAGAACATGCAAACTCCATGCACACAGAGACGGGAATCGAGCCTGGCCGGCTATCGAACCCGGCCAGGCTCGAACCCCTGGCGGTGCAAGGCGACAGTGCTAACCACTACACCACCGTGCCACCCCTACACAATACTTTTTTAGGTAAATATATACAATATACAATGTGGCCAAAAGTATGAGTAATCCTGACCAGCACATCCATATTTGGTTCTTCGCCAAGCTGGTGCCATGAAGGTAAAAGCATACAGTCATGTAGAGTGGTTTTGTACGATGTAGCATTAAGATTTCCCTCCCCAGAAAAACTAATAAGAGGCCCAGACCTGTTCCAGCATGACATTGTCCCTGCATAAATCGAGCTCCATAAAACGTATGTTATGCAACGTAGTGAAAGAACTCGAATGTTATTCACGGATCTCAATCCCACTGAACATCTGTGTTTGAACTGGAGTTCTGACTGCACCCCAGGCCTCCTTACCCAACATCAGTGCTTGACCTCAGTAACACTCTTGTGGCTGAATGAACACAAATCCCTACAGCTAGCACAAAACTGTAGTAGAACAGCTGTCCAAAAAGAGTGAAGGTTATTATAGGAGCAAGTGGTTTAATTGGTTGAGTGTCCACATCCTTTTGGCCATATGCTGTTAATTCTGATTAATAATTTTAGTTAGACAAGTGGTGTCTAATTTAAATTACCAGTGCTGTTGTACCCCAAGAGTGTTGATAGAAGGGTACAACAGCACATTTCACTGTGTGCATCACTCTGATTAGGGGGTGCGGTGGCTTGGTGGTTAAGGGGTGTTAGTCAGGAGGTCCCTGGTTCACCCTGTTGAGCAAGGGCCTTCACCCCCAGGAATAATCAGGAATCAAGCAGGCAACCCGATCCCATACTGTGCCTTGCAAAAGTTTTCATACCCCTTGCACTTTTCCACATTTTGTCACGTCAGAAGCACAAACATAAATGTATTTTATTGGGATTTTATGTGATAGAAAACACAAAGTGTCACATAATTGTGAAGTGGAAGAAAAATGATAAATGGTTTTCAAATTGTTTTTACAAATAAAGTGTGGCGTGCATTTGTATCCAGCACCTTTTTTCCCTGATAGCCCTAACTAAAATACAGTGTATTCGATTCCCTTCAGAAGTCACCTAATTAGTAAACAGAGTCCACCTATGTGTAATGTAACCTCAGTATAAATACAGTACAGCTGTTCTGTGAGGCCCTCAGATGTTTGTTAGAGAACATTAGAGAACAAACAGCATCATGAAGCCCAAGAGACACAATAGACAGGTTAGAGATAAAGTTGTAGAGAAGTTTAAAGCAGCATTAGGTTCTAAAAAATATCCCAAGCGTTGAACATCTGACAGAGATTTGTTCAATCCATCATCCAAAAATGGGAAAGATAGCACAACTACAAACCTACCAAGACATGGCCGTCCACATAAACTAATTAATGCTCTCCTTGCCCGGCCTTTCAGTTTAGGAGGATGGCCATGTCTTTGTAAGTTTGCAGTTGTGCTATACTCTTTCCATTTTTGGATGATGGTTTGAACAGATTTCTGTGAGACGTTCTAAGCTTGGGATATTGTTTTTAGAACCTAACCCTGCTTTAGGTTATCCCACTCTGTGTTATAACCTAAATACGGTGTCCATCCCACTCGGGAAGGTGCTGCTCTCATTTCTTGCAGTATAGCACATAGTCTCAGAAGAGGCCTAGTTAATCGGTGACAATCCAGAGCCCAGGCCAGGGAGCAGACAGACAGGCTAAACCAACCGTCTGCTAGCTGCAGAGAGTCGTCACTCAGGGTTCATCATACTGAGACTGTGTCTGTTCCCCGAGCTAAACATAAATTTAGAAAGACTCAGAAAGTCTGTTTTAGTAATTTAATTAACATAGATACCACAAACTCAAAGTACACTGAATTCGCAGCCAGCACCTCTGATCTGAAGCTAGAACTGTTAAATATTAGATCTCTCGCATCTAAAGCAGTTATTGTTAATGAAATTATCACAGATCAGGAGTTTGATATATTATGTTTAACAGAAACCTGGATTAAACAGGACGAGTATGTAGCTCTAAATGAAGCTCGTCCTCCTGGATACAGCTACATACACCAGCCTCGGCTAACTGGTAGAGGAGGAGGAGTCGCAGTTATTTATAACGATAATCTGTCTCTCGTACAAAACCACAGTTTTAAATTTAATGCATTTGAAGTTCTCTATAGTAACATAAAGTCAGCTCAGTCGATCCCGCTAATCATCATTTACAGACCCCCAGGGCCGTACTCGGAGTTTCTCTGTGAATTTGCAGATTTCCTCTCAAACCTTGTTGTTTCTGTAGACAAAGCGTTAATTGCTGGAGACTTTAATATTCATTTTGAGAATCCAGAAGACCCTCTGAGAACAGCATTCTGTATTGTCCATACTGGACTCAGTAGGAGTAAATCAGTGTGTAGTAGGACTCACTCATAAAGCAGGTCACACTTTAGATTTAATATTATCCTTCGGATTAAGTATAGGAAATATAACCACAATTCCACAGTCTGAAGTTATCTCAGATCACTACCTTGTCTCGATTAAAGCGTGTCATTGTAATAATGTATGCACAGCACCGCGCTTCCACCTTAAACGTACATTTACATCAAATACCGCACAGAGCTTTATCAATAATCTTCCAGAGTTATCAACTTTGATTGGATCGCCATCTGACTTCACAGAACTCGAACAGGCGAATGAATATCTAGAGTCAGCACCTCATTATAGCTTAGATAATGTAGCTCCAGTTAAAAGGAAAATGATTAGAGATAAGAAACTCGCTCCTTGGTATAATGACCACACACGTGCTTTAAAACAAACCGCTCAAAACTTTTAATGTAAATGGCGCCAAACTAAATTGTTAGTATTCAAAATAGCTTGGAAGGAGAGCATCCTGAACTATAAAATAGCTCTCAGTGATGCTAGATCAACGTATCTCTCCACTCTTATAGAAAATAACAAAAACAACCCGAGATTTTTATTTAATACCGTAACTAAATTAACTAAAAACAAGACCACTGCAGAAATCTCCACAACAACATCATGCATGAACTTTTTCAATAACAAAATCATAAGTATTAGGCAAAAAATTCAGGCTTTGAAACCAGACAATTTAAATAATTCAGATGAACTAACCACATCACATCAGAACTTAGAATACTTTACTCCCCTTGAAGCAAGGGAACTAATTTCACTCATCTCTTCTTCAAAATCGTCAACCTGTTTATTAGATCCTATACCGACACATTTTCTCAAACAGATAGTACCAGCAATAATAGAACTCCCGTTGAAAGTAATTAACTGTTCACTCAGTAGTGGGTATGTCCCCAAATCCTTTAAATTAGCCGTTATTAAACCGCTAATCAAGAAACCTGACCTTGACCCCAGTCAGCTTTCTAATTACAGGCCGATATCAAACCTTCCCTTTATCTCCAAGATTCTGTAAAAGGTAGTATCACAGCAGCTATGTTCACATCTACACAGAAATAGCATAAATGAACTGTAACAGTCAGAATTTAGGCCTCATCACAGCACAGAGACAGCACTTGTTAAAGTAGTAAACGACCTCCGATATTGACCTCTGATCAGGGTTGCGTCACTATACTTGTGTTACTGGACCTCAGTGCAGCTTTTGACACCATTGATCATAGTATTCTCCTTCACAGATTAGAAAAGGTAGTAGGAATTAAGGGAACTGCCCTCTTGTGGCTCAGATCCTATTTGACTGATCGTTATCAGTTTGTAGATTTAGATGGTGACCATTCCTCATGTTCTCAAGTGGAGTTTGGTGTTCCACAGGGTTCAGTTTTAGGCCCACTGCTTTTTTCCCTTTACATGCTTCCTCTGGGCAACATAATTGGTAAACATGGTATTAGTTTTCATTGTTATGCTGATGACACACAATTATATGTCTCAGCAAAATCAGATGAGAAAAACCAGTTTGCTCAAATTGAGCAGTGTGTGCAGGAAATAAGAGATTGGATGTTAATTAATTTTCTTCTGCTTAATCCTGATAAGACAGAAGTTCTGGTCATAGGACCACAAGTAGCTAGAAGTAAGCTTTCTGATCACACTGTAACTTTAGATGGCCTTTCTGTTCCATCAAATGCAACAGTAAAAGACCTTGATGTGATTATAGATTCCAGCCTTTCGTTTGAAGCTCATGTAGATAATATCACCAGGATAGCTTTCTTTCACCTTAGAAATATTGCCAAGATTAGAAACATATTGTCACTAAATGATGCAGAAAAACTAGTTCATGCCTTTATCACCTCTAGGTTGGACTATTGTAACGCTTTACTGTCTGGTTGTTTAACTAGCTGTATAAACAAGCTTCAGTTAGTACAGAATGCAGCAGCGAGAGTCCTCACTAAAACCAGAAGATACGAGCACATCTCCCCTATCTTATCTACACTGCATTGGCTCCCTGTGAAATTTCGCATCGATTTTAAGATACTACTTTTGACATTTAAAGCACTAAATGGTCTCGCACCACAGTATTTAAGTGAACTGCTAGTGTCTTACGATCCGCCACGCCTACTTCGATCAAAGAATGCAGGCTGCCTGTCAGTACCACGTATTATTAAAACTACAGCAGGGGGCAGATCTTTTTCTTACAAAGCCCCAAAGTTATGGAATAGTCTTCCTATTAATGTTCGGGACTCAGACACAGTCTCAGTGTTTAAGTCTAGGCTAAAAACCTATTTATTTAGCCAAGCATTTTTGTAAATAGATTAACCTTAGGTAAAGGAGCAGATCTGGGGGACTCATGGACGTAGAGTATTCTGGTGAACTGGTATGTTTAGATGCTGTCTTCCCCACTCTCATTGTTCACTCAGGTTTGTTGACGGTGAGGTAATTGGTTGCTTTACATCACAGGGAGCCCTCATGTCTGTGTTTCCTTCTGGCGCTCCCTTTTAGTTATGCTGTTATAGTTAGTCCTGCCGGAGTCCCTGCTTGCACTTTGCACTAAATATACATTCACCTTATACATGTTGACTGTGACCATACCTAACTGCCATCTCTCCTTATTTTCTGTTCTCTCCTCTTCTGCTCTCTCCTCTCTCTCTCTCCGTCGAGCTATACATGTCACTCCTGAGTGATCCAGACCCCTCTGCCCTCTGGACCCGTCTAACCCGTCCTGGAGTCCTGCTTCTGGTTGGAGATCTCATCGCATGGATGCCGCGTGTGGTCTGCCTGGATTCGTGTGGTGGCTGGGTATGGTTTCCATGAAGACTGTCCTGTCATCGATTTGTTGCTCTGGGGGCCTGTGACTTCAGTTGTTCGATAGCTCAGGACTGGAATCTCCTACAGTCTACCAGCCTCCAGGAACAAACTGGACTCCTTTTAATTTTAATTTTAAACACATCTCCTGTTATACTGAACTTCCAGTACACATTATTATGCTGATCAATCCCTGCTATCCGTTATCACCCAGATGAGGATGGGTTCCCTGTTGAGTCTGGTTCCTCTCAAGGTTTCTTCCTATTACCATCTCAGGGAGTTTTTCCTTGCCACCGTCGCCCTCGGCTTGCTCATCAGGGACAATCTTATCATTTTGATTCATACACATTGCATACAAACTTACTTCTTTTATTGTGTAAAGCTGCTTTGCGACAATGTCAATTGTTAAAAGCGCTATATAAATAAAATTGACTTGACTTGACTTAAGTGCATTAGTGGACTGGGGGATTATACAAAGAAATAAAGTTTGTTTTTAACTCTCATAACTGTGTTCTGTTATTCTGCCTAATGAAAAGTCCCAGTTTGACTTGAACACTCCTCCTTAGTATTATGGCCTATTTTGTATGGATTCATGACATATTAACTCCATTCAATTTCTAAAATGTGACACTACAAGATGTGAAGAATAACAAGGCAGAAATACTTATGGTACTGTCCTTAGGGTTATTCAATGACATTAAATATAATTATAAAGGCATATAAGTTATGGCATGGCCTTCATTTAAATTTAACAATAGATTATTGAAGAGAAACAGACTTACATTTAGGCATTTGGCAGACATCCTTATCCATACCGACTTACACTTTGTATTTCATTATAAATGTGGGCAATTGAGGGACAACTTTGCAGTCATGGGATTTGAACTTGGGACCTTCCAAACCATAGGGCAATGCCTTAACCACTGAGCTATCCCAGTCCATGCTTAATACAACTCAGGTTTTTTTCATTGGGGTTATCTGAAGTTGTGTATCAGAATGAGTCCAAAACCATCTCTGCATGTAACTGAAGCCTCCCTGTGCACCTGATGGCAGTATTCCTGTATCGACTAAGGATAGCTTATCTCAAATCACCATTAATTAAGACTGAGATGATCAAATGACTTTTCTGACACCTTGTCACTATTATACACTAAATGCTATACTTATTTTCTCCCGTATTGATTTATAAGCACTTATATTGTTGCCAGTGCCTGAGCTTATGTAGACTCAGTTCAATCCGGCACTAAGTAAACAGCCAAGCTCGGTAAATATCACTCTGGATTAGAGAATCTGCCAAATGCTGTCAACATAAATGTATGCCACCGGTAGCACTCGGAAACAGAGGCAATGACATCTGGGTACAAAGATTTATTGACACATAAGATGAAGACTTGCCTGTACTCAAGGATAAAATAGGAGCTGCTCATGATTCCAAGTATGACAGGATGATGGCGTGGGTTTTTATGTCAGTCAGTGGAAATAGATTATCTTGAATGCAACTCTCAGTATCAGGCATAATAGTGCAAGGAATAAAACAACAGGACACAGGGTTATAGGAAAGTAGGTCAAAATAGGGTGGTGTGATTGAACCAAACACATGGCAAAGGGCTGCCAACAACCTAAAATTGGATTATTGCCCTTTAACAGGACACGGTTGTTTTATTTCTTAGCAATTTGCCAATGATTATAATTTTCAAATATCTGATGTTTTGGAATTAACAAAATAATTTTCTGCTTTTATTTACATTATACTGTAGCAGCTATCAACTATTCTTTCCTTACCAGCCTTTTGATTCTTTCTCCATCTCTTCCTTACAATAAATAATAATAATAATGAATTAGAAATCAAAACTTTCTTACAAAGTAAATGGAAAACGCATACTCTTACTTTCCTGTGCGTAAAAACTTACCGTGTTACGTGCAAAGTGAAGGAAAGTTACATAAATGTTTAATTACAGAATACCTCTCTATATGAACAAATATACATTTTTAATGATTATTATTTATTATACTTCGATTATGTGAAATATCTGTTAAACAAGTCTGTGAATAAGGTGTCACTGTATGAATGATCAAATTTGAGCAAATTAATGGACATATAAAAGGAGTATATTAATAGCTATAATTTATGCTACAGTCAGAATGATTGTCTCAGGTGATTTTATAAAGAACTCAGCAGCACCATGAGATTAACCATGTTGGCATTAACGCTGGCAGCGAGTCACAGTGGATGTCACAGTGGATGTTCAGCAGTTTTTCAGAACAAGTTCAACTCAAACCTGGGCTTAAAAGGCATAAAACCTATCGACATTTATAGAAGACCTCAAGCACAGTATGGTGATGAGCCTCGCAGCCACAGTAAAATATCTGAATGGTGCAAACGTTTTAAAGAAGGCCATACATCCGTCAATGACTATCCCACCAATGACCAGATGGCTTGGAGGCCACTGCAGTCATTTCCGTGAACGTTCACTGAGTGGAACACCTGATCCTTGAAAAGAGACCGACACCAACTTCTGTTAGTGGAAACTGTACACATGATCATTGTGCAACACTACTTGCTGATGAAAGTTATTGTCACATCACTGTACTGTACATTCCTCATCTTGCTCCTAACCATTTCCACGTTTGGGCCATTAAAGGAGTTCCTGGGAGGCCAGCGTTTCAGATGTGAAGCAGGCTTCAGCGTACCGAGAAATCTTTCTGCCTCACAGGTATCCAAGCTCTAGTGAAATGCTGAGATAAGTGCATTAGTGTACTGTAGAAGGGGGATTATATAGAGGAATAAAGATGGTTTTCACTCTCATCACTGTGTTGTTATCTTGCAGTGTAAAAAGTCCTTGCCACTTGAAAGACCCTCATAGAAATGTCAACCAATTACTCTTGACCTCCTGACTGTATATACTGGAGGGAGTATGCATAAATGGTGCTGTCATTATGGTATGGTTCCCACAATATATATGGAAATACAGTATCTTTAAATGAAAGCTGACATTATCTACTCCATGTCATGATTTCATAAAGTCTTAATATCATATTTGTTGCGCTCACCTGTGGCTCCAGGTTCAATCCTGTGATAAAAATCTGTAGGATCTGGAGGCCCTTAAAACTGACAATGATTAATGTGTTATTGTCTAGTACACACTTTTATTAACACAAAAGTAGGTCGCAGCTTAATCACTGATCTTAAAGTAGGCTAAACT
Source organism: Clarias fuscus (assembly GCA_030347435.1). Taxonomy (NCBI): domain Eukaryota; kingdom Metazoa; phylum Chordata; class Actinopteri; order Siluriformes; family Clariidae; genus Clarias; species Clarias fuscus. The sequence continues at coordinate 28,471,344 of CM059207.1, read as the reverse complement.
AAAAGAAGATTTAAACCTGATTTAAAAGAGAAAAAAGAAATACAAATAAAGTGTGTGTACCTTATAAAGCCGGGACAAAACGAGCAGGCAGGGTTGTTTTAATCAGCATTTTATTGTTTACTTTCATATACAAAAAAGATAAAATTGAAATAATCCTTTCTAGTCCTTTTTTTTTCTGAGTCAGGGTGTAGTTGCTTCACACTGGGCAAATACTACATTCATACTTGTTTATTCTGGCACCAATGAAGAGCAGAAGCACCCACATCCCGACATCTAGGCAAAACTAGTCCAAACTCTGGATACGTAGTTCTAAAATTACCACAGTAAAAAGGAACAATGATTCACTGCAAAATTAAAGAACTATGTTACAATGAGCGTTCGAAAAAAGAAAAGAAAAAAAAAGAAGAAGAGAGAGAGAGAGAAAAAAAAAAAAAAAGAAGTCGTCCTCAGTTCAATACGGCAATACAATGGATGTCTGACCGTCCCAGGGCATTTCATATAGGCTATATAAAACTTTTTCAACATACTTTTCAATCCAAAAGAGGGCCTACAGCAACAAGCTCAACTCTCTGTATACATTTTGTCTTATACAGAATTTTTTTTTCTTTTAGTATAGTTGTTAAAATCAGTAGTACAAGCCATCTCTGTTCTACAAGTTTAGCTACAATAGTGAAACATAACCTACAACATGTACATTTCACATATTCCAATATAGAAACAGCACTTAAAATATGACCCCTTGACAAGACAAGTGAGAACGCCTTCTTTCACCTCTCATGCGCCACTTCTGTTATAATATACGGATAGAAAGAATACAGCAGGGGACTGGAGGGGAAGGAATGGTGGGGGGGGTTAACTGGTTATTAAACAGATTTGGAGGTTGGGTTTTTTTCCACATGATGCAATTTTTTGGATAAATAATAATAATAATAATAAGCCATGCTTAACAATTTTCCAATGCTTAATAAGGTACTATTAAGACGAGAGGGATTATCCACTCCTTGTGGGAAAGCAGCCTTATGCAAGACTATTAAAACCAGTGTAAGAGTTAAAAAATAAAAATAAAAAAATAAAACGAAAGCTTTGTATTCGCCGTATATACTCCCCTGAAGAAAAGGCTTTAATACTCGAGTGCTGGCTCACAACCCTGCTACACTTTAACCTGAACACTGCTATCTTAATATGATAATATGAGGTAACAGAATGCACCAAAAAACCTGCTCTGAGATTACAATTAGGCTCGACACTAATGGTAACGATACAGAAGAAAAATGTGAACGTTGCCTGCGTTTAATGAGGTCATTCGAACCGTCTTCAGCTTATTTCATGAGGGAAAGGGGGAATTTAGGAAGCGCTCAAGTGTTTCCCTGTATAGTACCATTTAATTGCTTTTTTTTTTTTTTTTCTGAGATTGGCAAGAGGCTTGAGACGAAAGAGGTTTTTGAGTTGTCAAGGGGTGCTTTATACATGTTACACCAGTACAAAAGAGGTTCTCCCGTGTGTGTGTGTTACAATAGTGTACATTTTCTCTGTAAGTGTCCACGACTATCCAGCTAGCAACACTGATTCACATGAGCTCTGAGGTAATCGGTTCCTGAAAACCTGGATCTAAGACTGCATCCAGAGTTACAGCTGGTCACGTTTTAGAGATTTTTATATCATATACAGTATATATAGATACTATTTTCTGAAAAGTATTACAAACAAAGTGGGAGGAGAGGAAAAAGGGAGGGAGAAGCAGAAAGACAAGACAAAGAGAGAGCGATAGAGAGAGAGATGGATAGAAAGATTATATAGAGGCGGCGAGAAACAGCGGTTGCTTCGGCAAGAATACACAGGCACATCAGAACACCCCTGAAAATGAGGTTTGTAACGTTCCTGATATCAAAAAACGATCTAGCTATCCGCGAGGCCATCTTTGTAATATGGACCGGTGAGCCAGGCGTGTATAGAAAAATGCCTAGTCTAATAAGTCGAGCCAAAATGCACATTTAAAACCCCAAACGGATAAACGGCAAATCCATTCCTGGCACACAACGAATAATAAGTGACAGGGAACGCGGCACTCGCGCAATTGGCACAGCTGCTAAGATGATAACACCTTAGGAAATACTCAACACCCCAAGTGCTTGTATAACCGAGGAACGAGGCGTGGTATTGCATTAATGAACTATGATGTAGATCATAGTGTTTATCCTGATTCAAAGCTGTTTAAATGGAAATTATTTAAAAACAAAACAAAAAAAAAATTATAATAAAAATAGCCTTTTTCAAAACCTAATAACACGTAATCCTCAAAACGGACCAGGAAACACAATGTGTAGTCAAACTAATTCCTCTATATCTATATCAGTGGACATGAAGCATCCTTAACTGTTACAAGTCTTCCTGGCAAACCTTTTTTTTTTTTTCGTTTCTACGCAAATCACAGACGCTAACGAGAACAAAACTTTGGTTCGCAGATTTGCAAGAACTGCGGCTACATTCTATGAAAGAAAAAATGAAAATCTCACACACATGAGTTGCTTATTTGAAAGATGTGAACGCCCATTATCACACAACAGCAGCCTACGGTAAACTACAGGGACAACGATTTGGTATGGTATCTAGGGATCGGTTATGTCACCCAGAAGATTTATCCCTTCGGAGAGAATGCTACGCTATTGCTGTGGATATTGCTTGCTACATTGTCCGAACTCATTCCCCCACAAACACAATAACTCGACTGCTGAGAATGAAAGAATCAAATCAAATAAAAAAATCCTTCAAAAGTGTCTACGTTTAAAAGGCGAATGTAACATACAGTACGCAACGACGCGATCATGGCAAGCTTTTTACTCGGGCGTTACTCGGGATTCTTACATTAATAAAGAGCATCGGTTTTGGCAATGAGCATTTTATACGAGAGGTTTTCAGGTCAAACCGGGACTTTTGATTGTGCAGGATAACAACACAATTATGAGAGTAAAAACATCCTTTATTTCTCTATATAATCCCCCTGCTACAATAATGCACTTATCCCAGTGTTTCACTAGAGCTTGGATACCATCAATGTAGAATGTTTTCTAAGTACGCTGAACGCGGATCCAGGACTTGAAGCTTGGAGCGAGGTCAGGGCCTATCCGAGTTTGTGTAATCTGAGAGTGGTTAAGGTTGAGGACTGTCCCAGAAAAACTGAATGCCTTTGATGATCAATCCTGGTGTTTTTTTTTTTTTTTTTGCCTTTCCTGGGAGGCCAGTGTTTCAGATGTCAAGCAAGCAGTGGTGATGGGATCATTGTATACCGAGAAAACTTCCAATCACTAATAAAATGATGAAATAAGTGCATTAGTGTAGCTGGGGAATTCTATAAAGAATTAAAGGGAGTTTTTACTCTCATAACTGTGTTCTGTTATTCTGCACAATTATTCAAAATCTGATCCTCAAGCTAAAACAGCAATTGTCCATGAGTGCAAAGATGGCCTTGAAATATTTCCTGTGAACACGGGCTGTTCTGGAAGCTTCACACCAGCTTCTCTTTTTCTCTCTCATACACACGTACACACACACACACACAGGCCAGATTCCACACACGTCCAGCACTGCGAATGGAAGGCGAACATCCCGGAGAAGTTCTATGGCACCATGAATAAAAAGAAAATAACTTAAAGCTCTGGTCAGGACATAGAGAAAGAAAAGAAGCAACCGCTGCAGAGCCTCGTGAGAAAAAGGGAGAAAACAGAGGGACACCAAACCTTTGATCTTTTTTTTTTATTATTTTTTTTATTTAAGTACATGACCCTGAAAGAAGGGTTTACTAATAAAACTGCTGCTGTATAACATCATCAGTACAACGTGCCCAATACGGGCAGGAGAATTTGGTTACGATTTGGAAAGAGCTAATTTGGTAAGGTGAAGAGAGTGAGATGGTGCCACTCAGCCGCACTGAGATCTGTATGCTTTACGACTCATTTTCTGAGGGACCAATCCAGTAGATATCGAAGCATGAGAAGAGAAAGGTTTACCCGATCTGATAGTAAAGGTTTGATGTCCATTTGATCAACAGAGGAGGATGAGGAGAGAGTTCGAGGGTACAAAACAGCCGGCACAAAATAAGGGAATAATGCCCTGGTCTCAAAGATAGGCAGAACTCTACACCTGTTTACAGCTATATACACGGGTTTTCTTTTTATACACCATAACGTCATAGCACTTCTTAAAAGATTTTGGACTTTTTTTTTTCCTTTTCTTTTTTTTTTTTTTTGTCAAAACTCCCTACTCTTAAAAGCCAACTTAAATCAAAATATACTTACTACAAGTCAACACAGCTAACAGAATATATAACACAAGTCATACACATAGAAAAATCTGAGGTATTTCTGGTTTGAGGTGGTCTGTGGTTCATGAACAATATCTCTCTTGTTTTTTTTTTATTTTATTTTTTTATTTTTTGTGTTTTGTCCTCTACAAATTTTATTGTTTAGAGTTGCTCTTACTTACTTCTTCGGAAGCCTTGTCATTTTTTTTGACGTTGCGTTGCATTTGAAAATGATTTCTACTGAGAAGTTGCGTGTGTGATGCGAAGAAATGAAAAAATAAAGAAAACTTTTCAGCTTCGAGTGGAAACAGCAGCATTGTGGACATTAACTGTTATACTGTGGCAAACAAAAATGTGAATTCTTACCACTTTTAAGACCCAAAAAAAAAAAAAAAAAAAAGCTTCCTGTTTTTGTTTTATTTTCTTGAGCGAATGTCTTTCAGTCACGTTTAATAATAAAAGACTGGGCTGGATATGGTCTGTATTGCGCCCTAAGTGTAATATCAACAGTGCAGGACCGGCGAGATCCGAGTTGGTCCCTCTGGATACGCAAAAGGGACACGGCTAAAACGTGTGAATCACATGAATTAAAATCCTTCTCAGCAACTGCTCAGATTTTGCGTGAAAAAAAAAAAAAAACTAGCTTTCTAAACCATCATGAGTCTGCTGTTTCAGTCAAGGTCCTTAAATCTGGGGATTTAATATGTGCGTGGATTTTGCAAAGAAGAAAAAAGAAAAAAGATTTTGACAGCCACATGGACTGAATTTTCCACAACGTCTCTCTAAGCTACGCACGCACGCACGCACATCTCATAGACTCATCCATGTTCATCCACACCCACTCTCATCATGGTCTTGCATGAACATTTTACTCTTAAATTTCATTAAGGGTTTAAAAAGCGACCCTCGACACACCTTCTATTCGCTGGGGATAAATGGCAGTCAAACCCCCTCCCCTCCCCCGACACCCCGACCCAAACTGGTTACCTGAGAAATAATTCCGTACCGAACAAAACACGTCATCCAAATCCTCGCCTCCTTAGATCACGTCTAAACGCGAAAGCCAATTGCTCTAACCTAGAATCCTTATTTCCACATGATAAAATTCTGAACCGACCCCTCTTCACAGTCGCCAGCTTCAAGAGCACGAAACCAAACAAAAGAAGAAGAAATAATAATAATAATTAAAATCAAAAACAAAACAATCCAGTTGTCTTCCACATTTTGTTGTGTTCTAGAGACACCCGTTAGTTCCGTAAAAGACACGTTTTCCGTAAATTTGAATAGCACACAGTCAGAGAGAGGAAAATTCTTTAAAAAATCTGAAATAAAAATCCCTTGAGGAAGGTTAATGTAACAGTCATAAATGTTCCTCTCAGGTTTTGCAGCATTGTTGTGTTTTCCAACATGGTGAACGGTTGCTTGATGTGTTGGTTGGTTTTGCCTTAGGCAATCCTGTCCAGAAGACAGAACAACAGGAATAAAAAGGGAAAAAAAAAAAAAAAACGAACACAAAGGAAACACTGAACTGAAATGATTGAGGTACCTGCATCTTGTCAGCATTCATAAGTCGGCACCTGAATGCGCTTTGAGATGTCCTTATGCTGTTTTGAATGTTTCTCTTTTTTAGTTTTTAACTTTTGTGTTTTCCTCTCTTGATAAAAATACAGTAGCGAAGTGTGCTGGTAGTATTGATCCGATCGGAATAATAATCATACTAATAATAATAATGATAATTAATTTAAAAAAACGTCAGGATAAAATAGCAGCTGCATTCATTGTTGTCTGAGATCCGCTGAGTCTGGAAAGACGAAGGTTGTTTCTTTCGCTTATTTTTTTTTTTTGTTGAGAGTTTCCATTGCTCTCCCTCGCTCTCAGATGCTGGACTCTTTGGGTGCTAAGTCCACGTTGGTGACTGAGGTGAGCACGGAGACGAGGCAGTCGGAGGCAGGGCCGCTGCCGAGGCGCCGGATCTGAGAGAGACGTTCCTCTACGCAGCCAGCTGAGAGACGAGCCTCGGCGTCATGGTCCCAGCATTCCTCTATCGTCTCACACAACTGCTCCAGACCCTGCACACACACAGAAACACACACAGACAAACAGATGATCTTTCACTTTAATCAGGCCATAACGTGACGAGTCAGGTTTATAAAAGTTACAAGGATATACGACATATTTATTTCCAGAACCAATAACCCAGGAGCGCTGCCTTAAATTTAATTTATCTTTTTTTTAGATTTCGTTACAAACTTATCAAATAATTTGGTAAAAATGTGTGAACAGTTTTTTTTTAGACCCACATTACACTACTAAAAAAAATTAAAATAAAATTATATATATACACAGATAGTCCCCGATTTACAAACGAGTTCCGTTCCGGGAGCAAGTTCGTAAGTCCAATTTGTTCTTAAGTCCGAAAAAAGTGAGTCTTTTACACCTTTGACACAAATATACATACCATCATGTGGCCAAAAACCATAACCACACCTAAGGAAATGAACCTCACACAAAGTCGTCTCTACACTTTTAACTCGCAAGGGAAATCTTAGCCACTGTTTTGTCTCAGAGCTGTTTTCAACTGTACTGGACTGTGAACTCTGTTTTGTTGAGGATTTTCCCGAAATTAGGATTATTTACCATCAGGACAGCCATTTGTCCATCATTGTGCTTCCAGACTGATTCAATGAAACTGGTAAGGCAGACTCATGTCTCCCGCACCCCAACAAGCACACGTACAATTTAGCGGACTTTAAACATTTTATACAGTACATTCACTTACACAGATATTGTATATAATTGTAAATATTGTGATATACTTGACCTGGAAGTAGAACCATGGTCCGTTCATAGAACCATTCGTAACTCACATGTTCGGAAGTCAGGGACTTTGTCTCCCAAAGTGTGGGCCCCCTAGTGGGCCATTCAGGAAAATGTTTGATAAGGCAAGAAGGCCGCGAGACAATTTATAACAAGCAATTAAAAAAATTTTTAAATGTTTTCCCATTAAATATTTCTGATTAAGTACTTACATTTAAAGCCAGAACCATGGGATTTAAACCACGTGACATTCTTCATTTATCTTAGTCTCGTGTGTTGATCAAAGCCTTAATTAAAGGTTCTGGTGGGGAGCAGAAGATTGTTCACATTTCAAATCAGGCCGCAGCCTTGTTAAGTTCGGGAATGGCTGCTCTAGACTGATGGTGATTTATGCACACTAAACACAGTGCTGGTACTAACTGATGACTGGGGAACAGGTCCTGCTTATAAGACAAGGATGAGAGCAAGCCTTACAGGATGTTTAAGCCAGCACTCCTTCAGCACGGGCCTCATCTTTTTGTGGACTACGACGTCCTGCAGGTCCTCCAGCGACGGGTGCTGTCCAATCTCCTCCTCAAAAGGCAGCATGTACTCATCCACTGGACCTGTACAGGAAAACATTAACGGCTCAGAACACATAGGCTGTCCTACGGAGCACATCAACTTGGGCTTGAATATTAAAAGGGGACTAGAACTTGAGCAGTAAGTGATGATCTCAAAGTCATAAATCATAGCGTGTTGAAAACTGTAACTGACCCAAAGAGCAATCAATAGTCAACTTTTCACCAATTATATCATCACTGGAACAACCCCAGTGGCTCCTGTATCAAGCCTAATGCAGAGGACACACTATGGTAAACGTTGTCCAATTCCTGAGGTTATATGTTAGCATTTCTTGAAGCCTTTAAAGTATTTAGGCACTGCTTGATTATCTGTTCAATAGAGTTTCGGTTATAAGAAGCTGTGAACGCTCACCATCAACGGCTGTGCAGCGGGACACCAGCTCCCAGAGCACGAGTCCCATGGCGTACATGTCTATCCTCAGAAATGCATCCCTCTGGAAGTTAATGGCTCCCTCCAGCACCTCAGGCGCCATGTACCTCCGTGTGCCAACCTAACAGCAGAGACGAGCGGTTAACTTGCTCCAATGACTGAGAAATGACTGAACAAAACTGTACAGCTTCAATCACACGCTAGCAGAAAAATGGTAACTGCTATTAATATTATGGGACACAGAATTTCATGGCGTTTTCAATCTATTCATTCCTTCCTTTCTTCTTAGGAACACGTTCATACCTGGCCATGAGTGTCTCCTGGAGCTTTCCCGGGCTCAAATCTCACCGCCAAGCCAAAGTCGCCGATGACAGCAGTCAGATCGTTCTTCAGCATCACATTCTTGCTCTTGAAATCCCTGCAAGTTAGCATGAGGTAAATATGAATGAGCTGGAACTAACAGCAAAATCCTAGAGCCTATCCCAGGAGACTTTGGGCATCAGGCGGCATACACACTACAGGCAATTTGGAAATAACAATTAGCCTAATCTGCATGTCTTTGAACTGTGGGAGGAAACCAGAGTACCTGGAGGAAACCCACCAAGCACGGGGTAGAACATGCAAACTGCATGCACACAGACAAGACGTGGGAATCAAACCCAGACCCTGAAGGTGCAATGCGAAAGCGCTAACCACTAAGCATTTTTTTTATTTTTATATTATATTGGTTATGAAGCCAGTTTAAGTAATGTAGTTGTAGACACCATCAGCATACTTAAAGACTAGACAAGACTTGCTAGCTATGTTTGATTTACTCACACAGTGAATATCTGACTTAGAATATACAGACAAAGAATGATCTATATTCAGTTTTCAGAAATCAAATTCTAGCTGTTAGACTTTCTACAACATCTCTAACACCAGGATCTTTGGATCCTGACACGACCTGCACCCTCGGGGTATTACCTGTGAGCAATAGCAGGTTTGGGGCCTTCTCCTTTGTACCGTGGTACATCTTCATGAAGGTAGGCCAGGCCACAAGCCATAGTTTCAGCAATGTGACATAACTCATTCCAGCTTACAACATTGCCCTTCAGATAATCAGTCAGAGAGCCCTATAGAACACAGAACATCTGTAAACTCAGCACAAAATCAGGAATGGAGTAAAGCACGACTAAAAACATTCTAATAAGTGACAGCACTTCAGTATACGTTAAAGGACACAAGGGAGGCTTCCTGTTAATGCTGGATTCATTAAAAAAAAAAAAAAAAACATTATAAGACCTGACATTCCTCCACGTACACCAGCTATTTGTCAATACCTGAAAAAAACTGAAATGGAAAACTAAACTGAAGCTCCACAGCTATTACTGTTTACACTCTCTCATACAACCACCACAATTAAAAGTCAAACTACCCGACCTACAAAGAAAGTACATCAGAATCTGAAAGGGTATATAGTGGAACCTCAGATTGCGAGTAACTCGAATTGTGAGTAACCCGGTTTGCGAGCGCTTCGCAAGACAAGCAAAACTTTGTAATAAATCTTGGCCCCCCTTACCTCCCGGGGTCAATCTCTACAGCCACAATTCTTTTCAAAGGTAAAGTGCAGGTTAATAAGTTTTATTTTTATGTTTATAAGCTATTATTTTTTAAATAAATTCTGTTAATAAAGTGTTGAGGAACGAATCCGAGTTTCCATGATTTATTATGGGCAAAATTTGCTTTGATATATGAGTGCTTTGATATACGAGCACACTTCTGGAATGAATTATGCTCGCAATCCAAGGTTCCACTGGTATTCCACTTATAAACGTTAACAACAATGAACCTATACATGCCAACAGCTAATAAGTGGATTTCAGACATGACCTCTGACCTTTTCATGGAACTCTGTGATGAGCCAGAGCTCCATTTCCAGGTTGGTCCCTCGCTTCTCAGCAGCAATGTAACGCAGCAAGTTCTCGTGCTTCATCCCTGGCGTGATGAACATGTCTCGCTCGTTCTGCCACGACTGCTTGTCCTGAGGAACGGGAAGAAAAATGTTCTGGTGTGTGGAGAAATCATCAGCGGTGTGGTCATTAGTGTGCAGTGCTGTCTGTGTGTCTGTTTTTTGGCAGGTTTAATCCTGTGGAATGTGGTTAAGTTTTCCTGCAGAACAGAAACAAAGCGTGAGAACAAACCTGAATGGGGAAGATCTTCACAGCTACGTATTCGTTCATCATTTGGGCTTTCCACACACAGCCAAAGCGCCCTCTAGCCTTAATCTCCAATAACTGCAGGGGTTTCAGTCCTATCAGAGGAGACGGAGGGGCTGGACCCGGGTCCTAAACAAGGGCAAAAGCACAAAACACAAAAGTTATGATTTTATTACAAGGATGAAAAAGTAGTGTAAAAAGAAAAACTCCTTTCTAACTAACAACTACTACTCTCTTAGGAGAAAACTGAAAGAATTCCCATGACGTTGCACAGCCAATTACAGGAATGCCCGTCTCGCTACTTCAGTCAGTGCGTCCTCAGGTAACTACTTCTTTATAAGGAACATAAGGATGTGTTGCTATGTAAACTAAAATAATGTTACTTGTATTAAAATGTTCTTTAGAAAAGTACATTGGTGTGTTTATGGTGATGATTTCAGGTTGTTTTTTTTAATAGTGCAATATAACAAAAGAGAATAAATTATACAATAATAATAAATGCAATTAATTAGTGAATCATATCATCATATTATTAATTCCATTAACTATTTAATCATTATTTCATAGATTAAAAAAAAGACAATCGTAAGTAAGCTAACTTTTCACTTTTCTACACTTGATTTTATATGAGAAAATGCACGTCACCACTACAGGACTGAGTGCTTATGTCTCTTGCGGTTTGTACACCGGAGCTTTTAGAAGTGCTGATGGCGATGGTTCGGTTTTGAGGGTACTAATACGGCGCCAGCCTCCGCCCCCTTGGCTTCAGCCACACATCATACAGTATATAGACAGAAATTACCTGATGTTGGCTCCTTGCTACTAAACCTCCACCTTGTTTTTCCTGCTGCTAGTTGCTATATATATATTTTTTGTGACGGATGATGTAATCAATATGCAAATTAGCAGGCTTTAACTACTTTCCATTTAAAATAATTGCAGACACTGTATCACTACGACAGAAACAGCCTGCAGGCGGTTAGAGAAAGGTCAGGTCAGCTGCCAAGTATGGCAGTTTTTGTTTTAATTTATTTATTTTTAAGTCTGACAACTGAACAAAATAAACTGGATTGCATGAACCGCTTTCTAGGAAATGTATTTATTTATTTTTAATCACAGTTAATAGCATGCTTTGCACATTAAATTGTAATAATTCTCCATATCCCTGTTGATTTTTTTTTTAAGGCCTACTTTTTTTTTTTTTTCAGACACGCAAGTTTGGATATCGGGCATGCAAAAGCATCTTCAATCAAGTGCCCAGAAACAGCTTAATGTCAAGCCCTGTTAAGTAAGGCATGCTTAAAAAATTATTTATGATTGCTACCTAAAATGACACGTTCTACTATTACTCATGCTATTTTAACTGACAGACTTGAATCGTGAATTGGAGTCACATTCGGAAAAAACAACCACTAGATGGCAATAGTCATTATGAAAAATACCAAACTGAGCATGTGTATAGATAGATGAACTCTAATTTAGGACAGGAAAGGAGAGCAAAGGAAAAAAAAAACAGTCTATAATGAAAGCAAGATAGAATTAGAATACTGTAAAAAAAAAAATAAAAAAAAAATACTGTTTTAAGAGGTAAACATGGAACGCATCAAAAGATGAATGAACTACATGAGATGGAGAAAGATTCCTACTGTGAATCTACAGGAAACCCATAAATAACAGCATTAATATTTGGAGCAAGGTGGAGTTTTAACCTCGTTGATGTCGACGTGGCCGTAGGGAGGCTTGCGGTGACGGTACATCCAGAAGGCCAGCAGCAGAGCCATGGATAGCATGGTGATTGGTAGCAGGGCGTACACCAACACGTTCAGCACAGAGAGTGCAGGAGGAGGGGGCTCGATCACTGAGACAGGCAGTAAACGCACAACACCATGTTACAGAGAGAGAGAAAGAAAAAGAGAGACAAACAGTGAGACGGAGACAGACAGCTAATTCTACAGATAATCCCACAGAGGCAGCGGCATGTTGGCAGGGGGCTGATAAATCAAACTTCACCGTGTTAAACTGCCATAGACATTGTTGTCTCTAAATACCCCTGAGAGTCTTTACCATGGCAACCGATGTGGGGAGAAAAAAAAAAAAAGAAAAAAAGAAGTATGATATGGATTTATCTGCATCTCCCATAACATGGGAACAATCCTGTTCTCGTGTGGAGCGTAACATCGGTTTCTATTCTGAAGATGTCGACGTGTGATCGGTTCAGAGCCAAGATTGTGAAAGGACAAAACCAGTTACAATATGATATGTTTGATATCCAAGCAAACAGTCTTGCAGGTGAAAAATCAATAGAGAGTTTCTAAGACAAGTTGAACGCAAAAGTGACCTTTTGATAGATTGTTAGTTATATCATCAGACATATTGTGCATGATACAGCAACAGGAGTCACTTAGAGAATAAATATTTTCTTTTTCCATAATCTCCCATCAAAATGCAGTGACATTTGCATGTCAAATGTTAATAATATCTAACAAGATCGGGTCAAGTGTTTAACTCCCCCGGTGTGCCACTTTAGTCAACCTTGAGGAGAAAACGCTAAAGCTGCTTCATGTTACAGAAAAGCATGGCTTCATATAATGCACATGTGTATGTATTCGATATGTGCCTTTTAAACTGCATATTCCCGACCTAGATTCATACTAGCGCTGTGGAGATAATCGAAAATGAATCCAGATATTCAGAAGCTCTTAGACATAATCTTGCCCATGTCAATTACTTCATCCCCCCACACTGTGTGCTCATATACGGTCCTCTTATAAACGTTCTACCGCGTAGTCACATGAATGCATAAAGACATGAATGCAACATGGAGGCCTTTCAAGTCTTTCAAGTAGAAAAAAAAATTGCCCGCTTCAGTTTACATTACTGAACTATGAGGGCAGAAAAAACAAAAACAAACGGTAAAAAATAATATAAAATCATTTATTAATCATAATCGAGATAGAATGTTCAACTAAGCATGATACTGATTTGAGGTCATATCACCCAGCACAAATTCAAAGTAAATAAATAAATAAATAAAAAAAAAATAAATAAAAAGAAGCAGCACAGAAAAGCATGCCTCTTTCAGAGAATTGATATGACCACTGTGACGGAGTCCACCACTGTTACACAGTCAGTTCCTGCTTGCACTGATTTACTGAGCTCGGTTTCAAAGTTGTTGTAATATGTACATGTTAAACACAAGGGGTCTAAAGATGTGTTTGCTCAGGATTAAAAAAAACAAAAAAGCTGAATAAATAAACAGGGCTATGATTTCCCAGCGGTGCAGGATCATTTGGAGTTTGCTCACCTGGTCCGCTGACATCGGGTAGGTGTGTGAACCTCTCATTGCAGAAGCTGCCCTCACAGCAGCAGAAGAAAACCTGTGGGTTCTCCTCCGTGGCCACACACTCTTGCCTGGGGTTGAAAAAGAAAACAGAGACTAGTTACAGTACCTTTCTCCTTGATAAAAAGAATGCTTTGGTGCAAAAGTTCATCAAGGGCGGATTTACAGCTTGGAGCATGGGATAATGTGAAGGGGGGAAAAAAAGAAAAGGAGGATTCGCGACTGAAATGGGAACAGAGTGTAAGCCGTTAAAATGAGTCCGTTTGCAGATTCTGAAATGTGACGCATTTAGATCGGGGTGCTAAACATTCGGTCCATGCACAGGAACTAGCGTGATAAAGAGTTTCTTTCAAATTTGTGTTCAAATTTAAAATCATCTTTAAGATGAATGTAAAGATTCTATAAAAAAAAAAAGGAGCCAGTCTCAGTTCTTCCACTAGGGGGCAGAATAGAGGGGTAAACACATGGCAGTGAACTCAGCTACTGAAAACGTTCGATGCTGGTTCCACACATCTTTCCAGAATTACTTATTTAAGGATTTCGCAGCAATATAATTGAAGGCTTTTTTTATTGCAATTGTAGTTTTTTTTTTCCAACAATAGATTTAACTTTAATATCACGCGCTAATGCATGAAGATCAGTGATCCATTTCAGTGGCACGTTATAACACTACAACATGTCAAAAAGGTCAATTTGGTGTTTATATTTGCGCTAATAATTAAGCAATATTGCATGAGCGAGAGTCCGGTTACACTCAATATCGGCACTGCTGTGATTCAACTTTACAAAAAATAAGAGCAGATTTAAGAATTGATGATTCAGTGTTCAGTCCACTACACTGCGTCCAGCACTATTAAACTAGCTGGAATATGGCCAAATACCTAAAACGATGCTCTAGCTCCCAGGATCAAGTGTATTTCAAAAAAGGAAATCTAACCAGGAATGACATCAGTGGCAGAAGATGGAGAGATCCAGCACAAGTGAGGTGATTCTGCTGATGAAGCACAACCTGACTAATGCTTAGTCAGCGCTCCGGCCGTTATTCAGCACCACCCTCTCGGTAAAACCAGGGCCAAGCGCAAGCTCAACAAGAAGAGTGATCGTCCCTGAGAGGACTGAGCCAGTGCTACTGGGAAATGCTGAGCAACATCAAATCTGTAAACCCACTGACCTGACAACCTTATAGTGATATAAATGCTCCTAGAGCTGGACAATATGCTCATAAATTACATTTGAGAGAATGAGAATGAGAGTGATATTACAATACACTATGACGTATGTTTCTGAGAGCATCATCACTTTTTTTTTTTAACCCTTAAACACGGACAGACTGACTACAGCGCCTGTGCGATCAAACTGTTGGTCTGCATCAAGCTAAAACAGCCCTGACCGCTCGAGGCGTGGACTCCACTAGACCTCTGAAGGTGGGCTGTGGAAGCCGAGTGAACACTTCAAACAAAGACCCAAGGTTTCCCAGCAGAACATTGCCCAGAGGCTGCATTAGTCACATTGTCTATCAGCTTGCTTTCTTCCCACAGGGCATCCTGATACCATCTCTTCACCAGGTCAGCGACTCCCACGCACCCGGCTATCCACATGATACAAAATAAAATCTGACTCATCGGACCAGACCACCTTCTTCCAATGCTCTGTGGTCTGAGGCTCACATGCATATCGTACATGGGTCAGCATGGGCACCATTACCGGTCTGCAGCTTGCGCAACCTACAGTAACTGTGCGTACTGGCCTGAGCAACACTGGCCCCCATGTGCTTCAGTGAGCTTTGGCCACCCATGACCCTGTCGCTGGTTCACTTTGCTTTTTTGCTTCTTTGAACCTCTTTTGGAATATCCTGAGCACTACAGACCGGGTCATCCCACATAACCTGCAGTTCTACAGACGCTCTGACCCAGTCCTCTAGCCATCACACTTGTCAAAGTCACTCAAATCCTTATGCTTGTGCATTTTTTCTCTGTCTAACACATCAACTTCAGCGGCACAATGTTCATTTACTGCCTAATAGGCGCTATTGTAAGGAGATAATTAAAAGTTATTCACTTCACCTGTCAGTGATCGTAACGCTATGGCTGATTGGTATATAGTTATATAGAGTTACATATTATTATTAATCATTATTAGCAGCAGCTTTACATTACGTGGCACATCAGCTATTCAAGCCCCTTTAAAATAGCTGGAAATATAGAAAAGTGTACATAATTCAAAGCACACAATTTTGCTCTGAACTCAGCTGCTGTTATACAAGTACAAATCAATACCTTTTGACCAATCAGAGTTGAGATGTACTGTTAGGTAAAGTGTTCATCAATTCAACACTTCTGCATTTTTAACCTAGTGTACCAGCTAACACTGCATATTTCCTGAGGGAAAGAGAGGTGAAATACTGTACGAGCGCGCACACACAAGCGCCACGACGGTCCACACACAAAAGAACCGTTTCACATTCAGCTGCATGGGCATTTCTCATTCTACATCAGATGTATTCCCCAGAGTTTTTGTCTTCTCTAAGGGTTAAACAGCAGGCGAAACAATCATGATGCATCTGCATGGTGAAAACGTCCTCGTTTGCTCCATTCGTTTGTACAAAATGTATAAATACTACAGTTACACAATCCAACAGCACAATATAATAAGTACACAGGACAGTGTGGCTAATTGCAGATGACCAGTTAATGATGATCAGCATTTGAAAATGATTCGATAAATTAAATAAGCGATTATATCTTTTTGATTGGGGCTTTTCTGATCACTGAGCAGCATCAACAGAAAAGAAATGCGAGTCATGAAAATAGTTTTTAAAGAAGTATATCAACATTTTTTTTTTTTTTTTTACTGCATCTTACTACAGAATTACTCAGAAGCTATTATCCAGCTGAAATGTTCCTGACTGACAACAGCTGATAATATACCCTGCCTCATATATAAAGCTCGCTGTTTTATAAGTGCCTGTATCAAGCAAAAAAAAAAAAAAAAACTAGGTGGATTGCTGGAAATACTGGAATTAGGTCAACAATTGGCAATTATTAAAAACCTGGTACGAAAGTGCATTTCTGAGAAATGTGTTCGCCTAAAAAAAATTTAAAAAATAAATAAAAACCATAAATGACTCTGAATGCAGGTCAAGTAAATGCTTGGTGAAGTTTCTAAAAGAAAATTTGCAAAAATAACATTTACAATAAGATCTATGCTTAATAGTGGAAGTAAGAGCATTTCCAAACATACCTATTGATAAGAACTCAGAGGATTGGAACTAAACAGCGGTGTGGCTATAAGAAACCCACTTGAACTCATGAGAAAAAAAAAAATGTCTTTAGTCTGTTAAAGAGCATAAAGATTGGACTTTGAGGCAATAGGAAAAGTGATGAGTGCATCAGGGTAATAAGGGAAGCTCATGAAACGATGCACCCTCCATGCATAAAGTCCGCTGTACAGCCTCTGGAAGCAGTGTTATGATCTCGGGTTGCTTCAGTTGGTCAGGTCTAGGCTCAATATTATGTTATGTGGGAATAAAATAAAGTCAGCTGATGACCTGAATTACATCTGGGAGTCTGTGGAATCGTTTTCACACATGAACTGCCCACAAGGTTTTTGGCAAGGCAGTGCACATCCTATTCGCTCTTCTTGACTGTCCAGACCACTCTGGATTATTAAATCAGGATTTTAAAATGGAAAAATCACAATGTGGGAAAACTATATTGCACATGTAGTGATTTAATAATAGTAATCTAACTTCTCAGCATTAGCTACAATTCATATACAAGTGTTGACCCTCCGACTGCAACAGCTGATGCTTAATGACTATAAACTCGCGTCACGCTAAGCTATGGAGAAGGAAGAGTGCAGATGTTATCCTATGGGCGAGTTTCTACAGCATGATCCTTCACAACGTCTCCACACACAAACCGACGTTCTGACAGATGAAGCGACCTGGGATTACTGGAGTAATCTATTTTTTAAAGAGCACTTTTAAACTGCGCAGGGCTCGCTTAGTGCTGTAACACAACTGCAAGGAAAGGAGTTTTTACCAAGACTTGCAGATTTGAGAGGTTAAACATACCAGTTATTAAACGCTTCGGTGAAATGTTTCCTTGTTATATGACAAATATGAACATAAAAAGTCAAATATGCATTCGGCAGCACTTTACCACAATAATTTTGCAGAAAGTGCCTCATAACTGACTCCTATTTAATAAAGCACCGGTATGCTTACAGTTGCAATGTGCACTGGGGGAAAAGCAGCAACCTTCTCGCTCCCAAGAGATTTATAAAAAAAATTCATTTCCTCTGAATATGCTGCTTTAAATCTAGTGCCTTTTATGGGTTTTTTTTTTTTTTTTTAGCCTGGAGTCCGCAACCCTGGACACAAAAACACTAAAACAATATCAAACTGCACAAGTTACAAAGGGAAAATAAATGTAAAACGCTCATACCACAGCACTTTTTCCCCAACTGCAAGAGTGTAGTGTATTGTGTAGTGTAATTATTATTGTGTAGTGTATTATTATGTATTAATATGTATATTACATTGTTATATTAATATGTATTAATGAGCTAGTTCTTACGAAACATATGGTTTATATGGAAAAAACCTACACGGGGACTGTTATAATGGATGTGCCACAAAAACTGTATAAAAGTGATGTGGCCTGTTGGAAGGAGTCTCTAGTGTCAGTGCTTTCTAACAGGTTTTGCTTTACACAAGTCTTGATTATATTATAACCAAGCTACTATAATATAATGACAGGTCTTACGCATTGCAATGCTGTGTAACTTGTTGATTTTTCTTAAATGTCATATTTCATTAAAAAAAAGCTAAAAGAAAAAAATAAATAATGATCATCTTGACAAGTTATAACAGCTGGTTTTAAAGCGTTGAAATGCCGTGTAATTTGTGGTGTTGACTTTTTAAATGTCATGCTTTCTTTATACAAAACGATTATCTTCCCATTGTCTGGCCCATGCACCAGTCCAGTAGGTGGCGGGACTGCACCAACCGCACATAAAATCTAAAACAGAAGTAGAGCCAGACCCAGGAAAATTGTGTATACATTGTGTGTGTGTGTATGTGCGTGTACCAGGCTGCAAACGTGTTCATTTCTGCCATTTTAACATTGGAGGTCTATGAGGACTAACTCAGTTTTAGAGCCAAAATAGAATTTAGTCCATTTTAGAGAATTTAACATTTGGAAGCTTCAGTAAATAGTTTTTAAAAAAAAATTTTTTTTTAAAAAGTGAGTTGATTCTGAATGAAAAAAACTGACATTTGAAATAATTAATTGAATTGATCAATAAAAGACAGATTGAATTGCATAATCAATTTAATCCCAAAGTTCCACAATGAATGGTATTAACAGTTACTAATGCCAAAGTGTTGTTCTTAACATGATAGAAAAATGAACTTATTGTCAGATTGATCATATTTATATATTTCATATCATTTCCTTATTTTGAGTTGCCTGTTTGCACAGTTTTTTTTTTTTTTACATATATAGCATCTGCAATACTGTATTAATTTATTTAAGTATATAAGTTGCAATTACATTCTATTCCTCTTCTTACTATTTTTTGTGTAACCTGCTGGTGCTGTAACAATAATTTACCTCAGGGGATCTATAAAGTACATCCATCTATCTATCTATCTATCTTCCTGTTATTGACGATTAATGGTTATTGATGATTGTTTTCCTATAGTAGGATTTGGGCAAAACAGATATTCAGAAGACACTAAGGTGAAGAGTGAAGAGAAGAGCAAAAACCGAAAAACAGAATTGATTACTCTTGTAAATTAATTGGTTAACGTTATGTTTAGCAACTTAAATATCCCCTCACCCGGTACACCCCAGAATATGGAATATGTAAGGAATATTTTTCCCCATGCTGTAATGTAATTAAAACAAGGTCTTAAATTTCCTCATAAATGAAGGTGTAACAACAAAGGACTTTAATCACCCAAGACTTTTAGCTGCAGTAAAACATTTCAACGGCGCAAATGCCTGTTCCTTTAAAATCACACGATTAATCACGAACACCACTTGCACACTGCACAAACTCGGCTGGGTGATATTGCTACGTCCCCATACAGTCCTGTCCTCACTCCAAGTCATTTCCACATGTCTGGGCTATTAAATGGGTTTTTCTGGCGTACTGAGAAAACTTTCTACCTTCACGGTATCCAAGCACTAGTGAACACTGGGATATGCGCCATAACATTGCGATTACACAGGGAAATCAAAAGTCCCGCTTTGACTTGAACGCCGTGTATACAGTATGTATACACTTGTATAATCGACTTGGCTTGTGCTTTTTCTCTAAACATACACCAAACAACACTATTAAATCCCAGTAGCAAAATAAAAAAATAAAAAATTAGGGAATATATAAATTTGATCATCACACATTACAGATGGGTGTCCAGATTATAAATAACAACTACACGACTTTTCTTCTGCTCTAGGCAATTAAAATTAGCCTAATTGCTGCGTGCCTTGTTCAGTGTCATACAGGTTGCGAGATAGAAGCGTCTTCTGCAGTGTTTGAATGAGCAAGTAGCAAACACCACATGTTTTCAGCCCAAGTTTATTTATTTTATTTATTTTACAATATTATTCCTTCTGCCAAAAAAATTTACATGTTTTTTTTTTTTTTTTTTTAATCATCATTTCCAGAGCTTTTTCAGAGAAACTCTGAGGTGATGGGTGAATTTGATTAGTCTGGTTACTGTGCATCATAATGCACCGCTGTTCTGTCATAATGACGCACAATGAAATGTCAGTAATGAGAAAACAGACACCTTGGTATTAGGATTAAAAACTAATGAGATTCTAATAACTGATAACTGTAGCTGTACCTTTATGCGAGACCTAGACAATATGATATTGTGAAAAAAATTTATTATTTTTAAATATCTAATTTTTACAACGGAGTCCGATTTGATGTTACATATTTAGACTGTGTAAAGTTTAACATCTTTTCATGTGCTTTTCAGGTCTAAATTTATTACTACTGTAGAACTGTTTTCGAACACATTTAATTCAACTCAAATATTATTTAATAGGTCTGTCACGAAGCAATTTGACAGAATTAGACTATTTTATAGAAAATAAATTAGGAAAAAAAAAATTGTTTGTCCCTAAGGCGGTGATGGTGGTTAAGTGGTTTGCACCTGCAGGGTTGGGATACGAATTCCAGCCAGGTTTAATTCCCGTCTCTGTGTGCATGGAGTTTGCATGTTCGCTCCGTGCTTGGTGGGTTTCCTCCGGGTACACTGGTTTCCTCGCACGGTCCCAAGACATCCAGGTTAAGCTAACTGCCATTCCCAAATTGCCCGTTGTGTGAGAATGAGTGTTTGTGTGTGTGTGTGCCCTGCGATGGATTGGCACCTAAAGGAATTCCATGTCTCATACCCCAGGTTTCCTGGGATAGACATTGCGAACCCTGTATTCAGGATTAAGTGGTATAGACAATGATTGAGTTTGTCCCCGATTGAGCAAGGCCCTTAACCTGTTTCAGGAAAATATTTTGCCTCCTGATGATTCCTCATAGCCCACTTATACATCCTGTGGAACCTTTCGGCTAACAGAATTTTTATTTTTTTTTTATACGTATTTATGGCCACTCGCCGTGACGACCATGAAATATTCAAATGCAAGTCGACATATTTCTCCAAGTCTCATCTGTGCCAGCACACAGGTAGTCGGGAAACTAGGTCAGCAGTGAGCACAGGCTGTAAAATTAATTCAGGACAAAAGGAAATGTGTGACGTTAAATAATGATGGGCCATTAAAAGACTATTCAGACACTTCAAAGAGATTTACTAACTAAACAGCCGCATTTCCAGATGTGCCGGACAATCTCGTCACACAGACGCTAAATATAACGTGACAATATAAATAGGCTGATGTGACTCGGAGTTTGTCTATGCGTAGTTAACACACAGGAGGGTTGTGGTTAAAGAATCAGAGTCAGAGTGTGACATGTTTGATAGGAATATGATAAAGGTATGACGTGGTCAGAGCTGTTTATGTTATACTGGTAAAGATGATGCGTTTTAGATGCAGTGTGCCCTTTAAAACATTCTCTCAGATTTAAAGAAAACAAAAACAAACAAACAAAAAAAAAACAGACTTTATATAGAACAAAGAAAAAAACGGAATAGGTTCTTTTTTTTTTTTTTAATATTGCCAATTTTTTATCACGTAATTTATTGCATTGTATCAGAAAAGACACGGAGTTTGTTAAGTATACCGGTTGAAACAGACAAAAGGGGAAATGAGGCTGCTGCGGAGATTCTTCTCTTTAGTCATTCTGCAGCCTGGTCACAGTAAAATATCTGTTCCCATTTATTTCGTTAAACATAATTTAGTTTAATATGAAGAGATGGGGAGTGGCTTTTCTGCTGTTCTCCGGTTTACTTGGCTAGGTTAACGTGACGAGCCACATCGCCCAGTCCCAATTTTTTTGTCAGATCAGATTTGCATGTCATGACAGTTAACATTCTTAATTACAAGTGACTTTTATCAGACTCTACTGCAGACGTGTCCGTCCTCTGAAACAACGCGCACATCTTTGCTTGGGCTAAAACACATCATGAGTTTGTGCGACCACTAATTCATTTAAAAAACAAGGATGCAAAGTTGGCACAAAAAAAAATGTTTTATATGTTTGGGATTTTGCTCTGGAGGATGACAAGCAGTTAGTCGGCTGTATTTGTTGAGATCCAAAAGAAGGAAGAAAGCCAGACGCCTCACTTTAGCTGCTTTATCAATGATTGCTTGCGCTAGCCATGAAATCCCCGCACTGCCGGTGCTGAGTGGCGTCAGAGAACGCCGAGATATGTACAGAGGCAAAAAAACGTCACACGAATTCCGATCTGCCCCCGTTCTCATTCAGGTCGCATGACAGAATATCGGATGTGTATTCGATCTAGCAGCGCATATAAAAGTGACTCGGATCTAATCCGAAAAAACATGACTTACACATTCAGACAGCCCTAACAAAATTAAATCTGTGTCAAATTAGGGTTAAAAAAAAAAAAAATCAGAACTAAGTCACTTCCGGCTGAAAAAATCTTAAAGGAGTCTCGCTGTTTTTACATCTTCAGCCAGGAGGGAAAATCAGAGCCTCTCTCCCATGCTCAGCACAGACCTGATTAAATGTGTGTTTCTTTCAGCCACATCAGAGCAACTACTACATGGGTATTCTGTCCCATTCTACAAATGTGTCCATATGTCCTGGGCCGGCTTTCTCTGATGTTCAAGAGAAGTTTGTCTTACCTTGGAGGAATCAAACCGCTAACTTGAGTCATAAAAAGGTGGTAAAAGTACAGACATTCTCGATAGACTTAAGGAAAGAGACTTCTTACGAGACGGTTCCTCATTAAAAAAAAAAAAAGTTTTGCACATATTTATCAATTCGGGTAACAGCCATGGACCTGCAGGTGAAACTGTTGCTATGAGACAGATTTAAAACAGATTACAATGATCACACCGAACAAACAAGTAAGTATTTCCATCACAACAGGGCGAACAAAACTCTCATTTCCCATCCTGTCGAATTTCACCACAGTTTCTAGCCTGGATAGCCACTTGCTGTCTCTCTTACACTAGACCTGCCATATGGTCAACAAAGTGATCACTAAATATGTCACCCGCAAAAGCGTTATAAAGGCTGTTAAACAGCACTATGAAATGACGTATTAGATTTTAGACACAGATGAGCTCTGTGAGTGTGTGTGTGTGTGTGTGTGTGTATGCATAATCACTGACCTGTCATAGCAGTTGAAGTCATCCAACCAACAGCCTTTCTTCACAAGCTCGATGGTTCCCGAGTTGTTGCGCCACGAAGCATAGCAGTGAGAGCGCTTGTCCTTCTCGCCTTCGCACCGCTCCACGCCGCTCTGGTTGGTCTTCTCGATCTCCCAGTTGATGTTGTAGTACAAACACTCTCGAGTCTCCACCTCTCCATGGCTGGGTACTACACACAAACACACACGCCAAAGGGAAAATGGTGAGTGAAAATTGCTTTCTAGATTTTTCTCTCGAACAACTAGTTGTCGTTAAATGTTACTTTGTTGTGTCTCATTAACAGCAGGAGCTGACACTGGGTCATTTTTACCTATATGTGTATCTAAAGCTTGTGGTTGGTGCCTGGTGCCATGGTGGTATACCCAAAACAAATCATTACAATCAGCATTTCTTAAAGTTCCAGTGTACAAAGTGTGAACAAAATAAGCATTCGATCCAGGAGAAATAGTCTCTATATAACTCTCTCATTTAAAATGTACATGCATGATGTGTGTGAGCGCTACTGGCATGCCACAAGGTTTTGAGTTAGCCAATATGGAC
Source organism: Clarias fuscus (assembly GCA_030347435.1). Taxonomy (NCBI): domain Eukaryota; kingdom Metazoa; phylum Chordata; class Actinopteri; order Siluriformes; family Clariidae; genus Clarias; species Clarias fuscus. The sequence goes on along the minus strand of CM059207.1, from coordinate 28,447,338 downwards.
GCCAATATTTGAACTGGCTTTGGCAAAATGACAATGTCTGCTACTCTTTTCAGGATGTTCAATTTAACCAGCACCACTACATCGTCACCCACAGCGCCACCTGCCTTTTTTTTCTTAATATGTCACTTTATGAACCTTTTTTGGTCTGGAGATTTACCACTGAAGCTTGCCAATGATAAGAACAGAGGGGCATTTTCTAAAAAAGAAAAAAGAAAAAAAAAAGAAAAGAAATTCTGTATATTAACCTTCTCAAACGTAATAACTTAATATTAAAATGTATACCTTTAAATATATATATAAAACTACAGATGAAAACCACTAGGGATCACCCAATACAATATCATATTTTAGATTTAATTTGCTCCTACCACAAAGGATGCTGTGCTGCCTTTCAATGTGTTAATATCTTAGAGTGCACCACCTGCAGGACTATAGAGGAACTGCAAAACTTTACTACCTCTTAATGCAGACATGCAAATTATTAAACCATTTATATAAAATTTTTTCACATTAAATGGGTGTAGATCGTGGTCATTAGTCACGACTTATTCAGTCCTTTGGCCAATCCCTATTACTTTCACACCTTTACAAAAGAAAACTTCCCACTTCCCACCCATCACTCATTCAGACCACAAAGTAGTAAAGTTTAACAAGTTATAGTTTCACCCACACTCAGGCATGAATATGGTGCAGTGAGTAAAGTCTTTATTTCCTCTGGTTAAGGTAAACGCAGACTGGATGTAATCAAACTTCATGTCCTGATTGACACTGATATCACCTCTGCCAAACCCAGTCCGGCCCAAATCAAACTGGCCATGAGATCACATCTGGGGGTGGGAAAGCCCTTGCAACTAAAAAGACCAACACTGTTCTTTTAGAGCTTCTTTGTTTGTTTAACAGTAAAAAAAAAAAAAAAAAAAAAAAAATCTCATTATGAAAATAAGTTGAGAGGAGCTTTAACAGCAGGCTAAGTGCCTAATCGTGCATGCAGACCTGGTGTAACCCTTCATATAATTCGAGAGTGAATAAACAGAGATGTGGAGATGCTGAATGAAGAGAAAATGACTGTCTGGTGTCCTTGTACAACGTGAGGCTGAGGCAGGTGAAAGGCCTTTGGGCCTGAAGTCAACATTTTCCACATTTGTCTGTAATTTTCAATTAGAATTCTGCATTTAACCAGAACAAACCCTTCCTCCAGCATAGTTTTGGCCCCTCACCACTTTTTTCTACAGAAATTTAATGACGGAAAATTAAATCCAACACATCAGACTGGGAGTCTTAAAGAAAGTGGCATTTTAATGCAAGCTAGAGACAATTCCTGGAGCGCAATGGTGCCTCGCTCTTCCTGGGCTATATGTTTAAAAACGGCTCATTCCTAGCACATATGAGATACGGTACTGAAATGTGAGCACCTCCACAGGCTGGGTGTGTGTGAGTGGAGGGGGCGTGGCTTAGCTTGGTTGCTGTGGCACTCTTCTCCATATATGTGCCTCTTTTAAAGAGCGAGAGGGGGAGGGGGGGGGAGACAATACTGGAACGTAACTCCTCTGTTGCATTGGGCAGTGCTCCAGTGATTGAGCCTTTTATCTCGGGAACCATTCAAGCTATAGATTGTTGATACATGAGAGAGGCTTTAATCTTGCTGCCCGTCAAGCTTGGTGGAAATATGGTCAAGATGGTGTTTTTAATGGTAAATTTTTTGAAAAATAAATAAATAAATACATGTAGAGTGAAACTCCATGCATTCATGTGGTAAAAACTGTTTTGCCGCAGGTCCCGAACAAACTGTCGTAACTCCCACATGCTTTGGCCAACCTTCAATTTTTTTCTTTGGAGCAACCAGGAAACTCCACGAGACGTGATGTGCATGTTTGTTTGTTTTTTTGCAAAGTTATGAGTGAAAATTAACACTTTAGAAACTTTGGTAGTTATCATTCACTGTCTCTGCTTTCAAATCCATGTGATTTTATTAGGTGTTTTTTTTTTTTTTTTTAGGCCAGTAGTGAGGAGGTTCGTTTTATTTGATCAATGTGATTATTATTATAATTTTTTCCCCCAAAATAGTAGAGTTTTTGAAGCTTGTTTGACATACGTCTCCATTTCTGCTCAAACCAAAAATGGGCAAGCTCCAGCTTTGGGAATATCACCTATTCATCTTCTACGTGGAGAAATTCCTTGGAAAAAAATGCATTTTTAGAAAAAAAGAAACAGAAACAACAACCTCTTTCTAGCAAATAGGCTTAGCGGGCCAAGCCCATGCACATGCACATGACCCACATTAAATGTCAAAGCAAAGAATAATAAATAATTTCAATAGTAACAGTAGCGGTGCCTCTGCGAATAAGTTGTCATAATGGATAAATCTGTCATAAAGTCCAGATTACAGTTATCTCTAACGTTGTACAATTTGACATCTATATACACAGATGCCACATTGGCTATATCTGCGTCATCATTTGACATCATCCACCTTCTCATCCTCATTTGAATATTCATATAACAATTGTTGATTGAAAAAACACAACCAGAAGCTTCTGAATGGCACAATAGAAAAGCGTTCGCGCTATCCTCAGTGTCGAGTTGGAATATAGAAGGTGTCACAATCATCCAAGGCCAGACGTCCAAGAACAAAAGCCTGGCCCTGCTCTATGAGCGGCCCAAAATGGTTTCTCTCCTGTCAATCAGCGGCCAATTGTGTGAGCTCATGCATGAGGAAGACCGTAGTTAGCACCTTCCTTCAGAGCACCAGTTCTGAAACAAAAAGAAAAAAAAAAAAAAAAACTGTGGCTGATTTCTCAAAGGAAGCGTTTTCTAGTCTTCAAACTCACAACTCTGTCACATGATCACGACACGCTAGCTAGCAGGAAGTGGAACATGACCGAATTGGGGGGAACGGGAGGTAGGAATTCCAGATAAAAAGAAGACACGTTCCCAGAATCATTAAAGGTGAAATCTCAGAAATGAACCACCACTGCTCTGTCCAGGCCTCGGCACAGGTTTCGTCAGATCTTTTTTAGAGGTGCGATACTGGGACTGAGATGACCTCAAACCATCACTCAAGGGCAGACGCTCTGATGAGGACAGCATGCTCTAGTTATAATGAAGGGAATGACCCAGACTAGAACACAGAGTCTTGCAGGACAGAACAAGGTTGGCTCGGTCAGACAGTGAAGGCCTTCAGGAGATGCTGAAGATTGTGTTTTCTAGAAAGGACTATGTCCATCTTGGGCTATAGCAAAAGAGAAAGAAATATCGCAGATGCCCACCTCTGCTTTGGTCTATTGAGAGAGGATTCCAGAGGGAGAACTGCACCACCTGAGAGCTGACTCTCAGCCTCCAAGCGTCTTGGTGTCCTTTCATCTTTTGTATTCTTTTAAAAAGCAGCCCTCGTGCTGTAGAGTAGTTCATCAAGTGTGTGGAAAAATTAATGCCAATGGGCATATGCAAATAAAACTCACAGCGAAGTAAAAGACTTGTCTATGACTATTATGGGATAAGATTAGAATTTCACCTCTAACAGGATAGAATAATGATTGAGAGTGCACGATTGTAAAGCGTGAAACAAAATTAGTGCATGATTTGCACAACACAAACCGTAAGATCCTTGTGTGAGGTCAAGGGGTCAGGGAGGGACGATAACACCTCGAGTGTACGTAGAGGGCCACAGAGGACTCGCTGTTTCATACTCGACTCAAACCACGAGGAGATCATACAGCTGAATTTCATTTTTTCTTCAAAAAAGTGTTTGAAAGGAGCGAACGTGTAATTACGCCTACAAGATTACAGCAAAAAAAAAAAAAAAAATCAATCACTAATTGGTTCATATTATTATATAGAAATTAAACATCTGGCTAAAGAAATGCAATTCATTCTCTCCTGAGCAAGTGACTTTCTATGTAGAAAGCCTTTTATACAATCTGATCAGTGTAATAATTTTTAAAATGCTGGGTTAATGTCAGAGACATTGTTACCCAGTTCACTATGAACAAGATGGAAAGAAAAACGAAAAAAAATACACACGCACACACATTGTGTATTTGGCCAACAGCCCACCAACAAACAGAAACTATTCCCAAACGGTCCTGACTAAGGCTTTTATCGTTTAAAGCGATCGCTCAAGGCTGATCCTGGCCAAGCATGAAAACGGTGCTCTCGGCTCTCGGATCAGCGTGAAGCAGCGCGATCTTCGGACGGGGAGGGGAAAAAAAGAAAAAAAAAACGAGTGAGAGCTCACACAGAGTGCTAGAGCTGTTCATGCTCTGCCTGGCTGAGCCTGCGTGCGTGCGCGTGTGTACTGTACATCACGGCTTTGGCAGCGCCAGCGACGGCAGATGTTCTCGCCAATCTGTGCGTTGTGGTTGCTAGGCGACGGCGAATGTGGGAGTAGCGCCGTCCCCCCCCCCAGACAAAGCCCTTTTTAGTGAATCATACACACACACACACGGCACATATCCGTGCACACACATACGCACAGAGCAAAGCTGTAAATGAGGCTGGGCAATGCCAGTGCACTGTTTGAGTTGCTGCACATACTAAAAACCCTGCTGCCTCTGTGACCGAGCCTCTTCAGCATTCAGGACCTGAATTTTACGAGCCTCCGTGGGGACGTCCAGGCTAATGGTGATGGCAGATGTCAACGGACACAAAAGGAAGCATGTCCTAAAAGCATTACATGAGAATCCGGAGCCTTTGAGGTAAACATTACGAGCGCCTGCCTGGCCTGTGCATTACGTGGGCAATATAATTTTAGTGGAACCATGCGTTCTTTTCTAGTCATTTCCATCAGACGGCAGATTGCCTCCTACATCCTGTTCCACCTCTCAAACACACAACTTCCATTTCCAGCTAAAACGGTTAACACGTTAATGATTATGACTTCCATACAGGGTTTTTTTAAATATGCATTAAAATTCACAGAAAAAAAAAAAAAAAAAAAAACACAATCCAAGCAGAGCAAGCCGGAATATTTTATTATTGTAACCTGTACATTCCCTACACCAGCCTGCTCACGCTTTCATTTCTTTAATGGATCATAACACTGTAAGTGCACATCAGCTATCTAATTCATGTCTGCTTGTTCTAGAATAAAAAGGTCAGGCTATAAGGACATAGCTGCATGATAATGACGGGGAGAGAAAAAAAAAAAAAAAAAACCAACAACAACAACCAAACAACAGGGAACGAAAGCTGCATGCAGAACTACACGGACTGTGCAGGATCATCAGAGGCCTGGAACGGCAGCTCTGGTTTGGAAAACGGCCAGCACCTGTGTGTGCATCAGTGTTCAGTCTTCTACACACTCGTTTATGGAGCGACACGTACAGTATACGCGACTAGTGTAAGATTAGAGGATGAAATGCGGAAGATGTCAAATGGAAAGAGGGAACAGGAGAGAAGAACGGATATTAGACACGAAGACCCACCTGAATGTGACTGAAATGTGAATTTTGCTTAATAGGGGCCATTTAATTAAAAGCACCAATCATATTTTATATGTATTTACATATAATGCTCATTCTATAGTAAAGTTTATAGAACAAAATATTTATTTATTCATTTTTAGAAGAGACTGTCTAAAACGGCCTTGTAAAAAATCTTGTAAAACATCTTTGTACATACTTTTAAACTATTCTTACCTTAATATCTCTGATTATCCTGACATGTTCTCAAAAAATTCAAGAAGATTCATAATTATAAAAACTAATTTACAGCAGCCATCTTGCCTTGTGAGAAGAGCTGTACGATTTAATCTGTTACACAATTTATTTGATCTTTTGTTGTTTGATTCAACTAAATGAATCAATGGATCAGTTTCCAATTCCAAATTAATTGACAGTTTAACTTATTTAAGACTTATTTAAAAAATAATAATAATAAAAAATAAAAAATAATTATATATATATATATATATATATATATATATATATAGAAATGGTAAAAAAAAAATTTAAGTATCGCATTTTCTTCTTTTTGAGTTTATGGCCGGTTAGTGCAATATCACCACCTACTGGATTTTTTTTTTTTTTTTTTTTTAAGTTTATCACTATGTACAAAACACGACATTGAAACAAATCAACAACAACAAAAAATAATACAGCTTTGAAGCGTTTGTTAAATACTTTTAGTAGTCTGTATAAATCACAGTAAATCCAGTTAAATGCTATCAAACCTAAAATCTCAGTGCACAAAAAATCTAAGAATTCTCAGCCATAACTTTGGGCAAAAATGGCAATTAAGTCTTATTTCAGCTGCTGAACGTAAAAATACATAATTTTGCCTATATTTCCTAAACATGGGTTTTATTTTGGCCACAAAAGTACACAAGTAAACATACAAGAAGGAATTTAAAATAGATCAGCCATTAATAAAATTTAAGAAAGTCACGGGCCAATTTGAAATCAGAAAATCTCCTGCGGCCCATCCAAACCTTTAATCAAGACATCTGATCAACACACACTACATGTAACATGTAAGGCAACAAATAAAAAATAAACTAAATAAAAATAATCTTGTTTCTGCACTAACAGCATTCCTTTTGCAATTAATATTATGAATTGTGACTCCTTGCTAATGAAAATGTAGGATATGTTTAAAAAAAAATGGGTCAGATAAATGAAAAATACAGGTTTTATTAGTTTTGAATACATTCTATAAATTTAACTATAATGTAAATATTGCATTTCAAACTTAATTACTAAAATTTACATTTAAAACCTTGTTTACTCATTTATTTAGTGGAAACGATCACTTGTGGCCCACCTGCAGGACCATCACAGACATAGTCGACACCTGATATAGATTCTGCCTTGTGGAAAAGACTTTGAACACAAAAGGTCACTATATGTAAATTACGCCAAGAAGCCTGAACAAAGCTGAACAATGCCACAAAACACCACTTTATGCACCAGTGACAAACAGATCATCGGTATCAGGATCGGAAAGACTGGATCAGTGTTCGAGATGAACCAGATTTTTAAGCCAAGGTATGCATTTCACGCTGGGTAGAGTTGACTGATATTAGCGGGATTTTAGACAATTTGCTGTTTGTGTTGTGTATTCAGCTCGAGACCGGGATTGTCAGACTCCTTTTCCTGATAACCAGGAAAAAAAGAAAAAAGAAATCAAGCTAGAACTGGAAACCCATTTTGCAATTTCTCTGGCGTGATGACTCCCTTTTAAGCACATTGTAAGTGAACCTGCAGTGCATCCCATAAAAGCAGAGAAGTGGAGAAGATAATTAGCACAGCTTATAGCTTGTAGTTATACAGCAAACACGGAGTTCAAGATGCTGCTCAGATGCAAAACACAAAGTTGCCTATTTGCAAATAGTTTGCAAAAAGTGCAAAGAAGGAAGACAATCTCTTAAATGTAAGCCATTTTCCTACCAGACCAGCTAATTGTACAAGACACACACTTTAATGTTCAAGTTGAGGGTGCATCTTAAAATCCAAACCACTTCCTGAAATTAAAATATACACACACACATTATATATATAGTGTGTGTGTGTGTGTGTGTGTGTGTGTGTGTGTGTGTATATGTGTGTGTGTGTCATATACACACACACAAACACGCACGCACAGTACAGACCAAAAGTTTGCACACACCTTCTCATTCAAAGAGGTTTCTTTATTGTGTTCTTTATTGTGTTCTTTGGCCCAAACGCGTGTCTTCTGCTTGTTGCCTGTCCTTAGCAGTGGTTTCCTAGCAGATATTCTAGCATGAAGGCCTGATTCACACAGTCTCCTCTTAACAGTTGTTCTAGAGATGTGTCTACTGCTAGAACTCTGTGTGGCATTGACCTGCTCTCTGATCTGAGCTGCTGTTAACCTGCGATTTCTGAGGCTGGTGACTCGGATGAACTTATCCTCCGCAGCAGAGGTGACTCTCAGTCTTCCTTTCCTGGGGCGGTCCGCATGTGAGCCAGTTTCTTTGTAGCGCTTGATGGTTTTTGTGACTGCACTTGGGGACAGTTCCAAAGTTTTGCCAATTTTTCAGACTGACTGACCTTCATTTCTTAAAGTAATGATGGCCACTCGTTTTTTTCTTTACTTTGCTGCTTTTTTCTTGCGATAATACAAATTCAAACTCTTTGAATGAGAAGGTGTGTATAAACACACACACACACACACACATCAAATATTATTTACAAGTACTGCTGAACAAAATAAATCATGATGCGTAACCGGAATTGTGTGTGTGTGTTGCATGTTCTTCCTGTGCTTGGTGGGATTCTTTTGGGTACTCTGGTTTCCTCCAACAGTCCAAAAACATGCAGATTAAGCTAACAGCATTTACAAATTGCTCCTAGTGTATGAGTGAGCAATCAAGGGTGAGTGTGTGTGCTTGTGTGCCTTGTGATAGACTGGCACCCTGTCCAATCCCCTGGGATACGCACCAGTTTTTTTTTTTTAAATGAAAGAAAAAATGCACACAACTACCAGTGATGATAGCAGGTGAAAAAACAGTGGCCTTGAACTGCTGGATCAGACAGCCGGCATTTGTTCTCACACATGAACACATGAGTCACTAGTGAACTTTGCCACTTTTCAAAACTTTCAAATTAGAATCTAATTGACAGCGCGTGTGTGTGTGTGTCAGAGAAAGATTAAGAACAAATTCAAGTCTCCTTGACTGTCCTGGAGATATGAACACATCTCTTCGTAAAGATATTCCAAAAGTCTTTGCGTTGAGATCTGGGCGATTTGAAGGCCATAGTACATAATTTACCCCGTTCTCATTCAGCGTGCCCTCGTGCCATGTATTCATCCATAAACGGACAACACCTGTCCACATCGGAACATTTTATTGCAGGGAAAAAGGTGAGTTTTATGTCATGATGCTTCACTCCATGGGGTCAAGTCAACACTTTTACAACCTGCCTGGATAGAGAAAATTTGACATCAAGTGAATTCCAGTATCAGTCCATAATCTCGAGCTCCTGGTTAACATCGTTAACAGTGAGTGGGCTGACATGATCTCCCAAAGCCTGTGCGCTTCTTTCAGCTCGAGCTGCTTCATGTCACCAACACGACAGTGAAAATACTCTCACATCTGTTTCTAATTTTCAGGAATGTAGAAATTTCTAAACCTCAAACTAAACATATTTCTAAACCTCAATCAGCCCACTTCGACCACTGAAATCCCTCAGACGAGTGAAAAGGAAACCAATCATTTCTAGGGTTGAACTTTTTTTTTTTTTTCAACCATCACATTTATCAATGATCAAATCAATCATTAATAATTAATGATAACCAGATGCACATTTCCACTTTGGTTTCTAGCGTTTCTTTCTTCAGTTAAGTTCTAGCGGCACAATACAGGATCGCTCTCAATTGTGAGCATGCCCGACATGCATCTCCAAATAAAATAAACCTGTGCATGAAAAAAGAAGCGACATGTAAACAGCGGCATTCTTAATCAGTTAAATGAATAAATAGTTAATTAAATGGTTAACGATTGATCATTAACATCTCTACTAATTACACACGCCATGTATGCCAGGGCAAGAAGTACACCAGTGCAAATGGAGAACAGGTCACATGGTAAAATGACTGAATTAGAAGGTGCTGATTAATTGTCTAGGAGTTTTGTTCTGACCCGTCACAGCTCTAACAGGTAAACCAGGTTTATATGGATGCGCTTGTTTTAATGCGTTATTCATTAAAAGTTGTCTTGTTCAACAATTTAAAAAAGAAAAAAAAAAAAGAAAGAAAAAAGTCCAAAATTGTTGCTACTGCAATGTTTAATTGCCTGAAATTTACATCTAAAGATCTTACGCAACTTAGGACAGCCACTTGATTTTCAAGTGAGCAAAAATGTAAGAACAGAGCAAACAAGACTTTTAATGACTTCAGGGCTTGTGGTTTCTTCCAATTAGACTGGATGCATTTTGTAGACTTTACAATTCATTCTGCTGGAACCCTCAACAACAACAAACTGCATCAATAACAGCAGCAGCAAAATCACGAGAATCAACCTTGCTGTTCTAATACTTTTGGAAGGGATTGTGTACAGTAAGTCCCCTACATACAAACATTCGAGTTACAAACTTTTTGCATTTGTGCATGTTAAATCGTGGGAGTGAAATCAGATGTCACGTGCATGCAGCGTGCGTTCCATGATGTCCGGAGGCAAGCGTGCAAGCAACGACGATAAAGCTGGTACTGCTAAGTAGCGCCAAGCAATAATGATGGACACAAAAGTGACAATAATTGAGAGAATTGAGAGCGAGGTGAAAAGATGGCAGACATGACTCGTTTTTTTAACATGACTCATTTATCCTTCTGCACAATTCTAAAGAACAAGGACAAGATCATGGAACATGTGTATAGACAATTGTCTTACCAGGTCCTGGTACGTAGACGATGATTGGTGGACTTATGAACAAATTGCACTTAAAAATGGAAATTGTTCGTATGATGGGGGACTTGTAGTCGAAAAAAAAAATTATATAATGGATATCTTACTGAAAATTGAAGATTTTTGCGGTGTAGGAGAAATAATCTGTGTGATGTACAAACTAAACAGCTACTCAAAACTCTTCACTTTAATTTCTGTCCGTTTCCTTATTTGATGATTTCAACATTTGTGGTTAAAAGAGTCCTGAAATTCGGGAGGTGCACCTTCTTCACCTGTACTTCATAAATCCTTGGGAAACCAAAAATAAATGAACGAATAAACACGGAAAAATCATGTAGGCTATTGCATTGTGTGTTTGTAAATTCAGATAAATGTTGCCTCAGAGAAGGATGCGTGGTTACTAGTTTCTAAGACAAAAATGCATAGGAAGAAAAGACCTGCACGGCAAAAAAACAAAAAAAAAAAACAACAAAAAAAACACTACTTCCACTACATCCCCTGAAACAAACTTCAAACCTCAGATATCATTCCTGAGATCAAAGAAATATTCCACTACCGCCACAGCTTTCTCCTTTTTTCTCCTGCGAGTGTTTGTGCGTGTGCATGCGTGAGTGAACGAGCGAAAAAAGGAGAGCGAACGAGAGAGAGAGAGACGGAGATCTGGATCTCATTTTATACGTCCCCTAAAGACCAACCCCTCCGCTACTGTGTGAACAAGCACACGGACCTCGAACACAGAAAACCCCGACACAAAACCTCAAATAGCACTCCGACGTTCCTGACGAGGCCGTGTGCTGTAATTGGAAACAGAGGCTGCAAACCACAAAACAAAAGAACTGGCATTCCATCAACGGCAGACAAATTGAAGCTTTCAGCCGAGTTTTCTCACAGCGTGTTTGTTCATATACAAAAGAGGAATTTGATCTGTGTGGGTCTGAATGTGTGTGTATGTTTGTGTGTGTGGGAGCGCATATTAGCCCTTTGTGAAAACCAAAAAAAAAAAAAATGACCGGATTTCCTCACAATGATGAGACGGTGTTGCATGCACTCAAGCGGGGGTGTAGGAGTCTATCTATCTTGGTGATGTCCCTACAGGGATGAAAGCAATATCTGAGAGTTCTGACCTTGTAAGAGCTTTTGGCTGGTTCCCATGAGGAAACTCTTTTTACTTTTTAGCTTTTATTTAAAAACCCGAAAGAGCAAAAGGTTTTTCCTTTTGTGGTTTCAGGTGCAGACAGAGCATTAATCAGCTGCGTAATAATTAGATCATAAAGATAATACACTGTGTGGTATTTTTATTTTATTTTTTATATAATAGGCTTGACGTTGTATTGTCTGCTTTAAAAAAAATAAAAAATGTGCGTGCACGCGCGCCAGGATGTGTGCGTGTGTAGGAACACGTGTAGGAAAAATGTGGCTCCAATTTTCAACTTCAGAGAAAGAGAGGCTCAACATGTTCACTCCAATAAAATTACAGCCATCATTTACTTGATCACGACTTTGAAGTCCATCTTCAGTATTTACGGCTTTCTTTCTTTATATACACGCACAAAATCAGAAAACAAAACGACAATTCAGACAAACCAGGAAAAGGGAGGTATAGCTCGCGAATTAAAGTCAAGTCGCAAACTAAACCTACCTTTTCCGGTTTGTTAATACTTACCGCTGATTGGACGAGACATCTGTCACTCAAGATATACATGAAGTACTGCAGCCTCATGGACATTCACATGCAGTGTGGCTGCAGGACTTCTTGTATATCTTGAGTGGAAGATGTCTCGTTCCAATCAGCGATAAGAATTTCATTCACAAACTATACCTACCTTTTTTTTCCTTATTTGATGTTTTGTTTCTGGATTTGTTGCTGCGTTTTCATATTTTAAATTTATTCTTTTATTTTCAGTTCAAAAACAAACAAACAAAGAAAAAACATTTAAAAACAAACTAACAAATAAATAAATTGTATTTTATTTTCGGTTTTATTATTTTTGCATGTTTCTTTTGCTGCCCAGCATCGCGCACACACCCGCATATGCACGCAAACTACAAGAAATAACACTGACTTTATTACTACTACTAAGATTTTCACGAATAATCCAAGTAATTCAAATGAATGTTTTAACAAGATTTTCAAAATAGTAAAAAAAAAAAAAAGTTTTTTTCAAAAGATTAGTTTCTGAACCGACACTCAAAATACATTAACAATCAATAATCAATTACTTATTAATAATGAATGATAAACCGAATGAGAACTTTGTGTTACGTTTTAGTTAAACAGTTCTAGCGGTACAATCCAACGTTTCCGCGCACACGGATTTATTTATGGCCGCCACAGAATCAACACTGACCTCCACATATTCATTTTCTATTTCCTTATTATCTGAATAAAATCGTATTTTTTTGCGGAGAGCACTGATTCGCTCAGCCTCTCTCTCACTCACACTCTTGCTGTAGGAAGATCGGTAAAGGTTTTTAGAACAACCGTGATGAGGGTTTGTGACCGAGCTCTCGCACAGACCTGACTATTCAAATAAGCCTTCGGTGAGAATGTAAGGAGCCTGGCTAGTAATAATAGCTAGGCGAACATTAGGTTCCAGCTCGGTTGTTGACCTTACCACTACATGTGAAACCAAAAGTTATCTTTTAACGGGAAGTTTACATCTTTCGTCCAAAAACAGTTTGAAAACGCCAGACTTATGGCTTTCTTTATCCCATCAATCAGGGAATGGGTGAAGCTGATTGGTTGGTTCTTGTCACATGACCTGCAGTAAACAAGTGGCATTCAGAAAAGCTGGGATGTTTTTTTTTTAATTTATTTATTTATTTTGCTGTGGCATAGAGGTGCATAGAAAAATGGGCATTCATGCGTCACTCTTCATTGTGAACGAGTTTGTCACGGTTCTCCAATTAAAATAAACTTGTGCATGCCATAGAAATTCTTCATAGCAATTAACAGGTTAAATGATCATCATTAGCATCTCTTACTGAGATTGTGTTTATAATTACAGAACCATAACTATTCCACTGTCAGGAACGAATGCTTCACTAAGCTGCACAAAAATAGCTACTGCACAGTCTATGGCAATCAATTTTTTTAAACAAAAGTTTATAATAATAAATAAATAAATAAATAAATAAATAAATAGAATTAACTGAATACATCGTCAGCTGTATTATGTCAGAACCAAAAATAATCTAAATCATATTCAAGACTCATTTAAAAAATGCAGTAATCTCACTCAGCCCTACAGCTGCTGCTGTTATTTTAGAAAAGTTTAGAAAGTACTGTATGGACGTGAAGATAAGGCCAGCATTACTGCTCTACGAAGACTGAAGTTACTGAGACGATTTCTTTTTCTATAACACACAGACATGTACAAACACCTGTACTTATACACCAATTAAAGTTAGATGCTTTAATAATTAGCACATAATTATAAGACATTAAAGCGGTCGTCATGGCGACCGCAGAGTCGTCACGAGCCATGCAGAGTCGCCTCAACTCTTCAACGGGTATTCGAGCACTTAACTAGCCCGTCCAACTTGCAGTCAACTTGGATTAGAAGTTATCTTGGAGGCAACTTTTTCTTTTGTATAGTTAATTAGGTTTCCGAGCAACCGTCACATTAGCCATGTGTGTACACCCTAGACTGGCGTTACAATCATTAGAAACAGAAGTAACAGCAGAATCTCAGATTGTGCAAATGTAGACATGGATGATGGCAAACACCAGTTACACACCACTTAAAAACCACCATCACTGAATGCTGTTAAGTACGACGTCTGACGTCTCAGCTCCCTCGTCTGCATTAGTGAGAGTCATTTTAAAAGATTAAAGAGCAACTTCAGAGAGGTTTTTTATGAAAAATACAAAATTGAGATGTCAGCTCATTCAAGGAGTAACTGAGGTTTTTCATTCCCACGCTGTCAAAACTGTTATTGGTCTCATAAATCAGAAAAAAAAAATTAAAAAATACAGGCCTGGTAATATTAAGCAATATCAAGAGCAAGAAAGCGTTATACTCAATACCAGCATGGCGGCATGGATTACCAACGGCAAAGTACTGCAAGTGCTACTGTCTATTATTGCTTTTGTACACAAGATCTATAAAACAAGAATTTGATATCAATTAAGTGATATTTCATAAACAATAAGAGAAAATATTGGGATCATCTTTGCTCCAGGAAAGCACAGTCAATTCTTAGGGAAAATCAACAAGCATACTTTCACATTTTAAATCTTAAGTTATATTCATGAAAAGGATCTATTGCCTTTCACAAATGCAGATATCAAAGCTGCATAATTTGATTTAAAAAAAAAAAATAGTGATTATTTTGACACATACAGTACCAGTCAAAAGTCTGGACACACTTTCTAATTCAATGGTCTTATTTTGTTTAATTATTTTTTTTATTATTATTTTATACACTCTATATAGAGCTATATTGGATTTTTTTTTCCAAACTATGAAAATGACACATACGGCATTAAGTACTTAAGTAACAACAACAACTGCTGATCTGAAAAAGTTCTTGCAAAAACAGTATTGTTAAGTGCATTTGCAAAACCCATCAAGCACCATGATGAAACTGGCTCTCATGGCGACCGTCACAGGAAGACCAAAAGTTACATTTACTGCAGAGACGTTGTTCATTTAGAGTTACCAAGTCTCAGAAATCACCAATTAACAAACAGCACCTCAGATTAGAGCCATTTTAACAGAGCATAAGTAGCAAACACATCTCAATATCAAATGTTCAATGCAGAGTATTGTACGCCTTCAGCATTGTTGTTGATAATCAAGAAAGACCATGAACATAGAAGGTGTGTCCTAACTTTTGACTGGAACTGTATTGTGATTGAATCTGCGATTGAACGTACCATGGAGCCTTTGGGACAAGTGTACCTGAGAACGTGCACTGGGTGATGTAGAGGAAGGAGGGTTTAGATGGGCAGCAAGTGAGGAACAGTTATTTGTTGTTTTCTGATTGACTGGGAGCTCTTTGCCAAGTAAACTGAATTCAGCCAACTTAAGTAAGACTCCAAACCATGCGGAGTGCAATAAGAACTGTGAGACGTAAAGGAAACGAGCAGTCATCACACTGACAGAAGTGGACAGGCAAAATTACTCATCAGTGACTGCACCTTACTGGAGGGCAAACTGACATGGAGCACACACACGAGACCTGGAATAATCTCATCACAAAATAATATTAACCTCACTTAATACTGACAGTAATCGTCATTTCTAAGTCATCGACATGTACTGTAATCAATAATTCATTAATATTACATAGTATTAATCTGTGTAATATTAATCTTTATGTATTGAAAGGACCCATCTTTAAGAAAACATTTATCAAATCACATTCATTCATAAGTTAAATATATTTCAATATTATGCATCTTTTTTTTTTTTTTTTCAATAAAAATAAATCGTAATATTTCATTTTTAACGTGTGAAATTTCCACAGTAGCAGCAACAGGTTACCATGGTAACATAAGCATTTTTGTGGAAATATCACAGTACGGCAATAAAATCGAGGTAAAATATTACATAAAAACCGACAGACCCAGTCATTACTAAAAGGATCCATCCTGGAACGGAAAGAGCAAGATTACCCGTGATACTTAGCATGGTTAGCACTGCACGAGCTTCAAAAGCGGTCAAGATTTAAAAAGAAAAATAAATTAAATTAGAATTAAAAGAGGTACAATTTATTCATTTATTTGTTTATTCCTTCTTGAGCTGCATGTCGGTGCGAGCATCCAATATACACACTGTGGGCGCATGTGATGGTACAGCCAGGCCTCGTTCAGCTATGAAATTTTCATGAAGGTATGACAGCTGATGAACTGTTATGTTCGCAAGCGCGCTTGTAATTGTAGGCAGCACTGCTGTACGTATCGCGTGTGCGCATGTACTCTTGTGCCAGGCAGGCAGACGCAGGAGAGCAGCAGTCTATAACAGGACCAAATGCCTTTTTGGGTACTTTTTGGGGACCGGTCACCACTGCTGACTGCCTGGATGAAACAAGTCGCAAAAACAAAAAATTTGGCACATTGGTGAGCATTTCAGGTGCCATCTGGAGCGCTGTGTAGACATGCTAGGGATGGTGCTTGACCAATCAGATTAGTGAACCCAAATGATGTTTAAGAACAGCTTTAGACTGGTGGAAGGTTTTTCGTAGACCATAAATAAGAAACCATGAATGACAGTGGGCAAACAAAAAAACAAAAAAAAAACTGGGAGTACAAATGGGGGATTTGTGATTTGTTTTAGCTTATATACCCATTAGTAATTTTTGTTGTTTACTGTCTATAAGGTTATCACACAGAGCAAGGGCGCAGTTAGTAACTGGAGCCTGAGGCATCACAGTGTTCGAACCATGATTAAATATAAACACTGCATATTGTTAAGCATGCATCACTGGTGTATAGGGACAAGCATCACCAGGGAATGGCCAGTACGACATTATCACGATACCCATGTTCCCATTCAATTCGTATTGCGATTTTGTCATCAAAATCACAATTTTGTAAATATCCCAATTCCAATATTCATGTTTTTTTTTTTTTTACTTTGTTACAATTCTAAACAAACTTTGAGATACATCACTGAATTTTTTTCCCTCTAATTCTACTACTATATATGATACACTGAGCTCGAAAAAATAAGAGTGTGTGTGTGTGTGTGTGTGTGTGTGTATACTTTGCACACATTCTAGTTTTGAGCTTTAATAAACCATCTGATCTGATTCCTGATGAGTTTTTAGGTCATTTAACAATTGTTAATGCTTACAAATCGCACATAACTATTTTCAATAAAATCTCGCTTCAATTATATGACAGTAGGCAAAGAATCTGACATCAAATAAACCTGAATAAAGTGTGAAGAGCATGTCTGAGGTTATCGCTTTCAAGCGGGGGGGGGGGGGGACATACAAAAATCTAAACACTCCGGTGAAGAAACTTTTGATAATTCCAATCATGTATCAAAGTCATGGCTATGCAAATACATGAAAAGTCTCTACCAAATATTCTCAGAAAATAAAATAATAATAATAATAATAATTCCAGATGATGTCCCTTTACCTGAAGTCAACAGAGAGATAAAAAGAGCACTCATTTATTTATATATATATATATATATAAGACCATTCACATCCTAATCCCATCTTTATCCACCTCACCGGGTTATCACTGGTAATCTTCATCTCTTGCATATTTATCCCCACGAGAGAAACTGACAGCCTGTGATGTGCAAAACAGTTACGTGTCGATAGCCGTCCTGCATGAGGAAGCGTCGCTTAATGGCTTAAAACGTGCTTCTTTTTTTCTTTTTTTTGGCCGCTTGCTTTGAAAATGTTTTTTTTATTTATCCAAATATGATTGTCCTAAGACAGTTAGCACGTTTTATCCTAAAGCAAGAGTCTCTTCTTTTAAATGTTCTAACATTTAACAAAGGATCTCGTGATTCTCTAGAGAAGAGGGGGTTGATAAAGTGGCACCAGGTAGAATGATTCATTTTTTCACATCTTTTTCAGAACTCCAGTGCCTCACATTCAAACACAGAGCCAGAAACAGAAGAAAGGGGGGGGGGGACCTCAGAGAAACAAGACTTGCTGCTATTAAAGTTTTCTTTTGGTGAACCCGGTCACCAGTGATTACCTCAGGGTAGCCAGCAGCCGGTGATGCAGATCGAGTTTGCTACAGATGGGACTTCAGCTAAAGGCTGCCGGAGTAGCTTTCTGAAAGAGTATGAGCAGTTCCACCTCTGAATAAGTAAAATAGCTGGACCTTGACTTGTGTAATTACCTAGCAGACTCTCCATCTCTTCATTTTTATTCTTTAGGCTTGACTAAAAGATCGAGAGTAATAGAATGTGTACAGCAGTTTCAAAACCGCAGCATACGATCTCACAACAGTATCAGCTCGAACAATGAAGCACCAGCTGACGCACTGCGAGCGTGGGTTCACGTCCATAGCACCAGTCTCTGCAAGCGATTAAAAACAAATTAACGCAAAGCGCTTTTTTTTTTATTTTTTTTTAAAGATACAGAAATGAGATGAATCGACTTTTTAATCTCAAAAACAGAGAACAAAACCCAGTGCAGATAACAGAGAGGTGAGTTCATTTCATGCGATTAAACTGCCTGTCCGCACGCATGCTGTGGGTTTGAGGACTTGACATTTTGATTTTTTTTTTTTTAATGGATTTTAACTGCTTTAATAGTTTTTAATCCTCATATCTGTGAATTTGTATGCAAGAAAGAAAGAGAAGGAAATGTTAAAAGGTTGGGAAAAAAAACCTGTGCTCAAGTTTTTACAGGTTTTAGATTGCTTTAACTGAAGATTTAATAGAAGGTTGAATAACCAAAATAATGTAATGCATAAAAGCATTTAAGCATTAAGAGGAAAATAGGCTCTAGAAGACAATTAAGTCGAGCAAAGGCTGGCATCACGTGTTTGTTCAAGCTGCACACAAACCGACAGCTTCAGGTCTAACAAGAAGGAGCTCGGGCAGACCGTTCACTCTCACTCGATCCTTACACGTCTTTTCGTCATTCAAGGCCGTGTGCCAACGTGAGGATCTGGCTGTAAGGGAAGATTAAATAAAAGTGTAGAATACTGGGACCAAAAGGCAGAAAGACCATCTGGACTCGTATTATTCACATAATGTACAGGAGAGAGTGAAAACTGCATTCAGTACAGGGAGAAGCTCATTTGAATCAAAGCATTTAAAAAATATGTTCCCATCCTTGAGCTCAAAAAATTTAATCGGTGTAATAATGAGCAAAATCTCAAGCACAAAATCATGTAGCTAATATAAATACAGTTTTCAAAATTTGACCAAAGACATCCATGGACATTCATTACAGAGTACAAAATGGTTAGAGGAGAAAAAGAGAGAGAAAAAAAAAAAAAAAGTCTCTATGTATATTTCTGGTGGGCTCTGATGTGGTCATTAAACATGCCTTTTTTTGATCTTGCCTTTTCTTAAAAATTCCATTCTTCGAGCTCCTGAGTGGTGCAAAGGAAATATATTCAACACCATCATCTGGAGATTGCAGGTTCTACTCCCAGGTGATGCTACAGCCATCTGTATCCGAGAGAGCAGATTTTTCCGGGCTCTCTTGGGTGGGTGGCAGAGGGGGATGGATATCTTACTTATACTCCCACATCAATCATAGCGACACTAGCCAATCAAGGGTTTTCTGCGAGCTCAAGCAAGCGAAAGGGATTGGATAGCACTTTCCTCCGAGTGTTACACTGTTCCCTAACGATGCAAGACCAGCAATTCGAAAAGAAATGGTCAGCAGCTTCATGTGCACCGAAGCACGTGGTTGCCTGCGCCAGCCCTGGTAGCTGGTGCTGAGGGTGGGGGAGTGCCCTGGCATGACGGATGGACACCACTATACAAGACAGAAAATGACGGGGGGGAAATATATATATTTTCCCCTCCCTCCACACACACACACACACACACACACACACACCTTCTACAGTAAAATCCAATATCGGGAAAGACTAGTTTAGCGTTATCATTATGTTAATTTACTCAAGTATATAAATAAACTACAGTAGAGACAGTAACACAATAAAACTAAAAGGTACAGTATGTACAATATCGGGGTGTTAAAGTCGAACCAGGGCTTGTAAAAGACGTAAAACTGACCGACATTTACGGACGACTTCAAACACGGTACAGTAATGAGACTCTTAGCTGTAGTAAAATTTGAATGGAGCAAACGTTTTAAAGAAAGCCGTACAACATCTGTGAATGATGACCCTGGCTGAGGTGGCTCCGAGCCCACTGCAGCCGTTTCCGTGAACATTCAGCGAGCGTAATGTCTGAACTAGGGCTGCAACAACTAATCGATAAAATCGATAATTATCAATAATGAAATTTGTTGTCAACGAATGCCGTTATCGATTAGTTGGACTGCTCACGTTATTGAGGAGCGCGACCACAGGATGCACAAAGATACACAGCCGCTCGCGCAATGGAGGTTACAGAAGTGTCTGCAGGAAAAAGCGCGCGCCTATGGTGTTATATTCCTGCCTATAATATATATATAATTCTGAGCGCGCGGTTTGACATTTTGAGAGCAGACAAAGCACTCTATGCGCGTGCAGTGTCTGCGCGCTCAACAGCTCGATTCTGCGCGTGCAATGTCTCCCCTGCTCGCGCAAATGTTCTTCCTCGATTCTGGGCGCGCTCGACTCTACCTGTACGCTCGCTCAACTTCCAGTCCAGTGTTACAAAACTGCCACAAACCCAGCCAATCACAGACTTCCACACACTACTTCTGATTGGCTGTTCCTTCTCTATCAGCTGGCAATATCTGCAATTATTGTAAATAATAATATTGCTGTTAATTATTTATTTGTTTGTTTTTAGAAAGAGACAAGGCAGCACAAGTGAGTTAATTCAAAAAATAAATCCCCCATGCACTCCTCAACAAGCAGCCACTATAACAGATGCCATCCAATATAATAAGTGTACATCAATTGTTTTGCTTTTTTATTTACAGTATTTATTTATATTTTGGATATTTAGAGGAGTTATACTGTTCAAAAACAAATTTTGTCTTTAATTAAAGTCAAAATTAAAGATCATTAAACTCTATATGTGGCGTTTGCAAGTTTAGTTTTATACATAACTAATACCCTGATTTATGGTTTTATATAGTTATAAGCAAAACATCAAATTAAAGAAGCATTTAGTTTTTTATCCGATTAATCGGGAAAAAATAATCGCTCAACTAATCGATTATCAAAATAATCGTTAGTTGCAGCCCTAGTCTGAACCTTTAAAAAATCGACAAACTCCATTAAAGGAGTTTACAAAGATTATTAATCATCATCTCACATCAGATTACTAGAAACGTGTAGCATCACTGTACTCGGTCATACTGATGCGGCCAGTATTATGGATCAGCACTCTGAATACACTTTCAGGTGCCTCAGCCTCTTTATATCTTACTGACATTCGAGCAATAAGTCTATATTGGGAGATTAAGATGCTTTAAAAGTTACTGATCCATATGTGGTTTGAAGTCTTGCACAAGAGCCATACTGTTTCTACTGATTTGTGGTTGTTGTGGTAGATTATTTTTACTAACGTACAGTACATTCAGATGGAATTTCTCATTTGTTTGTTTTCCCCATTCACCTCATAAGCGGGTCTCCACCATCATCTGACGGTCACACAATGCCTGCTGTCTTTACCTGACAAAGAGCGAACCTTATAATCGGTGTTCTCTGCCCTCCGCCTTCCCTTTTCCCTCCACATGCTGCTCTCCAGACCTGCCCGATTCATCCTGATGCCCTACTTCTGTTTAGAGCTCTTATCACCTGAATATCACTTCTTGCTGCTGAGGATGGTTCCACACGGACAGGCTAAACATCACCATGAGATCACTTTGGATGGTGCCGTGTAGAAACCATAAACACTGCTATGGATGTTCTTCCTTGGGTAGTCTTAGTGAGAGAGGCTTAGAGCAATTTTGCACTCAAGTCTGTCACTGAACACTTAGTAACTTCAACTACTAACATTTTAAATCTATAATAAGTTAATTAATAACTGCTGCTCGTTCTTCGTTCTTTATTTAAGCTCACAGGCTCGTGTGTTCATTATTTGATTAGTGACTAATCATTAATGTGTTCATTTATTAAGAAGAAATTACCGGGGAGCATCCGATATGATATCGCGATACCCTAGGTGCCGATTCGATTTGTTTCCGATATCCCAATTCTATATTTTTTTTCATAATTTGTTACAATTCTAAATAGGGCTGCAGATATCGAATATTTTAGTAATCAAAAATTCAATCGATTAATCGGATAAAATGCACTTTTGATAGGGGTATTAAAGTTGACTAAGATTAATTAAGTGCACTACAGCACCATACATTCTTATTTTAAAGCCTTTTCTCGGGTGCAAAAAAAAAAAAAAAACATTTTCAAATGACTTTAAGGATAAAAAAAAAACTAAGGCACACATTAAAATAAATAAATACACAAAAACACTAAGTTGTGCAACTAAAAGTTCCCAAATCTACATTTCAGGCATAAGCCTTTACTGACAATTGCAAAAAATTGTTTTTTCAAGAAAAAAAGTTCTCTTGCTGCTTTCTTCTTCTCTTGGCCTCACTGATAATTTTATCGCTCCCTTCCATTTTCCAGGCCGCAACAGAACGTTCAATACAAATCAATACACAGCTAACTGTTTGCGCCTCCTTCCGCTTTGTGGGTGACGTAAGCGCTTCTTCTTCGTTAGTGTTTACTGGCGGCTTGCATCCGGAAGCGCACTGTGTCAAAAGCGTGCGGTCAACAAATAATTGCGCAAAAACAAAACGCAAGCTTTTAAAATTAATTAAACGAAGCTTCAAGGCAGAAGATTTTGCCTCGATCATTTTTTTTGTAATCGAATTACTCGATTTACTCAAGGAATCGTTCCAGCCCTAATTTTAAACAAGCTTAGAATGTCTGCTGCCTGCCAATATGCGAACAGTTTAACGTGCACCACCTGTAGGATTATAGAGAAACTGCAGCATATTTCCATCTTTAAAGCAAACACACGGCACATAAAAATATATATATATTCTTTTTTTTTTAAATCGATTTTAAAGTCAGTGGTGAGACATGTATTTCCATACAAAGGAATCGCGATACATAACTGATTTTCTATCATTATTCATCAGTCATTTTTATGTAATTTACATCCTTCTACTAATCTGTTTTGTGACAAACTAAACTGAATAAAAAAAATTTTAAAAAGGGGGAAACTGTCCATCATCTTTTCGATAAGTTCACAGATGGTCATGACTGTCTAATGTCTTTGTGATCGACCGGGTTCAAACTCGGTATAATCAAACTTGCAATATACAAATGCTTATTTATTTAAGTTCCGAGTTATCGGCGTGAGGAATGTACTGTATGCTTGCACCTGCCAGTACGTCCGGGGATTATAAGAATCTAAACATTGTTGTAGTCATTACCAAATCTTGTTTGTTTCATGCTTCTTTGGCAAGAAGACACACGCATCAAATTTGCTTAACATGAACAAGGAGTTGCATATGTGATGACCTGCAGACATTTATCAATAAAAAAATCCGCTATTTATTATTCAACTTTTCCACAACTCTCCGTCTCAACCCTGAGCAACGTGCAAATAGTCTTCATTGAGGCCAGGATTGCTCTTTCCTTCCGAACAGTGCCAGGTTTTTGGCTTGTATAGTCCTGAATTGAGTTTGAGCCAAAGCCTGTGCTGTTGAGATGTGCTCCCGTGCGCGGCCCTGTCAGTGCACTCCAGTGCTGCACTCCGCTTCTTGGCATACAGAACTACTTGAACGGCAGACTGCTAGCTAAGAAACTAGTTCAGTTGAGGTCCTCGAGCTCATTCTCCCATCCTCTCGGCGCTCAGCAGAACGAATGGAATAACGAGGGGAGGTAGCGCACGCTGCGGCTGACAAGTGAACAAAAAAAAAAATATCCCAATTAGCAAACCAGGTTCTCTACTGCGCTGCCTTAAGCTTGCAAAGGGTCGCAAATATAACAGGGGCTTTTTCTGAATTCGGCAGTAGCGCGCTGCATATATTTACCCAGCTGGACTTTTCCTGATAACTAGCTTTCAAGCAGCATTAGTGCTGAATGGGTAATGAATTGCTAACGACATGGGTGTCCTCTGAAGCACAGAGACATACAATTTTCCATTTTCAAATTGTCGTACATTAAGAATTTCAACGAATGAAAATGATTTATAGCGAGAAACCAGATAAAAATAAAAAAAATCTATCATAAACTGTTAACATTAGAAACAGAGTTTTAGTGAACTAAATGGTGCCTTTAAGATGTCAAAATCAATAAATGACACACCTCTGAGAGAAAAAAAGTCTACAGTTCCACATGCATGTGTGACTCAGCATAAGGCAGAAAGGACTCCATTTTTTTTTTATCGTTGATCCTTAAACACTGTGCTTGTCCTGGACGCAGTGATACGATAAATTCATTCGCACAGCTGTCCATTCCGCGGGAGCGCATTACAAGTTAATTAACAACATCTGCCTCGGAGCGCTTCTTAGGAAAAATAGGCAGCGTAAACACGAGTTCAGTGCAGACAGAGGAGCGAGAAGGATGCCAGTTGTGTGCAATAGCTGCTTTGTCAGTAATGGAGAAAAGGGCTGTTATTGTTACCCAGAGTCCATTAACACATTGAGAAAGAGCCCAGACACAAAGCAGTGCCTTAGAAAGAAGTGTACCATCCATCATGCGGCAGCAGCGAACTCCTGGCACAATGAAGACCGGAGGAAATGCTTCCAAAGTGACTCCAGTGAATTTCATTAGAAATGCAAGAAAAATGTATTTTAAACGCTCATCCATCTCCACACAATCGTACTCTACCATAATGTTTACACCAATTGCATTACATTACCAGAGCCCCACTTGTTAACACTTCAGACAACGCTAGCATGAGTTTCAGAGCCGTCCTTTTTCCCTCTGCCCAAGTGTTTTAAACTCCAACGTTACGGACATCTGGAAGCCCCGCCCCTTTCAGCATTCTCTCATGGAACATCCATTGCTTTTAGTCATCACCTTTACCACGTTTCAGCTATCAACCAGGTCAGCTATCACATGCTTTCTCTGAGGCATGAGAAGCCAACGTCTGTTGTTTACACAGCATCAGAGGAGAGAAAAAAACACTGGAAAAAAGTGCTACACACTTCTGCATGCATGAGCTCAAAAGATGCCTGCGATTGGATATGGTAGCTGTGATTGACAGGTGGGATGAGAAGGCCATCCCACCGCCTCCCTCCCTGAAAGAAAGAGCGATTGAGCGCTTACAAACTAGGCATGATTGATTTGTGCCGTGTCCAGGAACGTTTACTCCCGCCTCCCCACCCCACGTTCTAAACACTGGTCCACTTCTATGTTCAGGTACAACTGGCTTCCATATCCGGTTCAACCCGTAGCCCGAGTACTCTCAAGACCACAGGACCCAATCTCGGAAAGCTTGTGTTCACACTGATGAAAATGAACCAGATTTGGGGTCAAGTGTACTCTGAAACGAACCCAGGTTCCTGATGTGAAAACGCCCTTATAGTCCTGACCACATGGCTGTGACATTCACACACATCATCTCTAGGTGATGGGGCAAATATTCATTGGTTGCACTTCTACGAAGCTGTAAATCTGAAATAAATTTGAATCCTTCAACGAGAAACTGAGGCGTTATGTTCATCAGAGAATATCGAAAATGTTGATCAAAATCATTTGAAAAGAATCAGAATTGTTCGATTAGAATCAACAGGAATAATGCACGCGTCTCTGTGTATGGTGACACAGATACCCTAAACATCAGTGTTTCCAAAAAAACAGTTTAAGGTCCAGTCTCACCTTGGTTTTGTGGGTACTCTTAGTACAATAATAAATGATTCTCATACTGAACATTTTTTCAACACACTTGGCACTGTTTGACCATATAATTTGGCACTGTACTGATTCAGTCGCTGGTAATCACCAGTCGATATGCAGTATAACATCATTACTGATTTTATACAACAGTTCTATGAGAAGGAAATTTTGAATTAAGATGTACATTAAAAGGTGTGTCCAATAAAACTGGGCTGACATCATTATGATGCTGCTGCACCATTGCGTAGTAACAGTTTTGAACCAGGAAGTGCATTTTTTCCCCCCCGTGGTAAACACAAACAAGTGGAGTGATGCACAACAGTTGAGGATCTGCTATAAGAAAAGCTGAGGTTCCCCTTTTCAGTCTAGTTCAAGTTTCTTCCTCACATCCTCTCTTAGAAGGTACATCCTTGCTCAGGTCACCTGTGGCTTCCTCTTTAGCATCCAAAACCTACACTGGGCTACTGAGTGACTGTTCAGAAGCTCTTGAAGTTCACATCGTATTATTGTCGTATAGACAGACAGACTGAAAAATATAAACAGCATTTCACTGTCAGTTCTCAAAGCTCATGCTTTGACATTTAAACAGTATCTTTACCATGGAGATTGAGAGGCAGCCGGCTTGAGAAGTACCAGACAGCGATGTCATCGAGCACGGGGCTGTGCTCGCGCACGCAAATGTATTTGCGAGCACAGAATTCGACAGGAATTCGACACTCCTCCACCTCTAAATAAGTCTCCAAAATCCTTCTTTCCCTCCATCTCAACAGTAGTAGAACTCAAAAGACGAGACTGATGAAATGAACTTAGTCTGCAGCAAAATCAAAGAAAACATTCAGGTTTCGTTTTTAATTAAAGTAAATACCGATTAAGACCGCTGTCGAATTTCTAGTTCATTCTGGTTTTGGTTGTAACAAACTAAAAATCGCACATTGACATGCATTGTGTTGGCTCTGAAAGGAAAATGTGTAACATAAGCCAAGTCTTCCACATTACGCAACATCCCCCAGTAGCGGTGTAATCCTATTCCCCAAACAGCTCGGCTGGATGAATTGGGACATCTGGGAATGTCATCCATTCTAAAATTATCTTTCTTGTGTACCGTTTTACCGGAGCGCTGGTCAATCTGAGAACTCGCATGAATCTCTGAATGTGCGTTCAGATTTGATAAACACCAAACAGGTCAGACTTTTTTAGACACCGTGTTTGGAGCAGCGCAGCTGGCCTTCGCGCTGCCAAATACCTAGCGTTCCACCGAAGTCAGGTTTAATGAATGCGCTTTTGACGGCGCGCAGCATGAACACTGTGGAAAGGGTCATTGTTGAAGCAGCTGCTCGGTTTTACAAATGAACGGGATGACTGGGAAATGTGGGAGGGCTGACGGCCAACAAAAAGACCGAGGCTGATGTTTGAGGTCGAATTACAAAGCCAACAACAATGCTCGATTGTGTTACCTATGTTTTTTTTTTCCCCTCTTCTACAAAGAAGGTTTACCATAGACTTGCGTCATGAAAGGGTGATGGCTTAGACGGTGATCGGAATAACTGAAATGACTTAAACTACACCTGTTAACTATTAAATGTATGATTTGGTATAGTTACTAACCTATTTATATGGACTAAAAGCATATAATGGCACTGAAAATGGTTGCATGAAGGCAACGATCCGGTCTGGTGCGTTTACTCGTGTGTGTAAAACCTCTTTCATAACATGGCCACCATGACCGCCGCTCACTAATGTGCGACTTCATCTGTGATTTTGTCATCTCTTTGACGTCATCTTTTTCAGCATGATGCCTGCAAAAACTTCCTATTATGTCATTCAATCATTTCCTATGCAGCTTATCCTGCATCTGGAGGTTTTGGGCTTGAGGCAGGGTACACCCTGGACATAGTGCCAATACATCGCATTTCACAAACAGACAAACAGACTACGGGCGATTTGAATGCCAATTAACCTAATCTGCATGTCTTTTGACTGTTGTCTTTTGACTGTGGGAGGAAACAGGAGTTCCCAGAGGAAACCCAAGCACGGGGAGAACATGCAAACTCCCTGCACAAGGTGCGAAGCCACTGTGCTAACCACTATTCAAAAAGCACCTTTCCGGTCACCAAAACCACACACGGCGGCATGTTAATAAAACAAACAATTCACTGATGAACGAGTCTTTAAGTCTACAGGTCATGTTTAATGTACTTCATGCAAAACTTCACGGAAATTATTGTCTATGCGTACATTACCTGTAAGCTGCATTGTTTTGTTGCACAATTTTTTTTTTTATTTCTGTGCGATTAATTGTGCACCACTAGATACAATGTTAAACTTGTACGTGCAATCTAGGGTATTACAGTGGACTTGTAAAGGGACATACTCTCATCTTACAGGATTCATTTCCTATATACGGTGTAGTCTGAGCATGTTTTCAAAAATGATCAGCTCGCACTTAAACACCTCACAGGTCAAGTTTTTTTTCCCATTAAATGTTACAATCAATGCAACTTCCAGACACATTAAGCAGTGATTACAGTATCCATACCGCTATTCTTAATGACTCATTACACCATTTGTTCAAGGGAAAAAAAATAAATAAAAAGATTTGCGGTTTGTTTGTTTGCTGCCAGTCAAGCGTTCAAAAATAACCGTCTGCCCAAAAACAGCGCTCTCGTTACTGACAGCAAGTCTTGCGGTTTGTCTGGAATCTTGACAAGTAA
Organism: Clarias fuscus; assembly: GCA_030347435.1. Taxonomy (NCBI): domain Eukaryota; kingdom Metazoa; phylum Chordata; class Actinopteri; order Siluriformes; family Clariidae; genus Clarias; species Clarias fuscus. The sequence continues at coordinate 28,418,846 of CM059207.1, read as the reverse complement.
AATTGTTGAACCGTAAGCGGAGAGAAAAAAAAAATTGAGTAATATAATCCATGATTAATGATGTTCCATTAATCACATACGTCCACACAAACCACACTTGTCAAACTCGAGGCCTGAGGGCCAAAAACGACTCGCTGCCTTATTTCATCTGATACGCGCAAATCTTGCAAATAAAAAATATTAAAGAAAGAATGGGGGGGGAAAAAAAAACCCTGAGGCAATATTACATATAGTTGAGCACGGCATGAGCGTATGCATGAGCACTGCATAGCGATCATCCATCAAACTCAGCGTGTGTGTACTATTCATGCCCTTGTGCTTATAAAAAAAGATTTAACCAGAACTATCATTACGGCACCAACACTTTGCACTGCAGCTACATGCTACAACTCATGACAGCATTATTTCCAAAACAAATCAGTCTACAGAAAGTGAAAGTGTGGACATTTAAATGTAGCTTCGCTGTGCTATGCTTCAGCGCAAATAAGGAAAAAGACGGAACAAAACTAAACACAACAACTAGCGTGTGCTTGTACGGGTTCCATGACGAGGTTTTTGCCCAAACAGCTTATAAGAAAAATCAATCTGATGAAAGTTTAAAATTTTTAGGATGCAATTTATTGGTGGCTGAAGAACTGACATGACTTCCTGATCGAGCATCAATCAACTTCAGCACTAACAAATTATAAGGTTAGCGTTGTTTTAAGCGGCAGTTGTGGATTTAATCAATTATGCGATGTAGTCCATCTTGAATTGATGGGTCAGGTTTTGACCCAGAAGCAATCGGATCAACAGTCTACCCATGAACCATAGCTCTAATTTAAGCCACATCCTCAAGGACACTGGAAGTTTTCAAACCAAAATGATGAGCATTCTGCAAATCACGCTCATGTCAAACAAATGCTGTATTTGACTGGAAGTCGCGCAATTCCAACCTCCTTACTTGTAATTCCAAACTCCTGACCAGCGAACATCTAAGAAAATGCTCCTTTCAGCTCGTAATTTCCAAGTAGGAAACTCTGGGTTTCTAAAGCTTCAGCACATGATCTTAAACAACTGGCTGTGCGTGGCTTAGCTCGATCAACATACTGTATGGATAACACTGAATATACAGTTCACGGTTTTGAGAAGGAAATGCACATTACTCATCAGTTAGCTGACTAACTTGCTGCCATCAACAATCCAACATGGCGGCTTTGGTCTTTTTCTCCCTACACTGCAGCTCGAGGTCCCCAAGGTCAAAAACGTCACATTTCCAAGGTCTTCACACGTCTTAGGCAAGTTAAATGCAGCGCAACATTTCACACGCAAATGAACAAACCATCTACACCATCATTACACACAACACACTAGGAAGAGCTCATTCGGCGCATGATGCACGTCCTGCTCGCCCGTGCGCATTTCAGCAAATGAAACGTTCTCAGGCATGCTTCACAGGAGAAATTTCTTTTTCCACACAATTACCTAGCATCTTCCAAAGTGACCGTAAATGAGCTTAAAGCTGATCACGGCACAACTTCATGAGCCGCACAAATGCTCACGCACTCGAAGCCCAGGCCTACTTGCACTTCCAACAGAGTACACATTACAAAATCCATATGATCACACGCCCCCATTTACATTTGAATACCTCTACCCATGACCCCATGTCTGTTGACCACAAAGGCTAGTAATGATAAGGCCATGAGTACTTTGCATGATAATAAACCATCCCAGACACGTATAGGCATACATCTGGTCTTCCCACCATATGCTGGGCTCGACACTATAACCTTGCATACCAATGGTAGTGCTTATTAAACCTATAATAATATAAGGGGGGGGGGGGGGGGGGGGCATAAAGGTAAAAGTGTAACCCAGGATTTTAAAAAAACAAATGTAAATAAAATATCAGGAATTAACGCACAGTTATGTTTGAACGAGTACATATAAAAAAGCAACTTTTGGGACAGATTTTGTACTATATGCAATGTACTATTAGACCTTGTACTATACGCATCACAATCCGTGTTAGTCCTATTGGATGGCGCTGTGACAATCACTTTAGGGGGTTGTGTTTTCTAAATGCTAATACGTACTTTCTGACTGCATACAAATGAGAAACATGTGCCAGATCCTGAAAAGGATGAAAATAAAGCCTGAATATTTTACATAGGCAAAAAAAAAAAGAGTCACCACATTAGAGAAGGGTCATATTATTGGGAAGTACTGGAAATAATTAAAGAGATTTAAAAATAAACATAATTGGGTTAAGAACTGTCCAAAACATTATTTTAAAAAAATCTAAGGATAGTGCTGAACCTTCAACTTCTTGGAAGAAACGTGATCAGAAAAAAAAAGGAAAATGGAATTAATGAAGATCGCCTACATGCTGAGTAAAAAGGGATGGTAAAAAAATGACAACAGAAATCACAGCTAGGTTTAATAGTGATAGTAGGAGCATGTCCATGCACAACCAATGTAATGAGGACTAGGGATAAACAGCTGTGTGGCAATATGAAAACCACTTGGTAGTGAGACTTTTCAGGAAAAGAAACACTTAAACCTGCTAGGAGCATAAAGGAAAAACTTGAGTAATTAAGTTTATAAAGAATAAAGTTTTTTTTTTTAAAGGGGTCATGTGGTCTGATAAGTCCAGACTTATCAGACCACAGTGTGTGGGAACAGAGCACTCAGTGTATGGGAACAGCTTTCCCAGAACTGCATCATATGAAAGGCTTCACTGCAATAAACAACATTTTCAGACTTGTACTTAATCCGGCATATTATTTTCTTTAGACACACAAAGTTGCCTATAAATCAAACAATTTCTTACAACTCTGAAGAACCTTCTTTTAGAATCGTCGACCTTTTATGTTTTTGGCAATACATGGCCATAAACAACCACATCGAAGAGCAAAATATGACATGTACAAAAAGTCAATCAGCATTTGTTTCCGTAGGAATCAGTTAAGCGCATATACGCGTCCAAACAAAAGACTAGCGTTTCTACGATAAGGCGCTGACATCAACTACAGAAGTGGAAGATGAGGAGGCTGATGAAGCTTTGCTGCTGCTGGCACTGCTGGTGCCGCACTGTAAAGTAAACCTTTTTGTATTATTTAAATGTTTCGACAATCTTCGTAAATACAAAGATATCACGGGCACATCGCTGTTATTTTTTTAATTAAAAGCTCAACCAACCTACTGCATAGTTACACTGCCACGGACACAACTGCAGGCTGATTTATTAATTGTAACAAAATTGTGTGTTGGATTTATAGCACTTTGCAAAATAACACTTTTTGAAACGTGCGCCTGTTAATACCCCTGTGTCTCAAAAAGGCATCAGTTGGCAAAACACTCTTTTTCCCCTCAAACCTGCCAAAATACACTCTCATTTCATCAAATCTCATTTTACACCGAGAGCATTCATATACACATGCAACCTCAAGGTCACTGTACATAAACCCATCCTGGACACTTCTAGTACTACATGTAGAATAAGAAAATCTGACTGCTACTAGTTTTCATTTGTACAGCCAAAATTCTTATTTCCGTTCTATGAGAATGTAATGAACAGCTGCTTCCTCTGGAATGAGGATGAATGAATGCCATGATGACAATCACACCGTCCTATTCAGCTGGCGTGGAGAGGTACTGATGCACGATAACGTACAGACCCTCATAATCCTTTTATTTCAAGAGACAACACACGCACGGACAAAAAAAAAAAAAAAAAACCAAAAAAGCAAGCTCTTCACTCCTCTTTACTTGATCGCCTCTGAAAACACTCAGCAGCTCGGCTCCACTCTGCCAGCGTTTGGCAGGCAGCCAGCTGGATACCAAAAAGGGTTTTTCCTTCTCTGCCTCTCCCCCTCATTCAGATGCTAACTCCGACACAAATCTATTTATAGCTGCTGGCAAAAGACCAACCACAAGCCAACCGCATAACCTCAGGCTCTGTGCAAGAAAAAAAATTATAATGATAATTGAGGCTACATGGCATATGAACGAGAGAGAAAGAGGGAGAGACAGACAGAATGTAGAAGAAGGAATCTAACGATGGAAAGCAGGCATTTCACTGTGTGTAAAATCAAGCTTCAGGAGATAGACGTAATAAGGACATACATATACACACACACACACACACACACACACACACACACACACACACACACACACACACACACACACACACGCGGTAATTATACCATACTCCACTCCCATAGAGAAAAAAATTCAACATTTTGTGGATTGTAGAAAACCCAGACAATGGAATTTCTCCTCCAAGTCTGAGGAGACGCCTTAAGTCGGTCACAACTGAGTCTAGGACGTGCCATCAACGCAACATACACCCCTTTTTTTCTTTTCTTTTTTTTCTTTTTTTTAATACATCCTACCCCGTGCCATCCTCAAATAGCTTTTAATGAAACAAGTTTAATGTTTTAGCAAGCGCTACACGAAACCTGATAAAGGATGGTAGCTAATTTGATCCAGAAAAAAAAATCTCAAAAAGCTTTGAATGTGTGTTTTCCCACAAAAATCACCTTAACAAACAACTTAAAAAGGAAGTGCTCCGAGGATTTAATGATCTAACCTAGATTTCACACAGATAAAATGTTTGACTCTTAAACAATAAGCTATAAAAGAGCAGAAAATTTGTTTCCCAGCTCTCCCATCAATAAATCGATAAAGAAACTACTTTATTATACTGTACATGAATAATAATCAAGCCTGTATGGAATCTGCTAGTTAGAAAGTTAACAGGTCAGTTAGCTTATTTTATAAGCGTACTTTGAGTAAATAGCTAAGATGTTAATCTCTCTGTAAATGAATTCCCTGGCTTACAAAATTTTCTTATTAAAATCACAGCGAACCAAATTGTAAAGAGACACTTTTAAAACATTCAGAAGATAAAAATGAAATGCACACAACACAGATGTACACTTTAGGTAATCGCGGAACAGTAAATCTTACCAAAATTAGCTGATCTAATATTAGATATCAGACTAATACGTCTAATTGACAACTGGATAAATGTTCACTGCTCAAGGAAACATTAACAGCTTTTTTGGAACAGTGGAACAATGTCTACAACAGTGGAACAATTGAAACAAAATAAAATTATTTTCTCGTGACTGAAATATATTCTTTCTTTGTATTGGCCAGGGATTAAAGCAAGTAGATCTTTTCCCCTATTGTGACCTCATATAAGCAGATACCCTCGTACAGCTGAAACAGGAGCTTGTATGAAAAAGACTATTTTGTACCTTGAGTATTAACACACACACACGTTACAGCCATTATTGTATATTTGTACAGTAATCACTTTAAAATATATATTTTTTATATCCTATATTTTATTGTTCTATTTTTTTTTCTCTATATTTTATTCTTATTCCATTCCCTAATTTATTTCTTATTGATAATTTAGCTTTTAAGGTCGCGAGACCTGATGGGTATGTGACAAATAAAATTGGAATTTGATGTTAACTTGTTGAATTATTATTAAAGTGAGGTACCTTTAAAATCAACCTGATCATTAATTGCTGATTACAGATTTTTTTTATGACGGTCATCACAAACCAATAATATTAAGAACGTCTACAATAAAATGTGCCGACATGGACTACAGTGCATGACGTCAAGTATAATGCCTGTTTTACCAATTCACTCAGTGAGTCATGAGCTATTCTTGGTTATTCCGTTTGATGGCCCACAAAAAAAAAAAAAATAGTGTCTAATATCTGAAATTCAGATAACCATGATATAACGGGGGAAAAAAAGAAGAAAGAAAAAAAAAACTCAAGGTGAGATTTCTTGCAAACTGGCATGCTGAATTATCAGACAGAACAGTTCCCCTGAGGAAGGCCACATCTCAGGCAGAAAAAAGGTGATGGGGTTCAAGTGGAAACAGACACAAAGATGTCCTGGCTTGTGGAGAAATGAAGTATATTCCCACCTCATCCCAGGAGAGTTACTGTTCTGTACATATCTACAAGAAGCCTGTTGAGGGTTCTTCATGGCAGGTGGTCATAAAAACAGAGAGCAGAACTAAGCCGCACTTTTAAAACTCATGACTGAAATAAGGATATCTTCCTTTGTTAATTTTGTAATATTTTAAACCATAATAGGAATGAATTAGTTTTCTACTTTCATTTGACTAAATCATTGGACACTACAATTGGTTTCTGAAAACTGTTCAGTATCGAATAACAAAGCGAAAGCTGCGCATTCCAGTTTAGAGGTTACCACTGTTCTCGTACACCTTCTGTGTGGAGTTTGCATGTTCTCTCCATGCTTGTGGGTTTCCTCCTACAGTCCAAAGACCTGTTTGTAGGCCAACTTGTGTTTCCAAATTGCCCAGAGCAAGTGAGTCGGTTGTGTGAATGTGTGCACACCTGTGCCCCTGGGGTTGGAACCCCATCCAAGGTGTACTTGCCTTGTGCCATGTACTCCGTGATGTAGGCTCCAGGCTTTCTGCAATGCTACACAGGATAAACAGTATGAAAAATGACGAAATAAATAATTTGTTAGCCTCGGTGGTTTGTACTACATAGAGGAAAATGCAAATGCAAAGGTTGCAAGAATATAAGTCTAGAGAGCACACATTTCTCATTTGCTGATGTAAAGTGCCCTAAACTGGTGAACACAACACAATCATGGTCAACCTGGTAGTTCTAATTACAAACGCAATATCAGCATTAGTTAGTTATACTACTTAATAGATGTCTGTGAAAAATAGAGCTGGGGGAGAAATCTCAGGCAAACTCTTGATCCAATTCAATTTCTGGTCAGTGCAATTTCCAATTTGAACTGATAATCAGAAGCAACGTTTACAGCCTGATCTGCTATATTTCTTAGTTTGGAAGCATTAAAGCTAATAAAGATAAAAATGCTGGGCAAGTCGTGCTGTCGATTGTTTAAACGGCATGTCTTTTTAAAAAGGAATAATCTTCTTTTCCCTGCCAAGCTTCTGCTCCAAACTCCACACCAGTAGGGGGCGGTAATGCACTACACCGCCAATAAATTCAAATGAAGATGCAGCAATATTCTCGCAAAACCGGAGTATTTTATGACGTCGCAAAAGGTTTCCATTTTCTGCAAAAGCTTTGCAATATTTTGAAAGATTGTCAATATTAAAGCATTAAACCTTTGTATGCTGACCTGAATAATTTAATGTGTGAATCGATTGTGATTCGAAAACTGACACCTGAATTCAATTAACTGAATCGACCAACAGAAGAATGATTGAATTGGATATTTGAATAAATCCCAGTACATACACTGTTTATACTCTCTCATAGTTTACTGTAAATCATCCCTGAAATGTAAAAAAAAATGTTTTCGGATGTAAAATGCCACCGCTTTTTATTTACCTCAAACTAAATTAATACCACCTCATGTCTACTATATTTTGATGACAAAGATTTTTCACAAAAAAAAAAAAACAAGTTCTGTATTTAAGTCCTTTGACAAAGGAGAATATCATTAACACATCTTATAATGATTACTAAAATATTAGTGCAAAATTCTTGAAAATAAGCTCTCCTCCTTAAGAGTTTTAATTTGAGTAACACACAGAATTCATGAGATGGGAGCATATGTGCCGACTGACAAAGGCCTAGTGATGGCCTGCGACAGCTGGACATCGAGAACAAGACGGAGAGGTCACCAGAGGAGCCTGGGAGTCAAGATTACACACTGCATTCCTCCATCTGGAGCTGGGAGGAAATGGGACGAGCATCTGCCACATCTCCATCTCAAAATGTCTGAGTCCAGGCGGAAGAGAGGCAGTCTGAATAATGAAGTGACCTCACACAGCGAGGAGGCCAACCAGCAACCTGTTCAAAAATTCTGCTTCACAATGCCGATGAACACATTATCATCAACTTCTCTGTGGTATTTACAAAGAGTCACATATTCACTGTAAATACAAATGTGTAGTAAACTAGGGCTCAAGATACAAGCAAAGATTTTGATGGTTAAAAACTAAATATTCTTTTGCTTTATGCGGAGAAGCCCGAGTTTCGTACAACTCAAATATGTACAGAGGAATGCATGGATCAATAGGTGGATGGATGGAAAATCTTCAATCTAGGTTTATTTTTCCTCTTTTATCATGCAGAGGAATTAAAATGTACAATCGAACAAAGGGACTTTGGGACTAGAATCACAGGATTCAATGGCTGTTATGAAGCGCCAGCATTTTAATTACACATGCCTCACCGACAGAGCTGACTATTACAAGATGCATCTAAAATAACTGCAAATAGAGTGTCTGACTTGGATACAAAAACAGATCAGATAACAAAACATGTCCGAGTCCATATATTATATTTAATCTTGTTTTTTTTTTTTCTTGTTGAGAACTTAAGTCTTCCCTGAAGTGGAACACAATATACTGCGTTTTTTCTCTCTGTTTTTTTTCCACCATAGAATAACATGCAGGTCAATGAGACGTGCTGTCAATGTAGAGGAAACGTCCAGCAGTCCCCAACCTCGGTCCCATCCCCCATTGATGTGGTGCAGACACAAAAGTCAAGGGAGCCTCTGCAGGGGCCCAGCCTCCTCCATCAGACAGGGCCCCAGTCTTGGAAACAAATGGGAAGCAAACACACACACACACACAAGAGCATTGCCTGAGAGCCATCAGTCTCGTGGTTAAAAGACCTCGGTGAAACCCAACCCCCCTTTTTCCTTTGCTATTCTTTCCAGGCAAGAAAGAAACTCTGACACCAAATGGGGTCCACGACGACGCGCAGGCAGAGGGGCCTCTGCGGGTCGGCGATCAGTCCAGTGTCGATATCTGTCTGCTCGGATTGGCCTGAAGGCAGACGATTTCATTAGGAATAGCGATAGCGATAACTGAAATTCCCTTCGGCTTGGCGAGTTATTATTCAAATTGGCCTCCAAACTCAGGTACTATTTATGCAGTGCATTAAAAAAAGAAACAATTATTACTAACCAGAACAAATGCTATGCAACATCAACAACTGCACAAAGCATGGCATGGTTCCACTCGAGCTGCGGCTAATCTCGTCCCTCGGCATGCTCGCGAGGACTTTGAGAGCTGCCAGTGGAGTGCGATGTGGCCCGTGCCAGATAAGGCCTGTGGAATATCATTGTTTATGCACTGCATTCCAGGCATGCGGCTTAGCCCCAGATAAGCGTTATCGGCGAAGCAAATAAACACAAGGGTGAGAACAGTGTGCCATCTCAGCAGCATGCAACAGCCCCGTGAGAAGCTTTACCCCCCACCGTCCCCTTCAAACATGGCTGTCTCATTTGCGAGACCGACAGCGCTTAGTAGAAAAGAAGTCGACGCCACAGGAAGTTGTTCGATGTTTGGCAACCGAGGTGATATTACCAAAGTTTGGGTTCCACCTGGCTAAAAAGCAGAACGCAGAAGACACGCAAATGTGAGAAATATTGGTTTTGGTTTCTCACGATCAATCTTCAATATAGCAGAAGTTTATTTATTTATTTTTAATTCATTCACGGACCTTTTTTATTAAAAAAAATAATAATTCTGGATATGACTACTGACAATTCAAAGCAAAAGATCAAGATAAGAATCATGCAAATACTTAATGGTTGTTATTTAGCCAACAGATTTTATGTTTAAGCAGCTTGAGGTTGCTTTAGCCATGTGCTAGCTAACGAAAAAGGCTATGAAAATGTTAAAAATACACGGTGATTCACTCGAAAGAGGCCCCAAATATTCTGTAATAACTCTCTCTAGGACAAACCAACCTAAATGAAACAACATAAAATGTGCTCCTCGGTATATGGAGCTTCAAACACGAAAGGATGTCCCCGAGTCGGACATTAGGCCGATGTGGTAGGCGTCGATGTGGAGAAAGAGAGTCAGATACCATCACTGGTCCTACAGTATGACTTTCAGGAACATGAATCGCCACGTCTAAATGGTTCCGGCAGCAAACGGAAATCACTTCCAGCATCACATGTAATGCAATTAATTACACGTATGTCAAGGTATGTAGTGTATTTTTTTGGTTCAGATTGCTTAATATTATAGCGAGATTTATTACAGAATATTTGGGGCCTCTTTCGAGTGAATCACCCTATATGTTTATTTGTTTAGAAGGTTGCGTAAAAGGTTTAATTTCAGAAACTCAAATTCTGATTGGTCAACAAGTGAGAAACACAGCCACTGACTTGACTGGGTTGATTCATAGACTGTGTTTTTAACTTGCCTGACTGGATACCACCTGACTGGCAGATATAGAGTTTACTTGCTTCGAGCAAGCGTTAATCTCTGGTTAGCTAGCCAACCAAACTGAGACTTCCTCAGCCATGAGCCAGCCTGCATCATGTTCAGATGGTGCAGCATAACTAGTGCTCTACTGTCCTAGTTAACAGTTTTGGGGGTGAAGGTGTTGCCATCGTGCTATTCATGTCCACTTCACTGCAGTAAACGGTCAGACCTACACGTGAGGAAATTCCGAGTCAGTGTGAAAAACTAACGTCACCAAATTATTTGGTCATTGATTTTAGTTGACTGTCGATTATCCTTTGCATTTAATGTTGTTCGCCTTTTTTTTTTTACTATTCCTTAATTCACAGCAAATTTAATTAATATTTAAACAGTAAAGCTAAAAACAAACTAAACTAACACTGGGTTTATAATTGATTAGTCATTTAGGAGCATTAACCCAAACTAACTTGAGGAACTAATAACTTAATATTATAATACAAGTTATAAAATATATTGTATGAATTTCTACAATTATCAAAAGTGACCGTTATTGTTCAGAGTTAGCATGATTATATGTAGACTGTAGCAGATTTTTAAAACTTGCTCAAGACCGGCAAATCTTGTTCATGATCATTTCTGCATAAACACACTTTATATAACTACTGCTTTGAGTAGGTTTCCAGTAATTACACTTAATTTAGGGGGGGGGGGGGGGGGGGAAGAAAAAAAGAAGAAAAAAAAACAAAGGCAGGTCTATCAGTAAAACATGAGGCAAGCTACAGCTGATTCAGTCGAGACAGAGCTACGTGGCTACGTGAAGTGATTCACGTTCAACATGATTATTATTAACAGGACCACAATATGATTCTATACTCATACAAACAAAACATGCACAACACAATTCTCTGAACTGAAGAGACAACCAATTTAGACTTCCTGTATGGGCAATGGGCTACACAGCCTTCAAAAACACTAAAAACAGAGCAAACTAAGGCAAAGGTAGCAAAAATATCCCTTCTCTACAAATGCAGCACTCATTAAAAGTAGCTGTTGATCAGCCTTTATATTAAAACTCGTTTCTTTTTTTTTTTGTTTGCCTCAGCACTTCAGATAATATGTTCATTACAGAGATGGATAAAACGTAACTCAAGTTTCCGCGTCAAAAGTCCACTCTGTTTAAAAAGCCATTAGCACATCATTAGTGCAAGCATGGCGCAAGCAATTAGTGCAAGTCAATTGGTTAAGTCCATCACAAAATCCTGCCATTCCATGCCCACTTTTCCAAACCCAAGTCCGCCAACATCGCTGCCGTTTGCGTTTCACGTTGCCACGTAGGATGAGGAACTTTAGTCAAAGTCCGGATGATCTCACCTGGACGACTGAGAAGCTTCACAGACATATTGCCAAGAACGTTTGCCATTTAAATCTTTGTCGTTTCACTTCCTATATGCCAATCCAATGGTTTATCCTATAGGCATAGTTTACTCAAGACCTCACCCGAGTCGAGCTAACTGAAAGTGACGTGTGGTGTTCCAGACAAGCCACAGGGAAATTCTGTCGGAATGCAGAGTATTTCGTCTCCACTTATCAAATTAGGCCTTACTTGGAATGTGGGTTTTGAGGGAACTGCAACTAATTATGATGGAAGCCATGAAATAAATAACAGATGGATTGCACATTACTTTGCATTTCGGGCTGTGTGTTCTACACAAACAGACCACTGCATCTCACTGCAATGTCTGCTTAACATAAACAGCTCAATCTCAAGTCTTTACAAAGCATGAAATAGAAAACAAAGACGTGGTTTGAGGGTTCGGTCAGCTCTCTTAATAAAATAATAATAATTTTTAAAAAACCTGCTCTTCAGCAGATGTTATTTTCATTCCACATGATCAGCCCCTGAAATGAAAAATATACATGTAGAGATGGCACTGATGTGACAGCAGGAGAAAAGCTGAACTCAATGTCAAGGAGGGAGAGAAAAAAAAAAACATATCTTAAGGAGACAATTAAGAGGAAAAATAATGTAAATAAAGATGATGGCCAGACTTTTACACATTTTTGCATGATGCAAGGACAGAACCACAATTTATAGCCAAACACCTTCCAACTACTTGCTTTCGTACTGATCTGTCTCCATTAATAACCCTTAGTCATAAACTTCCCTTAAAACCCTAGAGGCTCAGATACACAGCATAGGTCAATGATGATGATCAAAAAAAAAAAAAAGTGCTTCTATGGAAGCCTTGCCACTGTGTGTTAACAGGGACGCTTCAGACATCAAACTGCATATTTGTGGTTTTTGGAAATGTCAGGCAAAACAAAAGTTATCATTACTTTGTTGTAAATTTTACAGCTACTAGACTATGGGAATAATATCACAAAAATTTAGGGTTCTCAAAATGAACATACTGTTTTTCTTTTTGGTTATACAAACACCAGAAAACAACGAGAAAAACATGTGATCATGTGCATCTGTCCTATTTCTTTGCCTATATTAACTTTAATTTTTTTTTTGCTCAATACGTTTGTATAGTGGTTAAAATTAAATAAAATCCGGTTCACATTATGACGGTTCCTGTTTACCTGACTCTAATGTGGCAGGCATGTGCGCATCGATACATCTTTGCTCGCTTCATTTGGGCTTAAACACGTTATGCCCTTGTGCGACCACCCGTTAATTTCAAACCATGGATGTACTTTTAGCAAAATGTGCTTAGGATTTTGCTCTTGTGGATGGCAAGGAGTTAGTATGCTGTACTTGTTGAAGTCCAGAAAAAGGAAGAATGCCAGACACCTCGCTTTAGCTGTTTTATCGGCTATTGATAGCACTGCTATGAAATCTATGAGCTGCCGGCACTCTATGTACGCACAGAGGATTCCGATCTGACTGTTCTCATTCAAATTGCGTGACCATGTATTGGATGTAAAACCACACTAAACCTGCCGATTCAGCATAAAGTCTGAGCAAGTATGTGCTTTCAAAAAGCATGCTGGCATTCTGAAGAGAAGTGACGTGTAACACATCCGCATCTAGTATAGATTCCTATGGAAGTGACCAGCAAACATTAGACTTTAAAAGACCAATGGTGTGTGAACTGAGTGATGTGGTGCTTTTGCTAGCTGTGTACATTTTTCACAAAACAAAATCAAGGCGTTATGAAGGTACAACAGTCTTGAACCAGCTCTGTGAAAAGGGTGACCATGTAATTCTCAGGAAGGAAGGAAAGTTGGACAGAAGACGTACACTCCTTTATTGATTGCCACTAGCCTATGATGATGTCTCTGAGCTGATGCGTTCAGAAGTGTCAGAAAAAGCACATGACTGCCTTCGGATGACAACTGTTCCTGAAAACCTAACTGGAACAAGATTAGTTTTTAAGAACAAGTTATTTGATGATATCTGTAATTTTTTATGCTCATTTTCAATCTCAGTAGTGTAAAAATATTGCAATGATACTGACCGATGTGCAAAGTGTCAGAATTAAAAGAAGCATTGTGCCATCTCTATATAAAACCTTCTCTCAAGTCTGTATCTCTTGTTTTGTTTTGTTTTTGCTTTGTTTAACTTGTACAAGAGCTGGACTTGAGAGGTCTGCTTCCACAAACCAAAAAAACTAAAAACACATTATTATTGTGCTTATGCAGATAATTTATTTTCAGCCTTGTCTAGTTTTACTTTCTTTTTATTTAAGATGATAAACTTGCCTCAGCCACACTGATGGATTCTGTTAGGGGAATATAAAGGGCACAGCTGGGTCATGTTTTGGGCAACATGACCCAGCTGTGCCCTTTATATTCATTCTGGCCTTTTCATGCTTTTATTGAAATGAGTAAATATTTACAAAAAAATAAACGCTTTTTAAATAAACGCTATGTTTCAGTTCTATGTAGACACAAGAGTACATAACACTTCCAAGAAACTTTTTCACTTTATTCATGCTGAATGTCTGTCAAAACAAGTGGTGAATTCACTTTTTGCTCCCAATGAGTTGTCTTTGTACCAGAAAGGCTTTAACACCACAATATTAAGCGTCTCTCAGGTGGAATTAGCAGTTCAACTACACCGACTTAGTTTTTTTACACAGACTTAAGAACAAGTATTAAAATCTCATTCTTTAGTTCTTAACCTTGTACATACACAAAAAAAAAAAAAAAACATTTGGAAGCAAAGAAAATTCCACCTTAACTAGAAAATAACATCACAGAACTAACCGCAAACAGACTAATCAACTATTAAACCTGGCACAGCTCATCATATCAGTATGTTTTAAAAAGATTGTGTTGAAGTTAAAGAGACGAGCTTGGAGAACTTCACACAGTGGTCGTGTGAAAATCAAAGAAACGAGTCGTGTCTGTGTGATAACCTTAATAAGAGATCGTCAGATTGCAGTAACTTGATTAATTAAACCATTCTCTAGCTTGACAAACGCCTGATTAATCATTCTAAACATTTAGCCGCTCTGATTAAAATCTGGAAAAGGTTCCAACAAAGAGCATATGAATGTCATATTTGTGCTGAAGATCTTGTTTTTAACACTCGTATTTACACTTTATTTTTTCTCATGTATCGCAATTTGAAACTCGCATAAAGCGATATAAAGCTGTGAAGCTAAGAATTATTTAAAATTAATGTTCTGATACTTAAATAATTAAGTAAAATAAGATTTGTAAGCCATTTTGCCGGCTAAAATTTATTCTTTTTATGGTCTTTAGGTCTAGTTTGTGGTCTAGTTTGTCTCAAGCAACTATTTTTCATACAGATTTTGGAGTGATAAAAACTACTAAAATATCTAATAAGAATTAACATCCTATGTAACTTGTGTTGTTCGTTTAAGTCACATCTCAATCTTTTTTTCTGTCCTACTCCAGTCCAGTAGGAGGCAGAATTGCACCAAACACCTAAAAATTTAGAAGAAAAGCAGTGGTACGAGACTTTTTGTGACAACACATGAATTCGTCGGTTAGTATTTTCTGCAAAAGCTATGGTATATTTAAGAGACTTAAATATATTAATGGGTCAGTTTTTCACAAGTTTTAATTATTCATTTATTCATCCAAATTACAAATGGTCAACAAATTATGTGAAAAACTGACCCATTGATTTAGCTATCGAAACCAACATCAAAAAATTTATTAAATTGCCCAGCTCTACTAAAAAAATTATTATTTTTTTTTTATATATATATAAAATCTATCCTACTGCTCATTCGAGTAGGGTTACAGTTTGAAGAGTTCACAGTTGATATCCTGGTCTAAAATATTATGGTATAATTTCAATTAGAGATGGAAAATTGATTCGGTTACATATTGTGTTCCTTTAGTGTGAAAATTCACAATCTTCACATATTTAAGGTAGGAAGCTGGGGTCAGCACGCAGGGTCAACCATAATACAGCACCACTGGAACGGACAGGGTTAAGGGCCTTGCCGAATGACCCAACAGTGGCAACCAGCTGAACTACCATAATCCCACAGGTGGTGCGTTCTAAACTATTCACACCTTGGCAGGCAGCCCAGCATACTGCGTTTTAGGAGTATGATAAAATAGTATAAAATTGTAATAAAATGTATTTATTGAATCGGGATATTTATAAAATTGTGATACTAACAAAAGTGCAAGACAAACTGAATCATGATAATATTGTATTGGATGGTCTCTGGTGATTCTCATCTTTATCATCAATCAGCCATTTAAGGATACACAAGGTGATGCTGCAAATTAAAGGAAATTGTTATTACTGATAACATCCTTGCATATGTAACAGAATCCTTAATACTATAATGGTTACTGTAATAAAAGCCCACTTGACTTGACCCGAACTTTAAACTGGTAGTTCTTGTGTTCTGTTGTATGCTTTTACCGAGAGAGCCATTATGTATGATAAAGTTCAATACATGCTAGATCTGCTAGTACAGGTAGAACTGTGAGGCGATTACATCATAAGCTGGTTTTATGGTGAAAGTGTTTCAGTGCAATCCATGCAGCTATAAAACAAAGGTTGTTTTAGTGTGATTGGGGGATATCCAGAGAGAGGAGTGTGTTATATTTTTGGAGAGGTGCAGTCTCACAGGGCACAAAAAGGGATCGATACCACTGACGTAAGCAACATGACTAAAAGAAAAAGGTAAAAAAAAAAAAAAGGTTTATACAGTAGTAGAGAGAAATGTATTTTAGTCAGTAACTTGGGAAAGTCAGCACTGAAGTAATTATATGATCATACACCGTGACAAAACCTAATAACACAACCTTACACCTAAAATCAAAATCGTGTCAAATACACCTGAGATGTACATAAATCTACTTTTTTATTACTGAATATTGCTACAAGATGTCTTCAGCTGGTTTTTCAAGAGTTAAAACGACTAGCGCGTAATACCGATAAAAACGTTGTATTAAAAAGCAGCATAACCTGCTGTACAGCTGCTCCGTTAGACGCTGGCGAAGTAACGCTTATTGCTTTTCACAGGCTGTTTATACGAGGTGCTTACAGCTCAGTCAGGGAAGTAAACCAGATCAGACCCTTGTTACATAACCTCTGTACCTTGCCATAATGCTTTAATTTGAACGGTTGTAAATACAGATTTCTTACACACTGCTCCTTTTGTGTGAAATGTGAACACGTATCGTGCTCTAGAACTGCCCCTGCCGAGGCGTTTTCTACATAATGCACTACAGCGTGCGATCATATATGTACTGTCTCTTTAAATTCTTGAAGCTACCCATCCCCCATTTCACTCAGTGTCCCCCCATGATCCTAGCTCCCTCTGTAACCCTCCCTCTCTCCATCCCCTCCCCCTCGATTCAACCATGTACCACAGAATCTCTCCATGACAGACCAAATCAAACAAATAAAGCTGTAATGATGGAAATAAGCCAGCACCGTGATGTGCTCTCCCATTTTATTTCTCTGGTGTACTCAGCTAAATGATGGCTGTTTCAGCTCATTTTGCATCTTCAGAGTTACTCTTAACCCCCCCTCCAACACACATGTCCCCTCCACCGTGTGGCTGAGAAACTGGAAAAGCACTGTGAAAACATATACACATGCATCGATGTGGCACAGGTTTACGTGAGAGTTGTGCTGCATGACCTTGTATATGTTCTTTCAAGCCCACTCAATAGTATAGGTATAAGAAATGCTAAATAAATAAATAAATAAATAAATAAAAATACAAGATGCCTACACACCTATACGAACATGGACTATGCCACCCCCTCTCTCAACACAGACCCACATAATGGCTGGATATACCCCTTAACGACTCCGTGCTCCAACTTAAGCCTAAACAAGACTCTGGTTCATGGGTAAAGAAAGCCCAACACTAACAATAGCAGCAGAATCGCAGACCATCCAGGCTGACCAGGCAAAGAGGCCTCCTTTGTTTCCTGCAAGGGACTTGTGTTTAAAAAGGTACACACAAACACACACCCCAACCCCCTTCCCTTTAGTCAGGGAGCCTTGGAATGCAGTCAGCAAAGCCCATTACACAATACAGGCAGCAGCCAAAACATCAAGTTTTATGAGCCCCTCAAAGCAATGCAAAAATCATTTATAATTCTGGCATCAATGATCTGAAAACGAGCGAGAAACACCAACGGGATTTGCCATCAACTTACAAGCCCTTGCACTGCCATCTTGCTTGACAATATCACAGGCACCTGAACACACCTGGAAAATGAACACAGGTGAACCACGCAGAAATACTGTGAAATACTCTCTGAACTGTTTCACTTCTTCTTCTTCTTTCTTTTTTTTTAAAGCTTAGAACGTAAAATGAAAAGCTGGAGATAAAGTTCATGAAAATTAGATGAAAGCTTCTAAACACACAGAAAAATCAAAATCATATATTTACAACTAATTAAAAAAAAGCTATTAATGAAAGAATGAAAGAAAAAAAAAAGCACAAAGGACTTTTTCCTCAATACCTTATTTTAATACCACTAACTGAATTGTTTGATGGTACGTTTGCTCATTTTATTTTCTGCCTTGCACTTTAATTATGTTATTAGAAGTTGTCTGATTTGAGATATTAAATTATAAAATACTCCCACACCGACTCGTCTGTTATCCGTGTCACATTCTACAGACTCGAGATTTTCTTCTTATGTCTACTGCAAAGTGTCAGGAAATACAGCAGCACTGGGTGATTTTTTTTTCCCCTGTGGTTTTTACCTTTGCACAACTTGGAATGACTTCGCTCAAGCACTTAGAATGTCCTTGAAAAAAATAAACCGCTGATCATACCTCTCCAACGCTAAGAGTTTGCTCCTCGTGAAAATTACTTTCTCGAGTTGAACCGAAGTATCTTTTCCTATACACACACATACTTTTAGCAAAATACTTTAAATTGGACACCTATTCGCCTCACCAGTGTCTTTTTTTTATACTAGGCAAATACAGCTTTCTATCAAAGGGCCATCTATTTCAAGATCATAATTGCAGTGCGCTAACATAACAGGTTACAAAACAAGGAATGCACAGCGAAGACAGGACATTCCACAGTGTCGGTGCATGGGGAATCATCATGGTGCTCAAGTCATAGGAGCAGCTAGTCTGCAAACAAACCCAAACAAAATAACGTAATAACCATTAACAATGGTTTTCGACCGTCTGGTCGAAAACACAAAGACCAGACAGAAACCTAACCTGGCTCTACATCAGCACTAGTCATGGTTCTCAGATTCTCTATCTGGCAACACTGCGATATAAATCTGTATACATGTAATCCATCCTGAACATATGGCAGTAGAATATTTTTGCTATATTATCCAGCACAGCTGCATGCGGTTTGGAACACAGCTCTTATCTGCTATCACTACTACAAGTAACCTTTTATCGTGCTTACTTAAAGCAAGTGTTGGAATTAGGACTGGATGCTCCTTTATTGAAAAAAAAAAAAAGGGTAATACACTTCTATAAGAATACACAGAATAAACAGCAACAAAGCAAAGGGCAACCCTCATGTCCACACTCACTATCTCACACACACGGGACAAAACAGGGGAGAAACTGCACAACAAAAACAGTCAGCACTGCAATGAAACATTTTATTATAAAACTATACTCCAGTGGATATTTCATGGAGATAAATGTTGTGCAACCCCATTACACTCTCATATGAAGAAAGCAGATATGAAAGACGCATTATTACTTATTTTTAAGCGTGCATAAACTACTTGGCTCAGTTTCCAAAATAAATAGTACAAAGTGACTCATGGACGAGCATGCATGAGTGTGTTTCAAGGCTCTGATTCGCACGTGCTGCAATTAACCATTACGTCCTTCCCTGATTATGTACGATCACACAGCTTAATACTTGGAATGCTGGAGAGAAACATAAACGTAGTAGCATTACGCAGACCTATTAGACTACAGATTAACAGTAATGTGCAATAAGCCATAAGATTACATTGCATTTCTGTTTTTGTGTAATATATGAAGCGTGTTTTGTGCAATAAGAAAGTGGCCAATTTGGGATCCAGTTCAACTTACCAAAAATAAATAAATAAATAAATGCACAAGCCCACATGGTCAGTAATGGAAGGACGATTTATTGTTAACCTATTCCTACATGCACGCGCGCGCGCGCACACACACACACACACACATAGCCCTAAGCACACAGGCTCATTTACTTTATCACACTCTGCAGAGACCAGATTGAGCAACTCATTGATCCGCTCTGTGTCACGCTTGATCACGCTTTTATAAACTGTCAGCGACATAAGGGGGTTATAGCGCAAGGGCACATTTGGCACAAATGTAAACTGTTCAATAAAGCCCTTCGCTATGGTTGATATCACTGAGAAAGCCCTGACGTGCACGAAACACGAAAATCAAATTTGTAATCTCGATAAGATACACATCTCCGCGCTACATCACTTGTTTGGAACCAGTATGCATGCATGCATGTGTGCAGACAAATAAAGTAGAGAGAAAATGCATGTCTTACCTGCACCAAAAGTTCCCAAAAGAAGTGCAAAAGTCAGCCAGGAAGCGGTCATATTCCTCTTATTGAAAAAGCAGCGCAGCGGATTTTGCCCTTTTTAATCTCCCCTCCGTTTGGAACATTTAAACACTGACGAGAGGGGCCAAAAAACACACATACACACTAAGACAAAGACACACACACACGGCCAGCACAGAGCCCAAAGCGGCCTGCCTGCCTGCCTGCCTGACTGCCTGCACACAGTGCGCGAGCCCAAAGAAGCAGCAGCGCACGAGCTCGCTCGCGGTTAACTTCAGAACACGGACACATCCATGGGGAGCACGCGCGACTCACGCGCACTGAACGCGCACACAAAGCAGTCTACTGAGAGGGGGAAAAGGAAAGAAAGAAAACGAAAAAAAAAAGAAATAAAGAAGCGACGCGCTTGCTGACGCTCTCCGCTCGGTCTGTGTGCTTCTCTCCCCCGTGCTGACGGACGCGGTCCCGTGTTGACATGCGGAGAAACTGAACTGAGTCCAAAATGGCTTCTGCTGCTGCGGGGAGAGCGGAGCGGCGCCGAGCCAGTGGGAAAGACCCGGATGTTCCAATACAAAGCGGAGGGGGGAGAGAGGGGAGGGGGTATGAGCGCGCGAGAGAGAGAGATGCAATGAAAGACTAAGAGCCCGCAGGGAGAAGGCGATATGGATTATATAGGATGCCTTTATATCCTTATTGGGTCCTAATGCAAGCCTGTTAAATGCCCTCCACTATAGACTAGCATTAACCTGTGTCCATTCATCCCCAAATAACATGAACCATCAGTGGGATCTAGAAAAGGAGAGTAGTGTTAACTATTAACCTTATTGATATCTGTCCATATGTATTTGTGTGTAGGGTTTGACCCAGGGTTATGGGTTCGAATCTCGTCGCCAGTGAACATCTCACATGGACTTCGAATTCAGATTGCAGGTTCGAATCTCATCTCTGGGGGACATCTCACAAGGACGTCAAATTGAGGTTGCTGGTTCGAATCTCATCTCCTGGAGACATCTCGTATGACTTCAAATTCAGGTTGAGGGTTAAAATTTCATCTCCGGCAGACATCCCACATTCAACATCCCACATCCAGCAGACATCAAACATATCTGTCCGACATCTCACATGGACTTCAAATTGGACATGGACATGTCTGTCTGGCGTCTCACATGGACTTCAAATTCAGGTTGTGGGTTCAAATCTCATTGTCAGTGGACATCTCGCATGTACTTCAAATTCAGATTGTGGGTTCAAATCTCATCTTCAGTGGAAATCTCACATGCACTTCAAATTCAGGTAGCAGGTTTGAATCTTGTCTCTGGTGGACAGCTCACATGGACTTCAACTTCATATTGCGGGTTCGAATCTCATCTCTGTCTGACATCTCACATGGAGTTCAAATTCAGGTTGCAGATTCAAATTTCACAAGGAATTCTTACATAGACTCAAATTTCAGGTTGTTCGAATCCCGTCCCGGTGAACATCTCACATGGACTTTGAATTCAAGTTGTGGTTTCAAATTTTATCTTCAGTGGACATCTCACATGGACTTCAAATTCAGGTTGTGGGTACAAATTTCACAAGACAAGATTCCATGAGACGAGATAGGGAAAACAATGACCATTGATAAAAGCTCTATACAAATAAATAAAAAACTAAAAATTGAGATTCTCATCTCCAGTTGTCATCTCACATGGATTTAGGTTGTGGGTTTGAATCTCATCCCCGGTGAACATCTCACATGGACTACAAATTCAGGTTGTGGGGTCAAATCTCATTTCGGTGGACATCTAACATGAACGTTAAAGTCTATTTGAGATGTCCACCAAACAAGGAGATTTGAATCCACAACCCTGAAGGCAACCCGTCCATACACAAACACACACACATATACACAGACACCAATACTGTTAATAATACCCTTCTATCTCACATGTACTTTGTTTGTTCTCACTGTACTTTGTGGGTTTCCTCGAGGTGTGCTGGTTTCCTCCCACAATCACAACACATGCAGTTTAAACGAATCCTACAGTTGTGGCCAAAAGTTTTGAGAATGACAAATATTAGTTTTCACAAAGTTTGCTGCTAAACTGCTTTTAGATCTTTGTTTCAGTTGTTTCTGTGATGTACTGAAATATAATTACAAACACTTCATACGTTTCAAAGGCTTTTATCGACAATTACATGACATTTATGCAAAGAGTCAGTATTTGCAGTGTTGGCCCTTCTTTTTCAGGACCTCTGCAATTCGACTGGGCTGCTCTCAATCAACTTCTGGGCCAAATCCTGACTGATAGCAACCCATTCTTTCATAATCACTTCTTGGAGTTTGTCAGAATTAGTGGGTTTTTGTTTGTCCACCTGCCTCTTGAGGATTGACCACAAATTCTCAATGGGATTAAGATCTGGGGAGTTTCCAGGCCATGGACCCAAAATTTCAACGTTTTGGTCCCCGAGCCACTTAGTTCTCACTTTTGCCTTATGGCACGGTGCTCCATCGTGCTGGAAAATGCATTGTTCTTCACCAAACTGTTGTTGGATTGTTGGAAGAAGTTGCTGTTGGAGGGTGTTTTGGTACCATTCTTTATTCATGGCTGTGTTTTTGGGCAAAATTGTGAGTGAGCCCACTCCCTTGGATGAGAAGCAACCCCACACATGAATAATCTTAGGATGCTTTACTGTTGGCATGACACAGGACTGGTGGTAGCGCTCACCTTTTCTTCTCCGGACAAGCCTTTTTCCAGATGCCCCAAACAATCGGAAAGAGGCTTCATCCGAGAATATGACTTTGCCCCAGTCCTCAGCAGTCCATTCGCCATACTTTTTGCAGAAGATGAATCTGTCTCTGATGTTTTTTTTTGGAGAGAAGTGGCTTCTTTGCTGCCCTTCTTGACACCAGGCCATCTTCCAAACGTCTTCGCCTTACTGTGCGTGCAGATGCGCTCACACCTGCCTGCTGCCATTCCTGAGCAAGCTCTGCACTGGTGGCACTCCGATCCCGCAGCTGAATCCTCTTTAGGAGACGATCCTGGCGCTTGCTGGACTTTCTTGGACGCCCTGAAGCCTTCTTAACAAGAATTGAAACTCTTTCCTTGAAGTTCTTGATGATCCTATAAGTTGTTGATTTAGGTGTATCTTAGTAGCCACAATATCCTTGCCTGTGAAGCCATTTTTATGCAACGCAATGATGGCTGCACGCGTTTCTTTGCAGGTCACCATGATTAACAATGAAAGAACAATGATTTCATGCATCACCCTCCTTTTAACATGTCAAGTCTGCCATTCTAACCCAATCAGCCTTGTGCTTGTCAACATTCTCACCTGAGTTAACAAGACGATTACTGAAATGATCTCAGCAGGTCTTTTAATGACAGCAATGAAATGCAGTGGGAAGGTTTTTTTCGGGATTAAGTTCATTTTCATGGCAAAGAAGGACTATGCAATTCATCTGATCACTCTTCATAACATTCTGGAGTATATGCAAATTGCTATTATAAAAACGTAAGCAGCAACTTTTCCAATTTCCAATATTTATGTAATTCTCAAAACTTTTGGCCACTCCTGTGTTAGTAGTGATAGTGACTCCCTCTGCTCTCTGGAACTGCCTGATCTATCTTTGTGAAGGCAGCATGGAGGTGTAGTTGTTAGCAGTGTCGCTCACTTCCAGGGTCGAGGATTCGATCGCCGCCTCGAGTTTCTGTGTGTGGAGTTTGCATGTTCTTCCTGTGCTTGGTGGGTTTCCTCCACATACCCAAGTGTCCATCAATGGACATGTAGTCCTCATGTCAAAAGGTTCTTCCTCATGCCGTCTCAGGGAGTTTTTCTTCCCCACCAGCGTCTTTCGTATTAGGGACAAATTGATATATATAGTGCTGCTTGAAAATTTGTGCCCACTCCTCCTTGCAGAACTCAGCCAGTTGAGAGAGGTTGAAAGGACATCTGGCATGTACCAAATTCCTCAGGTCTCGCCACAACATTTCAATTGGGTTAAGGTCCGGACTTTGACTGGGCCAATCCAGAGTGCGAATCCTCTTTCACTGAAGCCATTCCTTTGTAGTTTTGCTGGAATGCTTTGTGTCATTGTCCTATTGCATCATCCATTTCTGTCCCAGCTTCAACTCCCCGACTGATGGCAGGAGATTCTGGTCAAGAATTTGTTGATATGCCAAATAATTTATGGTTCCTTGGATAATGTGGAGTCGTCCAGATCCAGAAGCAGAAAAGCAGCCACAGACCTTCACATTTCCACCACAATACTTAACGGTTGGGAGGAGGTTCTTTTCTTCATATGCCGTGTTGGCTTTTCTCCAAACATGTCGGTTTTGATTGTGACCAAATAATACTATTTTGGACTCGTCTGTCCAGATAATGGACTTCCAGAAGGCCTCTGGTTTGTCCAAGCGCTCTCTGGCAAAGTTAAAATGGGCAGCTTTGTTCTTTTCTGAGAAAAGAGGCTTCCTTCTAGCAACCCTCCCATGAATGTCATGACTATTCAATTTTCGTCTGATTGTAGACCTATGCACATTTGTCCTAGATGCTGCCAGAGAGGTCTGCAATTCTCTGGAGGTGACGGTGGGTTGGCCTTTACCTGATTTATTATTTTTCTGGTGCTTCTGGGTGATATTTTTTGCTGGGCGTCCACTTCTAGGCAAAGTTGCTGTCATGTTCAAGGTCTGTTACCTGCTTGATGTAACCAGTGCAGCTGGGGGTTCACTTACTTTTGCACATACATTAAGTCCATGTTTCATGTACTGTAGTTTTTGGGCTACTTACACAAGTCCCACTAAACAAGTACATGCAATTGATAAACATATAGATCTGACATTTCATACATAAAAACCGGTGATGATGAAATAAGAAAATCATGGTAAAACAACAGAAACAGCTAAACTGCTCGAGGGGTTCACATACTTTCAAACAGCACTGTATATAATATTTGACTATACATTTCTAAATCCTCACATTTCTGAAATGATTAAATGTACTGTATATCCTGAGTTTTTTATTTTTCTGAAAGGCTGCTTTGTGACCACAAATATAACCCCCTATCCATCTGCAACCCTGCACTGGATAAGCAGTGTAGACAGTGAAAGAAAGTCATGTGTAGCAGTAGCATTACAAACTGTCAAGTCAGGTTTTTATCATTATTATTTTTCATTTTTGTCATTCCTCTATATAACCTGTATGCATCGGAATGAAATGTGGCTTCCTCAGGACTATGTTTTAACACATGACAATACAGTGGCACAACACACAGGACTACATAAAGTAGACACACATGACAGTGTGAGAAGACAACACATATACAGGATAATAAATACGCAGGACAGTGTGCATCAAGTGAGGACAGTGAGCTCTAGTACCTTCTGCCAGATAGAAGAGTGAAAATTCCTTGAGAGAGGTCAAAGGAGTCATCTGCAATGCTGGTTGCTTTGCTGTTGTAAATCAAAACTCACTCTCACTCATCATCTATACCGCTTTATCCTGTATTCAGGGTCACGGGGGGGGGGGGGGGGGGGGGGGGGCAGGAGCATATCCCAGGAGACTTGGGGCACAAGGCGGGGTACACCCTGGACAGGGTGCCAATCCATTGCAGGGCACACACACTATGGGGAATTTAGCCTAATCTGCACGTCTTTGGAATGGAAGAGGAAAGCCAGCAAGCACGGGGAGAACATGCAAACTCCAGGCACACAGTGACGGGAGACGAACCTGGCCGGGAACTGAACCCAGACACTGGAGGTACAAGGCGACAGTGCTAACCACTAAACCACCGTGCTGTCAACTATAATGTTATTTTGTCATATTTTGGAACCTGACTCACTCATAATCTATACCGCTTTATCATGTATTCAGGGTCGTGGGGGCCTGGAGCCTATCCCAGAAGGCTTAGGGCACGAGGCGGGGTACGCCCTGGACAGGGTGCCAATCCATCGCAGGGCACACACACATACACTCACTCATTCACACACTATGGGAATGCCAATTAGCCTAATTTGCATGTCTTTGGACTGTGGGAGATAACCAGAGTACCCTGAAGGAAAGCCACCAAGCACGGGGAGAACATGCAAACTCCATGCACACAGGGACGGGAATCGAACCCAGACTCTGGAGGTGCACGCCGACAGTGCTAACCACTACACCACCGTGCCGCCAACTATAATGTTATTTCATCATATTTTTGAACTTTTATTCTTTATTCTTTAAAATATCCAACATATTATTTCTTCAATCAGTGAAGACTTCATTTGTCAGGGTCACAATAGATCTGGACCCAATATCAAGAGCTTAGAGCGTAAGGCACACCTAGGAGTCAAACTACTCATTGGCATGTGGACGCATGGAAACCATGCTGACAGTAAGCCAAGCTCAGGATCGGACTTAGGATCAAATGATTTCATCTGATCCAATAAATAATAATCGTTATCACTGGCAGTAATCTATTAAACCATAAAATAAAGTCATAGTACACTCTAACAAGACATGAATAACATCAGTACTGTAGCGTCTATACATTATGATGTTATTGGCATATCGATTCCACGCTTATAATGTTATTGGCATATCGACTCCACGCTTTTCATGCAAAGGAAAAGAAGTATTTTGAATGCATTATGCATTAGCATATTTTTTTTATTTGTTTCTGAGAAGAACAGGTTGTCCATAGAGGTTTAATGTAATAAAAGTTGATTTAAGAATAACCTCAGCATATGGCAATGTAACTAACACACTGCAATTATTTTTACAGCCAAGCTCAGAAAACAAATGCTTCTCTTTTGGCAGTCGATGACTCGCAGTGGGGGGAAAAAAACAAGCAAGTTTATGGGAGTAAAAATGTTCACAACTTTAATGGAATATATGGTTGATATGATTTCTTATACTGTATAGCTGAGCTATATGGCAAAAAAAAGAGAGAAGAAAACCTACATTAATGCCTTTCCTCAGTAGTAGCTTGGGTTGAAGCTCCCGGTTATTCCTCACCATGACAGCAGCAACATTAGAGTAACCATTTCCAAACCGATGCTGCCTCTCTAAGAGTAAGTAATGAAGGCTTGTGTGCCTGCTCCAAACACAAAATCTGTTAACTAGGTCTGCCAAGGAGTACTTAGCCAAATAAAAATATATGACAACTTGAGTAAAGCCATTAAATCGTCAACATTATTCAACACAAAGCTAACCGTAAGACTGATATGTTTTTTTTGGCTGCAGTTCCAGCCTCTGCTGCTTTTAGACAGAGAGAAGTGATGGCAGCATTGATCGTAGACCTCCGAGTCGAGAGCTGGGGACTGGTAATCACTGGAGACGGTGTATGAGATGGCTGAGTAGAGAGCGAGGTGAAATAGTGTGCACTTTTCTACACAGCATGTATCACAGGCCTTGTGATGATGGGAACCGCACGGCCCTATATGACAATTTCACATGCACATCGCTGCAAGTAATATTGCTCCTGTAGCTCTGCTTTCAACACCACAGGCTTGAATAAATTGGTGTTTCATTAAGAAAGACTGCGGTAATGGAAGATACATTGATGCAGGATCAAAGAAACGTACTGTAGCGGATTTGCGCGTCTATGAAAGTCCTCGGTCCTATTGTCTGAAATGTTGTATATGATTCATGTCAGACGTATGCCGAAAACTCTTCATGGAAATGAGCAGAAGGTAACGCAAGGGTGAGTCAGATGAAAGCCTTACGAATACAACATGAATTAGAGAAACAGTATGCAGATGTTTCCAATAGCTCCTATGAACAATGTGAAATAAATCAAGTTATGTTTTTTTATTTATTTCTCTCAGTGAAAAACACAAAGGATCTTATTATTGTATTTAAAATTCATTTTCTTTTTTTTTTGTTTTAAATACAAATGCATTCAAATAATGATTATTCCCCCACTACAGAACAGTGAAGGAAATGATTGGCACCCTCACAATGAATATTTTATCATACCTGCTCTGTAGATAATTAAAGCTCTATACATATACTCTCACTCATTCTCTATACCACTCATCCTGTACAGGTTCGTGGGAAGCCTGGAGCCCATCCCAGGGGATTTGGGGTCATAAGGCAGACTGTCCTGCCTTATGCCCCAAGTATTATTCGAATTGTATTTCATAATTCCTGGTTTGAATAATAGTCAAGGGGGCTTTTGGTATGAAAGTAAGAGCAAACGGACTATATAATAGAATAGAATTTTTCTATTAAATTTTTTATTTAAAATTGAATAGAGTATATATAATAGAAGTTGTGAATACGTTTAGTAGAACAACAGGGAAGAAAGTTAAGATAAAAATAATAAGAAAATCAATAACATATTTTTGATCTCGTCAACATTTTTCGTAAATGATCCACACCAGATGTTGTATGAGTATCAGAACTTGTATGGAAACTTCAGTTTGTTTTTAATTTAATTTATTTTTTTATTTAAAGGCGACCTTTTGCACTGTATGACTTTGGTAGTAGCCCTGATCAGATCGTTATTGTGCCACAAACAATCATTTTAATATTCATTGAACATTCCCTTAATGAATCATGCAGTTTACTTTGATGATTATGTGTTCAGTCAATCTTCTACCAATGCAATGCGTCATTTTAAGTTTGCATTTGTCCAAAGTATCCATCAACTTTAAAAGATTGTCACTAAAAAGCATAGCAGACGACATTGTAAACCAGTACTGTTATCCCATGTATATAAATACTCACATCTGCCCTGTGCATAAGAAAAAGACAAAAAAAAAAAAAAAAACAAGCCTGCACTTCTGCTTTCTTTTCCAGCTGTATTAAAACTTGTGCGGTGTGAAATGACTTGGATGCCACCCAAGTTAATGGAATCTGGACTTTAAAGTGTTTTGAAAGCCATGTAAAATCAGGTACCGTGGTTACTATGGCAACCACACACCACATGTTAATCCTGATAACCCACCCTAAAACCACAACATATGCTTCACAGTAAATGCACAGCATATTTGGCAGTGGCGCAACTGTGATTAAAGCACCCGCAGGTGGAAAAAAAAAAAAAAAAACTCTTACAAATATGTAAAGCCTCAGAAGATATCAGCATGTTCAGGCTTGAGCTGAGAACTAATTGGAGGATCATTAAAAGGATTAATATTAAAACTGAACTTTGGATAAAGATTCGGTTATTTAAAAGTCACAGGTCATAAGTGTAAGTTAAATGTTATTATTATTATCACACTTATATCCTTGTTGATTAC
Source organism: Clarias fuscus (assembly GCA_030347435.1). Classification (NCBI taxonomy): domain Eukaryota; kingdom Metazoa; phylum Chordata; class Actinopteri; order Siluriformes; family Clariidae; genus Clarias; species Clarias fuscus. The sequence goes on along the minus strand of CM059207.1, from coordinate 28,389,465 downwards.
TGATCAGGACAGTTTTCAGCTTTCTGTAGTGGAAAATATCTGGTGCACTCATGGATTCCATAAATCAATCAGTTACTTTGTCTGTTTGTTCATTAATTTATTCATTCATTCATCTTCAGTAAGCATTTTTCTTGGTCACATTTGCAGTACTAACCTCAGCTCAGGATCAAAACAGGGACCCTGGAGCTGTGAGGAGGCAGAGCTACCCACAGTGTAACCCCAGTGCCATGCAGGAGAGTCCAGAAAAATGCACAATATACAGTATGAGGGTATCATCCAACAGATACACCCTATCAGGTACAGAATACCCATAATACAATTTGGCATTTTGGATGCACGATATAAAATTCTTGAAATATCATTTAAATTCATAGGTTTACATTTTACTGCATTTAAGCTATGTTGCTCTCGTCCAGGGTAAATTATTAAACCAGACCTAAGGCTTAGTTTATATCACTAGCAATTTCGTTATGATTACCATCATTAGGCCGTTGAACTTCAGAGGGCAGACTTTCACTTTTTATTTAGATGAGTATTCCCTGTGCGGCATCTGTTAGATGAATGGTCCCAAAGCACACTCCAGGCATCATAATTACCTCCCATCAATGGACGATAACTGCAGGTTTAGATATCAGGGTTTTTCAATCTTTAAAAAAAAAAATTCAAGCTTATCAGTGCTGGGTTCAGCCTACGATATGATCCAAAGCTTGTGCATCAGGCATGAAGAAAAAAGCACTCGCCTACACGTTTGCACATAAGAACACATACATTGATGGTGAATAGAATACAAGTGGTATATTTCCCAGGCTGCTGGAGGCCATATCGTGATCTTGTATGGAGGACAGAGAGGCTTAGAAATCAGCGATGTGTTCTTTGGAGGACAATATCCGGGGTCAGCGCTTCAATATATATGAATAAATCCAAATCTTTACATGTACAATATACTGTTTTGAAGTAAGAATATTGGGCTGAAACAAAGTAAATACACCAAATACGCTGTTTGAACTCACGTTTGAACTTTTCTAGTGTCGCTCATATTCCATTGACAAAGGAAGTGTACTGAACCAGTAATTTCTGTTTGTCATCCACATAAAAATCCGTAGAAATGTATTTACAAAAAAATGTTTTTACCCTCTTGTACTAAAGCAGAACTGAAGTAGATGTTTTTACAGGTACTTCTGAATTCATTTTTTATGATGCATTGTTCCAGGAATGTTCAGAAATATAACAGGTGCATTTTACTTGAATGCACCTTTGAAATAGTGCAGAAAATTAAGAGAGCATGTGTATGAAGCTGAGAGTCAGCATGCACAGAGTATCCTTGAGATGAGGAAAAAAAACATTTTAGATTCAATTACTTCACCAACAGTCAGCCACAATGACTGAACTTTCAAAACTTTTGATATATGATGACAGAACCACACACCAAAGAGATTTTTTTTTGTCTTTTAATATGAGTGTACCCCATAGCCAATTATCAAAACTTTAAAACCCATATTTTATTATAGTTCTTTCTGAATGAGCAATCTGATTGGATGAGTGGCGTATCATGAGTGGTGATAATATATGGTAACATCACTGGGACGTTTCAATATATTTGTCACTCCACATCATACAAATTACACTAACTGTTGGTCGCCGCATGTGTGGAAGTACAGTAGGTCTGTAATGAGGAGAGAACAAGAGAGTGACAAAACCAGTCACAGAAGCACTTTCAGCAAGAAAACAAACACATCTAATCACTTTATTTCCCTCTTAAACACTTTGACTCCTTAATAATTGCTTCTAAGGCATTCCCGATTGCATCTGAATCGTTCGTGTTCTTTTATTTATGGTTACAAAGCTAAATTCGCTCATAAGACAAGACTGGGCAGTGGTAGCTCAGAGGGCTAAGGAACTGAGTTATTGATCGGAAGGTTGGCAGTTCGATCCTCACCTCCGCCAGTTTGCCATTGATGGACCCTTGAACTAGGCCCTTAACCCTATCTGCTCCAGGGGTGCTGTAACATGGCTGACCCTGTGCTCTGACCACAGTTACGCTGGGATATGCGAAGGAAGAATTTCTCTGTGCAGTAATATATATGCGACCAATAAAGGTTTAACTTAAAATTTAATCCCAGGAGACTATGGGCAATTTTGGGAACAACAATTAACCTTATCTGCATGTCTTTGGACTGTGGGAGTAAACCGGAGTAGCAGGAGGAAACCCAACAAGCACGGGGAGAACATGCAAACTCCATTCACACAGAATCAAGCCTGGCTGGAAATTGAACCCGGACCCTGAAGGTGCAAGGCGACAGTGCTAACCACTACACCACCATGCCAGCCCAAACTATAATCTGTCAAGAATAAATGTGTTTTCTGAACTGTTGTATAAAAGCAATTTAGAGTCAAGGTCGTGGTTGTGATGCGATCGTAGGCATGAGGGCACAGCCATCCTGATATTCATCACAACAGCACTCCCTCTCCTGTGATATTGCTTCATTCTGGACTGTATAAACTGAAAAATACATATGCAAAGAATTGCTGCAAAGTGTTACAGGGCATCTGGTTGGCGATAGATGTGTATTTTGGAACTGGGATCTCATGGGATTTAACAAAAAGCTTTTCCTTATTTTAGCAGAAGGTCAGATATGCTTGACACATGTTCATCCTTAGTGACTTCCTGGTGTGTGTCACAGTGGATTAAATAAGTATACTAATTTGTTGACATTTTAGGAAATAGGGCTATGTTGGTTATCAAATATTTTTATTCTAAAATATTATAAAATATCACAAACAAAACGGGCACAAACAAAAATAAAAACAGTGAAAGCTGGTACATTTATAGTTGAGGTTAATCATGAGCTTTAGCGATGTAGCAGAGGTTGAGGAACTGTCAGAGCCAGATTTCACCCTCCGTGCCGACAATGCTGGCATTTCCACCTCTGCTGTTTGCCCTAGTGTTTCCACGGGCATGGTGGCAGGATTCATATGTAATTAAAAGACAAGATATATACCCAAGGACGGACCATCATTCCATTACTGGCCTATGTCAATATTTGAGTTTAGAAAATCAACAGCAGCAATACAATATCATAAGCAAACATTTAATCAATCATGAGCTGTTCTCTGACAGCTTCCCTTTCCCAGTCATTTAAACCCCTCATTTGTTATGCAAATAGGAGTTCATCAGTATGTGCCTACCAAAATGAAAGCAATCTTCTTCTTTTTGAAAAGATAATCAAACTAAAAAGCAGACGTTGTGTTCCATACTTATGGCAGAACTGTTCGAGGGCGTTGTTATTGCCCTCTTTGGTCGTAAAGTCAAGCGCCAGAAAATGAAGTGCATGCAGGTCAGTGTTCTCAGCAGGAAGACAAAATGGTGCCTGGTGGCTACAATCACAAGACTGATCTAGTGTGTGTGTGTGTGTGTGTGCGTTTCTGCTATGCCTCTTTCCACCTGTCATATAAAAAGTCAAGAATCATGCTGACTACATGGGAGAAAAACATTGATTTTCACTTAAAAATACCTTTGTATAATTAACATTATAACAGGCTCCAATGAATTAGACTACATTGTACTAAATTATTTCATTATGACTACTCTAGAGAAAAAAAAAGGTTTTACTTTGAAAAAAAATAATTAATGCACAATATCTGTCTTGAAAAAAAAATACAGTGGCATGTGACTATTAAAAAGGAACATTTATAGCTTGATTTTGAGGCAAGATGAGTAAAGGCACTGCAGGTACAGCTCATCAAACTGCAGCATTATCTAACGTTTTGGGGGGGGGAAACGTGACATGACAAGCACACACATATGAAAGACAAACCACATATACAAAAATTACGGTCTTGGTGTCATGCATATAATGCAAGCACATATCATATCGTCATGCCTGACCAGATCTAAACATAAATGCAGCTACACAATATATGAATATGAATTAGAAAGTAAATCACCATGATGGATTGGTAACCTAGTACATTCAGTCCTCCCTAGCCTTGTGGCCAGTTATCCTGGGATGGGCTCTGCATACACTGTAACCCTGAGCAGGACAGTGGCTACTGGGGATGATTGAAAGAATGAATGATATTGAAAAACAATGTTAATCAATTTCTACAACCTTCACCTTTCATATATTAAATGTATGCGTTTTCCTTGAAGATTGACAGAGCAATCGAGAACACATGCACCAGTACTTGTATGAAGATCTATGAAGTGTTTGAGAGCAAACTTTAAACTTAAACCCATTCTTGCAAATTATTTTCTTTGGACACACAAGGTTGCCTATTTATGCTTTTGTTTTTAAAACCAGTGCTTTTTCCTTCGAGAAAAAGTACAATTAGTCCATTCATCAATGTATGTTTATTCTTCCTGTGGAAAGTTTAAAACCAGTTTGTCTCATATGTTCCTGAAACCACAAGGCTCATAAAAAGTAGTAATGTGACGCACAACTATGAGATAAAACACAGATCGTGAAAGCAACCGTATCCGCAGCAGTCCGCGGTGAGGGCGTGTGAAATACACGAACTGAGAGCCCAGTGTTATGCGTTAAAATGCCCCGTGGCCACGAATTGCCCCCCTACATAAAAAAGTCTATTACAAAACACAAAACTGTCTCGACTAAATATAATGAAACTTTTGCAGTACTTGGATATCTGCCTGACGCCTAACCTGCACCATAAGTGAAATAAAAATGTTGAGTAAAAAAGCAGTTATGTGCCGGATTCTGCTGTAAAATAAGCTATTAATTGGCTACTTACACCTGCACCAATAGATATTAATTAGAAAATCTAAATTTAATATTTTTTACTGGGGTTAGTTAATAAAAAAGTATAAAAATGATAAAAGTAGGTATTTTAAGTGAATGCATTGGAGTCATTTTAAGACAAAACTTAATCTTTATCTGATCTACTTTTTTAGTTCTCATCTGTGATTCACCCTCCAATTACCAAATAATGAAAAAAGTACAACATAGCATTAAAAAGACTCAAACTTACAAAATTTTATTTAAGTTAATACAGAAAAACATGGGCTTCAATATGTCTGATTACATTAAAGCTGATCAGCTTATTTTTATCTTTAACCTTTTAACTATTTCTATGAACTCTTTTCCTATCAATGATGGGTACTTACCCTAGTTATATATTATATATAAATGAGTTTTCCCAGGGGGGAGCTGTCTTCTCCCGTAGAGATAGGATGAGAAGCTCAGCCATCCGTGAGAAACTTGGAGAACCACCGCTCCTTTGTGTGAAAAAGAGTATGGAAAGAAGGTGGTTTGGGCATCTGGTAAGGATGCTACTAGGACGTCTGCCCAGGCAGGTGTTCTTGGCACGGCCACCTGGGAGGAGATCACGGGGCAGACCGGGGACTAGGTGGAGAGGATATCAAGTCAAGTCAAGTCAATTTTATTTATATAGCGCTTTTAACAATTGACATTGTCGCAAAGCAGCTTTACACAATAAAAAGAAGTAAGTTTTTATGCAATGAATATGAATCAAAATGACAAGATTGTCATTATATACTGGCCCGGGAAGGCCTCATGATTCTCCCAGTCAGGGTTAGGTGAAGTGTCTGGGGAAAGGGATGTTTGGGGCTCCCTGCTGGAACTGCTACCACCGCGCCCTGGTACATTGGACATACAGCACAGTTAACGCTAGATGAATGGATGGATAATACCATATAATGTAAATTTTGTGAGTGCCTAAGATGTTTTTTTCCTTGTTCCAAATTGTGGACTACAAAAATAAAATCAAAGCATGAGTTTGAAAAACTGAGGACATATTAATGATCCTAAATTCCATATTTGCATTGGCACAAACACAATTCCAGGCTGATTTATCAACTATGACAAAACTGTGGAGGGTAGATTTATAGTTTTGCAAAATCATACAAAATTCACACTGATGTGATCAGACTTTTGACATAATATTTTGGTATTTATGAGTTTTAATACCCTTGTGACCCAAAGACATGAGGCACAAAATATTGTCTATCAGTTTGAAATGCCATATTATTATTAGAGCTTAAAGTGAAAACATTCATGTACTTCAGGTATGCTAGTATATACTTATATATTCCGAGACAGGAATTTAATTTGATACAGAAAATAAGACTACACATGAAGGCGCGTGGTGAGCGCTCGACTTGACATGTGTGCCGTGATGTACCTTATTTGCACTGATAACATCAGTAAATCTATTTCCTGATTATAGGCCAATACCTCACATTGGTCAGGAAAGCTATTTCAACTAAGAAGAAAGAGATCAGAATTTACACAAGTTATGAAAGAAAACTTTTGTAATAACTGTGTATATCATGAACAAATTTCTCAGAATTAGGATGCTTGATGTTCATATACCTACATTCAGGGAGCATTTTTGAATCTTGTTATTTTTTAAAGCAATGCATAAATACATGATGTATGATAATGATGATTATTATTGTTAATGATCATAATAATAATAACAATAATAATAATTTGAATACTAATAATAATGCCTGCGAGTGGTCCAATCACTACTGTATGATAATACTTACTGTATTATATGTAAGATTTTTACAAAGAATATTAAAAGCTAGGTGGATGAACACACTATTTATGTATGTTCCATGAAGTTTATCCGGTGCCAGCCCTGTCAAATGCCTGCTGAAAACTGATAAGACCAGCAGATGGATGTAGTGTACAACTCAATTGGACAAGAGGTAACAGAGAAATAGTTTTTCGTATGTTAAAGTGTACATATTAGGTTGCATGCATCTGAAGAAGCATGTGCCTTGAAGACATGCATATGTGATTGTTTATCACATTTAATCTGAACAGGTCTCATTACTTTGCATCTTTGTAGTCATATTCAGGCTTGTCACAGGTGAATAAATTTGCTAAATCATTATCCCTCTACAGTTACTGTGAGACCACATCTGAAAATGCATTGTATCAATATTCATGAAGATTCAGTAAAATGTGTAGGAGTATGAGGAAAAATAATAATATGTTTTACATATCATGCAAATAAGCTCAGATCTAAAGTGGGCGCAGAGTAATGGTTCTACTTTTGTCTGACCCAAGGAATACGTTGAAAAAAATATATTTTTTTCATGTTTGTACACCTCAATCTTCATGAAATATGGGTCTGTGTCATTGGTTTTCATTGTGTATTACAATATCTACACATCAGCATTTCGTACAAAAACACAAGATAATTTCCATTTGGTCTCTTTTTTGTGTTTTAAGTAATGCAATCCAACAATAATGCATATTCATTTCTGTATTGAAGTTTTTTCCATTGTTACTCCCACTCTAATGTACAGTACTGTGCAAAAGCCTTGGGCAACCCCTCAATTTCTTCATACTAAATGACATTAAATTATGTATATTAAATTAAATAACAAATGTTTTACTGTGAAATTGCCGCAACTATTTACAAATGGTTGTTAATTTAACAACTTCAGCAGCAATCTCATTTTCTCTCTCATCTGTTCAAACCACTCAGGATTCAACATCTCCAGTATACTTATCACTGGCCTGATCATCTCACTGGTTCATGCTTTAAGTTACTGTAGATGGTTTTTATGCCTGAAACATTCACAGGTCGCTGTGTGGCTAGACAAATAAAAAACATTCCTCTGAAACTGCTCAGGTACAGGGACTGGACTGAAAATGAGAGCCAAAATCTCCCCAAAAAAGTCCTGTAGGAAGCCTGTAGAACAAGTGTACATTAATATATATATATATATATTATATATTATATATATATATATATATATATATATATATATATACACACACACTCGCCTAATTTTTTATTATTAGGAACACCTGTTCAATTTCTCATTAATGCAATTATCTAATCAACCAATCACATGGCAGTTGCTCCAATGCATTTAGGGGTGTGGTCCTGGTCAAGACAATCTCCTGAACTCCAAACTGAATGTCAGAATGGGAAAGAAAGGTGATTTAAGCAATTTTGAGTGTGGCATAGTTGTTGGTGCCAGATGGGTCGGTCTGAGTATTTCACAATCTGCTCAGTTACTGGAATTTTCACGCACAACCATTTCTAGGGTTTACAAAGAATGGTGTGAAAAGGGAAAAACATCCAGTATGCAGCAGTCCTGTGGGCAAAAATGCCTTGTTGATGCTAGAGGTCAGAGGAGAATGGGCCGACTGATTCAAGCTGATAGAAGAGCAACTTTGACTGAAATAACCACTCGTTACAACCGAGGTATGCAGCAAAGCATTTGTGAAGCCACAACACGCACAACCTTGAGGCGGATGGGCTACAACAGCAGAAGACCCCACCGGGTACCACTCATCTCCACTACAAATAGGAAAAAGAGGCTACAATTTGCACGAGCTCACCAACATTGGCCAGTTGAAGACTGGAAAAATGTTGCCTGGTCTGATCAGTCTGGATTTCTGTTGAGACATTCAAATGGTAGAGTCAGAATTCGGCGTAAACAGAATGAGAACATGGACCCATCATGCCTTGTTACCACTGTGCAGGCTGGTGGTGGTGGTGTAATGGTGTGGGGGATCTTTTCTTGGCATAGTTTAGGCCCCTTAGTGCCAATTGGGCATCATTTAAATGCCATGGCCTACCTGAGCATTGTTTCTGACCATGTCCATCCCTTTATGACCACCATGTACCCATCCTCTGATAGCTACTTCCAGCAGGATAAAGGACCATGTCACAAAGCTCGAATAATTTCAAATTGGTTTCTTGAACATGACAATGAGTTCACTGTACTAAAATGGCCCCCACAGTCCCCAGATCTCAACCCAATAGAGCATCTTTTGGATGCGGTGGAACGGGAGCTTCATGCCCTGGATGTGCATCCCACAAATCTCCATCAACTGCAAGATGCTATCCTATCAATATGGGCCAACGTTTCTAAAGAATGCTTTCAGCACCTTGTTGAATCAATGCGACGTAGAATTAAGGCAGTTCTGGATAGATGGATGGATGGATGGATAGATACAAATAATGTACTGTACACAGACAATCTCATTCTTGCCCAAAGGAAGGCAAGGAAAAGGATTCCCATGAGTTACTGCATTAACTCCTTTAGAGAAAGTTGTACAGTAAAGACTACTCTTTTATTATGTATTTTTTTGCTAATAAGATTTGAGCTCATTAAGCAATCATGGTACTTAAATTGGTGGGAGGTAACAGAACATTAAAAAGCAATCAGAATGTTAATTAATTTGTTAGTGATTAAAAGCAAACAGAATGAAAATTAAAAATTGCCTTTCACCAAGGGACATGCGGGGAAAAGATAAACACATGTCAACAATTGTCTACAACGTCTTAAATATCCTGGTAAAATTAAATTAGGTAATTCCGTTTAAACATCTTTTCAACTGTCTTTTCCCAGGAATGCTTAAAACCTGGATCTAATTTGAGGCCTCCATCTAAGCTCTCATTGTCATTGAACGATTTTTTATCAAAACCAAGTTCATAAGGAACAGTGCAATAACAATTCCACTACGCTGAGCTCAGTATTAAATTTGCCCTTTTCTGTGAAGATGGATTCATGGTCTTAAAAGCTATGAACTGGATTTCTCTTAACTTGGGAACCATTGGTAAAGCTAATTTAAAACTTGCCTGTTACGCAAGTAACAGGCAACTTCATGTTGCATCAGTTTGTTTTTTATGAAAGCATGCAATGCTAAGATTTCCCTTTATCAGTGGATTCAAGGCAGGCAGACAGAAATGTGGTGGTGGTGTGTGTGTGATTTGAGGTTAAGTCAAAGAAAATGAGTAACATTAAAAATATTAACATGTAATTATGACACATTTGCTTAAATGCTGTAAATAATATGATTAACATAAGAACTGGTATAATTCTGGTTCTGATGCTTTCTTTCGTCCAACAGAAAAGCATTCCCTCTGTTGTCAGGAAATTTCATTTGAATGACACAAAAGAGAAAAGAATTGACTGTGCTCTCAGGGTGGGAGGAAAAGCATTACACTCTCCTCTGTCAATCAGAGCAACACTAAATGGTCAAGGGCATCTGGGAGCGTGTATGCTGAGGGGTTAGCGTTTCCTTTGAGTAAGCTCAGTAGAATGCGTTTGCAAAGTACAATGACTGGCTTCACGTGTATCTAGCATTCATCCGCCCTGCATGTTGTGACCTGTCACGTGATAATGAGGAGGTCCAAACAGGTAGTTTAGAAGTTCCACATGGAGTTCAAGCTATATAATAGTACACACGTTCTTTTTACTTGTACGAAATAGCTCCTTAAAAAGACCCAACGAAAATAATTAATTGTACATCTTTCTCCATTATTGTTTTGTTCCAAGAGGGCCACAGTCATCAACTAGTCCCTCTATTATCTTCTCTATCATCTTGGAAAATATGAACCCAAATGGGAATGTCAGTCTACTGAAACAAAAATGGTTTAATTCATTTTCTGACTTGAAATAAATCCCATGCATAATTGATGCAGCTCTTGAGATGAACAAAGTCAAGCCATGGGGATCATCGCCATAAATTATGAAGCACGACGTTCACGCTGCCGTCGATGTTTTGGGAGGATAATGAGCAGAGACAGAGCTGACTGCCTTAAAAATCATGCTGCCATAACACTCTGGCACAGGTACAGATTTACAAAGTCTAACAGCTTGTATTCACTTATGTTATCCATGTTCTTTGACAGTTGGAATGTTTGGTATGAATATTTAAAGAATCATCTTTGGAATCATACATCGAATGTGTAGTAAGGTAAGGATTTGATTAACAACACCCTCATAGCTCATTATCGCTCACCGTCATTCGCCGTGAGAAGTTTGGGAATCGTGTGACGGCATGTGCGTCGTCCGTGCTTGTGTTTTATCGAATCCCGTATCCTCCGCATAATGGATGTTTTTCAGGGGAGGCGGGTCTGGAGACCTGAGCTTGAGTATGCGATGAGGTGAAGCATTCATTTAACTACTTGTCAATACATGATGCCCTTAGGAGGTCTGCATACATCTTTAGTGTGTAATCAATAGTGGAATTACATCTCTGTTTATATCCCATAGTGACAAGGGACTGAGATTAGCACAGCATCAACATGCATGTTTGGTCCAGGCAAGACCACCTCTGTGTTATTTAGCTTCATTTAAATGTGCTATTAGTGACATCAATGTGAAAGCAATCCATCCATATAGGAACCATCCATCTAGGTGGAAGGCCAATGGTGACTTCATTTATTCAATTCAACATTCACACACTACAGGCAATTTGGGAACACCATTTAGCCTAATCTGCATGTCTTTGGACTGTGGGAGGAAACCGGAGAACCCGGAGGAAACCCACCAGGCATGGGAGCAAATCCTATGCACGCAGACCAGACGATGCAGGAATCGAACCTAGGAACTGGAGGTGCAAGGTGACAGCGCTAACCACTAAGCCACTATGCCGCCGAATAAATACTGTATTTACTCACATAGGCTTATTACATCCACTGAAAGGCACAAATGTATATGGTTAGTAAATATCTGATGGCTCCCATCAATTGTGTTGAGATTTTATTTCATGAATAACTTAGTGAGAGTCATATTTGTTTTATTTGCTGAAGCAAAGCATTTATAAAAACCCCCATGTAAGTAAAGATTCTTTACCTTTCACCAGAACCAAGGCTTTTTTAACACATAACTTCCTCCTCTATAGATAACACCTACACAATGCGCTGGCATGTCGATAGTGAATAAAGCAAACAATGTTAGTCAATGAGCCCTTGGCATGCAATACATGATTACCTTGATGCAATTGCACAGTGCTGCTCTATAGACAATAGCAATCTCAGTCACCAGATAGGATGGATTCCAAGGACAGGTGAATGAGGACAGTGTTTCATGTTCGTGAAGAGCGATTCTGAAGAAGCCATCATGTCATGATGATTGTGCACCTCAATGGAAATGTTTCAAAGGACTGTTCAAGTTTGAATATCTCATCTTTAATATAAGCTTTTCATGAACTGTAGACTTACAGCAGCATGTGCTGCATAACAGTTAAGAATGCTAGAAGGCTCTGACCACTATTTCCGATTTTATATACAGTTTATATACAAATGAAAAGTAATACACTTCAAAGTACGTTTTAAAGCCCAGACATTCACTGAATAAAAATTTTTAAAAAACTATTATATACCACAAGTGCTAATGACTGACAGGTGGGCTGAACTCTTTTGCCTAAACCACAGGTGTAAAAACCTTATCCAGAAAGGACTGGTGAGGACATGGACTTTCATTCCAGCCAAGCAGATGCCATACTTGATAGGCTATTGACAGCCAAGATGACTAATTAAACAGGTGGAATCAGGTGTGACTTCTGCTTGAACACCCCTGGCCTAAAGTGTGGTTGGTTAGATTTTTATGTTTTAATTAAAAGTCTCTTGGTGGCATGGTGGTGTAGTGGTTAGCACTGTCACCTTGCACCTCTAAGGTCTGGGTTCGATTCCCGCCGATTCCCGCAAATGGAGTTTGCATGTTCTCCCCGTGCTTGGTGGGATTTCCTCGATTTCCTCCCACAGTCCAATGACCTGCAGATTAGGCTAATTGGCGTTCCCAAATTGCCAGTAGTGTGTGTGCCCTGCAATGGATTGGCACCCTGTCCAGGGAGTACCCCGCCTTGTGCCCTAACTCCCCTGGGCCCCCATGACCCTGAATACAGGATGAAGTGGTATAGATGATAAGTGAGTGAGTAAAAGTCTCTTTCACATGAAACACTGAATAAACTGGACACTACATTTAACACAAGTCCTTAAGTTCAGATGAACTCGTCTTGGGGTCACAGATATCATGCTCTTGTTTTGTCAATGCCTGAAATCATCAGTTGACGGCTGATGCTGCGTCCATTTTTAATCTATTTATATCTTGATGAAATAATGAAATAGCAACCAACAATTCAAACATTTCAGCCTCCATTTGCTGGAGACAGTCAGAGCGTATGAGACTTCAGTGTGACTCTAGCAGCTGCGGCCTGATAATCTCAGGGACAAGGCCTTTGGGGCAGAGATGAGTGAAAGGATGGGCTTGGTGGAGAAGATAGCCCTTCATCTTGGCTTTTATTCAAGCCAGCCCTTCCAGTTATTTCTGCAGCAGCTGTCAAGAGGCGCTGTTTTCCTATTGCTGACCCACGGAGTAACCCCATTTCTTAGAACTAATATTAATAACCTCATTTCATACAGCCTGTGTTAAAATGTAATCGATTTGTTACAATGCAAATACTACGGCAATAATGAATTAATTTTGAAATCAGGAACGAGCCCGAATTATGTTAGGGTAGGTCCTCAGAGAGGAAATTCATTTTTGCACAAATGAGCTGTCTACATTCATAAACATATAACATGCAGAGGTGATATATGAACATTACACATCGCACAAGCCTACAACCTGGGGGCATTTGAACAGCACATGTGAATTTACTCACAGTTACCCTCAAACCTCTAACCAGAAATGTTATCTCCTGCATACATGCAAGACAGGCAAGTTAGACTGCAGAAATGATCCCTAGCCAGTTAGTTGCAGTTAACAAAGACAATGCTAATAAAGGGTGGGTGAAAATTAATTAAAAATTAAATCAATTTGTATTAGAAATATGAACTTTATTAACAATTATTAATGCATGGTGACTTTTTACCCACCCTGTAGACAAAGGCAAAAGAGCATATAAATATTAATAATACTAATACCAATACTAATACCAATAATAATTAGTTAAGGCTGTGGGTTACTGGATTACTGATTGGAAGGTCGGGCGTTCAAGCCCAAGTGCCACTGTTGAACCTTTGAGCTAAGCCCTTAACCCGCTCTGCTTCAGGGATGCTGAAGTGCATACATGTGACAAATTACTGAATATTATTTTTATAATAATATTTATTATTATTATTATTATTATTATTATTATTAATTACAATTGTATTATATGTATAGATAATAATAATAATAATAATAATAATAATAATAATCTGTAAATATAATGAAATTGTAAAGTTGGAGTGTCTGTACATTGAAGATATTTGCGAAAAAAAAATTTTGGGGGTGGTGGGGGCGTAAGATTTTGGAATTTGCGTCTGTTTGTTTTTGCAAGCATCATGTAAAAACTAGTGAATGAATTTTCATTGGGTTTTCACAGGCTTATTTGGCCAATATTCTACTTTGAAATAAATAAAACGCCCTTATCTCATTCAGTCGACCTTTAAAAAGGCATTAATTCATCTCACAATTCAACAGATGGCGCAGTACAGTTTTTAATACAAGCTTACAAGCTTATGAGTGTGCAACTGAAATCTACTTAATAAACGCAATCTCACACCTTCATTCCGCGCACTTCGCGGTAACATGTAAAAATTTTGTTTGTTCCAAAAGCCAGCAGATGGTGTGCTATTAAATTCCATGAGAATAAAGTCACAGGCGCACACACACACACACACACATATATATAGTATATATGTGCAAGTTACACTCATGAACAAGCGCACACACATTCCATTAACCAACATACACAACACATACAAGCAGTCTGTAAAATAGCATGATGTAGAAATCACTTTATAAATCACATCCTCCTTGACTATGTTCCAGATCCCCATAGTCTATAGCAACTTGAGGTCAGTCCCATGGTCTGTTTGTCTCAGTGAAGAATGTGTCCTATTAGGAGAAGAAGCTTCCTCTCTCCTGAGGTTAGTGAGAAGGTTAATCAGGATATAAAACCACAGCTATGCCTCTCTGGAATGCACTTTTTAAAGATGAGATACAACTCATACGCTGTTGATTTAACCCTGTTCCAATTATAAAAAAAAAAAATTCCATAAGCTTGGAAAATTTGCATGAGTGTGACTTTATGACTGTGAACAGAAGTCACCTGATTTCCAGCATTATTACAGTGTTAGAAAAGTAATCCTTTCTGAGCATGCATTAAAACCATTCACTTTCTTGCGGCTACTTCAAAATGAACCTAAAATGAAATTAAATAATAATTGAAACACTACAGTATATAAACACAACTTTCAATAAGTGGTAATAGGCTTTGCAAGCATATTACTTCATAAAAACAATACTAATCACAGAGATTAAACTGTTATTTAAAATGCAACGGTTAAATTAATCTCTCGAATAAACATGCAGAATTACATTCGCTTTATTTAACGTAAGTGTTTTAACCATGGTTAGAGGCGAGTGTATCAACACAAGCTCCTTAACTGCTCTAAAATGGATTATTTGTATATTAGTTACTGTAGAACACAATACAAGGTGTTATCATTTTATTTCATGCCATTAGAATAAATGCAGTGTGGTAAGTCTTTAGTTGGCTCCTTAAATGTCGAGATCAGAGATCAGTCATTGGTGACATTTAAACAACATTTTACAGGTGTAGGTTTTTAACCGAATCTCCATCTGATATGTTTGTAGTGTATTATAAACAATTTCGACACATTTCCCTTGCTCTTAGAAATCCATTTAGTGGAAACATACAACATGGATGGGAGTCACAGGGCTGTTGATAAATGGTTTCACAATCACTTTCAGTCAAAACAATGAATAAGTTACATTCTTACATTCTGTTCTCCAACTTCGGGATACAGGTGCTTGATCTTCAGCGCAGTTAGGGACTCAGAGTATTAAGGCTTTGGTAAGAGTTTTGGCCATGTTTGTTATCTCCTAAGACCTAGAATTCCCAAAGCAAAGCAACATACTGTATGAATGCAATTCAACAGGTGAGCTTATACATCCATTATAGTACGTAAATGGGTTATACTGTTGGGTACGTTGTGATACAGCTATAGAGAGCTATAGTGAAAGAGTTGTCCTTGTAAAAACTATACGTATTCCTTCGAGCGCAATAAAAAAAAACAACAACATAAACTACAGTCTCATTTCAGAGAATTGTACTGCAGCGCACAATGTCTACATTGAAGATATTTTTGACATAGAAATACCAGGCCAGATTAAGAGCTGCATTATGTTGCCAATTTTATTACATTATTTATCCTTACAATTTTCCTCTATTCGCTAGATAATTAGCATATAAGTTACCAAGCAACAACTTGTCACACTCCAGCTATTACCCGAAATCCTTGGGAAGTAAGTCGACTCATTGCAGCACAATTTAGGAAGGTACTTTTGTCCGCTGTTTCTTTCAATCAGCAAGCCCATTGCACACGTATGTTCATTAATCGCTTGCCTACCGGCTACAGCAAAATTAGGAAGTGTTATATGATTGGAATGGAAGAAAAGGATCATTGATTAATAAAAACTGGCTATAAACCTATACTCTAGATGAGGAACATGTTTCATGTTTTTAAAAAAATCAGGCAATATTTATTTATAAGGTTATAAGTACAAATAGTCACAATGATAACACAATATCTAACTGATCCATTTTTTCAAAGACAGCACCCCCACTTCCTGTTAATGTCTAAATCTGTAAATAGCTATATATATTTTTTTTTATTTACCACAACATTGCCAAGTTTCAGTCCTGATTGATGTGTTTGACTCCCATTAGTAGCTGCACCTCAGTGATAGAAAGACGAGCGCTGGCAGCTCCAACCATGACAACCCACTCGCATTCATTTCCTTACAGTTCCTTATATTACGTCACTTCTTCATGCTTAGGTTTGTTAGAGTTCTTCTGAAAGGCGTTAGGAAAACCATACTTTGCAGAAATATTAAGGTCAGCGCTCACAGCTTTTCCACTTGCCCTCTGCCATGTCACCTCATCCATCATGTCATCTCCTCCGAGCGCTTACATAACACGTGCCTTGCTTACCCAACCTTTAGGATGTGTTACGTGGGAGACCATGTTTCACACATACAAGGCGTGATCATGATTGACAAGTTGTCTAGGAGAGGAAAGCGTTCTGCCTATAAATCTATAAATACATACAGTATAGAGCCCCAAAGTGACTGTGCCTTCCAGATCCATCTAAAAATGCACAGTGTGGCAACAGAAGCACAGTTGCTGATATTGACTCAGCTCAGTCGTGTAGCTCTCTGAGGATGAGAGGATTGGGAAGAACTAAAAAAAGAGATAAGCACGATCAGATATTTGCAGAAGACATGCAACTTTATTTAAATCAGTTTGTTTCCAGAAATCATGCTACAGCAGCAGACAGATTTGGAACAAATACCAACATCTAAAAAAAAAAAAAAAAAAAAACCTACTAAATGCAAGAAAACTGAATTGCTCTTGAAAGTTTTATGATTTTTTCCAAAAGATCACATTGACGAAGTCACACAAAATGTGCTTCTGGAATGTTTTGTCCATCTGTTGCATTAAACCGATGATCTTATTTTTAAAGAAAAATGTAATTGATACATTTACACACACTGCCTGGTAAGCAAAAGTCACCTTTTCAAAATGATTAAATTATTGATTTGCATTAAGCAAAGAAAACAACTAAGGAGATTTGAAATGACTGTAATTGGGTTGAGAACCATCCGACACATTATTAACATCTGGAAGGATGGTGTTGAATGTTAAGTTCTTGGAAGAAATTTCACCACAGATAAATTATAAATGAAGATGACTTAAATGCTTGGTAAAGTTGCATTGTAAAAAAAATGATAGAAGTCACATCTATGCTCAAAGAAAGGACATTTCCATGAGCACAGTATGATTCGGGGATTTGGACTAAGATTGGACTTTTGAGTCATTGAAAAATCTCATTTTGTTTGAGTTCAGATTGTCCCTATTCCAGAAGGGAGGCGAATAAATCGATGCACACATCATGAACAGTTCCCACTATTCAAGCCTCTGGAGGCAATGTTATGATTCCATCCATCCATCCATCCATCTAAGACTCTCTGCTAGAGACCATTGAGGCCAATAGTAACCACTGTATTTATTCCCATCTGGTAAACAGGGACAGGACCTCTGGTCAACATTCATACACATCGTTATGATCAAGGGTTGCATTAATTGCTCAAGTCTAGGCTCAGGAATGTTATGTGACAATAGAATTGAGTCAGCTGATTACCCAAATGCACTGAATAAACAAAGAAATCGCATCAATGCATTTTTTTCACACATGAACTGGCTACCACACCATAAGCCAATCGAACTAATTGTAATGCATAGTCATGACAAGAAAGGGGGAAATATGCGATTCTGTCTCTGAGCTTACAGAACTGAAGTGCTTTCAGATACAATAGTGATGTACAGCCATTTTATTGCGTTCCTCTTAACAACGTTAGACAGTTCTCAATCTCCTCAACTACAATCCCAATTTTTATTTGTAGCAACTTGGATTCTGTTATTATTAAGTTATTATAGCTATAAGCCTGATTGAGTCATTTGAGTTTAGTGAGTTTACTCTGAAGTTTAAAACATTAGGCTAACACACACACACACACACACACACACACACACACACACACACACACATACTGTATACATATCAATATACACACAGTGTGAGATTGTGAACTAAGTATTTCACTCTGAATGGCCAGGTTAATGCATCCAAGTGGTTCTCACTCTCCACAGCTGTCCTTGAGATTATGACTTCACGTGGGGACTCCACATCAGGCAGACACGTAGTGGGTTGTGCGGTTCATTAAGCCAACTTTTTCCCCGGTAAGGGATTTAAGGGGACTCATTCATCTCAAACCTGAGACCAATCTGATGAAATGGAGCAGATACGAAAATAGCCAGCGTGATCTAGCACATGCCACAATCTTAATCCTTCAGTCACTCATGCACTATCTATCTATCTGACAGGACGTTGGCAAAGGATGCCTTAGGTTATGGGGTTGTGGGGTGGGGCCTCTGTGGATTAGAATGGTTTTTTAAAATCAATCAGCTTGGCCTTTTGGGAGCTTAGAGGACAGGGTTGGCAGCCTTGGGCTCTTAGTCTGCTAGGACCCATGTGCAGCAGGCTGTGGTGCACTGAGTGTTCTGGTACCTTTCTATCGTGGCCAGAATTTACTTTCTTTCTTTTTTTTATTTGTACTGTATACATACATACACATATATATATATATACATACACACATATATATATATATATGACACTCATTTCATAGTTTTTCATATTCTGGCTTAATTCTATGTTTGATATAGATCCTTTTGATATACCTATTCTTTTTATACCCATATTTATTTTTATTATTTTTATATTCTTAACTGTGCATATGACAATGAAACTTAAAGCTTGAAACTGCCACAATGTTAGTGCTGATCCATTACATTACATTCTGGAAGGATCATGCATAAAGACTTGAAGCTGCATCATAGAACAATCAACAGTAGAAATCGCAGCCATGTTTAATAGTGAAAGTAACATAATTTCTACATGCGCAATGCAGTAAGAACTCACAGCTGAACAGCTGCGTGGCCGTAAGAAACCAACTGGTTAGTGGAGCTAATGAGAAAAAAAAAAAAGATTTCAGTTTGCTAGGGAGCATAAAGATGCGTGTGACGTGCATGAAGCAATGCACCAGCATTCATAGTGCAAAAAATTGTTCAGGTCTAGGCTGAGCACCATTATGTGGCAATAAAATAGTCAGCTGACTACCTGAATGTACTGAATGACCAAGTTATATATACCATGTCTATCTATAGATAGATAGATAGATAGATAGATAGATAGATAGATAGATAGATAGAATATATAATATCAAGAATTACACTTTAAATGCTATAATAATTGTGCTTTTACATACATAATTCATTTAAATAGCTATGTGAACTCGTTGACTTTTTTATAACGGAAATAAACATTTCTGGTGAAATTGTTCTGCAACCTGGGAGGCTTAGATGTTACAGCACCCATGGGAAATCATGTCCGTCTCCCTATTCCCCAGCCCAGGGAGAAAAAGGAGTGGATATATGAAGAAGTGCCACCATTGTGACTGTATGCATAATTAATGTTGTGTCTGCATAACGTCAGTGTTACGTGATGTGTGTATAATATCTGAGTCAGTTTGTGCCTGTGGATTTAACAGTGATTATTTGCATTACTGTCTATGTGTGTGTAAGAGAGAGAGCGGCATATAATATGCTCAACTGCACAAGATAGTTCTGGGTGCTAAGTGAAAAATATATATAACAATGCCATTCTATGCCAGGTCTATGCCAGAATCACCAACAGACTGAACTTCCAATATAACAGCATGGCCTACTTATGTGACTTGTGGCTGCCACAGACTACAACACCTGGAGAGTTTGCCATCTCAGTGATTACACAAATCTGAACTCAATAACCTTCCAAGTATATAAACATGCACAGTATACACTGTATACACACACTCACATACATATGCATACATATGCATTCAGTGTTTATCGCCTATCAAGCCTTCCATTTTCGCTCACAGTTTTAATCTAGAGTTTCTAATTTCTGCCCATGTTGTTTGTTCATCCCCAGACACTCCCCTTCCAGATTTCAGATTGACTGCTAAGTTCATTAAAGTCGTGTCGAGCTGCACTTGTCTCAAACTGCTGGCTCCCGACAGGCCCTCAAAATTTGTTACCATTTCAACATTCTGTTATGTTTTTCACATTTTTCATCAAGTCGTAAGCACATAAAAATGTGCATAACTATAAATTACCGATGTCATTTTACATCGGTTTCTAAGGTTTCTAAAGAAAAAATCTTTTCATTTTAAAATCCAAATCTCCAAATATAGAGTAAAAGCAGAATGTAAAAGACATTCGCAGACAGATCTTTTTTGTTCATGCACAGAAACAGGATTTTTTTTATTGCTGGTTGTACTTTTTACTCAAAGGCTGCCGAACTGTAAAATTGCGGCTGAAAGACATTCCTTCCCCACATTCTCAAATACCCAAGCAGCCCTGCTTCTGAGAAGTAAGAAAAGAACATTCCCTCGACACACCACAAGCACGACAACTCTCATTTTCTTCTTAACAATTCAGCAGTAATTTATACCTTGCTAAGTAAATCCAAAACCATCTTTTTAGCACAGTTTTTAACCATCTTTCAGTGTAGCAGCCTGTTTTAAAAGAACTAAACCACACACTGGGGATCGACACATGCAGCTAAGGCCATTAACATTTAAACATTTAACTTGGCTAAGACAGCATACTGCAGTACATGCAAAATAGAGTTATGTCTTACCTCAGTCATATTTATGATCCTTGACTTCCGGTCACGCTCATGTCCACAATCCCATGATCCTCGGCCTGCAAACCTCATAATTTTAACTATCCCTATCCCTTTTATTAAAGCTTTTAACTTTTTTTATTTTATTTTTTTATTAGCTTTTTTTTTTATTAACTTCTTTGAAATATGGAAGTAAAGATGGCCTAGATTACACCCTTGGGTCACTATGAATACCTGGTATTGCCATACGGACTGGTTAATCCCTCCTCAGTCTCCAAGGCATTCACTGACAATGTCCTCTTCCTAGCCAAAGTCTATGCAGTAACCGAGTCTCCCCCACTCTCTCCAAGCATCAAATATTTAGGCATTACAAATTCCTAACCTAGGATCACCCAAAAGTTTGGCATCATTACTACCTGCGTATCTCATGGCAACCCCTGATGCACTCATTATCACCCCAGATCTCCAATTATGATGTACAGTATCTCATAGCATACTTCCTACACTCACAGAAATAAAAGATTGTTTAGCACATGTTTAAAATAAACAATGTCAGTAACAGATTGGTAAGAACCCCAGAAACTTGCTGTTCTGTGTGAAAGTCAAGGAGATGGAATGGTGGTCACTGTTGTTGCACCTTTAATCCATGAATAGAGGTAGTTAAAAAGGTGAAACCAGCTCGGTGTGAAAGGGACAGCCGGCATCACATGACATTTTGAGGTGTGAGACCCACCACTAGAAAATTTAAACAACAGTCAATAGTTAGCAGCTAACCATACAGGAACAAAATGAAAGTGGAACAGTCATCAGTGGCAAGGAGCTGGAGAGATGGCAAGGTCAGCAAGCTACTTAGTCTCTGAGCAGAGGACAAAATTATAATGGAATGGTTAAAGAGCAGTGCTTTATTAGAAACACTCAGTTCACCAGTTAATACTGTTTTGAAAGCAATGTTATGCAGGGTATTTCTGACGCATATATGTCACACTAGACGCCTACACTCGTGTGTTACAAATCACACCTTATCTGATTCCGGAACACTGGCATACTTCCTGAAAGCACACACTGAGGGAACTTTATGCAGGATTGGTGGGTTTAGTGTGAATTATCGAAGGTGAATGAAGGCAGCATGTTGAGGGGGTCGAGCCTTCAGGAACAAACTGGACTCCTTTTAATTTTTAATTGAGTCTGGTTCCTCTCAAGGTTTCTTCCTATTACCATCTCAGGGAGTTTTTCCTTGCCTCCATCGCCCTCGGCTTGCTCATCAGGGACAATCTTATCATTTTGATTCATACACATTGCATACAAACTTACTTCTTTTATTGGGTAAAGCTGCTTTGCGACAATGTCAATTGTTAAAAGCGCTATATAAATAAAATTGACTTGACTTGACTTGATTTCATAGACTGTAAAGCGTGATATCTTGGTAAAGGTAGTTTGCGCCTCATCACCACCAGATCTCAAATTATCCTGGTTTCAAAAATGTGGAATAGACTCCTGCACATGTAGCCAACTGATCCTCAAACTACGAAAAAAAAAAAAACACCATCTATCATCCAGAGCCTCTCTTTATTACTGCCATAATTTGGGACTAAGGTACTAAGAAGTGGTATCAAAAAGTTTTAAGTTTTGACTTTCATAAGTCAATGTGCCAAAAGACATCTTCCTGTGTACATCAGGTAAGAGAAAAGAATGAATATGAAAGTCTGCCACAGAGACGTCTGACATTATTCGACAAGTTTACGGCGATGCTGCAATGAGTCGTTTGAGGTGTTGAGAACATCTTCATGACCGAAAAAGACGAGGTAGGTCCGCAGCTTGAGGAAGTGCGTGTCCATTGTCTTTTTCAACATTAATGGCATTGTGCAGCGAGAATTTGTCCACAGGAACCAGATTGTCGATAGCGAATTCTCCTGACAGGTTTTTTTTTAACTGCCTAAGGAAGGATATACGGCGAAAGTGGCCGGATCTGTGGATGAATCTTGAAACTTTTTTTTTTTCTTTTTGGATTTTCCCCCGATTTTCTCCCTAATTTAGTCGTGTCCAATTCCTCCCCGTCACTAGGGGGCTCCCACACCAAGGCCACCACTACCACTCAGCTGGCAGGGCGAAGACTATCACATGTTTCACACTGAGGAGGACAGCGCTATCCGCTCCTTCTGCTTGCGTGAGCTCACGGACGCCCATTGATTGGCTGTAGTGCCGTGATTAATGTGGGAGCACTAAATACCTCTCATCCCTCCCCTCTGAGAGAGCTCGGCCAATCAGCTCTCTCTAGACCTCCGGCTGTGAGAGGTTACAGCATCACTCGGGGATCGAACTCGCGATCTCCGGATGATAGGGCGAGCACTTTACCACTGCGCCACTCGGAGGCCTAAAACTTTTTTGTACCCCCTCGTACAAGAGGAGTCCTAAAAGGAGACCATTATCACAAAAAATAATGTTTGTGACTTCCAGTCTTTGCAATGCTCATATCAACTGGCTTCATGCCGTCCTTGCAACTTGTCACCTGGTGTCACCAATTTCTCACTACTAAATACAGGTGAGAAACTATATAAACATGTGCAGGTGGGAAACCATGTGGGATTGTTTGTATCAACTTTGGTATCCTGTAAGACATTGTGAATTATGACCAAGGGTACATAATTCATATTTATTGAGATACAGGTATCCGTTAATTTGACACAATATCTCTAAGGTTTAGAGTCAACAAAGAAAAAGGTTAATACCCTTCACATATTCTGCAATGACCTCTTAGATTAGTGGTCATGTTTCATCACACTGGCTGGATACTGTATATATGCCTAAAACTCACTAAAACCTTCAACCACTCATTTCACCCCATTCTAATGCAAACTAAGTTAATATCCTCCACTCTTTGCCTTGAAATTCATACCCACATATGCACCAGCTGCTGAAAAATATTTTGGGAGGTGGCACATAAAGAACTCAAGGAGACAGATCCCTCTTTGAAACTCCCAGCAGTAAATCAGGTATCCACATATTGATGTTGAAAAAGGATTTCAGACCATTTAGAAGTGGGAAAGGAGTCATAGCTGATTATATCAGTCTGTTCAAAGTAATAAACAAAGTAATCTTGTTGAGGCTGAGATTGTTTTTGACAACTCTATGCAACATTATGACTTGACTCCCATCCAAAGTTGCATGAGGAATCACCTGGAATATACCTGGGCCATCAGGGAAGAAAAACTCAATGGATTTGATAAGCTGGTTATGGAGTATTTTCAGGTCATCGGCTGACTTCATTTGATCGCCACATAATGTTGCTGACCCTAGCCCTGACCATCCCAGATCATAAAACTGCCTCCATGGGCTTGTGCAGTGGCCAATATGCATGATGGGTGCATGCATTTTTTAACTACTTTTTTTTTTTTCCAATGCCGGTAAACACTATCCTTCCAGGGTTAAGTAATGCATCGGGCAGTTCTTAACTCAATTTTAGTACTTTCAGCAATCGCCTTTATTGTTTACTTTGCTAGATGCAGGAAAATAATTGGACCCAACCTAAACACAGTACATCTCTTATTCATTTATGTCTCATAACAACAGCCTTAAAGCACATTAATATTGTTTGTCTTTTCTGTTTTTAACCACATATTTTCAATCAATATATATTATAATATGTATAATAGCAATAGCAGGGTTTATTATGGATAATATTTGGCCAAATAAGGTACATTGAATATATATTTAATTTAGTGCTACCAGCCTCAAAATCTAATTTTGATCACCAGTTAGCAGCGCCTCGGATTAGAGCCATTATGAAGGCTTTACAGATCATGAGTAGCATGACATCTCAACTGTTCAAAGGAGATTATTGCATATTTTGGACACCTTCAGCATTGCTTTCAATGTAGAACGAAAAAAAAAAAAATCAGGAAAGACCATGGAGTTAGAAAGTGATCTGGCTACAAGTTCCAAGATATGTAGACACATCCAAATTCATTAATTGACTTAATAATTGACTTAATTTAAAGTCAGTATGTGACTACACGAAGATAGATGTCAAGCAACCGGAATGATCTGCATTGTTTGGCTTGTTTCTATACCTGTTCTCTTACAGCAGTTTTAGTCCCCTGGAGAGGTCATACAAAGATTGACCTCATTGCTATTTAATATATTGGTTTATTGTCTTTATTGTCTAGAATGTTCAGTATACCCTTTATCTTTTTCTATAACTATTATTTTTTTAAGCTTGATTATACTGTAGTTCAGTATTGTACAACACTTTTATCTAGATGCCTTCCATTTGATTTTGAATTTCATTGGAATCACCGGTATTTGTAAATTTATCTGTAGAAATCCCTGATTTGTAAGAATTCTAAATCCACATTCACAGAATGCACTGAATGTATATTATATAAAACTATGTGCAAAAGACAGAGCTGTTGTGCTGACTTGGTTCAAGTTAACTAACACACTGCAAACTGCAATCAAAAATAAAAATATTCAGTACTATGTTCAAAAAAAGAAATGGTACTTGTTGGTGCTGTCACACAGAATAAGAGGCCTTGGGATTGTCAGACAGGGTCACTAAAGCCAAGTATAGTATAGAATATATATATAACTCTCTTACATAGGTAACCATGAACCTTGAACAATTCACTCATAGTTTCTTTTTAATACAAACAGAGATGTCACTTTCTTTTAAGGCATTATACGTAAGCATAAAAGGAATAAATGTGCCATACACCCACTCTGCACATACTGTCAATGCAGGGATGCGGCTCGTTAAAAGCCACAGACATCTGCAGAGAGTTGTACAGTACAAATATTCTTCTGTTGTACATGTGGGAGGAATGAAACACAATTCTCTATAGGTTTGCAGAGATAATGACTATACATTAAGAAACAAAAAGTATATATATATACAGTATTATGCAAAAGTTAAGGCACCCCTGGATAAATAACAGATTTTGGTGACATTTTTTTATTGAAAAGATGTTAACACAGTGTCTCTCTTGGAAATGGAAAAATGGTCAAGGTGGAGGTCAAGATAAGATCTGGAAGACCAAGAAAACTCTCGAAGAAAACTGGTTGTATGCTGGTCAGAAAGTCAAATCAAAAATCAAAGTCAAATCAAAAAATAAAGTAATATATACATGAATCTGGATTTCTCTACATATCTGAAAACTCGTAGCCAGAGAACTTGTACATTAAGTATCTAAATAAATATCAGAGAATCTCTCTAATTATGCATATTTCAGATAATGAATTTCCACCCACATTTACCTGGGGGAGTTTTCAAAACTACATGTTGGTGGTTTCTTGGGCATTTAGAAATTATTGCTGTATTATTAGGCATTAACTATTTTTTAATTACATCTTCAGGGGTGATTTAAAATTCCCTATGAGAATTCCTATGCTATGAGTGGAAGTGGATGACGCATTAGTAATTGTTCATTGTTGCTATACCAGTAAATATTATTTGGAGGTGGTTACACATTATTTAAGTACTAATGAAATTAAATACTTGTACCCAAATTTAATTAATGTCCTTAAATGTCTTTTTATTTAGATTCACAATGTACTTAAAAAACTTTTCCAATGATTTTCATCTACCATTTCCTTTTTACTGACTAAAAATCTGGCTACATTTAAAAGTAGCAGCTTTTCACTTTCACTTTTCACAGTCGGATAATTATTTTGTCTGTATTCTTCTGCTTTGAACTGAGGAAGATTTTGACTCATAATAGACCCTTTTACTTTAGTATATATATATATATATATATATATATATATATATATATATATATATATATATATATATACACACACACTCACCTAAAGAATTATTAGGAACACCTGTTCAATTTCTCATTAATGCAAGTATCTAATCAACCAATCACATGGCAGTTGCTCCAATGCATTTAGGGGTGTGGTCCTGGTCAAGACAATCTCCTGAACTCCAAACTGAATGTCAGAATGGAAAAGAAAGGTGATTTAAGCAATTTTGAGCGTGGCATGGTTGTTGGTGCCAGATGGGCTGGTCTGAGTATTTAATGGCAACCTGGAATTTTCACGTACAACCATTTCTAGGGTTTACCAAGAATGGTGTGAAAAGAGAAAAACATCCAGTATGCGGCAGTCCAGTGTGCAAAAATGCCTTGTTGATGCTAGAGGTCAGAGGAGAATGGGCCGACTGATTAAAGCTGATAGAAGAGCAACTTTGACTGAAATAACCACTCGTTACAACCGAGGTATGCAGCAAAGCATTTGTGAAGCCACAACACGCACAACCTTGAGGCGGATAAGCTACAACAGCAGAAGACCCCACCGGGTACCACTCATCTCCACTACAAATAGGAAAAAGAGGCTACAATTTGCAAGAGATCACCAAAATTGGACAGTTGAAGACTGGAAAAATGTTGCCTGGTCTGATCAGCCTCGATTTCAGGTTGAGACATTCAAATGGTAGAGTAAGAATTTGGCGTAAACAGAATGAGAACATGGATCCGTCATCCAAGTTACCACTGTGCAGGCTGGTGGTGGTGGTGTAATGGTGTGGGGGATCTTTTCTTGGCATAGTTTAGGCCCCTTAGTGCCAATTGGGCATCATTTAAATGCCACGGCCTACCTGAGCATTGTTTCTGACCATGTCCATCCCTTTATGACCACCATGTACCCATCCTCTGATGGCTACTTCAAGCAGGATAATGCACCATGTCACAAAGCTCGAATCATTTCAAATTGTTTCTTGAACATGACAATGAGTTCACTGTACTACAATGGCCCCCACAGTTACCAGATCTCAACCCAATAGTGCATCTTTGGGATGTGGTGGAACGGGAGCTTCATGCCCTGGATGTGCATCCCACAAATCTCCATCAACTGCAAGATGCTATCCTATCAATATGGGCCAACGTTTATAAAGAATGCTTTCAGCACCTTGTTGGATCAATGCCACGTAGAATTAAGGCAGTTCTGAAGGCGAAAGAGGGTCAAACACCGTATTAGTATGGTGTTCCTAATAATCCTTTAGGTGGGTGTTTATACAGGGGTTGGACAATGAAACTGAAATGCCTGGTTTTAGACCACAATAATTAATTAGTATTGTGTAGGGTCTCCTTTTGTGGCCAATACAGCATCAATTCGTCTTGGGGATGACAGATACAAGTCCTGCACAGTGGCCAGAGGGATTTTGAGCCATTCCCCTTGCAGAATAGCGGCCAAGTCACTACGAGATGCTGGTGGAGGTAAACGTTTCCTGCCTCGCTCCTCCAAAACACCCCAAAGTGGCTCAATAATATTTAGATCTGGTGACTGTGCAGGCCATGGGAGATGTTCAACTTCACTTTCATGTTCATCAAACCACTCTGGCACCGCCTTCAGGATACAATGTTTGAACCATTGGGTGCACATAGTCCTCCAGAATAGTTCTGTAGTCCTTGGCAGTGACGCGCCCATCTAGCACAAGTATTGCAGCCCAAACCATCACTGATCCACCCCATGGGAAAGACAGTGAAGGTGGACTCATCAGAGAACAATATATGTTTCACATTGTCCACAGCCCAAGATATTCGCTGCTGGCACCACTGAAACCGACGTTTGGCATTGGCACAAGTGACCAAAGGTTTCAATATAGCAGCCCGGCCATGTACATTGACCCTGTGGAGCTCCCAGTTTTGGTGAAAGCAGAAGAGTTGAGATGCACGTTTAATTCTGCAGTGAGTTGGGCAGCTGTGGTGTTATGTTTTTTTAATACAATCCTGGTTAGCACCCGGACATCCCTTTCAGACAGCTTCTCACAGTTACTGCTGTTGGATGTGGTTCATCCTTCTTGGTGGTTTGCTGACATTACCCTGGATACCGTAGCTCTTGATACATCACAAAGACTTGCTGTCTTGGTCACAGATGCGCCAGCGAGACAACCACCAACAATTTGTCCTCTTCTGACATCTGATATGTCACCCATAATGTTGTGTGCATTGCAATATTTTAAGCAAAACTGTCCATACCCAGAAAAAAATCATTCTGGAGATGTATATATATATATATAATTATTTCCAACCCTGGCTATGAGAAAAATCTCCAAAAGTTTGAAGCACTCTTTAAAAAAAGAAAGAAAGAATTTGTATTGACATACTTGACTGCAGCTAGAATTCTCATGACACCTATGTTTTTTTTTCTCCATGAAATAAAAACTGCACTGCTTGTCTTTTGGTATTTATCTAAATGCAATTATCAATTATGGGCTGACTCACAGCAGACCAGGATCCACAAGAGAGGAACCCAGACTTATAGATTTTCTCTGATGGAACAAAATGAAATGCTCTTCACTCTAGCTTGTGTCTAGCAAGGTGTGTAGACTTGTTCATGAAGAACCAGAAGGTTATAATGATGATTTATAACCATGAAATATTCAGGCACAATTTTTTACACGCTAAAGGCTGTTACATGACTGCAGGGTCTGGCGTATATCAGTCAGTCTTTAACAAGACATGGAGGTTGACTGGCAGGTTGAGTCTGTTAATGGATGTAGATGGCAATGTGGAAGCGAGTATATTTACCATCACCATTATTCAAAGGCTTGACATGTGTAATTATAGGGTGGGGGTGGTTTTACATGAGAATAGCTTGGAAATGTACCGCTAAACTCATCAAGACATTGAAATGTCTTAGCAGGTGGAGGCTTTGTTTAGCAGTGAAATGCACCAACAAAGAGGTGTTTGAGGTAGTGATGGATGTGGCAGATATAAACCTTGTTTAGACTTTCCATAGACAGATCCCTCTTTTCCTCTATCTTGGCAATTGTGTTTTTGTACTACATTACTGTCTGTTGACTGTGGCAAAGTTCAGGTGAACTGTGTTTTGGGAAAGAAATGCTGCCAACATTTTATACAAACTGCTCAGAAGAAGCCTCTGAGAATAATTCACCGTGTTCCACTTTTCACCTCATTACTTTGAATAACACCTGGGGAGTCCATACTGTTTGACTGAGCTGAGACTGAAAGGCACATACAAATTGCCAGGAATCAATCTATTCAATTTTTACTTTAGAATTTTCAGGTTAAAAAAAAACTCGCTGGAAATGACTTGCAGATCCATGTTTAGAATCCACATGTGATCGTCATGTGTGCCAAAGATTTATTTAATGATTTTGCTTCTTTTGGTTGAGATATCCTGCATTGACATCCTTGCATTTACAGTACCAAAATCCCATTCAACTACCTGCTGATCGTTGCACCGGTGGGATTTAACTCTAACTGCATGTCTAGTTAAAGACATACATCAGCTCTTAAGTGCTTCAGTCTTTTTGACTTTCTCACCTCCTCGGCTATTCAGGATGCTCAAACACGTAAGGTTAGAAAAATGGCTCAATTCTCATGATAATGACATCCTTGATTGACACTCTTGCACTTGTCATCTTAGATTGCTCACTAGCCGCTCCAGTCTCTTCTGTATCTCAGCTAACTAAAAAAACAGCATTGCATTCAATTTTAAAGTCCATCATCTGCTATCTTCACTACTTCCCATTGGATTTTTCGTTAGCATAACACACAACATCTAACGATAATTGCTTAGGTTTGAGATTGTTCACTATTTTCTCCAATTAAACCCTATCGTAACTTTGCTAGCGATATCCTCCTTTGCTGGAGCCGGAGTGTTATTGTGCTAAATATCAGAATGGCTGTGATGCGGTCATAGGCATGAGGGCACTGTCTAAGTGCTGAAGATATCACATCCATGCTGATATTCAGCACAACAGTATGACTTCGAGTGTGATATTGCTTTTATCAAATTCAAATTTTATTTGTCACATACACAGTCATACTCACTGTGATGTGCACTGAAATGCTTAAATGAACACCCGTGACCTTAAAAATAAAAAGATTATTAATAGGAAATAAATATGGAATAACATAAGAAATGAAATATAGAAAATAACTTTAGCTAAGGAAAGAAAAATATGTCCATAGAAGATGAAACAAAATATACAGTATAAGAAAAAAATATAAGAAAACCTAGCTGTACAAATACACAATATAAAGGAAACCTAGCTGTACAGATATGGAGAAAGAGATGATTTTCTGTACAAATGTACAGTGCAACAGTTCCATAAACACCATTTATTATGATCAGATTGTGATTTATTTATCATATAGATATATGTTTATTTAACCAGTTATTTTGCTCCACCAACACATATCCTGCGACTGGTGGAACTAGCATTGAGCTGGCAACGGTCAGTTAGCAACCAACTGTTAGTTTAAATAACAGGGAGGAAAGTAGTTTAAAATTCTTACCATATAGACAGCCAAACAGTTAGGGAGAATAAACCATGTATGTGATGGAAAGTCCTGAAAAAACTTTGATGTTTACTTTATATTTATCCTGCTTTAGTATTTCAGTTAAATGCTGTTTCTGGGTTTAGTCCCAAATAGCGTTCATTGGAAAGCTAGTGCGCCAGGATGTACAATACTTCATTTCCCACTCTAAGTAGTGCTCTTGATCAAGGCTTAGATAGTGATTTGGGATTCAGCCTTGTGTTAGAAGCTAGCTAATTTTGTAGCCACATAGAACAACGCAGACGCTTCAGAGGAAAATTATTAATGAGGGAAAGTGTTGTTTAACATAAACAATGTTTTTTTTTTGCTGAAAGTGTTTGGTTTTGAATTAGGATTTTGGCAGGCAACTGCCCTCCCGCTCTACGGTAAAGAGAACCGTACGGATCTATTTTCTCCCGTGGTGTGACTGACAGTTAGCCTAATAAATAATTGTTAGAATACCTGTGATGCGGAGTGATACAAATAGTTAAACGTCCCTGTGCTGTTGTGGTCTATATCACCACTTGTGAAGTGCCTCTCGTCCAGTTAGATTACTCGGTGTGTACTTACTGTTGTAACATTAACAATAGGGGAGTATTACCATCTAAACAAATGTAATATGTTTCAGGCAGGAGTTTTCCTTGAATTAGTTTATCTTAAGTGCTTTATTTGACGATGAAATTTCCCTTGTAAGAGATTAATGAGACATTTACACAGGCTTCCTTCTTTTTAAAAATGGAATGGTGTACTCCCTCTGTTACTCGCCTACACACTCATCAGCGGGGCTTACAGACTGCACATTACAGCTAATGGCAACAACAGCCAACATGAAAGTACGAGATGATATCACCCCAATAAAATCGGAACGAGATTTATAGAAAATAAATGGGAGTGAGTTCCATATGATTAACAGATATCTAATTTATCGGTTATTATTCTCAACAAAAAACTCCCATTTGTCAATGCATAATGCAGATGCTGTACACATCAATGAAACTTTATCGATAGTTTCTATACTGATTAACTAAAGCACCAGCATAGTAAATGATTTATGAATGATTCAGTTATGTACTTTGGATATCACCACAGCAAAATGGCATTGGACGTTTGTCCTCGCAAAACACTATCAGGAGCTCTAATTAATCATTTGATTCTGAAATTACATTTATCACAGGGGAAACAAATCCAGAAAGGACGTATGTATGTATTTTTTATTAAGCTTGCTTTTAATTTATTCTCAATACACTTTCAATTTTCACAACCAGGGTTATAAAAGAGCCCCGAAATTGATTTCATGTTAAAGTACATTTATTTTCTACATTTAGTTTATTGGAGTTTTGCAGAGAACACTCAAGCCTTGTAAATGCAGTCATTCATCGTACAGCGGGAGGGTTTTTTAAAAAAAAATATATATATATATAGCCAGAGCTACATTTCAGCTGTAATTCCAATTTGCGCAATTGTTTCTATTTCTTCCTTTTTTCCCTGGAAATCTTGAGCTGAACCACTGAATTAAAATAAACCATGTTGCTTTTCAGGTTCTGAACCATGCTATGAAATCACCTGTACGAAAACAATGCAAGACTTGTGGCTCAGTTCGGACAGCGTCGCCTGATTGTCTCTTTCATCTTGGAGCGTTTATAGCGTTGAATATCCAGTGAGCCATTTTTTTTTTTGTGAGATCTTTCAAATGCACCATTTCAACGAGCATCCATCTAAAGATCACACATGAAAGAAAGAAAGTATTTATGACCTTTTTAAATGCAATACACTGAGATGTTTCCTTTCATGAGGGGACTATTAAAAAAGCACACCTCCCTAAAATATTTCTGTAACGCATTAAACATCTTGAAACGAAACTGCTGGACTTAATTCAGTGATATATTGTAGTGTCTGAATTCAGCGCAAGTCCATCAACTGTAATGCCTAGATAACAGCTGGCTTTATGCAAGTTCACACCAAAGGATTACTAGTTGATGGCTATACAGGTTTCCGGGGCTGCACAGACCACTAATGGGCAATTCAGAGCCATTAACCTTTTGGTGTGAACACTCAAATTAAATGTCAAGATTTCTCTGAATAGTAGGTTAACAGGAAGGTGGTACTGGAGCCACACTTTTAGCAGTAATCCATGTTCTCTGTGGGCATCTAATAAGCACTGCTTGTGCATTATTAAAGGAACTGCAAGTTTGAGGGGGCAGGCTTGTATCCCTGTCAGAGAATCTTACAATTTTAGCTGCACGCTTGATTAACAAGGCAAACTTCTAAAATGATTCTGTAAAATGAATGCATTTGTGGTATTCATCATTATCTCACACACAAAAAAAACCCCTACTGCTGCTCATAGCTTCATATAATTAAGTATAGTACACCAAACCGTATTCCTCTGTGGTTTGACCTTGCTCTGCCATTATAGATTTTAAAGCAACTCTCACAACAGTAAAACAAGTAAATACAGTATGAACCTCAGAGAAGAGAAATGAGATTGAAATCCATAGATATACAGTAGAAGAAGATAATAAGCATATACAGTATTACTCCTGCAGCTGTACAGTAATTACTATAGGGAAGAGGACGACGTGCAAATATTGTTCACACAAGATAAAGTGCAAGGCTTTTTTTCTTTGGTGAGGGTGCGGGATAAAAATTTAATGTTGCACACTTCAAACACAAATTGAGAAGAGGTGAAAAGAAAGGGAGGGAAGTAGGGATGGGGGTGATATGAGAAGAAAAACACAATAGAAATGCGGCACAATCTTGTGAAAATTTAATGTGGCTTCCTCTTTGGCGACTGTGAGTGAAGACAGAATGTCAACTTGAGGCATTTCATCGTCTGTCTTCAGAAATTTCACCTTCTTTCTTTTTGCGTCATGTAAAGGTCTCATCGAAGCCATTCACGGTGTTGCTGTTAAACAAATATAAGGGCTCGGCACAAACCGGTGCGAATGCATTTCTGACTTGGACGGCTTTTAACGAATTTAATTGCACTGATATGTTTCACAAATGAAGGTAAGAATTAACACCGGCCTCTTCTCAGTGCTGCAAGAGACAACTGCAGCACCAAACACTGGTTCATTAGACTGGATACTGAACTGACAGAGGCTTGAAGGCACCATAACAGTCCCTTAAACACAATATGACAAAGTAACCTTGGCGAAATTCACCTCTGTACTGTATTTGTTTATGGGGTTTGAGATTTATCCGAGGACTATAAATGCTGCAAACACCCTTCTGAGTCACACTATCAAACATGATACATTGTAATCACACGTGATTGTTTTGATTCATGGGTAAAAGACGAGGCAAGCCACTTGCAGCAAAAAAAAAAAAAAGATAAAATAAACATTAATTCAAGGGCTGTAGAGACAGAAAGAAGAGCGGCGCCGGCGCATCTGTATGAAAGGTAAACTAGGTAATTGCCTAGAGCGGCACTACAGAAAGGGCAGACAATGTACCAAACCCTGATGGCAGTCATTTTGCAAAGCTCTGTGTGTGTGTACTGTATGTGTGTGTCTGTGTACTCGGCCAATTCTCAGAATGATGAGGAATTTATCAGCAAAGCTTAGGCTCCCCCGCTCTTGCCCCTTACAAAACTCTAATGCTTACTTGCTAATATGGAAATCTATGTTTTACATTCATGCAGCAAAATGCAGCAACCGTGGTTATTGTTTTAGTGCATGCTGACCATATGGTAACTCTCTCTCTCTCTCTCTCACTGCATGTGTGTGTAAAAATTTTTTTTTTTTTAATTAAAAAAAAAAAACTATTTCTAGTCAACTTCGTAAGCTCTGAAAGTAAGCCCACACCGTTACCATATTAGGTAATGTCTAACATGTGTTAATGTACATTTCTTTGCACAAGCTTCAGAATCATGAATAATACTTCTATCGCTTTTTCAAGCATTTGTTTGAAAACTAGTACACAGTATTATACCTTTAAAACTGATAAAGCAGTTATAGGTGGATAACCCTAATACTCACATGTTGCCTACAGGCTATTGGAAAACTCATTTGGAAACTGCAATGTGGTTTAAATAGCCTCTTCCTGAAGACAGAGACAATTCTTGGCTGCATTTATTAAGAAAATATATCAAACTTTTTTTAATGTAAGCAAGCAGCCTGTTTTTGCGAGCCTCTTCATGCGCGGTATGACTATGGTCATATTTTTTGACTTTGATAAGAACAACAGAGCTGCTTTGCATGAGTGCCGGACAAAACAAATCTCGACCCTGCTCTTGAACCCGGTATCGTGTAAATAGTCACTTCACCTCTAACCATGGGATATTCCGTGCTGTTCCCCTGGAGACAAAAAGCAAAACAGGGATCCTGTGTGTGAGAGGAAGGAGGACATTTCTACTTCTGAGATTGATGAACGGCTGTCCATCTGACAGAGAAGGGTCCGGTAAGCAGCTCCAGAGTGCATCGTTTAGCCGTGTGGAAGTCAGGTGGCTCTCTAAATCAGCTCATAAAAGTGTCTAGCAGCAACGCACTTAAATCTGCTGGCTTTCTCATGGGTTAACTCTAATCACTACCAACCTTCTAGGACGCACAGAAAGTCTTGATATGCAGCCCTCATTATGAATGCCACTCTTACGTTTCTCTGGGGTTTTGAAGTCATATTTGGTCGTATTTCTAATGTTTTTTGCTACAAGGAAGGAAAGTTATGAGGCTAGTATTATGGCAAATTAAGCCCACTCAAATCAAGCATTCTACTGTTGGCAATACAAGATAGGATGTAAAATCATTATATATATATATATATATATATATATATATATATATATATATAAAATATATATATGGGGGTGATATGAGAAGAAAAACACAATAGAAATGCGGCATAATATAATAAAATATTATTATATAACTTGAGTATATTTTGTCTCATTATAAGATCACAGTAAGAAAAAAAAAATCTGCATTATCTTCCTTTCATTGTTAAAACTGTTCTCTTAATTATATTGGCAGACAATTCTTCTTACATAAAGCACTTTTTTTTTTTTTTTTTTGAGAAAGAAGCAAAACACAACGCGGCCAATACAACACCCGGGCAATGTCGAACTTAATTTTTTTTTTAATAATTTCAACAAAAAGCATACTCTTCTTCTATTATTTTTTAATATCTGATAATAAGAGCTATTAAATGAATTGTTTTGCAGTGAAGCATTAAGTGTATGATCACAGAAATGTAATTTGTTTTCTTTTCTAAGGAAAAAAAAAACCTAATGAAATCAAACAACCAGTTACTGTGATAAGATATTTTTCTTTGCTGAAAGAAAAATTCACAAACATATATATGCTAGTATATAGTAATGGCATTCTATACATCTGCACTTATGCGAGTCAGTAATGCCAGCTTTGCTCGCCTACACCGAGCAGCAGACAAGAAGGTTAAGGAGTTGCCTTAATTGTCTTAATGTGCTCAGGAGGGATGGTTAAGATGCAGGAGGATGAAGGCGGCAAAGTCTTTCTCTTGAGCAGGGTAATGGCTGCCATTACGATGCTGCAAACCATGGCCATTCATCAACCTAGACACCGGGCCGCTGGAGGGAAGATCAGCAGCCACTGTAATGGAGAGGGTGTCCTCACCACACTGAGATGCTTCCCCTCGATTCACCCCATCAGCTCACAGCAGGAACGATGTAGTTCCTCTTTTGATGGATGCGTGTCAACAGATCAAAGGTAATGTCTTCTGTTTGGGCTGCAGCAACTAGGATCTTTTTTTTTTTTTTTTCCTTTTTCTTTTAACCTGTTTTTGTGGCAGCCAGTTCAGAATGTGTGAAATTTTGTCTTGGTGAGCATTTAATCATGTTTTAAATATAATAATTACTGACATATTGCATGGGTGAGGAATAAAACATAATGGGGTGACATTTTTTGGGAAAAAATCCAACAACAGGGTGGTGTGATGCGGTCTGTTTAATTAAACATTTCGTTATCAATACAACAGCTAATTCCTGTTCATCATTTATGTTTCCCAAACAAGTATTTTTATGTTTTTTATTATTCAATAAATTGATAAGACAAAAATTTAATTACTAATTTTAAAGAAAATTTTAAAGAAACCTCCCAAAAATGCTAAACATAAAAGCAAATACACCATAGAAAATACTACATATTGCTTTAATTAGATTTCTGTCAAATCCATTTTTTATGGTTACAATAGAACAAAATATTAAAAGGAGTGCATTGATATAAACCTGTGATTATCTTTGAAGCGGTAACGACAGACAGAGTTGCAATTAATCAACACTTTCTGACCAATCAGATTCAGCCGCATTGTGTTGTAATAGTATTTCAATTGCTCGTCCTTAACCAATCACTAGCTACACAACAAAAATGTAAAAACCCACCTCTATTTCTGAACTTAAGTTGCAGATTGAGAGTCTCAAGAGTTCTGTTTGAGAAAACATTCCGAGATGAATTGAAATCTATTCCCAATTTTCAGTTATTTTACTTCCCAGAATGATACTAACAGGAGCTGACTGGAACACAGGTAGGTACAAGAGTAACCTTAGAAACGGTTGTCTGAAAGAGCACATGCTGGCAGCAGTAAGTAGAGAGGCATTGTGAAGGGTTTGTCTGAGAGATTGAGTTTTGTTAAGAGCAAACTGCCTCTGGAGCATTGAAAATGAGGCACTGATCATTTGTTTACAGGACATTTACAGCACGCAGACGGAAACAAACATCTGCTGAATGTGTTTTGGTCTATTTGCTTTTTGTCGATCAGAAGTTCCATAGCATTTATTGGTGTCAATGTAAGTTTTTTTCTTTCTTTCTTTCTTTTTTTTTATTTTTAGGGTGGAACATTTGCGGAGTGGTGAAAGGAGATCAGGTCAGCTCACACCTCCAGGCCTGGGAGTTTTGGGAGTTTGAAACGTGCCTCTGCTCTGGCACGTTGGAGCTTGCATGTTGTCCCTGTGTTTAATGGGGTTCCATCCCACAGTCCAAACACATATGGTGTAGGTTAGGTACAGTTTCCTAATTGCCCATAGTGTGTGTGCGCCCTGTGAAGAGTTAACACCCCCATCCAGGATGTACCTGTGCCTTACATTACCTGGGGTAAGCCCAGGCCCTATACGGATAAGCAGTATTGATGATGTATGAATGGATAAATATTGCTTAAACATCAGATGGCATCACTCAGTGGAAACTCCATTTGAATTGGTTTAGAACACAGACTTTAATAATGTTCAATTAGTAAAAAGGGAGAAAATATTGCTGTTGTATAGAATCCTTCAGTCCCACACAAGGAAGGCTGAAGAGGAGTGAAATTCTTTAAATACCGAGGGTGTAGAATTTTTTTGTGTGTGTGTGTGAATAACAAATTATAAAAAATAAAAATTTTAACAATAACATACTACTGTCAATGTATAGTTCATACTGTGATTTTGCACGGTAAGAAGTTACTACATAAGTATACACGCAGTGTTGGAATGGGGGGCATGAGGGGTACAAGGTGGAAATGTTATAATGAGTCATTAACTATATTCTTTTTCATTAGCAACAATTTCTATTCCTAAAATGTTTAAGAAAATCCAATGAAAGAAATAAAAAATACTCCAAAAGTTTATATACCCAGAGTCAGTTGTATGACATTCTCACATTATTCACTGGCATCAGTGTTTGAAACTGAAGAAGGACAGATCTGTCAGCAGTTGGATGATTTAAAAAATTTTCAGTACTAAAGTGCTGATGCTCATAAGTAGGACATTTCAAAATGAAAAGGAAACAATTGCCTAATTATAAACAAAGTTTAGATTGAATAAAAAACACAAGTGGAATCCATCCATCCATCCATCCATCCATCCATCCATCAATCTAGCTAGCTGTACAAAGGTTTCGGGCACCATCCTACAGTATCTTTACATTAACATTCACATTTAAGCATTTGGCAGAGGCTCTTATCCAGAATGACTTACAAAAGTACAGTAGGTTTTTACAAAGTAATTTGTACTTTAGTACAAATTTCACTTTATCATAAATCATTAACTAATTCCAAACTTAACATAAAAATGTATTTTAAAAAAGTACATACAAAAAAAGCCATAAGGAAAGGTGCTTTTCTACATAAAAGAAACTTCTACAAAGAGCACTAAAGAAGAGATAATGAAATAAGCCCAAACACTGCTCCTGCATTTCTGATTCTTCCACTACACTCACAATGGCAGTATGTTACACTTGGTGTCTGCAAGGTCTGCTGAAGATGAATGTCAATGATCTGCATTAGGTATGTAAGGATACTTAGAAAGCTTAAATAGCAGAATAAATTCCTCAAACTATACAAGTCATTATACTTGCATACATACATACATGCATACATACAAATGTTAGAAAATACTTATACCAATAGCTTATAGTTTATATAACATAGTAATAATAGAGAAACATAAAGGACAAGTTACCATTTGACAGTTCACACTGTTCACAAAAGTAAGCAATGCTGGTGGTCTATTTCAAAATGGATAAGAACATTATATCAAGAATATACCTTCACAGACACATCTGCACAGGTGTAAAGACTTGCTTGATTTCTGTTATCGGTGACTACGGTTGAGTGAAAAATGCTAAAAATTTTTAGTACTGATAATGTCAAAATGTTTTCTCCACCATGAGTTGTATGAAATATCAGTAGCCGACTGGAGACAACCAGAGATTTTCCATTAGCTCTAGTGGAATTTTCTCTTTTTCTCATTTCATTGCCAAATACCAATAGCAAAGTTGTTTCATTAGCACTAGCATGACCTCACACTGGTAGCATGAGGTCAAGACAAACACGAATCCTTGAAGTGCTTAAACTGGTTCCTACTGAGGAGAAGAATCTCCAACCTGACCTCTAAAGCTGTTAAACACTGAATTAAATGAAGGTGCTGTATTCTTTTGACTATGAAATTGACTGAGATTCAACACAAAGGACATGAGCGGTGTTGAACAAACATTTAGTCACAGCCGTCTGGAAAAAAAAACCTTCATGTTTCATGTCGCTGCTTCAGAGGTGACGAGAAGTGACACTCCACTTAGTGCCACCCAGGAGGTAGCTATAATGCATGCCGATGCATGCTTATGAAATCACCAATGAGCTACGCTATGCTTAGAAGAAGGCTTTATTGTAATATATGCTAGTATAATACAGAGGTAGTCCTTTCTCCACATATAAAGGAGAACACATGGTTAGCTGTGATCTTTGTTCAAAGCCCAACAGGAACAGCTTAACAATGCTAGGGATTGGACTCAATAGTTAATAGTTCATAAGTTTAGCTATGTTCTGCAGCATCAGTAACTCTGGTAGGAATTCCAGATTCAGCCACAGCATGACATGACTCTCAAATGTAGACAAAGCATGCTGAATGATAACGCATACAATGTTTGATTGCCTTGTTTTCAACATCACAGATATCTATTAACAACAAGATACGTTTTCAAAGCAGTTAAAACGCCCACAGTAGTAAACACAATCTATCTGGTGTGGTCCAGGTCCATCACTTAATTCCAATAGAATCATAGAAACAGCTCCCCTTCCTGAATTAAAAAAGAAACAAGTTGTTGGGAGAAAACGTAAAAAGGAAAAGAAAAAAAGAAAATCAATTACACAACTTGATTTATGGAATTGTTAAGCTTATAAAATTAGTAATTCTGTTGTTCTTCGACATCTTCCATACTGCTGCACACCAGTTTAAACAATAGGCCAGTGCTTATTCAGCAATACACTCAATCGTGTTGAAACTAGTAATAAGTCAAAATTTAAACACACCCTCAATATCTGACGGTGCAGATTTAAACAATAATCAGATTAGCAAACATAAAAGGAGTGCTATACTCAGCAACTTTGAATTCATGTCCTCAACGCCTCGACGACACAAAAAAGGCAAAGAGTGATGCAT
The DNA here is from genome assembly GCA_030347435.1 of Clarias fuscus. Lineage (NCBI taxonomy): Eukaryota > Metazoa > Chordata > Actinopteri > Siluriformes > Clariidae > Clarias > Clarias fuscus. The sequence continues at coordinate 28,348,254 of CM059207.1, read as the reverse complement.
ATGGGAAACTGAAGACAGAACTACTGAGACATAATGTACGTCTCTGTTCTGTCATCACAACATACTAAATCAATGGTTTAACACTTAACACTGTAACATAAAAAATACTGTGTGCTATAAAATACCACCGCAAATGTAAATGAATAAATAAACTTTTATTTCTAAGATGGTACTTTGGAGTAAAAATGTAGCATCAGAGGAAATAATACAGAGACTCAGAGTCTAGAAAGAGAAATAGAGAAATGAAAGAAGGACATTCCCCAAAGATTGAACTGCTTGCTCACATACAGTAGCTTGGCCTTTCTTAATAAATACTGCCAAGTGCAATCACTGATTCATCGCTGAAAATCTATTAGTTCCTTATGAGTGACAGCACTCGATAGATCACATGATCACATCACAGCTCACTCTCATCCTTGCAGTCAGGATTTGATTTGATCAGAACAGAAACTCGAATACAAGTCCCATACAACAAAAATATTAGTTTCAGTACAAATAAGTTCCATCTTTCTCTTTAAGTCGTCTTTGTCTTTAAAGCCGCCTGCAGCATAAAGAAAAATCCAAGGCCCATGGCATAGCATTATAACTACAGATAACACATTCTAGTCACATTCTTAACTCATCATTTAAACTAAGTTTGCTGTACAATAGCACAGATTTCTAAAATAACTTTGGTTTGATTGTGACCTTTCATACAAGTTTGTGTTACACTTAACCCTTATCACCGATTATTTTGTATATATTCTGTACATTCTTGTAGCGTATCTTTGCTTACTTTGCCAACTTAATGCCTACATTCGTGCCATTTTCCCACTTTGATCTTTGGAATATTCACTTCTCTGTAGCCACACTCAGTAGTTTTCTGTGATTCTCGGTTTTGCTGCCTCAATGAAAAATATAACAGCTGGATTTTAAACAATGAAATGTTTAAAAAGAATATTAATTGAATTATGAACTGAATGTCATGTCTAAGCATGTAGGTACTAAAAAAAAATATGTTTTCCTTTGTTAAGGAAAATTAAACATTTTCTTTTAACTGGTTTGACTTGGACAAAGATCATTTATCACTTATCTTAAGATGTGTGAAAACAAGTCCAGGAAAAAAAAAAAAATCATAAAAAAAAAAAACTTGTACAAATAAGCACTTGCTTTAATTGTAATGCATAGACATAGATGCCAGCCAGCAAATGCATATGCATATGAAAAGACAACAATATTTTGCACTGAATATTATTTTTATTATAATGCAATATAACTAAAGAAAAAAATCAACAAGTTGAAAACCAAGCTGGTTTTTGTATTGTTCTCTGCTTATAATGTAGTTGAACAGCATTTCTGCAAATTGAACGTGAAATGATAAAAGGTGAACTCGATTTCTTAAGGCTTAGGATGACTTACTTGGTATGTATTTTTTAAAAGGACTGTTTGAATGATGGACTAATGACGTACCACCATATATACCATGAGTATAATAACATGTAGTTGGACTGTTTTAGACTGCAGAAATGAACAATGGAATGTACAACTTTAAAATAACTAAATATAACTAAGTATAAGAATGTCTCAGCCAAAGAGAATTGTCCACTTTAAACCAAGCTGTACCTGGAGGGGGTGGGGGCGTTATATTTTTTCTTTTTACACTTCTTGTTATTACATAAAATATCTGATACATTTCTGGAGGTGTGTTTACTTGGACCTTAATATTCAACTTATAATGGGAATAATAGCTGAATAAAACTCCATCATGTAAATGCCTCTATCGGAACAGAGTAACCCAATCAGAATGACGTTTCAGTGAAGGACTAATTTTTTCATTCCTGTGAGAGCTCTCTCCAAACAATCCTTTACCTTAGACTTTCATCCACTGGGTCTCTGGCTGAACAAGCATCTCTGATTGACTTACTATTTCAAACACAGTAAATCATCTAGCCAATTATAGATGAGACTGAATTATCATAACCAATCATAACACAGATTCATTTCATACAGATGCAAAGCAAAGATGGGAAGCATAACCTAACCTCAAAGCTGGAGAGAAAAAAAAATATTGTTCAATCGGATTGAAGGTAGCTCAGGGGTAGCTCAGTGGTTAAGGCATTGAACTACGGTTCGGAAGGTCCCAGGTTCAAGTCCCACTACCACCAAGTTGTCCCTGTTGGGCCCTTGAGCAAGGCCCTTAACCCCAACTGCTCAGATGTATAATGAGATAAAAATGTAAGTCGCTCTGGATAAGGTCGTCTGCCAAATGCCTAGATGTAGATGTAAGAAATATGGCCATGTAATCCTATCCATTGCTGATAATCTTAAGAAGCTCCTAGAGACAGTGAAATTCTTTTTTAGGTTTTATTGGATACCAGCTGCTATAGTGATAAACAGGATTAACCCATCAGAGTTTTCTTCTGCTTCTTTTTAAAAACTAACTAGCTAAACTCTGAGTTCAAGGAGATTGATGTGAAAGGTTTGGAAGTCTACTGCGGAAGGTCTAGGAAAAATGATAGGTCTTTGTATAAAGAAATAAAAAAAAGTCCCTGCTGTTACCTCTTACTAGCATCTAGCATTAAATCGATGCCAGTGGAATGCTGATTAGTAGATGTCAATAGTATCAAGTGACGTAAAGTACAGATAATGACTTCATACTTAATATTTCATGAGCAAACATAAGAACAGTAACAAAGTAACATGCTACACAAAATAGCATCTTAGCTATTGAAAACAAATGACTGTTTAACGTCAGAACTTTCTAAATTTTTGTCCTTTTGGTAAAGTATTATGCCCTGACATACAAGGTTATTTATTTATAACAAAATGTTTAATTTGAAAACCGCAATATAACCTTATTTTAGAAGCTTAAAACGTTCAAGTTTTGAGCAAAGCACAACACGTAGCCAATCTCTTTGTAAAGCGGGTGTACGGCTGTGCACTCTTGTCATCACAGTTTATTTCCAAGAAAACTACAGCAATTTTTTATTGTGCTTCTAAATCAAAAAGTCATTATTGTAATAAAATTGCATTATAACACTGTAGCCTAATTCACCGTGGTGGCTCATCTACAATTCATGCATTCTGTTAATTAATTACTTGTGATTCATTAAAATGCATTTGGCCAAATCGAAGATGTTTTTTGAACAGCTCCACGCATTTATATTCCTAGCAGAATAATAGCTTATAGCCCGGCATACTTTTCCGCATTATTAAAACCATCATGTAGTTTTCTTTCCCAGCCTCTAAACGCTAACAGAAATCACCATCCATAAAGGCTATAATGTGATCAAAGCTCCGATGCACATAATAGGCCTCTACACTCCGTTTTGTTTTGAATCATAAAGTGTGTAATAATTAGTTTATGCAAATCAAGAACACATTTAATTCTGTGGCTGGTGATGCCGGATCACCGAACCACCAAAGCTGCACTGACTAACCACCTTTACCATCTCTACCATCCATATTCAGGCCTTTACACACAACATGTACACAAAGCTTCAAGTTCATCTAACCCCACAATGGCCTTGTCAGTGAGATGGTGCATAGAGCTGACCGCTGAAAGAATGATGATAAATCCCAAATGACTTAAACTGTCAGGAGAAGGACACACTTCCATGTGGCAATGTGGCAGTAAAAATACTTATTACATACAATTTATTTGCTTATGCCCTTGCATAATAATACATGATGCATAGGGTGGCATGAGTTACGGTTTCATGCATAGGCATGAATTATCAATGTAAAAATCGATTATTCTACATTCCACACTGAAATAGCAAAAATGCAAATGTGCCTGGCCTTTCAGTGTGGTGCTTCAGGGTGATCCTGAGATTCATTATGAAGGGTTGTGGTGGAGAAACACTTTGATTTAATATCTTGCATAAACAAGAAAATAATAATACTTTTTTTTTTTTTTTTTTTTTTAAAGCTCTCCAATTCAATGGACAAGTAGGAAACGTGGTGTCAGATCTGGAAATAAAAGGGCACATGGTAGAAGTGACAGAGGAGGAGTTGCTAATTGAGCACTTCATCTTGCCCTTGATGGTCTGCTCCAGTGGTACACTTAGAAATTTAGTGCACTAGTGAGCTCAGCTCTGAGCAAATAAGGCATCTCTCTTTTACTATCTCGCCGCCGCTTTCTCACCCCTGCCAGTGATGACTACAAACAAATAGTAGCAGTGCTTCAAATACTCAGCATGTGTGTGTTTGGCTCCAATGCAAGAGAGGGTGGAAGATGGAGAGTGATTGAGCAAGAGTGTAAGAGTGGCACAAGCAAAGAGAGAGAATAAGAGGAGGATCTGATCCCAGGAGAACTCAGACGTGCCATCATTTTGAAAAAAAACTAAACAAAACAAAAAGCATACAAAAAAAACCCCATTTAAAAAACGCATTTTAAAAAAATCAACATTTTTATATGAATTTTTTTATTATTATACAAATAATTTTAAAATGGCTTTGCACACCTCAGTGCCTTAATTCCTAATGAGCAATGAAAAAGTGACAATTAAGGAAAAATGAAAGGTAGAAAAAGCGAAATCCTGACAATAAAATCACCCAAGACTGTTTCGTGAAGTACATTTTTACACCGTAAAGCATTTTCATTTATACCATTAAGCTATAGCATTAACCCCAATATCCGAGGGGACGCAAATAGCCCAATCCCACAGAAAAACCAATACGCCACAAATCTCAGGTCTCTCACAAAAATCTGCACAACACCCAGTGCACCACAGACCAGTGTGCACAAAGCCAGGCAGGCCTCCAACCTGCCCTCCAAACTCCCCAGATCTCAATTTGATTGACCACCCATGGGAGGCGCTGGACAAAGAAGTCCAATCCATGGTAACTCCACCCCATAGCCATTTACCCCACAGGACACCCTTGGTGCCAGATACCACAGCACACCACCAGAGGGCCTACAAGGGCACAAGGAGAATACAAAACCTAGGTTGTTTAAATGTTCATATTTTTTATATTATACCCAAACGATATTCATGTTACTATGTGATGGACACATTCTAAAGATACAAATGGTATACACCTTGTGGCTCCCACCTCAGAGACAGGTACTTTTTTATCATAATAACATTTCCCTCACACTTGACTCGCACATGGCTTTGTTTCGGCTGCTTACAAACCTTACTGTGGGGACATATGCGGCTGTGCAACATGTATTTTACTATGAATTAAGCTTGATGCATGTATTATTTGTGATTGTGCACTCCTTCGGATAACTTGTCTTACGTTCATGGGTAAGGAAAGTCAACAAAGTTGTCGAGTGTATGAGCTGTTCTGTATATTCTCGATTCTCGCTACCCATTTCAACCAAATGAGGATGGGTTCACAGATTTCGCCTACTGCCATCTCAGGGAGTTTTCCCTTGCCACCGGTGCCCTCGGCTTGCTCATCAGGGGGACAATCTGATCATTTTGATTCATACACAATTTCATACACATTTATCATTTTCTTTTGATTCTGTAAAGCTGCTTTGCGACTATACAAATAAAATTGAATTGAATTGAATTCTGGATTAGGACTAGAAACCACAATGTGCCATAATATGCTGTCAGGGAGAAAAATGTTAGAAGTCAGCAGGAAATCAATGAGGACAGAGAAGGAGTGTGTATCTTGGGAGTATCCTTTACAGAAAAGTACCATGAACTTCACATGTGGCTTTCAGACAGATCACATGTTATGTTTCACAAATGTCTACATGCAGTGTAGAACACATAGAGAAGTGTACATCATTTGATTTTCCAATGTAACTTTAATATTACAATTTATTATCTCTCTCTTTTTTTTTTGCATCATGTTTCCACACATAGGCCATGTCGTTTCTTTTTCCAAATAGTATTCTCGCACTTGGATAATTCTTTTAACACGTGATCACACATTCATATAACGATGCATGTGTTTTCATGGTGCAACACGGTGAAGTAGACTGTCAAGTTTTTTTTTTCATCGTTTTTCATCGTTTTTTCTCATAGCACCCATATACGGGAAACATAAGATGCAGAATGAATGCGATTTCTCTGTAAAAGTGCAGAGAATACATTATGCTATTAAAATGAGATGGAAAAGAGATGAAAGGCAGGATTGTGTTTCTCTCAACATAGCGGCAGTTCAATAGTTGGAAAGGGTGAGTATTACTAGAATGAAGACCATAATCACTTATATACAGTAAGATGTCCCTCTTAAACATGCATAGGTTTTTGTTTTAGTACATTCAGAGCTACTGCATTCATACCTTGTAAAGTCCCTCTGTCAAACGTTACACTCTACCCATGCACAAGCCAGGACTTATATTGATTACGTGTAAATTTAGCAAGATGCAATTTCACATATTGGATTTATGTTATTGAGTACATGTATATTTAATATCAGAGTGTGTGTTCCCATGTAGGAGCACAGGTGAAAAATGAGGTAGGATTGTGTATGTGTGTGACTGCATATATATATGTGTGTGTGTGTGTGTGTGTGTGTGTGTGAACTGCAGCTGCCTACACGCAAACAATAATATAGCCCTATTCCTGGCCTTCTCCCATGACTCCAGTGCCATGTTTTATTCAAGGTAACTTTTTCATTTCCCTATAGACGCAACCAGCAATTTGAAGTATTTGTTTTCTTCCATCTTTCACTTCGTCCCTATATTTCTGTTCCTTCCTCCTCTTTTGCACTCTACCTGCAGCATTTCATTCTCTCTTTCTCTTTCTGTCCCTGTGTCTTCTGTGACTACTCCTCTCTATCTCATTTGTCTTTCTCCCTTGTGGTTCTGTCTCACTGATCACATGTATTCGCTGTGTCACTAGTCCGTCTTTCATATACACTAACACCCGCTGTGTACACCACCCACGCAGGAGGAGTAACCCCGCTGGCTATTACACTTCCACTCCCCACACCCCCTGCCTCCTCTAGAGAGCCTGGAGTCAGAGATCAAAAAGCTTTTGTATATTCTCAGAGTTAAATATCAGGCCCACCTGTGAGTGAGTCACCGAGCCAAACCACACAAACTCCATCCAACATGGCTGCACTGCTGCTTCATCTCTTTACACACACATTCAGATACATTTGCACTGTCACACTCCATTAAAATTGCATTGACCCTACCCGATAATTAATTTGCTCATTTCATTTCATTTATCTTCAGCAAGTGCTTTATTCCGGTCAGGGTCACTATGGATTTGGAGTGGATCCTGGTAACACTGGGCATGTGGCTGGGATGGGATGGCAATCCATTGCGCACACACAGAAAGAGAGAGAGAGAGAGAGAGAGTACATTGTGATAGCGAACTCACATAGGCAGGTAGAAAGCGATGGATCTTTATTTCCTCAGTGTTTTCCACTTCAGCAGGTATCTGGGACACAGCAGTCTCTGCCATTATCAAGCGCCTGGTCCATACTTTCCGCATTTCAATCACTAAAAAGACTCCTGATGTCTTCTGAAATCAGATAATGAGGGGTAATGAAACCACTTCCACACACCATTCTGTAAAATCAGTCGTGTCCAGATTTAAGAATGTATGGTTTAAATATGGAATTTTCAGAATGACATTTGTTTTTTTCAGTACAGATCGAATAACTGCCTACTCTTGCATCCACTATCTATACTGCTTAGGTCGTGTATGGTCATATACAGTGCTGGAGCATATACTTTCCAAGAAAATCGACCAGTGTGTCTAGGATGGGTACAATTCTTCTTCTTCTTTTTTTTTTCTCCAAAACCCCTTTTATGAGCGCAAAAGCAGAGCCAAGCATGTAAGAACCTGGATTAAACCCCTGACAGAGCTGTTTATGCTCACAGCTTCCAGACTTCTTTATGTGTATGACCAGAGGAGTGAACATCCCTGCACAGTGACATGCCTCACTCCTCTCTTTGTCACACTGACAATGCCACATGCTGCATCAGCACTGCGAGTGACACTGATTCATCCAGAATGCCCCAAAAGCCCTGTCGCAAGCACAGCTGAGGCACCAATTCATCAAATAAAATGATAATTGACACTTTGACTGAACTTGAAAATAAATAACCATGAAATGCAAAGATGTGCATTAATTAACACCAGACTATCAAACAAAACATGGAAATGAATACAGTTCATAAGAGACATTAATTATTACAAATAACACAAGGCAAACAAACAAAGTTACTCGAAATTACACACATAGATATGATATATCAAGAGCAACCATTATGGCTATGGATTAAACACTTAACAGTCTAGTAGAGTTAATAGTAGCCTGTAACATAGTACTGTGTCTATACAGTATATATAAAATGAATAAATAACATTACAGAAGAATGTTTGCACGCCTGTAAAGAAAGCGACATATTACGTGACAGACCAGTTTTCAGATGGGAAAAGAATCCAGAATTTAAAAAAAATAATAATAATGTAGACTCCAGGGTTGTGCATGAAAATAGAAAGGAGCGAGTGTGACGAAGTTACCAAAAGAACTGATATTCTCCAGCATGCTCAGTAAAACCTAACAGCTGTTTTATTTACAGTACTGTGCAAAAGTCTCCCCATAGATTTGTACTAGAACTCTGAGAAATCCACCATAGGTAAACTTATACTATGTTGTGTCTGTCAGAGAACTTTATTACTTTAAAAATGGAAACCCTCATAGAATACCTAGTAGCTAATCAGAGCAATTTGTAAGCTTTGTCTCTGGTTAAAGAATTTTCACAATAAACATCCATCAGACAGTTCCTGTGATCTTAGAATCATTGGTGTGTCTTGGGTTTGGTTTCATGATCATCCAAGAAAACAAAGTAAATAATCACACAGGTGTGGGTGGAAAAGTACTGAAAAAATAGACTTAAATGAAAGTTAATAATATAGCAAAATCATATTCATTAATATTAATCTGATACTAATACTTAGCCAAATAAGGTACACAAGTGACAGTAAAATACATTATCATTAAAAGTCCTAGTACAATAAATAAAAAACTTATTTTCCTGGAAATTAATTAAATGTCAAGGTTTTTTAAATGTCAAATGTAACTTGATTTCGAATGAACAGTAAATTGTTTATCTACACTGTTTTTTTTTTAAAACTTTGCTTTTAAAGCAACAAATCATTATACCAGGAAAAAAAGGTCATTCAGTCTCTACAAGTTTGCTGCTCATATACATGACTAATGCTGCATAGTTTACTAATAGATGAATATTCCAATACTTGCGATATTGTCCATTGGCAATGTATTTAAAAAAAAAAAAAGGATGATCTGTATTACTATCTCCTTGCAGTTACCTGTGAAGACAAGACCGCACAGCGCATTCTGCCTTATTAAATAATAAACCTAAACCACAGGGAGGGAAACCGTTCAGTTCACAGAGAACAGTGTAGGGAACAAGTGAACAAAGCGCCATCACTACACTGGAAGCTGACCAGCAAGATTCTCCAAGAGTAACTCCGCGTCCTAGAGTGAAAAGGAGTTTCGGCTTGGACCATCATGCACCTCTTATAATTATCAAGAATGACATAATATTAATATTACATAACAATTTAGTTATGGATTTCAAAAGTAGATATTTTGCAATGGTATCACTTTTTTGCTTTTATTATATATATATATATATATATATATATATATATATATATATATATATATATATATATATATATCCCTGAACAGGAAGCAGGTAGTATTGCTTATGTAACATGTGCAACAAAATGTTAGTTACATATAACCGTATATTATCGTTACTAAATTAACTAAACTTGCTTAAGCATCTACTTTCATAAGTTCATGTTGTCAATAGAAGCAAAGAAGATTCCCTATTTTATACAAACCTTTGCTTACTCTCTAACACTAAAAAAATATATTCCTGAGGTGGGGCCGGGGTACGCGTGCTCTAGGCTGACCCAGCAGTCTGGTCGCTTTTTCATCTTCAAATGCATGTTTTTTTGTTTTGTTTTTTGCTGATGAACTTAAAATCACTATATGCTGAACTGAGCCCATTCCACTGATATGTAGCTTGCAGTTCGTAGTTTTTGGCAGGATTAGAGAAGAAAATACCATGGTGATTTGTAATGAGCACTTTGAAGGTTAAATAAAAAAATGTACAACATAAAAACTGCAAGAAGACACCACGGCGTCTCAGTGTTCTTCACTGCTGCCTCACACCTCCACAGTTGGAGGTTCAAAATCTCACCTCCAGTTTGTGTGTGTAGAGTTTGAATGATTCTCCCTGTGCTTTCTGGGTTTCCCCTAGGTACTCTGGTTTCCACTTACAGTCCAAAAACATCTGTTGTGGACTGATTGGTTTTTCCATATTTCTCGTAGTGTGTTTGTGCCCTGGGTGTGCAACCTAACCCAGGTTGTATCCCACCTTGTGCCATGACTTCTCTGGGATAGGCTCCAGGCCACCTGTGACTCTACACAGAATAAACGCTATAGACAATTGATGTATGAATGGATAAAGGGACAAGTACAAGCATTCATTCTCAATGTAAAAATAAAAATACCCACAAGACAATAATCAATATATTCCCCATCCCTTAATCAAGTTAATACAAATAATTATTGACTTGTAGGACAACACATCCACTGTATATCATAAGTATACACCTTATTCACCTTCATTGCCATTGTACTCTGAAGATGATTGTTTTTCTAATAAAAACAGAATCCCATTCAACCATAAAGTTAACGAGGCTAGATCATGTAAGCACATATTGCTCAGAGTACTAGCCATAAATAAATGAAGTCAAAATGAAGTCTCATCTTATAACATTGCATAGATCTTTTAATAATCACTGATTATATTTGCACATACTGTATAAACCTATTGTTTGTTTCATTCCTTCAGTAAGCACTTTATTTTGGTCAGAGTTGTGGTGAATTCAAAACCTGTCATGGGAGCACAGAGCGTGGGCTGAGAATACACCCTGAATGGGAGACCGTTTCATCACACACGCTCACACACACACTCGCAGACATTGATTCACTCCCAGGGGCACTTCAGTGTAGCCATCTGCCTACCACTATGATTTTGGTGGGTGTCAGGAAACAGGAGACGCCAGAGTAAACCCACACATACACTATGAGAACATGAGGAACTACACACAGGCAGTAAGCTGAGCTTGCGATCGAAAGAGGGGTCTGGATAAAGACAAAGCCTGTGCTATGTTTATTTTAGTCCTTTAACTCTACAATTGATTTAAAACATTTTTATCATTACACGGTTCAATCTATTTTCACTACTTATGTTCAACAAGCTTTTTCAGTGAGCTAAATTCTATAATTTTATCCGCAGAACCGAAGCAGCAGCTTTTGACACTGAGTTCAGGAGAGGGAGACACAATGCGAAATGACATCACGGTGATCGATATTTCTAATAACAACGTGGTCGATATCAAATGTCAATTACTCGCTAACTACATCATTGACATTTTACAGTGATTACTCCTTTGGAATGCCTGCTTGCTACTGGCTTTTCTACGCAATGATACAAAACTATGAAAAGCATTGAGAATTCAGGCAGTCATATCTCTCAAATTTCATGTTGCCTTTCAGTGTTGATAGAACCGTTTCCTCCAAAAGGACAAAGACAGCTTTTTAATTGCATCCTGTAATTTTATTGCAATGCCAGCATCAATCCAATGGAGCATTACATTATAATCAGCATAAAGCATCTGGAAGGCTTGTGCAGTAAGATCTCAAACTTGCATTAAATCAGTTTTTGTATTAAATCCTAGTTATTTCATTTATTTATTACTATTTATTCATTATGATTAAAACTCAGCTATTTCAATCATATGTGTTTTTCAAAAAGAAAGTTTTGTAAATAAGGCAGAAATTAGACATCACGGTTAGACGTCTTTTTATAAGATTACCAACTTAACATTACTCTTCGTTTGTATAAGGTGTGAAGTGAAAGCTCTGTGGAGGCAGAAGAACCTGCAGACTGAAGCTTTGCAGTGAGACCATGTATCATCACACGTTCTTTACCTCTTTGCACGTTTTTCTATGAGACTACTAGACTACTAAACACACTGCTACAGCACACCCTGTGGAACAGTTATGTTTATGTTTTGTTTTTTTTGCTTAGGATCCAACACAAAATGTTTTGAGACTTTGATTTCTCCCAGCTTCATGAATCTTTATCATGTTCTAGAGAAATTCCAATCTGGCTTTAGAACACGCCACAGCACTGAATCCGTTCTCTTGAAGGTACACAATGATATCCTCCTATCCCTTGACTCCAAAAAAACAGTGCTGCTTTTGATGTTGGACCTCACTGCAGTCTTTTGATACTGTTCTCCTGACACGTCTGGCACAAGAGGTTAGCCTTCAAGGTCCCGTACTACAATGGTTTAGGTCATATTTAACGAATAGAACTTTCTCTGTCCCCTTTGACCTCTGGTGTTCCACAGGGTTAAATTTTGGGCCCGGTTTTATTTTCCTTGTACATGCTGCCATTAGGGTCGATTATTTCAAAGCACAATCTTTTTTTCATCTGTATGCAGATGATTTACAAATCTATCTGCCAGTTTTGCCAAATTCATCTGACGCACTTAAATCGATCCACAGTTGTCTGCATGACATCAAACTTTGGCTGTCACAAAACTGTCTCTGTGTGAATGAGAGTAAAACAAAATATATTATGTTTGGCACCTCAAATCCCTTTATTTTAGTTTTATCACTGCTGGTCTTGATTCTCCGGTTCCTCATTCTAGCCAAGCAGTCAAAAATTTGGGGGGTGACTTTAGACAGTTGTTTAAACTTTCAGACACACATTGACTCTGTTGTCAGGGCAGGCTTTTTTCATCTGCGCCTCGTCGCAAAGGTCAAACCCTTTTTGAATCGAAGAAACCTGGAGCAAGCCATTCACGCTTTCATTAGTTTGAAAGCTGCAATGCAATTTATGTTGGAATCACACAAGCTCGTTTACATCGTCTGCAAATTGTGCAGAATGCTGTGGCTCGTATGCTGACCAGTAATCGTAAATATGATCATATCACACCAATCCTGTATTCTCTCCACTGGCTTCCGGTACAGTCCCGGATTCAGTGTAAAATTATTATTATTATTTTTTTTTTTGGATTTTTCCCCGATTTTCTCCCTAATTTAGTCGTGTCCAATTCCTCCCCGTCACTAGGGGGCTCGAACATTAAGGCTACTACTACCACTCAGCCGGGAGGGCCGAAGACTATCACGTGTTTCCTCCGAACCACGTGACGCCAGCCGACCGAATCTTTTCGAACTGCTCGCTCGCGCACCGTTGGGGGCGGCGTAACACACTCGGAGGACAGCGCTATCCGCTCTCTCCGTTGCGCGAGCTCACAGACGCCCCTGATTGGCTGTAGAGCCGTGATTAATGTGGGAGCACTAAGTACCTCTCATCCCTCCCCTCTGAGAGAGCTCGGCCAATCAGCTCTCTCTAGACCTCCGGCTGCGAGAGGTTACAGCACCACCTGGGATTCGAACTAGCGATCTCCGGATGATAGGGCGAGCGCTTTAACCACTGCGCCACTCGGAGGCCCAGTAAACGATTTTCATTATGAATTATATTCAATATTAATTAAATGAATTTCAGAGTTTCTCGGTATTCTTTATTTGCTGTAATACCAGTGTAATACCTCGGAGGCCCCAGTTTAAAATTTTTATGTTTGTTTTTAATGCGATTACTGGTCTGCCACCTTCCTACCTATGTGAGACAGTAAGTTTTTATCAACAAAGTAGAGTCTTGCGTTCTGCTAACCAAAACCTGTTAGTGGTCCCTCGGTCAAGATGCAAACAATGCGTTGATCGCTCCTTTGCAGCGGCTGGTCCTAAACTCTGGAACGCCATTCTGAGTTACGCAGCATTACGGACCTCCCTCTGTTTAAGGCAAAGCTGAAGACTCACTTATCTAGAAGTGCTTTTAATAGGTTATAGTTTTATGTAATCTTTTTTATAATTTAATCTTTTTGTTTAATTTATTATTATTATAATTTTTATGACTATTCTTTAATTTTTCATTTATTTATGTATAATTATGTTTTATTTTGTTTTTGTATTTTTATTTCTATTTTTAATTACCACTTTATTGTCCTTTTTAGTGCTGTGAAGCACTTTGGTACAACTAGGTTGCTGTAAAGTGCTATAGAAAAAAAATGTTTGATTGATTGATTTATCTATATATAGGTGATTCCACAACTGGGGTGGCATTTACATTCACAAATACAGTATATATTATATGTAATGTAACAACCATTTTGCTTATAGATAATGTTCACAATAAATGCATGCAGTACTGTGCAAAATTCTTGAGCCATGCCTCATTTTTCAAATTAAATTAAATTATTCAGATTAAATGAAAGAAATTGGATCAAATGATTTACTTCGACAGTCTGCAAAGTGCCTAAAGACTTTTCAAAAAATTTGCTATTTCTCTAACAACCTCAACAGCAACCTCATTTCCTCTCTCGTCTGGTCCAACCTCTCAGCATTCAGCATCACCAGTATACTAATCACCGGCCTCATCAGTTAATGTCCATATCAAAAAACTATTTTAATCCCAGTGACCAGTTATGATTATTGAATGGCATATATGCTAAACAGACTGATTTGAATATTTAAGAACGTATAAATTAATAGAGGTATATGGTTAAAAGATCGACTGAGTGTCAGTTCTGTAAACAGAGCGGAATCAGCAGATTTAATATCTGCAAAATATGAAGAAATTAGGGAGGGGTGGATCTGGAATTTTGCAAAGTACAGTTAAATGACCAAGACATACACCATTGTTTTATCATTAATGTGTGAATGTATTTTTATGCTTGAATCTCATGCTTACAACAACCTGTTCCATGTAGTAACACTCACCTCATCCTGTTCTATGAACCCATTCACCTGCTGAAATCTTTGTAAGAGTCCCACGTTCCACGATGTTAACCAGCACATTGCATCATTAGAATTTCTTGATGGTCATGCAAAAAAGAAAATCAGACTTGTCTTAAATTTTTTTTGATGTTATAATATTAACTGATTAGGCTAATTTAAAGTAAAATATTAAAATGTGTTTAGCCACATTTATTGTATTTGCTCATTTATAGTGTGCTAAAAATCCACAGAACTCTTGTTTTTTTTAAATGGGTAAATGCATGTATTTTTATTATTTTTTTTATTACAATGTTAAAAAAACAACAAAGCTTAACATATAAGAATAAATGTCACCAAATCATGGACCAGCCCGTATGCTTGAGTTTTGTTCCTGGCTGATGCTCTGATCTAGCTGTAGGTCAGTTTAATATGAGAGCCACACACATATAAGAAAGCAGCAGCATGTGACTGAATCGAATTTTTTATCTACCTGTATTATTCTGTCATGCCTCTGAAACTGCATTTGAAATGACTGCGGCTTTAAAGATGACCACACTCTTCAGGAGACACTTTCCGCTGCCGAGTGTGAGTGGTGTCTCTCGCAGGCTAATGGGAGAAGAGCTGCCCCCGTCCTAAAAAAAAAAAAAAAAAAACACCTCAGGTACTGCAACTCTGAATTGGAACCACATAAATTAAGGGCACAATTACCCATGTAAGTCAATTAAGGTGCATATTAATTACCTTGAATGAATGTCCATGGGGGCTTCAGAGGGGAAAACGAGCACTGAAGAAGGTCTAATTAGCATGATGTAATCTGGAGGTACAAAAGGCACACAGTCTTTTCAGTAATCAAAAGAAGACTTGTGAACGAGCAGCAGTGGCACCGCAGTGCGGTGGCCAGGAAAAGTAATAAAGTTTTAGTGTTAGTGCTTTCTGCTCAGCAGTAGCTGGAGTGGGTATAGGCCTTTAGAGATCAAGTTCTTGGGAAAATGAGAAGCAGAATCTGACAAATGACCATTCTAGTGCATTTTCTTCTTTTTCTGTATGGGTATTAGAAAAGTGAATGTGTGTCTTCTACTGATGCTTGCTTGTTTGACTCAGAGCAAAAACACGTATATGTATATTATGTTAACAAATTCCTAGCATTCTCAGTAGGCATGTGGCCTTCTGGCATGTTGAAGTACTTATGTGTTTACAGCTTTAGTCCACAAGGATGAATAACTGCAATATCTTGCAGTTGGAAATTGATGGACATGACATACAGGGTGGGCCATTTATATATATATACATCTTAATAAAATGGGACTGGTTGGTGATATTAACGTCCTGTTTGTGGCACATTAGTATATGTGAGGGGGCAAACTTTTCAAGATGGGTGGTGACCATGGTGGCCATTTGGAAGTCGGCCAACTTGGATCCAACTTTTGTTTTTTTCAATAGGAAGAGGGTCATGTGACACATCAAACTTATTGGGAATTTCACAAGGAAAACAATGGTGTGCTTGGTTTTAACGTAACTTTATTCTTTCATGAGTTATTTACAAGTTTCTCTTTGTTCACAGCCATTGACATGTCGAAGAGGTTAACACGTGATGAGCGGATCGAAATTGTGTTGATATCTGGTGAACGCAGTAACCGGGTCATTGCAGCAGATTTCAATGCAAGACACCCTACGAGACCACCCATCTCCCATGCTACAGTTAGCAAACTGCTTGCTAAGTTTCGTGAAACTGGTTCAGTGTTGGATTTGCCAAAATGTGGACGCATGAAAACTGTCACTAATGAACAAACATCAGTGGCTGTCCTAGCTTCATTCAGCAAGAGCCCACAGCGTAGCACTCGCCGCATGTCACTGGAGAGCGGCATTAGTCGAACATCCATTCGGCGGATATTAGCTACTCACAAATGGCACCCTTACAAACTCCAGCATCTGAGATGCTCTACTGCAGCATCTCAACGAGGATGACCCAGATCAGCGCACACAATTTGCAGAATGGGCAAAAAAAAATTGGAACAGGACCCTCAGTTCACGCAGAAGATTTTGTTCAGTGATAAGGCAAACTTTTATGTGAATGGTGAAGTTAACAAACAAAACCACCGCTATTGGTCTGACACTAACCCACATTGGATAGATCCCTCCAAGACTGTTGGAACAAAAAAAGTGATGGTATGGTGTGGTATATGGGGTACAAAGATAGTGGGGCCATTCTTCATCAATGGAAACCTCAAGGCCACTGGATATTTGAAATTGCTACATGATGATGTGTTTCCCTCTTTATGCACTGAAGCTGGCACGTTCCCTGGGTTTTTCCAGCAAGATGGTGCACCACCACATTATGGGTGTCAGGTCCGAGCATTCCTAGATGAACAGTTTCCTGAAAAGTGGATTGGTCGTCGTGGGCCAGTTGAATGGCCCCCAAGGTCTCCCGATCTGACCCCCTTAGACTTTTATCTTTGGGGTCATCTGAAGGCAATTGTCTATGGTGTGACGATACGAGATGTGCAGCACCTGAAACTACGGATACTGGAAGCCTGTGCTGGCATTTCTCCTGCGGTGTTGCTATCAGTGTGTGAAGAGTGGGAGAAGAGGGTTGCATTGACAATCCATCACAATGGGCAGCACATTGAACACATTTTATAAGTGGTCAGAAACTTGTAAATAACTCATGAAAGAATAAGACCAAGCACACCATTGTTTTTCTTGTGAAATTCCCAATAAGTCTGATGTGTCACATGACCCTCTTCCTATTGAAAAAAACAAAAGTTGGATCCAAGATGGCCGACTTCCAAATGGCCACCATGGTCACCACCCATCTTGAAAAGTTTGCCCCCTCACATATACTAATGTGCCACAAACAGGACGTTAATATCACCAACCATTCCCATTTTATTAAGATGTATCCATATAAATGGCCCACCCTGTACAATCTATCTTCTTTTCCCTCAATGTTAGCTCAGGAACACTTTGGGCCCTTGAGCACAGACCTTATACTCTACTACTCCGGTGCATTGTTCAAAACCTGACTTATTTTTTTGCCCTCAAATATTACAAAAAAAAAAAAAAAGTCCAATCATGAAATGCTGAACTATCCATATAAAACGGATATTCAGCCATGTCAACCATTTAGCTTACCCCTGCTGCTACTACTGATGCTTTACACGCAGCAGGGAGTCTCTGCGAAACACAGAACCACAGGATTTTGCCTAGATATAAGTACATTAAAGTAAATGATTTTTATGTCAAGAAATCAGGAACAAACACCCTGTTTTTTTTCATGTGCATGTTGCAGATCCAAAGTTTGTGGTGACACTGAATTAATATAAATTACATACTGTATTGCATAAGGGATATCTTATATATATATATATATATATATATATATTATAAACACTCATTCTCCCCTTTTCTTTCTGTCTGTTTAAATTAAATGAAGATTAAAAAAAGAAAAGAAAAGAAAGCGCACAATTTCTCTTGTGGTTGAAAAAGTATTAACTAATACAAAACACTCAGGACTCTGGAGACTATTTCCATAAAAGATAAATAAAGTCTCTTACAAAAGAATTCATCTATCAACTACAGTAATATAAATCTTAGATTATGTAAAGAGTTCATCAAATAAATCCCTATAAACTGGCACTGCTGTTAAAGCTGCGATTATGTAAAATTAATTCAACACCATTTTTTTTTTTAATCAAGCGTATTTCTGAGAATTATTTGTCCTGTTAAAAATAATTGCCACAAGGCATAAGATGTGTATTTGATGTGCAGTACCGTAAGGCCAAAGCACAGTCTGTTGCCTCCCCTCCAGTAGCTGCAGTATGACTATTAAAATGCAGTTGGCTATGTGCACAATCAATCTCAATCTCCACACTACCCCTAGGGTTCACCTACCAGAGCATTCACCCACCTGAGTCTACCCTACAAATCATACGCTCTACTCTGCAGGATCACTCCCCAGTCCTCACCATCATTTGTTCTCCTATAAAACTAATTGAGGTAATGGAACGGTGTGTATGAATATAAGCGTTATAATATGAGAGCTGAGAAATAGGTCTGCTGCTCTGCCAATGAGACCTTTGAAACCAAATGACCTTGCAAGCAGTGCATGGATTAACACGAGAATCAGCAGGAATATCATTTAATAAATCCGATCTGAGGAGAGAACAATGAGCTGCGTTACCTGGAGAGTACACACACACACACACACACACACACACACACACACACACACACACACACACACACACACACACACACACACACACACACACACACACACGCACACACACAGGGCTCTCACTGTGATGGTTTAGTGATGAAAACCCTCACTGGCAGCGCTGTCATCCGCAATGTCCATAGAGCAAATCACATGAAAGCAGATGATGCAGAAACGCTTTACCTAGAGAGAGAGAGAGAGAGAGATAGATAGATAGGTCTATAAACAACAATGATCAACACAGCAATAGAGATAACAAACTCCTATTTCAACAGCATTGTGCCAAAAGAACACAACCGTGTAACCCTGAGACATCCTTTTACTGGACGTCCATTAAAGTGTCATTGAGGTCCAGAAGGTATGAATGTTCCATCATATTCCTAATGGTTCTCAGACTAGGTTTCTTAACTTGTTGGTCTTCAAAGTCATTTTTTCTTCTTTTTTTTGCACAAATACATGTGCAGATGTTTGTTTATTCCCTCTTTCTCTGCTCCAGACAACCAACGATCCCTGGATCTTCACCTTCAATATATCAATGCATGCTGCACTTATTAAGTTTGTCCCGAGTACCTGCTTCATATCCCTCTTGCGCTCACCCTGTTTCATCACGCATTATTTACTGTCGAACTTTTACACAGTTACTGCAACTAAGCTGCAATATGCTCATAAAAGTTGAGGGGGAGTCACACAATTATCCATAAACACAACACACAATCTCCATATTTAGCTTTTAACCTTTACTATTGGCATTTCATATTTTTACTTTAATTCCTATTTGCTGCCATTTTGTTGTGACACAGAGGTGTGATCATGGACGTGTGGAAAAAAAGTGTATCAGAAAGGGCACCTCATTGCTTTGTTCTCTATATTTACAGACCAGGTTAATGAGATAAGGTTTTGCCAAAGATAAAAAATAACCTCCCCAGATGCAAGAAACAACACCCGGTTTCACTGATGCGGAAACCATATTAAAAGCTTTCATTGTTTATGGATGTAGCAGAGGGTGTCATGGTTAAGTAAAGCACAGAGGGACATCTGGAGCCCATATAGCCCCACACGCATCCCTAAAAAGAGAGGAACCATCTGAAGCCTGAAAGCCTTTGCATATTAAACGGCAATTCCAATTATGTCACCAGGGAAGACCGCGTTTTGGTGCAGGGTACTTGATTATCCATCTATCCATCCATTACCTACACTGCTTGCCCTCTGTCTGGAGCCTCTCCCGGGGAACCTGGACAGAAGGCAATGTACACCCCTGGATGGCGTGCCAACCCACTACAGAACACAAGGACATACACACATCCAATCATCCCTACTGGTAATTTCTAGGAAATCAATGAAGCACAAAGCGAACATGTAAAGTTCACGCACATAGGAGTATGATTCAAGAACCCCCAACCACAGAGGTGCGAGGTGACAGTATTAACCACTAAGCACCCATGCCTCCTGGCACAACACAACATTATCACCTACTTAGTAAACTTAAAACTTAAAGGTGGGGTACACCCTGGACAGGGTGCCAATCCATCTCAGGGCATACACCCATTAACACACTACAGGCAATTTGGAAATGAGAAGTAGACTAATCTGCATCTTCGGTCTGCGGGAGGAAACCAAAGTACCCAGAGGAAACTCACCAAGCTCCATGCACACGGAGATGGGAATCAAACCCAGACCCTGGAGGCGCAAAGTGACAATGCTAACCACTAAGTCATCATGCCGCCTGCTAATACACTATAAGAGTAATATTGATTTAGGCTTAATAGAATTTAATTGCCGAACAGATTAGACATTTATTTGTTTTCTCCTCTGTTGTGGAGCTATGAAATTTTATACAGCATTTACAGCATTGGTTTATCTTCATGGAATTTGTATGCTTTTCATCTGTATTTTTGACTTAATGAATATACCTGTTTAACCTTGATGTGTATAATTTTGACAAAACTGTGTATTGGTAAGATAATTCTGATGTGTTTTTCTGAACCTTAGGAATTAAAAAATCTGCAATATTGGATGAGAGACAGCTGACTTAGACTTTTGCTTGGCTTTTTTCACGTCTGTCTTTTATTTAATAATGTCTGATTAGGGTAAAGTGCTCGCCATATCATCCGGAGATCTCGAGTTCGATTCCCGGGTGATGTTTTAACCTTGCGCAGCTGGAGGTTGAGCCTAGAGAGAGCTGATTGGCCGAGCTCTCTCAGAGGGGAGGGATGAGAGGTACTTAGTGCTCCCATATTAATCACTGATCTACAGCCAATCAGAGGCGTAGGGTCTGTGAGCGCACGGAGGCGGAAGGAGCAGATAGCGTGCGTGAACGAGCAGTTCGAAAAAATTCGATCGGCTGGCGACACGTGGTGTGGAGGAAACACGTGATAGTCTTCGGCCCTCCCGACTGAGTGGTAGTAGTAGTAGTAGCCTTAATGTGGGAGCCCCCTAGTGACGGGGAGGAATTGGACACGACTAAATTAGGGAGAAAATCTGGGAAAAATCCCCCCCAAAAATGTCTGAATAAATTTCCTTTGTTTGATGTCATTGGTGAAGTCCAGACCAGTGTGCTAACAATGGCCAAATATTTGGGACACAACCCAAACCAGTATGTAGCATGCTAATGATGCTAATGGCGTCATTGCTATTTAGGCATCTGATTTAGTGCCTATTTACTCCCCTGTTTGATATATGATTGGATATATATAGTATAAATCCTGTGAAATTATCATGTGTGGTGAAGATGCAGCACAATTGACTTTACAAAATATTCATCCTTCAAAATTTTCTACCAGAGAGGGCAAAATCCGACATCCAGCAGCTTTAAGGTCAGAGTGTCTAACAGTACAGAGTTGCACTGTGTTTGACTCCTGCAGACCCAACCATCTGTGCCACTACTTCACGCCTGAGCAGCGTGATTCTCCTGACTTCACCCCCTTGTGGGATCGGCAAAATAAATGATGACCACCTGCGGTAAATCCTCAGGTGCAGTGATGAAATGCTTTAGAAAGCCAGGTACAATATGCTCATGAGTTTTATAATTCCACTCGTCCATCCATCCATCATTAATTCATTCATCCTTTTTACTTTTCCAGGCGGCGTCAAAGTAATGTTTTGATTATTTATTAATCATTTAACTGCTTGTATTGCTTGGTGTTTTGCTTCAGCCTTATAGTAATTATACTTGGGTATAATCGTATTTTAAAAAGTACCTCTTTCTTTCTTATCCTTTGTTCAGAGTGTTGAACATCCACTTAAATTTTTGGCCATATCTAGATTGGAATTAGTTTTGAATCACATTGCTTTCATCAACAAACACATTGATTTTGCACAACAAAACAGAAGTTTGAAATCAGATTCAAATCGGATTCCTAAAGATCCATCTCAGTCTGCACGCTCTACCACTCAAATCAGATTCACAAAGTGAGGTGGAAGTTCAAGTGCACACGATCATGTGATATGGACAAGTATCCATGGTTAAAAACCAAGTGTGAAAACGCTGGAAGAAATGGAGATGGAAATGGAGAACAGTAGTCCCTGGACGGAGGATGAAGTGAAATGTCTAAGAGCCCTTTGGAGGGGATGTGATATCTCCATTCTTAACCATTTTGTTGTTATGTCTGTCGATAGCAGTTGACTTCACACAATGCACATGCTACAGTTTAACGTTCCCCCTCCTCTGGAACTGTTACCACAGTGTTACTAAGCGATGCAGATAGCTTAACATGTATTGGCTGACAGTCTGAACTGAGCCAAATCCAATCTGATCAGGCTGAAATAACAGTGTGGACAGTGAGTGCTAAAGATTAGATTTGTCAAGCAACTTGGATTTGGCTGCAGTCTGAACAAGGCATTAGTTTGCTTCATGATTGATTGATGGATTGATGGATTGATTGATTGATTTTTCATTTTGTTTGTGTGTGTGAGAGAGAGAGAGAGAGAGCGAAAGAAATTTGAAATTATTGAATCCAGTCATTTAGACTCTAGTAATAAGTGGGAGGAACTTATCAACTCTGAGGTGTAACAACGAATCCATGCTAAAATTTGAGAACACACCTCAGCACATTTAATCTTAGTACTAAGCAGTCTAATGTATGAGTGAGATTAGTGGTGAGCTCTGTGAATTGACCATGAGTAGGCTGGCAAATCTGACAGGAGAAACAAGCAGAAGAAATAGGCCCGAGCGATGCAGTTTGCTTGATTGATATGCTTAAAGCAAGCATTAAAAATCTTTGTGGCTATGGCAATGATTACAGCACTCTTTATTTTTTTTTACCTCTTGGGGAAAATACTTGCCTATGTTGGGCTGTAATGCATGGAAAATTGGTTGCTTTGAGTTCATGCCTAAGGAGAATTGCTTCCATGCAGAGGTGGATGGATGCACCAAGGGAACATGCTGAGGATGGGATTACATGATTATTCAGGGTACTTGAGCATGCACATTCTCTGACAGACTCGATGAACCTGATGAAAGCTTTGCTTTTTTTTTCATTGCAAATGTCCTTGTCTGCTTTCACTCCAAAAATATATATTGTGCACTTGTCAAAAGATTTTGAACTGTGTGTTGTATAGTTTTGAACCCTGATATTATATTAAATGACATATTTGAATGTCAATGTTTTCTCATACCTCAAAACTATCATATTGAAAAAAAAAAAACAATTAGGTGAATATCATCATCACTCACTCATCATCTATGCCGCTTAATCCTGTATTCAGGGTCACGGGGGGCCTGGAGCCTATCCCAGGAGACTTAGGGCACATGGCAGGGTACACCCTGGACAGGGTGCCAATCCATCGCAGGGCACAGACACACACACACATACACTCACTCATTCACACACTACGGGCAATTTGGGAACGCCAATTAGCAATTAGGTGAATATGTAAATCAAAAAATGTTTTAAAAAGCTATTTTGCCATATTTGACAGATATATACTTAATACTAGGTTTATTCTCCAGGTTTATTAATAAAGCACATAATGAGTCTGGTTAGGATCTAGAAGTAAGTAGTGAATATATTACACAATAATAAAGGTTTCATTATTTATTATATGTTCTTTAATTGAAATAAACCAATGACACAAATAATTGTAATTAAACATTAATATGTTAACTTACCTAAACATTGTTTCAGACCAAGTACACCCCTTCATGGCAACAGTATTTCTGAATAGTAGTGGCCTTTTTGTTTTGGATAATGCTCTCTGTCACACACGCGCGCACACGCGCACACACAAAATACATTAAGAATGGTTCGAAGAACATGACAAAGTTCAAGGTGTTCAATTGGCCTTCACATTTCTCAGATCTCAATCCAACTGAGCATCTGTGAGATGTGCTGGAAAACAAGTCTAATCCATGAAAGCCCCATATCGCAACTTACAGCATTTTAATGATCTGCTGCTAACGTCTTGGTGCCAGATACCACAGCACACCTTTAAAGGTCTCATGGAGTCCATATCTCAGTGAGTCAGAGCTGCCTTGGTAACTCGATGGGAAAGTGGGAAAGTGGCACTAGGAGAAACAAGCAGGTGGTTTTAACCTCTTAAGACTCGAATAGCCTTATGTGAACATGACATTTTCCCCCAGCTATATTGTCTATATATCCATGTACGATATGAGGTCCATTCAAACTTCTTTTAGTTGAAGACATTAGGTTCATGGTTATTAGATGTTAATAAAGAAAAAGAGTGAGGAGAAAACCCAGTGTACACAACAATAAAGTCTGGGTCTCAGGACGTTATGTTATGGCTGAGTGTGTGTGTGTGTGTGTGTGTGTGTGTGTGTGTGTGTGTGTGTGTGTGTGTGTGTGTGTGTGTGTTTAATGTTTTTCTTTTTTTTTTAGTGATGCTACATGTATTATACTTGTTTAACAGGATACAGGCTGATCTTCCTTGCTAGCCTTTAACTACTTTTCAGCCAAAACGTGGTATTAGTGCTGAAAAGTGTTTCACATACATGAAAAAGTTAATTTTCAGATAGGATCATTTGACACCATTTTTCATAATACCTAATATTTCTCCCGATCCATGCTTCATTTTTTGTAAATATGCATACACATTTCAATTTTTATCAGATATAAAGAAACATTTGCTAAATACAATTTCATGTCCTTTTATGTAGTGTCTGTAACATTTTTGAAATCAAATCTTTCAGTGATATTAATTGTCATTCAGATGAAACTTGGCTAACTTGGCTTTAGATTTCACATAAAAAGTCATACAGTAAACTTGAGAAAAAGTGTATTATACTAAAATGCTAAATTGTTAAGATATTGCAACATGAGTATGACATGGTTACGGACTCTACAGATTTTTTTTGCTTTTGTAAGCTTTTACCAAAAAGCTAATTTTATACCAATTATACAATATAAATATTATCATATATCATATTATACCAACCTCAATTCGTTAAGGTAATATTATACCAATTTTCGTATCAATGTTCATAAAGAAATATGAATGATTTGCATTTGAAATTATTATAGTTTGAAGCGAGATAGTATACCGCTGAAAAATGACCATTTTTGTGGCACATCATCAAAAAGTTACCACCTTTAAGTAAGCAAGATCGGTCACTTCCATGTTGTGTAAACTTCAGAAGTAGCTTCTTTGGCACACACATTTCCTGTATAATATATATTATACAGGAATATACAGGGCTCAGATTGTAACCCTGAACTACAATCTATATGCAAACGGCCAAAATAAATTGGTGCTGATTTTAAAATCAGCACCAATTTATTTTGGCCGTTTGCATATACAGTTGTGGCCAAAAGTTTTGATAATTACACAAATATTAGTTTTCGCAAAGTTTGCTGCTAAACTGCTTTTAGATCTTTGTTTCAGTTGTTTCTGTGATGTACTGAAATATAATTACAAGCACTTCATACGTTTCAAAGGCTTTTATCGACAATTACATGACATTTCTGCAAAGAGTCAGTATTTGCAGTGTTGGCCCTTCTTTTTCAGGACCTCTGCAATTCGACTGGGCTGCTCTCAATCAGCTTCTGAGCCAAATCCTGACTGATAGCAACCCATTCTTTCATAATCACTTCTTGGAGTTTGTCAGAATTAGTGGAATTTTGTTTGTCCACCTGCCTCTTGAGGATTGACCACAAGTTCTCAATGGGATTAAGATCTGGGGAGTTTCCAGGCCATGGACCCAAAATTTCAACGTTTTGGTCCCCGAGCCACTTAGTTCTCACTTTTGCCTTATGGCACGGTGCTCCATCGTGCTGGAAAATGCATTGTTCTGCACCAAACTGTTGTTAGATTGTTGGAAGAAGTTGCTGTTGGAGGGTGTTTTGGTACCATTCTTTATTCATGGCTGTGTTTTTGGGCAAAATTGTGAGTGAGCCCACTCCCTTGGATGAGAAGCAACCCCACACATGAATGGTCTCAGGATGCTTTACTGTTGGCATGACACAGGACTGGTGGTAGCGCTCACCTTTTCTTCTCCAGACAAGCCTTTTTCAAGATGCCCCAAACAATTGGAAAGAGGCTTCATCCGAGAATATGACTTTGCCCCAGTCCTCAGCAGTCCATTCGCCATACTTTTTGCAGAAGATCAATCTGTCTCTGATGTTTTTTTGGAGAGAAGTGGCTTCTTTGCTGCCCTTCTTGACACCAGTCCATCTTCCAAAAGTCTTCGCCTCACTGTGCGTGCAGATGCGCTCACACCTGCCTGCTGCCATTCCTGAGCAAGCTCTGCACTGGTGGCACTCCGATCCCGCAGCTGAATCCTCTTTAGGAGACGATCCTTGCGCTTGCTGGACTTTCTTGGACGCCCTGAAGCGTTCTTAAGAATTGAAACTCTTTCCTTGAAGTTCTTGATGATCCTATAAATTGTTGATTTAGGTGCAATCTTAGTAGCCACAATATCCTTGCCTGTGAAGCCATTTTTATGCAACGCAATGATGGCTGCACGAGTTTCTTTGCAGGTCACCATGGCTAACAATGAAAGAACACTGAGTTCAAGCATCACCCTCCTTTTAACATGTCAAGTCTGCAATTCTAACCCAATCAGCCTGACATAATGATCTCCAGCCTTGTGCTCGTCAACATTCTCACCTGAGTTAACAAGACGATTACTGAAATAATCTCAGCAGGTCCTTTAATGACAGCAATGAAATGCAGTGGAAAGTTAAAGTTTCGGGATTAAGTTCATTTTCATGGCAAAGAAGGACTATGCAATTCATCTGATCACTCTTCATAACATTCTGGAGTATATGCAAATTGCTATTATAAAAACTTAAGCAGCAACTTTTCCAATTTCCAGTATTTATGTAATTCTCAAAACTTTTGGCCACGACTGTAGATTGTAGTTCAGGGCTTAATAACAGATTTCCTTATCCTGACATGCTACTTCAAACATTGCTACCTGGTAAAAAGAAGCAAAAGAAGAGGTTCATTAATGAAGGTAGCAAGAGCTGTGTCGCACTTCTTCTCATAAGAGGTGAGAAAGGTTAAAAGTCACATCCTCAGAGAGAACCTGAAACATAGCAGAATGTCTTTTGCTCTTTGTGTGTTATACAGAGTGGAACAAAATAACTGAAATAATAGATTAAAAGACTGCTCTCATCTATCTCCCCTCTGCAGTGTGTTTGATCCTGAAGGACCTCACACTGGGGGATCTGTCACTATTGTTTTCCATCTTTGATGTGCAGCATCTTTGTTCCCATGACTGGAAGCTGCTACGTTATGTGGCTAAGTGCCAGTAAACTCAGCCTTGAGAGACTCTGCATCTGAATCCCAGCCACTAATCCTTCACAACCACAAGCTGACAACCAACACAAACTCTGCTCATGTTTCAGCCTGTTTCCTTCAACCTCAATGCGTTTTTTTTTCAGCTCTTCCACTTGTCATGAGATACTGTAATCATTTATTCTCGGGATGCAAAAATCCATATTTGATGCTAAACTCTGCTGACATGACATAAAACAACATCCAGTGTCGAGGCTACGCTTCCTTTCTCGTCCGCCTTATTCACCTAGGCGCGCGTGTACGGCCGCGTGCGTCTTTCACCACTTCAGACATGGTGATGGAAAGTTCCCGAATGGCAATGTCATGACTGATCATCGTTCGTACTATTTTAGCCGCTTGTTGCTAAGGTTACCAAATAGAAATGGCTCAGCAAACGTTAGCTTTGCCATAAATGAGCATCTAACGTGTCAATCTGGACTTTCTGGTAATTGCCATGCATCGTCATAAATATCAAGCCGCCAGTCCGATGTGTCAAGCCATGACTCCATATTAATTAAGAGAAATACAGGAGGAGTGGGAGTGTGTGCCAAAAAGTGATGCTATGAATTAATGAAGTGTGTGTGGGTTTTTTGTTGTTTGTTTGTTTTTGGATGATCTCCGAGTTCTACCTCTCTACTCTCACTCTGACACACATTTCAAAACGTACAGTACCTCATCTAAAGAAGGTTCTCGAGCATCGGTATTTAACTGATCCTCGCGCAGCTGTAAACTGGCACACGCGGCAAGACAGGACGAGTTGTAAGCACACGTGCCCTAAAAATATATACATCTGTCACAAATATGCAAATACCGTCGATAGATGCATTCAGGAAATACCATTCTTTTTCAGAGTATGTGATCCCCCCCCTCCCCCCATTATACCCCTTGATAAGTACTGTATAATTAAACGAGTAACCTATTTAATTATGAAGCTATCAGAGGGACTCCATTTTTTAAACTTTGTTCATGTTCTTCAAAACTCAATTGTTTTTTTATTTTTTTATTTTAAAAACAGATTTACAGATTATAAGCGGCATATAAGGGACTGTGATCATTTAAAATGAGTGCACAAATTGTGCTTTGACTCATAGGCGATGAAGAAGACCACTGTGTGCACATAATTCAGGGCAATTTCTTCCCAGTTTTAATAACCGCGCCGACTGATTCTAATCTGCATGCTCAGGTTAGTTAGTCAAGCGCTTTGTAATAAAATACTAAATACACACATTAAGATGTTTTTTTTATTATTTTTTTTATCAGATTGCATGCACTGTGGGAAGATGATGCTACTACATTTGTACCCCTACTGATTTAAGCAGAGCACAGTTTGTGGTCTGCTTTGCTTTGATTGCCACCATTAATCATGAAATATGTCCAGATCACTGTCACTTTGTTTAGTCTGTTCGTTATTTCCACAACATACACTACGCTCGCATCACGAAACCTAAGCATAAGAGCGTTTATCCAATATCTCACACTGAGATTGCGATACAAGAAGAATGATTATTAGACGTTTTTACTCGTTTTAAGCTTGAAAAATCCGTGCTCTATTGGCAGACACTTTCTAAAATATATTATCAGAAAGAACCTGCCAAGAAAACACCACCATTTCAAGCTTAAATTGGAAAAAGATGGCTTGGTGTCACACACTGGTATATGCAGGCTGCATGAATTGTGGCAATATGATTGATTATGATTGGCTGGTGCAGATGGTGAAGTGGTGGTGGAGCTATTCATATGATTATATAATGATGCACAGTATTGTGTATATGCTGTTTGATGGAGGCAGTTGTTTGATGCCATTGTGTGTAAAAAAAAAAAAAAAAAAAAGAGGGGGTTTTCCCCCCACATTTAGCTGAGAACATTGAGCGGCTCTCTGAATGCAAGCCTTCTGCTACATGTCTGCGGCCCGGTATCAAACAAATCCATGACTTTGTACAGGTAAAATTCTGTAGTTGAGCCACTAAGCCTAATTTTGAAGGTCATTTTATAGTACGTAAATGAACAAGATGTGTATTGCACTGCGTCTCACTTATTGTACAAGTCCTTTGAGACGAAATGATTTGCCAGTTGAAAAGTGACTGCTGTAAGTACTGTATATGGTGCTTTCATAATTTCATAAACTCTGATTGTTACATTTTGTGATTTGCTTTCATATTGATAAAGAACTCTTTGCTCTAAATGGCAGATCCACAGTGACAACTGCATCTGCTACAGTTTCACAGTGGGACTGAGCAATTGGCAACACACACCATCTGTGACAGAAAGACCAGTGACAGCAGTGAAGGCTTCATGTCTATTGTCTTTCTCACTGACTGATTCGACAAAAGAAAGTTACTGCCTCGTTTTTGGAAGACAAGGCTCAGAGAGGCTCAGATTGTTGGGAAGAAATTCCAAAAAGGAAATATATGTCATATCTATACATCTCCGGATATATGAAAGAACGTTTTTTTTTTTTATGTTTTATGTATGTAAAGTAAAAAGGAGTAATTAGGAATAAAAAGACCAGAGCAGAATACATTCTCGTACTCTTTCAAGATTGTTCTACTAAACAACCATGTGCTTCCCTAAGTAGTGGACAAACAATATGAAGTAATACCAAGTAACTGATACTTACAAATAAGGAAATTAGACTATTAAAAGCTATCAAACCCATCTCGATCTCATGGGTTCCTCTGTCTGAAATAGCAGTGGTTAAGGGTTAAACACTTCTGTAGTTAAAATTGTGAAAGCAAATGCGACATGTTAGTTAAGAAACTAAAGCTGAAAAAAATAAATAAATATATATATATATATATATATATATATATATATATATATATATATATATATATATACACACACACGCACCTGGACAAAATTGTTGGTACCCTTCGGTCAATGAAAGAAAAACTCACAATGGTCACAGAAATAACTTTAATCTGACAAAAGTAATAATTTTAAAAAATTCTATGAATGTTAACCAATGAAAGTCAGACATTGCTTTTCAACCATGCTTCAACGGAATTATAAAAAAAAATAAACTCATGGAACAGGCCTGGACAAAAATGATGGTACCCCTAGAAAATACTGAAAATAATGTGACCAAAGGGACATGTTAATTCAAGGTGTGTCCACTAATTAGCATCACTGGTGTCTACAATCTTGTAATCAGTCAGTGGGCCTATATATAGGGCTGCAGGTAGTCACTGTGTTGTTTGGTGACATGGTATGTACCACACTCAACATGGACCAGAGGAAGCGAAGGAAAGAGTTGTCTCAGGAGATTCGAAAGAAAATTATAGACAAGCATGTTAAAGGTAAAGGCTATAAGACCATCTCCAAGCAGCTAGATGTTCCTGTGACTACAGTTGCACATATTATTCAGAAATTTAAGATCCATGGGACTGTAGCCAACCTCCCTGGACGTGGCCGCAGGAGGAAGATTGATGACAAATCAAAGAGACGGATAATCCGAATGGTAACAAAAGAGCCCAGACTTCTAAAGAGATCCAAGGTGAACTTCATGTTCAAGGAACATCAGTGTCAGATCGCTCCATCCGTCGTTGTTTGAGCCAAAGTGGACTACATGGGAGACGACCAAGGAGGACACCATTGTTGAAAACAAATCATAAAAAAGCCAGACTGGAATATGCCAAACTACATGTTGACAAGCCACAAAGCTTCTGGGAGAATGTCCTATGGACAGATGAGACAAAAATGGAACTTTTTGCCAAGGCACATCAGCTCTATGTTCACAGACGGAAAAATGAAGCATATGAAGAAAAGAACACTGTCCCTACTGTGAAACATGGAGGAGGCTCTGTTATGTTCTGGGGCTGCTTTGCTGCATCTGGCACAGGGTGTCTTGAATCTGTGCAGGGTGCAATGAAATCTCAAGACTATCAAGGGATTCTAGAGAGAAATGTGCTGGCCAGTGTCAGAAAGCTGGGTCTCAGTCGCAGGTCATGGGTCTTGCAACAGGACAATGACCCAAAACACACAGCTAAAAACACCCAAGAATGGCTAAGAGGAAAACATTGGACTATTCTAAAGTGGCCTTCTATGAGCCCTGACCTCAATCCTATTGAGCATCTTTGGAAGGAGCTGAAACATGCTGTCTGGAAAAGGCACCCTTTAAACCGGAAACAACTGGAGCAGCTTGCTCATGAGGAGTGGGCCAAAATACCTGCAGAGAGGTGCAGAAGTCTCATTGACAGTTACAGGAATCGTTTGATTGCAGTGATTGCCTCAAAAGGTTGTGCAACAAACTATTACGTTAGGGGTACCATCATTTTTGCCCAGGCCTGTTCCATGAACTTCAATGAGTTCATTTGTTTTAATAATTCCGTTGAAGCATGGTTGAAAAGCAATGTCTGACTTTCATTGGTTAACATTCATAGAATTCTTATTTATTATTACTTTTGTCAGATTAAAGTTATTTCTGTGACCATTGTGAGTTTTTCTTTCATTGACCGAAGGGTACCAACAATTTTGTCCACGTGTGTATATAGGACATTATATATAGGACATTCAAGGATCCAAAACAAACTTTAAAATCCACTATGACATCCATCAAGAAGCGCAAGCTGAAGCTTTTGGAATGACCATCTCAGTATCCTGATTTGAACATAATTAAAAATACATAAGTAGTTCGACACACTCTACATGATTTAGTAGGGCAATCAAATTCTTGCATATGCCACAATTACTAATTCTTGGTCTAATTCTTAATCAAAGTGTCTGTGCATTATTTAAAAAAAAAACGTTTTCCAAGAATGTATAAATCTTTTTTTTTTTTTTTTTACTATGTCGGAGTGCCAAAACATTTACATACGATGGTAAATTAGAGCACGCGTCAACCAGCGTTCAGTATGGTTTATGTGCAGGATGTTCTGTACAGGATTTAGAATCACTCATGATATGATTTCATCATCAGTACCCTTAAATACACATATGGACAAAATTGTTGGTACCCTTCGGTCAATGAAAGAAAAACAATGGTCACATAAATAACTTTAATCTGACAAAAGTAATGATTTTAAAAAATTCTATGAATATTAACCAATGAAAGTCAGACATTGCTTTTCAACCATGCTTCAACAGAATTATTTAAAATAATAAACTCATGGAACAGGCCTGGACAAAAATGATGGTACCCCTAGAAAATACTGAAAATAATGTGACCAAAGGGACATGTTAATTCAAGGTGTGTCCACTAATTAGCATCACTGGTGTCTACAATCTTGTAATCAGTCAGTGGGCCTATATATAGGGCTCCAGGTAGTCACTGTGTGGTTTGGTGACATGGTATGTACCACACTCAACATGGACCAGAGGAAGCGAAGAAAAGAGTTGTCTCAGGAGATTCGAAAGAAAATTATAGACAAGTATGTTAAAGGTAAAGGCTATAAGACCTTTTCCAAGCAGCTAGATTTTCCTGTGACTACAGTTGCACATATTATTCAGAAATTAAAGATCAATGGGACTGTAGCCAACCTCCCTGGACGTGGCCGCAGGAGGAAAATTGATGACAAATCAAAGAGGCGGATAATCCGAATGGTAACAAAAGAGCCCAGAAAGACTTCTAAAGATATCCAAGGTGAACTTCATGCTCAAGGAACATCAGTGTCGGATCGCACCATCCATCGTTGTTTGAGCCAAAGTGGACTACATGGGAGACGACCAAGGAGGACACCATTGTTGAAAACAAATCATAAAAAAGCCAGACTGGAATATGCCAAACTACATGTTGACAAGCCACAAAACTTCTGGGAGAATGTCCTATGGACAGATGAGACAAAAATGGAACTTTTTGCCAAGGCACATCAGCTCTATGTTCACAGACGGAAAAATGAAGCATATCTAGAAAAGAACACTGTCCCTACTGTGAAACATGGAGGAGGCTCTGTTATGTTCTGGGGCTGCTTTGCTGCATCTGGCACAGGGTGTCTTGAATCTGTGCAGGGTGCAATGAAATCTCAAGACTATCAAGGGATTCTAGAGAGAAATGTGCTGGCCAGTGTCAGAAAGCTGGGTCTCAGTCGCAGGTCATGGGTCTTGCAACAGGACAATGACCCAAAACACACAGCTAAAAACACCCAAGAATGGCTAAGAGGAAAACATTGGACTATTCTAAAGTGGCCTTCTATGAGCCCTGACCTCAATCCTATTGAGCATCTTTGGAAGGAGCTGAAACATGCTGTCTGGAAAAGGCACCCTTCAAACCGGAAACAACTGGAGCAGCTTGCTCATGAGGAGTGGGCCAAAATACCTTCAGAGAGGTGCAGAAGTCTCATTGACAGTTACAGGAATCGTTTGATTGCAGTGATTGCCTCAAAAGGTTGTGCAACAAACTATTAAGTTAGGGGTACCATCATTTTTGTCCAGGCCTGTTCCATGAGTTAATTTTTTTTTATAATTCCGTTGAAGCATGGTTGAAAAGCAATGTCTGACTTTCATTGGTTAACATTCATAGAATTCTTATTTATTATTACTTTTGTCAGATTAAAGTTATTTCTGTGACCATTGTGAGTTTTTCTTTCATTGACGAGGGGTACCAACAATTTTGTCCACGCCTTCGAGATCTCCGACCAGGAGCGGCAAGAGACAGGCAGGGAAAGAAGGAGAGAGAAGAGAAGTGGGAGAGTGTATACTATTGCTGTCAGATACAGGGAATTAATTCTACAGGATAGAAGATTATAATGCTATTACTTGTGACCTACTTGCACCCATTTCTGTTGAAAACAGGTGTTCATAATATTTTCAAATTGATTTTAGATCTCTTTACACATATACACTCACCAGCCACTTCATTAGGTATACCTGTTCAAATGTTTGTTAATACAAAGATCTAATCATCCAATCACATGGTAGCAACTCATTAGGCATGTAAACTTGGTCAAGACAATCCATGAAGTTCAAACCGAGCATCAGAATGGCTAAGATACTGTAGGTCATTTAAGAGACTTTAAACATGGCATGGTTGTTGTTGGTGCCAGACGGGCTGGTCTGAGTATTTCCGAAACTACTGATCTGCTGGCATTTTGAACCACCTTTAGGGTTTACAGAGAAAAGTCTGTAAGTGAGTTATTTGCGTGAAAATGCCTTGCTTATGCCAGAAGTCAGAGGTCAGAATAGACAGCCTGGTTCGAGCCGATAGAAAGGCAACAGTAATTAAAATAACATCTCGTTACAATCGAGCTATGCTGAAGAGCATCTCTGAATATCACATGTCAAACCTTAAAGCAAATGGGCTACAGCAGCAGAAGACCACACCGGGAGTCCTGTAGTCCTGTAAGCTAAGAACAGAAAACTAAGTCAAACTACAATTCGCCTGGGCTCACCAAAATTGATAGAAGATCTGAAAAACATTGCCTGGTCTGATGAATCTCAATTTATGCTGTGACATTTATATGGTGAGGTCAGAATTTGACATAAACCACAGGAAAGCATGAATCCATCCTGGCTTGTATAAACGGTTCTGGCTGGTGGTGGTAATGTAATGGTGTGGGGGATATTTGCTTGGTACATTTCTGGCCACTTAAGCATCATTTAAATGCCACAGCCTACCTGAGCATTGTTGCTGAGCATGCCCATCTCTTTATGACCACAACGTAGTGCACCATGTCACAAAGCAAAAATCATCTCAAACTGGTTCCATGTACATGATAAGGAGTTCACTGTATTCAAATACAGCCAGATCAGAATTGCCAGGTCTCAACCCAATAGAGCATCTTTGGAAGGGGTGGCACGGGATGTGAATCGCGGATGTGCGGCCGACAAATCTGCAGCAACTGAGTGATGCTCTCATGCTCCCAATATGGACCAAAATCTCTATGGAATTTTTCCAGCACCTTGCAGAAGGCAGTGCAACCCAGTACTAATGGAGTCATCGCTGAGTGTATACACGTCCAAGAGTTTTTTTTCCAGATCAGCCATTGAGGAGTTGCATAAGTTAGTGCACTCCTAGTACTGGTCCCATGCCTGGATAAATTGGGGAGGATTGCATCAGGATGATCATACAGCATAAACACATCATTTGCCACACCATATACATTCAATTACATTTTATTTGTATAGCGCTTTTCACAATGGTCATTGTCTCAAAATGATCAGACTGTCCCTGATGTAGTCCCTGGTAGGCTGCTTGAAGTCCAATATAACAGATGATGATGTGTTTAAGTTATTATGGAGTCCAGTGCATTATTAGAGGCTCAGGTACAAAACAGCAGGAAATTCCAGTCTTGAATTATTGTGCGACTGCAGTCACAAGCACTCCAAGAACAGCTGTCTGCATCAGCCACGACCAGGACCGTCTTCATGGGAAAATTAAACCGTCCCCACACGCATCCGAAATAGACCACAAGGGGCCTTCATGCAACGAGATCTCCGACCAGGAGCGGCAAGAGAGAGACAGGGAAAGAGGGAGAGAGAAGAGAAAAGAAGAGAAAAGACAGATAACATTTGTCATAGTCACATAATGAAAAAGGTGAATGTACAGTATATACTGTATGTACATCTGTGATCCTGTCTGATCCTGACAGTCTGAAAAAAACCTCATGTATCATATAATAAGTATTTAAACATACAAGAGTGGTGATAATTAAGTAATTAAACAGCGATGCATTAATTGGATTAAACACAAAACCACAACTAGACATTTTTACAAAGGCTTTAGGGAATTTTATGTCTAGAAGTAGAACATGTACATTATCGATTGCGTATAAACAAGAAAAACAGTTCACACAGTGAGTCTCATTTTAGAATGAAAAATCAATCGGCGCATCTTTCTGAGAAGTCCTAGGTGTGCAGTGTACAGTAAACACTCAATGAATGTCCTTGGTTACTAAAGGTTTATGTCCCATTAATATACTGTATAGAGGAGAACAACTCATAATGCCCCATCGCTTTACGACGAATGGTTTCACAAAGCGAATTCAATATCCTGATCTGATTTAGTTTGGAGAGAGGAATAAAGCGGAGAAAACATATGCAGCATAACTAAGAATGTCTTGAGGTATCTGGGTCATCGCCTTTTTACAATTTTATATCGCCACCAGTTCATTTTGATTGGTGATAGCTGGACCTAATAGATCATCATGAGTCAACAGTAAATGACTGAATATCAACAGTAAACGCCTCCTGGGGATTTAAAAAAAAAAGTGAAAGGAAAGAACCAAAAATATGTAAACAGTAGCAAAGTGATGGTTTTAATAATTGGGTGATGTGCTGCCTTAAATACATTATATGTCTCTGCTGAACTGCAAAATTAATGCATGCACACCATCATACACTTCACATTTAGCAGCGGCGAAGGATGGAGCTGGAGACTAATGACCAATTGATTTAAAGCGGCAGCCGAGGCGCACTGGTGTCAGCGAGTGGGAATGTGTGGAACTCAGATGGATTATTACTAATAGAATGCAGCCTTAGGTCAAAGAATCTTTGAAACACACACACAGATATATATACACTGTATATATTGTATATATCCGTAATTTACAGTAAGTCGCAGCTCCTATCAGCCATTGTTTTGCTTCGTTTTACAGCTTATATTAGAATAACTGTTACACAAATAAAGGTTCAACATTTACACTTGATGTGTCAGGGCAAATTAATGATCGCACTGAGCTACTTCCTGCCCACAATTAACACTGAACAGTGTGAGTCAGCCTCATAATCAATGCACATACACAGTGCACATCTCCACACAGAAATCCAAGGTAACGCCGTTCATACAGAATCACATTAAAGGCTTCTTCTGTTCAAAGCTGATTAA
This sequence comes from Clarias fuscus, assembly GCA_030347435.1. Taxonomy (NCBI): domain Eukaryota; kingdom Metazoa; phylum Chordata; class Actinopteri; order Siluriformes; family Clariidae; genus Clarias; species Clarias fuscus. Next base: position 28,310,746 of record CM059207.1, on the reverse strand, counting down.
ACGCTGAGACGCTTTAAAAAGACTGAGTAGTTTGAATCACGGTGACGTCTGCATAAGAATCTTCTCCTCCAGATATGCATATCTCTTCAGGAGAGGCCCGTAGACCTACGGAGACGTGAAATAAGATGTCACTCATATTGCAAAGGCATACTTTATAATTGTCAGGTATGTCAGTGTTGTGATTTTCATTATCTCGAGACAAGAAATTGAATTCGAAGGGACGAACAAAAACAATTTTTTGGACCATAGACAGGAACTGACTGAAATAAGTCTAGAATATGTTTTTTAAGTGTGCAATAAAACAACATTCATTTGAATTATGTTTAATGAACAACAAAAACCATGAAACAAGTTATCTGCGTCATTCATGATCCTTTTCGACCATGTTTCTTCCGCAAAGTTGATAGTTAACCACTTACCTTTCAGGTTTGAAAAACTGAAAAGGGCTCAATTTGCTAGAGAGCACAAAGATTGGACTTTTGAGCACTGGAAAAAGGTCATGTGGTCCGATGAGTCCAGATTGACTCTATTTCAGATCAATCAAGGGAAAGAAGGGATGCACATGATGCAATACCCCCATCTTGCATAGTGGCCACTGTACAGGCCTCTGGAGGCAGTGTTATGATCTGGGGTTGATTCTGTTGGTCAGGTCTAGGCTCAGCAACGTTATGTGACAATAAAATGGAGTCAGCAGGCTACCTGAATGTATTGAATGACCAGGTTATCACATCAATCAGCCTGAGGAATCCCACACATGGATTAGCCTCCATAGAGTCCTGACCTGTAAGTCTTTAGGATGTGCTGGAGAAGACAGATTGGTTCGACTCTCCTGTCTTGGCCAAAAATTTATGCAACTGAGAATGGAACACTGCTATGGTGAGGGTATGCAGTAAGCAAAGCAAAAATTGTTCCAAACAAATATTAGTGTGTGCGAGTTATTCATTTATTTTGGCCAGAAATAGAGAAATAGCTAAACTCTTTTTTGTAATAAATAGGATATTGACTATATGAAGACTTACACTGGATTACAAATTAATGTTAACTCGTACTTTTCAATTGAAGTCATCTGTAGCTCTGTTTTATTCTCACCTTAAAGAAATATGGGACTGTATGCCCTGTACATTTGAGGTGCAAGATCAATTAGAGTATTTTAATTAGATTTCACACCGATAAAAACAGCAGTAAGTAACCACCATCTGCCTGGAATAGACAATATTTCAGTGTTTTTAATTATCCCGTATTTAAAGCAGAACATTCGAGGAAAAGAACAGCCTTGAGTTGTTTAATTAAAAAAAAAAAAAAAAAATCCAACCTTATGTTAAAAACTCTGAGTTTGTTTATCAGATTCAATTCAAACCCATCATCAAATAATGAAAAAAATATCAAAAGGAAACCTTTGACTTCAGGAATCCACACGTGCTATATTAAAACCTTCAAACAGCAGCCTGATTAATACAACACAACCATGATAAGTAGAAAATAAATAAGACAAATTACATTTTTCCTCATGCAAGCCATGCCTGAAGAAAGGGATCCATTATTTTACTCGCAGTGAAACTAGAGAGGTTTTAATTTGAAACATTACTACATATTTATTTGCAAAATGACCTGCTTTGGATTATGCTGTAAAATCTTTTTAGCAATAAAGTGGACTCTCCAAACATGGAGAGTAAATAATATATTGAAAGACAGCCCTAATAAACTACCCTAGTGATAAAATAATAATCTTTACTATACTGGAGCGGGAGAAGAGTGCGAGTGAAATGACTTCATCCGATGATGAAGATGCATGGAAGCATGGGAAACTCAGCAAACGGAAAACAAAAATGGCATTTTTAAAATATCATGAACACCAGTGTTTATCCTGATACATGTTGAATGATTATCATAGATGCACAATACCCAATTGTGTTATATAAAGTTGATTGTAGAAATGTAGTATGTCATGCTGACTACAAAATTTTCAAAGTTGTACATTTTCAGGGTTTAAAATATGCTCTGTGCATCTCACTAGAACATAAAAACATCTTTTAGTTTTAGATTTAATATTCGAATATCGGAACGACAAAAGTTTTAACTTGGATTCCAGGCAAGTTTGTCCTCTGACTTGGATATTAAATGCACAGTTTATAAGCAGTAAATAATGATATGTATTGCCAAACGACATAAAAGAAACTCCTCCACATGAATATGTCAAGGTCAGCCATTTTGTCTATCCAAGGTGGATCTGTATTTGAGTTCAGGGAGAGTGTATTTCCTCGCTCTGCCTCTGCATCCCATGGCAAATTGCTTTCCGCCCCTTGACATGATCCATCCATTTTACGCTCTGCCAGCCCATCTCTGGGGCATAGCACGAGAAATATGCAGTGTGTTACACGCTAACAGCATCCTCAATATGAAAGCCTGATAGGTGCATGACTGGAGGAGAAATGGAGGTAGAGGCAGAGACGTGGTGGAGAAACACATACCAATTAAAACGTGAAAGATTGGTGTGGACCCTTTCCCCTCCCTCCCCATCCAACCAGGTCAATCTTAATAAGGCCAGAGAAAGTCTCTCATTTTTCAGTAGGCACCATGCCAGAGGGCTACTTGATTACTACTGCGATTTACATTTGTATAACCGGAGAGGATGTTTTGCTTTCACAGTCTACTGGACAACTGGGTCTCTGAGCAAATCACTCAAGCTTGGGTTTGCGTGGAGCTGGCAAGAAGATCTCTAAAGGATTTTCTCGAGCTAGAGGGGTGCCATTAAAACTTGCAGGTTTACTACACCTGTGTGCTACTGAAACTTTGAAAAGCCTAATACCTCTGGGCACAGGATGACAAGCATTAATTGGGACTGGTAATTGATTCAAGTGGGGCAATTAAGAGACTGAATAGAGCACAAGATCCCAGAAGATTTAGGCGTAGAATTGCCAACAGTGTTCCAAGTTCCAGAATTAGTCCCACACAATTCGTCTTTGTCATAATAAAAGTTCATGTCACTCTCTTTCACTGCATGTGTGTACTCAATGGGTTTGGAGCATATATGTTTTTTTTTTGTTTTTCTTCCTTTAAGGTAGAGGAAAAAACTCCAGCAGGTTTGTTATTTTTGGCATATTTATATTCTATGGATTTCTTAAATTTTTTTAAATGCAATAAACAATAAGCTTTCCTCCAGAGAGAAGCTTAAATGTGAGCCAACCACGGCACTCCATCTCTTCTTTGTTAAATAAAGCAAAGAACTGAGCAGAAAGCACCATCTTTCCCAAACGACTGAGCTTAGACGAAAAGAAATCACTAGAAATCTCTTTAAACCTGCCAATATTTTTAAGAAGTGTGTTCCTCCCTAAAAATCAAATATGATGGCTCTTCACACAGCCCTTGACATCCCAGCGTGAAGTCAGGAATCCGACTCCTGAAAAAGCCAGCGCTCGGTTTTGTGTTGATCGGACTCCGACATGTAAGAGAAACCGAGGATGACAACGCCATTAAATATCAAAGAGGACCCATCATCAAAAGGGAGCTTGGAGTGGCATGCACTCTACTGACTCCGCTGCCGGGCTGAAGTAGGACACGGCAAAGTGACGCGAATTAATAACAGCAGAACTCATTTTCCCCACAGGTTTCGGAACATTCTGTAATGATATTATGAGGATTAATCAAATGCTCGAGAACAATGGAGCCCCTTTTTCCCCCCTTCGCTCTCTGGCTCGTCGAACAGGTTCAGGCTCGGGTGAACGGAACGGGTATGCCTCACCAAAACGGAAAAATAAACCGAGTCATACTGTAGCAGATGCAGTGAACTGCAAGGAAATGACATTTCTAATTTACACCTCTTGCAGAAAATACCAAGTGCTACCCCATACACAGCGTATCCAGGCATGGATTGAATCGCACATTGTTATTTATGTATCATGTTAAATGATGCACACCACATGGAGGCACAGTGTATTCTTAGCAACTCTTCATTTAATGATTCAATAAGGAGGCAAATCAGTGTACAGAAGCAGTGGGCAGCATCAGCACCGGAGTCAGAGTGCACAAACCAGCAACCCTTGTTCTGAAGAGGAACTATTCACTGTATCTTCGTATTAAATTTAGAAGCACATGGACCTCCCTGCCTTTCTATATTTATAGTCTGTAACGTAGCCTTTCTGCCCAACATCCCAAAATTTTAAATGGGTCCATCATATTATTTTCACAGATTTTGTATTATTCGTTTAGTGTTTATGAATCACATAGCTAGTGATATTTACTTGAAAGTATATATAAAAAGAGGTATATTTTTTAATAAATTAAAAAGAACGCATATAAACTGGATGGACTGGAGATCTTAGGGAAGACTTCGTCTCCTATGCACACTCAAAAGTGGGTAATAATTATACCGTATACTGTATAGTCTGATTACAGTGACCAAAGCTGCATTTAAAGAAAGCAAAAGCACATTTTCTAGGTGGACCCTTGAGGCAGTGGACCAGAAGGCATTTTTTTTTTTTTTCCATTCAGCTAAAATAGGAGAAAGTGGAACAAGGCTTGATTAACACCAGAAAAATATATGCTATGACAGTAAGCCTGCAATAGCACTTAATAATAAATAAAGGTGAGTAAATGGTCTAGAAACAGCACTGGCTATCTATTCATTTTAACCATTGTGATTTTTCAAACTGATCCCTTTGGATAATTTGCTCGTTTTTAACAACATACTGAAAAAGGGGACACGGATTTACATTTCCCCAAAACTCTTACCCTTGTTTTGGAGAGTTGTACTGATAACTGCTGCTGTTATCATAAAGAGAGTTCTGTGCTGAATCCTGGACTACAATTTACACATGATTTCAACACATTTGGTAATCATTTAACTGTAATAAACAGTTTTACAGTACTGTAGGTCATTTCTCCTCAGTGTTTCTGTTCATTACCACCTGGTGACCATCGATCTTAAAATAGTCTTCAAATAGTTTGGCAAAAGAGTTATACCCATTAGTCCTCAGATTTGGTTCTTACAAGGACATATACAAAATGTATTTGGAAGAAAATGCGACGTCCTCATACGGTATAAGGACAATGTGGATAAAATCTTGTGTTAGCCTCAAGTGAATGGCATGCTTTTTGAGTTCCTCTCAAGGTTTCTCAAGAAGTTTTCTATACGAGTTTTTTTCTTTGAATTTGACGTATATGTTTAAGATGCAGAAAGATAAGAACCTGGAGAGAACCCACAAAGCACGAGGAGAACATAGGGCAGTGGTTACTCAAATGGTTAACCCTCTGAGATACTGATCAGAAGGTTGGGGGTTCAAGCCCCACAACTGTCAAACTGCCACTGTTGAGCCCTTGAGCAAGGCTCTTAACCCGATCTGTTCCAGTATCCTGGCTCACCCTGCACTCTGACCACAGCTTCCTAACTGGGATATGCAAAATACATTATAATTTCACTTTGCTTTTATAAAGTATACAGGACAAATAACTTAATCTTAACATGCAAACTACAGGCACACAGGCAGGTAGAATTCAGACAAATTCGAACCCTAACCATGGCAGTGCTAGGCAAGAGTGCTAACGACTAAGCCAAGTCACCCCGCCCCCCACCACCATAATGAAAATTGTTGTACTACATTTTAAATTAATGCAAAATATAAACAGAGGCTGATTGTGTACAGTACATGTAGAGAATAGAGATCTCAAACTGTGTTTCTATGTAAATGTACTGCATCTCAAGCACAAGTGAAGTTCTAGAAATGGTTTGTGCCAAGTAAATAATATTTCTTTGCCATCGCAGTGATATCTATATAAATAAAAGGTTTTGTCTGTACATTGGTCTGAACTTGCCCTTATAATGATATCTTTACATTTCATACATGGTAGGACATGAAGCCAGTCTCAAAAAATGTTCTGTCTGTATGAATTTCTGTCTAAAGTGAAGGTTATGAGCAGTTATGTGCCAAATTAGAAACCACTAGGATAAGCTAAAAAAAAATTCTAAAAATCAGGATAAAGTGTATTTGGTTGACGGCAAAAGAAGTACAACTTAGCGTGAACAGTGTGTACTGAACTTAACCTTACAAAATATTATTTCTTTGTATTAATATCTTCTGCCATACAGAAAGACAGGCAACTACTTGGGTTTCAAACTGAAATAATAAAATCACTAATTACATTAAAGCTGAAGAGAATTAACCTTTTAACTGTTTACCCACCAACGATGGGTACTAACGCTAGTATTCCATACTGTATGTATGGTGTTGAGTCTGCCAGAACTATGCACAGTATGCCGCGGGATTGCTCATTTGGAACTTACATCTACTTAACGTTAATAGTTTAAGTTTAAAGATATGGACCAAGACAAGGGAATAGAATTTTCATTTAAAAACAAAATCCAGATAAATGCACAACCCCAGTGAGCAATCTATATAGTTTTGATCAGCACTGAGGACTGTTCATGTTCACTCCTTATGTAAATTCAGAGCAGCCACACTTCCTTTGGATACCCTCATGGGAAGCTGCTCACACCCTCTGCGACATCACTGTGGTTAACACAAACCATCCAAGAAAATCCGTCATTAGACCGCTATGTTTCTGATGTGCTCAGAAAAAAAGAAACACCTCTTTATTGAACAGAAAGACTTCAGCAATGAAAGAAGACAAAGGGGCAGCATAAAGCAGTAAAAACAATTCCAATATCTGATATTAAGCTGTCAGCAGCAAACTCATGCATAATAATCGGACTTTAGGTTAACCTCTGTCACTTTGCACCAGAAAAGTGAAAGAAGAAAAAAAAACGTTCATGTTAAATCATTCACCAGATGATGTTAAAACAGCATCACAAGGCGGAATTTAGGAGACGTGAGAAACAGGAAAAACGTGATCAGAGTAGCAAAACATTGCAGATGTTGTACAAAAAAGGTTAAAGGAGTTTAAAAATAAAAAGTAATACCAGGTCATTAAAGCATTAGTGTTAAGTAAACGGTGCTGCCTTATGCACAGTGCTCATCCTAGTATTTAAGGTAATGTGTGCATAACAACATTATTGTGGTCATTATTACTGTGATAATACAGTTAGATCTGTTTCATGACGAAAACCATCGGTCTGTGGTTTTCTTTATAGTTCTGAAATGAGGCTTTGCTAACGATCCAGCCTTTGCTAAGTGTTCATTTCTGATATCATTAAATCACTGGAGTGGTTAAACCATTAACATGCCATTATCAGAATTAATATTATTACTGCTCTCATCATCATTGTCATCAATTGCAAAAATTCATTAATGAATCCTTAATGAATCATAAAACATAAGTCACTATTATATTTTATAGACACACCCACACACAGACACCTAATCCATGTTGAATATGCCCATGCCATCAAGGGAAGAAAAATATCCATAAATGAGATAACCTGGTCATTCAGTACATTCAAGTCATCAGCTGACTTCATTTTACTGCCACATAACGTTGCTGAGCCTAGACCTGAGCAACTGAAGCAACCCCAGACCATAACACTGTCTCCAGAGGCTTGTACAGTGGACACTATGCATGATGACGCACACATGGCTTTGGGACAGGGTCAATCTAGACTCATCAGACCACATGTCCTATCTAGCAAATTAAAGCTTTTTTTGATTGGTCTCACTAACAGGTGGATTTCTTATGGCCAAAAAATATGTTTGTGTCCTAATTCTCATCACATAGTGTATATGGAAATGCTGAAAAACTCTCACTTTCACTGGACTAGTATTGGTATATCCCTAGTAATGTTTATCTGGTGAAATATAGCGCATTTATTTTGCTTTTTGTAAAATTGAGGTGTTGAATGTACTCAAAGGTAACGGTTGCAAATAGAAAAATCCAGGTTCATTTTTGTATCAAAGCACCATTTGCTGGTTCGTTCCAGACCACCATATACAGCATGTTACACAGTACAGTCTTATGATTAAAGAAAGAATATACACTATAATGCCAACATTTGTAGCTTGCATCAACTTTGTGTTTCAATCACATTGTAATGATTTTTTAAAAGCCGTTTTAAATGCATGCTGTACTCTCTACATGGATCTATGATCGTAAATGAGCTCAAATCAATGTTCTTACCCTGACATATTAAATCCAGTTATACAGCACATTGCAAGTACTTTATGTATTCTATTATACACACGTGGACAAAAGTGTTGGTACCCTTCGGTCAATGAAAGAAAAACTCACAATGGTCACATAAATAACTTTAATCTGACAAAAGTAATAATTTTTTAAAATTATTTTGTCAACAATTTTGTCCACGTGTGTGTGCGCGCCCTCAAAGGCTGCTAAAATGTATTTTAAACCACCTAACACCGATTAGAATATACTGGCCATGTTGAACGTCCCGCCCCCCCAAAATAAAAATAAATAAGATCACATAAAATATTATGTACTGTAGATGGAGCTGTTGGAAGTGAACGAAACCAGAAGTGCACATAAACAGGGCAAGCCAATCTTTCAAACAGGACATATGCAATTAAATTCTTCCACTGGATCAATAGGTGACTTGAATTTTTTTTTGTTGCTCTAAAAACGACGATTGAGCTGGTCTGTGGGGTGATACTAGATGTATTGGCATACCTTTTCAGCTCCTGGGGTTGGTCTCACTGCGAGCTGTGCTCCTGGGGCTTCATTCACTGCCTCTGCAAATGACATTCCCATTTCAGCAGCTAGTCCTAGGGGGGTAAAAATCAGCAAAAAAAGGCAAAGCATTAGAAAAGTGCACAGAGGCTTTCAAACATCTCGTATCTTCGTGTTCGGTTTCTTTTGTGTATTAGTTGACCTTTGGTGTATCCAGAATTTTCCTCTGCTCACTCGCTGAAATGAAATTTGGAAAATAGTATAGTTGAGGTGAGGAATTATGGAAACCAGGGCTACATGGTGATGAATAGTGGAACGGAAGCCTGATCCATGAGCTGGAAAATGTCTTCATTTTCAGTCAAGATTGGGACAACCCGTCAATGGTTTATAAAGCCAAACAACCAGCCAAGTCATGTCAAGTAACCAATATACAACTGACAGCTGAAGCTCAAACTGGAGCACCTTGAAAACCTAAATCGGGTGCACATCATGTCATTTTGATCGAATACCGGAATGACTGAAGGAAGCAGAATAAAACTTAGCCGAGGAACAAGATTGATCTGGTGGAGGTACAACTTAATTCGGTCATGCCGGATTTCCTTTCAGGAGCAGCAGAATATAGAGTAAAAATACAGCACAGTCAGCAGTAAACAATAAAGGAAACCGTTTGTATGTAAATAATTATGTGAAATCAGCAGCATCTCTAACAGCACATCAGAGGGGGCATTAAGTCAGAATAGTAATAATAGTGAAGTCACTGAAAAAATGAAACATAAAACATTACCATATTTTCTAAAAAGCAAACCGAAGACGTACAGTAGTGATTATATTTGCACAACAGCAGCTGCTATGCACGTGATGTTGAAGTGATGTTGGGGTTTTAAAAGACTGGACACCTTTATAGTAATTAACAGAACGGGTTAAGCTGACTGTGTGCCAAGGCTAACCAATTATCAGGATCAGAATCAGGTTTTATTCGGCAAGTATGAAAAAAAAAAACATAAACATAAAACATAAGAAAAAAAAAACTATACACAGTAATTACACAACATTTAGGTAGTGATTAAATAAGATTAAATAAGGTGGGGGATCCTGAGTATGTGCAATAGAGTGTACATAAAGGGATTGTAAGGTAGCTCTTATTATTAATTAACCAATTTTTATTTGATCAATTTATTTTCAAAATGTTTCAAAAAACAGTTTGCCAGCAAACGACTACTAATGGCATGCTCAAACCAATACAATGTTCTCTATACCATAACCTTTCATTTGAAAACTGCCACATATCCACAAAATGAGGTTTACACTGTGCTACTGCCATGTGGAACGATTCACATAATGCCATAGGACAGATTTAGATGTTGTGTGAACAATTATATTGTATTATTAAATACTGTACATTAACAATGTACAGTACTTTACGAGCATGGCCAAAATTGTTGGCACCCCTGAATTTCTTCCAGAAAATCAAGTATTTCTCACAGAAAAGTACTGCATTAACGTGTTTTGCTATACACATGTTTATTCCCTTTGCGTGTATTGGTGTATTGGAAAATATCAACAATCTCAATGTTACAAGTCCATCTTCAGAGATAGATTTGCCTTTGTCCACAGTGCGCAAAATTATCAAGAAGTTTGCAACCCATGGCACTGTAGCTAACCTCCCTGGGCGTGGATCGAAGAGAAAAATTGATGAAAGGTTGCAGCGCAGGATAGTCTGGATGGTGGATGCGCAGCCCCAAACAAGTTCCAAAGAAATTCAAGCTGTCCTGCAGGCTTAGAGAGCATCATTGTCAGCGCGAACTATCCGTCGACATGTAAATGAAATGAAACACTATGGCAAGAGACCCAGGAGGACCCCGCTGCTGACAGAGAGACATAAAAAAGCAAGACTACAGTTTGCCAAAATGTACTTGAGTAAGCCAAAATCCATCTGGGAAAATGTCCTGTGGACAGATGAGACCAAGATAGAGCTTTTTGGTAAAGCACGTCATTCTACTGTTTACCGAAAACGGTATGAGGCCTACAAAGAAAAGATCACAGTGCTTACAGACAAATATGGTGGAGGTTCAAAGATGTTTTGGGGTTGTTTTGCTGCCTCTGGCACTGGGTGCTTTGATTGTGTGCAAGGCATCATGAAATCTGAGGATTACCAAAGGATTTTGGGTCGCACTGTAGGGCCCAGTGTCAGAAAGCTGAGTTTGTGTCCGAGATCTTGGGTCTTCCAGCAGGACAATGACCCCAAACATACTTGAAAAAGCACCCAGAAATGGATGGCAACAAAGAGCTGGAGAGTTCTGAAGTGGCCAGCACTTCAAAACTGCTAAAACAGAAAGGTATCAGAACAACCAGTGCATCACAGGCTGATATATGAAGCTTAGAAGCGAAACGGTTCAGGGTTTTTGACCTGGCCTTCAAATTCCCTAGAGCCCAGTCCGATAGCATCCAGGTATTGCACCAGACAAACAAACCTGATCTCACCCTGCATGCAGAGGATTCGCCAGTGCCAGACACCATAGCACACCCCCTGCGGTCCTGTGAAGCTCGCTCCGAGGTACCAGAGTTGCCCCAAAGGCACAAACATGAACACTGTATTTATTCCCATTTTGTACGACCATGGTCATGGTCAGCATTCACACACACATTGGCACGCACATTCACACACTAAAGGCAATTTGGAAACGCCACTTGCAACTACAGTCTTTGGACTGTGGGAGGAAACTGGAGAACCCAGAGGAAACCCATCAAGCACGAAAAGAACATACAACTCCATGCACAAAGACCCGACACCAAAATCGACCTGGATGTGCAAGGCGACAGTGCTAACCACTACGCCACCGCAATTGGCTTATCAGTGTATACTTAACTTAAAGCTATGAGTGATACTGTAGTGTAACCATTTTTTCAAGTTAGTTTGTAGTGCAACCTTCTTTTTATAACCTTATAGCTCTTTTCCCTTCTTGCTCCTGCTATTACTGGCGCTGGTTTTGCTGCATTTTGACGCACTGACACATTTACTGTAATATTTTTGAAAGTAAATTAACCAGACAATAATTTGAACACAGTTAAGAGACTGGAGAGCAGACGGAGAAGAATAGTGTAAAGCTGTTACTGCATTAGTTATAAGGTTAATTATAAGAAGAATCTTTGTGATTATGAAATTTATAGTTCTAATATGCTGCTAGTGACTCAAAACTTGATCAAGATTGGTGTTGATGAATGACCTGATAGCATGATTTTACTATATTAAAAAAAACTCAGCCAACATACTATTTATCCTAAAGTGCATACTTAAGTTGCACAAATATAAGTGCAAGTTGATTTATCCATTGTGACAAAGCTAAAATTCACACTGATATAGAACAAAAAACTTTTTCATTTTTTTTTGCTATTTGTGTATCAGGTATTTTGGTATCTTTTCTGCCATTTTTATTTTATTACCATTGTGACTCACAGAAAACGTGCACAAAATAATATCTGTCCGTTTGTAACACGTCTTCATAGGAGTTCTCTTATTTAGCTGTAAAACTGTTGAAAATCTGAAACGACACAAGGTCTAGCCAGTTCGACCTGCTATGAAATGTGTGCTATGACACATTCCACATCCCCTTCAATACCATTAGGCCGGGCTTTGCTTTTTACTCTGAATTGAGTTACAAAAGTATCATGGATTGGATGTTTTGTTTACATTCAATAGTTCTGACTATTCCGAGGCATTCCATGGGTGCTGATCATAATCTGCTGATATTAAATGGCGTTAGTAGAAGTGTTGTATAAAAGTAACATCATACTTGAGGTTGCTGTGATATTCAGGGATAATAGCACTCCCTCTTGTGTGATATTGCTTAACTGATTATGTCAATGTTTTGCCAGCTGATGTAACTTATTAAATATATTTTGCTTTTTGCAAATGATGAGCTGGGCTTCTGGAATAGAATTTTGATAACCAGTTAATGACAATAATGAATGGTAATTCTGGTAATGTATTATTTTGAAGTTAAGTTCAAAGTTGAGTAGTTATATAGGGTATTTTTGTTATTATTATTATTATTTTTACAATTAGGTTGGTTTTAAATAGTGATGATTTTTTGTGGTTTTTCCCCCACCCAGACGCCCTTGAGCCTGGCAACCATACTATTAGTGGGAATAAATGTGCTTATGTATATAACTAGCTATGCTGATAATTTATTCATTTTGTAGTGCCATATGCAGTCAAATGCCTTCTACTTGTTGTACAACCGAATTTTAATTGCTTTAGTACTGCCATATACTTTGATATTAATGATGTAGTATTGTCCTGCTTTTGAATATTAATGGGCCCAATTATCTTCTAATGCTTCCACAGACAGAGCAAGCATCAGTTGTGGAACTACATTATGTAGGAACATCACAAGTAGGCAATATCCTAATATTATCACAACGGTTTATCTTTCCTGTAATTTCAGGCTACTCGCAGTAATATTTTGTAGGCGGTGGTATTTATCTCAATATTTCCTGCTACACTCTAAACCCTGAAATCTCGAGCTTATCATGCACGTAGGGATAATTGTCACGCTATGGGTGAATTCAAAATGGCTTCCTATTCATTAGCGAGGCTATAACGGTGATGTAGACTCTATGTATCAACATAACAGCATGGATTTGAGCCACAGGTGCTTGTTGCAAATAGCTACTACGCACAAAATCACTTTTAAGAGACAAGTGTCGACATTACAAAGCTGAGCAAAACAACTTTTGAAATTGTACTCATTCAAATTGTATTTGTCATATTTTATTCTGCGGTGTAGTTTATATTATATTAGAGAGAGAGTCTGGCAGGAAAATTGACGCATACGTTAATTCAGTAATTCACTCCTTGTGTGTAAGGTGTCAATTATGCCATCTTCATGCATAGAAAGTGCCAGAGCATCCATTCCAATCTCCACAACAGTTTCTTCGCTGACCTTCCAATTACCCGCCAAGTAGCACATGAATGAAAGGCTTCGGTTTGCCAAGAAGCACTCTGATCCGAAGCTGGAATTTTTTTTGTCTCCATGGCCCTCATTATGTCTGGCCAAAACCCTCACAAATTTCACAGTAAGAACCCTATATGAATAGTCAAACACCATGATAGTTTAGGGATGCTTTGGGATCTGCATACTGTGAAATCACTGAAGGAACCATGAACTCTGCTCTGTACCAGATCATTCTACAGTAGAATCCCTGTGCCCATGAACTGAATCTGAAGTACAGTGAAGAGAGATGTAACTAGTTCTTGAGTCTAAGACGGAAAATCACTCATCATACTCACTATATTTAATTTAAGTTAAACTAAAACAGTATTATAAAAACATAGTGCATGACTCACTAAAACACTAGTGTGGGGGAAGTATCTGCAGCTGAGACTTCATAGCAAATCATCATAATAATAAAAAAACGTAGGCAGCACAGTGGCTTAGTGGTTAGCACTGTCACCTTGCACCTCCAGAGTCCGGGTTCGATTCCCGCCTCTGTGTGCATGGAGTTTGCATGTTCTCTCCATGCTTGGTGGGTTTCCTCCGGGTACTCCGGTTTCTTCCCACAGTCCAGAGACATGCAGATTAGGCTTATTGATGTTCCCGAATTGCCCCTAGTGTGTGAGTGTGTGTATGTGTGAATGCCCTGCAATGAATTGGCACCCTGACCAGGGTGTACCCCACTCCCAAAGTCCCCTGAGATAGGCCCCAGGCCCCCGTAGCCTTGTACACAGGATAAGTAGTATAGAAGATGAATGGATTAATAATAAAACATGGACTCTTAAACTTTCAAGTGTCTTTTCTGTACATTTAATAGGCAAATATTGTGAAAATAAATTCTGTCAGCTGTGAATGTTAGCTGATGGATGTTATCTTCAGCTATCATTAACTAACGAAGCTAAGATAAAAAAACTAATTGACTAATTACTCATTTCTATAATTAAAGAATAATTTTACAGTTTTGTTTTATCAAACCTACAGTATGATAATTAAACCCGATTATAATGAATTGAACACATGCTTATCATTTATTTTTACTTAAAGTCCCTACGCAGTCCATGTACAACATATTAAAAATGTGGAGAAAGGAAACATTTATAAAAATGCAACAACTAATCAGCCTATCCAATTTGCATTCAATCAAATCCTCTCCAGGACTCATTTGTCCTGCCCCTGCAGCTAATGCTATGGAATAAAAGCAAGTTACAATGCTGTTCATTTAGTTACGGTTGTGCAGCTTCCCTGCAATTTAATCTCTTTCCAAACAATTGGCTAAAAGCTTAAATCGTGCTTGTTTTCATCTGTTTGTGATTTCTTACAGCCTGGCTTTGTCAGGTTATTAAGCCACTGTTGAGTATGTTTAGATTCAGAGGCAAGTGAGGCGTACTGTACGTCAAACAATCTCCCTGATGTCCTTTTTCAAAAGAAAGCCTGCCAACACACTGAATCAAATCAAAGCTTTCACGGTCTTTTAGGAAAACATACATTTTTTAAGGGGGTCCATTGAGAAGTAATTTCTTTTCATGAGTATAATCCTGAGTGATGTGTTCTTTGAAAGAATGAAAGAAACTTAGGCACAGGGATTGTGCAACTGACTTTAGTAATGATAAGATTAGTTATATTAAGTTATATTATACAGCCAATTGTGTGTGTGTGTATATATATATATATATATATATATATATATACATACATACATACACACACACACACACACACATACAGGGTGGGCCATTTATATGGATACACCTTAATAAAATGGGAATGGTTGGTGATATTAACGTCCTGTTTGTGGCACATTAGTATATGTGAGGGGGCAAACTTTTCAAGATGGGTGGTGACCATGGTGGCCATTTGGAAGTCGGCCATCTTGGATCCAACTTTTGTTTTTTTTCAATAGGAAGAGGGTCATGTGACACATCAAACTTATTGGGAATTTCACAAGAAAAACAATGGTGTGCTTAGTTTTAACTTAACTCTATTCTTTCATGAGTTATTTACAAGTTTCTGACCACTTATAAAATGTGTTCAATGTGCTGCCCATTGTGATGGATTGTCAATGCAACCCTCTTCTCCCACTCTTCATACACTGATAGCAACACCGCAGGAGAAATGCCAGCACAGGCTTCCAGTATCCGTAGTTTCAGGTGCTACACATCTCGTATCTTCACACCATAGACAATTGCCTTCAGATGACCCCAAAAATAAAAGTCTAAGGGGGTCAGATCGGGAGACCTTGGGGGCCATTCAACTGGCCCACGACGACCAATCTGTTCATCTAGGAATGCTCGGACCCGACACCCATAATGTGGTGGTGCACCATCTTGCTGGAAAAACCCAGGGAACGTGCCAGCTTCAGTGCATAAAGAGGGAAACATATCATCATGTAGCAATTTCAAATATCCAGTGGCCTTGAGGTTTCCATTGATGAAGAATGGCCCCACTATCTTTGTACCCCATATACCACACCATACCATCACTTCTTTTGTTCCAACAGTCTTGGAGGGATCTATCCAATGTGGGTTAGTGTCAGACCAATAGCGGTGGTTTTGTTTGTTAACTTCACCATTCACATAAAAGTTTGCCTCATCACTGAACAAAATCTTCTGCGTGAACTGAGGGTCCTGTTCCAATTTTTGTTTTGCCCATTCTGCAAATTGTGTGCGCTGATCTGGATCATCCTCATTGAGATGCTGCAGTAGCTGGAGTTTGTAAGGGTGCCATTTGTGAGTAGCTAATATCCGCCGAAGGGATGTTCGACTAATGCCCCTCTCCAGTGACATGCGGCGAGTGCTACGCTGTGGGCTCTTGCTGAATGAAGCTAGGACAGCCACTGATGTTTGTTCATTAGTGACAGGTTTCATGCGTCCACATTTTGGAAAATCCAACACTGAACCAGTTTCACGAAACTTAGCAAGCAGTTTGCTAACTGTAGCATGGGAGATGGGTGGTCTCGTAGGGTGTCTTGCATTGAAATCTGCTGCAATGACCCGGTTACTGCGTTCACCAGATATCAACACAATTTTGATCCGCTCATCACGTGTTAACCTCTTCGACATGTCAATGGCTGTGAACAAAGAGAAACTTGTAAATAACTCATGAAAGAATAAAGTTATGTTAAAACCAATATGACCACCATTGTTTTTCTTGTGAAATTCCCAATAAGTTTGATGTGTCACATGAGCCTCTTCCTATTGAAAAAACAAAAGTTGGATCCAAGATGGCCGACTTCCAAATGGCCACCATGGTCACCACCCATCTTGAAAAGTTTGCCCCCTCACATATACTAATGTGCCACAAACAGGACGTTAATATCACCAACCATTCCCATTTTATTAAGGTGTATCCATATAAATGGCCCACCCTGTATATATATGTATATGTATATATATACACATACATACATATATATACACACACACAAACACACACATACACAAACACTGTATATATAGACTCAGCCCAAAAGAATTTACTGTTTATACACTTCAGGAAAAGAAAAATAGTAACATGTATATTATATTAATATAATAATAATAATATCACATCATTCTATAATATTATATTATACAGTATATGATATACAGTACTGTGCAAAAGTCTTAGGTGCCATATTATCTGTAGTTCAATTTTTGTTATACAAGTTTATTATGTCTGCATTATTATGTACAAGACCATTCCCTACAAAGACACACTAAAATTAATGAATAAATAAAATTACAGAAGAATGTTTGCATGTCTATAAAGAAAGCGACAGAGTACATGACAGACCAGTTTTCAGATGGGGGAAAAAAATCAATAATGTAGACTCCTGGGTTTTGCATGAAAATAGAAAGGAGCAAGTGTGACGAAGTTACCAAAAGAACTCATATTCTCCAGCATGCTCAGTAAAACCTAACAGCTGCTTTACTTAGAATACTGCACACATCTGTATCGAACACTACCGCTTATGTTCAAGCAAAGAGTTTCCACACCAAACATTGACCGTTTATTATTTATGTTATTACTTAGTGCTTTTTATAGAAGTTTCTTTTAATGCAGAAATGTTTTCAAAAGCATCATTGCATATGGCTTTTGTTTGGATGTTCCCAAGCCTTTTGCACAGTACTGTAAATAAAACAGCTGTTGGGTTTTACTGAGCATGCTGGAGAATATGATTATTATATTGTATATCATTATATCAAATATATAAATATATAAGATAGTACTAAATAGCAATACTTTTAGACGGTGTTAAATTTCCCAGGAGTTACTTATAAGGTAATACCTCCTATTAGTTTGCTTGTTCCCGGATACCCATACAACTTCCTGTCTTTGTTTCCCCTTGTGTGTGTTTCTCTTCCACTCGACATGTATGTCGGACCCGAGTAAGAGTATCAAAGTGCGTCAGACACATCAAGCTATTCTTCTCTCGATTTTAAACATAACGGGTTTATCTGAGATATTGAGGCAGTGGATTGTTGTGACAGCTATACTACACAACTGATGGCCGCAGCAAAAATAATTAATTAATTAATACTGTAAATAACATGAAAAAAAAAAAACGAGAGCAGAATATAATAAAATTGGACCAAACCTAAATACCATTCTGAATGTACTGTATGTAGGCCACAATCATTTCAAATCAAGGGTCTGCTTTAGCGTTTAATTAACGACCTTAGGGCCCTCACCATCCTTGTCTCGCGTCTATGTGGTTTGATTATGATAAAACCAGCTAAGAAATTGGAGCAGGGACCCAGAAGAGGAATGATTAAGTTGATGCTTCATCCATCTGAGTTTTTACCCAGTGGCAGACTCGGTAAGACTAAGTCCATATCAGTTTATATCAATTCACTGTGTCTTATGTATCATAATGCTATTTTTTTCTGCAAATGTCCAGAATTTGTAAAACTACAGATGTGCCACTACTAGGGGTGTAAAGGTACGCAGCAGTCATGGTTCTGTACATTTTGTTTTTATTTAACTTATAAACATATGCTGATCAGACACAACAATTCACCAGGTGAATTGCATAACATTGATTATTAATTACAGGGGTTGGACAAAAAAACTGAAACACTGGCCAATTTAGTGTTGGAGGTTTCATGGCTAAATTTGACCAGCTGGCCAATCTTCACTGATTGCACCTTCCAGGGTGCAGGGTGTGAAGGTTTAATTAGCAGAGTAATAGCACAGTTTTGCTTAAAATATTGCAATGCACACAACATTATGGGTGACATATCAGAGTTCAAAAGAGGACAAATTGTTGGTGGGTGTCTCGCTGGCACATCTGTGACCAAGACAGCAAGTCTTTGTGATGTATCAAGAGCCACAGTATCCAGGGTAATGTCAGCATACCACCAAGAACCCCATCCAACAGGAGTAACTGTGGACACGAGGAAGCTGTCTGAAAGGGATGTCCGGGTGCTAACCCGGATTGTATTCAAAAAACATAAAACCACAGCTGCCCAAGTCACTGCAGAATTAAATGTGAATTCTGTTTCCACCAAAACTGTTCTTCGGGAGCTCCACAGGGTCAATGTACACGGCCGGGCTGCTATAGCCAAACCTTCGGTCACTCGTGCCAATGACAAACGGCGGTTTCAATGGTGCCAGCAGTGAACATCTTGGGCTGTGGACAATGTGAAACATGTATTGTTCTCTGATGAGTCCACCTTCACTGTCTTTCCCACATCTGGGAGAGCTACAGTGTGGAGAAGCCCCTAAGAAGCGTACCACCCAGACTATAGCATGCCCAGAGTGAAGCATGGGGGTGGATCAGTGATGGTTTGGGCTGCAATATCATGGCATTCTCTAGGCCCAAAACGTGGGCTAGAAAGGCGCGTCACTACCAAGGACTACCGAAGCATTCTGGAGGACCATATGCACCCAATGGTTCAAACATTGTATCCTATAGGCGGTGCCGTGTATCAGGATGATAAGGCACCAATACACACAGCAAGACTGGTGACAGAGTGGTTTGATTAACATTAAAGTGAAGTTGAACATCTCCCATGGCCTGCACAGTCACCAGATTTAAATATCATTAAGCCACTTTGGAGTGTTTTAGAGGAAGCGTTTTTCCTCCACCAGCATCACGTAGTGACCTGGCCACTATTCTTCAAGAAGAATGCTTCAAAATACCTCAAAATACCTCTGGCCACCCATACAACTTCAACTTCCCAAGATGAATATGCTGTATTGGCCGCAAAAGGAGGACCTACACCATACTAATGAATTATTGTGATCTAAAACCAGGTGTTTCAGTTTCATTGTCCAACCCCTGTATATATCAGTGAATTGGTGACAGTGATGGTCATGGGCACTCAAGGCTCATTTATACCTGTGGAGAGCAAAGTTACCCTGATCACACATAAAAGCCAATGTAGCACAAACTGCTGACAAAAGTGAATGCTGAACATAATAGAAATGTATCAGAACACCTAGTGCATCACTGCCAAATATGAGGCTTAGCAGGCAAAGAGTTCAAAAGTTCAAGGCTTAGCAGGCAAAGAGTTTGTCACATACACAGTACGATATGCAGTGAATGCTTATACGGCCGCCCATGACCTTAAAAAAAAGAAAATCAATAAAAAATAAAATATGGAATAAAATAAGAAATTAAATATAGAAAAAACATTAGCTATAGAAAATATAGCTATAGAAGATTAGACAAAATATAAAATATATATATATTAAAAAAAAACTTAGCTGCACAAATATAGAGAAACAATTTTAATCCATGGAGGCCCCACCCTACATCCCACAGCACCCAATGGATCCACCATTAACTTTCTGGTGCCAGACACCACAGCATACCTCCGGAGGTCTTGTGGAGTCCTGCCCGGAAAGGTTAGAGCTGGCCCAGTGACACATGGCACAAGGGGAACCTACACAATATTGGGCTTAATGTTGGGGGTTTTAAAGTTATAGATACATAAGATCTATAAACTAGTAAATAGTCATTTGCTGAATACATAAGGAATGCATAACAGGCACATACCCATCTTACCTATACCTAAGACAACATCATCTTAATTGTGCAAGAACAGTCGTACCACTACTGTACCGACAGCAATTAGTGGTTCTCACTGATTATTTGCAGTGTTTACTACAAATGACAATTTTTTGACACAAAATTTCCTTTTCCATATGAAATTTTGTAAATATGAAGTAAGTCAACTTGGGACATTCTCCCCTTAAATCAAAGTTCACCAGTAACAAAGCGGCGTCCAATCAACAGAGCATCATAAATAAACAACAACTTCTTGTTAAATCAGTTATAATGTATACAGGTAGTAGCGCTATATCAATCAACATGCAGAAATGTGTGTTTGTTAAATTTCAATCAAAAGAAAATGTACATCACTCGTCCGAGTTAGCTGTTTTGCTAAACACAGACATGTGTACACTTTGATCAAAAGGTCAAAAGTCTCCCCAAAACAGGGGAGAAAAACTGTAGCAATGAAATATCTTTAAAGTTATATTTTAATCTTTTGCTATGTGCTACCTTTTAAAAATGTTTTTTTTATTTTTTATTTTAAATCTACGCTCAGTCTTGTATGATGAACACAGACCATAGGAGATTTATCAGGTTAGGGAGGCTGTTTTACAGCATTCATTGAGATTTTAATGAAAGGTACATTTAAATTTAATTAAAAGAAGTAATAGTGAGAGTCACCTACTGTAGCACTGCCTTCATTCGGATCAAAGCGTGCACCAAACCGAATGATTTCCTGTATGATTTTGCGCTTACACTAGCCACTACATCTCTTGACTAGCTACTAAGTGATTCCCTTTAAATGTGTTCAGTGGGGTTGAGGTCAGGGCTCTGTGCAGGCCACTGGAGCTCTTCCACACTGACCTTGGCAAACCATATCTTTATGAAGCTTGCATTGAGCACAGGAGCACCGTCATGCCAGAATAGATTTGGAAACCTTATATATAACCTTATATAAAAGTCTCTTCTGCTTGTTGCCTGTCCTTAGCAGTGGTTTCCTAGCAGATATTCTACCATGAAGGCCTGATTCACACAGTCTCCTCTTAACAGTTGTTCTAGAGATGTGTCTGCTGCTAGAACTCTGTGTGGCATTGACCTGCTCTCTGATCTGAGCTGCTGTTAACCTGCGATTTCTGAGGCTGGTGACTCGGATGAACTTATCCTCCGCAGCAGAGGTGACTCTTGGTCTTACTATCCTGGGGCGGTCCACATGTGAGCCAGTTTCTTTGTAGCACTGGATGGACACTTTTCCCCAAGTTTTCCCAATTTTTCGGACTGACTGACCTTCATTTCTTAAAGTAATGATGGCCACTCGTTTTTCTTTACTTAGCTGCTTTTTTCTTGCCATAAAACAAATTCAACCTCTTTGAATGAGAAGGTGTGTCCAAACTTTTGGTCTGTACTGTATTTATTTATTTATTTTATACCAGCATCACTGTGTATAGGAAATTGTCTTGTCAATGATTTATGAAAAACTTAAAATTTGATGCAATTTGACGAATGAGGCTCGGTCTGAGACGGAACATGGACATTACGTGAGAAAGGAGAGAGTTTTCGCATGACTGTTTAGAGATTTATTTTTTATGCATTTTATTGACACTCACTGGTCTGATTAGCAAAAAAAAAAAAATAGTGATCAGAATGGACAGTGATATATGGGGTTTAACACGTGTCTCAATGTGGCACTAGTCAGAAAAGTTAACCTGAAGTTCCCCTCTGAAACTAAACATAACCACTAGAGGTTCAGCATGAAATGGTGATGGTTGTAACCGTTCAATCATGTTAGTTGTTTATCCAGACTTTGGTAAGCAAGCAATTTAGCTGGACCTTTACAAATTTTAATTGAATACCACAGAACCGTGTTAAAAATGCTCTGAATCACTACGGTGAGTCATGTAATGTGTAATTATATGTGCCTGATGAAACCGGTGATTAGGATGTTAGACGCTGCAGCTCATGGGAAGCTGTTTGGATTAATCGACTGCAGAGCCACACTCATTTACAATAAGTACTGAATGGCCATTTGGTTGAAAACAAAAGAGAGGTCTCGTTTGTTTTCGCAAGTGCAGTACCTTGGAATTACAGGATCTGATGATTTTTGCAATAGTTACTTACAGTAGCATAATATATTGTACAATAATTATATGATAATACTGTATACTGTAAGTTACTATCATGACACTGAAGGTATTTTATGGGTGTTAAATGAAAAATTCCTTGCAAGAAATAAAAAAAAAATAATAATAAATTTTATTGTAAAGTGTGTGTCACAAACCCTTTATATGTTGTATTCAGCTTTATCCTTGACTTTAACTCATGAACTCACGTGCAGTCACGTGACAATCTGTGAATTTGTGTACCCATGACATCATTTGGAAAATGGTAGAGTGTCAGGGTAGCACATGTGACAGAACTGAAAGTATAACAGAAAATTAAATAAACAAACAAACAAAAAAAAAAAATCTAAATGAACAAAAAATAATTCATCTGTTCTGAATGCATTTCTTGAAATAGGGGAACAATGACATGTGACGTCTTTAAAAATGTGTTCCATGCAGTCTCTTGGGTTCGTGTTTCATCCCCTTAACTGTAGTTTCCTTCTGAAGGAGAAATTGTTCTGGGCTTTAATGGGTTAAGAAGGCAATAAATGTCAGAAATGTCAAATGTAGAATTATACACTACACTGTTGGAATATCTTCATTGTTTAATCTTTTGCACAGAGATTAACTCCATCAATGATCCAGTGATAATGATAATTGATAACATTATGACTGCATATTTAGGTACGGAGAAAAAAAATCATAATGTGGATTAAAACACTAATAGGCAAAACAGGAATAACAGAACACAACATAAAATACATCTTTTAAAAATGTTTAAGAAATATATATAAAGGCATAGACAATATGACATGATGAGAATTTTGTAAATATTATATTGTATTAGCTTAAACACACACACACACATGCGATCGCATTCATTTCATCTAGTAGAACAGAATTCAGACGCATCTTTACGGAAGAGGGTGGCATTTTCGCCCATCAAAAGCAATTCATCCTGTTTCTCCTGTTCCCCTTGAATTAATCAAAGCTTTGAGAGAATTCATAAACCAACAGAACAAAAGCGAGAGTGAAAGCTGATTCTCAGGAAAGCTTTTATTTGTAATAGTGAGAGTGCTTAGGGTGACACATTAACACTATGTGCAAATTTGAAAGCACTGCCAAATCCCTTGTCAGGAGAGAAAAGAAGAAGAAGGGAAAAAAAAAACATGCAAACAAGAGATTGAATAATAAAAGATTATTTATAGTCTTACTCTAGAATTTAAAGCTCTCCGTTCCATTATAGCAATTAAGCAATAGGGTGTATAACATGCTATTGAGTGGATCTTGGTGAATGCTCCAAATGGCTCGTTCAGGCTTGATGCTTTTAAACGACACACTCCGTCAAGTCATATTAGTCTAATCAGATTGATGAGTCTGTCTGGAGTGCGGCCACGACAAGGCGGAGCACAACAACGTGAATTAGAACCGAGCATTCATGAGAAACAAATCCGTGCATGTGTATGACTGAGTCAACACACAGAGCTGCATGATGCCCAGAAGCATTAGATGATCAACACTAATGAAGGCTGAGTTAGACAAACCATTAAGAAATTAAACTGTAAAAATCTTCATAACATCAACCCACGCATTGCAATCACTTATCTACTCAGCTGTTGTGATCAGGTGTTATTCGACGTCCGCGCCGCATCTGTCGTGCCGACTATTTTCAATAAGAACGGTCGCGAGAGATAAACATGGTGCTCAGATAGATAGTGAGAGATAATCCTACCATGCACAGCTCTGTAGGCGCAGCCGAGACAGGCAGAGTTGGCCACGTCGATGGTGAACACTGGAGCGCTGAACACGTCAGACAGAACCTGTGTCATTGAAAAGAGGTCATGCTGATTATATTCCAGACATGATCTCAGTTACAAAAGTGGAATGCAGATTTTCAAAGATGATGCCACTATGAATGAAACCTAACCCTCTTATACAGTAACATGCAAGTGGAATTACTGAGTACGCGCTAGACATGCTGGATGTACAATGCCTTTGGTTAAATACTTTGACTATGAGATGCTTTATGTTACACGACACGGTCCTTTTCAGGGCTACATCATAGAATTTTACATACAGAATACTGCATTTGGAGCAGTACAATGTCAGGGAAAAGATGCCTCATATATTTTCTTCAGGTTCTTCTACAGTAGGTTTCCTCAAGGTTCTCTAGATGCTGGTACAGACGTTGAATTGGGTAAGCAAATGTGATGCCCAGTGATGGACTTGAGTCCTGGCCTGGACAAAGAGCTTTTTAATGATGAATGAATGGGTTGTGTAGATGCACAATTAGAATTAATTAAAATTAGCAGAATTAGGAAGCCTCTACTTCTAAACATATTCATTTTTGTGAGCGTTTTTGTGGAAAATACTTGGCACAAGATGTAAATGCACACTAGGGGTTTCACAGACAAGTTGATTAATGCATTCAGTAATCACCACTGGAGGCAGATGGTAAAGAAAGCAGACTAAATGCAATTTGTTAGTCTGAAAATAATCAGACTAGATAAAGCCGATTCTATATTCAAATGCATTATGCAGATTTAACGCAAAGATTCGGCGGCTAAAAAGCACTTTCAGACACACGGGTTGGACATCACCATCAGCAAGTCCAAAGTCAGATCAGTGTCATATGCCAGCTCGAGATTTTTAGATGCTACTGAGGCACGTCTTGAACACAACTGCTATAGGTTGTTCCATCCTCCATCCCTTATTAAGCTAGAAAACGTGATTACACCATGCTGTGAGATGAAGTGGTTTGTATATAGTGCAGCATGGTGCAATACACTATGTCAGATAATATAATGTTTTTTGTCTTTCATTGTTAACTGTGTAGCCTAAAAAAAAAAAAAAAAACGCTGAAGTTGGAAATGTAATTTGTAGTCCGTGTTTGGCTGTTAATTGACGTGTGGTTTGATGTGATCTCTACTGCTGCTGCTGCAAAAAGGCAATAACCCAGAGCTGTTGACAACTGGTTTTATTTACTGGTTGACTAGTAAATAATGTATGCTTCTGCAACCCCTACATCCTGCTTAGGGTCACAGTGGCTCTGTAATATTTGCATACTGTACAGCTATAAGGCGGGAAAAACACCTGGGATTCAGACATCACACTACCATTTACACACAGACTACAGCCTGAGCTCGGACTTGAACTCGTCACCCTGATTCTCTGAGATACGTAACGCCATCACGTCGCCTGTATCCACACCATGCATTTTGTATAATATGAATTTTAGTTCACATTCAAACAGAGTTAAAATGTGCATGCTTAGAAATGGCATGAAGTGCCGTTGGGTATTAATACAGTTTGAAAAAAAGTCTGCTTGCTGAGAATTTTCTGAAATATACAGGGATCATAGCAGCACCGTGCTTCCACTGTTGAGTCCTTGAGCAAAGCTCTTAACCCCCAACTGCTTAGCTGCTTTTATCCAGTGTAATTGTAAGTCGCTCAGTCAGAGCTATGATGTGCCCAATTCCATTTTCTACTTGTTGCTCACTGGGGTTCAGATTAGGTGATTGCCTTAAACAGCCATTTCTTATAATACATCTAATTTTCTGGCTTCTCTGATTTTTCACCCCATTATAATCTGATTTTAACCGACATTGACACACAATTTCTAGAATGGAAATGGTGAAATAAAATGTAGCCTCTTTGTTCGGTCGCTAGCACTCAAACTCATGATGTAACAATATGCAACTGACCAAAAAAAAACCATCAGGGAAGCCAACTTTCTGACTGAAATAAATGACTATAAAAAATGCATGCAATCACTAGCTGGATTATCTAGTGTTAATATAAATAGCCTCAAATTAATGTTACATTTAACCCTAACCCTGGCCATTGAAGTACAATGAAATAGAAGTGCACTGTAACCTAGGAAAAGATTAATTCTGATTCCAATAGAAAGGTGTCAGAACACACAGATTATTACTGTTTTGGTGGTAAAAGAGGGGACCTACAACATTAGGTGGGTGGTCATAATGTTAAGGCTGGTCAGTGCATACATGGATGCTGACATAAAGGGAGTTTTAGAAGTACAACCCAATTCCTAAAAATTTGGGACAGTATGGAAACTGACACTAAAAACAAAAAGGAGTCGTCGGTAAAGTCTCTTCATCTTGCACCATCTTGAAAACACTACATTGGAAACAACTCATTATTAGAAAAACAAAAAATGCTATGTGAATTCAATTCATTGTTGAAAATATGCCTTCTTTTCAAATCTTGTGGCTACAACATAATCCAAAAAGGTTGAGATAATTTCCCAATGTGTGACATCATCATATCTGTTAACATCACTTTTTAAGCATTTGCCACTGAAGACACCATTTGGTCACGTTTAGTCAGTGTGAGATTATGCTTCTGCAATAAAATAAATAAATTAAAAAAAACAATTTTTAGAAGCCTAAGAACAAATCTTAACCAAGGATGCCAATAATTGTGGGGAGTGCTGTGCAATTTGCGTAACCTTCACTGGCAGCAAAAGAAAAAAAGGGGGGGGGGGGGGATCGCTAATTTTTCCACTACATTTATTTGACATTCAGCAAATTATATCTAAAAAGTACATAAAGTGATGAAATCCTTTCATACTGTAGATTTCACTCCAACTAAATGAGGGTTGTCTTTTATATTAGATTGTCTGTATCGATATAATGTCAAGCAGACACAAACAACAAGACAAAATGCTCTACTAACATAATGCATTAGCTATGCTCCACAAGTCTCCTTCTTGCCCTCCAAACCAAGAAACATAAATAAAATAGCACTGAATATGCATTAAGCTGAAGCCGAAGAAAAAGAAACTATAAAAAAAAAAAAAAGGAATTTCAGAACTGCAAACCCAAGCATTCACATCTGTTATGCTCTACCATAAAGACTGACAGAAACGCACACACTTTTCTCTCTTTTTTTTTTTGCTCATTATACCACCACAGTGTGAAACATTTCAAAGAATTCTTTTTAATTTCATGAAAACAAAGCACTGCTGCGAAGGCCGTACAAAGAGTTTATTCAGAATTCTTCGTGAGGTTTGAATTAAGCATGCATTCATCAAGCAATTTTCCATTGTTTGTAGTTTTGCTGCTCACCTGAAGTATGCCCTTGTTACACGAGGCCCCTCCTGTTGCCAAGACTCTTGTTCCTTGAACTGCAAGTAAAAAAAAAAAAAAAAAAACATTACACACACGTGGACAAAAGTGTTGGTACCCTTCGGTCAATGAAAGAAAAACTCACAATGGTCACATAAATAACTTTAATCTGACAAAAGTAATAATTAAAAAAAATTCTATGAATGTTAACCAATGAAAGTCAGACATTGCTTTTCAACCATGCTTCAACAGAATTATTTTAAAAAATAAACTCATGGAACAGGCCTGGACAAAAATGATGGTACCCCTAGAAAATACTGAAAATAATCTGACCAAAGGGACATGTTTATTCAGTGTGTCCACTGATTAGCATCACAGGTGTCTACAATCTTGTAATCAGTCAGTGGGCCTATATATAGGGCTCCAGGTAGTCACTGTGTTGTTTGGTGACATGGTATGTACCACACTCAACATGGACCAGAGGAAGCGAAGGAAAGAGTTGTCCCAGGAGATTCGAAAGAAAATTATAGACAAGCATGTTAAAGGTAAAGGCTATAAGACCATTTCCAAGCAGCTAGATGTTCCTGTGACTACAGTTGCACATATTATTCAGAAATTTAAGATCCATGGGACTGTAGCCAACCTCCCTGGACGTGGCCGCAGGAGGAAGATTGATGACAAATCAAAGAGACGGATAATCCGAATGGTAACAAAAGAGCCCAGAAAGACTTCTAAAGAGATCCAAGGTGAACTTCATGCTCAAGGAACATCAGTGTCAGATCGCACCATCCGTCGTTGTTTGAGCCAAAGTGGACTACATGGGAGACGACCAAGGAGGACACCATTGTTGAAAACAAATCATAAAAAAGCCAGACTGGAATATGCCAAACTACATGTTGACAAGCCACAAAGCTTCTGGGAGAATGTCCTATGGACAGATGAGACAAAAATGGAACTTTTTGCCAAGGCACATCAGCTCCATGTTCACAGACGGAAAAATGAAGCATATCAAGAAAAGAACACTGTCCCTACTGTGAAACATGGAGGAGGCTCTGTTATGTTCTGGGGCTGCTTTGCTGCATCTGGCACAGGGTGTCTTGAATCTGTGCAGGGTGCAATGAAATCTCAAGACTATCAAGGGATTCTAGAGAGAAATGTGCTGGCCAGTGTCAGAAAGCTGGGTCTCAGTCGCAGGTCATGGGTCTTGCAACAGGACAATGACCCAAAACACACAGCTAAAAACACCCAAGAATGGCTAAGAGGAAAACATTGGACTATTCTAAAGTGGCCTTCTATGAGCCCTGACCTCAATCCTATTGAGCATCTTTGGAAGGAGCTGAAACATGCTGTCTGGAAAAGGCATCCTTCAAACCGAAACAACTGGAGCAGCTTGCTCATGAGGAGTGGGCCAAAATACCTGCAGAGAGGTGCAGAAGTCTCATTGACAGTTACAGGAATCGTTTGATTGCAGTGATTGCCTCAAAAGGTTGTGCAACAAACTATTAAGTTAGGGGTACCATCATTTTTGTCCAGGCCTGTTCCATGAACTTCAATGAGTTCATTTTTTTTTCCGTTGAAGCATGGTTGAAAAGCAATGTCTGACTTTCATTGGTTAACATTCATAGAATTCTTATTTATTATTACATTTGTCAGATTAAAGTTATTTCTGTGAGCATTGCGAGTTGTTCTTTCATTGACCGAAGGGTACCAACAATTTTGTCCATGTGTGTGTATATATATATATTATATATATAGCACTATGTGGTCTTAAAGGACATGCACACCCCCCTAAAGAATATTCAGAGCTCGTTAAAAACACATGCAAACACTTTCAAAAATTACACGCGAGCTGCTTTAGTTACAGGGTCTTGGGAGGATTGGGTCTTTCAGATGAGCAAATGAACAGGTCTGGCTGGTTTGGCATATTTAGCTTTATGAATATGCAATTTGTTCTGATTCTACCTAAATGTGCAAAATGCAGGGCAGTGTGGGAATACACACTGATTAATTTTGCATTCACAATGCAATTTAGCATGCGTGAAAGTGTCACTTTGAAAATGGCAATGTTTTTTGTACATGTACAGATTTAGTAACTTAGCATTTCAGTACTTTGCTATAGTCGGTATCTTTTTATTTTGTGCAATAGTTTAGAGATGTCATAACTGTTTTAAAATAAGCACTGATTTACACTAGTATGCCTGAAAATCAAAATAGAACCCTGACTAAAGCTTGAAACCAACAAAGAGCAAAAGTCGAATTTCTTTTCATGTAAAACTTTATTCATCAATATCACACGAGAGGGAGTGCTGTTGTAATGAATATCAGCACAGCTGTGATGCAGTCATAGGCACGAGGGGGCGTGGCACGACCTCACGTGTGATAACAGTTCGACAAATACCATTTATTATCGAAAGTTATTTTGCTCGGCTTACACATATCCTGGTGGAACCAGCGCTCAGCCAGAGACCAATTAGCTTAATTAAAGTGTAATTAACAGGGTTGAAAGTGCTGTACTTTTACATTCTTACTGGTGGCATGTAAGCAAAAGTTGAGGAAAATAAACCATGGAGGTGGTGGACAGTCCTGAGAAACTTACGTAATTTACTTTATTTCCACTTATTGTACTTTAGAATATCCATTTCAGGTTTTGAACCACAAATAGAATGAAATGGAAAGCTAGTGTGCTAGCACTTGTTCCACACACTAAGTAGTGCCTTTGATCAGGGGTTAGGGAGGGATTTGAGATTCAACGTCGCGGTATGAGCTAGTTTGCCTTGTAGCTTGCGTTATCCGTGAACAAAACAACACGGATAGTTCAAAAGTGTTTTTTGGAACGACTTTATTAAAAATCTGAATTTCTAATGAGACACTGTGTTATTTAAGCTGATATTATGAGCATTATTATATTATGTTTTATGGCTGAAAGTGAATGGTTTTGAATGTGGTTTTTGGCAGCTGCTCTCTCCTCTTTCCTGCGGACCGTACCGACCTACGACAGGCTGTGACCGAGAGTTGGTGCAACTTATGATTGTAAGAACACCAGTGATGCGAAGTGACAGATATAGTTAAACGTCCCAGTAGGGTTATGCTGTATAACAGCACTCATGGAATGCCTCTCGTCTAATCAGATTACTCCATCATAACAAGTGTTGTAAAATTACTACATATATCAAAAAGGAAAATTCTCCAGTTCTCTGATTTCTATTATTATTTTATATATTCTATTATGACTTTGACACACACACACGCACACACAGGTGTCACTTCCTACTGTATTACAGCCACAGCAATTGCTACAAACCTCACCATGGCACTTCACCCTCTTACAGTGCATTATCATCCCTTTCCGTGCAGTATTAAATCTGATGAACAAGTGTAGCCTTGGGGTGCCAATAAGAACGAAGCGCAACCACGATTGATTTGTTGCCGCGTTCGTGCTCTTTCATTGACCGCCAATGACTGATGTACATCAAAGGTCAGGACAGAAAAGAAATAAAAGCCACCACCATGTAGGAGTTGAGACTAACATAAAGACAGAACATATACAGTATATAGGTTGTACTGTAAAAATACAAATAAAATAAGTTAATTAATTAAAAACATGAAAGAGTTCATGCAAGTTTTTTTTCAGACAAGAGAAACTGTTGAAGCTATTATCCTTTATGTTTAAACATTGTCTACATGTCTAAACATTAATATGCATCAATGCAAGAGCCAGTTTGAAGATATACAGTACAGTATAGTTGCAGAGCTGGAAGCCTTGAACATATGAATATCTCTATTCAGAACATCTATAAATGTGATTTTTGATTATGAGCAAAAAAGCAGTCATCTTTTCTATCTTCAGGCGGTGCGCAGTCAATAATCTCTTGGCTATTACTATTGACAAACAGGGCTGTAAAGAAAGCATGGATCTGCACTGAGCCATTTATTTTTGCCTCTCTCATCTTTAGGAATCGAAGGGAATCCATGAAGTACGGCGTGTGTGAAGGCTTGTGGAAACATCAAATTCATTCAGTGGATTGCAATACTAAAACTCTTTATATGTAAGACTGCGGCGTTACGCAGAGTAGATTACTATATGCAAAAATATTTGATCAATTAAAGCACCTCCTATTCTTTGCTTTATTTGAAATCTAATGTGCTGGTGTACAAAATGTATCAGCACCCAATTCACCTGTAGAACTGGGATGCCTTTCTTGGCAAGCATGATGGGTAATCAATTTGTCTTTGAGTAATTAATTTGCCTTGATTATGACTATTACACTTTATCTTAGTTCTTCTTTATATGGGCTCAGACAAAGCTGACCACTCAGGATTAGGCATGTTTAAATATATCATTACTTAAAAACCCAAATAGGCTAATCTTCTATCACAATTTATATGACTATTATCGCTATATTGTACTTGACTTGTTGGGTTACAGAATTCAAAGTAACAGGTCTGTCCATTATTTTCATCAAGATTGCAAGAGATACAGATTTACCTTTACAGAGGAGGTCGTTTCTGTCCAAAATGTGGCCTTTAAACACACCCAGTTTATGAAAACCCCGACAAGACAGCTGTCGGTAGAGTACAGTCTGAGAAGGATAGGTTTAAATTATGGGAGCATACAGCTGTCTATCTAAACAGCTTTCTACCAAATGTAAAAAGAAACAATAGTCTCTATGCTCAGTCACAGGAAGCAATAAGCATAAAATACACACACAGGACAACAGCTTCAGTTAATATTACATCAAACACCAGAATAAAGGAAAATTAGATAGCAATCATTTTGGCCGAAGCATGGTTGTTCATATTATACAGGTTTGTTTGAGTAATTCAGAAACTGTTGATTTGCATCCGAAACATGAACGGTATTGAAAAAAAAAAAAAAAAAAACATCTAGCAAGCATTAGTACTGAGGTGGAAATACCTTGTTGAGGAGAGACAACAGAGATGAAAACCAGACTTGTTGGAGCTGACAAATGCTTTGGTAACTCAAATAACCACTCTTGACTCGCGTGGCGAGCAGAAAAGTATCAAAACTGCATGTTAACTCTAGAAGCGGATGAGCTACAACATCAGAAGACCACATCGAGTTGCAGTCCTGTCAGCCAAGAACACACATCTCCTAAGACTACAGGGGAAATCTTTTTTTTTTTTTTTTTTTTTACCCATCTCTGAATAAAGTGAGTGTGTCATATGAAGTACCCATCATTGACGGGAGGAGAGTTTGTAGAAATAGGTAAAAGGTTAAAGCTAAAAATAAGCTGATCCTTTAATGTAATTAGTGATATTATTTCAAGTTGAAGGACATGTACAGTACATCTGCCTGTCTTTCTGTACTGCAGAACGCTGCCTAATTTATTAACACAAAGAAATACAATTTTGTAAGTTTGAGTATGTTACGCTTTGTTAAAATTCACTTGTACCAATTCAGCGCTGTTATGTCAGTGGTGAAAATATCAACATCAACTGATCCCAGTAAAAATATTCAGTTTAGCTTTTCTAATGAATATCTATTGGTGCAGGTGTATGTTTAAATTGAGCAAATAGCTTATTTTACAGTAGATTATTGAATCTGGCACATAACTGTTCATAACATCGCTTTTACTCAACATTTTGATTTCACTTATGGTTCAAGTTCAACTTCAGCCAGATATCTAAGTACAGTATGCGAAAGTTAAAAAAAAAAAAAAAAACGTTTGCATAATGCTTTCTGGTCTTCCAATGTATGAAACGTATTCAGAGACGTAACATAAACAGAACTCAATGTGTGATTTCTTGCCAATGTACTGTATAGACAAGATCTTTCTTTTATTTATATAGGTAATAAAATGATGTTGTAATACATGTTTTTAGAATGTAGGTAATCCATGGGGGTTACCATCCAAGGTAATCCTGGGGGCATTTTAGCGCACAACACTGAGCTCTTAGTTCGAGTATTTTACACGGTCTCACCTCGTACCGCGGCGGTTATGTTTGCTCTAATAACCCGTGTTACAGTATATCTCATAGCCGCGCTTCACATTACTGCTTGTTATTAGTGCCACGGTTTCAGAACATACAAGACAAACTGGTTTTAAATTTCCTGCAGGAAGAATAAACATACATTAATTTGTCCATTCACCTTTAAAAGTTCAGTTTTTCATATTACTCAGCTCATTTCACTATTACCACTTTTTGTTTGGAGTCATGTTGTCCCATGTCGCACATTCCTTTCTGTTTCTAAGCGGCTTGTAGGGACAGTACCGTGATTTCTGCATACCCCATCTATACAAGGTAAACGATCCTGTTGATTAGCTCTGTTGAGTGATGCGAATAGCCACGCCCATCCAGAGCACTAAATTAGAAAAAAGAAAATGCTGGATGCTGCAACGTAATCTGGCACACAACTGCTCATAACTTCACTTCAACTCAACGTTTTGATTTTATTTATGACACGATTATCTTGGGGCAAATACATAACTACTGCCAAAGTTTCATTAAATTCTGTCCAGTCAGTTTTGCATCACGCTGTGACAATATTCTGGCTGGGCAGCCATACAGACAGAAATTTTTCTGAGACTGGTTTCTGGTTCTCCATTGTATGAGGCGCAAAGATATTTTTGAAAGTGCAGACGAAACCTTTCTACAAAACCGTTGCACAAGCAAAACCTTTCTTTTATTCATATAGATTAAGGGGCCCTACTGAGAACATGTCTTATGTGTCTCACAGCTTTGAAGATCTTTCAAAACAGACTGAGTGTGTTAATATCCTGAAAGAGACAGTAAGGCCAAATGAGGGATTTACTGAACACGCTTACTGTAGAATGGTTGTGAAATCTTCTGCTCGTGTTTTTTTTACACCTCCACTTAAACAGTTCTATTTCTGCCAGATTTCAGGTCGGAAAGCCAAGTGCACTCTCCCACACAGAAAACAGAAATGAACAGGGGGAAAAAAATGAGGCAGTTAGTCAGACTATGAAAATCCTGTTATTCTTATTTACTTCCTTCTACTTTAGGAGAGAACAAACACACCAGGTGAGTGTGTTTGTAGTAATGTATGCCTCTCTCATACATGTGAAACATACCAACAATAGAACAAGTGCTACACAGCCAGGTGAATGCATTGTTATTATGACTGAACACTGTATCACTGATTAGAGCAAAGACCTTGCCGATAATAGAATACAGAAGCAGAAAAAAAAAGAAAAAAAAACAGATGAGGAGATGTAAATATAACGTTCATCATTGGCTCCTGTCTGACTTGGAACCAGGTTTGTCTATGCAGCACAACAGACTAACTGACTTTTGCAAATGCATATCCTATTTCGACTAAATCACAACACGATGTACTGTAATGTGTGTAAATGAAAAAGTCAGTCTTTGCTAAAAATGCACGATAATCTTAAATACAGGCTTTGAGTCTCATTGACCATCTAATGTTGTTACAAGAACATCATTAAGAGCTAATTATTTCTGTACGTGAAATTATTTTTATTTTAGTCAATTTTGCCATGGTTCTTCACACTGAATTTCAACATTTATAAATATGTTTATTCGGCGCATAAGATGGAAGAAGGACAACGTTTTAACAACGAGATTTTATATAGAACCTTTACTGTAAATTATTCTACAGACGCAATTATAGCATGTGGTACAGACTCCTGAGTGGCACCACTATTACCACTCCGACATATTGCTTTCTTCCGAGTGTGTTATGTATGCCGTTGCCTAAGAATGCATGAGCAACAGTTTTTTTGGGGGGATTTTTCCCTGATTTTCTCCCTAATTTAGTCGCGTCCAATTCCTCCCCGTCACTAGGGGGCTCCCACATTAAGTCTACTACTACCACTCAGCCGGGAGGGCCGAAGACTATCACGTGTTTCCTCCGAACCATGTGACGCCAGCCGACCGCATCTTTTCAAACTGCTCACTCACGCACTGTTGGGGGCGGCGTAACACACTCGGAGGACAGCGCTATCCGCCTGCGTGAGCTCACAGACGCCCCTGATTGGCTGTGATTAATGTGGGATCACTAAGTACCTCTCATCCCTCCACTCTGAGAGAGCTCGGCCAATCAGCTCTCTCTAGACTCCGGCTGCGAGAGGTTACAGCATCACCCGGGAATCGAACTGGCGATCTCCGGAAGCAACAGTTTAAATAGATGTACAATAGTAAGCGCCATCATGAGTATCAGAGGAAGCATGTGTTAGCCTACGCCCTCCTTGGTTCCTAACGGTAACTGATGGCGGAATGGCAAACTTAATTTGACTGCAGCATAAAACTAGATTGCTGAACTAAACAAAGATGTGGTTAAATATCTAGGGCTTATTTATTTAAATCAATTTCAGTGGCGATCAATAGATAATTGCACCTGGAAACTGTAGACTTGCACCTCTAAAGATCTGTTGCTATAATAAAAAATTTTTTAAAAAGTCATAAAAAAGTCATATTAGAGGTCCAATCCCAAGCTGCTTCCTCGCGTGAGAGAGATGAGCCCTGACAGTGGTGGTGTGGGTGGTGTTTTTGGCGCATAAACTGAAAACTGTCCCATAGACAAACTTCTTTCCCATTTATGACTTGGTCTTATTCTTAATATGCAAATTAGACTTTTGCAAAACCAAAGATGTTATAGGTTTTTTGGTGTATCTTTGTCAAAATACTCAAGGATATTTTAAACCTTAATCATGATCAAAAACAAGCTGCGATCTGTAAATAATATTGGCACCATATGCAAATCAGATTAATTTGCTCAAATAGCTATGATGCAATTACAATAAATGATATTATACATTCTTAATATAACGTATAATATAATTTATTGTAATTGCGCCATCATTTTATATTTGATTTTTTATTATCTAATAAAAAAATGACCTGGTGGAATGTAGCTTAGCATCATCCAGCAATGACATTTCCTCTGTATGGATGGCAGGGTTACAGCAAATGTATTACCGGCAATATCCTGAAAACATTTTTAAATATTAAAGACAATTGGTACATGGCAACTACTTTAACAGTTTACATCATTCTAGAAAATTGCCACAGCTTTGTCAGCTAGCATGAGTGTGTATCAGCATGAGATAACCCGGACACTGACACTGTCAACACACACAATCGAGAAAATGATAATAAATGGTAATTTAGTCAGGTTTCTATTGTTATCGTGTGCAGTTGTTCGAGAACATTTTGTATTTTTAATCATCTCGTTACCTTCATGACTGTCCGGATTAATCTTAATGTTGTGGCAGTACTGAAGTTTTGACAGTCACGCAAATATAGCTGCCTGCGTGTGGATGTGGATGCTTGAGAATGAAAGGGAGAGGGCATAAGGGAGAGAGAGATGGAGAGGGAGAGAGAGAGAGAGAGAGAGAGAGAGAGAGAGATGGAGAGAGGCCACACACTCGTCCCTGAGTAAGTGGCCAGCACAGATCAAAGAGCACGGTGAATAATTTACAGCAACAGCAGGACTGCAGGGAGAATCAATGTCCCTTAACTAAGAGATGGATTTACAGCACATATGCCCCATCAGGGGGGTGAAGAAACAAGCTGGGGGGGGGGGGGGGGGGGGGGGGGAGCAGTGGATATGAGGAGTGATGGCACTTTTGTATGTTTAATCATCACTGATGCTATCATAATGGGTCGTTCTCAATCAGTGTCCCATGCTGATATCCGAGTACATCCGCCGTAATAAAACATGTTTAATATATAGTACGATGTGTCAAAAACAATGATACTTTCTGAAAGACGGACATTTCTCTCTAAGCCTTGTTTATGGAATAATTTATAAAGCGTACACCATATTGTTGAACACTTATGAGTGAATCCTCAGCCACAGAGTACATTATTAATAGCTATCAATAGACAGCAGTGAGCAATAGTTTTAGCAAAAATGCTCCCGTCAGAGTCCAGCTGACCTTCAGCAGAGAGAGATTTCAGCTTGCTGCCACCCCCAGATAAAAACCCTGCAGCAAGGCAAAATGTCAAATCACCCTGAGCATAAATCAATAGACAAACTGCTAGTATGGAAAAGGGGAAGAAAAAAAAACATTCACTAATATGCCTTTTGCTGGCAGCATTTTGGAGAAAAATAATCCCCTGATTGCTGGTCAGTTGGTTTATTATTCAGCATAGGAAGGGGAAGAAAAAAAATTCACTGCATGCTGATAAATATGAAACAGTCTTAGGTATAAACTATAGCACAGAGCACCGGGCACCTTAGTGCTTTAGAGTTTTTATGAGGAATAGATGTGACATGAATGAGATTTCATTTCCATACATTCTTATGCCTGTGTGATATTGATTTCCTACTTTACAATTCTGATTAATGATTTAGTTCTCAAGAACCAGCCCCTTAAAATAGGTCAATGTTTTTTATGGACAGGGGGTGCCAATCCATCACAGGGCACACACAACATACACACAATGGGACATTTGGAACACCAGTTAACCTGAAGTACCCGGAGAAAACCCATCAAGCACGGGGAGAACATGCAAAATCCTAGCACAAAGAACCGAGGAGGTCATCGAACCCTTGACCGTGGGACCCAAGGAAATCGTAATGTATTGTTTTGTCTTAAGACGGTCTGTCTTGTGTCTTTCACCAACCCAAGTAGTTTTCCTCTACAGTAATCTTGGCTCAATTTCAGCTACAACTTTAAATGTTAATTTCCTTATAAAATCACAGGAAATTGCCAATAAATAATTCTCCCCAAACACAATAGCTATCGACTGCAGAGCGTTAAAGGTCAACACATGCTTCCTCTAAAACATAACCGGAAAAAGGACAGCTTAATTCTCTGGTGTCCTTCTGACTGACAGAGGAACGGCATCACACCACCCCAGAAAGCAGGGCCAATTACACTCTCTCACGCACATATAAATGTGGCTTCGCCGAAATTTTTACTCGTCTCCTAAAGACGGGGTGAACGGTTTGCTGACACATTACTTGGGAGTACGAAATCACTCTCTTCTCATTAAATGAAAGCCATTGGACATATGGACTTGAAATGAGCTTGCAATGTACTGTAGGCATGGTGTATAATTTAAAACAGAACAAAAACTAAATCATCATGTATCAGCAGCATATAAAAATGAATCGAATGAGAAAGTGGAGCACAATTCAGAAATAATATGCAATGATGGCATCTAATCGCTTTGACAGGCCGTGATTTCATGCATGTCTGCTTTGTCTGTGTCAATCAAACTTACATAAGCAAGAAGTTTCTGCAAAGAGTTTTTCTGCAGTCAAGTTAATTTCTGGAAATCTTGCCAATGCTGTTCTAATTTCGGAGAGATTTTCCCAAGTTGCTGACGACGAGCTGCTGACCGGCTGTACATTTCGGAGAAGATGTGAGGCGGAGAAGGTGTGATTGCATTTTAAACAGCTCCGGCAGCAGCAGGGACAAACCGCAAACAGGTTGGGTAGCACTCAGGGCAATCTCTCTGAGACTGGGAGAAAATTCTTGTCTCTCAGCACCTGATCACACTTTAATTAAAGTGTGTGTTTCACCGGCTGTCTGCCTGCAAGCTTCCCTACCTGTAAAGTAATAACCCTCGCTGTGATTTCTGCTTCGACATAATAGGGGAGGGAAAAATGAACAAAATAACAATACGAAAAGGTAAAAGCTAGCGAGTGTGTGATTTTCTTTTTTTTTTTTTTTTTTATGAAAAAAAAATGTGGCAGTAAAACTACTATTGACAAATAATAAAGCTCTCTTGATGAAGAGAAATGAAGGTCACTTCATTCAGGGCCTTAGCAGAGCTTTGAGCTGTGGAATTAGCCTGAATTCCTCCAAGAACCCAGTGACTCAAACTTTTGAACTTGTATATACTGTATGTGCAATGATAAAGAGGACAATACTGTAGATGCACAAAGCTATATAAAGTGAGATAGAATGAAGGGAAAAGAAACAAGACAAAAGAGGAGGAAGAAAAAGACATCTGGAGAAAGGCGACAGATTAAATACAGTATGTGACGGTGAGCATGAGATTGAGAAAACTTACTAATCCTATAACCCAACTTTTCGGCATGCACCCTCTTTGCCAGGAACTGTCCTTCAACCAGGGCTCGAATTTCCACCTCCGGGGTGAAGGCAGATACCTGTGCAGGACCAGAACACAAAGGCAGGCTTTAAGGATGGATACAGGGCTGATTCTTGCTTCCACAAAGAGCACTTTCATTGCCCCGGCGTTCCCACAGAGAATCTCGACAGTAGCAGTGACCCCAGCTCACACCACGAGGCATCTCTAAATCCTGCCATTTAGTACGACCTGTTTTTACTGATCCAAGGGCAGTTTTTAGGCTTGTTTGAAAATGGGTGGGATTACACTCAGAGGAGTGGATGGCAGTCTCAGATCAGTGGAGAAAGGATAACTTGTATCCTGAGACAGATAATCTCAGCAGTTCATAGAAAGTACAAGGGTAACGTTAGTAGAGATGAACACAGGCTACTAAAGGAAGCTTAAAAAAAATAAATAAATAAAAATAAAGGTCTTTGAGGAAGATAAGTAAAAGCACCTCGCATAAACAAAGATAAATCAGGAATTAACACATCATGAAAAACCCTATTTAAAGTATTTAAAAGACCAGTTAAACATGATTTCAAATAATAAAAACTCTTTAGAAATAAAGATCCGTCATTAAATAGAGCAATAAACCAGTCCGTGCACACATTACTTGCAGAACTTTTTCTTTGCTTTTATCAAACAGCAACAAAAACAAAAATGTACATATGCAACGCATCATTAATACGAGGAGTGTTACTTCAAACCAGGACCTGTGATGGATCCGAAGACTTCAAGGACAGGACAATGATGAGTCTCTTACTGTAGCTGCAGTAAAACATTTGAATGGTGCAAATATTTTATAAACGGCAGTAAATCTGTGAATGACGATCCTGGCTGAGGTGGCTCAGAGCGTGCACTGCAGGCGTTCCTGTGAACATTAAGCGACTTGAGTGTCAATCGATAACTTGTCGTTGTCAAATTGTGGAAGAGACACATACTGTACTGTATGCCTGTTGAAACAGCACAATCAAACATTCACCAGCACCGCTTTCACATTACAGGAACTTAGCTTGGAGTTATTGCCACATCCTGCATACAGTCCCGACCTCATTCCAAGCCATTCCCACATGGTTGCATGATTGAAGGAGTTCCTGAGAGGCCATAATTTCAGACGTGAAGCAAGCAGTCTGATCGAGGCTCCGGCGTACTGTGAAAACTTTTTACCTCAATAGTATCCGGGCACTAATGAAAAGCTGGGATAAGTGCATTAACGTATCAAAAAATAGTTTTTAACTCTCTTAACTGTATTTTTGAATATGGCCATATCAAAAGTCCCGGTTTACCTTGAACACTCCATATATACTGTATACAACCAAATCCTTTCATTCTGTACCAACAATCAATCATTCAGGTGGTTTCTATTTTACCAGTTTAGAATTAAAATGTTGATACTTGTACTTTAACACCGTTACATGTTTGGATCATTAAAGGAGTTCCTGGGAGGCCAGTATTTCAGATGTGAATCAGGGCGTTTTGATCATGGCCGTGGCATACTGAGAAAACTTTTTACCTAGATGGTATCCGTTTTCCGAAATGCTTAACAAAATTGTCAACATTCAGTACAACCTTGATTTCTCAACCTGTAAAGCTGAACCAAAGTAACGGAAAATGTTAATAGAGAATGTGGCTCTGGGTTCCGGTTCCATTTTTAAATGCAACAACTATAACTATATACCTACATCACGGTTTGTTCAGTGCACACTGTTAATCTGTGTCATATTATCATGTCAATGATGTTGCCACAGGATGCGTACAGCCTCTTCACTATAGTATTCCTGCAGCCGTAGATGGTGGCACAGCAGGTGCATCAGTGCCACTTCTTGGCAGCTCACACTCCCTGCTGACACTTTTCTTTTGAAGGAGTTTCACCCAGTCATGCTCGGAAATGGCTTCCTCAGGTACTATCCGTTGAGGAGCGCTCCTTGCCGTCACGGGAAACAAAATCCTGTGCCAGATCCTCTAGCCACTCTTTGTAGCCAATCTTGTGTATGTTCTTTCAGTAATGTATGCCTTGTAGCATCATACAGACAAAGAGGAGATAATAAGCCTCTGCCACTATTTCTTCGAAGGATGTGATGATATCAGACCCATCTGTTGCTTTCAACTACTAAAAAGCACCTTTCATAGCTTTTGGTAGTTGAAAGTGCATGATGACGACAATACAACCTCCTTCTCTTCATTAACCCTGATCTCAGTAGGATCATAGTAATCAGACACCACCATGACATCCTTAGTGTCCTGCTAAACACAGAAAGGAAGGTTATCCTTTTAAATCAGTTTGAATTCATGTTAGCCCACGGAAGCTTGATCGCTCCGTATTTTCTTTTTTAAGAGTCCCTTTATCTGTTCACACAAACAGTTCCACAAGCATCTAGTACAAGACTCTTCATGTCCTCAAAATGGACTGATGAGATCTCTAGGAATGTCTAGATAAATCCAGACAGCGGGGGCTATGGGGGAAACTAGTCTGAAGAAGCCATTTCTGTTGTCACTATAAAATCTACTTGCTGCTAGCTGGAGAATATCCATAGAGACACACTGCCCAGTGAAAGTTTTCATTTCCTTTACTGGTTCAGGTTTCCACTTGTTGCTGGATGGAGTTTCGCTCCTGAGGCCTGGCTAGCGGGTTATGGTCGCGGTCACATGTATGTCAAGTCTTAAAGTCATTCTTGTTTCCATCCCAGTAACTGCTGTACTCTGCATCAGCGTCGACCCCTTTGCTTGGTTTAGTGCAACTTTAAATTATTTTGCAGGCTGAGCGTGCGAACAAAAAAAAAATTACACACAGTCTCATGCAAAAGTTTGATGCCCCTTGATAAACAACAGATTTTGGTGATTGAAAAGATGTTAGCACAGTCCCTCTTGGAAATGGAACAAATGCACAATATTTGCATGTTTGCAAAAAAGCTGAAGCTGAAAAGAGGATGGCTTCTACAACAGGACAATGATCCTAAACATACCTAGAAATCCACTATGGAATACCTCAAGAGACGCAAGCTGAAGGTTTTGGAATGGCCATCACAGTCCCCTGATTTAAACATCATTGAAAATTTGTGGGTAGATCTTGTGCATGCAAGACGACCAAAGAATATTACAGAACTAGAAGCATTTTGCAAGGAAGCATGGGAGAAAATCCCGAGTACAAGAATTGAAAGACGTTTAGCTGGCTATAAAAAGCGTTTGCAAGCTGTGATATCCGCCAGAGGAGGTGTAACTAAGTACTGATTATGTAGGGTGCCCAAACTTTTGCACAGTGCCACAATAATGTTT
The DNA here is from genome assembly GCA_030347435.1 of Clarias fuscus. NCBI lineage: Eukaryota > Metazoa > Chordata > Actinopteri > Siluriformes > Clariidae > Clarias > Clarias fuscus. Next base: position 28,267,707 of record CM059207.1, on the reverse strand, counting down.
TTATTTTTGATCATTTCCAAGAGAGACTGTGTTAACATCTTTTCAATAAAAAATAAAAAAATCACCAAAATCTGTTATTTATCAAGGGGTGCCTAAACTTTTGCGTAAGATTGTATATATAAAAATATACATACAGTGTATGCATTAGAACATCCAGTCCTAAAGATGTACACGTGCACACTGTATGTCGCATCTGGTCTTAATATGTTAAAAATATTAACTAACCAACAGACAAAGATTTTTACAACAGCTTCTTACTCAAATGCATCTTTGTTTCTGTCTGATAAGAACTGGAGGAATTTGTGACATATTAACTCACATACTGACAGAGGCATTGCCCTGCAGTTTCATGTTGGAATAGCAGAATAACACCTCAACAGCACTTTGGTTTTAGATTTCATGTCATGAACATTGCACGGTGTGTTGGTACATTTTGGACACCGTCCTAGTCCAGCGTTCCCTCCTACTCTCACCCAGCTAGCTAGTTTCAAAATCTACAAAGAGCATGCCATCTTAAAGTACTGCCACATTGTGCAAACTGAGGCCGGTTTAATAAACCGAGCTTAATTTTCTGCTCATTTAACTGCCTGTAATCACACAGCGAACAGGAGCTTATTAGCCATTTCTAGGGTCATGACTTCTGCTAGTGAAGCTCGGCAAGATCAGATCCATTTTATTGTCAGCATTTTTAATGTATAACAGCATGAGATTTTATTACAAATGAGAAAAGTCTTGGCTTTTAATATGCTGATGTATAATTAATAAATATACGTAATAAAAGCTATATATAAATGTGTAACTATGTTAATTAGACAAATCATTTTTTTTTTTTTTACAATTCTAGAAGTACAGCAGATGATGAAAATCTCAGTCTTAGGGCAGACAGTCTGCTAATGCACCTTTCTTTCACAATTTAAAAAGGTTTGGAATGCTACTTACTATTCCCACACAAAACACTAAAAAAAATAAATAAATACAGAATAAATCCTACGTAGATTCTACAGTTTTGAAGAAGTGACCTTTGGTGTAGTTAGATAAAAAGCGAGCAGATGGCTAATTCTGACTGGTATACAGTATATTATTATTCAACTTGGTGTCATTTGTAACAAATGTAAACATGCCCGGCTTAAATTAATGACACAAAATGACAGAACAGCTAATTATCAAACTAAATTAACCTTTAATGTTTATTATGTATAGCAACCATAATAGTGTCACACCATGCCAATGAGCCCCCTGCCATGCCTACATGACAGGATAATTTTTTAAACAGCGTCTAATAAGTCTCTAAGTTCTTAAAAAGGAGGTTGGCAGTTCAAGCCCCATCTCCACCAGGTACAGTTGTTGGGCCCTTGAGCAAGGCCCTTAACCCTATCTGCTCCAGGGGTGCTGTGCCATTACTGCTCCTATGCTCTGCACCCAGCTACTATGGGATATGCAAAGGAACCAAATACCAAATAACACAACATGGCACTACCTTTTCATATTTTGTTTTATGTAAAAACTTTGCTTGGTTTATTTTAAACCCAAGTAACTTAAAATTGCTATGTTAGAACACAAAAAATGTTGCTAAAAATACAATTATTGGCTAAAGAGCTTGGACTCTCCAAATCAGCACTCCTCTGTACTGTAGTACAATGATGGAAATTACCAACCTCATTTCTTGTACAATGCAAGAAATAAATAGACACAGATTTTAGCGCATACATGAAAAAGCTCCATCATCCTTTTACCACCATGTCTGAAACATTTTCTAGGGGACACATTGCATAATATGATTTAATATAATAACACTGTTAACCTTTAAAGCTACTTACTTTTCTATCATGCTGATCAAATCTGTAAATCCCAACCGCTGAAGGTGTGATCTCCACTGCATCAAAATAAATTCCTGAAATGTGAAAAAAAAAAGAAAAAAAAAGCGCAGCATGAGAATGTAACTGATTGGACCTAATTCATTTATCACTATTTATTCACAGCATGGCTCCTGTGGGACTGTGGCATCACTCTGCAGGGCATGACCACGTCTGGACAAAATGTTCATAATTAAATCAGCGAATGATGTGCGAAGCAAGCATGTTTATCAAATTACTCATAGGATGCGCTTATAATGACTGATGTTTATAAATCAGTTAAACAAATTATGTGGAAGGGCAGGCACCTATGTTTCCATTGTTCCCTATGGGGCTGGACCTCAGGGCAGTGGAGAAATCTTCCCATGATCCTCCAGCACACTCATTACGGATCCTTTCTCTAGTCAGAGAGCCATTCTTATAGCTAAAAAGAAGAAACAGGTGATGAGTTAGACCTGAGGCTGTCTGTAGATCTAAAGGCGACATGCACTTATATTAATGAGCTTCTCTATTTTGCAAACAAGAATGGGCAAAAATTTCACTCTGTAGATGAGCACAGCTGGTAGAGACATATCCTAAAAGTCGAGCGGCTAAAAAGGTGGTCCTATAACATTCACTTGGTGGTGGTGGGGGTGTGTGCATATACTGTATGTACTGTATATATACACACACACACACACACACACACACCCATACACTACAGCTCAAAAATTTGGGATCACTTGTTTTTGTTTAGTGATTTAATTTCTATATTTAATACTGGGGATTTCAAAACTATAAATAACACATACGGTATGGAATTGGGTAATTATGTAACAACAACAAAAACAGTCAGTTGTTATTTTAAGACACGGAGGTCAGCCTGTCTGAAATAGTTCTTGCAAGAACAGTATTGTCAAAGCACCTTGGAGTTGTGCTGTTATGAAGGCTTTACAGATCTTGAGTAGCAGATACATCTCAACATTAACTGGAGAAGACTACTGCAAATTTTTGGATACCTTCAGCATTTTTTGTATTTTATTTTTTGTATTTTCCCCCGATTTTCTCCCCAATTTAGTCATGTCGAATTCCTCCATGTCACTAGGGGGCCCCCCTACTTTACATTAGCGCTACTACTACCAATCAGTCGGGAGGGCCGAAGACTATCACATGTTTCCTCCAAACCACGTGACGCCAGCCGACTGCATCTTTTCGAACTGCTCGCTCACGTAGCGGGCGGCGTAACACACTCGGAGGACAGCGCTATCCGCTCCTTCCGCTTGCGTGAGCTCACAGACGCCCTGATTGGCTGTAGATCCGTGACTAATGGGGGAGCACTAAGTACCTCTTATCCCGCCCCTCTGAGAGGGCTCGGCCAATCAGCTCTCTCTAGACCTCCGGCTGCGAGAGGTTACAGCATCACCCGGGAATCGAACTCGCGATCTCCGGATGATAGGACCAGTACTTTAGCAGAACATATACAGCGATGGCACATATCACACATTGAAACAGCATGAAGAGTGGCAGTGTGTTGACCATACACTCCAATCGTGTGTAATGGTAGCACTCAGACATCATGTATACACACACACACGGATATTTGTGCCCACAGTTTGCATTTACTGTAAGGTTGTTTTTTTCCCCTTCTGAGGCATACAAAAATGCTAAATAATCAGGAAAAAAAATAGGTGGAAATTAAACAAAATAGTACTGCCAGTTAGTGCCAGCTATGCATGTTGATTTCATTTAGATATGCCCCATAAGGAGTATTTGGAGGAAAAAGCTTGTGTTTGCAATCAGTTTCGTGTTTGTGCACGGATGCATTTTTATTAGCAATAACACCGTCTTTATCCCATCCACTTAAGCAGAAAATAAAAATGTACAGATAATGTATTTCATTTCACTTATTATTTAGCTGCTGTTTCAGTTTACATTTACAGAAGGCTTTGCACAGAATACAGTCAGGGCCCTACATTAAGTACAGTACATTCCTAAACAATTAACGCAATATTTTGGTTAAAACACAACTAATTAAAGCTGAACGTCTATACTTTAAAACACATTATAACTGCCTTACTTCAACTCCATTGTTGTAGTATGAAGAAGCAAAATTCCAATGAAGTGTCACTGTCCAAATATTTATGGACCTGACTGTAAATCACAAAGGATGAGAATCAAAAAGGAAAAAAATCTGAAACTGAATGTTGAACAGTACTGTATGAATAGGCATGTTAGATTAATTATTCTCACTGGGTGGCACAGATGCGCAGCAGGCTGCATTGCTGCCTCACAGCTCCGGGGTCACTGGTTCATGACTGAGCATGAACAAATAAATTAATCAATAACTGAATAATTCTTCTCATTTGTATTTGGCACAAAACATTCTCGATTCCTTTGTGCAGGCCATAAAAAGTGCATTAATGCATACATTGGGGGAAAAAAAAAAAAAAAGTTAATGAGCAGTATGCTTCTATAGGCTTTTATTACCCACTGTCAACAGCCCAGGACCGTGAAGTAACGACAGGGAAATGGGCTAATTTCAAGGGTAATTTGAGTTTTACCCTTTAAATCTGATTAAAAAAAAGGAAGTGAAGAGAAAAAGTGCAAAGGAAACGGGAGACCATATTGGCATAAAAAGTGGAAGAAGGCTAGAAATCAGTCAACCAAGTTGACTTTTCCAACTACAGGTTCTAGATATATCAGACAGTGCTACTGTTCATAATCTGAAACTGCAGGAAGAGTATATCAACACAAAATTTTTAGTATAAAAAGTTAGTCTAAGGACTGCAACTACATATGGGAATGGCAGCTATCATATTGAGCTCTTTTCTCCAGACAGAATGAGCGTCACCAGACACCTATACTGGTGCCTCAATCAGCAGCTAGCTTGATAAATCCCTACAGCCATTCATATAGATTTAGAGAGGGAAGCACTTGAGTTTCATGGCAGCTGCATGCCTACAAAGTCCTCAGAAAAGAGACATTCAGCCTATAACCATTATACCGGGGAAGATAAAAAATTTTTTTTTTTAAATGTAAAGAATAAAATTTTTAAAAGTGCTACTTTTACTTTCCATCTCTTTCTCACACACAAAGACATGCAGATTAAGCTAATTGCCATTCCCAAATTGCCCATAGTGTGTGAATGAGCATGTGAGTGTGTGTACTGTACAGTATGTGTGTGTGCCCTGCGATGGATTGTCACCCCATCCAGGGTGTTCCCCCTCCTCGTGCTCCAGGACCCCCACCCTCCCCTCCCGAACCCAGAATACAGCATTAAGCAGCATAGACCGTGAGTGAGTGAGGGTGAGTATATGACACTGACCATGTTAACTGCTGCATAAAAAAGCTCAGATGTTTGCTCATGCCTAATTTCTTCTCTTGAAGTATAAGCGATAATGATAATTCAATGGATTTAATCTAAAATGAATTTTAATGTTTTGCACAAACCTCTGGAGTCCTTGCCAACTCAAGTGCACACTGGTATTACAGCAAATAAGGAATACCGAGAAACTCTGAAATTCATTTAATTAATATTGAATATAATTCATAATGAAAATCGTTTACTGGGCCTCCGAGTGGCGCAGTGGTTAAAGCGCTCGCCCTATCATCCGGAGATCGCTAGTTCGAATCCCGGGTGATGTAACCTGTAACCTCTCGCAGCCGGAGGTCTAGAGAGAGCTGATTGGCCGAGCTCTCTCAGAGGGGAGGGATGAGAGGTACTTAGTGCTCCCACATTAATCACGGCTCTACAGCCAATCAGGGGCGTCTGTGAGCTCGCGCAACGGAGGGAGCGGATAGCGCTGTCCTCCGAGTGTGTTACGCCGCCCCCAACGGTGCGCGAGCAAGCAGTTCGAAAAGATGCAGTCGGCTGGCGTCACGTGGTTCGGAGGAAAACACGTTATAGTCTTCGGCCCTCCCGGCTGAGTGGTAGTAGTAGCCTTAATGTGGGAGCCCCCTAGTGACGGGGAGGAATTGGACACGACTAAATTAAGGAGAAAATAGGGGGAAAATCAAAAAAAAAAAAAAAGAAAATCGTTTACTAAATGAGAAAACAACAATACAAGCATTTTCACACATGCTCTCAACACTCTCAGTGCTTGCGTGTGTGCAGGACTGTGGAAAAGTCTTTTTTTTTTTTTTAAAAGAATGCTTTAAAAAAAATGCTAAGTGAGCAAACAGATTTTTTTAAAAAGAAATAATCGAAAATCAAATGAGTATTTGGTGTGACTACTTTTGGCTTCAAACCAGCATCAATTCTTACACTTGCAGAAAGTCAGGGATGTTACAGAATCAGAGTCAGGTGGATAATAACCAATTATACCAAGCAGGTGCTAATAATTATCAATTTCAGATGTAGGTTGAAACACCATCATTAACTGAAACAGCTGTGTAGCAGGATTAAAACTGGATGAGTTACAGCCAAACTCTGCTACTTATATGAAGTTGTGTTAGACTGATGTGGAAGGTCAAGTCTGAGCACAGCAACAACATACAAGGTAGTTATTCTGCAGTAACAATGTCTCTCCCAGGCAAGAATTTCAAAGCAGACTGGAGTTTCAAGATGTGCTGTTAAAGCGATTTTGAAGATGCACAAAGAAATAGGCAGTGCTGAATACCGTAGACGCAGTGGTCAACCAAGGAAACGTAATGCGGCAGATGAAAGACACATCAAGCTTACTTTCCTTTGCCATTGGAAGATGTCCAGTGGTGCCATCAGCAAAGAACTGGATGAAATCAGTGGAACTCAGGCTCCACCCATCTCCTGTCTGGGGACGTCAGGCAAGAAGTGGTCTTCATGGATGAACTGCGGCCCTAAAGCCATACCCCAGACATGGACACAAGGATAATCGTCTCGACTATGGATGAAAACATAACAATCGGTGTGCAGGAAAATGGCAGCAGGTGCTCTGGACTAATGAGTCAAAATGTGAGCAAGGTGGAGGTTCCTTGCAAGTTGGAGATTTGTGGTGTCCTCAATGCTGAGAAATACAGACAGACACCCATCCATCATACAGTGCCATCAGGAAGGCGTCTGATTGCCCCCAACTTTATTCTGCAGCATGACAATGACATCAAACGTTTAGCCAATGTCATTAAGAGCCATCTTCAGCATGGAGAACAAGACGTCCTGGAAGTGATGGTTGTCCCCCACAGAGCCCTTATCTCAACATCATCGAGTCTGTCTGGGATTACATGGAGAGACAGAAGGATGTGAAGCAGCCTACATCTACAGAAGATCTGATGTTTGGAACAACCTACAGTATCTGTTGAGTTCCATCTAAAACCGTGTGCAAGTTTACCTAGAAGAATTGTTGTCGATTCTGGTTTCGCAGGCCAACAACGGTCACACTAAATGTTGATTTGATTTGGATTTCTCTTCTGTTCATTTGCTTTCCATTTTAATAATTGATAAAAAAAAACAAAAAAAAAACTATTAATACTTCTAACTTAAAGCATTCTTATTTTGCAACATTTTTTCACACCGCCTAAAACCTTTGCAGAGTACTACACACGCACGCACACTACAACTCATGTAAGGAACTCAGAGATAATTGTTTATAGTAACCACAGATTTGATCATCAAATCAACTTAAAAACAGTTTCCTTTTAGAGTAGCTGCTGAAATCAAACCATTTATTTTATTTCATGATTTAGAGAAAGGCTTTTCATTTGTAATGCTTTGGATAAATTAATTAATAAAGCCTCTTAAGATTTAGTTAGTACATAATGTAATTGCCTGAGTGCTTACCAGTACTAAGAAAAAGATCACATTATGCTCATTTTGGTCTTCACGGAATAAGTTTGAGATTTGTTTATGCGAGAAATTAAACACTGCTTATGCTGTTATAGGAAAGTAATGTAGAGTTGTGCATTATGGATAAATGTGATGTTGAGTGCTTTATTATACTGCAGCAATTTGCCAATTATTTTTTTGTTGCTAATTAAAGACCATCTCATCATAATTTTAGTTTACTAAAGTTACATTTGACATTGTGAAACATCGGCGAAGGTGGTTAGCTTTTGTTCTCATCATTTCATACATTTGTACTGTATATATACATTATAAACAAACCTTGCCCCCCCCCTTAATTTCGATGCAGAATTATTTTACCAGATCAGAGCCATGTAGGACAGACAGTCTACAGGGTTGCAGAAGATGTGTCCCTCCACCATAGGCCTGGGCTCCTTGATCCACAGAAACACAGTGTCACTCGTGCCCAGGCTCACCTGCAAGACAGGGGGGAAAAAAAAGCTCAATCTCACAGCTGACCATTTATGTCAGTAACCTGGCAACATGGTGACGTACACTGCCTCTGAAGCAAATCTCACACCATTTCCTTCAGCTAATTGCATGGCTATCAAAAGCACTGACTTATATGACGACTGGCATAATAGAGAACATAGGCAGCAGAGCATCAAGGCAGTATTCTCTTTTGGACACACCCCATGTTCTGTGACTAGCAGTTAAATTAGGGAAGAGAGCACAGCGCTGGAGCTCCAACAATTTTACTTTTTTATGAGGAATATATTCGCAGAGCAAAGATCTAGTATTATAATTGGATGCAAATTCAAATCACTCAACCATTCATCGTGATAAATTTCACTGACACAAACCCACTGGAAGGATGTCAGCTGCGTGGCATCATAAGAACAGTGAAAGAAAATACATAGTGCTCTTTTATATTACTAGGATATATGTAGCATCAGAAATATGGCACATTGCTCATGACCTTTCTCATGAGGCAAGACCTAAAAAAATATGGAAGTAAACCTGTATGCAGAAAAAAATTACATTGGCTTGGTTGAGTGTTTAAAGTGTCAATACATCACCAAAAAAACAAAAAAAAACAAAGCCTGACCACTTAACAAAATGAAAAATTGACATACTGTATTCCTTATGTCAAAATATTATCAGGAATTTATCAAGCCTCCAGGCACACATACTAAAAGCTTTGTGTGGAAACCTGGTTTAAAAGCCTAAGGGACAAAAAGAGATGCATCAGAAACCTGATTTCACATCACATTTACACATTTTCAATGCTCAGAACAGCACATAATAGAATAATTCAATGGGGCCTATTGTGCATAATTCACTTTTTAGTCATTTTTAGACATTCAGATTGGTTTTCAGTATGTGCGTGTACATACAGAAATTTGGAAAAAACATTTCCTGCTTGTCCTTTTTTCATTTTTCCATTGGCCTGGGTACAAAACAAGCCAACTAGATCCCCCCCCCTCCCCCCAATTGTGACCTCATATAAGAAGGTTCCCTCCCCTGGCTTGCAGGAACCTGGCTCAGCAGTACATAGACACTGAAATTGTGCATTTAGAGGAGGAGTGTAAAAGATGATGTATGATTTCTGAAGAAGATGACGATGATTTTTAAAGTATGTAAAAATACATTACTTAAGGCTTACTTTGGGGGGCCTCTCACACTTGTAATAACATGTAGTAAAGGGATTGTAAAATATGGGAACATTAATCCATATTTCTCCCACATTGTTAAAAAGAAGGGCAAATTCTTTTAACATCCCGTTTTAAGTCCTGTGTATTCCCATCAAATGATGAGAGCAAAAAACAACTGGAAAAGAATATGAATATGCAAGGAGCATTTACACTAATCCTATGCATTTAGGGTAAAAGCTGATAGAGGAAGTACAAGAAGGTCAAATTAAGTTCTTACATGGACTTCATAATCTTAACAGTCTGATATAATCTCAAACCCTTCCTAACCCTTCATTGTTAAATTCTCAACTTTTTAATCAAATAAGATGAAAATGTTGGAAGTAATTCCTACACAGTTTGTATTAAATATATATTAAGTATATTAACTATTTTACTGTATCATATATTTGATAATAATACATTAATGTTTCATCGCATGCTCAATAAGATGCACTTTTTGCCTTATTAACTTCAGGAGAAAGAACACAGAGAGGTTAGTGTGAAAACAACTGCTATAAAGCACAGAGCAATAAGACCTAACTCGTTTTGTTGACATTCTGCGACAATAGGTGTCTATAGGTGAATAAAACCAAAGATGTGGTCTTTAATTAATAAAAACTGATGTGGTGTCATAGGAATAGAAGACCTTGACATGTGCTGTTATTGGACTGATCAGCTTCACTGCATCCCCCTACTTTGTCTTTGATTATTTTCCTATAACAGCATGCACCAATATAAATATTTAATATAAATATTGTACATTATATATAATGTAAATTATCAATTGTTACCAAAATCCATGTCAATACACTGTATAACCAGTAGTCCACATACCTTTGCTAACAACTGACTATTAAGAAGCACTATACTGTATGCGCTTCTAGAACATCCCGTTCCTAAATTAATCCCCCCATTGCCTACTAAACTGCTTCCATTCTTCACTTTCACTAGATGTAATTGAAAGAGCTTTAGTGAGGTCAGTTGAGGCTTTGTGCACAATTGGTGTTACAGGACAGGGTAGGTTTTCCAGGTCATCCTTGGCAAATCATGTCTTTACGCCTCTTGCTTTGGAAAAGGGGCACGGTCATGCTGAAACAGGTTTTGGGAAGGGGAATTTTAATACTACAGAATTGGTAGTTCAAAGTTTGTGGCAAAAGGTTGAAGAAGAATAACATATGGGCACGGCGGTTATGCATAAGTGTCCACATACTTTCAGCCATGTGATGCATTTTGTACTCGATATACTGTAACTGAAGTAGTTATGGAAAATTCCTCACTCACCTAACTACATCATTTTTCTATTATCATCACTATTGTTACTGAATAATTCATCGTGGTTACTGAGCAATACTATTTAAGAAGAAGAGCTGAATAATAAGCTGCAAGCTTTAGGAACTGAAAGGGTAGCAGCTGGCCATCTATTCCCATATTCCCTCCTTTGTGCAGCATGCACTATAATGGTACTCCAAAAACATTTGCATTTTACATATTATCTTACTCACTCTCCAAACCAAATAAATGTAAAGTCCATCTCACTCGGAGTCTGGGAGACGCTTACCGCTATATCTCCCTCCCGCAGGCGCATCCCTGCTAGGGATCCTGAAAAGGAAAAATCAAATTACATATATAGAGTTATTTTAAAACTGTCACAAGTTTATTACTCATTCCTATCAAATGTAGCTCTTTTCCCAAATCTTCTGCTTTATAAAACATTATCATGCAGGAACTGATAACGTCCCAATGACTGCCATCAATCTGAACAGTCCTGGCAATCAAAGTGACGCCCATAGTTGACAGCGAGGCAGAAAAAAGTAATGATGTTGCCAAGCAGACTCTGTACTGTAAAACAAAGTGTTGTTGTGAGCTGGGCTGTGATTTATAGCTCAAACCACAGCTACTATTCTTTTTCTTAGTTCAATTTGGTTGGCCAAACAAACTTGGGTAATGTTTACTCAGGGGTAGTTAGTGCTGATTTTGGTTAGTCAACAACAACAACAACAAAAAATTAAAATAAAATAAATAAATAAATAAATAAAAACACTTGCTCTACAGTACACTTACTCTATTCACTATATACAGGGAACTCATGCATCTGAGACTGATGATTCCATAAGAGCATTTCAATACTTCAACATGAATGCTGCTGTTCAATCATTTTGGACTACAGATGTTTACTTCCAGCATTCAAAGTGCTGTCGCTGTCTGTGCCTTAACTCATCTTAAAGAGCAATGCCCTGCATCCATTATTCACCTCCTCCATGCTTACTGCTCTGTGTAGTTTGAGATCAATGCTGTTCAACTCACCGATTACCTAATGTTATGGGTGATGGTGTAAATACACTGTATGTATACTTACAGATGTTATATATAAACAAACTGCTTGTATAGCGCATATACTGTATCTTGGTGGCTCAGTGGTAGGTTTCTCTCCTGCCAAGTGAAAGGCTCAGGTTCAATTCCTAGCCATTGCTCAATCCCCAGCCACTGTGCACTATGCAGTGCCCGAATAAAATGGGAGGGTTGTATCAGGAAGGGCACCAGCATAAAACCTGTGCCAAGTTGTTGTGTGGATCAGATGGGCCATTGTGGCAACCCCTTGATGGGAGCCACCGAAAGACAAACAACAAATATATATATATATACCAAATGCCTTAATGTAAATTAATGTAACTACACTATTGTGTCAATACACAGTGATGGCATGTATCACTAATACACCCATCACAAACAGGTGAAGCTCTTTGGCAGGCTGGGTAAGTTGTCATAATGACTAGACACAAATGACGGCTGGCATAAGGCTTAGTTTTATGGTTATGACTGCAAATTAGGGAAGGGGGACCTATTAAAATCTGGAGTAATGAGGTGAGAAAGTCAGGCGCATGGCCATAAGTGAGAACATGCCCTCTTCACATCACATCCCTCATTCTTCCACCCTCTCCAAGACTCCAAGGTTTACATGCTGCTTTCATGCTGGTTAAAATCCATCTACGTCACTATAAAAAAAAGCTTCCTAGAGCCACTGATATTTAAATGTAACATCAATGTATGGTACAGATTACGTACATTTTTAATGATACAAATTAAACCGATTTTAAACATCTTTTCTAAGGTGATGATGATGATTATTATTAATACTACTACCACTAAAAGACAATATAGAGAGGGTGTTAAATGAAACAAAATCAACAAAAGCAGCCAGAATTACATTCCAAGCCCAAGGCCATTTAAACCAGCCAAATGTGATAAAAAAAAACAGCCATGGTGGATGGGAAACCACCCAAACTGGCAACGCTGTTCACTGGAAGCCTCCAAGAGAACGTGCTTGGGGAGGACAGGACGTACTGTATAATGCAGCTTCAGTGCCATCTAGTGACTATGAATCTCACTGAATAACAGGATTATAAACTGGAAAGAACTGCACTATGCCCTGGATATTTCATATACAGTAACAGCTCTGATGCTATACCTATTATGGAACTATTTTGCACTTCTATGAACTGTTACACACACGCATGCAATCTTCACCAGAATGAATGCCTCCTTCGGTAATGATGAGTTGAAATGGTTATGAAAAGTCATCTTAGTGGAGAATTTGAAATTTAAAATAAACATCTGTTTGCCTCTGCCAGAGGGTTACAACTGGGTTACAGTTGTATCTTCTAGAACAATAAACATCTAAAACATGCAGTCACAGCCACAGAAACACACACACACAAAAACGGGCATTCAGTCCAATGTTTTAGAGATTTTACAAGAGAAAAATCCTGAACAGGAGTGTTTACAAGAAAGAACTAAGAACTCTGAAGGTTCTCTCAATCAATCTAAATTGAGAAGTATCCAAGACACCTTCATTCTCCAGTCTCATCAAGCATTATAGGAGTGTTGCACTGTTGTTCAAAGGGTCAAAGTACAGGGTGCCAATAACAATGAAATGTGTTTTGTTATTCTTAATAGTTTCAGAGATTTAGATATTTAACCTCAATCATCTCTTGTCATCACTTTTTTTTTTTTTAAACAAATATACTGTATGGCCAAAAGTTTGTGGACACCTCCGCAAACTTGGGATTCGAAATCATGATTGTACGAAATGGTTTCGTATGCCGTAGCATTACAATTTCCCCCAAACCTGCTCTAGCTTGACAATGCCCCTGTGCACAAAGCGAGATCCATGAAGACATAGTTACCTAGAGGCAGTGTGGGCAAACTTAAGCAGCTTACAGGAGAGTTTTATGCCAGGCTGTCTTGCTAGAGATCGCCCAGGTCACTAACATGAAACCGATGTTTCAGTTCTGACTTCTTGTGTAGTGACCAAATGAGTATTAATGCCTGCAGCCATGACTCAAAATGGGAAATGGAAAGCCTTCTCAGAGACATGGAGGCTGTTATAGCAGCAAATGGGAAACAACTTAAGTAAAATCCCTGTGGTTTGGGAGTCAGATGTTTCATACCTAAATGGCCATGTACTGTAAGGTAACTTAATCAATGGTGCCAAGAATTCTGGAGCTTGATAAAAAGCATGTTTCCATCGTGCATCGGCTGATTAAAGATAATACTGTACTGCATATTTCTATATTATTATATTTAGAAATACAGAATAAGTACAAATTCAGACTCTATTGAAGGACTTGGCTTAATTTGTTCAGGTGTTTTTAAACTGACTAGACTAAAAGTAAACATGCTTTGCTGTAGTAGTTTCAGCATTACCAGGATTGTCTCCAGTGAAAGCCACCACTTTACAATCTTCTGGCATCCCATATCGCTTGACAAAATAAGGAGAAATAGAGCCCTAGGAGGAGAAATTAATATTAAATGTTAAAAACAGCAATCTTACAGTATTTGATATAATTATGTCTTCTTTTTTTTTTTTGGCTACAACCTTTAAAGCACTAGCACAGTAAATGCTAAAAAGGCAGCTTTTAGCATGCTCATATATAAAACAACTATAGCAAAGATACATGGATGGATCGATCAATAGATAAATGACCAAAGAAAGAAGATCATACCAGAACTGTAGTGGATGGTGTGGGGTTAGCCAGCTTGTCTGCCAGCTGAGGTGCAGTGGCTTTTAGACATGTGTCTGACCACTGTTTACTGAAGATGTCCATTAAATTCATCCCTGAACCTTAAATCAGAGCGAACACTTACAGTATACATGCAAACAATGACTCGTACTTACACCTCTCTTAGAGTCAAATGCTTGCATCAGTTTCTCTCATTTAATAATGCATAAAGTTAAAAGAAGGAGGTCAATGATCAACCATGTAAACTTCCAAATCCTGGATGAATTATTCTATAGGGACAAAAAAAAAAAAAAAAAACTATAATTATCTGATGTGTGGCAAAAAGTTTCTGGTGCGCACCAGATAATTAGATTTTTTTTTTTTTTTTTTTTACACATGTCCCTTTAGGGGTTTGGTAGAATAAGGCAGAGAGGTTCCTGAAAAATAACTGATGTTCCTTCCTGAAAGAGCAAGTCTGACAATTGTCCTGGCAGCCAATCCCGGGTTTATATCAATGCACTTGTTCTAATAAATTATTATTTCTATAGTAACAGCTAATTCCCTGGAAGCTGTATGATAAATACTGCAAATAAGTCAGCCTAATAGTAAGCATTTCTGTAAAAAATAGTACATTGTAGAAGTAAAATATGTACTTTTTCATCTAGTAAAACATTTAATAAGACATTTATTCAACATTTATGAGACATTTATTCAACATTTCTCTCGTGTCTCACTGGTGAACCTCTAGTCGCACATCTCCCTCCTGGCATTGACTGAAATAGAGGAAAACTAACAAGGCTTCTGTAATCTAATCAGACATGTACTGGATAAAAACGGCACAGCATATTCTTACTCCCACTTCTTTTCATCATAATCACCATGACCTTATCGTCCAATTCAAATAAATATTAAATCATAATGACCTAGAAAACTGAGCAACACTGATTAAGGTGAAAAATATATATATATTTCTGACCTTGCAAGAAAATATATGTAGAATAAAAAAAAGAAGAATTGCATTAATGTTCCAAAATAAGCAGGTAAGAAAAAAACAGGTAAATAATAATAATATTTACTATTATTATTGAACTTTTGCGTTCACTTACCATCGCTGTAGTCAATAGCTGCATAATCACCAAGAAAAAGAGATGCAGCAAAGCTACTAACCAGAGAGATTCTCTATAATAATCAAATATATATATTTTAAAAAAAAACATATATATATGTAATATGTATGAGGAATGAAATGTAAAAGTGGGCATAACATTTTTATTAACTGACATAGGTTGTTCAAATTACACATGTTGAGTAACTCTCAGTAAAGATCACAGTCTCCTTCACAAGCAGCGCATTTATATATACTGTATATTATACAAACTCTCTCTATATATTTTTTTTTCTTCTTTTTTTTTCTTTTACACTTACCTCTGTCTCATTGTATCTGTCCTGCTGTAACTGGTTGATCTTTGCAATCTGATTTGCAGTAAAGCGCTTAAAGCATTTAAATAAAAACAAAATTACAATTTAGGGCATACACTTTGTTATAAGTCTGGTTTAAGATTTCATATCAAATCTACAATGTAATGAATGCAGAGATCCTCACCTCATAGGCCCGGGATCCTGTGATATCAGTGAGTTGTTGAGCACCACCTACTGCACACTCCAGGTTCTTACAGTGCTCTGCAGTGCTGGAGTCCATCCACACTGGACTGTCCTGGACAGCAAAACAATCCTATAAACGGAGACATGCAATTAAACAGGAAATTGGTCAGGATGTCATGAAACTAAGTTGAAATGAAATGCAGCGGCAGATACCAGCGTAGACAAACACAGGGATGGATGTCACACATTCTGTACTGGCGTTTATTGTTTCAACCAAAATGCCTATTAATTACTATGCATAAAATGTATGCATTGTGAAATTATTTGAGTACATGATGAGATTTCGTTTATATTTTAAACAATGGTTGTGCATTTGTTTGGAAACGTTCATGTACAATTTATTTTGGTAACATTTTTTTGAGGGGCATTCCAAGTCAAATGACATTCCCAGCCGAGGTGGCTCAGAGCCCACTGCAGTAGTTCTCGTGAGTGAAATGCCTGATCCTTGAAAATCGACAGATAACTTATCACCACCTGTACACACAATCATTCGCGAACACCATCTGCACGTTACAGCAACTCAGTTGCGAGTTATTGCCACATCCCCAGTACAGTCCTGACCTCAGTCCCAGCCATTTCCACATGTTTGGGCCATTAAAGGAGTTCCTGGTAGGCCAGTGTTTCAAACATGAAGCAGGCAGTCCAATCACGGCACGGTGTATTGAGAAATCTTTCCACCTTTCACTAGTGAAACACTGGGGTAAGTGCATTAGTGTTGTAGGGGTTTATAAAGAAATAAAGGTAGTTTTTACTCTCATAACTGTGTTCGGTCATTCTGCACAATCAAAAGTCCTGGTTTGACTTGAACGCCCCTCATATACAAATCCTAATCATTTTATTTAGTACAATTTAATTAATAATTTTTATGTAATAATTAAATAGGGATACTTGTACTTTAACTCAATTACATGTTCAGGGGAAAAATACTGAAGTGCATTTAATTTAATTTATTTATTTATTTTAAATTAAACCTGACATTTTTTGCCCAGCTACCAAGTTCATATCATTTTGAATGTATTTGAGATAAACATTTCTATATCAATTTGAATGCACATCACAACCCAGTTTTTAATTAATTCTCTATATATTAAAAATCATTTAATATTTTTAAAAAATACAAATACAAACAAATGTAATTGCAAAATTACCAAATTAACACTACATTCTCTATTCCCGCTCAGGTTCTGTCCTCTGCTCTCATGTTAAACATGTTCCCGGATCACAAAGTCCTATTTTAAACCTTAAACAGTCGCAGTTTCGTAACAGTATAAACAAAGACTGACAGGACAGATGATTGATGAGCCTTTGAAAATTTTCAAAAGGAAATCAGATTAAATCTCCTCAATGGAGTTACTGATCAAAACAGCTGGTACCTGCAGCAGGCCGTGTAAACATCTTCCCGGATCCAGACGCCGCAGAGTTTTCCTCGCTCCCTTTTTCCAGTACACACTGCCATGTTGCTTCAGTGAAGACATCGAACAAATTGACTTTATTTATTGTAAATGTATTTTACTATGCAAAGTCAAAAAGACCCTGACATACCTGCCCGCTGCCTGAAATAGCTTTCACACGAGAGAAGTCAAATCCAGCGCTCTTCATCTTCTCAAGAAGGATGTCAAGTGCCTGCAGTTGCAAATCTTTATTGATTATCTAACTCAGCAAATCAACTTCGCACAGTTGAAAAAAAGAACTGATGTGCAACGTGCAAAATTACGGACAAGAAAGGTTAAATATTTTATATTACATGCATATATCTTATGCATTTAACAAACTCATTAAAGCTGCCCCACCTTGACCCACATGAGCACTGGAGAGGTTACGGTCACTCTGTCCTCATGGACGTGGACTCCCCCCTGAGTCCTATAGGGTAAAAGCACAAAGCAAAAATAGTTGAACACAAGAAGACATTAAAGACATTCCGATGTGAGCAACAAGGCAAACATGCCTACCTGAACTCTGGAAGGTCATTGTCAAACTGGACATTGCTCTGGTGAGTAACCTGAAGCTTTCCATCAATAGCAATGACTTTCAGCTTAAAAAAAAGTAGCAAAGAACAATAGTTTCAAATATCAGTTCAAAGGAGAATATCGTACACGTATGTGGCCAAACGTTTGTGTACACCTGATCATTACACCCTGTAGACAATCACACAAAGCTGTCGCAGCAAATGTGAATGCACACATTTGCATGGAATGGCTTTGTCTACTGAAGCTTTAAGATTCCTTTCACTGTAAATAAGAGACTCCAACCTGCCAATGCTCCTGTGCATAAAAGTGAGCTCCATAAAGACATGGTGTGCCAAGAATGGTGGGGATAAACTAGAGCCCTGACCACAAACACAATGAACACATTTTTGATTAACTGGGATGAAGACCTCCTCGCCCAAGGACCAATTTGGCCAAATTATCAAATAGCACAAAACAAATAAGCAACCCACTTTTAACGAAATAACATCAATGTCACATCCATCCATCCAGCCATCTGTCAGTCTATCATGTTATCATTATGGTTACCATTAACTATTATTACTTGGCGTGAGGTGGAAATGCATCCTGGATGGGGTGCAAATCTATCTCATGAATATTATGTGAGCAATGTGAAGATTGTGTACATTCTGCATGCATAAAAACAATATTAACACAATAAAATAATATTAATGTAATCAATATCTCAAACTTTATGGAAGCAACATGCCTTTCATTTTAAATGACTTTTTAGTGATCTCCTTTGAAAAAAAGATTATTCATAGAATATCATTTTTTGGTTTTATTTGCATACACAGTAGTTTATTATTATTATTAATAGTAGTAGTAGTATTGCACCTCCAGGTTGGTAAATTCTAGGAAGTGGTTTCTCGTTGGTTTTTAAACTTTACATACTATGAAATACCAGTCTCTATTTAGCAAATAACGTATACACTTTGCAGCATAGCAGATTAATATGAACCACCCCTAAATCTCAATCCAGATTACCAATCTGATTACAGACTTTATTCTACACCCGTATTCCGGTTGATCTTGCTGAGTGTTGCAGGTACGTTAGCTAACAGCTCAAACCATTGTAGAGATTTATTAGGGCCTAAGCACCGTGACATCGTCCATATGACGTCATAGATTTCGAAGTATCCTGTTGCTAAAGCTTACGAACTCTTATGTTTTAAAAACAAGTATCTTTTCAAGTTTTGTTTATTTAGCCTATCACCAAAATCAGCTGACGGCATAAAATTTGTGCTCTGGTCGTTATTGGCTGATCGCGTGTCACGTGTTACAACCTGACCAATCAGAGGTGAGATGACGGGATTTCCCGGAATACGGATAGGACGAAAAATCGTTCTGATGCTTTTTAATGTGGTTTAGACAGCATACATGCACGAGCTACGCGTTTTAAGAAAGTAGGAATAATTCATAAAGTTTGATACTACCTGTTGAGTGCTGAAGTCAAATCCTAAGTAGCAGGGGTCTGTTCGTTCACCCATTCGCTGTGATGTTGTCTTGCAGAATGGTAAAAGTTCACATGCATGCATGCGCGCGCGCACACACACACACTTAAAGTGACAGCACAAAAAAATTAGGGGGAGAAATCGCCAGACTTTATAAACGCCTAAAGCATTAAAATGCAAACAAAAAAGCTTATTTTGCGGCAATTATCAAATCAGATATTCCTTCAATCCAACACTGGAGTGTACATAATTAATTGACGTCACCCATTAGTATGCTTTATTACCTACACGATACGGACAAATGTATTTAGACAAACCTGCAAATGACATTGTATCCAAATACATATACTTTCATATGGAGCTTGTCAAATATAACTGAGTCCACTCTTCTTGAAAGTCTGTCTACAAGATTTAGTGTGTATTTATTCTGTAGAGCATTTTGAGGTCATTTATGTTGCATGAGAAGGCCTGTCTCACAATCTCAATTCCAGTTTATTCCAAAGGTTCTCTCGATGGGGATGAGGTCAGGGCTCTGTGCTAGCCAGTCAAGTTGTTCCACACCATCAACTCATCAAACAATGTCTTTATAGTCCCTGCTTTTTGCATTGGGGCAGAGTCATGCTGGAATAGAAAATGGTCATCCCCAAACTGTTGCCACAAAGTTGGAAGCATAGCATTGTTCAAGATGTCTTGGTATGCTGAAGCAATAAGATCACCCTTCACTGGGGATAAGGGGCCTGATTGAAACACCTGAATTTAGATCATTAACAGGTTTAGCCAAATTATTTTGTCCATATAGTGTATGGCTCTAACCTCTATATCTAAAAACATGGACACACCACCATTATTCAAGACTGTGACCAATAAACGTTGCTGTTGACAGTCCAAAGAGCTCATATATTAATTAGGTTATCTTAAAGCGCAACGCAGGGGACACCACAGATGAGGTGCCAACCCGTCATAGGGCACAGGCACACACAGTCATCCACTATGGGCATTTTAAAAAACAACACATATTTGGACTTTGGAGGAAACCCACAAAGCACTGGGGAAACTGTGCAAACTTCATGCATGCAGACTGGAGACAAGATTCAAACCCCCACCCACTGAGGCAATAGTGCTTGCCTCTAAACCACTGTGCCCCCTTAGAAGTGCTGACAAGCACATTTCTCCTCAGTAGAATCTGTGTTTAACTTTCCTTAAACAATTCCCGGAAGTGCAAGTAGATGTGTGTTAACAGATAAGAGTACATTTACTTTAAACTCAAATACAACACTGAAATCACTTTAATACTGTATAAAAAAAATTTTTAATTATGTCATTTATGTTATGTCACATTAAAATGGTTCAAGTTCAATGCAATGTATACAAAGAATGTACAAATAATAGACACCTTTTTGAAGGCTAGACTGAAAACGTTCCTCACCCAGGATCAGTGCCCAACCTCATTAATGCTTGTATTGCTGAAATAGCAAATATCCCCATACCCATGCTTCGAAATCTAGTAGAAATCCTTTCTTTAGGAGTGGAGATAATTAGGCAAAGCAGGAGCACCTGTGTATTAATACCCATGGTTTTGGAGTTGAATGTTCATTGTGCAAAATGTCCACATAATTTTTGGCCATATAAAGTATGAAAATTGTACCTTGGTAAAGTGGAAAAAAATTATGTGCACCTCATCCATTTTTCATGTTATGCCTTGAAATTGCATGTGTAACCTAAAGCAAGTGATCAATTTATACTACTCTGTTCATGATTAACTGTTTAGGAAAATAATAAGTGCAATAGCGGATAACAAGCACTACATGTGACAACAAATAATTAGTAGTGTAAAAGTCCTGATTTGGTAACCAAAGACATTCTGTTTTTGCAGGACAATGCACAAGTTCAGAATGCCCACCTCATCACTTGCACATTACAGGAACTTGGCTGGGAGTTATTGCCACATCCCCCATACATTCCTGATCGTGCTTTGAGAGATTTTCAAATGTTTGTACCTTCATGGTTACCAAGCACTAGTGAAACACTGGAATGAGTGTATTAGTGCAGCAAGGGATTATATAGAGAAATAAAAGGAGTTTTTAATCTGCATAATCAAAAATCCCGGTTTGACTTGAACACTGTATTACGGCCTAGACTAACACTTAATTGTGTGCCCTTACTTTAAAATTTTTTGCATCATTATTGCAAGTCACCAAAGTGGGCCAAAATATTAAATAAAGCTATTAATATTAAAACAATTAAATTAATGTGAGTGTAATGTACATTTGTTTCACTTGTTTTAAAAAAAACATGGTTAGCTCTCTGCTATTTGTTTTCAGTTTTTTTTTTGCTAATCTTTCTGACAGTCATATTTCATTCACAGCAATATTTGCCTAGACTTAGAAAAATAAACACCTGTCACCTGTCCACTGCCGTATGTCATTAGACATTTATATACACACGTGGACAAAATTGTTGGTACCCTTCGGTCAATGAAAGAAAAACTCACAATGGTCACAGAAATAACTTTAATCTGACAAAAGTAATAATAAATAAGAATTCTATGAATGTTAACCAATGAAAGTCAGACATTGCTTTTCAACCATGCTTCAACGGCATTATTAAAACAAATGAACTCATTGAAGTTCATGGAACAGGCCTGGGCAAAAATGATGGTACCCCTAACGTAATAGTTTGTTGCGCAACCTTTTGAGGCAATCACTGCAATCAAACGATTCCTGTAACTGTGAATGAGACTTCTGCACCTCTCTGCAGGTATTTTGGCCCACTCCTCATGAGCAAGCTGCTCCAGTTGTTTCCGGTTTGAAGGGTGCCTTTTCCAGACGGCATGTTTCAGCTCCTTCCAAAGATGCTCAATAGGATTGAGGTCAGGGCTCATAGAAGGCCACTTTAGAATAGTCCAATGTTTTCCTCTTAGCCATTCTTGGGTGTTTTTAGCTGTGTGTTTTGGGTCATTGTCCTGTTGCAAGACCCATGACCTGCGACTGAGACCCAGCTTTCTGACACTGGCCAGCACATTTCTCTCTAGAATCCCTTGATAGTCTTGAGATTTCATTGTACCCTGCACAGATTCAAGACACCCTGTGCCAGATGCAGCAAAGCAGCCCCAGAACATAACAGAGCCCCCTCCATGTTTCACAGTAGGGAGAGTGTTCTTTTCTTCATATGCTTCATTTTTCCGTCTGTGAACATAGAGCTGATGTGCCTTGGCAAAAAGTTCCATTTTTGTCTCATCTGTCCATAGGACATTCTCCCAGAAGCTTTGTGGCTTGTCAACATGTAGTTTGGCATATTCCAGTCTGGCTTTTTTATGATTTGTTTTCAACAATGGTGTCCTCCTTGGTCGTCTCCCATGTAGTCCACTTTGGCTCAAACAACGACGGATGGAGCGATCTGACACTGATGTTCCTTGAACATGAAGTTCACCTTGGATCTCTTTAGAAGTCTTTCTGGGCTCTTTTGTTACCATTCGGATTATCCGTCTCTTTGATTTGTCATCAATTTTCCTCCTGCGGCCACGTCCAGGGAGGTTGGCTACAGTCCCATGGATCTTAAATTTCTGAATAATATGTGCAACTGTAGTCACAGGAACATCTAGCTGCTTGGAAAAATGGTCTTATAGCCTTTACCTTTAACATGCTTGTCTATAATTTACTTTCGAATCTCCTGAGACAACTCTTTCCTTCGCTTCCTCTGGTCCATGTTGAGTGTGGTACATACCATGTCACCAAACAACACAGTGACTACCTGGAGCCCTATATATAGGCCCACTGACTGATTACAAGATTGTAGACACCTGTGATGCTAATTAGTGGACACACCTTGTCCCTTTGGTCACATTATTTTCAGTATTTTCTAGGGGTACCATAATTTTTGTCCAGGCCTGTTGGCATGTTGGCCTGTTGAGTTTATTTTTTTTTAATTAATTCTGTTGAAGCATGGTTGAAAAGCAATGTCACATTCATTGGTTAACATTCATAGAATTTTTTTAAATTATTACTTTTGTCAGATTAAAGTTATTTATGTGACCATTGTGAGTTTTTCTTTCATTGACCAAAGGGTACCAACACTTTTGTCCACGTGTGTAAATTCACTTTCAAGTAAATGTACTACAGCATGTCAGCAGGGGTGCAGACCTTTGAGCCTGGCTGCTGACTGAACTGGTGTAATGATCACACCGTGTTGTGTTAAGGGTTCAACAGCAAAACACCATGAACACAGGATTCTGAAGAAGTACTTTTTTTTTCTTTTTCATTTTCCTACCCTTTAACCAAAGAGGGACATACTCTGTGAAATGTGTAGCTATGTGAATTGATCAAATTTTAACCAAACGTTTAATTGCACTCAATATGAACAAGTGGCATTGCCTCTGTCAGACTCACCCATTACATCAACAGTCCTGTGTCAACACTGCTACTTTAAAGCTTAGAAGGACAGTTTATTCTATAATTCATTATAATGATCAGGTATAAAGACCATTATAATATACCATGCTGGAAAGTCCAGCTTGGGATAAACACATCTTTATCAACATATAAGTTATTTTCCAACCTTGGTGATCAAAAACAGCTTTTCTATAATTGCAGTGTACTGGATGTTCAGAAACTATTTCTATCTACAAGCATTTACCATATGCCAAAGATGATCTCACCAGCTCAAACAGATCCACATAAAAGTGTTCTTGTTTGAGTCTGGTTCCTCACAAGGTTTCTTCCTCATACAGTATCATCACATTCTGTATTGATATTGGCTCTGGCCTGCTCACTAGGAATTTAAATCTGCATCTGGATTTCTCTAAAACTGCTTTGTGACAACATCAATATTGTTTAAACTGCTACATAAATACATTTAAATTGCACAGATACTGTAGGTAACAGTCCTAAAAAGTCATAAATGAAAACAAATTGAACTGTTACAGACATATGGTGTTTTTTAAATTTTTTTTTTACTTTACTTCATTGACATTCTGGTCTTATTTTCATCCTGCCTACTGGTTTCCTGCATCATCAACAATGCCATTCAGCAACCTGCTGATAGGAACACCAATTAAAATTAGTGCTCAAACAGATAAAGTTCCAAACTTTTATGCTAATGGCCCCATGATCACCATTGTGCTCATCTCTTAGAGGCTGAGTTTAACTCTTCTATTGCATGGCTGTATTTCATTCTGAAACTTGAAGTCCAATGTTCGATATTTTCATCTACCTCCAAGACACTGGATTTCTCTCAGTGCAATGTGGTGAGTAAGGTTTCACTTTTCTTTTTAGGAAAGGAAACTAATATTTTAACAGAGCTATGTTCTAAATTGTAGTTTTGTTCCGTCTTCATCCTGGCTTAATACTAGCATTTCAGAAATGGAGTGGCTTTATGTATATTTCCTCAATTTTTTTTTCTGTTCCCCCCATGGTTAGTGGGTTTCCTCCAGGTTCTCCAATTTCCTCCTACTGTCCAAAGATCCAAAAACATGCACAGTAGGTTGACTGTTGTTTCCAAATTGCCTGTAGTGTATGAGTTGTAGTGTATGTGCTTGTGCCCTACAATGATTTTGCACCATGTCCAGAGTGTCCCCCTGCCTTGTGCCCTAAGTTCTCTTGGATATCCTCCAGGCTCCCTGTGCCCCTACACAGGATAGGCTGTATAAATGATGGATGGATGGATGATGGTTCCTTAATTTCGGCTTGTTAATTCCATGGTGTCTTTTTATTATTATTATTTTTTGTCTGGTTGAATTATGTTGGCTGTTTTTTTGTGCCAGCATGGTGGCGTTGTGGTTAGCACTTTTGCCTTGCACCTCCAGGGTCCAGGTTCGGTTCCTGCATCGGTTCTGTGTGCATGGAGTTTGCATGTTCTCCCTGTACTTGGTGGGTTGCTCCTGGGCACTCCAGGTTCCTCTCACAGTCCAAAAACATGCAGATTATGCAAACTGGTGTTCCCAAATTGCCCGTAGTGTGTATGTGTGTGTTTGTGCGTGTATGCGCCCTGTGATGGATTGGCACTGTTGAGGCAGAACCGGCACCTTGTGCCCTAAGTCTCCTGGGAATGACTCCAGGCCCCCACAACCACGTACACAGGACAAATCTATAGACAATGAGTGAGCAAGTTATTTCTTTGTTGTGCTGTAGCCTACAGACAAAGCGTACTGTTACGTCTGTCCTGTTTTGAATGACGTAGATCAGATATTTGTGGCTGTGTTTTTGTTGTTGAAAATCCTTGATTTCTGGCCTGGTATGAGTGTTTATGAGGGAAAGTGCTCTCTGATTGGCGGCTGGAGCTGCTTTCACAAGCTGCGTCTATTACAAATAGACTATGTGCACATATATTTAGCAGTGTGGAGTCGAGAGCGGCTTCTGGGACGCACCTGGGAGAATCACACCACTCCCGGTGATAAACACCACTGTAAGCGTACTAAAAATGTCTGGACGTGATGTGAAAGAGTAACACATACACTAACTTTTGCCAGGAAGAAAGACAATAATACAGTACCAAATTCCAAATTAGCACCAGAATCACAAAAAAACAAATTATATATATATATATATATATATATATATAAATAAGAACATGTTTTTTTTGGTTAGGGTGGAGCTTTCCTTTAAAGACTTGGCAGTACAAATACTGATGATGATGATGATGATGATGTAGGCTTGCATAGTGATGATTTTAATCCTGTTAAATAAAGCACAACCTTGAATTGTCCTCCTTTATTTGCCAGTATATTTGTACAACACCAGTGCCAGTGTGCACACACTCTATCTGTATCTGCATGGGTATCCAGTCAGGGTAGCTGTGAAAGTCAAGCTGGGCTGGTGCTGGTGCGCAGTGGATCAGAGGTGGTGAAATGCCAGCAGGGTGCAGGGTGGGCAGGATGGCGTCTGCGTGCTGCCCTCACTGGCCGTGTCCGTGCGATCGGCTCCTCAAGTCGGCGCAGTTCCGCGAGGAAGCGAGCCACGAGCAGGAGGAGCACGCGGACGCCGTCTCCCAGTCGAGCAGCATGGACATCGCGCTGTTGAAAGAGCAGTACAACTCCATCAGGGAGAAGCAGAAACGCGAGACCAGGGTCATTTGTTTTGCCAAAGGTACGAAAAAGGTTTGTCTTGGGTTTTTTTGTGTGTGTTTTTTTGGAAAGAGTGACAAACACTCCTGGCAACTTTCTGTCGTGTCACACAGCAGGTGCGAATTCATTTCCTGGAGCCGCGAATCGAGAATCCTGTTCGCCTGTTTGAACTATTTTGAAGCAACAACTATTTATTTATTTATATGTATTTATTTTAACTATATATTTTTCTTTTTGGAGACTCGGTGTGCTCAGACGAACACCCGGATCTTCTCCCGTTTCAAACCCGCAGGCTGTAACGAGTGTCGTTAGATTACGTCATAAGGTTCCATCTGTAATAAAATTAGAGCAAAATGTTACAATATATAACAGTTGTTGTAAAATGTTCAGTTTAAGATGAGTTACTTTAAAATATGTCTGTTAGTGAGATTTCTCCTCTGCAATGGCGTCCAGAAAGTACTTTTCTTAAGAAGTGCCTGAGTTGTTCCTGCTCCATGTATTTGCCAGACACTTATGGATTACTTCTGGATTATCACACATCCTACCTGAGGACCAGGCCATAAGACACTCGTGACTAACCCAATTACACATTTAAAGTAATGTAATGTTTATTGTTGGGTTCAGAATGTGCTCTTGAAGGATCTTTCCCTCTTTCTTTGATGTGTAGGTGCCAATATAAACAGCAGTAAGAGCAAAAAGTGACAAGGTTGCATTAAAAAAAAGAAATGCAAGGATCAGGACAAATTACAGTGGGTATTAAAAGTCTGCACATGCCTGTTGTAAAAATGAAATCGAAATAATTCATTCATGTCATGCTTTTTTCCCCACTTTTAATAGGATTCAAGAGAAAAACAAATAGGAGAAAACAAGGAATAATCTGGTAACATTAGTGTGCAGTCCCCTAAATTAATCCTTTTGATAAACCACTTTGCATTTGTAATGCACATAATTTATTAATTCATTCATTTGTTCACCTTCTATACTGCTTATCCTGTGTACAGGGTCGTGGCGCCCTGGAGTCTTTCCCAGGAGACATTGGGCGTGAAGTGTGGTACACACTGAACAAGCTGCCAATCCATTGCAGGCCCCACACACACACAACAGTCAATTTTCTTAATGGCAATTAACCTAATCTGCATGTCTTTTGGACTGTGTGAGGAAACCCGCCAAGCACAGGAAGAACATTCAAAATCCATGCACACAGACCTGAGGTGGGAATCGAACCCTCGGTAGGCCACAGTGCTACCCATTGCCGCCACACATCATTTTGTCTTTTCAGTTAAGAGATTACCAACTTGATACATTTTGATTTGGCAGTTGGCGATGCTCTGGATCTGCAGTATGTAATCAGGAAGAAACAGCCCTCTGCACATCTTTGCACAAGTTTACAACAGAATAGGTAGTCCGTTTTCCTTTGTTGACTTGGATTTGAAATTTGTGCTCCGGCTCATTTTTGTGCTGGAAGGTGAAATTTGGCATCCTTCTTAGCTGTCTAACATAGGATTGGATGTTCTAGAACTAAAGAAACAGCCGCTTTTTCATGATGCTGCCGCCACCATACTTTACTGTAATCTTTGGCAGTAATCTTGTACTGTATTTGCATCATATACATGCGTCAAATTTTTGCCTTAACCTTATCACACTATAACACATTTTGCCACATGGATTGGGGTAGGCTTATGTACACTCCACAGCCAAAAATGGATCCACACCCATAAATGCATTTTGATGATCTAATTGCGCTTATCATCTCCCTTTCCTGTTATAATAACCTCAGCTCTTCTGGGAAGAATTTCCACTAGATTTTAAAATGTGTTTATTTTTTTTTTTATCTACTTGCCAAATGTTCCTGTAGCGCATTTAATGTTGCTGTAGGTCTCACTCAAACAGACTTTGTCTCTTTAGAGACTTCTTGATAAGTTTTTTTCATGTTGTTCTTGGTAACGTCACTGTGGTGCCCCATTTTCTCTGCGTGTGGATGATGGCCTTCACAGTGTTCCTTGCTACGGCTTATGTTCCCTTTATAACCAAAAACACAGCTGATCTTTATTTTGGGAACGTCAGAATGACTATCTAAATGACATGAGTACTTATATTATGATAATTACTTTTGAACACTAGTTTGAATGTGATTTGTTAATTCTGAACACAGTCCCATTATGAAGGGATGTGCACACTTATGCAACCAGGTCATCATTTTTTCCATTTTCCCCCTTTTTGTTTTGATCGCCTTGTTTTTCACTTTATGGTGGTGGTTTTTTATATCTCATTAAAAGGCAGAATATGCACTGACATGACTTGACATGATATGACATTTTGTTATATCATAACAACAGATGTGTGTGGAGTTTTTATATCCACTGTTTGTAAAGTCCTATAAATATCATTTGCATGTAAGCTACAGTTGAATAGCTGTGTACGGTACAATGTGTTTCATTTTTAAACATTAAGTGTCAGTTCTGTTTACAGCAGTAGGGAAGCCTATACAGGAGTGGGAAAAACTGACCCGTAATATTGATCATACCCCCATAAAGATGGACATACTGTACATTATAACACATAGTAAAGACCGAATTATCCTGGAAGAAATTAAATGAAAATCTATTTTAGATTAAATAAGAAAAAAAAAAAAAACACACCTGGAAAGAGTGACAAACACTCCTGGCAACTTTCTGTCGTGTCACACAGCAGGTGCGAATTCATTTCCTGGAGCCGCGAATCGAGAATCCTGTTCGCCTGTTCGAACTATTTTGAAGCAACAACTATTTATTTATTTATATGTATTTATTTTAACTATATATTTTTCTTTTTGGAGACTCGGTGTGCTCAGACGAACACCCGGATCTTCTCCCGTTTCAAACCCGCAGGCTGTAACGAGTGTCGTTAGATTACGTCATAAGGTTCCATCTGTAATAAAATTAGAGCAAAATGTTACAATATATAACAGTTGTTGTAAAATGTTCAGTTTAAGATGAGTTACTTTAAAATATGTCTGTTAGTGAGATTTCTCCTCTGCAATGGCGTCCAGAAAGTACTTTTCTTAAGAAGTGCCTGAGTTGTTCCTGCTCCATGTATTTGCCAGACACTTATGGATTACTTCTGGATTATCACACATCCTAACTGAGGACCAGGCCATAAGACACTCGTGACTAACCCAATTACACATTTAAAGTAATGTAATGTTTATTGTTGGGTTCAGAATGTGCTCTTGAAGGATCTTTCCCTCTTTCTTTGATGTGTAGGTGCCAATATAAACAGCAGTAAGAGCAAAAAGTGACAAGGTTGCATTAAAAAAAAAAAATGCAAGGATCAGAACAAATTACAGTTAGAAAAAAACCTTGTTTCCTTAAGCCATGTTGCTGTAGCCGAAATACTGCAGTGTTTAAATCAACATGTGCAGTTATGCTTATTAGCTAGCTAAGAGCTCATTTCTTGGTCAAACTTGTTAAACTGTTGAATGACTTTATTTTGATTTGTTTTAAGCTATACAACAAGCTATACAAGTTCAACCAAGCACAAATCACATCATTATTATGGGATCAGGTACATTAGTAGCATCATGCAAGTACAAAAAAGTACATATAGCCAACCTGAAGACCTATAATCACCACTCTCATTAATTGTTGTACTTTCAATATATTGATGCACATATTTTAACCAATTGCTTTTATTTACAATAATAATAGCATTTAAATCCTTCCTTGCATTTTCATAGATTTTAAGTATGTAATTAAAAATGTACACAACAGTATGTTCTAGGCGAAGGACAATTTCTTGTTGATTCTGATCTCTAACCTCTCATTACATCTTTCTGTAACCTATTTTTGAATCCAGCATCATCCACCAACGAAGAGATCTCCGGCAAATCCCTGGTCAACGTGGTTCCCATGCGACAGATCCGACATGCCCTTACGAGGCAGGACTCTGTCCAAGAACCTCTATTTGACTTTGTCAGGGACCCAGACAATGCCACGTGGCGCACACACCTGGGAATGTACCGCAGGACTTATTTGATTACTGACACCAAACAAGCTCAACTTGGCAACCACAAGACCAGCGTTGGAGACTCAACATCTATCTCTACAGATAACACCGTGAACAGCGTGGAGGTCACAGATTCAAGTGATCAGTTATCTGAAGACTGTGAAGGTTATGTCAATAGACATCATCTCAGCAAAAAAGTGCAGGAGGATTGTGGATCTGATGGTTTCAGGAAATTCTCGGCACCTGCAGCGTTGACCAGACAGTTGAGCAGTGGGAGCTACCAGTCCACTCATACCCCCGTGAGTCCATACTACCCTTTTCCCCAGATCAAATGTCCCAGGAAGTCTGAGGCAGCACGCAGGCTGGGGCTTTACTCTTCATTCTGACAACATGTTTTAAAGGCAAAAAAAAGAAAAATCCCACCAAGAGCTGTGCAATATTCCTTTTATACTCATTACAGAATTTTTTTTATGTACAATAACAACTTTCCTGTAACCATAAAATAGTACATCATGTGTCTACTTGCATTCATCAAAATGGCTGGGTGGATGTCATCACTTAAATATGTTCGTTCCAGATTAAAAAAAAAAATCCAAACATGTATTTTAATATGCTGTAATATAATAGTGGTCTGATTACAAAACGACCGACCAGTGTAAAGAATTTTTACTTCTTGTACATGTCCATATACATAAGTAATTCAGTATGCATTGATGCAAGAGGATCATCATTCAAAAAGGCTCATTTGTTACTCTAGTGTTTGTGGGTGTGTGTGAGTCTGAGTTGCTTTTCTCAATCATCTTGTCTTTCATTTATCAAGTACCTACAGTACCTGATAAACACACAGTACACTTGATCAGTACTTTCATGCTTTAGTGTTTTATTGTCTTAATGGTATTGTGTACACAGAGCCACCAAGAATGTTATGGAAATAAAAATCAGAACCTGGTAGTTAAATTATTGTTAAAGTCTTCACCTTCTGATGAACCTTTTCTTAAATAAAGAGTTGTATATCTTGTACAGTATGCATGTTAATCACATCATTTTGTGTTTACAACATTTGTTGTATCAGGGATTCCCAATTTCCTCTAGAAAACCTTAGATATGCTTTCTAACTGTAGACATGTTGGGAAATTATTATTATTATTTTAAACTCTAAGCAGTTAATATTAACAAGGGTTAAGGGGTTTCCTTGCTCAAGGTCACAAGGTCAACAGAACTGAATTATAATTAGACTATTTTTAAGTTGTAGTGGATCAAATTAGTGAAATGCAATGGAGTCCTGTGTATAACCATAGATCTGCAAGAATAATTATGGCTTTTCTTTCTATGCAAGTGATCAAATATTTATCAACACTTACTCTATATATAGTAACATGGCAACTGGACTACTTGGTTTGTATGTGGTACTGGTCCATATGTGTACCGAGCTCTGAAACAAATTTAATGGACACAACCTAAATCTGAACAGATTGCTCAGAATTCATGTGACTTTTATATCAACCTAGCAGGTGGGTAGGTGCAACTAGTGTTGTACAGTAGATATGAAGTCTAATCTTGACATTGATACCTATTTCATGCCATGTTACATACTAGTATATACAGTGTATGAGTGCTATGTGTTTATAAATATATGCCATCTGCATATACGTATGGATTTTATTTCAGGTACTGACCATAAAGATCAGTTTTGTGTAGTGATGGCATGTAAAGACAAAAAATATATATCTTTATGGATAACTAGAGGTTACCCCTTGGGCAGATCCTGACACCTACATAGTACCATTACCCACAACTGGCGTGTGAGGTCAACTCGCTACCGCTCCTCACACTGCTCCATTATTTTTGGCATCCCTTAATTCTGCCTGTTGTATGTGTACTGTTGCTGTATATACTGTATGAGCTTAACTACTTCAATGCCTTTGGCTGGCTACTGTTACATCACAGTGTGAAATAAAAGCTGATGATGACGCAGCTTATCATTACAGTCAGGGAGGAACGTCCCTGTGGCACGCCTGTGATGAAACTACCTGTGCAAACATCTACAAAGACACAATCACCGCCCCCGAACACCATGGATTTCTGTTTTATATATGTATATAGATATTAAGCATACTTAAGTGTATGTAACAAGCTTTGCATTTGCACCTTTAATGAACCCAGCTTTTAAATCCTTGCAGTTGATGGTCTCCCATTGTGTGGTTTGTCTTCAACACTGCTCTTCCAATCGGTGCACATTGCTTTTGGCAATGCTGTCATCTCTGTAAATATGTTACATCTCTGTAATGCAGTGGGGTGGTGAGGCCATCAACTATGGCAAAGGGGATTTTCAAAGGGGGTTTCGAGAGTTGGGTTTAAAAATGGCACAAATGCATTCCTTGTGATGGAGACTTTGCTGAGTAATACATTTGTATAAAGAAAGAAATACTCTACCAATATGTGAAATCTGAACGACCGCATTGCCTTATATTGTGTAGAGGGTCAAAGAGGGTCTGGAGCCTATCCCAGGTGCCTTAGGGCACAAGGCGGTGTACAGTCCATTGCAGCGCACACATATAAACACACACTCATATGCTCATTCACACAGTGTGGGCAATGGCAATTATCCTCATCTGCTTGCCTTTAAACTGTGGGAGGAACTCGAAAGCCACCAAGCACTGGGGGAACATGCAAACTCCACACACACACACACACACACACACACCTCAAGGCGGTAGAATACGTATAAAGTACATATATATAAAGGGGTTTCAAGATGTTCAGCTCATCATGGTGAACCGCAACGTAAAACTTAAAAATATATACAGTATATATGTACTTTTTATATATATATATATATATATATATATATATATATATATATATATATTTATATATACAATTCTCATTTAACCAGCGAAGGATCGTGCTGCGCAGTCCCGCTTTAAGAAGAACACACCGCGAAGAATCTGCGCAGCCACGTGCGCTCGCGCGCGCTGTGAACATATCCCGGAAGTACAGACGGGAGAAAACAATGTCACGTGACGCACACGGAGTCGGTAATGTACAGGCACTGAGAGGGGGGGAAAAACTTCACAATTAACAGCATGTTGGGGGTGAAAATTCATGTGTGAAACGAGAAACACGCTATTAACCATTTATTAGCAAAAGAAACGAATCATGAATGTTCTATGACACCTCAGTGAGTCAGCAGTGCTAGTTAGTTAAGCGAACGTTTATTATTGCCCTGGTTAGAGCAGGAATTCCCCTCGAATAGGATATGATGTTACAGTAATAACTACTGCTTTCGTTTTCACTTGAATATGTATTTACAGGTGTGAAAGATGGCCGAGGAACACATCCAGGCGAAGCTCGTCACTATGCTGAAACAGGACAAAATTCAGCTTTGGAGTCCCCCTTATACTACAGAGACTCTTGAAGCTGGTCATAAAGACATGCAGGTAAGAGAGAATTTCTGGAAGATTCCTAAAGTCAAAACAGATTCACCGTTAGCAGGATCTGGTCTGATTTCCTGTTCACATTGAAATTTATTTAATCTACATTGATATACTCTGAAATATATTTTCTCTCTACCCCCCTCCCCCCTCTCTGTTTTACCATCTATATTACATTGTAGGTTTACCTTTGCTCACTGTAGCTCATCTAATATGCTGAAAAAGGATCACCAGATCATATGACCTGAATGTGATAACTGTTCAGCTCTTCATTGCTTAAATTCAAGCTTTTTGTTTGCAGAATTACGCCAAATCAAGATCTAACACTGAAACCCCCTAGCTTGTCTACTTTCCTCTAAAATGTTTAATTTTTTTCTCCGTATCTAACCTTTTGCCCCCTGAATATTGGCCCAAGGGATTTTGAGCGAGGCACAATGCTTCCTGTCCGTCTTACAGTCAGTGTAATATTGCAGATAAACCCCCTCCATTTTACATACAGTGCCCTGTTGCTGGAAAGTTTTCCAAAAATTTCCAGAAGGAGGAATGAATGTTCTAAGAAATGATACTGAAACTACTGTGCTGTCGGGGATTTTGCACAGTGTGTGTGTGTGTGTGTGTGTGTGTGCGCGCGCGCACTTGTCCACTTGTTACACCACCATGTGATTGTACAGGAATATACAATCTACATCTCCCTTCTGCATGTACGTTTATGAAATTGCTGTCTCATAAAATCCTGCATCTTGGTTTGTTCCCTGGTTCTGGTTATTGTCTGTGTGGCGTTTCACAAGCTCTCTCCGTGTCTAGATAGATCTTGTCTGGGTTCTCCTGTTCCATCTGTGCTCCCCAAATCATGCCAGGATACTCTAAATGAACGATGAATGAATTTGTGTTAACGGATTACTGTTGGCTACTAACTACACAAGCACTACTATTTGCTGGATAGTTTAGGCTGGAGTCAACTTTATTTTAAACCACATTTAAAACAACACAGTTGACCAAAGTGCTGTAAAGTCTTAAAATTGCTGCAGACATAGAAACAGACTATAAAAGCAGTCAGTCTCACCTCATCTCATCTCATCTCATCTCATCTTCTATCCTGTGGACAGTGTCGCGGGGGGCCTGGAGCCTTACTGTAGAGCATGAGGCAGGGTACACCTTGGACAGGGTGCCAATCCATTACAGGGCACATACACACACACACACACACACACTTATTCACACACTACGGGCAATTTGGGAACGCCATTTAGTCTAATCTGCATGTCTTTGGACTGCGGGAGTAGACCGAATTACCTGGAGGAAACCCACCAGGCACGGGGAGAACATGCAAACATGCAAAAGGGGCAAGAATTAAACCTGGCTGGGAATCTTACCCTAACCACTAAGCAACCATGCCGCCCTAAAAGCAGACAATAATCCTGAGAATGAAATAAAGAGAATGAAATAAAATCCATTCATCTCCACCCTCATTGCACAACATAAGCAAATAAAACAGTAAATAAATAATAAATACAAATAAATAGGTGTGAGGCTATTTATATGTGAGGTGTGAGTAATTGAGGTGTGAGCAGTTATGCTGTGTGTGATTGTGTGCCAATACACAAAAATTACACATACTGTACATATAATATATACTGTATACATCATCGGTTTGGTGTCACTACTGTGCTGAAGATGAAGGGATACTCACTCACGTAACACCATCAATGGAGGTCCTAAGGTGGTGTCTTTTCATTAATGAGCGGGAGAGACTGACAAATTGTGCATAATGACGGATAAGACTGATGATGGATAAGGCTACATTCTGTAATTGTACATTTACAGTAAAGGGTGTAGAGACAATGTTAGAGTACTGTAATACCAACTACTAATTGATTGTATTTTTAATTGTCTAATATATGTATTTACTTTTTTTCTCTCTCTCTCTCTAAGCAAGTTCTATGTATATGATCTTATGCTGCTGGACTGGACCAACTCACTTTTATGCACATTTTTTTTCCAGGAGCTTACTGCTAGATATTCTCAATTGTTGGGATTCGCCCAGCATGAAGTAGAAATTGCCCTGGAACACATAAGATCACAGGCTGTTAAAAAAGGGAAAGGAAACAAAACCTACAGGGAGACAAATATTGCAACACTGGAGATCATTCTATCAAGGGTAATTAGATATAATATAAAGTATAAAGTTTTTGTTGTAATTGAAATAAAATTCCATATGTCATAGTATATCCTGTGTGTCACTGCATAGGGAAATAAAAAGAAAAACTACTTAGAAACAAAACTGGATATTACCACTCAGGATCTAATGAATAAGTAAGTGCAAATTTCTCTTCACAAAGCATTTGTATATCTAATTTCACCAATCGTTGAAGTTTGTGTGTTCTGTTGAGTATTTTTTTTGACCTTTTTTAGGATCAAAGAAGAATTTGAACTCAAATATATAAAGCTGATTTTGAATGGAAGAATGTTGTCTCCAGGTGTGTATTTCGCTTTCCACATAAATGTGTTCATCTGATGCTTGAGATTTAGAGAATTTTTTCCCCATCTTTTTGCATCTTTCAGAAAAGCGACTCGATGAGCAGAACGTGAAGAACAACAGTAAAGTCATGGTGCTGAAGGTGAGTGAACCAGAAGGGAAGAAAGCGATGATCGAGGAAGAAGAAAAGAAGCGATCGCACGATGAAAGTGTGCAGAGAACCCAAAAAGGTTTCGAGATTCTCTCAGAAAGAGGTGAGACAATGAGAACACATCAATGAAAAGTTCTGTCAATGTTGTATCCTGTGTCATGTGGTGTCTGCAATTGTTTTTATATGAATATGGTGGAATTTATAGATTTTATAGATATTATATGATTAAAGGTATAAACTTGAATTTAAAACGTTTCATATTGAAGGCAGTAAAAATAATATGTTCATTTAAAATATTATAATATTATATTTTATTTTAGGAATTGTTTATTCTTCAGTCTGCATTTCAACTTAAAAAAAGCATTTTAATACTTTTTAATATTGTCACCATGAATGTAATTGTGATTTTAGTAACGGTATAAAAATTACTTTGGGTAAAATGTCGGCAACACCAGATGTCCTTTCTGTCTTTTAGTTAGATTACGTAAATATTTGGTATTTTGTGGCGTTTTGTTTTCTGTTAAAATTTTATAATTGTTCGTCAAGAATGGATGAGACAACTATCATTTAACTGCAAAAACAAATTTACCTGCAAGTCTAAATAAAGTAACCCCTAACCTAAACTGAACTAAATCAAATACTTGGACATACATGGCTTTTTCTTTTCTTTTCTTTTTTTTTTTTAGATGGTAGTGAGGATCCAGAGACCATGCCCTTTCTGGAGATTGCAGATCAGAAAGGCAACCCCATCCCAATCCCTCTCCATGAGAAAAAGGTGACTGGGCCTCAGCTGTCCTGTGTTCACTGTGTGCCCTTAAACAAATATGTTTGGCAAAACTCTTACTGACAAGAAAAGATTGTAATGTCCCTCCTGCAACCACAGTGCTGTAAATGTTTAGGTTCTGTAATTTTAGCTAAGAACTCACTGTTCTTTAAACTTTGCTAGGAACTCACTACCCTTAACTGTAGTAAAATATGCATGTTTTACATTGTTTTCTAATTCGCTTTGGGTTTGTGGGTTTTTTTAGGCACTCATCCTGGCCATGGGCTTCCATGAGAAAGGCAGAGCCTTAATGAAGAAGAAAGAATACGATGCCGCTGTCACTCACTTGCTTCAAGCAGATGCACAGTTCGAGTACTGCTAACCCACATTCCCTTACAATGAAATAAACACATCTAGCATTAGTGTTTGGGTTGATAAATAGATTCTGTTTTTCAGTATAAAATATGCTTTTTTTTTCTAGAAAATGTTGTTCTATGCTGTTGAACACGGTGGACAACTTTGCAGTGCTGCAGCTGGACATTGTGTGGTGTTACCGTGCTCTGGAGGCGCTGTCCTGTCTGAATGATGGCAAACAGAGACTGCAGCGAGCTGAGAATTGCTTCCTCAAATGCTATGGAGAAGAGCAACAGAGATTGCAGAAAATCAAGGTTTTTATCTTTTGTCTTCTCCGTAGTGCATAAGGATCTGTTTTGGTGTCAAACAAACAAAAAATGGAGGGGTCATGTTTTAGCTGATCGGTGTACAACACTATATATATTCACTGAATACACTGCCTGGCCAAAAAATATGTTGAGCTCATGTGTGACATCAGGCATAGATGAGATAACCAGGTCATTCAGTACACGCAGGTCATCAGCTGACTTCATTTTATTTCCAGATAATGTTGTTGCCTCCAGAGGCTTGTACACTGGCCACTATGCATGAAGGATGCATATCGCTTCATGTGTTTTCCCTTCTTACCCTGGTACACCCATTTGCTCTGGAATTGTTCAGTTTGACCCTATTCCAGATTGACCTAATTACATTACTCTGGGATAGCCTCAATCTGAATTCATCAGACCACATGATCTTTTTCCATCGCTCCACAGTCAAGTCTTTATGCTCCCTAGCCAGTTGAAGGCTGTGTGTGTATGGAAATGCTCTTACTTTCACTATTACCTATGATTTTTACTGTTGTTTTTTATTTACCATGCAACTTCACCAAGTGTTTAAGTAATCTCCAGTCATAATTTTTTTCCAACCACAGTTCTTCCACAAAGGTGACTATTCAGCACTATCTTACCAGCTTTTGATAATGTACTGAAGTATTCATAACCCAGTTTAAGTCATTTCTAATATCCTTCTTTGTTTCCTTTTTTGATGTGGCACAATAAATTTACGCTTCTGTTAAATT
Source organism: Clarias fuscus (assembly GCA_030347435.1). NCBI lineage: Eukaryota > Metazoa > Chordata > Actinopteri > Siluriformes > Clariidae > Clarias > Clarias fuscus. Next base: position 28,229,046 of record CM059207.1, on the reverse strand, counting down.
TTCATGTTAAATTTTTCTGGTCGCTATCGCTACCGTTAAGGCTTTTGTGTGTCTACTTTTAGAAGCATTGTCAATGACTATATAACATGTAACTGAAAAAAGAAAACAGTCCTATGTCCGAAGAGTTTAAATTACACGTAAAGTACCATTAACTGGTGAATTTCCATAAGTGTGTCAGAAGAAAATGTTGTATATTAAATTTAATTGCCTGCTTTAATTACATAATGGCAGCATGGTGGCTTTGTGGTTAGCACATGAGTTCGATTCCCATGTCGGCGTTTGCATGTTCTCCCCATGCTTGGTGAGTTTCTTCAGAGTACTCTGGTTTCCTTCCGCAGTCCAAAGACATGCAGATTAGGCTAACTGGCGTGCCCAATTGGTGTTGACCAGAGGTCCTACCATGGTCATACAAGATGGAAGTAAATACATTGGTCATAATTGACCTCCATGGTCTCTCGTTAGACTGTAGAGGTTCCTAGATGGATGGATAGGTTTACATAAATTGAAATATTATTTTTGGATTTTTCATAATTGAATTTTTTTGTCAGCAACAAGTTATTAATTTTTTTTCTCATAAATTGAGCCAATACATTAAGGTAGTTTTTACTCTCATAACAGGGTTACTCTGCACAACCAAAGAACCAGGTTGAAGTGAACATCCCTTGTATATTTATTTCCATGGCCTCTCCTTTGCTGCAACATTTTTTTTGTGACAAAAATGTGTGGTTTTTTTTTTATATCATATGTTTTTATTTAACTGACAGATTTCTGTTATTCCACTAGAGAGCATAATAGAGCAGTAAAATCATTTTATTTGGAAACTGTAAACATGTGTCTTTTTCTCAAATAACTTCTTTCGGTAACAGGAATAAATAGTCATATACACATACACACACTACTTATTAATGAACACATTTAAAGTAGGATTCATCAGTTCTATAGAAAGTTTGTTAATATCTGAACTCAACAGGCACATCTCTTCAGTGCTCATTCAGAAGGTCCACCCACAGATTGATGGAGGCACATTGCCAACGAAGAAACACTAAACAACCAGGCTAGCTGACTAATATTAATTTAAAACATTATCAAGGAAACTTATTATTATCAAGGGGACTTATTGCTGATTGGCTGGAGTAGTGTCATGTGGCATGGTCTGCTCTACTTTCTTTACAGAGCTAGGACTATGGACACACTAGATTTGTTTCAGCCCACACATAGAGCAGCCAGCTAGCAGACTGTAAGGAGAACTTGACTAAAAGAGTTTTGGATTAGAATGGCTGACTCCTCCTTTTAAGAGATGTTTCTGATTCATTATTATACTGTACACTATGACACTGAACTAAGTGTAATATGTCCTGTTATCTAAAATGAGTTTTATTTCCTTGATCAGATCATCTGTTAATAATTTGGGTTTTCAGGGAAATACAGGTGGAGAGGAGGTTCTGTTTCTCAGGCTGTATATCCTTCAGAGTCTGCTGGCATACCTGGATGGAAATGAGAATCAGGCTGCTAAGAAACTCAAGCAGGTGATTTTTTTCTTTGGTTCAGACACCCCTTTTCTGTGCTAGCATGCTGGGTAGCTGTTGATCTCAGACAAGCCGTGTTCATCACTGTTTCTGGCTCTTTGTTCTAGGGTGAGGAACTCTACCATCACCTGTGTCTGGACCCAGAGAAGATGACCCAGCTGATGAGTATGGGCTTCTCAGAGCAAGATGCTCGTCTGGGATTGAGAGCCTGCAGAGGCAATGTGGAGGCGGCCGTGACGCACATCACTCTCAGGACAAAGGTCAGAGAAAACACATGCACACGATACACACAAAAAGAAATTCAACATGAGTGTCTATTGTGTTTACTCCCCCATTAGCAGTGGGAAGTTCAGAGCTCAATTTAAACTCCATTTTAGCGTCCTGTTTTAAACAATATCCACTGTTATATGTAGTATATATTTATTGTTGATGTTTAAAATTTTATGCTATAATTTTCCTATAATTTGCTGTCAATTCCGCTTAATTTTCCATCCTGAAATTAAATTTAAATCTGTGTGAGTATAGCCCTTCCCTAATTATATATACATGATTATTACTGTATATACAATAATCAATATGTATATTGGTGCACAATAATAAAGATGATTATATAAAAAAGCTCTGCTAAATAGACATATGAGTGTTTAGAATTTGTTCTATGTAATATGCTGTCGCTATTCTATACAGATTGTAGTTAAGGAAGCTATCTGCAAATTAAAACTTAATTATGGTGCACTCTCGTAGGAACGGGAGGAGATAAAGCAGAGGGAGAGAAATAAGAGAAGGCACCGTCTGGAAGCTATCAACACCCTCGTCGAGCTTGGCTTCAGCAAGAAAGCAGCAGCACAGGCTCTCCATAAGAATAAAGGAGATGTGGATGAAGCCTATAGGGTGTGAAACGTCATACAGATTATATCATGACATTGCAAAACCACCATCTTTGGTGTATATATTAAAATAAAGTTATTTCTCTTCAACCGTGCTGTTCCACTACAATTCATGTGTTTCTTTACCTTCTCTCTTTTCCTCATAGTGCCTGTTGGATTCATCTGAAGACAGCAGCTCTGGGATCCCTCAGCCGGACTCAGACAGACAGACCAAAGTGGATCAGGTAATGAGCACCCCATAAAGTAAAGATTAAAGGCTACCTACAGTACCTCCTCCTCATTCTCCACTCTGTCTGGTTATGAGTTCTGGTTAATTTTTTCTCCATTCAGACACTATGCGTATAGTATCTCATTTCTCTGTTTTCTGTCTGTGCAAGTGTAGCTTGCTTACCTGGGCTTCCAGAGGGAGGAAGTGGAGGAGGCTTTGAGGTTGATGGGAGACGATATCGCTCAGGCCACACAGCTACTTCTGGAATATCAGGGTGTTATTCCTGCAGAGCTACGCTCCCCATTTCAGTCATCCTCATCAGAAGAGCCTAGCACCTCATCAGAAGACACAGGTCAGAAGACCATTTATCGATTTCATGGATTGAATGATTTTTAAGGATTGATTACAATGTGGTAAGGTCTACTGACTGTTACAGGAACACTTTTTTATTACATTTTTTTTTCTCACACCTGTAACGTACAGTAGATGCAGTTATCACAGACCAAAGTATTGCACTTAAAAATAAAGGTATATTCCCCCTTTTCACAGTAATGTGCTGTGTCCTGATGTCTGTTTGTCATAAGTAGCATTATTTTTTTCCAGTCAAGTTAGCTCTTCTATTAACTCAGACTACATAGATCACCAATCGAGCTATGGCCGCCCATGACCCTGTCATCGATTCACCCGTTTTCTTTCCTTTGACCGCTTCTGGTATGTCCTGACCACTGCAGACCAGGAACATCCCACAAGAGCTGCATTTTGGTCAGTGTTGCTCTGACCCAGTTGTCTAGCCATAACAATTTGACTCCAGTCACAGTAGTTAAACTTACAAAATCTTGTTACAATGGCACCTGGAAGTTGGTGGGATATATTAGGCAGCAAGTGAACATTTTGCCAGAATGGGCAAACGTAAGATTTGATGAACTTTCACAAGGGTCAAATTGTAATGGCAAGACACATTGGTCAGAGCATCTTCAAAACCACAAGACCTTGTAAGATGCTCCTGGTCTTCATTGGTCAAAAAGTGATCCAAGGAAGGAAATCGGTAAATCGGAAACAGCGCCAGACAGCCAAGGCTTGATGCTGGTTCCCATAGAAAGGGGTCAGAACCCACGGTGCATCACTGTTTTGACTGCAAAAAGGGGAGACCTACTCAGTCTCAGACAGGCCATCAAAATGTTATGGCTGATTGATGTATAATTAGTTGACCGTAAGTTGCTCTGGATAGGGTGTCTCCCAAATGCCATAAATAAAAATGAGTATGTTGGGCGTGTATCCCAGGAACGCTGGGTTTAAGGTGTGAGGTGGGAATACACCCTGGATTAACAACAAGTCCATTGCGGCATTGCCATGTACACTGACATTTAAACACACACACATACACACGTTTGCATCTAGAGGCAATTTAGTGGAACAAAGGGAAAAACAAAACAATATGCAGCTACTGCAAAATACTACAGACAGTAAACTAAGTGAACTGGGGAGCACATGTTTGACTTTTTACAAAATAAATCATGTAGACCAGAGGTTCTCACTGGAAAGTTAAAATAAGTGAAATAGTGAGGGACCTTTTTTTTGTTGTGTTTTTTCATTTAAGGTTATCGACCTCACATGAATTGTAGTGGAACAATTCTTAATTGAATTTAAGAATATTTCTACCTAAACAATAAATTAACACTGAATAATAAAACCTTCATAAAATTAATTGATTGTAATGAATGTAATGATGAGAATAATTTAAAAAGGTTAACTAAAAGTTGTTTTGGTTTTATAGAAACTCAGATTTGACTAGTAAGTTCATTACAACTGTGGATTAAACATATTGCTGTTGTTTTCAGCATCCGGGTCGAGTCCCCCTGATGCTGAGCTGGTGAATGAGGTTTTGGAGTACATCCCAAGACATGAAGAAGATTATTTGGACGTGACTCTGGAGGAGGAGAGTGAGATCATTGCGCAAATTAAGTCTTATCTGGAGAAGAGCTCTGCACACTCCAGCTGAAGTGCTGCTCGAATGTGCTTTCTCCAGTCACGTGAGGTCAGTTTAGCGTGTAGGGTTATCACTAACATCAGCATCAGAACTCTCAGCCTGAATCAGCACTGGATAACAAGGCAATAATTGAAGCCATTTTGAAAGCACTTTTGTTTTGATCTGATCACTTACTTTCTCTTTTATAGTACTTTACAAGAAAAGCTTATTTCTGAAAAAAAAAATTGCTTATTCTTATTGGAAGTTATCTTTACTTTTAAATGAAGCGTTTGATTAATCACTGCTCAGTGCAGGATTTTTGAGGTTTGTGTTGGAAAATTGCATGCGTCCAGGAGTATTTTCAGGAGTCTTCTGTTTAAATGAAAATCTTTAACTTTGTTGAAGTTTTGTTTATCATGCAATAAATTGATAAGCTTTGCATTTCTGAGCACGGTGTTAAATATAAACAATTCACTCAGAACAGAAATTACCATTTGAATTTCATTTTCTTTTCAATTAATTCCATTAAACTAATTAGTGACCTGTAGTTTGTGTCTTGACTTCCCATTCTATTGTATTTAAACTAATTTAAATAGCACAATTTTGGTTCAGTGATTAAATTATTGATTCATTGCAAATACCAAATCAGGTTGTTGTTTGAGCTTAAAGCCCATTGAGTCTGTTATGACTGTAAGTATTGTTATAATGATTTTGTGAACTAGTGGTATTAATATGGAAAAGCTCCTATGATCTCATTTAATGCGGCACAATGAGACACAGACACACGTTTAATAAAATACTGTCTTTTTTGTTGTAGTGCTCAGTTTATTAATTATTATTAATTTATTTCACATTAAATGAGTGGGAATCGTAACAGTCTGGTATGAATGAAGAGGGGACAGGAGAAGAGAGATGGAGGATTTAGAAGTAGTTGACGACCCTGCGGATGGACTGGATGTTGGGGGTCTGGGCCTGCCACTCATTGTGGCTGCAGTAGTTTCCTCTCTCTACGATGTACATACGGCCACGGAAGTTAGGCTCCTCGTACATCACCCAGCTTCACACAGAAAAAGCATACAACGTTAGAAGCAAAAACTGCTCAGGTCAATGGAAATAAGAATATGGTTGAACCCGGTTAAAGACAAGTCTAAAGAGGAAGAAAATAAATAAGTGGAGGAATTAATCTGTTTTTGGATGCTGGATTGAGGATATAATTTTAGGAAAACACGGAAATATTAAAATTAATGTGCATGCATGGATGTATATCTAATTTAATAAGTTGCTATGACTTAAATATAAATAGTTTTGTGCAGACAAGATGTTTTCCTTTAGAAGCAGCAAGGAGCTTGTCTTGTATGGGGATGACAAAAAAAGTTCCTCATGAAGTTGGATAATAAGGTGCCAGGAATTTAACACCTTATTGTTTAATTCTATTCCTGGTTACTGCATAATACTGCATTTGTGTCATTTCATAGTGTTATTTTTTACGAGTAGTAAAATGGCATTAAATCTCTCTATCGGACTATGAAATATTAGTGTAATTAAAGTCTTGGGATGGTTTAGACAATAAATTAATTATTAGCTTCCATTATTTACTTTACTTATCGATTACTTTGGAGATTTCTGCATCTGGCTGTAAGAGTTTAATGGAGTGCAATAAATTACAGGCTATTTAGAGAATGAAACGCAGAAGCGGCCGAGTAGACATAGATAGTCTAAAGAACATTTCAGTAGCCTCGTATCTTCACGTTCATTTACCTCATTCCTCAAAACAAATAGACATTTAACATTACAGATTAGTCACTTTAAGTGCATGTAAAAGATGACGAGGTTGTCAAAGCGTGCGTTTGTAAGTGCCACTTACGCTCCGTCTCCGAACACCCTGACAGAGTTGACGCAGGGCCTGCCGTAGCCACAGCTTTGCAGGAAGGGACAATCGTCACACAGCTCCATACAGTGACCTGAGTAGTTTCCTCCATCATACAGCTCGATTCTGTATTGCTCTCCATGCTGTGCAGCATAAACAGTGCGTTAGAGTGGAACACGTCGTGACAGATGAATTCGTATGTAGAAACTGATATTATTTTTAATCATGGTTTCATGTAAAGGCTTTTTATTCTTTTTCCATGATATTAAAGAATGAAATTTAAGGAATGTGATGTTCGCTCTGTCAGAGCACACTATCGCTCTAACCTCAGCATTTGTGCTTGTTTAAAATAGTTTTGTGTGTGCACATGTGTGTATGTCAGTCCACTGGAGTTCTCACCATCCTGACAGTCCTGCAGGAGCCCATGTGATCGTTATGGGAGTTCCAGCGCTGGAACTCCGGGTACTCCCCACGCTCTAGGATGTACTGCTGGCCCTTGAAGTCGGGGTGATCGTAGCAGATCCAGGCTCCGCTCTCCACACGGATGGAGTTCACTCTGTTCATGAAGCCACGGTCCTGGAAGTTATCGCAGTCACCGTACACCTCCAGCTTCCTGCCAGTGAAGCATCTTCCCTCATAAAACACAATCTGAGAGGTAGAAGCAGCAAGTAGGTTTAAAGTCAGGAGAGGCAGAAAAAATATATATATATATATTACTTACAATGTCAGATTTTAGGAATAAAAAATTAAATGATCCTACTGTGCAGTCACCTTATAGCTGTATATAAGAGCCTAATAGCCGAGCAAATTGGAACACAACTTCATGATAGTATATGACACTCATATAAGCCAATGTTTTTAGCTGAATAATGGTGAATGGAGTTAAACTGTTGTCGCACATGAAAAAAAAGTTGCTCAAGAATGCTTGTAACTGCAAACAAAAATATGTTTTAAATATTTTTAGTGTCACCAGAAATTAACACAACCAAAACACAATAGAATATCATGTGTTCTTTGGTTTGTCTATGATATTCATGTTTCAATTAATGTTGCACCGCATGAAAAATGTGAAACATTGCAGGAACCATTCGTTCGAGTCACAAAAGCCGTGCAGTGGGGTAGGATGCTGTGTGAGACTGTGCTGTATGTGGATGTATGTGCTCTTGGTTGGCCTGGATTCTTACCTTTCCAGAATACTGAGACATTTTTTCCCCACTGGAGAGTGTCCAACTTGACCCACACGTAAGAAAGTGCGACCGTGAAAAATTTGGACAGCCCAATATATACAGGTTGTCGTGTATCTCGCTGTATCGCGATGTTTGCCCGACAAAGACCCCACAATGGAGAGCTTATGGCTTTTGCTTAGTGGACATTTCCTGTTCACTCTTAGCACTGCTGATTCTGGGATTTGGCCCAGGGCATATCAACAATAGATTTTGCTTTGCTTGACGTTGTGCCATTTGCACAGGCTAGGGTTCTCTTTACAGCATTCAATGCAGATTGTAAGGATGCTGCTTGCTATATATCCTATTACATATGCTTCTTGTTGTTGACCTTTATGAATTTATTGTTTATGTTCGTTTTGTAACCATGGAAACCAGGTGGTGGGATGTTAAAGATGAAGTGTTAACAAAGGAAGAAACAGGAAAGCTCAAAGCTCCAATTCCCTTGACCTTTCCTCTCTCTTTGACTTTGTTCTATTTCTATTGCAGTCATACCCTGACCAGGTGCAGGAACACTCAGATGCTGTGTTTTTGGAGAGGGTTGGCTTATTTATTTACATACGTATTTAAAATCTTCACGTTAGAACACATTGCTGTTTTTTTTTTTTTTTTGCTCAGTTCAAATTAATATCGTGATGTTCAATGAATTATCTAGTGTGAGGTTCACAAGAGATCTAAAGGCATGCTGTAGTGTCTGACCCCAAGTTGTTAGGAGGAAATAAAGTCCTCAAAGTTGCGTGGTGGGGCCTCCATGGATCTGACTTGTTTTTCTGTCCTAGCTACCCAACTGAAATAAGATACAGTATGGGGAATTTTGAGGCCAACGCCTTAAATTCTAGAGAACATATTCTTTTCTTCAGTTCAGTGCAAATTTTATTTGTATTTGTTTGTCAATTTTTGTTTACTTTTAACAAATGGAATTTGGAGCCCAAGCCAAAACTTGTTCTGTTCTTAAAAGCATTTCAGTGTGGCAGGGCGCATTATTCTGATGAAATAGGGAAGGGAGAGAATAACCCAAGTACTGAAGAAATAGATAAATCTTAAGTCGATGTTTAAAGATTGCCAGAGACTCAGCTAGAGGACGTTCATTCCACCATCTAGACCACAACAGTAAGCAGTTTAGATGCACATCTTCCTCGATCACTGAGAGATGGTGGGACCGGCTGAGCAGTGCATCCTGATCGTCAGGTAAGGTAAGGTGACGGACACACACTCGGCCATCCATATGACATAAAAGTAATGATTTATCAGACCAGGCCAACTTCTTCATGCTCATGTGCCCAACCAACTGTAACTGCTTTTGCCAGTGGATACAAGTCATCATGGACACACTGAATGCTTTGTAGTTACATAGCCTCATAAACAGCATGCTGCAACACACAGTGTGTTCTGACACCTTTCTATCAGAGCCAGAATTATTATAATTTTTTTTTTTTTTTTTAGCAATTTATGCTACAATAGCTCTTCCGTAAGATAGGAATAGATGGACCAGCCTTCGCTCCCCATGCGCCTCAGTGAGCCTTGGGCACCCATGACCCTTGTGCCAGTTCACTGGTTGTCCTTCCTTCGATCACTTTTAGTAGGCACGAACCACTGCATACTGCTACTGTTAACACCCTGTAAGACCTGATGTTTTACCCTTACGCTTGACCATTTTTCCTGCTTCCAACAAATCAACTTCAAGAACTGACTGCTCACTTGCTACCTAATATATTCCACCCCTTAACAGGTGCCATTGTAACTAGATAATCAAGTGTTATTCACTTTCTTTGTGAGACAGTGGATTTTAACACAATTGTGTTATGGCTGATCTGTTTATTTGTTAGAGTAGTTACAGTTGATTCTGAGCTTTTTTGACTAGGAACACTGAGCATGAGGCAGGAAGACACCCTGGACAGGACACAGTGTTCCATGCACAAACACTCATGATAGACTAAATAAATGCTTATAGGTATTCTAGTATAGAATATACAGTGTGTGGTATAAAACTACTATTGCTGTGTGTGTGTGTGTTGGGTGGAGCAGGGCTGAGTGGACATGACTCCCTTGCACTCTGCATGAACACTAGCTGCTGTGCACTGCAGTGTCTTATTGAATTACACGTGCTTAAAGTGAAAAAGCGACGCACCGTATCAGGTTCCAGGGTGAAGGAATCGGCTCCAACAGTACAGAACTCAAACATTTATTTAGAATTGGGATGGGTGATGGTTTTTAACATGGTATGGTACAAAATGTTATTAAATCAGAATCAAACTATTTGAAATCCTAAAGCTGAATGCCATCGAAACATAATACAGAGTGAACAATGTTAAATCTATGATTCCTGCACCTTTTTAAAATAAATCTGTCTCTTTAGCACCGTATGAATTCAAATGTTATTGCTTAAACCAACTCACTACTGATAAAATGTACATCTTATTAGATTAGATTATATAACAATATTCCTACAGTAGATTTATTGACGAAACTCTTAACGTTCTTATTAATTTTTAAAAAAATAAAAGACCAGCAGAGGGAAGAACTCAAGGTGTAGTGAAACAAAACGCTGCATTTAATGATCACAACAATAATAATAATAAAAATAAAAAAAAAAGGTTAAACATCATTCATTACAGAGGAGAATGAATGCTGGAAACTTTATTGGCCATTATTACTGTTTAAGAAATACAATATACAAATTGATAATGGTCTGGGGGGAAAGAGGGAGATGAGGGGAGATGAGAAAGTAAGGCTCAGTATTTCATAAGGGTTTGCATGTAGTGGAGATGATGGGATGGCTGGAGGGAGAGAGAGAAACGGTAAGCAGAGAGAGAGATTAAGAGAAAGCAGTGCAGCTGAGGAGTCAGTGTATCTTCCAAAGGAATCTTTTTTTTGTTTGTTTATTTTTAAATACGGAACAAAAATTAAAATGAAATGAAGTATAAAAAAAAAGGAAGTTAAAAAGAAAAGTCAACATTTCTATGGAGGAAAACAGGCAGTTAGCCACTTCAAGTAGAGGGATTTCCCAGTGTCCAGTGTTGTGGTAAGGAGGTGGGAGTTTTGGGGAAGGGGGGAGTTTGGGTGGGGTAGTGGACTCCAAACAGACTTTTCTGGTGAACAATTTATCGCAAAATGTGCTTAACTATCTGTTAAACCGAATCCAAACCCTTATTCTCGACCCCTGACCTTGTCCTAATCTGAGACCAAAAATTAAAGTGTTCCCATAACTATCTGAAGAACTGATTGAAAAAGAATTCTCCAGAAAGGTCTGTGTGTGTCCTCCAGTGGTCAGGACAGGCAGGGAGTGCGAATCTACATCAGCGAGCAGGTTGTCCGGCCTGGAGCGGCTACGCCATCCATCCTCTCAGCCTCCAGGATTATACTCCTGAACACCTCCACTGCAGTCTGATGAGAGGAACACAGAGAGAAGCACTTAGTCATGTCTTTACATAATCAACAATAAGATTCAACTTATCACCATAAATAAATTAATTTATACTAAATCATTAGACATTTTTAAATGGACATAAAATGTGATTGGAAAGCTTCACTCCAGGCAGGTTAGCAGCAATAAAAGGCTGTGTGTTCATGAAAAAAAAAGCCCAGCCCAAACTTCATCAAACCTTTTCAAAGAAATTCAACAAAATCCTTTATGATGCCATTTCACTCTAAATATAAACTACTCATTCCTGCAAAAAGTGCATTCATGTGTCTGCATTTTATCTCAAAAGGGAACCAATTAACCAACGAAAAACATGAACTGTAGTGTGATTATGGCCTAACTCATGGACAGCCAGCTCGGAGACAAGGCAGCCAGGCCCCTCCTCTCGCCGTTGGATGGAAACTGGGGCTCTGATATTCAATTAGGAACCTCCGCACTGCCTCCCTCGGTGGAGTTACTGGCTCTCCAGGAAGCTTCTGGTCCTCAGAATGATGCCGTGTGGACAGGAGGAGAACACTACAGATGATCTCTCAGAGATCTCAAACTCTGCTGATGTTTGTGCTTCTATACTGATAATATCCTGCACTAATGTGACAGTCCCAAAGAGCAAACTGAGATTAAGACACCGTCACTCTTATGCAGCAACTGAAAGGACGTCAGGGGAACAGTGACGCTGAAAACAGACGAAACCTTTTTTTTTTGTGTGTGTGTGTGTGTGTGTGTGGCCCTGTTCAACAATGTTAGATTCGAAGACTCGTCAGAAGTGCAGGATTTTATCAGTATAGAATCTGAACTGCAGGGCTGGCAACTAGTAATTACATATTAAAATGCATATAACTAATACGGCCACACACAAAATATCAGATACAGTGAAACCTTGGATTGTGAGTAACTTGGTCTGCAAGGTTTTGCAAGACGAGCAATTTTTTTTCAATAATTTTTTACTTTTTAAACGAGCAAGATCTTGATACAAGAGTACTGTAGTATGCATGCGCTTTGTCTGCCGAGCGTCATGTGATCACAACTGAGCCAATTGTTCCTCTCTCTCTTGCGCTGTGGGATGGTGGGTAATCGTCTCTCATGCTCAGGCTCAGTGTGCGTGTGTCACTCATAGTCAACATCTGTGCACACGTATACTGTTTATTATTATTTATTAACTGTACTGCAACAATGGCCCCTGTGAAGAAAAAATGCTGGAGCAGTGTGGGAGATGAATCTTTTTATAGAAGTGAAACAGACTGCGCTCATCTAACACTAGTCAATATTCTTTTCAAGGTAAAATGCAGGTTATTTTGTTTTATTTTTACTTTATATTTTGTATTATTTTTATATGAATATTTTTGAGCTGTGGAACAGATCATCGGAGTTTCCATTATTTCCATTATTATATTTCTTATGTGGAAATTCGCTTTGATATACAAGCATGCTTCTGGAGTGAATTATGCTCGCAATCCAAGGTTTAACTGTATTAGAATTGCTATTACACTGTGCATTCACAAACCATCAAGGAGTGGCAGCATACTTTTACTTGTTTTGGTAAATGATTGATTCATTGATTAAATAAGTTATTAAATGCTATTTGGCCAAAGGCTGCACAGTGAGTTAGTGGTTCGCACTGTTGCCTTGCATATCCAGAGTTGGATGGTTTGAATCTCGCCTCCATTCTCCAAAGGCATGAATTGTAGAATAATGGGCATTAACTGCATACTAATATCTAATATCAGTTTTAGGAGACAATTAAAACAAAAGTGGTTTATTTTACTTAAAATCTCCTTTTCTAAGGCACAAGTACTGTAGGCAAAAGTAAAAGTCATTATTTTGCCACGCCATGTAGTGTAATTCTATAACTCACTAAAAAGAGTGAAATATGTTTTGCCATTACACGCTCAATAACCCTACAGATTTAGCTGGCAAGCTAATATAAAGTATCCTAAGAGCTAATAGCCATTTCATGGGTGATGTACAGGCAACCACACTCTCCCTGGAGGTACTCCCTCTGCTTCTGCCTCTGCACTGCATCTCATTATGCCACCACATGACCTCACTGCCATAGCAACGGTATAGCAACCAGTCCTTGCCGTAAAAAAAATTAACCCCATATGACAGGAAGGGCCCTTAGCTTTGACTGACATGCCACTAAGCATTCATTAAACACAGAGGACTGAACTCTCACTGGTTCAGAATCAGAAAAATCAGTAGTTCTTGCCACCTCTTGCTGAGCTCAATCTACTAGTGCTCTCTGCTGTGTGTGTGCGTGTGTCTTTTGGGACCACAGCGAAAGCTCAGGCCTGAAAGTCAAATGAACAGCAAAGGAGGAAATACTTTCAGAAACTTTGAAACTGGTTTAAATTTTAAACCTTTAAAGGAATCCGAATTCTGCCAGTGAGCGGTATCTGAGAAAAGCACATCATCAAAGAGCGAGAGGAAAATATAGCTCTGTGTGTGTGTGTGTGTTTGCTGAAGATGGCTCATTACCTGGTTCTCTTTTGCAGAGGACTCCATAAATGCTGCGTTCCATGATTCTGCCAACGCTTTTCCTTCTTCGCAGCTGATAACACTAAGGGAGGAGAGTGTATTTAAGGTTAAAAGAGTCTGATACTTATTGAACACTTTCCTGGCCACAATGATTCCCAATCTTGAAGGCTGCAATCAGGCTATTCATATTTCTGTGAATTTCCACTTAGCTGTCCCAGTTTCTGAATAGTCATGCTGTGAGATTCTGTGCACTTTCTGGGGAAGGATTGAAAACTAGTTTATATTATCAGGCTTTTAATAGATTGATGCTTTTTTTTTTGCATAATGCAACAAAACAAATGAGCAAACAAGATGCAAGCATTAGTTGTAATGTCAGTCTGGTGCCTTCTTTATGTTCAACTACATGATTGTTGGCTGCATTTAGTAATAAAAGGTGCCAGACTAGTAACATTAGAGATTGTAGAGCAAATGGTCAATGCTACTTTCTTTTGTGGTTTATTTATATACTTATACGCTGTATAGTGGTGGCCAAAAGTATTAAGAAAACATATGCTATGTATTATAGTTCTCCCTGTGACAACATTATTTAGCTTCTGGAGCCATGGCCTGGGTCATCTCTATAAGTAAACCCAAAAGAAAGCCAAAAAAATTTATTCTTCTCAGCACGGTTCAACAAGCTTTAAACCCACGGGTTTGACCACACGGGGAATCTAACCTGTAGATTCCTATTTCCTACTAATTTGATCCTGTAAAGGATGTTAAATCAAGCATGCTCATCAGAATACTAAGAATGGTCAAACTGTTCTGGGCACAATTAAATGAGTGTAAGCATTTCCGTCTTTTCTTATTCACTGTATGTTAGGAATTAAAAAAAAAAAAAAAAAACTCTACAGTAGTTTAGCATGTTTTTGTGTATGAAATTGTCCTTTTTGTGAATTGCAGATAGATGTACATATTGAATTGTAACATACTAATAAAGAAACAAGAAGCAGTGTTCTGTAACATCTCTGCTCGTGCTGCGAGTGTAGAAGCGGCTACTGTTCATGTCTCTGCACTTCCTCAGCTGGGAGGTTGGATTGCAGATTGGAGACCAGATAAAGCTGAGTGTACCAGTGTGTGTGTGGGAAACTGTCTATGCCTATTGACAGAACACTAATGGCACCATTGATCTTATATGGCTTGTAGATAACGCGTACTCACACTTACTCAACGGTTTAACGGAGCAACTTCACTAGTCAGCAGCCTTTTACCCTTACCTTTAACTATAATCTCAAATCTCAAACATTTTTCCTCAAAGATGGTTAGCAAGATGCACATTTTTTTTCTAGCAGAACAAATGCAACATATTTATATGACACAAATTTAAATAAATAAATAAATAAATAAATAAATAAATAAATACTGTCCGTTTCCCGATCCTCAATTACATAGGAAAAAAAATGACACTACAGGTAGTCCCCAACTTACGAACATTACGAGTTATGAATTTCTGCAGATAGGAACAGACCATGGTTCTACTTCCGGTTCAATTGCAGAAGTAGCTCACGTGTATTGTATAAAAAGAGACACTGCAGTGCAACAGATACCAATATTTACAATTATATACAATATTATTATTATATATATTATATTATATACAATATTTTCAGTGTGGAAGTAAATGTATAAAATGTCAAAAGTCCGGTATATTATGTGTGTGTGAGGGGGGTGTGTGGGAGAAACGGGTCAGCCTCACTGGTTTGAATGAATCAGTCCAGGAGCACAGTGATAGAAAATGCTTGTCCTGACAATGAATAATCCTAATTTCTGAAAATCCTCAACAAAACAGAGTTCACCGTCCAATAGAGTGGAAAACAGCTCAAAATAGAGAGAAAACAGATTGTAAAACAAACAAAATGGCGTCCGGGATTCCCCTCAGGATTTAAAGGTGCAGAGACAACATTTCACTGTGAGATTAATTTCCTCAGGCGTGATTATGCTTTTTGGCCACATGATGGTAGTGTGGAGAAAAGGGACAGATTTAGTCAAGTGGATTGGTGTGCTTTATATTGTATATTCGTGTTAAAGGTGTGTAAGACGCTGGACGCAAGAACAAATTGGACATGTTCAGAACTTGTGCGTAGACTACATGTACTGCAAATATGGCACAGAACCTGAACTGGAAGTGTGCCCTCTTCTGGTGAACAAGTTAATAGACGTGAGGTACATATAAAAAAATATTATGCAAAACAAAACCTATCGGTTCGTTTTTTACTTAATTGATTCGTGATTAATCAATAACATCCCTACCTTTAACCATTCTGCTGGACAACATTTGTAACATTTTTAATAAATAATTACCTCAAGCCTGAAGTTTCCAATAAAAAAAAAAAATCAAGTGATTGTCAGAGTTTAAGCTCATTGGTGTTGACCTCTGAGTTTTCCAGCTAGGCCTATTTAAAAAAAAAAAAAAAAAAAAACATAAAAAAAAAAAAACACCACCACCATTTTGGCTCTTTTTACAAATACAAATGTTTGCCAGCTTTGCTCCAAGCCAGTCTCACTCTGAAACTTAGTTTCTCAGTCCATTTACAGAACCCGGAGGGACACATTTACCCAGCTAAACTATCTTGTCCTTTTCACTAGCACTGAACTGTATCCATGTCCACAAAGGAAGCAAAGCAGAGGAGCAGCTGTCAGCACTTCAAACCTTTAATCTCTCACTGTCCTCCATGAACGTCACATTACATAACATTACTCATTCAAATCATTAAATTTTTTTAAAACAACTATAGCTTTTATATTTCCCTGAATGTGTAGTAAGCGGGCATCTTCAAACCTTATGCTCGGGCGTAAAGTGCCTTTCACAGCATGCTGCCTTAAACTGCAGTAAGAAACCTCAGGCATTATGCAAAACGATCTAAACAGAGCGCTCTCTATAACTGCCTTTTAAAGCTCTAGACCAAAAATAACTCGAAATCCATTTTAAGCCTGTTTCACCAAACAAACCCTGGAATTCCTTTGGTGCATCACATTTTTCAAACAGTAGCTGCAAATGACTGAGCACTGACCTCTGAATTGATATTAGGTTGAATTACGGATGTAAATCCTGACAGTCAGGCTTTTGAGTGTCTGGGGTGTAGGTGCTGACTACACAACTGCGGCACTACCCTCCCTTATATACAGCATCATTAGAGATCTGTGTTACAGTAAAAGCTTGACCCTTATCTATCGTACAAAGCGCTATACAGTACATACTGTGTGTGGATAAAGGAAAAAATGAATGTACTGGAATGTAAACAGTATCTAAAAAAGAATCACAGGCAGTTTTGGCTGAGGAGTGTGTGTGTGTGTGTGTGTGGAACATGGTGTAAGATTTTCAGCACTGTCTAAACCATGGATGACTCAAACCTGGCACTCAAACGGTCTGCCTTAATGATCGGAAATTTTCACCCATGATTTCATGCAGGGCCAAAGCAGCATCAATTTTATTTCCTGTTTGTGCCCGTGTTGTAGTTCAGCTTCATGGAATGTTCAATAGAATCTCCCTGAAGCAAGACAATCGTTTAACTCTTTCCTCTGTAAGGTCGTAATCTACACAAAGCTTCGCTAAGCTCTCTAATAGACGGAATATCATGCAGCAATGCAGCAATATCATGCGGCAAATCTTTCCTTGGCTGATTACGCACCATCACAGCGTGTTCCCCGTGTGCTCTGAGCGCTGATGCCATGACTCAGATTGACCCATTTATTCCTTCTACCCATATTATATGTAAGTGTATGCTGATGACAAACTGAATAGCTATGCGGGAAGACGGGAGGACTCGAGTGAAGCAAGGGTGCACGGCTTCTTCTCATGGGGTTGATGGCATGAATGACATGGCTGTTTTGCAGAAACTGGCAGCTTTTGGTTTAAATCCTTTAATGCAGCAATGCATTCGTGTACGATATATTAACCTGATGGCAGCTTATTAGGACAATGGAGAGTTTTCACAGATTTTAATAGACTTGTTTTGTTTAACCTTTCTGACATGATTACTAAATAGAAAACATAGCTTTATAAAAATGAATGATAAAAATAAGTAAATTTATAATAAATACATTTATTCACTGTGATTCAAGACTAATATCTCAAGTATTCAAAAACATGAAGTGCCAGTGTGAAACAAAAGGTGATATTTATTACCAGAATTCATTCACATTAGCTGCTTATGCGGAATTTATAAGCGAGAAAGTTTACATAACTGAACCTTAACAAATATAAGCTGAATTCTGCATATTAACACGCACACACCTAGATTCAGACCCAAGTACACTTTATTAAACTCTCATCTCTCATATAATGTACAACCGACATACAACTATATTCTTGTATCAAATAAACCTAAAGCAAATGAGCCAAATCAACCCAATGAATCCTAACAGCCAACATATAACACGTGTTACTTGACACATGTACATGATGAGCTCAGTGTCTATACACCACGCAAGTACGTACATACAGTACAGTACGCTGCCTGGCCATTAAACTCGCTGTTTGGATTTAATTAAACAAATACAGTTAAAAGAGTATTTCACTGGATAATTACTGCAGTGATTAATCTGTTTCAGTTGGCATTCATTTTTTTTTAACCTTAGCTTATGCATTGCGTAGCTTCTTATTTCTATACAAGCCTGCAGTGCTTCATATACTGTGATCGGTATTGAGGAAATGATATTACTGTATTTCAGAATTATTAGCAAAGAAAACAACTAAGGTGATTACAGAAATAATTAGGTTTAGAACTTTATGGATGAAATGTGGTCAGAAATCTGCTGATCAACAATCTACAGTAGAAATCATAGCTATGTTTAATAGTGAAAGTAAGAGCAGTTCCACACTGTATGCACACAACGTGATGAGGACTCACAGGACTGGGACTAAACAGCTGTGTGGGCATAAGAAAACCACTTGTTAATGAGACTCATCAGAAAAAAAGGGAGCATAAAGATTGGCCTTTGGAGCAAGTAAAAAAGGTCATGTGGTCTGATGAGTTCAGAGTGACCCTAATCCGGAGTGATAGGTGCACCAGGGTAAGAAGGGAAGTGCATGACGGGATGCACTCATCATGCATAGTGACCACTGTATAAGCCTTTGGAAACAGTGTTATGATCTTAGGTTGCTTTAGATGGTCAGGTCTAGGCTCAACAACATTATGTGGCAATAAAATGATGGTCAGCTGATGACCTGAATGTACTGAATGACCAGGTTATTACATCTATGCACGTTTCCTTCCCTGATGAAACAGACAAATTCCAGGACTCAAATGATGAAAGTGTGGTCCTGACCTTACCCTCACCCAAAGACTATGAGATGAGACTATGTTGGAGAAGACTTATTGCAGTGGTTCGACTCTCCTGTCATTAAGCCAAGATCTCAGCCAAACATTAATGCTACTCTGGACAGAAATAAATGTTGTGATCTTGCATAACCTTATCGAAACAATGCCACTGTAAATGTGTGTCTTAATGAAAGCTAAAGGTGGCCCAACAGAGGATCAGTAGGTGTGACTTTTTTTTCTTTTTTCTTTTTTTTGGGGGGGGGGGTCAGTCACTGTATTACAGGTTTTTAGGTTAGGCCATTTGAGCTGGCAGTGAATAGAGTAGCTTATCAGGATAACTGTGCACTCCCTGTAATATAACACATGCACCACTTACCGCTCCATATGGAGATCCTTTTTATTTCCCACCAGCATAATTGGTACTCTGTAAAAGATAGTAGGAGCATGACATTAGTACAAAAAGCGTTCATCAGCCTTCATCATGTCAAAACGTTCAAACTTAAAAAGAAACCAGGACAGCTGATGCAGTCACATGACGTCTGGGAAAAATGATATATACTTACTGCACTTTTCCCACCATATCCAGCAATTTTTCATGAATAACTTTTACTACTTCAAAACTGCAAGAGAAAGAAAAAAATGACTTAGCAGCAGCAGATAATCATGGGTTCTTCAGAAAACATTCAGAAAGCTATAGATCCCTGTCAGAGAGAGTTCTTCCAAGATGATCAATGCACTAATATGAATGAAACTGGCCTCACTATTGATGTCGATAAAAACATCTGAATATCTGGGGAAAAAAAAGTATGTTTGTACGCTTATGAAAACAGACTCATGCTAACTAACATAAATCCAACAATAACATCATGCAGAAGGCAGTAAACCTTTACGATTTATGTACCCTCAGTGAAGTGATTCAAGAGATTAATGTTATTACCGTTTAACGGTTCTGCAATTCACATATTCATGCAACAGTCATTTTTTTTCCTCTACAAAAAAAAAAAAAAAAACTTTGACTTCATTACACAAGCCCAGGGGACAAAGAGACTGGGTTATGTGACAGTTTTATGTCAAATGCAGTCATTCCAGAGACGAGGGGTCTTCCAAATACTTCAGGGTAAAAATAGCTTTTCAGCAATAAAGAACCAGATTAAAGAAGCTTCCTATTTAAAAAGGTATTCATGAATTTACTGACTATCCTTGGGTATACCTGGATTTAATAAGTAATAAATCCAACATCTATTATTCCATCCAGAAACTTAATCAATCTGAACCTTCAAAATGATAAAAATATAATCCTAACTGAAAGGATGTCCAGTTACTGAGGATTCCGGTACTTGTAGGATGTCTGATGTCTGATGATGGCGCCCAGACCATTTTGTGGTACAGCTCCAGTGACGAGAATTTTTTTTCCCTTTCTCTCAAACACCTACTGCACAAGAAGCATGACACTAAGTGGCATGATTAGCTCCATCTGACGTTGACTGGAAGCAGTGTCGGAGTTACCAGCTCTGAGCTCGTTTTCTATCGTTTTTGTTCTGATTGAGTGTTGGATCTCGAGTTGAGGAAGTCAGTGCAGAGAGCCTGAAAGGGTCTGACTCTGAAATCTATTCATGTTGCCACTAGGGCTTTCACACCAAGTGCTTTGATTAAATCAGTATCTTGACAAAGTTTGATTCTCGATTAGTGCTCATGATGACTGAAAATTCAGGATAGGGGGGTTAACACGCATGTGAAGCATAACATTTCAATCCTCCTACTTAGTCTTCAAAAATACCCATGTACAGTATCTCTTCCCACAGCACTGGTTTTTGAACAGCCCAGGGTGGACGAATCAAAACGCTAAAGTATGTGACATCATGTTATAAATACCGGCAAGACGAAGTAACAAAAAAGCAGTGCGTGTTATGCCAGCATTAGAGTCATATAACAGTTTTTGCAGTCTTTAGTATTCTACTTGACTTGTCAGTTCTCGTATCGTTTCATGGTGATTGTGTAAGGCTTCTCTAGGATCCATGCAATATTTTAACCAGTAAAATTACTAGTATTACAGTTTCTACAGCCATGCGAGTCAGAATTAAAACACCGCCATTTTCTCAGGCAATCAATGCCTGCCACAGACAAAATCGGCAAGCCAAGCGATGATGAATCACTGTCTAAATTTACCATCACAGATTTTACTGAAGGCATGACGAGATACCAGATAACAGAAACAACATTTGAGCAGATAAGCACAATTCACGTTCAAGTTTTTTTTTTAAACACGTCAGTTTCTGGTCCATTTCTCTTGCCATTCAATGGCCAGCCTGGCCATACTCCTACAATCAATAGCTTAACCACAATGCTATGATGGCTAATGTTAATTTATATGCTAATGTTTGCATTTGACTGAACTCCATCATCCATATCCTACACTTCATCCTGTGTCGACTTCTACATTTCTTATGTTAGGTTAAATGAGAACAATACCATTTAAGCTGCTTAGCTAAAGTGATGAAATGCAATGCAGCTGTCACTCAAACTGCTCCTAAATATGCATAATTTTATGTCTTAATATAATTCAGCTTACGTTAAAATTTAACCCTGTGCAGTTGTTGAATGAATGGAAAATCTAGCTGGAGATGAAAACAATTTATTGTACCAGACTGTAAATGTTTATTTCTGTTGTAAAGTAGGACATTTTAGCATGAGGACCTATGGGGATTCTCTCACTTTTGTAGCCAGATCCTAGTTGAGATTTGAGGAACTGTAAGTTTTGGTACATCCGTTGGATGGAAATTTTACAACTAGGATGGAAAAAATTAAGCTTTGAGGAAACACCAAATTAAAATGATAGGAAATGCGAACTAAATGCTTTGAGAAGTTTAATAACGCTAATAAAAACAAATAGCCTAGCCCAATTTTCCCCCTGCATCCATCGCCATCTTCGTTTTTTTTTTTTTTTCTCTCAAAAGTTTATTGGGGATTTCCACATTTCCATTTCCTTTTTTTCCTTTCCAGTTCACTCTTCAGGTACATGTAGATATACGTATACACATTTTCTACTCTTTTTTTAATAGACAAGCAACTACAGTAGATTACACAAAATAACATACTAGGGTGCGTTTATTATTATAAAATTAAATTGAATAAAAGAATAAAAAAAAATCAAAATCAAATAAAATGGGAAGGAAAAAAGAAGAAGAAGAAAAAAACCCAACATAAAATAGGGGCGTTTCGGGGCCTATCGCCATCTTTGACCAGGATTAACCTCGTCTTCTCACTGGATGGGTGATAATCACAAATCTCTTTTCTTGTCGTTAATCTTCAACGTTTTTGAGCCTGTCTCTTTGTTGCATGCCCGGTTCACACCAACTGTGCAGCAATGTACATTTTTATAACCGGAAGTTATGTCGTTCAGAAGAACGCAGACAGGCTGCACGTTAAAATGGTGGCTGGTTTGGATCTGGATCGGATGCGACGTTATGCGCAAGAGCTCTCTATATGGAGAAAATTACATGAATAGAAATATATGGAGCAACTGCAGCGAGTTATGCTTAAATAAAGAGCTAATGAAAGTTTTCTTGTGCGAAAGAAAAAAAGGCTGTTGGTTCCTTCTTTCTCCTGGTTCCTACTGAACCTCCAGGCAACAAAGAATTAATTAAAAAAAAAAAAAAATCAAATAAAAAAAACAGACACAGAGTCTGACTATCCCAGGCATCAGTGATTTGGCTATTGATTTGTCTACCCATGTAGCCTTGACAAAAGGGGAAAAGAAAAAAAATTATAATCAAAAGACAAAAGAAAAAAAACCTTCAAGTACAAGGCCAGGATTTTCTCCGGTTTCACTGACGTGTACACTTTTAATTGAATACAGCTGTTAAAATACATAAGAAACAGTATTTCAACCTACCTTTTATTTGACGTCACAGAATACACCAAAATGTAACCATTAATGTCTATGGAATAGGTCTGGGGGAAAATCGAGTACTCGTCCTGTGGAGAGGAAAAAAAATATATCTGTAAATCATAATAACTCAGGAACACCCATCATAATAAAAAATCTGTGCTTTCTGCAGGATATATACAATTCCAACACTAAGATGTTATCACTGTATAGCCTAACTCTTCTTATAGTCTATTTTGTATAAAAGGCCTGGATGGAGATGCGGTTAGGAAATCACAGACATCATTGTACAAGATGGAGCTCATCCTCCCTCACTGCAGCGCAGTGCGTATGCACGGAGCTGGTACACATCCTGCCATTTTCTTCCCACCTCTGTCACTGGCTCCTGCCTGCATCACTGACCTACTCACACTAGAAAATGTGTGTGTTTTCAGTAAGGAAACATATAATAAGTAATGCTCCTAATCATCCTGCATTCAGAAGGTGAAAAATGGGCGATTCTGTATCGTCTCATCACCTGATCAAATGTACTTCTAACTTTGAGAAGGTGTCAGAAAAGCAAAAAAATTATAAAAAGAGAATAAAACTATAAAATCCTGTATTCATTTAAGCTATGAATGTAAGGGTCACAGCGTGCACTTGCTATGAATAACAGACTGCGGAGTGACCAGGTGCACCCTTGCTCACTTGTGCTACTTCTATTGCAGCTCAACCACGCCTAATTGTGTGCATGTAAGCATGAGTGTACAGTATATATGTGTGTGCGCTTGTGTTCTACCTGCCCTGCTGTGTCGACCAGCTGCAGATGGTACTCTTGGCCATTGACTGTAATCATTTTAGTAAATGCTGCAGGGAAGAGAAAAAGACAAAAATGTGAGTGGGTGCAGAAAAATATAAATGTGTGTGAGTGAATGAGAGGACTGAACATGCTGCAGGCCTCAGCTTCTACTCCAGGGAGAATCAATACAAGGACAAATGGGAGGGTTGGGGTGATGACGACGACAGAGGAGAACAGTACCAGACCAGCAGCGTTTCAAAACATTCACTTCCTCTGTGAGCTCTCTGTAACTGACGCCCAAACTCACAACACGGTCACGATTTATCACTGCAGCCGTCACAGAGACTGAGAACCCGAGGCAGAGACAGACAGTGACGCTGATTTGTTAAGACATCAGCCTTAAATCGAAAATTAGGATGTATTACAAAAAAAAAAATCTAGATTTTACAGAACGGGTGTGTGAGTGAGCTAAATACAAGTTTGGCACTGATGCACGCTGACACACCGAGACGAGCCGTGCTGTACACGAGATAATGCCTCGGCAAGTGTGCAGCACCTCACTGCAGCCCGAAGCTGTGTGGCCCGTCTCTCACGGGGCTTAAAATCTAAGACACAGTCACACACAGCAATTTGAGGACACGGACGATCCCCGAGGACAGCGGAACCGCTGAGCCGAGAAAGAAAATAGCTCAGCACGGAGCCGGCACACCTAGAACTATTACTCAAGCATCCAGACGCATTGAGAGCAAAGCACCTCTAATACCACCCTCTTTCTTCTACTTCTTCTCCTCCTCCTTTTGCAAAGTCAAATAAGCTAATACAATCACCAAGGAGGGAGAGGAGGAGGTCATTCCTCAGCAGTAATAAAGTTACTCCAGCGTCCAAACAAGCTGGAACGAACAGGGAGAGTGTGTGTCAAGGCTTGGAGGCATGGAAAAGATAATCACATCTAGATAAAAGACAATTAACTGCTCCATCCAAAGAGCACCAGTAAAACATTAGGGCTAAAACTCAAAACAAGCAGTCAAGAGCTCTAGAAATTACAAATGGCTCCTTTAACACAACTGCAACAAGCATTTTCTCTTATTCTGTCCTCTACACTACCGAAGGAATCTGACATTGAGACTTCAGAGACAAAAACCCAGGTTTTATTAAGCTATTCATGCGTGATGCAGTTTGTAACAGAGCTCTGTGTCTCTCTGCTTTCCTCTCTGAGACTCTCTAACTCCAGCATGCATTCTTCACGGACACACAGAGACCGATCAAATAACACCCAGACATGCTGCACACCACAGCCTAATATTCCACATACATCTAAAATCCCAGCAACGCATCCTGCAAAAAAATAACTTTCATACCCAAGATTTAGTATTCATTTGTTATTGATGTCTGCATGCTTCTACTTTCACTGTGACCTGACTGAACCCGAATGAACACCCAAAGGACATCTAGAACAACTAGCTAAATTCTGCCACCCGGCTAGTTTGTCATTTTGGTGTGCTGCATCCTACACAGACTAATCTGTCCTCTTCCACGTATGTGAGCTCACAATTAACTAGCGCTACTGCTATTCTCAGGGGACGTTCACAGTGTTACTGGCGATTTCGTTTTGCACATCGTGTCTCTTTTGTTTTATTTTAGCTGTTTTGATTCGTGTCCAGTATGAGACAGCTCTCTCAACTGCTACCCGCACCAACGGGAATATCTTTCAGAAGAATGGGGTTCACGCCTCAGATACATTCCTACAGACTTGCAGAATCGGTTGGACTCGTTTTCATTTGGATTTTATTTGGATTTTTAGTTTTGAGCATTTAAACACGCCTGTTATTACAGTTGGGGAGAAAATTGTAAAGTTACGTTAGGAATCAAGGTTTTATTATAAAGAAATGTTTGTGTTGCCTGTTCTGGTGTAGAAAATTGGCCAAGAAATTTGTGAAAAAGTGCATATCCAATTTATATACACCGATTAGTCATAACATTACCACCACCCAACACTGATTATAAATTGTATACAGTGGAAGCTTGGATTGCGGGTAACGTGGTTTGCGAGTGTTCCACAAGACTAGCAAATATTTTTAATACATTGACTTTAAAAAACGAGCAAGTCTTGGTTTACGGATACCGAGTATCATGTAGCATGCATGCGCTGCTTGTTTCACTGCTCTGTGGTGATTCTTTTCAAAAGGTAAAGTGCGAATTAATTTGTTTTATTTTTACTTTACAGCAGTGATTCCGTTAGTGGGAGCGTGTGTGAACCTCAAATAAGAGAGGAGTAAGAGTTACTGTGTAAGACGAGAAGAGGGGAGGGGCTCATTCCATCTCTCCTCTTACTTTAGCTTCACACACACACACACACACACACACACACACACACAGTGCCTACACTTTATTAAATTATTATTTTTTTTTATTAATTTTTACTTTTTTTTAAAAGGTAAATTGCAGGTTACTTTGTTTTATTTTTACTTTATATAGTGTATTAATTATTTTCATGCATTTATTTTTTTGGGACTGTGGAGTTTGAGTTTCCATTATTTCTTATGGGAAAGTTTTATTTGGTTTACGAGCA
Organism: Clarias fuscus; assembly: GCA_030347435.1. Taxonomy (NCBI): domain Eukaryota; kingdom Metazoa; phylum Chordata; class Actinopteri; order Siluriformes; family Clariidae; genus Clarias; species Clarias fuscus. The sequence continues at coordinate 28,202,940 of CM059207.1, read as the reverse complement.
TTTTTTTAAAATATACGAGCCCGCATCTGGAATAAATTATGTTCGTAATCCAAGGTCCCACTGTACCAGCAAAATGGTGACTGGATCATGGGCATGCGAGACTCACCCAGGTGTCTGGGCACCAACAGCTAGCCTGTCTGATCCCACAGAAAAGCCAATGCAGCACACATTGGCAAGAAAAATCAATGGGATCACAATGGAAAGACACCAGAACACCTAGTTCACTACAGCCTGCCACGCACAGGGCACGGCAGGCAAAGAGCCCAAGGTTGCTGAGCAGGCCTCCAAACTCCCCAGATCCCAATCCATTAGAGCACTCATGGGATACACTGGACAAACAAGTCTGATCCACAGAAGCTCACTGTGCGCCCCACAGCACCAACATCCTGTTGCCAGACACCACAGTACACCCTGTGAGGCCCTGTGGAGCCACGCCCTGAGGGGCACAAAGATAACCCATAACCTAGGTGGATTTAACATTAATGCTTTAATGTCAGTTTGACTTTACCATAATTTCTTTCGAGAAGTATATTTCTAAATAAAGGTACCTTTGTGGCCTTGTGTACATGTGCAAAGACACACAGTTCTGAATCAAGACTTGCTTTTTCACAGATCTATACGGAGTACATTGTCTCCAAGCCCAAAGTGTGGTGTTGTTTTTTTTTTTTTTTAACAAGGCTCTGTTTACTGGCCAGCACCTGACACTGATCCCCTTAGCAACCGACACCACAGGTACTGGCACTGAGCATTAGTTAGGAGACAGTTTGTGTCCTGGCTGATGTTTAAGATCCATGAAGAGTGAGTCAGCATGACATTAACAGTAAAAATATATAAGTAAAGCTAATAAGTGAAAAACATGCCACCTAATACTGATGCTTCAGTAAAAAATTCAAAATGAGCAGTCTCTGAAAAAGATTTATAAGATTTACTCACAGCACAATTCAGGATGCTGCAAAGGCGTTTAATGAGCAGTAAAAATATAAGTAAATACTGCATGGTTCAATACAACCTGATTTTTTTTTTCCTTTTGGAGGAAACGTACAGAAACTGCACTACTCGTATCGAGTATCTCAACACAACACGCTGTAGGCTCTCAGATTCTCTGTCTGCTCTGTTACAGTTGTTCTACGCTGAATAAAAATGTCAGTGAAAAGACGACGCCTGTGGCATACGTAGATACGAGACGGCTCTTGAAAGTCGAGGTGTCAGCAATGAGTAGTGCTTTGGCAGGCTTTTGCCGTACTGTTGCTAAACTGCATGCAAATCGCTGGCTGTGTAAGCGTCCTCCCTGCTCACTAATGAGGAGTAGAAGTGCTGATTCTGACAGAGCCGAGTGTCACGCTGCCGTCGTCTCCACACTGCAGCACCGGAGAACAGAAATCTACCTGCTGCTTCTCCAAAGCCTTTGTACAGACTCGCACACAAATCACACCAGACAGCTGAAGGAGAGAAATGAGGTCTAATTATCTTATTCTACTTATAAGGATGCGCACACACACAATGAAGCAGGGAGCAATCGCTCGACAGGGCCGCTCTCTGTCCTCTGACTCCATCTCAGTCTGCTGGAATCATTTGAAATACACTTACTGTTTTCTATAGTCGGGTCATACGAGTCCACGAACTGGCCTTCCACAAACTGTATTGTCAAAGAGGACTTCCCTGCAATGAGAAAGAAAAGAAAATAGAAAGAAATGTGAAAATGATATACAGCATTAGATTAACTGCATGCATCCATTATAGCACTCTGCATTCACACATGGCATAAAGAGGAACTATTTACAGCTCATGGACGCCCACAAAAATGTCAAGCACTGCTCATAATATATCAGTATATTACTGACCCACTTCTTACTGCACCCAAGCGATGTTCCCATACAAACGCAACGAGATGTTAACAGGACAAAACCCGCCGTTATATTGTCCAGTAAAGGGGATCAACATGTAAAACATAGATACTTTCACCACAACATGTCCTCAAGTGTTTTATTCCTCTTGTACCAAATAAATCTGGCAACATTTTTTGTGATTAAAGAACGATTAATCTGCCTTGAATCAGAAATGCCAATCATACAAAAACACACATGTATATAGGGGTTGGACAATGAAACTGAAACACTGGCCAATTTAGTGTTGGAGGTTTCATGGCTAAATTTGACCAGCCTGGTGGCCAGTCTTCATTGATTGCACATTCCACCAGTAAGAGCAGTGTGTGAAGGTTTAATTAGCAGAGTAATAGCACAGTTTTGCTTAAAATATTGCAATGCTCACAACAATATGGGTGACATATCAGAGTTCAAAAGAGGACAAATTGTTGGTGCGCGCCTCGCTGGCGCATCTGTGACCAAGACAGTCTTTGTGATGTATCAAGAGCCACAGTATCCAGGGTAATGTCAGCATACCACCAAGAAGGATGAACCACATCCAACAGGAGTAACTGTGGACGCAAGAGGAAGCTGTCTGAAAGGGATGTCCGGGTGCTAACCCGCATTGTATCCAAAAAACATAAAATCACAGCAGCCCACTGCAGAATTAAACGTGCACCTCAACTCTCCTGTTTCCACCAGAACTGTGCGTCGGGAGCTCTACAGGTTCAATGTACATGGCCGGGCTGCTATAGCCAAACCTTTGGTCACTGATGCCAATGCGAAATGTCTGTTTCAATCATGCCAGCAGCGAATATTTTGGGCTGTGGACAATGCGAAACATGTATTGTTCTCCGATGAGTCCACCTTTACTGGCTTTCCCAGTTAAGCCCCAAAGAAGCGTACCACCTAGACTGTTGCATGCCCAAAGTGAAGCATGGGGTTGGATCAGTGATGGTTTGGAGTGCAATATCATGGCAGTCCCTAGGCCCAATACTTGTGCTAGATGGACGCATCACTGCCAAGGACTACCAAACCATTCTGAAGGGACCTTATGCACCCAATGGTTTAAACATTGTATCCTGAAGGCGGTGTTGTGTATCAGGATGATAATGCACTAATACACAGCAAGTCTGGTGACAGAGTGGTTTGATGAACATGAAAGTGAAGTTGAACATCTCCCATGGCCTGCACAGTCACCAGATCTAAATATCATTGAGCCACTTTGTGGTGTTTTGGAGGAGCGAGTAAGGAAACGTTTTTCTCCACCAGCATCACGTAGTGACCTGGACACTAGAAGAATGCAAGAAGAATGGCTCAACATCCCCTTGGCCACTGTGCAGGACTTGTATCTGTGATTCCCAAGAGGAATTGATGCTCTATTGGTCGCAAAAAAAGGCCCTACACCCTACTAATGAATTATTGGGGTCTAACACCAGGCGTTTCAGTTTCACTGTCCAACCCCTGTACATGTATGAATATTATACAATCAGAATCAAATAACCGTTTAAAACAATTTATTCTGGATAGAAAGGTTAACAATTAACTGTTGATCAATTAATTGCAGACAAGAATGTAACTATTACCTATTATCATAACAAATCTATTTACATGTACTCTAAAAGAGATCACATTTGCATTTCAGACGATGTTCAGTATTCGTGGTCTCAATTTTGAAAGACAACAGAGGCAAGACTATTTTAAGTATTGTAATGCATCACAAATCTCCCAAGTCAGTTTTTCAATTATTACTGTTGAAAGGAAGATGGTTTTGACATTCTGGAAAAGAAACAGCTAATCAGAGTTTAGTCAAGATGCGAGAAGTTGAGCGAGTAGTGTTGCCAGATTCAGCGGTTTTCCAGTAATGTTTATCACCTTGGACTCAAAATGTGTCCAATCAAAATAGAAAGGAAAATTAGCAAAAGGATGCAGAACTGATAGAATAAAATTTATATTATTTGAGCAGATTATCAGCATCAGCTACTTAGCATAGAGCATGTGAGTGTGCATGCATGAGTGTCTGAGCAAATGAAAATATAATTTGTAGAAAATAAGGTTTTTATTCGGTGATGAAGGCACAGGGCCAGTAAAACTCTTTCACATCACTATGATTAAACTTTGCAATATAAGCCGTGATTCACGTGCGTGCCAAATTATGTGTGTGTTTTTAAAAAATATATATATTCTGTTTGCTATTGGGGTTTTAGTAATTTATCTCTAGGTGGCATGGTGTCATAGCTTATCCTGTTCATGGTCTCAGTAAACCTAGAGCTCATCCTAGGGTTGGGTTTTGATTCCCACCTCACATCTGTGTGCATGGTGTTTGCATGTTCTTTATTTGATTGGTGCGGTCTCCTCTGGTTTCCTCCCACAGTCCTAAAACATGCAGGGCGTTTCCAAATTTCCCATGGTGAGTGTGTGCTTGTGTTTCCTGCAATGGCTTGGCACCCCGTCCAGGGTGTTCCCTGCCTCGTGTCCAGAGAGCAATATGGGTAATTTTGAGTGATTAGTAATAACTTATTTGTTTGGATTGTGGCTATAGAAAATGTTAATTAACAAATCTTCAATAATTGGTTAAGAAAAATGTGTGAATTTTGGAAGCCTAAATCTGACGTTCTGGTGTCCTGATATTAGCACAGATATCACCACAACTGATTATTACATTTATTTTTTTTCTATGTAGTAAAAGATGTGTAAAGCTGGAGTAGCAGCAGCACGAGATGTCCGAGCATGTGGGCTGACATGTACCGCAGCCTGTTGCTATAACAACCGCTCAATCCTGTCGGCATGTGTAAAATGCGAGCCCTCATTCAGCGGGAAAAGCCCAAAGGACGACGTGACTACTCGCACAGGAACACACTGCTCAGTGAAAGACGAAGCTAATTTTCACCCTTCGTCCGAATGGATACTGCTGGAATCTATTAGCGGCTTATATAACCACGATCAACCAGATATTTCAGAGCTTAAAAGGCACAATGTGCTATAGACCTTGAAGGGAATTTAAAACAGAATGGAAAACTGGTCATGACACTTTTAATGTATTAACTGAGAAAGATAGATCATTGAGTAAAGAATAAATATGAGTGTCTGGAATGATCATCACAAAGCCTTACTTTCCATTCTGATTTAAAGAAATTATGAACGTCGGATAAATAATTGTACATCTGGAATCTACAGGCTGTGATATTTTTTATATCTTTAATGTTAAAGTGCTCAAGATAATCGTAATATCCAGACAAACGTCAAAACAACAGTTATTTGCAAAACTGCTACGATCTCACTAGTTATTTCAAGTTTGATTTAAAAGGATGTGATGCTTGGCCCCACCCTTTCCTCACATCCTGTATCATACCACAAGAAGTAAAACAGGTAAGGTAAACAAGAGAAATGTAACACGTCCTACAAACGTGCTTTACATGTCAGGTAGAGGACGTCTTCAGAAATGCCACACTGCTCCTTTAAAACAAAATCTTGATTCACAGACTACAATTCCTTATGTAACTTCATTGATGTAATGCCTCAGCCTTAACGGTTTCACAAGACAGCTTTACGCATCATAATCAGAGAAAATAGACAGGAGCTTTTCTGAACTCTCTCAGGTTTAATGAAGATGGATGGAAATTAAAGCGTGGTTCGAGCTATAAATAGGAGCAGGGACAGCATGGGTAGGGAGGATCACAGAGCTCTCACTGCTCGGTGCAGGAAAAAGAGCAGATGTGGGAGCGAGATTACACAAAAGAACATACAGTAAAGCGAACACACATGGAACTACCGATGTCGAGACCCCTGAAATGACTGCAGCTTGTGTGAATTTCTAGGAGGTGAAGTGACTGCGACTGATCTTTGCTGATGAAAGTCTTGAAAAGAGATCTGACCGCATATTACCTGACAATTAAAACGAGTGCTGGAGCTACGATAAGGTTTGCATAGATGGGGGGGGGGTTGCGTCAGGAACAGCATCCGACGTAAAAACCTGTGCCAAGTTGTTGTGCGGATCGGTTGGTCTGCTGTGGCCATCCCTTGGCGGGAGCAGCCGAAAGACTGACAACAACATACATATATATTTGTATATGGTGGCTTAGTGGTTAGGTCGTGTTGCACCTCCAGGTCCTGAGATTGTGTCGGGTCTGTGTGCATGGAGTTTGCATGTTCTCCCCATGCTTGGTGGGTTTCCTCGCAAAGACATGCAGATTAGGCCAATTGACTTTCCCAAATTGCCTGTAGTGTGTGAATGTGTGTGTGAATGTTGACCGATGGTCCTACCACAGTCCTACAAAATGGGAATAAATATAATGGTCATCATTGGCCTCAACAGTCCCTAGTTGAACTATAGAAGTTCCTGGACTGATATATACATATACACACACACACACACAATTTCAATGTATTTTAAGAACATGTACAGTCTAAGCATTTGATTTAGGGCTTTTTGTTAAACATATTGATCCACTGAGCTCTTAATCCTAACATGGACAAGGGACTTCTATCAGAACTCAATATCACTTGTAAAGCTCATGGCAGTGTTTTTTTTTTTCTTCGCATAGGGTCTTATATGATATAAAATGTCTGACAGAGCGCAGAAAGCACAATATCTGAAAAGTATTTTCTACTTTCAAACACGGAGCGCAGGTCCAGGTGAAACACACTGCAGAACCTCACATCCTCAATGAATCATGATTGTAGAATCACTGTATACATGTAAATATGCATATAATGTATATAAACTTATTTTTTGTGTCGTTTTCTAGATGTGGAAGATAGTACACTTCCATCCATCCATCTAGGAACCATTAACGCCAATGGTGACCAATGTATTTATTCCCATTTGTACAGCCGTGGTAGGACCTCCAGTGAACATTAACACACACATTCACACACACTATGGGAAATTTGGGAATGCCAATGAGCTGAATCTGCAGGTCTGTGTACTGTGAGAGGAAACCAGGGAGAACCCTGGATGAACCCCACCAAGCATAGAGAGAAAATGCAAACTCCATGCACACAGACCCGACTCAAACCCATGACCTGGATGTACAAGGCCACAGTCCTGCATATACAGTGTCGATGGCTTTGAAACCCTTTTAAGTTTGCCACATTTTGTCATGTTTCACACTTAAAACGTATTTATGTATATTTTTCCTCTCATCATTCTACACACAATACTCCACAATTACAAAGTAAAAACAGGTTTTTGGAATGTTTTGTTAATTTATTAAAAAAATAAAGACTGAAAAATCCTATATACGTACATCTTCATTGGACGTAATTAGGAAAGGCATATACCTGTCGATATAAGGTCCGATAATAGATTGTGTATGTCAGGGTGAAAACAAATCCATGAGGTCAAAGGAATTATCTGTAGACCAATGACACAAAGATGTGTCAAGATACAGATCTTGGGAAGGATACAAAAAACTTTCTGAAGCCTTGACGTCAACCATGAGCACAATAGGCTCCATCATTCTCCAATGGAAAAGATTTGGAACAGCGAACAGTCGACACAGATCTGACAGCCCAACCAAGCTGAATGACCGGGGATGAAGGGCCATGGTCAGAGGGGAAACCAAGAACCTAAGGGTCACTATAAATGAGATGCTGAGTTACCTTGTGGAGATGGGAGAAACTTACAGAAGGACACTGCAGCACTTTACCTATCAGACCTGGCCAGACAGAAGCCATTCCTCATTAAAAGGCACATGACAGATGGCTGGGAGTTTGCCAAAAAGCACCTGAAGGACTCTCCAAGACCATGAGAAACAAAATCCTCCGGCCTGATGACACAACGATTAAACTATTTGGAATCAGGAAGCCAGGCTCACAGAGTCTTTCTGTGACTGGGACATTAGTCAGTATAAAGGGAAAATGATGCAAATAAAATGAAGAGCTTTGCTATGCTTCGCAGACAGACAACACAAAAAAAAAAGAACAACTATAGTTCTCCTTGCTGAAGAACTCAACAGTGTGCAGGGTTTCCCCCTGACTGCCCCACATGTCAGCAAATCTCCCAGCTCCATTTCCTCCAGTTTAATTTTGAGCTCCACTTACTGTTGGTATGGAGTTTCAGAGATTCTCTCTGTGGGTTTCTTTCAGGTTCTCCAGTTTCCTCCAACCACCCAAAAATATACTAGCAGCTAGAATGGCTAATCCGCAGGTTTCAGGTGAGTGTGTGAGTCTGTTCGCATTTGGCATCCTATTACACGCCTCACACCGTGTGTACTAGAGATACACTGCACCCCAACCAGGAACAGTTGAAATTAATGAATATATAAATAAACAAACGAATGAATGAAAAACAGTACGTTTATAAGTACGTTGTTGGATTTATATGGATGAAAATGGTCAAAATGCCAACAACCTTACCCCATGTGTGACAGATGTGCTCGAAATTTTCTTTTCATTTCTGTGAAGCTGCTTTGAGACAATGACCATTGTTAAAAGCGCTATAGAAATAAAATTGAATTGAATTGAAATACTCAATGAACTTCAAGGGTGCTGTCGACACAAACCCTTACCAACGTCAGCACGGTGACAAAGCTTCCGACTTTTGAGCAGACCAGGTGATTGTTCTGCATTAAATACAACTCTCTAGCTCACAGTTTAGAGATCAATTTATAATTTTTCACTTGTGCAAACCTACATTACCTAGTGACTAATCACTAGGTGCATTTTCATAGACCCTAATATTCCACTAATAGTGCAAAAATAGTCCAATTAAAATAAAAAGGCATCATGTGAACACCTTGGTTGGAGCAGTTTGGCCTGATCTGGCCCGATTTATATGAATTTTCAACTGGAATAAGAGGCGTGGTATAAACATTTGATAATCCATTCAGAAGCTAAATATTGTAACTTATAGAATTATAAAATAGATCTGAGCAAAGCAACGCTTATATTCAAAGTGTGGCATAAACCATTCAGTAATTACAGCCATTTTCATTCACACACCCCTTTTTGGTATGCTCATAAATAATGGAACAAACTAACAAAGATGTGCTTCACTCACATATTGAGTGTTTAATTTCAAATTTAGCATTAACTTTACTACAAAATGTATACCTGAGTGCTACTGAATCATATGTGGAGATGGAGTTGAGATCAGGTGACTGACTTGGCCAGTGAAAAATAACCAAATAATGTTTTTACCTTGAGAAACTCTTGGGTAGCTTTTGTGGTATGTTTTGGGTCATTATCCATCAGAAAAATGAAGCGGCATCCTATCAATCGTGCAGCATTTGTCTGAGTCAGAGCGGAAAGTGTAGCCCTATACACCTCAGAATTCTTCCTACTACTATCATCACCAATCTGGCCATCAATAAACACCAGCCATGCGCATTTTTGTCAGATGACATAGTACGTTTTTGATCATGAGCTGTCGCTTTCCTTCTCCATTCTCTTACCATCATTCTTGTACAAGTTAATCTGGCAAAATTTTCTGGTAAAGTCTAATTACTTGTGGGTTGCACCTTCTTGTGAAGCTTGTGTATGGACATCATAAAGCCGTCTCTTGACTGTAGATGTTGACAGTGACAAGCCAACTCTTCAAGAGTGTTCTTGACTTGACTAGATGTTGTGAAAGGGTCCTTCTTTACCATGGAGAACATTAGACATAGACATCCACTTTAGTTGTCTTCAGTAATACTACAGATCGTTTGGCTGTTGTTGAGCTTGCCAGTTGATTAATTATTATTTTTTTTTTTTCCAGCCTAATAATGGCCTCCTTCACTTGCATACACACCTCTTTGAAACTCCTGTCAAGAGTTTGAATGAACAGGTACCAAATGTAAATGTAACACTCAGAACCACCACCAGGCCTTTTATTCCCTTGATAAGTCATGGAGTAACAAGGGAACAGTCCATACCTTATTGTTCCAAAATTTATGGACCAGACTATATATTCTTTCTGCACATGTTTGTTTTAGCTTTCATTACTGATCTGCAATGTCTGCAAGAGCCACCTGTCTTTTCTTTCATCCAATGGGTCTATGGCTGAGGAAGAAGCACTTGCTGGCTCGCCATTTCATACGTCATAAAGCTTCTAACCAATCATAGATAAAACTAAATTCTCGTAACTAATCAACGCAGATGATGGGATTATCAAAAGATAGGAAGCCTAATCTTAACTCAAATACTTCTTCTCCATCTTCGGTTATGTTTACGTCAGATTAAACGCTTCACAGTGAACAGAACCATTTTGCACATGTCAGAAAATTTATGTAAATGCATACATTATCGGGTGCTCTGCTGTATACTGGTTGACTCTGTGATCTGACCCCAGTTTCCTAACCAAGATATGTGAACAAAATAATTTCACTGTGCTGTAAGATACATATCTTATTCAAACCCAGTACCCTTGAGCTGTAAGGTGGCTGCTCCCCAGATGCACCCAGTACCTACACTCCTTTATTGGTCATTTTCTGGATAAACTTAAAAGCACACTGCTCCATTTGTAACCATTTGCGTCATGGTTATTTCCCAGCTAACTTCTATAAGTGTGTTGTGCTCTTGATAGGAATGTTATTGCTTTATGTAAATTGCTTTAATAGAAGTGTGCATCTTCTATTCTGATAAAACTCCTGAACATTCTGTTCAGATGTTTTTCGAAAAATGTTTTGAATGGCAAATTATCATAATTTCATGAAAATGCAAATGATCGATGATGTCATCTGGTAACTTATGAGTTTTATACCTAAATAACCCCTGAAGCACTGCTGATACACACTTGCTAAACAAACCTTGTGCTTGAGTAGAATTAAAGCTAACCTAGTCATGCTATTCAGTCAGTCACACCCTGAATTAACTTTCTCCCTGAGAGCTGCAACTTTACTTGCAGTGATGCCTTCTGCAGAAATGATGAAAAGTTACATCAGCATGTTGTTTTCTGCCATTTTTACGGGGATTTAGAATATAATACACACACAGATTGTATATATAGCCACACAATGTATAATTTATAGAATTCCCCTTTGGAATTAATAAAGTACTCCATCTATCTAACCTCTGGAGTTCAACTAGGGACTGTGGAAGACAACAGTGATTACCGTTGTAGTCATTCCCATTTTACGAGCATAGCAGGCCCTTTGAGCAACATTCACACGCTAGAGGTGATTTGGGAACGCCATTTAAACTAATCCGCATGTCTTTGGACTGTGGGAGGAAACCGGAGTACCGGGATAAAACTCCCCCATCCACCTGAGGTGCAAGGCCACAGGGCTAACCACTACATAACCGTGCCTATATACAGTTTATAAATATATTTACATTTACAGTATCTTGCTTTGTTGAGGATACTATATGGCTGAAAGGAGCTACACAGGTGCGTGTTGGCACAAATACACAGTTTTATACAAAAGAAAAGAAGGAAAGCACAATAACATTTTCATGCAAGGTCACCATCATGGCATCCTATGAAGTTATTTTAGGAATGTACCATTTATAAAGCACGCGCGCGTGCACATACTAACGCGCGCGCGCGCATACAACCAACCAAACTGTATATACGGTGTATATATATATAACAATTACAACCAAAATAATTCATATCATTGTACATATGCACAAAAAGATAAACTGGATAAATATGATAAAGAGATGGCTAGCTCGGTGTGTAAGAGCATGTCACGATAGCCATTCAACTCTTTCGCACTGAATCAATGAGGACACACACACACACACACACACACACACACACACACTTGCGCGCGCGCGCTCACACACTGCAGACACGATTAAGCCGTGCGTAAGACAACGTTAGCAAAACCTAACTGACAATTAGCGACATTAGCCCTGCAGCTAAGCCCGGGGCAGAGCCGGTGCAGGCCGGCGGACACACGGCAGCAGGCGCCCTGCTCTCCACTTACCCACGGATCTGTAACCCAGCACGGCGATTTTTCGAGATTTGGGCTGCGGCATCTTTATTCTCCTAATCAGCGACACCACACCACACTATCGACATAAAGAAGCGCTTTCGCCTGACCAGCGCACGCTTTTACATTTACACAGGCTGACACGTCGATGCGAAGCCTAACGATAAAGGGGGAAAAAAACAAGAACAACCAGCGCTTCGTTAGAGCTGTGCGTATTTCTAACAATTTAACGTCAAAAAGTGCCCGAGCATCTGTAGCCTTCTCTGCGTCACAGCCCAGAGCAGTCCAGTGTGAATTATTCAGGAAAGTCGCTGTCTGATTGGTTGCCTGAACCCTGAGAGGCGGGACTTTCTGCTTTCCTCGCGCCACGATTGGACCAGGCTCTCTCCTCGTTTCCATTAGCGGCAACCTCATTGGTTGCTCGGAGTTGTCATTGATACACTACAGTAGTCTGTACATCAATAAACGTACACCTCATATTTAGTTTTTTTTTATTTTTATTATTATTATTAATATTGTTTATATGGCTAGGAAATGAAGTATTTATGTTGTAAACAAAGCATTTGATTATGTAGTAAATATTAAAATATTAAACTTGTGACATAGTCTAAAATGAGCTAACAATCCTGTGCAGTGTTCGGGTCATTGAGTGCAGTTTAACCCTTCACTGTGCGGACAAGTAGACTGCCATCAGACAAATGCTTTTATATTCTTTTTTATTTATTTTGACATGTAATTGTTTAAAATATTATTGCGTTTGAATAACATCAAATATGTCGAGGAAATCATTTAATTACGCTGTAGTATGCAGCATAGCAAACTAAGTATAGTATACACTGATCAGTCATAACATCATGACCACCGGGCTAATATTCAGTAGGTCCCCATTTTGCCACCATAACAGTGATGCACTGTGTGTTCTGATACGTTTCTGTCACAACCAGCATGAACATTTTCATTAATCTGAGCTACACTAGGTCTTCTATTGGTTGACCACAACAGACCAGGAACATCCCACAAGACCTGCAGTCTTGGCGATGCTTTGACCCAGTCCTCTAGCCATCACAATTTGCCCCTGTCGAAGTCACTAAAATCCTTACGCTTGCCCATTTTTTCTGCTTCCAACACATCAACTTAAGAAAAAGACGTTTACTTGCTGTTTAATATATCCCATCGACTTCCAGTCCCCACTGTAAGGAAATATTGAAAATGTAGATACTGTGAGAAGGTCCAATTTTTATGGCTAGACGACAGACGGGTCAGAGCAACTCTGAAACTGCAGGTCTTGTGGGATTTTCTCATGCTGCAGTGTCAGGACAAACCAAAAGTCATTCAAAGAAGGAAAACTGGTGAACTGGTGCCAGGGTCATGAGTGGCAAGGCCAGTGTAGTCTGATACAATAAAAAAAACTAGTGTAGCTCAAATTGCTAAGAAGGTTAATGTTGGTTCTGACAGAAAGGTGTCAGTACACACAGTACATCACTGTTATAGTGGCAAAGGGGGGGAACCTACTCAAGATTAGGCGGATGGTCGTAATGTTATGGCTGATCTGTGTAAGGGTGTAGTTTTGCAAAACTGGTCTCTGCTGCCATCTGTCGGATATTTCCTAACATGTATTTCTTTTTCCTGGTTTATTTTTTTTTTTTTACATGAGTGAGGCGGGAATACTGTCACATGGCCCTTTTAAAACATAATTTAAATAAATTAATTACTAACCTATTTTTATAGCAGATTATAGATCCTAAAAATACACTATATGGTAAAAAAAAAGTACAGTATGTCTACACCTGGCTATCACAGCCATATGTGGACTTTGTGCAAACTGTTTCTAAAGGATTTGAAGCACACTGTTGTGTGGGTTTACACTATGCTGTAAAATAAATAATTTAAAAAATCCTTTTTCACAGGAACTGGGAGGTAAAAAAAAAAAAAGAAAGGAAGGTCCGTGAATACAGTACATGCTTTGTCAAAGATGGAGTCATATCTGGGAGATGAGTCATGTTAACACGGCTTCTTTCTTGTCAAGTCAAAACATTTTATTACTTATTCTAGTCTCCTTCTTCTTATCCTTTCATCTGCTCCCGTTAAGAGTCACCACAGCGGACCATTTGTCTCCATCTAACTCTGTCTACCACATCTTCCTTTGTCACTCCAACCTCCTGAATGTCCCCCCTCAGCACATCCATAAACCTCCTCTTGGGCCTTCCTCTTCTCTTCCTGCCTGGCAGCTCCATCTCTAACATTCTCCCCTGATATACCTCTCATTCTTTATCTGCACATGTCCAAACCATCGTAATCTGGCAAACCTCTCTCACTTTTTTCCAGAACCATCTTACACTGTGTCTATAATATATTCTTTCTGATGCACTACCCCTCTAATATATATTAAAGATCTTTTAATAAACATTTATCTTATCTTGTATACTAATTTTTACCACTCATACAAGCAGCTTCTTCAATCTGAGGGAAGTCGTTACGCTCCATGGACTCCATGTATTTGTATCCTTCAGGATCAAAGGATCCTCCCCTGTCTGAAAAGGCTTGTTAGGTGAACAATGGAGAAGACAGGGTAGGAGGGAGCGTCATTAGAGAGTGTGGGGGAGAGAGTTGTTGGAAAGAGCAAGCAATAGAGAGAGATTAGAGAAAGTCGTTAAGGTGGGATGATGAGACAGAGTAGGGGAAGCGTGGCTTTCATGGTGGGCCTGTGAAGAGGTGTTGATATTCCTGGGGATGGATGAAAGGGCAGCATGAAAAATATAATTAAAAAAAAAATTCCAAAGATGCAATGTAAGACATTGAGTCCTGACATCAACCTCACTGAACAGCTTTGGGATAGACTGTTAAATGTCAACACCAGGGCTCCTCATGTAACTAATCTTCCTAATAAGAGTGTATCTAGGGTAAAGGCTTCTTAGAAGAATGGAGGTTATTATAAAAGGTGATAAAATCTGAACTGTAATGTCCACTAAGCAGTATGTTGTCTGCTAACCTTTGGGCATATAGTGTATCCTACGGTGGCACAGTGGCTTAGTGGTTAACACTGTCGCGTTTACCCTTCTGACTCCAGGTTTGATTCCCGCCTCGGGTCTGTGTGCATGGAGTTTGCATGTTCTTCCCGTGCTTGGTGGGTTTCCTCCGGGTACTTCAGTTTCCTCCCACAATCCAAAGACATGCAGATTAGGCTAACTGGCATTCCCAAATTGCCCGTAGTGTGTGAATGAATCTGTGAGTGTGTGTACCCTGTGATGGATTGGCACAGCGTCCAGGGTGTACCTCGCCTCATGCCCTAAATCTCCTGGGATAGGCTCCAGGCCCCCCACGACCCTGTTAACACGATGAAGCTGTATAGAAGATGAGTGAGTAAGTAAGTATATCTTTCTGCACTGGGATCACTGTAAAAGCATTGTATAATTTGAGCTTTGTATAAACCTAACAAATAAATACTTCAACATTGTTTGTTACTTTGTTAATACTTTTTATGTTTTACCCACATCCCCTTTTTTTATTCATTTCTACACTTCTTTGCCTATAGATGATAATCAGTAATAAAATGTCATAGTGTGTTTTTAATCCGACCAGTTGAGATGATAAACATTTATTTCATTTATTACTCTTTTGTACTGTAATAGCTAAAATAATGAATCTTGTGTTTGCCTCCCCCTGCTGGTCAGACTGAAACTCTCCCACTATAAAGAGCCAGGGGATGCATTGGGTTTTGAGATGTGGCGTAGCTGTTCTACCTCCCAACAATATGGAAACACAATCCTGTCCACAATGCAAGGTCCATGAAGATGTGATATTTCGTGGCTGGTGTAGAACAACTTATAACTTGAGTCACTTGTACAAAGCCTAAATTTGAAATGTGATGTTCAGCACATATGGGTGTGATGGTCAGCTGTCGCAAAACTTAGCCAAAAAAGGCCACCTATTGTATATTAGGTCCATGGATGGAAAGGGGTTATTTAAATTACAATTTCCACTGTCAATCAGTGTCTCTGCTTTTTACTGCTCTAAAACACATGTGCCCTGCTTTGCTCTGTGTTTCTCTTCTTCTTCTGTTGTCAATTTTTCTAAATCCTAGTTTGTTCTGAAGGGCAGGTATAATTATTTTTTTTTCTTAATCTGCCTCTCTACTAAATAGGAATAGTTATCATAATAATGCAGTACAAAAAACTGAATAAATATACATTTTCATTTATTTATTCATTTTGTATGAATTAATTCCCAAATTGTCTGTAGTGTGTGTGCGCCCTGTGATTGATTGGCATCACGTCCAGTGTGTACCCCGCCTTGTACCCTAAGTCTCCTGGGATAGGCTCCAGGCCCCCCACGTCCCTGTAAACAGGATAAAGTGGTATAGGCGATGAATTAATAATTTTTTACTTAATAAATTAGGCATGTATGCATGTAGCACTGGCACCTCATGTCTCCAGGTTTGAGGGCTAGAATCTTGCCTCTGGTCTGTGAGTATGAAGTTTACATGGGTATTATGTGTTGGTTGGGTTCCTCAAGGAAACTTCAGTGTAGGTTGACTGGTGTTTCCAAATTCCCCATAGTGTATAGTTGTGTTGAATTGGCTTTTTATGCAGGATGTTCCATGTTTTGTGCCCTATGGTCCTTGGGACGGTCTCCAGCCACTCACTAGCCTATGCTGTAGATAGCAGTATAGATAATGTGTGGATATTATGCAACACACACAGCCTACATATATTGTAATAGCACTTACAGGCGATTCATATCTTATGAACATTAGGCTTCACCGCTAACTGTATCAGTTATGTAACAGGAAGATCACCACTTTAATCCTGATTTGTGATCAGTGAGCCACCCATAGAGACAGTGATGGACCCAGCAGACTAGGCCTAATGATTGCGTTAAAGTTCAGGATCATTAAAAATTCTACAAGGGATTAATCGATCAATCAGTAAGAGAGTGAGCAGAGAGCTCACTTTAAATAAACCCAAGCATAGGTGGAGTCAGCTGCCACTGATTGTAATTAAGCAGATTATCTTCTTGTCTCCATCTGGTGGTAGAAGCTGGTCTAACATCCTGGTGTCTCTCTGCCTCCTCCATGTGGTGGCACGAGGCCGAGCCAGCAGTCCCATCATAACCTATTGTCAGTGTTGCCAGTCCTTGTTCTCTGGTTATCCTGCACTGTGCATGTCAGGGTTTTTCTGAGGATCATGTTCTGAGCATCACCTTTCTTCTGTTAACTTCATCGTGGTCCAAAATGCTGTGGATCTGTTGCCTATCCTAGGAACACAGAGGGTGAGATGGGAATACCTCCTGGCAGGGACACAAGTCTATCACAGGGCACCACACACACACACACACACACGCGCACACACACACGCAAGTCATAACAAAGCCAACCCACATAACGGCATGCTTGCAACCATTTCTGGGAGCTTGGAGATGTGAGGTGTGCTGCCATATCAAACCTTTTGTGAGATTGTAATGGATGTGATACAGTAGAAAACGTACTGAAATGTGCAGCCCAGTGGTGCTTCTGGAATCCATGGTGTTCTGCCCGAAGAGTGTTGCTAGTAGATACTGAGCTTACACACGTGAACAAAATTGTTAGTACCCTTCGGTCAATGAAAGAAAAACTCACAATGGTCACAGAAATAACTTTAATCTGACAAAAGTAATAATTAAAAAAATTCTATGAATGTTAACCAATGAAAGTCAGACATTGCTTTTCAACCATGCTTCAACAGAATTATTTCAAAAAATAAACTCATGGAACAGGCCTGGACAAAAATGATGGTACCCCTAGAAAATACTGAAAATAATGTGACCAAAGGGACATGTTAATTCAAGGTGTGTCCACTAATTAGCATCACAGGTGTCTACAATCTTGTAATCAGTCAGTGGGCCTATATATAGGGCTCCAGGTAGTCACTGTGTTGTTTGGTGACATGGTATGTACCACACTCAACATGGACCAGAGGAAGTGAAGGAAAGAGTTGTCTCAGGAGATTCGAAAGAAAATTATAGACAAGCATGTTTAAGGTAAAGGCTATAAGACCATTTCCAAGCAGCTAGATGTTCCTGTGACTACAGTTGCACATATTATTCAGAAATTTAAGATCCATGGGACTGTAGCGAACCTCCCTGGACGTGGCCGCAGGAGGAAAATTGATGACAAATCAAAGAGACGGATAATCCGAATGGTAACAAAAGAGGCCAGAAAGACTTCTAAAGAGATCCAAGGTGAACTTCATGCTCAAGGAACATCAGTGTCAGATCGCACCATCCGTCGTTGTTTGAGCCAAAGTGGACTACATGGGAGACGACCAAGGAGGACACCATTGTTGAAACAAATCATAAAAAAGCCAGACTGGAATATGCCAAACTACATGTTGACAAGCCACAAAGCTTCTGGGAGAATGTCCTATGGACAGATGAGACAAAAATGGAACTTTTTGCCAAGGCACATCAGCTCTATGTTCACAGACGGAAAAATGAAGCATATCAAGAAAAGAACACTGTCCCTACTGTGAAACATGGAGGGGGCTCTGTTATGTTCTGGGGCTGCTTTGCTGCATCTGGCACAGGGTGTCTTGAATCTGTGCAGGGTACAATGAAATCTCAAGAATATCAAGGGATTCTAGAGAGAAATGTGCTGGCCAGTGTCAGAAAGCTGGGTCTCAGTCGCAGGTCATGGGTCTTGCAACAGGACAATGACCCAAAACACACAGCTAAAAACACCCAAGAATGGCTAAGAGGAAAACATTGGACTATTCTAAAGTGGCCTTCTATAAGCCCTGACCTCAATCCTATTGAGCATCTTTGGAAGGAGCTGAAACATGCTGTCTGGAAAAGGCATCCTTCAAACCGGAAACAACTGGAGCAGCTTGCTCATGAGGAGTGGGTCAAAATACATGCAGAGAGGTGCAGAAGTCTCATTGACAGTTACAGGAATCGTTTGATTGCAGTGATTGTCTCAAAAGGTTGTGCAACAAACTGTTAAGTTAGGGGTACCATCATTTTTGTCCAGGCCTGTTCCATGAGTTCATTTTTTTTTTAAATAATTCCGTTGAAGCATGGTTGAAAAGCAATGTCTGACTTTCATTGGTTAACATTCATAGAATTCTTATTTATTATTACTTTTGTCAGATTAAAGTTATTTCTGTGACCATTGTGAGTTTTTCTTTTACTGACCGAAGGGTACCAACAATTTTGTCCACGTGTGTAAAACATGCAAGGAGGTGGACTGGCTAGATGTTATTACCAATTAGTGTGTCCAAGACAAATGTCTCAAATGTACCAAGAAATTATGCAAAACCTCTAAACTTCAATAAACATGAACACTGGATTGTTTCCATGGATCCCTCATGCCTGTGTTTTCTTCTGGCTCTCCCTTTTATGGTTAATCCTGCTGGAGTCCCTGCTTGCACTCTGCACTAAATATACATTCACTTTATACATTATGAGAATGTGAGTCTACCTAACTGATCTCTCTCTTACTGTCTAGCTACACATGATACTCCTGAGTTGCCAGTGATCCTGATTCCTTCTGTCTGTTGGACCTGTCTGACACATCCCATTATACTGAACTATCAACCTCATAGCACACAGTATCCCTGCTATATCCTTCTGATATCATCGAAATGAGGATGGGGGTCCCGTTGAGTCTGGTTCCTCTCAAGCTTTCTCCCAATCCTTGGGTTGCCCATCAGAGACAAACTGGTGATTATAGTTCATACATAATTTCTCACATTTTTCAAACTTCTTTTGCAAAGCTACTTTATGACATTGACAAATATATAGTGGCTATGGTCAAGATTGCAGGCAAACCGCTGCTCTTAGTCTGCCACTTGATTCTGGAGCGTTAATGAGGTTAGACAATGATGTCAAGCAAGTAAAGTTCAACTTCATCCTAAAGCTCTTCTGTGGGGTCGTGGTGAGGAAACCTGAGTTTGTCCACTCAGTCTTTGCATACGTGCCTCACTTTTTTTTTCTTTTTTTTTTTTTGCTTAAACAGGTTTGGGCCACTTAATGCCATGGAAGGGAACTCACAATGCATAACATTCAACCTGCAGTATGTGGGTGTGATAGATAGGTGTCCAAAAACTTTTATTTCACTTTTATAATGTTTATCGCACACAAAGAATATTATACTCCTTCCGTGCTCCAGCACTGCACAAAAATGTAGCTGTAATATCAAAACTATAATATCTATTATCCTTGGTTCTATATTTAACCATTCTGCCAGGGGGGATATAAAAGCAGCATCCATGTTCAACATTCTGGGAACAAAATCAAACACACACGCAGACACACACTGTAACGAGACATAAAACAGAAATCATGCTGTTGGTTTTGGCATTTTATATTATGCAGAGGCACAGCATGCACTCTGACAGGAGGAAGCTGAGAAGGTTTTGAGACCTTCAACTTGGATGAGGAAACAGTTATCACATGCTGATTTTCAAAATATTGCTTTCTCCACAATAGCATTGTTATGTTCTCCCATGCAGCGGCCTCAAATGACATTTGTATAATATGCAGTGTGGAATGCATGCATTATGCAGAAAGCATGTGTATTCTGTGAAGCTCTCACTCCTGTCTCCTGAATCTGATCATTTACCTCACCTGCTCGAGCGTTCACTACAGTATATCTACTTATACCACAGCTCTGTTGAATTCTTAAATTCGATTGGTCAGAAGGTGTTGATTAATTTTCATCAAAAGTAACATCACTGATATTTGTTCAAGGATGTAAGGTTTGTAATATGAGCTTCTTTCTATAGTTACTTTGACTTATATGGTGCATGCCCACATTAACGGATGATGCAAAATTTTATGTGGGTAAACGTTTCGTTTGGAGTTTCGTAATGAGTCTCCATGTTCGGCTTTCTAAAATGGTAGGAAGGTAACTTTTGGTTTATTGAAACCATAAAATCTTTCTTAGCAACCCGCTGAGGTGTAAGAGAAATAAATGTTCCGACGTCCGACTGGTAGCAGCATCACATCCAGCTGGTCTGGTTTTATTCCATTCTCAATGAATGCAGATCAGAGATCAGCACCTCTTGCAATATAAGCCAGTGATCTCTATCACTTTTTAATTTAGGGTCAGTTACTGTATATTTTCTTATATTTTTCTTATATTGTATAAATATATTATTCTTTTTTTTTTAGCACAATTTACTTTGTATTTTCTTTTCTTTTTTATATTTATTTCCTATTAATAGTCTTTTATGTTAAGGTCACGAGCAGTCGTCTAAGCATTTCACTGCATATCGTACTGTGTATGACTGTGTATGTGACAAATAAAATTTGAATTTGAATAAAGCGCCACTCACATAACCAACTCCAAAAATCAGTGTACGAACCATCGATATTACCAGCTTCCAACAAAGATATCATCTTTATTTTCTCTTCACTTACCATGCATTATCTGACGATAGCATTACTTTATGAGTTTTATTTATTCATATGATTTATGTTCCTCCTTGCCTAAATTTTAGATTAGATTTAAATTGATGGAATTCATATAGGCATCTAACTGCATCTATAAGTGCATAAGACTTTGGTGTTATTTCTAGATTTCATAAAGCTATTATTTTGTTCCATTACAAAAAAAAAATATATATATATATATAGCCATTTAAACCACTCTAGTAGTCAAGATAATCTACACACGTGGACAAAATTGTTGGTACCCTTTGGTCAATGAAAGAAAAACTCACAATGGTCACGGAAATAACTTTAATCTGACAACAGTAATAATAAATAAGAATTCTATGAATGTTAACCAATGAAAGTCAGACATTGCTTTTCAACCATGCTTCAACGGAATTATATAAAAAAAATGAACTCATGGAACAGGCCTGGACAAAAATGATGGTACCCCTAACTTAATAGTTTGTTGCACAACCTTTTGAGGCAATCACTGCAATCAAACGATTCCTGTAACTGTCAATGAGACTTCTGCACCTCTCTGCAGGTATTTTGGCCCACTCCTCATGAGCAAGCTGCTACAGTTGTTTCCGGTTTGAAGGGTGCCTTTTCCAGACGGCATGTTTCAGCTCCTTCCAAAGATGCTCAATAGGATTGAGGTCAGGGCTCATAGAAGGCCACTTTAGAATAGTCCAATGTTTTCCTCTTAGCCATTCTTGGGTGTTTTTAGCTGTGTGTTTTGGGTCATTGTCCTGTTGCAAGACCCATGACCTGCGACTGAGACCCAGCTTTCTGACATTGGCCAGCACATTTCTCTCTAGAATCCCTTGATAGTCTTGAGATTTCATTGTACCCTGCACAGATTCAAGACACCCTGTGCCAGATGCAGCAAAGCAGCCTCAGAACATAACAGAGCCTCCTCCATGTTTCACAGTACGGACAGTGTTCTTTTCTTGATATGCTTCATTTTTCCGTCTGTGAACATAGAGCTGATGTGCCTTGGAAAAAAGTTCCATTTTTGTCTCATCTGTCCATAGGACATTCTCCCAGAAGCTTTGTGGCTTGTCAACATGTAGTTTGGCATATTCCAGTCTGGCTTTTTTATGATTTGTTTTCAACAATGGTGTCCTCCTTGGTCGTCTCCCATGTAGTCCACTTTGGCTCAAACAACGACGGATGGTGCGATCTGACACTGATGTTCCTTGAGCATGAAGTTCACCTTGGATCTCTTTAGAAGTCTTTCTGGGCTCTTTTGTTACCATTCGGATTATCCGTCTCTTTGATTTGTCATCAATTTTCCTCCTGCGGCCACATCCAGGGAGGTTGGCTACAGTCCCGTGGATCTTAAATTTCTGAATAATATGTGCAACTGTAGTCACAGGAACATCTAGCTGCTTGGAAATGGTCTTATAGCCTTTACCTTTAACATGCTTGTCTATAATTTTCTTTCGAATCTCCTGAGACAACTCTTTCCTTCGCTTCCTCTGGTCCATGTTGAGTGTGGTACATACCATGTCACCAAACAACACAGTGACTACCTGGAGCCCTATATATAGGCCCACTGACTGATTACAAGATTGTAGAGACCTGTGATGCTAATTAGTGGACACACCTTGAATTAACATGTCCCTTTGGTCACATTATTTTCAGTATTTTCTAGGGGTACCATAATTTTTGTCCAGGCCTGTTCCATGAGTTTATTTTTTTAAATAATTCTGTTGAAGCATGGTTGAAAAGCAATGTCTGACTTTCATTGGTTAACATTCATAGAATTATTACTTTTGTCAGGTTAAAGTTATTTATGTGACCATTGTGAGTTTTTCTTTCATTGACCAAAGGGTACCAACAATTTTGTCCACGTGTGTATATGCCTTGATTACTGAGCATTGCACTTTCTGTGTTGCTTTTACAGTATATTGTTCTGTACACAGCTAAATGCCTTGTTGTTTAAACAATCTTGTCTCCTGATACCTTGTTGTTTATTAGTCTGAACTGTGATGGAATGATGAATGCAATCTTAAGTGATGCAAATACACCACCTGGCTAAAAAGTGCCACCATTTGAATTGAAATAAGCAACTACTTGAGAGTGTTTGATTGTTTAGCTGGCAACAGTTCTTTTAACCCCAACTGATGCAGTGAGTACCGTAGCTTCTCATTTCTTGAATAACAATGTGAGAAGACATGTCCTGTGGTTGCGGCAAAGATGTTACTCTGTTTCAGAGTCAGCATCATGCAAAGAAAATCAACTAAAGATAATGTGAAATTGCTGGAATTGGGTTAAGAATGATCTGACATGTTATTAAAACCTGGCAGAATATCGCTGAACCAGGCAGTGACTGAGAGAGATCAGTGAATCTGCATGATAAAAAAAGAAAACAATGGTAGAAATATATGCACACAATGTGATGGGAACTCACAGGACTAAACAGCTGTGTGGCCAGCTGTTAGTAAGACTAATCAGAAGAAAAAAAAACTTTGCTAAGAAGCATAGATTTTGGACTTCGGTGCAATGGAAAAGTGTCATGTGGTCGGGTAAGTCCAGATTCAAGAGCGATGGGTGCATCAGGGTAAGAAGCGAAGCGCTTGAAGTGATGCACCCATCATGCAAAGTAAACACTGTACAATCCTCTGGAGGCAGTGTTATGATCTGGTGTTGCTGCAATGTTATGTGGCAATAAAATGAATAACCAGGTTATCACATCTATCGTTTTACTTCCCTGACCTCACAGGCATATTCCAGATATTCCAGGACTCAAATTGTGAAAGGCTACTACAAGCATTTTTATACATGAACCTTAATCTCATTGACCATCTTTGGACTGTGCTGGAGAACGCAGGAGTGGTTCGACTGAAAAGTGATCTTGGTCAACATGCTGAAATGATGCCATGGTGGATGCATGCTGTAATCAAAGTAATCCAATTAAATATTAAAGTGTGCGATTCCCCTCAGGCAGTGTATGTATATCCATATTTGTATTTAAATAGAAACCAGAGTTTTTTTTTTTTTTTTAATTTTATCTGTAGGATAGTTATTATACAGTGCCTTGCAAAAGTATTAATTCTCTTCAAAACGTTTCCACATTTTGTCACGTTACAACCACAAACATAAATGTATTTTGGGATTTTGTGTGATAGACCAACACAACGTGGCAGATAATTGTGAAGTGGAAGGAAAATTATAACTGTTTTAATAAAAAATCTTTTTCAAACATATAAATATCTGAAAAGTGTGGTGTGCATTTGTATTCAGTCCCCTTGAGTCAACACTTTGTAGAACCACCTTTCACTGTTTCTAACAGCTTTGCACATCTAGAGAGAATACTTTTGCACGACACTGTAACATGCTCACAATTGTTCATTTTCTATGTAATTGCTTTGGAGTCAAGTTAGAATTACTGTGACCATGACCAGCCAGTTACTAATGACAAATTAAGGAATGCTGTAAATGCATTGTTCATACAAACTAACAGTCAGCTACTATTAGTAGACGTAGGTACAGTATATATTATATTAATTTTATATAAAATAAAATTGTTTATTTTCTGGATTGTTGTTTTATTGACCATCTATACGTTCCATGGCTTAATCACAAGTTTTTTTGAAAATAGTGCATAGGTACAGGTTCCTCTGTCCACTTTTTTTTTCTTGATTGAAGATATTCACTATCTTGGTTCTAATTTATTCCTCTAGTTTGGGTTGATTAGTACCATTTGAGCATTGTTTAAATACCACAGCTTACCTGAATATTGTTACTGGCCGTGTTCTTATAGTCCAGCATTATAATGCAACCATGGTCCAAAGCTAAAATAATCTCAAACTGCCAGATCTCAATCCAGTAGAGCACCTTTGGGATGTGGTGGCAAATCGGCAGCAACTGTGTGGTGCTACAATGTCAATATTGACGTGACGCAATAATGTCAATATGGACCAAAATCTATAAGGACTGTAGGATCTATGCCACAAAGACCAGTGAGGTCTACCTAATGAAGGGCCAGGGAGTGTTAAATAAGTCTTTCTTATTCAATGTCATTTCTTTATTCTTATTGTTTAAACATTGAATATTAATACTGAAGACATTGAAATTTATGCTATAAGAAATTTGGTCAACAAGAATGTGTTAAATAACCCAGAGTACATTTTACATTTTTGATTCTTGAAAGTAGCCACCTTTTGCTTTGATGACGGCTTTGTAAACTCTTGCCATTTTCTCAGTCAACCTCTCAGTTTTCAGGTAGTCACCTGGAACCTTGTTGAGTGCTTTTCCTGCACTTTCCGGTCCAACTCATCCCAAATCATCTCAGCTGGATTTGGATTGCAGGGGCCAGGTCATGTGATGCAGCACTACATCACTCTCCTTCTTGAGCAAATACAGTAGCTCTTATAAAACCTAGAGGTGTGTTTTGCGTTTGGGGTCATTTTCCTGTTGGAAAACAAATGATGGACACACTAAGTGCAAGTCAGATGGGATGGCGTGTTGCTGCAAAATGTTGTGGTTGCCATGCTGGTTAAGTGTGCTCTCAATTTTGACTGTGAAAGTCACCAACAGTGTCATCAGCAAAGCTGTATTTCGGCCACGGAGTCGCGGCTCACGCAGTCTCCTCTGAACAGTAGATGTTGAACTCTGAGAAGCATTTATGTTGGCTCTAATTTGAGGTGCTGTAAATCAGCGGCTTCTGAGGCTGGTCATTCATTAAACTTATCCTCTGCAGCAGAGGTAACTCTTATTCTTCCTTTCCTGGGACAGTCCTCATGAGCTCCAGCATTTTTTATAGCGTTTGATGGTTTTGGAGATTTCACTTGGTGACACATTTAAAGTTCTTGAGATTGACTCATCCTCATTCCTTAATTTAATAATGAACTGCCTTTTCTCTTTAATAAACTGAGTGTTTGTTGTCGTAATATGGATTTGTACAGTAGTTGTAGTAGCACTAATAGGGCTATGCACCCACCTTTCCTCTGCACAAGACAACTGATGGTCTAAAGCACATTATGAAGGCAAGAAATGTCACAGATTGACTCTTGGCGAGGCAGACATGTGAACTGGAAACCATTCCAGGTGACTACCACGTGACTCTGATGAGAGAATGCCATGAGTGTACTGAGCTGTTATCAAAGCTAAATGTAGCTACTTTGAAACACATTCTAGGTTGTTTAACACATTTTTGTTTATTACATAATTCCATATATATATTTTTTATAATATGGATGTCTTGATGTATTAATGTACAATGTTGTAAAAGGTTGGCTCACCCAGTGAATTTCTAAAAACCCTAAAATTATAACAAATTTTATATTCAGTGTGCAGGATTTAAAAGGAAAAACCAAATCGTATCACCATTTACAGACTTCACTGGGGCAGATAAAGTAGAAAGAACCTAAAGCTCAGTATAGATATGTATGTATTTGTAATTTTTTTTCCATATAAGATAAATAAAAACATAACATCACATCCTGGTCACCATTATTATGCCAAGCCTGACAAAAGAGAAAAATATAATGACCAAATAAAAACATGATTGTCACTCAATGTGCTTCACAAAAATAAAATAAAAAAACCTAAAAACTAAGGGGGAAAAAAAAAACAGATAAACAAAAACCCTTCAATGAATAAATAATCTGGCAACCTTCAAGTATTTACAGTATTAACAAATGGTCACAAATATAAGCTTTGGATCTTTTGACATGACATTAAGCTTGCTTGTGGATCGCTTCGACAATTAACACAACAACATTTCACAAGCAATCACAATAATGTCAATGCAACCTTTAGGATCCATGCTCTTAATGCCATTTTGAACTTCAGCTACACGTCATTCTGTCTCAAATTTCATTTACAAAAAAAATTAAAATAAAGAAAAATTAAAAAACAGTGATTAAAAATAAACACAGCCACATTAGCCACATATCGCATTCTCCACAAAAATGGAAATGACAACTATCATCCACCGAGGATAAAAAGGCAAGACAGAGGTGTCACAGGCAAGATATGTGATAAAAAAAACAACAACAACAAAAAAACATAAAAAATCTGGCAGAACATGTAAAGCAGCGGTGAGGCGTGGACAACTGGGGAGTAAAGTACATCAGTGTGCTCATAGAATAGAAGATGCGTCATGTGAGCACAGGAGTGTGTGACCTGTCCGACTCACGCTGAAAGGTACAATATGGAGAGCAGAAGGGACAAGCGACAGAACAGGGTTAGAGTTCAAAGTTCATCTGTGGACAGTTCATCTGGGCAGTGCAAGCGTGCGGTCCTCCGGTTCGACCCAGAAGACCGTTTTCTGGCCACGTTCAGCCAACATCATGGCCACAGTGGTCCAAGCAGCACACCTCCTCACATTTCCAGTCCAGCACTTCAACATTCATGTGTGGTACAGTCTCTATCTGAGAGAAAAAAAGGGCCGGGGGACAGCAGGGGACGAGAAATGGGGATGGCCACATCTGGACAACTTAGCCTGAATTCAAGTACTCCAGTGCCACTTCATAGCAGAATTTATACTGATCCTAAAAAAGCAGAAACATAAACATCAGTGGAAATATACATAATCACAGAAGTCAATAGACCTAATTATCGCACAACGGTATCACAAATGTGTAAACACTGATAAAATGTCAATTAAGAACATGGCTGGTGTGATTATATAGTGATTGTTTTGTATTCACTGATAGTTTAATGTATAACTCATGACAATATATGAGGAGCATTTAAGTCAGATCTGGACTTTTAATTGTACAGAGTAACTGAACACTGTTATGAGTAAAAATGTATTGTATTTCTCTATATATTCCCTGCTACATTAATTTAATGCACTCATCCCAGTGTTTCACTAGTGCATGGATCCCATCAAGGTAGAAAGTTTTTTTAAGTATGCTTGAGCCATGACCGGACTGCCTGCTTCATATCTAAAACACTGGCCTCCCAAGGAACTCCTTTAATGGACCAAACATATAGAAATAGCTTGCAGCAAAGTCGGGACTGCATGGTGCATTGCACTGCATGCAATGCACCATGCTATAACTCTGAACTGAGTACCTGTAATTTGTAAGTGGTGTTTGTGAAAGACTGTGTGTACAGTTCCTTCAGACAGATGCATCTCTTATGAAAGTTCCGACAAGTTATCTAATCTCCACTTGCCACTCTTATGAACTTTAGCCACCTCGGCCAGGATCGTCATTCACGGACGTACAGGTATCTTTGAAATATTTTAGCCATTCAAATATTTTACTGCGGCTATCATCACGGTACTGTGCTTGAAGTCTTTTGCATATATCAATCAGTTTTATGCCTGTGAGAATTTTCATCACAAGTCCAGATTTAACTTGAACGTCCTGTGTAGGTCACCTGTGTACCATGCACATGTATGAGATTTGTAAACTGTTCAACAGATGAAGTGTCTGAGAGTGAGACAAGTCTAGTCTATCGATAATCCTCTCAGTCAGAGGAATCAAATAAAAAGTCTGTGTAATAAAGTCATAATGTCAGCATCAAGCCTTGTAAATAAATCCCTGAGTATCTGTAAACAACAAGCCTAAAATCTGTGTGTCAAAGCTTACAGTCAACACCCGAACTATTGGCACAGGGGGGAAAAAGGGTAGAATAAAATGTCTTTGTAGCTTAATCTCACGCTGAAAATATAAAGTGATCGAACCTTTGAGGGAAGTAATTTTATTCTAAGAAAATCTGAAACACTGATTAAAGATAGATTTTCAAACTAAGCCCTTTGCCTTGTATTTCTTGTTAGTAGGAATTCTTAAAAAGAAGGAACGTTAGAGAGAACCCAATCCCAACTGTTAAGTATGGGGAGGATCTGTAACGTTTAAAGTCCCTTAAAGCCTTATTAGGATACATTATGGCATTATGGATTAAATACAGCATCAAAAGATATTGCATGAATATACATTATGGCTGTATCCTCCAAGAAGCCACACCTGGATCATGTTCAGTGCTGGGCTTGTTACTCAAAAGAATTATTATATTACTTATTACTCATTATTCTTTTCAAAAGTAACATTATCACTTTATTCATTACCCTCGGTCAGAAGTAACTCGTTACACTACTTTTAACATTACGTTTTATTACACAGATTGATTAATGCATCCTTTCTCCTCAAAATGAAATTCTTAGCAGTGAGAATGTCGCGGTGATCACCGGCAAGCATAGCCAAAGTTTGAAACTAGCAGGAATTTTTTTCTAATAAAATCAAAGTAACGGGAATATTTCTAGCTACTTAGCTTAATGCTAATGGTGATTAAATATCAGATTCAGATTAATCTTTGATGTGATGAAAACAAATGTAAGGAGTTGTTTTTGGAACTATACTGTAACTGTAACATTGGTAATGAAATTTACTTTCTTAACTACTATTAACTATTAACTTCTTACACTACTCATTACTGGGGAAAGTAATATTAATCACAGGAACGCATTACTAGTGACATGTTACAGCCCAACACTGCTTTAATTTCCAGCAGGACAATATTACAAGACACAAAGTACCAGTGGAGGATTTGGACATCCCTGATCATTCAAGATTTTGTCTTTATATTTTTTATTTCTTACATTGTAGAAACATTACCAAAGGCATCAAAACTATTAAATAGAACAGAATTATGTTTCTCCACAGAGAAACGCTGAAGCACTTTCACAGTGACCACCGGGTTCTTTTCCAGCTCCCTGACTAAGGCCCTTCTTCCCCAGGCATCCAGCTATATGAAGAGTTCTGGTGATTCCAAACTTCTTCCATTTACTGATGATGGAGGCCACTGTACTCATTCGGACCTTCAATGCTGCAGAATTTTTTTTTCTGTACCCTTCCCCAGATCTGATACAATCCTGTCTCTGAGACTTAGGGCTGTTAACTGTGGGACCTTATATAGACATGTGTGTGCCTTTCCAAATCATGACCAATCAACTGAATTTACCACAGGTGGACTCCAATTAAGTTGTAGAAACATCTCAAGGATGATCAGTGGAAACACGATGCACCTGAGCTCAATTTTGAGTGTCATGGCAAAGGCAGTGAATATTTTGATTACAATATTTAGATTTCTTTTTTCATTTCATTTTTATTTTTAATAAATTTGCATTGATTTCAAACAAACTTCTTTCACGTTGTCATTATGGGGTAGTGTTTATAGAATTTTGAGGAAAATAATGAATTGAATCCATTTTGGAATAAGGCTGTAACCACATCATGTGAAAAAGTGAAGCACTGTGAATACTTTCCAGAGGCACTGTAGTAAGCAAAAGAAAAAGAGTAAAAACAAAAAAAGCAACATCTTTTTCTTTGATGACAGCTTTGCGCCCTCTTGGGATTTTCCCAGGCAGCTTCACGGGATGGAAACATTTTCCAACAGTTTTAAAAGAAGTTCCTGCATATTGTATGCTGAGCTTGTCGGCCGCTAATAGTGTACAAAGCTGTCTTCAAGGTAAACTGTGGCTAGTCTGAGGTAACTAAAATATGAAATTGATTTAGCTTATTCTTTATACACTTTTTGTTTACCACATTCCTCTTATATGTGTTATTTAATTTGTATTTATATCATCATGTTTATACTACAATGTTAAAAATAGCCTGAATAAGGAAAGACCTTAAGACCTTATAAGTGTCGTCTTATGAGTAAGTTGAATGAGTAAGTGTCTCCAAATGTTTGACTGGTACTATTCACTTCCAATGGCTCAGTATTCACAGAATCACGCTTTTGAGATCACCGTCTCTGTCCCCTGACCTAAACCCACAAAGTAAAATACTTCTTAAAAATACTAAATAAACACTCCTAAAAATCATGAGGTGAATTGAAAAGGAGATTCCACAAGAGAGAATTGAGGACTCTTTACATATTCTGTACTGAAAAGTGTCATTAACACTCTTTAATCTTCAATCTACAGAAGAATGAGTGCTGTTATACTGTGAGAAAGTTCTAAATGAAGAAAAAAAAATCTATTGAACTTAAATCTTTACATATATATATATATATATATATATATATATATATATATATATACATATATATATATATATATATATATATATATATTTATGTGGAGATTAGTTCTATATTTGGACTAATGAACCCACTCCCTCCAACACACACACTTTTTGTAAGTCGCTCTGGATAAGAGTGTCTGCCAAATGCCTAAATGTAAATATTAGACATGTTCCATAATCAATTTTTCATACCAATATTTATCATGGGTGCCAATAATTATGGAACAGACTATGTAACGAGTCTGATAAAAGGGAAAAAAAAAACTGACCATCTACATGTGTTTCACAAAAAAAGATTACAATCCACATCTTTTTATATCCTGTCATTTTTGTTAAATCTATCTTATTGCTCTTTCATTAAAAAGCATCAGAGAAAGAAGATGGTGTCCTGAGACTAGTGATGTGTACATCAGGAAGATTTCTGTGATCTGTCTGTCATCTTTATACAGGATAATGAGCTGGTGATGTGTGAACTGAAGCAGTTTTGCATAAAATATCTGTACTGGTCCCCAGTGACGGTGCTCACCAAGAGATCTACCATGTTGGGCTTGTTGTTCCTCAGTGTTTTGACAGCGTGGAACACATCCACAGAGCGCTGGTGCCGTAGCATCTCACACACAATACTGATTGCACAGAATGTCCCGCTTCGCCCACCTCCATTCCTAAAGAGAAAGAGAGAGAGAGAGAGAGAGAGAGAGAGAGAGAGAGAGAGAGAGAGAGAGAGAGATGACAATGCATTAAAAACAATCACATATTATTATCTACTTCGTAATCAGACACATTTGCTTATTTTGCTGATGCGTTTATTCAGAGTGATGTGGGACTAAAACTTAAGGGTAAGTGACCCGACCACGCACACCACAGGTGGTGTTGAGCTCTAAACACACAACGTTCACCCAAGATCGGAGCATTAATCAGTGAATATAAAATAGCTAAGAAGTCTGAAAGTCTTATTTATAACGTTCTATTTATAAAGGTCTATTTTGTTCTCTATTTGTTCTGGTAAATTAATCATGTTTGAATCAGAACAGAACAATATACACTACTAACAAGTTGGGTGACCTCTAGGTGGTGCTGTTCTCCTGTTGATCCCCCTGCTGTTGTGCAAAACCTCAAAGTTCTGACACACAGCGAGTTAAAAGCTTCAGCGTGACTGTTTCCTATTTCCTATTACATGCCAAAGCCCAAGTTTCCATGCCTCAGAAGTCAGAAGTACCGACTCAGGCTTTCAGTAAACATTATCATTTAACTTAGAGCTTGTGTAGAGCCTCTTATAATCCCTACGTGGAGCCTCTTATAATCCCCAATGACCACGAAATGTCGCAGATTGTAGTGTTTTAAACTGATCCCACATGGGCAGAATGAAGAGTTCAGTATGGATGTTAAAGGACGCAGTGCTAGTTAGCTCAGAAAGCATTTGTTTGCTAATTACTTACACTTCTGCTGATGGTAAAGAGCACAGAGTGAGTTACATTTTGTGAAAAGGCTTTTTCTGTCTGCATGTAGGAGAAAGACTGTGGATGTGTGCACACATGAGTGTGTGTGTGTGTGTGTGTGTGTGTGTACATGTGTGAAAGGGCTGCGAGATTGGAATCTGGCCGGGAATCTAATGAGAGTCACATGGATCCTCTTTTCGTAGTGGCTCAGTGGATGGAATGGGAATGGAGGCCTGGTCTCAGGAGTGCTGGGCCAGATTAGCTCCACCTCAGCCCAGTCCACACACACACGCGCACACACACACACACACACACACACACACACACACACACACACACACACACACACACACACACACACACACACGTTCTGTCTCTCTCTCTCTCTCTCTCTCTCTCTCGAGCAAGCTGATCTCATTTCCTACCTAGGCAGGGCCTCGGGGAAGCACTGAATCTCCCTACACATGCTACCATACTGATCCCTATGAAATGGGAGGCGAGATAAGGTAGTGGTGTGGTTGCACGCACGCACACACACGCACACAGACACACACAAAGCCGAGCCTGAGGGAAAAACTCACAGGAGAGGTTTGGGCTAAATCTGGAGAACCAAGTTTGATTTGAATTTATGTAGTAAGTCCAGCACATGACCTTAGACAACGCTGTCAGTCCTTTAGCACGCTGTGCTTCTGTGCGACATACTCGTTCAAAACTAGGCAATTATAAACAGATTAAAATTAACATTTTGTCAGAATAACAGTGTTTACAATGACGCCTCGGTTAAGCCCAGTTTGAAGTGTATTGGTGCTTTTAATCCAGTACAAAGCTGCAACGTCTGTAATTTGAAAAATCCAACAACAATAATTACAAAATAATGATCTTCTGCAATCCGCTGAACACACAGCTCGCCGTGAGATAATAATCTTGTTCAAATCAATCTCATGGTAATATAATCACTAAAGCGAGTAATAGACAAGGTTGTGCACCGTGTTATTACAGTTATTAAGTGTTGTGCCTGTCGTGTAACTCTGACATGTACATCCGGGATAGAATGTGGCAAAGATTACACAGATACTTACACAGATATGTTCTCCAAATCAGACAGTCAAATACTTTCCAGACACATAAACAAACCCCGTTTCAGCTTACATTGGGCTAGACATGTGATACGATATGTTCTGTTTGCGTGTGTGAGTGTGTCTGCTTACACGTGACACGTGAGAAATTGATAAAGAGAGAAGGAAAGAGAAAGAGAGACTCACAGGCAGTGCACTACAGTGCGCCCCTCTCCTCCATCATACTCCTCCTGCCACTTGTCCACCTGCCGAATTAATTTGAGGAATGAGCGCTTGGACACAGGTGTGTCTCGGTACATGGGCCATCCCAGGAACTGAAACTGCTGGACCATACGATACCCGTCCTGTGGCTGGCAACAACGAAACATTGAGATCAACAGCTGGCTCGCAGATTAATCATTAAGTGAATGGATCTTATCAGCCATGTATTTGTAAGTGTGTATACCCGTGCAGCGTTGTAGATGCGGAATATCCTGCTGATAATATCCTCCTCTAAATCTGCAGATACGAACTCCACCTGGATAGGTCCGTGTCTGTGTACACCATTCTCAGGCCAGTACTGTGGACAAAGCTGCACAAATACATGTATGTTAACCAGCATTACAATGCAATCATACTTGTTTTACAGTCGGACACCAATGCACCATAGTCCCTTATGTTTGAAACCAACATGGGTCAAAGTACTGCTCAAAAGTCTGGAAACATCACTCATTTTTTCATATTCTGCTTCCAACGGGTCTTTGGAAGTCTTCCTAAAGGAGACTTTCTTGTATTTTTAATGTAATTTGAGGACGAGTTCTCCAGACTTCCTGAAGGACTTTTTTGGCTCTCAATTTTGCCACGTTTTTTCCTCTCATTTTTCAATCCAGTTGGTGTACCTGACCAATCTCAGAGGAATGTTTTTTTGTTTAGTAAGCCACACCTTATGAATGAGACCTACTGTATAAATCATTCAAGCATAAAACCATCTAACTATTAGTCTTAGTACACTGGTGATGCTGAACACAGGGTGCTCGAAACAGACGAGTGGGGAAATGAGGTTGCTGCTGAGGTTGTTATGTAATCAAGCAACTTTTAAATTGTATCTTTAGGCATTTTTTAGCAGTAAAAACATCACAGTAAAACATTTGTTCCAATTTATTTAATTCGATATGAGGCAGCATTGGTACAGTGGTTATCACTGTTGCCTGGTACCTTCAGAGATGAGGGTTAAAATCCCACCTTTGCATCTGTGTGCATGGAATTTGCATGTTCACCCAGTGCTTAATGGGTTTTTGCCGGGTAGTCCGGTTTCCTCCTACAGTCCGCAGATATGCAGATTAGGCTTAGTTGCGTTTTCAAATTTCTCATGGTGTGAGTGAGTGAGTGTGTGTGATTGGGCACTGCATTGGATTGGCACCCTATTCAGGGTGTATCCCAGCTAGTACCCTTAATCCCCTGAGACAGGCTTCAGGTCTCCTGGGACCGTGTTTAGGATAAGTGGTATAGAGAATGAAAGAGTGAGTGAGTAATTTAATATGAAGAAATGAGGCATAGCTCAAGACTTTTGCACAGCATTGCATGTTACAGGGTGGCTGATACAGCAACTAAAGCACGTTATTATGCTGAGTGGAAGAGAACCCACACACACATCTGGTCGCTTCATGTGACTTGTGTCTGAATTGTTTCCTGGTAATGTTATGACTGCTGTTTCATCCAGGAACTCCAATACCCAGAATTCCTTGCCAGCAACCACATGCTTCCAACCAGTCAGCCGTGCTCAAACGCCAAGCTAAAAGTCTTCTCAGTGAGTCAGATCATCTGGCTAAGCTAACCATTAAGAGCTCCCAAATGAAATTATGTGTTCCAGTTTGTCCAGAGATTATTCTTACTTGTATCAATATAGTTTCATAAAATGTTAATCTACCACCAAATTATTAAAACAACATCATTCTGCATTGTATTCTACACAATCAATATAACTAAATGCAAAACAAGCAAAACACTACAAACTTCCCTGTGCATTCACATTACTGTGCTTGCTTTATTATTATTAATTCTGATCAATTTCATTACATAAAGTACATCTTTTACACATGGCATTTCCATTCATGGCATTTGGCAAACATTCATACCCAGAGTGATTTTTAATCTCATTATACATCTGAGCAGTTAAGGGGTTAAGGGTTTCGCTCAAGGAGTCTGTGCAAATAATCATTAATAATTGTAATCAAATTAAACTACAAGAGTGAAAATAAACAGCTTGTGTGAATCGGCTCTGAATTTTCATATTTAAAAAGTCTACTTTTAAAAAATACATCACTTATACACCTGTGCCACCTTCACTTTAATAGTTTAGTATCCATTTCCCTTACTCTCATTGCAAACATTTGCGAGTCCTCACTAGCCTTGTTTACATGGACAATATTTTTCCAATTTGATTGAAATCATTCAGATTAAAGATTGCAATTTATTTGTTTACAAAAAACATTCAATCAAAATGTAACTTTCTTTGATAAGACTTAAAAAAAAAAGTGTTTAATCTGACAGAAGAAGTTTTTTTTTTAATAACTTTTAGGTGAGGTTAGGCTTCCCATCTTTCCCAGTATATCCTGTCTTCTGAGTTATGATTGGTTACATAAATTGAGTCTCATCTATGATTGGTTAGATGCTTTACATATAAAATGTAATCCAATAAGTGCTCTTTCCTCAGCCAGATACCCAGAGGGTCAACATAAAGACAGGTGGAAGAGGGAAGAGAAGCAAAATGTCCTTCTGGGAACTTGTCAAGTCACCTAATGTTACCGGCACGTGGGTCAAACGTGTAGAAAGAATATATACTTACTCTGACAAAAGAAAAAAAGATCAGCTCACATGCCTACTATTTACCTAGTGAACAGATTATCAAAAATGTACACCACCCCATTCTGATCATGCTAGATCGGGTCGGCTGCGGTGTTTATATATACATGATGCATTTTTTTTTATCCTGATGGAGGTATTGTTCTGATTATTATTTGGATATTAGGGTCCATGTAAACGTACCTATTAGTGCTGTACAATTAATCACATAAAAATTTTACTTTTTGGACTGCAGTATTAACCTAGAGTTTATGTAGAGTCTGAAATTCTGCGTCTCTGTAGAAGAGACCTCTGTAATCCAACTAGGGGCCGCGGAGGCCAGTGCTGATCTTTGTGTTTATTCCTATTGGAACAACCGTGGTAGGACCTCCAGTGCACGCATGCACACACTACAGGCAATTTGGAAATGCCAATTAGCCTAATCTGCACGTCTTTGGACTGTGGGAAGAAATCCAACAAGCCACTGTGCCACCATAGAGACTGAAATTGCATAGCGGTATCATATATTTTTATACAAATTAGCTTCTAACACTTGACCATCAACTTCCTGGCAAAAGTTGCCAGCATGAAAGGGCTTACAGGTCTCAGATGTAACATGAAGAGGTGTGTGATGTGACTTCTATTCAGATTTAATGCCCACACTAATGAAATGACCAGGTGTAAACATGACCAAAACTCTTTATAGAGATTAGTGTTTAGGCTGCGGTGGGAATGGAACAAGGAACGTTCTTCCTGACAGTGCACAGGGTAGGTGGTGTGAGTTTAGCTAGCCCAGCCGTGATCATGGCTAGCTTGTCCCCTGGCTAACCTGCTGCATTTCCATAATGAACTGAGAGTAAACCGCTCATGTGTGTAAGACAGAGAGGAAGTGACAGACAAATGTAACACACACACACACACACACACAGGCGCACACAAACACACCGTACCTGGGCGGGATCCACATCGTTCAGCATTACTATAGAGGTGCAGTGGTAGTCCAGGACCAGCCTCCAGAAATCTTTAACAGTGTTGGGCAAAGGATGCTGGGTAACGATGAAAGCAGATGGTTGCTTGTAGCTCTGTGGAGTGATCCAAAAACGGAAAAGGAGGAGTGTTTGAATTAAATGAGAGTGTGTGTGAGAAAAAGAAAGGGTGTCAGCACTTTTCCTTGCAGGATTTGCTGTACAGTGAAAATATGAATATCTTTAGTTAACTAATTGATGTAAGAGCTTTTCATTTCTGATGTTTTTGCTTGTTATGCCCTTATTCTCTTCTACTGCTACTGACATTTCCATTTGCTCTAATGAAAATAAATGCTCTGTTACTGGTCTTTGAACATATTTTCCATAAAAGCAATCTAGATGAAGTCGTATGGTTGAAAAAAAAAATAAAAAATCCCCGGTTGGGAATTCGTTTTATGCATTTGCATGACAGTGGAATAAATCAAATCCATCTGTTTTTTAATCATTCTCAATAAGCACATAATTGTGCATGGCATATTGAGCGAAGTAGTTCCCATTTATCATGTTTGCTCCCCCCACTGATCTGCTTTGGCTTTCTGGAAAGAAACAAGTGATTATTATAGGGATGAATGTACAATTTATTGTCCCACATGGACAGACGAGTACTGCTGAATCAAGGAATCCGAAATGTCCACTGCTCTCTCACGCTCGCTCTCCATATGTCTGTTCCACTGGCTTACTGTGCTTTTAAACCCAAATCTTCTTTGCTCTAATATTTTCCATTCCCCATTCTTCTTTTTTTTCTGTTAGGTAGCTTAGCATTACGTTAAAAACATTCTGGTAATGTTTTCATGTCTGTTGGTGAATAAATACACTTTCATTGCCACTATAAACTAGTACTGATATCGACAACGACAAAGCTCTAGGTGTCTTTTTCTCATTTATCCTATCAGATTTTTTACATTTTTAGACAAAGGAATCACTGTTATTTTGACAGCAGCATCTTGTAGCAGTGTTGATGTACATACGTCCATAAGGGCAGCGTTGATGTAGTTGCTGCTCTCGCCGTCGATAGTGATAAGGAAGGGCAGGCAGCGGTCAGGCGGGAGCACGTCCATGCACCGGTTCTTCTCATGGTTCCTTGGCAGCAGAGCGATGCTGCAGTCTTCTACACGCAGGGTTGGCGTGACCATGTTCAGAGTCTGAGTAACAACACAATCGAACATTCTCACATTACTCCTATGCCGTTAAAATGCGATTTATCATGTGTTCATGTTCACTGTCGCTGACATGCAGCCAAAGACACAAACACACTTACTCTGAACTCCTCCTTAATTGGGCTGGAGTTGGTCTGAGGATCTAGACGGTTCATGTCGTAATAAACTGAACGCAGCTGATTGGCTGGTATGGTGGTGTCGCCACACAGACATGCCTCCAAGATGGCATCATGGATGAACACATATTGCTCCTTGAAACAAAACAAAAGAGTTAAAGATTAAGAGGAAAGTTAAAGAGCTTAAAGAATTCTTGAAGACAAAAAAAACTACAAAAATGAATACAATTTTATGATCGATAACATAAAGACAAAACATAGCATTAAATAACGTTAACCTTATCTGGCTACCCACACCCGTCTGCCTGAATGAGCTCACACATGCTCCTGACTATCCAGTGTCATTATGGTTGAAACGGAAGTGTAAATTTGCAGTCCTTTTCTCACCCCAAATTATATCTAGTGATTTTTTTGGGGGGGGGGGGGGGGGGGGGGGGGTTCTGGCAAGTTTTTGGGTTAATGGATTAAAGTTAGAAGCAAACATTTAGGGGCTTAAAAATTTCCCACAAAAATGTGGACAAAGATCTTACTTTTTGAAAAAAAAAAGTCCTCTGGTCTGATGAAACAAAAATTGAACTGTCTGGCCATATGACCATTGTTATATATGAACGAAAGGCCATCATCATGCAGCATCATGTTGTGGGAGTACTTTACTGCAGGACGGACTGGTGCACTTCATAAAATAGATGGAACCATGAGGGAGGAAGATTATGTGGATGTACTGAAGCAATTTCACCAGACATCAGCCAGGAAGTTAAATGGTTCTCCCATATGGACAATGACCCCAAGCATACTTCCAGTTGTGGCAAAATGGCTTACGGGCAATAAATATTTAAAAGTATTTAATCACAAACCCCTGATCTCAATACAACAGAAAATTTGTCGTCAAAACTGAAAAAGCATGTGAAGCAAAAAGGCTTACAAACCTGACGCAGTTATACCAGTTGTGTCAGGAAGAATAAGCTAGAATTTATTCAGAAACTTATTGTAAGAAGCTTGTGGAAAGCTACCCGACTTGCGTGAACCAAAACAATCTAATGGCATTATATAAGTAAATATATGGCTAAATATATAACCAAATCTACTACATATATAACCAAACTGTGTATGTGATGAAAGAAAGAAAAGCTGAAATGACTATTTCTCGCTTTATTTCACATTCTTAAAATAAAGCAACGATCCTAAGTGACTTAAGACAGGGGATTTTTACTAGGAGTTAAGTGTATTTGCATAAGGTGTGTGTCAACTTCTAACTTTAACTGTAAGTCTCTGTAAATGAACTGCTACTAAAGAGACAATAGGATTTTAGAACAAGTGCATTATTATAATAAACATATGAGTAGAATTACAAACAGTGAACATCTGGCCTCTGGCATCGCTGTGAAATAATTCAACAATATCACGCAGGAGTGGTGTTGTATTGATTAGAAGCATTGCTGTAATATTCAGGATAATAGTGCAAATGTGGCTGTAATATTGATCTATTATATTAACAGTTCTATAAACAAAAAGTAATATCAGGTATGGGATAGTATTTTGTTTATTTTAGTTTTAACTGTTGTTTGCATTAATATATAATAATTATGAAACATTTTATTTATATATTATTATTATTATTATTATTATTATTATTTAACATAATTATATTTATGACAAGACATTACAAATTTGTGAATGTGCTGTTCACCACATTTTCCAATTTTACAGATTATCATCATATCTAGCTTGATTAGACTTAGTTCAGTGGCTTGATGTACAGGGCCATCAGTCACTCCTCCAACTTTCTGCCTTCATAGCCACTCAGACCTGCCTGCCTGACGTTAATCTTTGATGAAGTGACATTTGCGGAAATGTCTCAAGGTGTCATTTTTGTCCAGACCAGTGTCTTTCAGGCTGGTCTGCTGTAGCATCACTGCCGACTTTCCTGTCCTTGATACAGACTATCTCTTCCTTTAAGTACCTTACTATTATAATGATATTTTATAAATATTTAATTACGCACTGGATGTTTATGCATTCAGGGAAAATGAATTGAATATAAACTGCTACATACATTATGTACCACAAATCAATTAAGTAGTTTATGGGACTTTGTGTTTGTTTTTATCCATCTGCTTCCATTTTCTACTAATTAAAAACTAACAGAGATGTATATGCTCTCGAGAAATTTATTTTTTCTCTTTTTTTATTTCTGAAAGTTGGTGCATATACTAATTTAACAAAATAAGGACTTTCTTGCTTACCAATATACTAACAACCACAAGCTGCAAGTTTTACTGCTCAAACTGTATTATCAATATTGTACTGTCTAATGAAATATATAATTATGCACATTTAATGTATCGCTTTGTCCATGGCAACATGTGAAAATGGTTGCAGTCTGATTCAAACTTGTTCTCTTGGAAAAAAATCAGATGATAAAATTTACAAAAAAATTTAATTATGCCACGTAAATCAAGCTTGTTTTTATTCTGAGGGTCTACTGCATCATCCGTTCAAGTCAAACAGATTAAATCAACTCATGATGAAACAACCATTTCACTTTAAATGAAATAAAAAGGATGACACCTGTGTAGAATGACTTGTAGATTTCTTTCATTTGATTATTTTGTGAGTTCTGGGTCAGGACGAATGTTTGAGGATGTGTTTTGTTTGAGGGTGGTGTAAGCTTGGTGTGAGGTCATTTGGATGCAGTACCTCTGTTTGGACCATGTTGACCCTGCGTGAGCGGAGCTCTCTCACGCAATTATAGATGTCCACCACACCCTCACGCTCAGCCATGTCCAACATGATGTCAATGACGATGAAGCAGCCCGTACGGCCAGCGCCAGCACTGCGAGCCAGATTGATGTATCGTGTGTCAGACAACCAAAGGACAAAAGGAATCATACGGAATACAGAGAAACTTTGAAAACCAGAACACAATCATTGGTTTCTCTTCTCATCTACTGAGTTCAAACGGCATGTACATGATCCACACAGCTACAGAATGGCAGTATCATTATTTTCTGACCTGCAGTGGACCACCATCGGGCCGGCATTAGCTGGGCTCTTGGATTTGACTCTGCGGATGAAGCCCAGCAGGCCTGTAGCGTGGTACGGTACTCCATGGTCTGGCCAGCCAGTGAAATGGAACTGCCTGATCTCCCTGATCTCATGAGCTCCTCGCTGTAGTGAGCAAACGAGCAAACACACACATATACACACCAAGAGAGTTTATGAGTGAGGTCTGTTGGCACATTGCTTCATTCCAACTCCCACAAGTATTATCTCAAAGCATCGCCGGTGTTTGTGTGTATGTGTGTGTCTTAAGGTTTGCGCATTTGTGGGTGGATAAGAAAGAGTGAAATACAGCTAGAGGAAAGAAGGCTAGTGATTCACACTCTCACACACATGCACCCTGTCACACACCTACACAGGCCCTCTGGAATTTAGTTGCGCAAAAAGCAGGAGTTTAATGCCAAACTGGACAGATACAACTCAACAACAACAACAACAATAATAATAATAACAACCAAATGATTTGTTTCTCCTGTAAAACTTCAAGCATTTGTACAAAAAAATGTACAGTCTTTTAATATTATTAAAGTAAGAAAATAAAAATAAAAAGTTTATGACAAAGTTTAAACTTCTGGCCTGTACCTTTTCCACAGCGAAAGTTCGAATGACATATTCTGAGAGCAGCTGTGTCTCGATCAGTGTCACCTTCATGTCCCGGTAGATCTCTGTGTCATCTGGCCAGTATTTGCAACACTTCACCTGAGATACACACACACACATACACACACAGAGGCAAATGCACATGTCAGAAACTCTCCATTAACCAGCTTCCAGTCCCTGCCAAATTACTCAATGATCCGTTAATATCAGCTCAGAGAAACAATCAGGCGGTGTACAGAGCCTCAGAGCCCAGAAGTCATAGGCAACCTTGGGAAAGTCGGTATCATCCTAAAGATCTGTAAATATTTCAGACGTAGAATTTACTGAAACCTTGAAGAGGTAAATTAAGAAAAAACTTCTTTTTCGCAAGCTGATGCTCCCATCTTGAGTGCCCCAGATACATTGAAAGCTCTGG
The DNA here is from genome assembly GCA_030347435.1 of Clarias fuscus. Taxonomy (NCBI): domain Eukaryota; kingdom Metazoa; phylum Chordata; class Actinopteri; order Siluriformes; family Clariidae; genus Clarias; species Clarias fuscus. The sequence goes on along the minus strand of CM059207.1, from coordinate 28,160,110 downwards.
GCCTGATGATCCCCTGACTAATTACCCCCAGCGGCTTGCTCTTGAACTCTATCATTACCTGGTCCACACACGCAGGACCTGAACAAAACTGCTAGAATCAGGCCAGGCTTCATTACTATGTGAAAAACAAAGAGCACGTTCCATAAGCCAGGACATTGTCTGTATTATTTTCCTTGATGTTGCGATGATCAATGCCATTTTGCCCTGAATGCTTTCTTTTAGGAGCCTTGGGAACGATTCCCTTGCTTTCTTTCTGTTTGATCATTTACTGCCCTCTTTTCTCATTCACTCACATTATGCTACACTTCCCCTTTCTTCTTTATTTGCCTCTGACGCCATTATCATTTTCCCTGCCCCTCCATATTCTCAACTTTATGGCCTTATTAAGGCCTGGGCTAATTGGTGAAATAATTACTGGGTTTAATGGGTGTTTGGAAACAGCTGTAGTCATGCTAGCTCCGCCTGACAGATCTTGTCAGAAAACAACGGTAGTGAGATGCTATCTGCACATTTCTAACTGTCAAAAATGTGATTATGGATGAAGAATCTTCTAATCAAGATAGCACTATTTTGATTATAATGATTCATGCTCATATTAATCGTATAATCCCGCTTGTCCATGATGAATATCATCAACATCTGTAGAGCTTTACATAAGAAAAACCAAAGGGCTTTAAAACGGACTCGCTAACGCAGACATGATTGTTCCTCATGACGAAAGTGATTAGGTCTAACTGGTGAACTTTTTTCAGAACTCAGGATTTAACTAAAAATATACTCTGATTTCAACAGCATCATCATCATCCCTTGAGCACTTTAATAACTTATTAATGAATTTGAACTTGATGCTGTGCCGAACGGAAAGAGAGGCCTTTTGTTCTTATTAGATATTGAGATGGCTTTTAGAAATCCCATTAGTTCCAAGCCACAGATTTCCACTGAGAATGTTAGGGATTAGTCCTCCACTTGCCATGAGCATCCTAAAGTACAATGATATCACCATATTTCAGTCCCACCGTGGATTTCAGAGCCTTAACAGCCACCAGATATGCTAACGTAGTCAACTCAGGGATAGACACAAGGAAACCAATATCCTGGATTAAAGCATTAGGTACTGTATAAACCAAGGATGGCTAGAATCTGTACCTAATTGTGTAATGTAGGATAAACCTTCGCTAACAATCCAGACAATTACCTGAGTACTGTAAGTATGCTAGTGCTGACACTCCCATGGTTAATAATCCTCAGATTTAATCACTAATCTGCATGTAATACAGTTTAAGTCAATGTCTAGCGTGTGGTGTGGACACTAAAAACATGAACGGGCAGCACTTTTAAATACCTAATTCCGGTTGGTCAGCGGTTTTTGATTACATCGACACAAGTGTTTGCCAGTAAGATTAAAAACGCATTCAAAAAAGATGCTGCTGTGATATCAGGCATTATTATAATTTGATAAACAGTATGATGCACTGCTTATTACCTATAACAGCACACACTCTTGTTTTTTTCTATCCATTACCTAGTACAGTTAAACAATATTGACAAAACACATTTCCTTACAAATGCCCCTTAACACTAACAACCTAATAGTATCCAGGAGATTACCTGGATATCACCCTTAATGAGCTTCGGCTAGGTCTAGACTGTGTTATATGGACATGATATATGTTGGTTAGACTGTCTGTACACACTTGTGGGTTAAAAAAGAAGCTCATTAAAGAGGTTAACAATATTTATCGCATCTCTCTTTGGGTCATGTGAGGTGTTTGGTCTTTTGAAGGCGCAGGAGAAAACTGTCCATCTGAGAAGCAGCTTGGTGTGAATATGGAGGACACGGAGCGGGCTGAGCCCAAATCCCAGAGTTCATCAGCAGTGAGACGCAGCAGATGGTGGCAATGATGAAAAGGGAGGGACGTGATTCGTTGCTGCTGCTGCTGGTGAGACGGATGGCTACTCGGTTATGTTTGATAAAGAATGCAACAGTCTGCTGGGATATTAGGCGCAGTGTTTTAAACAACAAGAAGCAGGGGACCAGATGTGAAGGTACTGAAGAGTGGTTGAAATTTTGAGAAATGCACTCAGATTTTAACTGCGGCAGAGTGTGACCATCGTTAAGGCCCTTGGAATACAGTGGACGGAGGGGGGACTGTGTTGTGCTTCTTGCACTATGGCTGGTTAATAATACACAGAGATATTTACTATGAGGTTGTCATAAATAAGGAACACACACTGGGTGATGTAAACAGTATGAAGTTTAGAGTTGCTGTTCAATATCTAAAGCACAAATGCTTGTAGTAGGGTAAAACAATCTGTTTATGGATGAGTGTTCATTGATTAAGAATAATAGTGTTGGAAGTGTTTATCATTTTATAGCCTTAAAACAAAAGAAAACAGGTTTTTCTTTCACACTTAGTTAGCAGAGATACTGTAAAGCACGGCTGTTTACTGATTAACTCACCCTGCCAACTTCCACCAGGTTAGTAACCATGACGATGGTCGCCGTGTTCTCTTGCCACACCATCCTCCAGAAGTCGTAGACTGTTTCCTGCATGGGTCCTGATTCCAAAAGGGAAAGGAAGAAAAAGAAACGTGAACTAAACATATAGTACAGCAATGATGCTTAAAAAAAAAAAAAAAAACACCCTAAAATTTCTGCATTTACACCAGATGACCCAGAGCGAGTTCTTCAGAGCGAACGGACCTAGTCTGTATCGGTACACTCAGATACATGCAAATGAATGCTGACAGGCTTGTGTATCTACATTTCCATTAAGCTCCAAAACACCTTAATAGACCAACATCCAGCAATAAGGATGCAGTGCAAGGAATTAAAATCACACAGTTAATTAATTCTAATTAGCATTGTTTTTAATCAACAGGCGCATTACGAAATGACTTCTGACGAGCTAATTAGCTCATGCAAATCTGTGTGCGCTTTCTCCACTGCTGATGCTTTACCTCCGAGCCAAAGTAAATTACATCCACCAGGAAAAAAAATGAGGTTTGACATATTCAAATCCGCGAAAAAACATCTGCATTACCGAACCCTTGGCCTGCTCTGAAAGCATTCGAAATTACTACTTGTAGTAGAGAGATTTTCTCATTATTGGACTTGTCTGATGTTGTTTATTACATGTAGTTACAGCAAGAGGTCAGGTTTATTCACGGTTTCACTACTTAATTGCAGAATATATTATACATCATTACATACTGTGTTTAATCAGTTTTAAACCACACATTCAAGTGTTCTGCATGTGGTACTGTATACTTACAATGAGACACTCATATTGCAAACACATAGTCTGTATATGATCCTTGAAAGTCATGATCGCTGACACAGAGTCTAAAGGGTGCAGGAGGAGGATTCCAGCCAGGAACAGTAGGTACAAACTGACAAATGCTGCTATCATTTGCCGATACACTACAAAAGCCCCGTTCACCTGTAAGTGAATTCAGGCTTCCCCAATTAGACTGGGAAAGTTGCTCTAGCATGCAGGTAGGAAAGCACTACACCAGAAAGTGTGATGGCCTGTCAGACAGCTGCTCTGTCACCACAGGGAGAATGTCTCGCATGGAGCGTCCCAGCGAGTTCCTCTCAACACGACTTCGAGAGAAAGTGTGCAAAAATCTCCCGTTTTTAAATTTTTAAAATTTTTTTATAAAGGATGTTCACCCTGTGGGATTGAACTGTTAGAGGACATCATAAGAACACTTTCATTTTCAAGTCTGCATGGACATAATTAGTGGATGTAACCACATATACTGTATGTGCCTGGCTCAGATGATGCTCTTTTGATCTCTGAGTAGGTCGTGTGAGAGACAGTATCACCTTTTCCAATGAAGTCTATTCTACCTGTTGAAGGAGTGTTTTCAATCACATTTTCTGTCATCAGCAGCCCTGATTGTAGCCTTCACTACAATACAGTGTAAATTCTATAGTCACAATCTACACAGGGATTGCCGGGTTTTGATTTGATTTTGAATTTGATTCTTAGAAGCTTGTACTTTCAGTACATTCAGGTCATCAGCTGTCTTCATGTTGTTGCCACATGATGTTGCTGAGTCTAGAGCTGGCCAACTAAAGCAACCCCAGATCACAACAGCCCCGTTGTAAACCAGAGGCTTGTACAGTGATGGGTGTGTGACTATGTATGATGGGGCATCACTTACTGCGCTTCCTACTCTGACATGACCATCACTCTGGTGTAGCATCCATCTGGACTCATCAGACCACATAACCTTTTTCCTTTGTTTGTTTAAAGTCCAATCTTTATACTTCCTAGCAAATACTTTTCTAGGTTTTTCTTTTTATCTGATTAGTCTAAGAAGTAGTTTTCTTATGGCCACATAGCTGTTTATCCCCAATCCTCTGAGTGCTCATCACATTTACTTTCACTATTAAACATAGCTCTGATTTCTAGTATCAGTTTTTTTTTGGACCATGCAACTTCACCAAGTGTCTAAATTTTTTTTCCGACCGCTTTTGTTCCACAAAGTTGATGCTTCACCACGATCCTTATAGGTGTTGAAAATGTGTTGAGGGCTTCTTAATTCAGTTCCAGGAATTTCAAATCTTCTTTGTTGTTTTCTGTGCTTGATGCAGCCCAATAATTTGATACAGTGTCTTTTTTGACCAGGAATTGTAGATTTATTTGTTGATATGAATACGTTTTCAGAGAAGAAACATTTTGTTTAAACTTTTATGGAGTCTCCAGTGTCAGCACTTTGTAACAGTCAAATGTAAAGCTGCAAGGTTACGTTTTCAGGACCAAGTCCAAGTACTGTAGGTGGTTTTCAGTAACATGAAAAGCTTTTTTTTCTGCCATAACAGCTTTGAGAAAAAGTAAGACATATAAAGATGGAAAGATATATACAGTATATACATAAAGAAAGAAAGAAGAGAGAGAGAAAGCTGAAAGAGCCTTTATCGGTGAAATGCTGTTGTGTAAGAGGAATACACCACTTTGGGCTTATCGTTGTAGGAAAATGGTCTAAGTCTGGGTGGTGACGGCCCTATCACATCACACCATCACTGATTATTTACTATAACACGCCCTGTGGTGTTCCTTTTTTGTGCATTCTATATTTAATCATCTGCGCAGTAAAGCGCTCTGCTCATTATCACAGCTGTGATACAGTCTGATCATCTCTGATGTTCCAGAGTCATTGCAAGTTGAAAAACCTGGGAGAAATAATGGACACAATTAAGCTTCTTTTGAGTGAACGTATGTTTGGGAAAGAGGGAGGACGTGCTGTCAAGCTTCAAAAAGCCGAAAGAAAATGTGTCTTTGATCTCAACAACTTCTGAGCTTTTTAACTTTTTTTTCCCACCATGAAAAAAGCCTTTCTTTTGAAATCTGCTTACATTGAATACAAAGAGTGTCATCAGTGGCTGGACCTGTACCTAATTCCCAGCACATTTTTGGTAAATTGTGTTTTTCATGGTTTTTGCATATCCAAACAATTCTGTAAGGTTGTAAAACATCCAGATGTACACACAATTTATATTACAATTACTTCTCAATTAACTGTTACGAGCTCTTATGATAAATGCTGTTTGTCATAAACAAATGCTGCAACAGATGCAAAGACATACTTTGGTGGCTGGGGATCAGCTTGGAAATGAAGTCGGGGGAAAGAGTAGTAGGGTGAGGAAAAGCAGACAGAGAACTTAAGAGGCCATTTAGACATAGAGTCGTCTCTGTGGACAGGCCAGGCAACGCGCCAATAAACAGGTAATTATGCAACTCCCAGTGCCACTATACCAGCTTGTGAGTCTATTAGGAGAAGTGATTGCGTTCGGTGCTGTTTCCCATCACTGTAGCGCCACTACGAGCAGGCAGCACGCAGGAAAAAACACAGCCTCCAAGAAGCTCGCAACAATTAACTATCAATCAAGCACTGCCTCCAGGGGCTGCTGGGAGAGCGGGCACTGACCGCCAGATTAACTGAGCAACAGAGTGCGCAAGTACGTACCGACTAATCCATTTATTTATTACTCACATCCTTTAACAGCCATCCCACTCCACCGCCTCTGCCAACACTAAGGCTGATTAATTGTTCCAAGACGCTGCTTCAGCACGAGATGGCTCAATGAGTCTGAGTGCGTGTGTGTGTGTATAAATATATAGCAAAGTCTGAAATGCGACTATTTATGAGCTACACTTCACATCTGAGTGTGGTTTAGACAGCATAAGATAAGATACGATAAGATAAGATTCAACTTCCAGTCATCTAACACACTGGAAACAATCCCTGCTATCCGTTATCACCCAAATGAGGATGAGTTTCCTGTTTAGCTTGGTTCCTCCCAAAGTTTCTTCCTATTGACATCTCAGGGAGTTTTTCCTTGCCACCGTCGCCCTCGGCTTGCTCATTAGGGACAATCTGATCATTTTCATATACATTTTCTCACATTCCCAACACATTTCCATAATTTTCTTACAATGACCATTCTTAAAAGCGCTATACAAATACAATTAAATTAGATATAGAATTAAGTAAGACAAGAATCAGTATTCTTACCTTGTGTGGCTATGTAATGATTTGGTCGATGGTATCCCTGTATTACAAAAGAAAAAAACAAAGAAATTTATAAAACAAAAACAATTATTTTATACTAATAACTCTAATTCTAACATATTTAGTTATTAGTAATCTAATAACTTAGATTACTATCAAGAAAAATCACACTGAGACTGAGTTAGGACTTGTTCTTTACTAATTCTAGCATATTTTACAATTAATCTGCTCCTTCAATATAACCAGTTACTGTTTGTAGGTAAAGACATTCTGAAATGTCACACATACACACACACACACACACGCACACACACACACGCACGCACGCACGCACGCACACACGCACGCACGCACACACGCACGCACGCACACACACTACTGTTCCACGCCACTGTTTACTACTTCTATAATGGTTTTGATATAGATTGTGGAAATATATTATGGGATAGGCTCAATCTCTGCGGGATTAAGCTAATCCTCTCATTTCATTTGTCGAGCGTGATGTGTTCCAGCAAGGGCTCAGTGTGCAGAAACTGAATGTTTAGGGCGAAAGGCTGAGTTCCAACTTGTTCACATCTTTCACTGTTGTCGTCATCTTATTCTTAAACTCTTATCAGTGTCGTATTCAATGCAGTTTGTCTGTAATTAAAGTTTGGAGCTGGAATAAAGTGCCTGCCAGAGTACAGGAGACACCCCTTTGTTCATTATCAGTGTTGCCTGTTTTTTAATGACTTCTTCAGCTTTGTGCATGCTGCCATGAACCATGTTTATAGCAAACTATGGTGATTGAATACTGAATGTGCTCAGCTATGGGGCCATATCAAGCAGATTAAAATGGATGAGTGCGTATTTAATAAATATGGAATGGCTTAAAAAAACCTTGCAGGTTTTTTTATTTATTTATTACAATTTACTATAAACACTAGCAATAAGTAGCCATCCATCCATTATCTACACAGCTTATCCTGTGTGGGGTCAAGGGCGGTCTGGAGCCTGTCCCATGGAGCTCAGGACACAATGCAGTATACACCATGGATATGCACCCCATTTCACAGTACAAACACAAGTACCCACACCCACCCACCCACAGATACCCAATCATCCACTTCGGGCAATTTGGAAAAATGAATTAGCCTAAACTGCATGTCTTTGCACCGTGGTAGGAAGCCATTGTCCCTGGAGGAAACCCACCATGCATGGGGGGAACATGCAAAATCCTTACACACAGAATGGAGGTGAGAATTAAATCACCAGGCCCAGAGGTGTGAGTGCTACTAAGCCACCATGTCACCCAGTCAAATACCCAAATCTTTGAAATGACTTTATCCACTTTGAATTTTATTGTTCACTCAGCTTTCCTTTAATCAAATCATGTCCTATTCTGGTGGGGTTTTTTATAAGTCATGTGCACTTGTTTGATGAAGCAGTTACTGCAAGGCTGTAAGTTACTTAACCTAGATTTAAAATAAAAGAATTTCAGTCAGACATTTTTTGTTCACTTACACTTACAGTGCTGTGCAAAAGTCTTAGACACCCTGTGTTTTTAGTGAAATTTTGCTATAGATGTTTAATATTCTATGACTTTATTGATGAGTCAGTAAAAAAACATTTAACATTTTTAACATCAGTATTCCACCACAAAAGTAAAAGTTACAGAAAAATATTTGTCTGCTGCAAAAAAAAGCAGCACATTATATAAGCAAATGGAAAATTATAAAACTGCACAAACTGTATCTGACACTAAAGGGTCCTTAAAAGCATTGTCACACCAAATACTAGAGATGGCAGGTATGATTAAGTTATGAACCGCAATTCTTTTGTGTGGCGATTCACATATTGATATTCACGACTCCAAAATCGATATATATATATTTATTTAACATTTACAACTGATCGTCCAGTGACCAAAATGGACTTTTTGTATACCAGAGTAGTCTAGAGGCAAATGTGAAGCCATCTGTCCGACAGTTACAGCTTGGCTAAAATTGTGTCATGCAACGGGACAATGATCCAGAGGACATGGCTGAAAAATATCAAAGTATCAAGGTTTAGGAATATCCTAGTCAAAGTTCAGACCTCAAACCCAATGGAAATGCTATGGTGGGACCTTCAGAGAGCTGTACATAAGCAAATGCCCAAAATCTTTAATAAACTTAATCAATGTTGTAAAGAAAAATGGACAAAAAAATCCTCCTCAATGAGGTGAGAGAATGATAATGTCATAAAGTTATAAAGGTTGTATTTGCCTAATACTCAGAGGCGCTACGATCAGATGATTTTGAATAAAATTAAAAGAGGGCTACTACTGTAACTTCTGAACATGACTGTATGGTCTAATTTTAAATGATTTAACATGAACCAATTTAACGACTTTAAACAATGTATGAATAGATTTCGTTTAAAAACTTTTGACTGGTGTTTAAATGTCTTGTAATACATGTACTGTAATGTATTTTGATATTATGATATCTGACTAACAAGGAAGAACAGAAGGTCTAGATAGCCACTATTATCAGTAAAAACAGATCTTTAGAACAGGAGCATGTATATCAGAAACTTGAATCATTTCATGATATGAATGTCAAGTTCTTCTTATGATACGATATTTAATGGTACTATTCCTAAGTTGTTGGTACACATAAAACTCCTCCTAAATATCAACTGAACCCTTGACCCTGAATAGGCAGGCGTGGGCCTGAGGCAGAAGTCGTGGCGCAGTGATTAAGGCGCTGGATTAGAGATCATAAGGTTAGGGCTTCAATCACAAGCTGCCTGTTTTGGTGCTTAAGTGCTCAGTTTTCTAACACGTTTTAATGTAATAACCGCTTTCAAATGGATGTCAATGGCTATAATTTCGCAAAGTCTCCTCTATACAGTATTGATAAGCTCTAAAAGAATCAATTAAAAGTACTACATGCTGTTTAACTAGACTGCTCACTCTAGAGTGCTACAGTATGCCTTAAATCTGAAATTCGAGGAACAAGCCTCGTCCTTATTGACTCAGGTGACAGGTGATGCAGATGTCTATCAGTATACGGGTTCGATATCGTCAATACTGCTTTGTTTCATGCACTAAACAAAACTGCACATTGTTAACGTGGTTAAAGTGGCACAATAAATGCTGCGGAGCATGAATAAATCACTTTTAAGAGCCGGAATAGAGCACACACGCAAGATTAAACCTCCTTCACATATCGCTCCTTTGAGCATGCACAATATAATAATGGTGTCTGACAACGAGACATGCTTTCACTAATCGTCCTTTGAGATGCTAAGTGTCTTGACCGTATCGCGGCATGCGCTAAAAGCTGGCCAGGTAAATAATTCAGCGTGTGAAGAGCTTGTTCCATCTGCTTCAAGCATCCCCGGATCTGTTTGAAGGCAAGCGTAAAGTGTCCTAATGACAAGTGAATAGGCATGCCAAAGAGGGGAAATAGAGATGGAAAAGAGAGTGGGAGGAGAGGAGGCGATCAGTATGTGTAGGGCCTGGTAGGGCACGTTGATCCGGAGTGGGAGGCTGACAGGAGGTGAAAATAACATTTACTTTGTCCACAGCTCTAGCTGGAAGTGTAAACATCAGAAAGAAATTTTTCAGCGCATCCTATCCGACAGGGAGATAACTCGACACACCAACAGACAGGCACGGGCAGGTGGCAATGATGATTCTTTTTATCCTTTGACTCCCATGACAACAAAAGCCAGTGATCGACAACAGTTCAGTAAACATTCAAAGTCAATCCAGATCGGTGGGCTTCACCAATGAGACCGGACACTGAGAGCAGCCCGGAGCAACGGTGAGGACTACAGCGTGCCTCCATTATTCAAAACAACTTCCTTTGAAGTGTAATCACTTTGCTCTGTCAGTGAAATTATTTTCAAACAAAGCCCGATGGAAAGAGCAAGGACAATGGACCACTCTACTCCACATGCAACCATCTTCATTAGGCAGTGTTTGTTTGATGCGAGCAAAAACATGACAGAGGTTCTTTATACTGTAGCAGAGAGAAAAAAAGATAGACAGGGCTGCTCGGTCATGTTTAGCCATCGTTTTGTTTTTAAGAGCTTAGGCTATCGGAAATAGAAGACAGTCCGATTTGATGCTCCGTTACTTATGCTGGCTCATGTCAGTTGTCTTAAAGACAACACATTGACAGAAGGTACTACTGGTAGTAAGGAAATGGTTTTTGGGATTTTGGGGCGGAATGCATTGGTCAAGTACAATAACCCTGAGCGTCTGTAGAAGGTAATAGAACGTATTGTTAGCAAAGATAGAACAAATATTCTATGTTGTCCACACTGGAGGACACACAGGGTAATATGGTAGCACCCCGCCATAGCATGCAGAAATCAGTTTTGCAACACGATCATTAAAATGACGATTCATGTATCACCACCTTGATTTCAAAGTCGATTTTTAAATGAGTGACCGTAATGACCTGTTTCTCGGTTTGATCAGCCATGACCAATCACCTTGTATATAACCAAAAGTGGTGGAACAGAACTATCCCGTTATCAAAACCCACTCATTACACATGCTCACATCTGTCTCCACACACAGCGAAGGCTACTTGCACGTTAAACATGCACGTTAGAAACTGCGTGCGACTGTGTGCTCACTTGCGCACTCAAAATGCATGCAAGAGGCATTCGAGTAAGCGTTTGTAAAGAAAACATCATCATTTCTTTACAATCCTATAAGCGACACCTGCTAAACTAATTCCACACTGGCATCCTGTGTGGTAGAAGTGCATTATTTGCCAAGTTTGTTTAGAGATAATAATTATGGCAGGATGACCCTTGGTTTTTTAAAAGAGCAAACTAATAATAAGGACGGAACTACGTCTCATTATTCATGTACAATTTAGTTGTGAAGCTGTTGAATAAAGCTAAAGTATAAAACTTTCTTTATACTTTCTGACCACTTTTTTTTTTTTTTAAGTTTAAGGTCTTAAATTACATATCGAATTGGTATATTTACAGTATGAAATACTTCACAATATTATTCACAAATCAGCTCGTGATATGGTATCAGGTGGTGATTGGTAATTCCCATCCCTAATGCTCACACTTTAGCACGTTTAGCATGACTCAAGCTGGGTGAAATGTTATGAAGGTAAAGTTTATAGACAATATTAATAGCTGCTTTTTTATTCATATGAAATCAAACAAGAAAAAATAACCCACATTGCCCACATTTATCAGAATTTATCAGAATTTCTTTTGAGCTCTGGTTGCATCTTGGACTAATCTCCGCTTCAGTAATGCATGCAATAAAAGCTTATGTTAACCCCCTTCATATCCATCGGCTCCACCACACTTCTACTTGCTTTGTGTCGAATAGACTACACTGCTATTCTCTTAATTGCCCTAGCTAAGAGCTCAAGTATTAATAGGCTTTGTGTCAGGGCTAGAAATTCTATGCTAAATCTGTCAACACTGTGTGGATCAATAATGTTTTCATTTGAGTAATGGGAGGGGTACGAAAGGGGTGAGGATGTAATCCTTAACCACATCCATTAGACTGTAGGAAATCACATCTACACACAAACACAATGACCATACATATTGACCTCAGTGTGTAAGCCTTGGCAAGTGTTCATACGTACATCAATGTAATTTGCATTAATATAATCTGAGCTCTGCTCCCCTTCTATAGCCTGCAGTCGAACACGGGAGTGGTCATCTAGTGGAGAAAAAGAAGAGAACAAGAACAATGTGGAAAATTACTACTTATTAATATAGGAGGTTAGTGTGTGTATTTATATCTAAAGCATATAATGTTACATTAACCCTAATATGAATTTCATAAAGTTTAATGTTTTTTTTTTCATTAAATCATATGAAATCTTTCAATATAGTACTTGCAGTGATATTTCCACTTCACTGTGAAATGATCATCTGTCACTCTGCCAGATTCCTATTTGTGCAGGAGATACTAAGTTGTTGTGAAGGATTTCCACTATGCAATTCTGCCAGTCCTTTGGGAATGTTCTCTCTATCAGGTCTAACATGGCCTAGGGCTCATGCTCGCCTGGGATTGGCTGGTGCCTCATTAGCCAGGAACAGGAAGTGTGTGGAGCCAAAATGTGCGAGCTGTTTCCTCTCAGAGGGAGAAACGGTTTATAATGAGTGCAGTAGATGTGGGAAAGGTGACTGATGAAGAACTCCAGTAAAGAAAAAAAAATATCTATCTATCTATCTATCTATCTATCTATCTATCTATCTATCTATCTATCTATCTATCTATCTATCTATCTACAAACGGTTGCACAAAGATCTCATCTCAAACATCATCCTGACAATTTCTTCCACTTTATATGGATATGGATGTGTATGAACAGGCATATGTATACATCAATTTAAAAGACTTGAATCTCCAAAATAAAGCAAAAGGAAGGGAATGCAATCCAAAGTGTAATTACACATAACAGGAAGCTCAGTATACTACGCTCTGCATCACACTGAAGCATTGTTAGTCAGACCAAATTAAGATTATCATCGTTACATACAAGCAATGATGTTTCCGTAACGGTTCTTCATCCTGTTCTCATCTTTCTTGGCAGAGTCCCAGGGAGCAGCCTGCCCTTCGAAGAAACTCTGTTGAGAGAAATCAAAACAGTCAGAGACAAATGCTAAGAAGCAAGAGCACAGAAGGCACAAAAAAGGTCAAAGGTTACTAGCTTAAATGATGGCTGAGTTGGACTTCAAACGGAATCAGTGGAAAAGAAGACATTTGCGCTAACTAGATTCACATCATTATTTGACATCAAGGGACAGGAGCAAGGAACCCCAGGAACAGTGTCAGAACTAAGGGCTGTTAGAGGTGCTTCGGCTCAGAGTTTGCAGCTGAGACAAAAACGACCTCGCTGCCCGTGTCTCCGAAACTGCTAAAGGGCTGGAATGGTAGAAATTAAAGACTAAAAAAAAAAAAAAAAAGCAGTCAGTGATGGAACTAAAGCTGACGCTCTTCTGAACAGTAACTGCTGATGAAATATTAATGCAGTGTGGGGAATCTGCCCATTCAAAACTACTCAGTCACACAATTAAAGCTAATTATGAAGACAAACTTCAAAAGCAGATCTAGTTTGTTAACGGGTGGGTGTCGGAGTGCTCATGCTCGCAGACTCGTCTGCTCGTAGTCGCTTCTTAATGCTGCCAGCTGCCTGCTTCCCTCTGGATAAAGTGCAGCTCTGAGGTATAAATAGAGCATAATGATGCATTATTATCCACAAACGGACGCACAGACAATTGATATGATTGCTGGTGATTGCAAGTGACTACTGCTCTTTCTGTTAGGGAAGCCGAACATCCTTTGGCTATGAATGCGATGATGACACTGGATTTGTCTGAAGAACAAAGTGCCTTGATCAGGCTCGGTGTGGTTAATGACACCGGCAGAGTGACGACTCCCGCTTTCTACTGAAGTTCCCCGCAGAGAAAGCAGAAGGCAGGAGGGAGCACCTGGGGATGTGAGGCGTGCTGCAGCCCTGTCTCCTGCTGAATGGGTGCAGTCAAAATGTATTTATTTATTTTTTAGATGTGAACATAGTTTAAACGACTTGGGCTTGACTAGAGCTAAAGTAAACCATTTGCTGGGAAAATCTGTATACAGATTCTAAACGGCAAAGGCACTGTACTGTTGCTAGGATCTACTGTTACATTCTAAGCTTTTCTTGGGATTTCAAATGCACAGATCATTTAATAATGAGAGGAATTCTTCACTAGGACAGTTTCCGAGTTCAGAAATTAGCTCTTAATATGCAAACAGGCTCAGGCACACCTTCCTATTGGATTAAAAGAACAGTGTTTATTACATGACCTTTCTGCTGACCAGGCAGGGCTTTGAGATAGGTCAGTGACGGTCTGACCATTTCAGCGAGGGACACTTTGAAGGCCAGGCATATTTAATGCAGACTGCTTCCCTTTCCAACGCATCCACTGAAGGTGGGTTAATACATATTGACAACAATGTGAAGACTTGGCTTCTGTCTCCTGTTTTTTTTTTGTCTCTCTTCCTCGCTCTGTTTCTACCCAGGCTCAGTTTAAATTTTCAAAAGCCATGCTGGTTTGTTATTCATCGCAGCTTTGCGTCTTTGGAGACAGCTGTCCTTTCATGTCGGGTGAGTGACAGCGAGCCATGGCGTCTCTGAGCCTGTAGAGGGAGGGAGAATGACGAACACCTTTAGATGCTTGGTGTGTTTGGCAGGCGGTAATGAGATGCAGAGTCCAACAGTGGGACCGCAGTAGGGGAGAATAATGAGAGCACAGACGAACTAGTTCAGACACGTGTCGAACTTTCGACTGTGCCATGTCAGCTGGAAAAAAAAAAAAAACAGCTGAGATATTCATATATTCAAAACTGTATAAGCAGACGCCTTAAAGACTGTTTATAAAGTACAAATTCTGTCAAACAAATAGTGAAATACTATTTTTTTTATGTTAGCACGATGCTTTGTACACCACGCATAACAAATCCTACATTTGAATAGAAAACATTCAGAGCAAAATGGAGGGATAAACTTAGTATTGCTTGACTGAAATTGTTAGAAAATAATGAATTCCAGACTTTGCTATGTGAAAAAAAAGAAAGAAAGAAAGGAAAAAAAAAACGATTGTAAGTATAAATCTATGGAGCAGAATCATTAAGACCCTGTGCAGCCTTGCAGCAGATGGAGACAGAATAAAAAGTAAAATGGCTGAGAGGAAGCTCCAGGCTGCAGCTGTCCCTCCAGGCCTCTGAATACTATTGGTTTAGGCCTTATACTATCAGTGAATAAGCTAACACGTAATTGGTGGGCTAAAAATAATGAGCCAAACATGTGTACGGTTGTGTGCATGCTCAAGAAGTCAAACTCAGGTGATTCTTCACACTGGATTACTTCAGGAAAGAATCAGATGGCTGCATCAAGGGACCACATCAAACTCCAAGCACAAACAATAATTACAGATTCATCACTGCTATGCCTCAGAGCAACTTTTCAATAGATAATAATGCTCAGTTTCTTGCTCACATATGACAAGCACCCTTGTTGCGTCTCGCAACTTTGTGTGTTTTGTCTCACTGCCTAGGAGGATTAAGGAGGGGGTGGTTATTAAAAATCAGTCACCTGTTTCAGACAAAGCATTGTAATCTGCACCTGTACCTTCGGCAAAACACAAAGTCTTTGGAGATTTCAGAAGGTATCAAATCAATGCAAACAACGAAATAAAATGACAATAAAAATGCATCACAAGAGCTGATGAAAGAAAACATCCCTGCTAGGTGAAAGTGAATTCATAAGTAGGACATGTTCCTGGATCAACTCCTCTTTGTTGTTATTGTGGGTGTGTCTCTGTTTGTGTGTGTGTGTGTGTGTGTGTGTGTGTGTGCACCTGACCTGAACCCCATTAAGAATCTATGGGGTATGTCAAAAGCAAGATCAACACTCGACCCAACAATACAGATGGCCTGAAGGCGCCTATCAAAGGTACCTGGTCTTAAACAATCCCTCAGCAGCGCCACAGGCTGAACACCTCGATGTCATAGTAATTCGTGCAAGGGTTGAGTGCATAAATGAACATTTTTTTAATTTTTAGAACTAATTGATGTTAAGAAATATTTTAATATTTTAAGATACTGGATCTTTTTCATGAGCTATAGGCTGTGGGCATCGGTGGCTCAGTGGTCGGTTCCTTGCCTGCCATGTGGGCGGCCTGGGTTTGATTCCCAGCTGCTGGATTTAGTGCCAGTCCCAAGTGTGGATAAAATGTGGTGCATGAACTAGAAGTCATAACTTTTCTTGGTAGCAAGCTTACCAAGCACAGAAAAACATGCAGATTCCACACACACAGTCCCGAAGTAACAATCAAACCCTCAACCCTGAAGGTGCAAGGCCACGTCACATAACCTTCCCAACATCGGATCATTCACACTCTATGATTTACCACAGGAATGATTTATGCTAATCATTTGGATTGGTCGCTTCACTATGTCATAAGTAATTCTGTTGCTACAGTATGTATGCTTGTCACCTTCTTCAACTACTTGAACTATGAATTTTATTGTTAATATAATATAATAAAAGTAATGAACATTATATTGTTGATTACAGGACAATCCTGTATTACAAGGGATGGCTAGCAATGCTAAAATCACTTTTTTTTTTTTTTTTTTTAAATCACTGTTGCACATGTACAAGGATAATGAATAGTCACTTGCTGGTTTGGCAATAATGTGAATGTTGAATTTATATTTATAGCTAACTGGCCTGCAGAGCTACTGTAAGTAGTAAGCTGAGATTGTGTTAGCTAGCTACACACTACCAAAGGTGCCAAGATTTTCCAGGTTTGCCAAGTTCTTGTGTGAATGTTCTGATGTAAAATATTTACTACAAATACACCTGGTTTGCTTAATAATAATAATAATAATAATGATAAAATCTGGTAAGAATTTCCTAAAATGAAATGCGAACCAAACATTTGACAATGCATTTGTTATGGAGAATGAGCTGAACACAAACACTGATCCTGTAACATGTCCTACCAAAATCATGTTTGATCATCAGTTCACATCCAGATTTTTTTCTCAATGATAGTCGCCCAAGTAAACAAAGTGTACTGTAGCTTAGGTTTCATTTTATTAGCTAAGCACAAAGTTGATCATATGACCTCACTGCGACAATTGATCTGATGTTTACTAGGATTCATTCAAACCTGACTTCTGGTTTAAATTAATGTAATAAATAAATGAAATTGGGCCTGGGTGTGAAGGATTGTGTAAAAGTGTGTGTGTGTGTGCATAGTCAAAATGTCTCGTTCAGAATGTATTTCATACACAATCCATTATGACACTGACCAGGATGAAGTAATTACTCAATTACACTTTGGATGCTGTATTTACCTAAACAATATAATTCTTTATATATTACTACACAATATAATTCTTTATATATTACTAGACAGAATGTTGGCGATTCAGTTAGCTACTTTAAAGTTAAGTAGCAAACTGGATTAAGTTGTGTTGCAAACTATTATACCGTTTGAATTAAAATTAATATCAATGCTAAACATACGGAATGTGAACCTGAAAAAATGCCAGTGGTGATATCGTATAATCAGGTTTGTGGCTGGATGATCAACTTTAATGCCTGCAAAAGAGGACATTCACAACCTCCTGCATGCTGGTATGGCATGGCTTGCATGTACAATTGTTAGCATGTATGTTGCAGTGAATCTTCATAGCAAAGCATGACATGGTGTCCAAAAACAAACTGGCATGGTAAGCATTGGCATAAATGACACAAAGGTCCATAAGCAAGGCTGTTTGTCGAAATTATAACAATACAGCTGTACCTTTCTTAAACTATAATTGAAAAAAAAAAGTTTGAACAATTTGGTTGCTATACTGCATGTAATGTGTGTAAATAGTGAATTGGCACACATCCTCTACAGCCACAATATAGGACCTAAATGACAAGCTACTGTACAGTTTTAAGCTGGCAGGTTCTGGCAAGTCATAGTGCAACTAGCAAGCAGCTGTAACAACTTATAATCACATCCAAAAATGTCTGCTTACCTCATTTAGCTTCCCAATGTTAATGTATGGAAAAACAAGAAGCATGGATCAGGGAAAAGATAAGTTAAGAGTTTAGTGCTCAGTTTTAGACCTAATCAGCTCTAACTTTTATTAATCTAAGACAGGTGACTAAAGACAGCAATTGAAAGCACACTACAATGACTTTTGTACTTCTCCAGCTTAATGGGCATTCAAAATGGAGGATAAAAAAAAAAAACATTTATACCAAGAAGGAGGAAAGTGGGAGGTGGATGCATCAATTATTTTACAGACTTTATTTTTTTACCAGCATAGCATAGCTCCTGAGCTACCTCTGCACTAAAAAAAAAAAAATCTTTATCCATAATGAATTGAGCCCTCAGGGTAGCCTGGAATGAGGGCTGAACTGGGTATTTAAGTTGAAAAATGCATTTCATTCTGGTCTTATTTAACAATGAAGTGGCAGGTGGTGCAGAAGAGCATGAAATGTGGGTTGGTGAGAACTACAACAAAGGTGAATCTTTTCTCGTTTGATATAGAAAGAGGAAGATGAAACGGACAGAAAGTGCATGCAGACATACAAACAGTTGAGACGGTGGATGATGAGAGTGTGTGTTGAATGAGCCGTTTGTTTAACGAGGAGAGTCTGTGGGCTCAAGCTCGTGCGCTTGGCACCGCTGATATCACTCAGCTGTCTTAGCCGTTAACAAACAGTCTCAGACGCTGAAGCCCCCAAATGTGTCTGCCAGCAAGCGTGAACAGGGGACTTTCAGATCACGAGCTAATTTTTCCACCAAGATAATTTAGGGGTTGCTGGGTAGTTAAACAGATTCCTGTCTTTGGGCCTTAAAGAGCTATTCAGGGTGGCATGAAGTCAACAAACTGCAGGAGCATGAAAACAGAGCTGGGGGAGTGAAGCGATGACACAAGCACTAAGTGCAAAGACATACATTTCTCCTTTTTTGCATATTAAGAGCTCATGAAAAGTCCATTAGATAGATAGAGAGATAGAAAACACAATTATGCACTCCATGCACAACACCCAAACAGGAGATACAGCGTACGAAGGAAAAGGGACCAAAAAAAAAAGGGAGGGTGTAGAAATAGATTAAACTAGACTGAATGAAGAAAGGAAGACTGAAAGATAAAGACAGAATCTCACCTCATACTCCTCCTTGAAGCCGTAGCCTTCAGCACATTTCATCTGGGTGATGTGCTGAAGCAGGTCTGCCACACGGATGGCCGGGTGGAGCTGCCCTGTCTGGTAGGGCACATCCACTGCCTCTCTTTTCTTAAAGGAATGAGTGTGGGACTGGACCAGGCTGCTGGTCTCGCTGGTCATCGTATGGTTCTCATCTGCAGGTAGGTCAGAGATTGTGGGGGGAGAGAGAGGGGGCGCGGGGGGACTGGTCAGGCCTGAAGTAACATGCACATTTCTTCATAAAATTCTAACAACCCATTAAAGAAATGGATGAATACAGGATTTTACGATCCAGTTACAACATGAGATAAACATGAGGAAATGAGCATTAGTATCACAGTAAGTACAGTACTGTGCAAAATCTTAGGTGCATGTCAAGAAATTAAAGAAACAAAAACAAAGAAAGATGCTCTAAAAATAAGAAAGTGGATCATTTCTACATGTATAAACTGACTTAAGAGAAAACTAAACTGTGTAGATATTTGGTGTGTGCAAACTTTGCAACATCTCTCTAATGTACACTATTTCTGTTAAAAGGAAACCAGCTGGTAGGATTGTCCACCATCTTGGAAATCCTAATACAACATATTGTTATGACTTTTTATGAATTACCCTCTACTTAGAATTAAAAACGGCAATTGCAGCTTTTTTTTTTTGCAAAATGTCCCTTTGCAGCACCTGGCGGTCATTTCACGAATGACTTCGACTGAATTATTTTGGCCGCTAACGTGTTGCCGCGGTGGTGAGCATTCTGGTTGACTACTTACTGTACATTCTCCTGCAGACTTTGATTGTTACATTTACACCTGCCTTTATTTATTTATTTATTTATTTATTTATGTTTTAAAGTGAAAAGTGGTCTATTACTAAGACTTTTACACAGTACTGTATGTGTAGGACTAATAATACAACATAGGAATAGAGCAGACTTAGAAGTAAAATGTTGGCTAGATTACCTGTCTGGTTGTTTTAAATAGTTTGTCACAGTGTTAGAATAAAATCCTGTTCTAATATGCTACCTGACAGCTCAGTTCTCTAGGCAAACCTGCTATGCAGAGTTAGATCAGTGGCAAAATGGCTGCACAGATGGTGAAAATGACGAATGTCTGTGGTAATAAAAGAGGGTGACCTTAGCAGTTACAATGACAATGTCAATGTCAGATGAGACACCTTCACAACAGAGTGACTGGGGTGTGGGAGTGAAACCAAAGAGTAGAATAATAGGGTGCAGGTGGGAGGGGGGGATGTCACATCGTCCACGTATGCATGAAGAGGACGCCCACGGGTGACGGCCATGCTAACTAATGGCTGCACAGGTGGACAGGGGAGGGCGAGATGCTACGCAAGGCCATGCGAGGCAACACAGTTTGGGGGAGAAGGTCCCTTCGGCATGACCCACATACATCTCCACCCCCAAAAAACACAGGGCAGACTGGCAACTTACCATTAATTGGCACTTTTTAAGAGGATACATAAGAGGTTAAATGTGAAGAAAAAAAGGAGAAGAGAAAGGAAACAGGGTATAAGCAACAAGATAGTTGAAACAAGAGCACCTAGACAATATTTTGACTCTTGTCCATAAAAAGGAGCCTGTTCTATAATGCTAGCTGGGTTGAGCTACTATTAAAATACAGTTACAACAATTAAGTGTTGCCTTACGATAAAACAAAAACTTCTTGGCCAGATTAATGATTGAAAAGTATAGAGCTACACTGTTTATTCAAGTCCTCTTCTAGCATAGTGGATTTGTGCCAAATGTCTGATTTGATGACACATTATGAACGATAAAGTTAAGCTGAACATAAATTTACATCTTTTTTTTTTTTTTTTTAAATCTCGTAATATATATTTTATATGTTATATTTTGTATGAAAGCTATTGAGATGCATAATATCGGAGTAAGATCTTCACGCTGTCCTATCTGGGCTCTGTCGTTAAGAGATGTCTAGATGGCCGTGGGCTGTTGTTTTCTTTATGCGTTTGTTCATTCGTTTACTGCACCACACTGTCACCCCCCCTCATCCAGTCCACATTATCTGTCCATGCACATGAGAGGTCATAGACATACGTGACGTCACACGCACGACACGGAATGCGGATGGGATGGGGTGAAGCCAACCTGAGCTCGGGGACAAAAAAGACCCTCGCCTCACAGAAAAGAGGAAAGCAGGCAGGTATGGATGTGAGGAAGCCATCATCAGTAACAAAAATAAATCTCTCTATTCCTTTCCCCTCTCTCTCTATCTCTCTCGCTCGCTTACTGTCCATTAGCCTGATGTGTCTCTTAAAAGCTATCATGTAACACATGTAACAGCTCACATGACATAAACCTAGGTACTGGAGAAACAGGAAGTGGAATATTGTCTCACCTAAGATAGCAGTTGGCACAAAGGGGTCTGCTCAAAACCAGTGTCGATTTTTGAAGGTTATAAAGAAGAGAAAAAGTGAGGAGGTGAATACAGAACAGACATCAGAAGTAGAGCACATGACAGTTAGAAGTGCAAGTAAACACAAGACAGTTTGGGCCAAGCAGGAAGAACTATGTATAGTATACAGTATATTATTAAATCTTAAAACAGGTGTCAAACTCAATTTCTGCCGAAACCATAAAACGAAGGGACACAATCTAAGGCAATAATGGTTACTGTTTAACTTCATTGTGTATCTAATCTTGAGCCTGCCTTAAATCAAAATGGTTGTGCACATAAGTACAGCACATGACCATTGATCTTGGTCTGTCTACATTTTTCTGCTCTGCACACCGACTGTGAAGTTTGTCACTCAGAATGCGAGTACAATTAACAAAAAAGGTTAATTGTAAAAAAAAAATTCCACAACCCACTTTCTGCGCAAAAATGCATTCCAAAGTTCAGCTGAGACTCATATGAAGTTTCTGCAGTCCCACTGAGCTAAATCGAGTTGGTATTTTTCCAAGTTTTTGTGTTATTAGGTCAAATTAAATATATATATTTTTTTCACCGCAGCTGTACAATTAACCGGAAATAATCATATGGCTAACTGTTAATAGCTGTATGCTAACCAGAAATAATGGCATGCTTAGTGGAGTTATCTGTACAGCTTGTTCCAGGGAAAGAAAAAACTAAATGTGTACTAAATATATAGCATAACTTATAATATAGATAGAAACTTGATTTCCCTCAGTGGGAATGCATTTTTGCACAGAAAGAGGGTTGTGGAATTTGGTCGTTGAACATGTGTTCCAAGTGACAAACGTCACAGTCAGTGCGCAGAGCAGGAAAACATATAACAACCAAGAACTGTGCCAATGTACTTTAATATGCACATCGATTTTGATTTAAGAAAGACTTGATAAAAACTGAACTTTCCCTTAAACTAAGAATATACATATGCTTATGCTCTTCCCTTAAGTCATTGATTTTTTTTTTTTAACGTCAGATTTGAGATTTTTGGAGTTAGACTCTGTTTCAGTCAATAAAGATGCATTAAATTCCACGCTTTCATTTTCTATATTTTATATGTCATCACCAAATAGATAGTAAACACAGATATGCAGCTTATACAGTCCTTATGCCATAGTTTAAAGTTAGTAATATACTCTAGTAATTATATCTGGTCCAGGGTCAACAGTCACCATCATGTCTGTGTTTGAATCCTCTCTATAATAATTAAGCTTGCTGTCATGCTCTTGAGTTTGATGGACACTTGCTATACTACACTCCAGTAAAAAACTCTGCGTAGTAATGTATTATGGGTCTTTCTGTATATTCATTTTGAGTTCACATAGACTGAATAAAATGAGTTTGACACCCATGTTTTAAAAAGAAAGACAGTATTGTGCAGTTTTGTGCAGTATTTACATATTAATACACTGCCTGGTCAAAAAAGGTGCCATCTCAGATGGATCAGACATTTGAAATGATTGGAACTCATTTGTCACAGTAACCTTACAGAATAGTAAAATGATTTTTTGGTATATCCCGGTTAGGAAGCTGGAATCAGAGCGCACGGTCAGCCTGGGTACAGCGCCCCTAAAGCACCACTGGATTGAAGGCCTTGCTCAAGGGCTCAACAGCTGCAACTTTGCGCTGCTGGGGCTTGAACCCACGACCTTCTGATCAGTAATCCAGGGACTTAACTGTTTAAGCCTCCACTGCTCACATTATCAAATCCTGGATGGATAGTGCTAAACTGTCAACTTTGTGGTAGAAATGTGGTTGGAAAAAAACACAAAAACAACACCTGGTGTAATTGCATGGTAAAAAATTAACAGTAAAAACCTTAGATATGTTTAATAGTGAAAGTAGGAGTATTTTATACACACACAATGTGATGAGAACTCACAGCATTGGAAATAAACCAATTCCTGAGTGATGGGTGCGTCAGGGTAAAAGGGGAAGCACATGAAGCAATGCACCCATCATGCATAGTGCCCACTGTACAAGCCACTGTCAACTACAACCGTTGCTTCAGTTGGTCAGGTCTAGGCTCATCAACGCTACATGACGATAAAATGAAGTCAGCTGATGACCTGAATGTACTGAATGACCAGGTTATCAAGTGAGTTTTTCTTTCCTGATGGCACAGGCATATTCCAGGATTCAAAATGTGAAAGAGTGGTTCTGGGAGCATAAGGAATCATTTTCACATCATTTGAACTGCCCTCCACATTGTGTGCTGTATTCAAATGTAAAGGTGACTGAATCAAATATAAGTGTGTGTGACTTTTTTTTTTTTTGCCAGGCAGTGTGTCTTAGCGAGTCAAGATATCTTGAGCACAAATCTAATGTTTCTCAAAATGAGATATAAGATAAACAAATGTCGAATTGTTGAGACTATTTCTACTGTAGATACTTATTAAAATTGAAATTTAAGCTGTAATTAATTTCAAAATAAGAAAAAGAATAAATGTCAAGGTAAAAAGTTAATTTGACAATATGCAAGACATTTCTTTTAGCATGTGTCATATTTTCAGTAAAACAAATTAATCCAATATACTGTAATTACGGTGCGTAATGCTTTTTGTAGATGTTAATGATAGGACATGGTTCTTCCTCATGGCTTGGCTGCAAAGCAAAACATTAACTATAAGCTTTCTACTGTTACTCTGTTAAATCTAAGCACAGACAGATATTGCATTACATTCCTGATGCAGGCCAGTTATGAAATTGAGAGTGAGAGTATGGTGAAGGTCAGAGTTGAGGTTACCTGGGTAATAGGTGTTGGGCACTGAAGTGCTGAGTGTGTTAGTCTTCATGGTAAATGATGACGGTGAGGAAACAGCTTTTAGAAGAAAAAAAGAAAAAGAGAGGAGAAGTAAATTCACTTGATATTGAATAAAAAAAGCACACATTCCTGAACTTCTCTGTCAAATATCCCATGACCTCTTTAAGTAAATTACATTTCATATACCAAACATGGCTGTGTGCCTTCGTCTAGCTCTGTGTGTTATTTTAAGACTTAAGACACTGATAATTCCCCTGACTGTCAGTCTAAGGATTTTTTTAATTTCCCCTGAAATACCACCATGACGTGAATGAGGAATAGCTCAAATATTTTTCAGACATCGACAAAACTAAAATAACCCAGTCATGTAAAGCCATGTGTGGTTCAGAATGAAAATGTAGCACTAAGCCTGTAGGTGGTGAAGAGCTGAATGAGTGGCTGACAGTGAGATGGAGCAGGTAGGTTCTGGCTCTCTGACAGCTGCCAGAAGGCACTGTCTGATGTGACCTGCCTGTCAATCATTGCTACGGTGGCTGACAGCAGGATAAGGTCACGCATGAACTACCCTGGCGTCCGCTGCACTTCTGTCCCGGTCACTAAGAGCGCATGTTTATTTATTTATCCTTGTTTGCTGGCCACTTCACTGGGTCACACATCAGCCATGTTGAGTGGAAAAGAAGGTGCGGCCCTACTGAAATATTAACTGCTTTTAAGTGATCAAGGATGGGATTGCTGTCTCTGCTCCATTTTTTTTATTCCTTGTTAGCTGCATGAGACTACTTACATACATTCATGCTTTGCCACTAAACTTTCTTTCAGCCGCATCCTTCAAGGGGTCGCCACAGTGGATCGTCCAACATGCACGCAACTTAGCACAGGTTTTACACCTTCCTGACACAACCATCCCAATTTTCTAACCTGGCTTGGGACCGGCACTGCATGAGGGACTCAAACGCACATCCTCAGATCCTTAAATCAACAAACCTAGGACCTTAGCCATCTGAGCCACCACTTCCCCCATCTACCGTAATCACCACTAACTTATTATAATGTCAATTATATTTAGTGAAGCTAGTTGTATTGAAGCACAAATAAATAAGAGCTCATGAGATGTGCAACAGAACGGCTCCTGCATGATGGACAGGTGAGTGAAACAGCCTATTCGTCCTCATTTGCCAGATATCTGGAGTCCAAATCATGTTTTACCTTCTGCTTACAAAAGCGAAACAGCACAAAAGGTAGCAGTTCCCTTTAAAAACATATCTTATTGAGAGGAAAGGGGTTAGAAGAATTCTGTTCTATGGGCTCAGCAGCTGGAGAACAGAGACACCAACAGACCTAAGATCAACATGGAACAGCTGTGAGAGGAAGAAATCTCCCGTAAATCTGCATCTGCCAATTGCTCCTGAGCGATTATTATCAACAATCCTTGAAGACACAGAATTTCATCTTCAAAGAACTCACTTCTTCCATTGAGGTTGTGGGTGTCCATGAAGGAGATGGCCTCGTCGCAGTTGGTGCCCTGCTCTGTGTAGCTTTTATCCATGGAGTTCACCATCACTGTCATCTCCTGCCTCGTGCTGCTGCTCAGGGTCTCCTTACGCTTCTTTGCAAGTTTCCTTTATACAAAGACAAAGAAATCAAATAACAGTGTTGTCTGTGATTAAATATTAAAAATGGATGAATGAATTAAAAAAGAAAATACACAAATGCATGTTTAAACATAGTTACTGGTTTCACTCAACCTTCAAGAAAAAAATTAATCAAATGTTTTTATTTAAACCAAGTCAGCATTGTCATGTCATGTTTTGTTTGCCGGCTGGAAAAATGTGAATAAATCCACATAGAATTCTGTTCTCCTTTCATATTATGGACTTGTGATTTCTGACTTCATGCATGAACACAAATATGCTCACATTAAACGTCAAACAAGACCAGTGCTGTTCCGGTGCCTAGACTGGGACAGTCATGGCCTTAAATACCTGCACAATGACTGCTACCATCTTGCTAATGTGCCCTCCTGAGACATGTTGTCACTACGAAGGAGAAAACACTCTATCTCCTTGACAAGAGAGAGAGAATATGCTGATGAAGAAAGGAAACAGTCTCTGCGAAAGAGCATTTCGCCTCAGGCTCTGTGACGCTGCCAGGCTTGACTTAAGAGTTTTGAAGGGCACGGATGTGTACATAGCTAACTCGAACAACTCTGCCCATCCGTTGTCTCCGCTTTTTCAATTTTAATTGAAGGAGATAGTAAAGCGTGATGTGGCGGCTTCCGTTATGATGACACACGGTTGCTGTGGGAATTGATGCAATGCTGGTCTTTATCTCTAGTAACCTTGCCAAGGTGTTGGTTTAGATACAGCTCCATTCTTCCTTAAAGCTGGAGACACATTTTATGAACTGCCGGCGTTTTTTAAACCTTTCAGAAAACATTCTGCTTCTACTGGACTGCTGGGCCCTGAGCATGAGGAAAACAAGACTGTTGCTTTACGCCAAAAATACTGTCTGGTTGAGGTAAAACCAAATCAACAGTGGTGAAGCCAGGTTGTTACCGAGATGATTTTAGTTATGAACCACAGAACTTTATCGAGTTCAATGAGCCAGCCTGATAAAGCAATTACCAGCCTTAAGATTCAACCGCTCAAGCATAAAAAAAAAAAACAATGATACCAGACTTTTGCTCCTACTTTTGTAAAGTTTTCACCCCATGAAAACGGTAGCTGTCACTACCTGGCTGTTCTGGGAACCTGGCTGGGGACATGGTCTTATCACTAATGGAGGTCCCTTCCCTAGAATCTGATGGATCCTGCTCAGCATTAAGTGGTCTTAAAAAAAAAAGGCCATCAGCCGACAGCCGAACACAGCCCTGTAGTCTGCACATTAAACATAAATAAATGAAAGTAAAGCCATTTTTCCTCTTTCCTCTTCACCTTCAAGCGTTTAGCTGCTGAAGGTCAGAGAGATTGGGGCTTTTTACAAATGGAAAAAAGAGAAAACCTCTCCAATAACGCGAGGGGATTTCTGGGTAAAAATGCATCTCAGGGCTGCCTGCTCTGAATGTTAACTTTTCTGTAGCCTTTTCCAGCAAAGCAAAGTTCTATGTTATAAAACGCCGCTCAGTTCCACCGTACAGTATGGCTCAGCTGTTATTTTGAAACACAATTCACTCATCTTCAAATAAGCCCTTTAACCTGGACAGGTTCATGAGTCTTAAACACTGTTATTGTGTATGTGTGTTAATAAAAGTCCTAAGGAAACGGATAAATCATTGTCTGATGCTGATGTTATCACGGTGTGACCATGACGCTTGACCTACACCTTTCTACTTATGTATTACACGACATTTCATATTGTCTGTTCCTATTACATCATATGAATCCAGCTGATGTGCTAAAGCGCTGTGGGCTTACTCAGCACAAGCCCCCCCCCCCACCCCCCCCCCCTTTGGGCCTTCGATAAATACTTACAATAAATACTTCAAGTCTCATTATGAACATCTATTATAAATGATTATTTAATGGTTTAATGGAAATATTTTCTGACTTGAAATTTACTGTCTTCTAAAGAAAAGCTCCTGCAGTATACATATGCTTGCCACAGCGTACACAGTAATTGATTTGATATCGACTAAATAAAGCCATGCATAAACTTCCAGCAGAAATTTACTGCGACAATCAAGCTGACAAAAACCATTAAGCCATTAAATCTAAAGCAAAGTGTTTGTATGGAGAAAACAACTCAGACCGGATGCATATAGATTAAGCTTTGGTGTTTAAATGGCTGTTTCTCAACTGCATGCTAATTTACATCACAAATTAATCAAATCAGTTATACTGCAGGGGGATTTCCAACACAGTAATAGTCCAGTTACAAGTATAGAGCTCTTCCTATAACTGCGGGTGCCTAAAACTCTCCCGCAGCACTTTACAATTACCAGTTTAACGTTTTACAGACCCTCGTCCTCATCAAAATATGCATCTCCTCTCAGATGCTTGCATTGGCAAAGATTCGTCACCACGCAGTCATTCTCCCGCTGCACGTAAAAACAAATTAAAGTGTCTGCAGAAAGTGCCGGAAAATTACAGTGAGCACGATAATCACAAAGATGGCAGAGCTGAGCTCATTTCAAAGCATTCATGTACAGGGAAATAATCAGAGCTGTTAAATTGGGACAAATTCCAGCTTGCACAACACTAATGACTCAAGAGACAGGCGAGAGCTAAGGCGCTACAGAGCAAACACAAAGAGCAGCAAACAACACAGAGTCCTGCCGTTTAAAATTAAGGAAATGGGAACAATATGAGCTTATTGCACATTCCTATCATAAACGATGATTCCTCCTCCCTTTCATCTCTTTGAAGAGGGGGGAAAATCTCTAAAAGACAGCAGGAGTTTAAATGCGAGACCTTGTGATTTCACCGAAAGCCTATGGTAAATTTGATGGGTGTAATTGTATCTCATGCCGTTACTGCAACAACTGGAAGGAGAAAAGCGGCAGGTGACCTTTAAACACAGCAGAGCGTAGTCGCCGCTAATAGACGGCCGTGAGCTAATGAAGATCTCCCGCAGTCACCAGCTCTACATAGGTCTCCGGCGTCGAGTTTGCTTCCAGATGGCCGCCAGCACCCTTCACTCTCCCCACATTTTCTACAAGTGGGAGACTCAACAGGAAGCTAATAGTTTAACTGTTTCCCTAAATTTGTTTGTTGCCGGAGTGACACTTAACGTACATTGTCATCTAATGTGTAATCTGTAATTTGGTGCCTGGGAATTAGTTCTATTAACACTATAAATACAAAAGGCACCCGACGGGCAGACTCGTGAGTTCACAGAATTTACTGATTTCTCATTTAGACTCAGATTTACACAGCATGTTTAATGGTTCAATAGAATGTTAGTACCTCCTTAAAAATAAAATAATACATAAATATATACACGAGAAAAAAGATATTACCATAATTTATTTTTATACCACAATTATTCTCAAATAAAAATGTCATCACATTGTAAAATAAAGATAATACAACTCCAAGTCATGCATAACGATCTCTCTATATCGCCCTCATCGCCGCTAAGTGTTCCAGGTGGTAGAAAGTAAAATAAAAATTAAATGAACAAGTCATTTTTGTTGTCAGTGCTCCCAGAATGCACTAGCATTATGCACAAAAAAAAAACCCCCGCTCAGAATCACATGACTTAGATTTATTCATTTAGTTAAGGCTTTTCTTTTTTTAAATCCAAAGCAACTTACAATTGAGCTAGAAATAAACAATGAGGGTTAAGAGCCATGGTCAGTAACAAAGCCGTGCAGCTTGGTGGTGATAGGGTTTGAACTCGTAACTCATGTCTGATCAGTAGTTCATAGCTTTAACAACTGAGTCAACACGACATAAAAAAGAAAAGAAAAGAAAAGCACCAAAACAGCAAAATAACATTTGCCAATTCACTGAGGTTGATTTCTATTAAATCTGTTGTAGTAACTGCACCAAGACAAAACAAGACAGAAAAGCCATTTTTGTTGCCCTTTAAGTATGTAGAAATGACACAGGCAAGAGGAACACATAGCAGATCAAAAGTGCAGAATTAGCCCCCAGGGTTTATAACGCCACGAAAAGTGACACTAGCATGTGTGTGAACGGATAAGCTCATTATCAGCGACATCACAGCTGGCAGATAAGTCCTGATCGACAAAATGCAGTCCCTCAAGCTCATTTGTCCGGGGTTTTATTTTCTACCTTTGCAAATGATAATGTTTTCAACAATAGCAGATGCTGCCTACCATCTGGAAGAACCCTAGCTTCTCATGAATGGAACTTAAAGTCATATGTAAATGCTGTTAGTTATAACTTTGCTGGAAATGTTTTTTTTTTTTTGTCGTTGTCTATTAGAAAAGTAGAGTCATTTTTTAAAATATGCCAACTTTATAGGCACCACATCCATGGAACATTGTATCCGTTTCTGCCTGAGATGTTTAAATCGTTTCTATTTCATGCAGTCACCTGGGAAGGAGGAGCAATTGAAGCACTATCTGAAAAAACGGCAGGGAATTTTCACAAAAGCGAGAGCAGCCTATTTCCTTGCAAATGTCAGAATGTACTTTGTCGCAGGGTGCAATGAGGACAGCAAGCAGAGAGAGAATGGAAAACAAATGTGAAAGTGCTCGACGGAGATCGTCCGATAAGTGATGATGAAATTTTAGGGACGGGAACAATGCCTGGAAACCAGACGCCATAATGCGTAAAGATAAATTATAACCCATACTGTATAGGGCTCTAAACAGTACCTATGAAAGCATATAATAATAGCTTAGATCTAG
This sequence comes from Clarias fuscus, assembly GCA_030347435.1. Classification (NCBI taxonomy): domain Eukaryota; kingdom Metazoa; phylum Chordata; class Actinopteri; order Siluriformes; family Clariidae; genus Clarias; species Clarias fuscus. The sequence continues at coordinate 28,129,327 of CM059207.1, read as the reverse complement.
AAGGTATTCAAAATCTGACTGGAAACTTTGACATACAGTAACGTACGATAAAAAAGCACTTTCTTAGCAACTTGCTGGTGGGGAAAGAAAGTGACATGAGACAGATGACGTGGTAGTGCTCAGAGGCTAAGCGGGCACCATCAATCCTGAGAAGGAAGCCAGTGCTGGAGAGGCTGCTGACGGGCTTTAAGAGTATGACACCAGCTGAGAGAGAAACACATCACTTCAGATGAGTGATGCCTTTTTGTAGCCGCTCTGGCACCTTGGAAATCCTGCCACAGTTCCACCAGTCTGGGTTCAGATTCTCTAGAAGCGCAACACTAATAATGCAGCAGCTACACTGAGGAGTCCAAATGGTGGAATCTCCTCCGTTGAATAGTCCATGATACGATGGAAAGTGTGCCTTAGATTTAGGTTTCAGTAAAAATTCTGGGACCTTTCGGTTTATTTCGTGGCTTCCAGCTATGCTGAAACGGTGGGCATAGGAAGGACAAGCTGAAATACACAACCACCACCCAGGAACATCCTGCTGTGCTTTTACCCGACACATGGAAAACACATCTACTGCCCATGCATACCTTATGCTTGTCACCGTCCCTACAGACTTCCTCTCTAAACCTTTCCATTTCTCGTTTCCTTTTTTTTTTTTTTTGGTTTCACTCCTTTCCATCTGCCCTTCAATTTGAAGGTAAAACTTAAAACCGAGCACACGGAAAGGGTTTCAGATGGAAGAGATGAAAAACAGTGAAAGATCCTTTTAAAAAGATGTACGTTTCTTTTTTTCCTGACAGGAAAACATAAATAAAAGCCCCTGCCATGCTGTACGTGGTTAGAAGCTGTGATGGCCCGGGCCTCTGGAGAGCAGAGCTGCAGATGTACCCTTGAGCAAGGCACTCTGTCCAGACCACCATCGCATTGAAACCCATTTTGTTCACCATTTACAGCTATAAATCTGGACGTCTGATAGGGTTGCGCTGATGCCGACCTTGGGGGTAGAAGCTGAGGCATTAGACACAGGAACACTGTGACATCTTCATCAATAATTAGAAAATACGCTTGGACAGAAGCATTGCAGATTTTATACAAAAATGGCATTTTTTGGAAGTGTTCTTAGGAGCTGAAAAGACAGAATAATCACAGCGATGTGGATAATGCATTCTGTTTAACACCCACTGAGGAGCAAATCACTATTTGGGTCTACGAGTATATTCACATGCCTGTGGAAAAGCAGATTAATTCTAATAGATTTGAGCCTAATTTCACAACAAATACCCATTTATTGTGCAGAAACACACAGCTATATGTGCGCCTGTTAATATCGTTCATGTTTGGCTCAAATCCACATGCAAAGCGGAAATAACAAACAAACCAAAAAATTTTTTTTATTTTTTAAAAGACGGATTATCAGGACGAATGATCCATTAATATGCGCCGATGATGAAAGGGTTTTCAAATGAGCAGCGTGCGCACTGGAGCTTGGGATGAGCTGTCACGATGGCATCAAGCGTACTTCTACAAACACACGCTGGGGTCACCTTTAGGTTTTCTCTGAGACATTTACAAAGGATGACACTTTTGCCAGAAATCCTCTTAATAACGGGTTGTGTTTTTTTTAAAGGACGATTGCATGAAATTTGCTTTGTAGGAATTGATCCAAGCTTATTACCTACAAGTAGTGACCAAAGTGAAACTAATAGAAAAGATATGTAGGTGCTGAAGTGAAAAATTGACATTCTGGGTTTACACTTAGGTGTAAGTTTGCTGCTGCAGAGAGAAATCTGTAATCCTAAAAGAGTGAATTATAATTTGAGATAAGTGGCTATAGGATGTGTACGGTGACATAATGACTGGCAGCAGATTTAGTGCCAGTGCGACCGAACAACACGGTTCTGCCAGTGACCAAAAAGCTTCATTAATATCTCAGGCTGCGTAGCACGGAGGCTTAGAGGTTACCACTATCACCTCCAGCATCGCCTCTGGTCTGTGTACAGAATTAGCATGTTCTCTGTGTGCTTGGAGAGTCGGTTTTCATTCAGTTTTTCCCACAGGCTCAAGTTATGCGGTTGACTGGCGTTTCTAAACTATCCATAGTGCATGTGTGAGAATGCACCCGGCCATGTGCTCCAAGTTCCCTGGGATAGGCTACAGGCCCTGGCAACCCTACACAGGAAATATGTAATTGATGATGGAGGGATGTCTGACTGTCATGACTCTGCTTGTCTCAAAGCAACCCATAAGGAGGATGGTACAGAATTCTACAAAGCTCACAGAACAGTTACAAACACACCGCTGTCCGTTTAGAAAGGTGGGATGTAAAAGAGAAGCATATTGTTGAGTTGTGGCTGCCTGCGTATGTCTCTACGAATGTCTAATTTTACTCAGTCATGATCGACTCCAAAAGTCTCTTTTTTGTGTTGCCTTTTTCAAGTAGTCTTCATGAACATATATGAGTTTTGACTTGAAGAATATCATTCTCTTAAGTCTCTTAAGACTATTTTTTGGTATCAGCTCATACGGTGTTACATGCAGCAATCTGAAAAGACTGCTGAAATAACATGGTGAAAAAGAAAATGGCTCAAATCTGACCTGCTGATGGGTTTAAGGACTTTAAGAGGATCGATAATGTCTAATGAGGCTGCCACTATTGGACCCATAGCAAGGTCTTTAACCCTACAGTATGTGCATATAAAATACCCAGCCAAGAGAGATTGAAGGCATCCGCCGTGCCAGTCCCGAGCCTGGAGAAATGGATAGGTTGTGTCAGGAAAGGTATCCAACGTAAAACCTGTGCCAATAACGTACAGCTTTTTTTTTTTCTAAATGATAATCTATTAGATTTAAAATAGCTTTACTTTATGTGATTTCTTTAAATTATAAATGGTACATATAATATACTGTATACAGTATCATAGCTTTAAAAAATGTGATATGCTATTGTTTCAGTGTATATTTATATTGTGTCCGTTGTTTAATATGTGATATCAAGGCTTAACCACATTAAACAACACAGCTAAAACAACTTGGTGGCCTTGAAAAAGTATAATATGTGACAAATAATCCAGAAATTAAAAAGAGAAATATTCTGCAATCAGGAATTCTTATTAGGTAAGGCAGAAAAAAAAACTGTTTTACTTTTACAAAGACATCTGCACAAAAATGTAAATTCAATTCGATTTCTGGGATGATTCCTGGCCAATCATAAGAAGAAAAAAACATTTTTTTTGACCTTAATAAAGATTGAGTGAATCAGATTTATAGCAATTATAAATTGCTTGTTTAGATGAGCAAGTAAACTCAAACTGCATTATGATTCAGATGTGTGTCTCATGCGTGAAAGATCATACAGGAAGAGGAACCTTAAGACACTGCATGCTGACAGCTTAATTACACTGTGTGCAGGTGATGCACATCATATTCTTTCAAAACATCTGCTGCTCATCGCAAGACACTTGTAAGACCTTACATCAACAATCTGTCACAGCACAGACTTATCAGCACCATTGGGGTTTAGAGAGATGTGTGAAAAACAGCTGGCACATACAGTGCCTGTACCAGGCTCATTTAATACCTGGATATTTCTGATTCAGAAAACACCCACTTAAAAATCAGAACACAAAATGAGTAAAATATCCAGCATTTCCCAACTGTACAAACAAACCATTTATATATGATTATTATTTAAAAAAAAGACCTCCAAGATACCAAAATCTGTTCGTAAGCCAAAAGATAAAACAGACTCTAATTCCTGCTTATAAAGAACGTAGAGTTATGATTTCGAACCTGTTTCTGAACTGTTCTATGCTGATAAGGGACCGCTGGCAGCTGCTTGTTCTACAGTAGATCTGGAAACATCCTTACCCGGCTCCATTAACACTGACCTCCACACACAGAGCTGATCACACAGCATCACCAAATCTCTGTACACACTTCGGGTCATCTTCTATACCGCCTTCTTCATGTCTCTCTGATCAGGCCTGAGTCACAATGCATTATCTTCATCCATTTAAAAGTCACTCTCAATCCAATTAATTTGGTTGGGTTAAAATTTCCTAAGCACATTTAAACTAGAATTAGAAACATGTTCACAGTATGCTCTCTCATGTCATTGGCAGCGCTCTGAAGCTCATCTCAAAGCGCTCAGTGCATGTAGGGCTGGATTCATGTACGGCCTTGTAGCATTTAGAAGTACAGAGAACAGAGCGTGGTTAGTCTTGAGCATAATGGAACTTAATAAGTGCAAGCTCCATGCTCTCAGATGTAGAAGTGCTTCACACAGCTATTACTGTATGTCTGATTTATAGCACAAAAGAGAAAAGTCCCATTTGTTTATTAATGCATGTAGGAATGATCGTCAAACTAAGTATTTACACCAGTAAATTTAGGAAAGATGTTTATTTAGCATTTTAAAAGGGAATCTCCTGATACTGGGACGTCTTCAGGACGGGCAGCTTACCACATTACGATTTCACAGTAATGTGATAAGCTGAATTATTTTTCTTAGTAAAAAAGAAGAGCCTGGTGAAAAAAAACAACAACTGTTTATAAATGCTATAATTTAGATGATACAAGGATCTGTCCTCGTGTATGTTTCCCCATTATATCAATGAAGCTATAAAAAAAAAACTGTATTAATTAATGCATTAATATTAATTAATATTAATGCATTGTTAATAAATTAATTGACATGGTAAAACATTTTGACATAGTGTTGTTAAATTAGCTGCTTTACATTGGGCCGCATTATACTGTAGCACCTGGTCATTATTTAGACCTTAAATCATAACAATAATAAATAAGGACTCATCATGAAAAATATAATTACGCTCCTCATAAGAAATTAACGACCTTGCAACCAAATCAGTCAACGCAGCAATGTTTGAAAAGAGCAAAGCAACCTATTATCAAAGCAACAATTTGTCACCTCCCTTTCCCTTTTACTCCACTTTTATCCTCAGTAAATCACACAATACCATCACAAAGTATTATCAATAGAGTAAGGTTTATGGAAAGCACCAAGTTCACAGGTTTTACTGAAAGGACATCACGGTACTTGACAAAGGCCTCGTAGTGGCTTGTAATTTAGCTTTTAGTACGCTTTCACTAGTCTTCTCAAAAAGCCAGATGTAGGGCAAGTTTAAGGACTGGCTGTCAGCATGTTGAAGGTCTTGTTACAGTATGTGCTGATTTGTGAAGAGCACTGTTATTTGTTTAGGTAACCAACCTAGAACATGCGTCTCTTTTTGCTCTTCGTAATGCTCTTGCTGAATGCTGGCTGTACTTCTGTATAATGGCCTTTTCATCCCAGGTATATAAAAAAAAAGTGTCTAATAACAATAACAATGGTCACTAATATATTAGTTGAGGTTTTATAATAGTAATATAATATAATTTTAATTTTATGATAGTTTCTAATAGTTTTATAATAGTTAACTGAAAATCACTGAAACGTCGCATACCTTTGAGAATAACTTTAAGATTTGGCAATCTCTCTATTCCCTCCAGAGGGCTGTATGACAGTGTGGCTGCTCTGCGTAAATCCCCAGGTGTACTCCCATCCACCAATTAACACTAATGAATTAACTTCAAGTCATGGTGGAGTGTCTGCTGCTCAGCCAAGCCCACGGAATAAATTACTGTATGCTGAAAACTCATTTACAAAGTGTTACTAAGCTGACTTATCATATCCCCTTCCTGTTAGAAAGGGTCAGTGGGATGAACTGCTAAACTTGATTGAGGGTTTCTTGGCAACGAACAAGGCACCTGGACAAAAGGTGACTCTTGATGGCTCCTGGATCTATCAGGCTTGTGGTAAGAGGGTGCAAATTGCCTCATCTTCCCTCTACACATCCTCTACCTGCTGCTCCTCTTCAGCACATAGACACTGTCAAACGAGACAAATGCACATCCCCTTGTTGCAATTAATTTGATTCTTGTTCTGCGTGAGCTCTTGGTACAGGATTTAATTAAGGCTCGCGCATGCCGGGGCTCACTCTGTCACAGGACTGAGTTAAATGGGCCTGTCTCGAAGCCTTTCCTGTTAAGCACTAGCGAGTGATGGAGAGAGAGAGGGAGATCCTGCTAGAGGCGCCCCTCACAGGTTTTATGAATGCCACATCTGTGGCAGCATCTATCTAAGGGAGCGAAGGAGAAAGCGGCACCGTCACACTGTTTCTCAAAAATGACAAAACATACGTTACACAGAGTTGTAATTGTCTTTTAAAAGTCTGCAACGGTCAAGAAAAAAACTCAATTTGAATAAAAAAAAAATTATATAGGATTCATTTTGATTTATTGAATTAAAAATAATTTTAAAAGATTTTTCTTAAGAGATACATTTTTTGCATCTATTGTTTGTAAATGAAAGTTGAATTTGATTCCAAATTTACAATTTTTTTATGTAATGTATTATTTATGTTGTAGGCAAATTGACAGAAGCAAAACAAACCTTACTGTATGTAAAGCCATCAATATAACATAGACGGCTATAAGATTTTGGACAGATTTGATTAAAATGATGGGAAATGAATGGAATGAAAGGGAAAAAAATCTATCTAAGATGCATTTCTATTTTAATTAACTTCCTGTTTTGCCATGAAAAAAAAATGTTTGGATAAAAATACTCTACTAACATTTAGTAACATTAAAGCATGTCCACGGTTCTAAATATAGTGATGACTTAAAAAAAAAAAGAAAAAAAAAGAAAGAAAAAAAAAAAAAGAAACCTGTTCCTTCCATCATAGAATTAGTTACAGCCCCTGTAGACGTTCTGAAGAGTCTTATTTAAACACTAGCTCGGGGAACAGTGACAGCTAGCAATCTGGCACACGCTGTAGCCAAGTCAAATTCCTTCTAAAAGACCATTTAGCACCAAAGAGAAACTCTGAACTGTTGGATGGATTAAAGCATGGCTAAGAAAGAAAGCTTGGTGCTGTGATACAATCTAATTATGACTCAAAAATAAACTCAAGCAAATACAAAAAAAAAAAAAAAAAGCACAAGTCTGTAACTGCTCTCCTCTCCTCCCCCGGAAGCTTGCCTCACTCTAGGCCTAGACAGGGACGTCTGGCTCTTTCAGTCTTAATGACCGCAGTCTAATAACAGAGAAAACGCATTTTTTTTCCTTTTTTAAAGCATAAAGCAAAAGAAGGATTTGCATGCTGTCAGCAAGGCCATGCATCAAACCAAAGCAAAACATGGCGGGAAGGAAAACCAACTGAAGCTGTGAGATGAGCTTTGGTTAAATGGGTGACTTAAAGAATTAAGAGTAAGAAATAATGGCAGGGTGAGACAGGATGCAGAACAGGGTTAGATCTACAGGAAGACACAAGCGTGGCTGCTCTTGTGTCTGTGTGATGTTTGTGGGATGGCAGAGGCTTCAGGTTAGTCATCATTTCACTGCATTACGGTCTGAGCAGCACGCAGCTTTCCCTTTGTCTTCAGTTTATAGCAAGGGGAAAACCAGTAGCTCATTATTCATGAAGGAAAAAACTGTGAGGGATAAGTCAATAACAACATCACCCTTCAAACTGGAGCAGTGCAGAATCATCTCATGATAAGGAATGCCATATTGCAAGAGGTTTTCATTTACCATTTGGAAATACAGCACAGTTAGTGCTTGTGTATGATTTTTATGCGAATATTATATCAAAGTATAACACTTAGATGGCACGAAAGATGGAAATATCAGACCCTGAGTGATAGACACCTTCAGACAAAATCTGTTATTTCAGTGCCAAACAGCAAGAACACTAGAACACTGTGCTTCAGTTTGAAAGGAGGAAGGAAGCCACTGAGTTTCATGCATGGAATATCAAACGGTGTGGTGGAGAGAAAGCATGGCAACTAAGCGTTTCACAAAGTGGTTACTTACAGGTAATAAGTGTAGGAGTGATAGGTTCTTCTGCCGAGTGGGGTGGTGGAAGGATTAAAGCAGTGGTGGAGAGGGGAGAATGTAAATGGAAGGAAAGAAAAAGTAAAAAAGATTAATGTCTGAAAAATAGAAAATGAACAAAACCTGATATGGTGACACAAGTGAGGAGCTACTCGAGTGCCTGTAAGGGCAAGGTCTTGTGATTCCTGCCTCTGACTGACTACAGGTGGGAGGGGGAGAGGAGAGAGAGGGGGGCGGACGGGAAAGGGCTCTCACTGCCAAATAAACTTCTTCATTCCTTAAGTATGCACCGCAAGAGAGCGTTAGGCGAAAGGAACTCTGGGAAGCTGTTACTCAAGCAAAATTGCTGCTGTCACATTAGATAGCAGAGATGGAAAGATCAAGAAAGACAGAGCTACAGGTAAAGCTGTTAGGATAGAGTTTGATTTCCCAAAAGAGTCCAAGCATAAACATTATCCGTAACACTATATAGCCTTAGAGACCCTGCCTAGCGGTTTAAATCGTTTTAACAATATGATGCTTTTGGGAAAACGGGCGCAATTTTTTATTAGTTATAGCTAGATGGAGAGACAAACAGGAAGAAAGTTTTCTACTGCTACATATTCTACTGTATGCACTGCTGGCTTTAACACTGTGACAGTGACTAACACATATTCCAGGGCTAATCAAATAACTGTCCACCGTACAGTTTCTTACGTGTCTGTCTCAATCATGGTCTTAGTTCTAACCCCGTTCAGTCACGTTTCTTTATAACCTGACATGCCAAGCTCATTATGCTAAAAAACTAAACTAAAAACACAAATAATCGATTTGGTGTAATAGCCTGTCCTGCTTTGTCAGCAAAACTAAGATACGCCTCTTTACATATCTGCCCATTCTGAACCTCGCTAGCAGAATCAATAGAGATGAATATCCTTATTCAGATGAGGTAATGACTCGGATTAAAAATATGTTTTCTCTGTCTCGTTCTTTCTTTCGAAATTACATCCTGGCTATTCAAAGTCACTAGCCTACTTACACAGAGCGCGCTAGTGGCTCGTCGCTCTCTAAAGACGTCGGGCTATTTGCAGAGTTTTCCATCCTGGGTTTTTTTTTTTTTTGTGCAGAACTCAAAGGGCTTTGCACTCCAGCTGAGGATGGGAGCTAATGTAAACCTCCCTGAAGCAACATGCCCTAGGCTTCTCTTTGGGGGAGGGGGGGGGGGAAGCTTTCATCAAATTTTCCCTCTTATCTTGCTTTGCTTTTTCTCTACTGAGTGTGATGAACTTTAGAAATGTTTTCTTGTTGCAGGGTCATTAATACATGTTCATTTGTTTGAGTACGGCATTTTGGAAACATCTGAATATTTTATCATGTGTCATGCGCTGGTGCCGCAACCGGTTTAATGGCGGTCATCGGAGCAATCGATTCAATTATTCTGTCTTCAGCTGAAAAAAGGGGTGTGTTTGAGAGTCGAGAGAAAAAAAAGTGCAGGTTCACTAGAGTTCACATTTATGTGATGATGTGTACACAATCACGTGGGTTTCATTTCTATCTCTTTACTACAGAACCATTACAAGCAGCTCTTTAAGAAGTGTTTTACAATCAGAATCAGAGTACACTGCACGATCTAAAACGAGTATTACAACAACATGTGCATTATTGAGAGACTAGAGAGGTACAACTCTATCTATCTTACCTTTTTTTCATCACCAGCACTACGCCGAGGAAGATGATGACGAAGAGGAGGATTCCGGCGATGACTCCGGCGATCTTCACTGTGTGGTCTGTTGGTTTTCCTGGTTCCACTGCATCCGGTTTACTGGTCGCTGCTCCTGAAACCGAGTCCAACTTAAGTCATTCATTTTAAATGATGTTGTGCTGAACAAGCTGCATGCATTCCTTACAGTTATTGCAGCTCAGATTAGAGGGATGAATTAGAAAATCGCAGGAGGGGCCGCTTTTCACTGTCATGTGGTGGCAAGCTCAGATGGGGCATTGCTTTAATTTAAACCACTAATTGGTTTTTAGTTTGAAAAATCAAACTAACTAAAGCAAGTCGAGCAAGTGTGTACAGGCCAAAAATAACGGCAGAAGAGGATGGGGTTGCTCAAACTTCTTTCTGTTTACTGTTAAATTCATCATCTTGGGTCTTTCTGGAAAGGTAGCAGATAGTTATTAAGCCACTGTGCTTTTAATTCACCATAATTAAACCAAAACGGAAATAAAAATGTGTCAACTAGTTCAGGATAACCCCCCCCCCCCCCCCACCCGCCCGACCCTGGTTGTTTATTCAAATCCTCTGCTTATAAACTCTAAGCAAGGATGTGCTAGCCATTAAAACAATTCAGGAAACACATTTCAGCCTATTTCTCTAAGAGATACACTGTAAATATCTGAGTGTCTCATCTCATATGCACCACTAGCTCCTTAGGAAAAAGAATGATTATTCCAATAGAATTTTTAATGTGACCCTCAGATTACTTTTTTTCTGCCAGGCCTAATCCCCCACTCATCATCACCTACTGTGGAAACGTCACTCAACCCTTAGTGGCCGTGCATACGAAACGTAGTTATCATACTCTTTATCGAACTCTACGCTGCTTTCTTTTCTCCAGTGCTTCTGTACCTGAGAAGAGCAGATAAACCCATTAACCATGCTTCTCCAATTCTATTGTTTTTCCCTTTGTTTTTTTCCTCTCCCTGCCTACAATTATAGTCTCTCTATCGCCTTTGGATATTCAAATCTGGGTCACATACGGTGAGTGGCAATGTAAAAGAAGCAGAAATCCAATGAAGCCAATGAAACGAAGAGGGAAAAATGTTAAAGGACAACTGCTTCCCAAGACATTTGTTCCCTGACGACTGATCACACCGTGGACACAGGAGTCAACATCTGCTCTAGTAAGATAACCAGCACCTCTCAGTCCCTAGCCTTGTGGAAGAAAAGTGGGGCAAACCACACATACACAGCATACACAGGGATGTGGTAAGAGAATGAGCAAGGGGTGATGAAGGGGAGCGTTCACCTGTTTACTGTATAATGTGACGCCATGTCTGTTATAACCTGGCTGAAATATGTATTTCAGGCGCCACAAATGAGTAGGGGATGAAAAAAAAAAACAAAAAAAAACGGGACGAGACTTTCAATTCGGCCTTGGCTCCAAAAGTGTTCCTGCAGCCAGTTCAACTTTTTCAATCAGTGTGGTACAGCATCCATCACTCCAGCATGAGCGGCATGGTTACCTTAGCAGCACTGAGAAAGGTCTAATTTGGGGAGAATTTCAGCCTGACTGCCGGTGATGACAGGGCAGAAACCAGGGAGGACCGCAGACAACTTTTAGCTCTACTGCTGAGAGCTAACCATATCACATAAAATATGGATGCTTGGGAATGGTCGATACACCGATCAGCCATAACATTATGACCACCCACCTACAGTAATATTGAGCAGATCCCCGTTTTGCTGCCAAAACAGCCCTGCCCCGTCGAGGCGTGAATTCCATTAGGCCTCTGAAAGTGCTTGGTGCCAGATACCACCAAGCTGTCAGTAGCAGATACTTTAAGCTCTGTAAAATGGATCCTTAATGGATCAAACTTGTTTTTCCAACACATCCTACGGATACTCGATTGGACTGAGATCTGAAGAATTTTCTAATTTCAGATTTTTAAGTCAAAACCTTAAACTCACTATTGTGTGCCTCAAAACCATTCTTGAATTCTCATTGTTGCAGTGTGTCAGGGAACAGAGGTCACTGCCATCAGGGAATACAGTTTCCACGAAGGGGTGCACTTGGACTGCAACACTGTTTACGTAGGTGGTACATGCCAGAGTAACATCCACATAAATAGCAAAACATTGCCTTAAACATCACACTACCTCTGGCAGCCTGTCTACTTCCTGGTGCATCTGGTGCCATCTCCTTGCCAGGCAAGTGACCTTCTGTACATTTACCTGGTCATCCACATAATGTAAAGTAAAATTTGATTAAATCACACAAGGCCACCTTCTTCCTTGTTCCATAGTCGGATTCTGACTCTGATGTGTCCATTATAAGCATTTTTACCAGTGGACACGGGTCATAACAGGGACCTTGACTGGACTCCGGCTACACAGCCCCAAACACAACACACTGCAATGAGACCTTTCTTTCACAGCAATTTGAGCTACAGTAGCTCTTCTACTGGATTGGACTACGCGGGCCAGCCTTCACTCCTCAGGTGCATCAGTGAGGTTTAGACAACCATGGCTGGGAGAAATATTGTGGCAAGAAATATATCCCATTTCACTCATCATGCACTAATAAATCATGCCTTTAATCTTCGTCAACCTGGACTTGACTGATGTGTACATGGTATTTTAGATAGGAGAAAATTTCAGGGCCTCATATGAGGACATTCAGGTCTCAAGAGGTAAAAATTCTATGTTAATAAGAATTGATTTTATAAAATAATATACAGTACTGTACTATTAAATAAATCTTCATGGGTAGGAGAAGAATCTTATCACTGCAACAGTCAGTTCAATATTTCAATATGTACCCCGTGTCGTACCCAAAGACTTGCCACCTGCAAGACTGTACAGAATGAGCATGTTAAAAAAATGAGTGCGTTTACATTTAGGCATTTGGCAGACGCCCTTAACCGGAGCGACTTATATTTTTATCTCATTATACATGTGAGGGTTAAGGGCCTTGCTCAAGGGCCCAACAGTGGTAACTTGGTGGTTGTGGGGTTTGAACCTGGGATCTTCCGGACCTAGTGCATGCATGCTTTGCACTAGATTGTAGCATATTGCATCATGTTATACATTAGTAGTAACATTTCCGAGCAGTTCAGGTCTTAATATCAGATTTACGCATGGTTCTAAAAGAGCATACATTCGACTTTGAAACGTAATGCATGATAAATATCAGGAGTCCCATAATAAGGCTTTTTGGTCATGTATACAGCATATAAAGAACATGAAAAGATATAAAACCTCGAGCACTCTGATTTGTGCTGCCTTTCTTTCATTTCCTCTTTCCTCTAAGTTTTGGGGCTGTGTGTAATTATGGGTAATTCAGAAAGCAACCCACTCAGGAAAGATATACAGTCAGAGTAGAGAGCAATGCCTCTTTGGCTGCTGCAGAGGTGCTGACGCTCATGTGTACATGCCGGAGGGACGTGTGGCCTCTGAGAGCACTGAGTGGGAGGGAAGCTCTTTGGACAGCCTGCAGCCATAACAGCTGCTCCTTCGGCACACAGTAAACAAACCCCTCACTTCTAATGGCAAAAGGTGAATGACATGGAAGCGCACACATGCACACAAACACAAACTCAACTTGAGCCTCGGATAGGGTCTGAGAATTCTAAACAAGCTTCCTATTTGGAGTCGAAGCATTAACGTGTGGTCAAAAGTACAGGAGTTGCACCCATATTTTTAAAACGTTTGGCTTACGATCGGACGATCGAGGAATAGATATAACAATTTATAATAATTTAGTTTCAACATCGGCTCAAAATCTATTCAGATATGGCAAGTATCCAAGCTCCAAAACAAAAACAGAACAAAAACAGTAAAACTTGCATGCTTTAGAGCATGCTTTAAAAAAAAAAAAAAAAAGTTTGCAGGTCTTAAAGGATTCTTCTCCCCACCCAAACAAACACCCAAGAAAGTTTCCATCTGACACGTTGCTGCTGAGGCTGGTAAATATTTAAATGTAATGTTCTGACAGCAGGTTGAACACAACAGCTTCGCCCCACAAAAGAGATGAGATTCACACGGCCTTGCAGCGCTGTATCGATTCCCTCTTTCCACTGCGCTCAGAAATCCTATTCTAGTGCTGAATAAAAATGAGCCAATGGCTCTTTTTTTGGGGCCTGAAAATGGTATTAAGTGTGCAGAAACGAACACCAAGGCTAATCCAATACGATCTGACCTTCTCCATTAGACGAATATTAAATAAACATCGTGGCCTGAAACCTGGGTGTTCTCAAAGGCACAGAATATCTCAGACAACCGAGACTTGCTACGAAGAAAAAAACAAAACAATGAATTGCATGTAGAAAACTAAGGATGCTGAGTTTAGCTGAAGCATAGCAACACACAGATAACTGTTAAATGATAGAATGTGAGTTGCAGTGAACACTCGCTTTGACATGCGAAATCTGATGCTTTAAAAAAAAAAAATTATATGAAACCGAACACATTTTAAAATCTCACGATTAACAATCAAACGGGAAAACACTACCTGTCGAAAGGATGAGGACTGTTTCATTTCATACGTTGATTATGATTGATTAGATCACAGAGATTTAATCATCACCAGGCGTACGGCAGAGCACGTCTGGTGGAATGGCCAGAGAAAGAGTTCATACGAAGGATGCATGTGCAGCATTTATAGCTGCTATTGATGAACAACTGTCCACTAACCTTTGACAAGTAATGCACAAACACACACATACACACACACACACTGCATTCAGATCATCCACTCTTGGTTTAGTGACACACACAGAGAGCTGAGAAGAGGCTGGACAGAGGGAGGTCTGACCTGTTAGCTGGCTGTCGCCTGCAGCCGGGGCGATGCGTACGTACGGTGTGGTGAGCTGGGTCACAATAATGGCGGCTAAAAGGAGAGTTCCAGGCAAACATGCACACAGGAGAGAGAGAGAGATACAGAGAGAAAGAAACGGCAGGCTGAAGCCAGAGGTTGGTCAAATATATTCTTTAGTTACAGTGCTAGGCAGAGAGAGAGAGAGAAAGAGAGAGACACACAAGCCTACGGTTATTCAAAACATTTAAGAGTTATCAGTTGATCAATCTAGCTGTCTGTGCGTTCCTGAACACACACACTTACCTGGGAACCTCACACTGCAGCGATACTCTTGTTATCACATGTTATACCACAGTGCTGTTTTAATTCACAATTCCGATTGTTTAAAAAGTGTTGAATGCTGGTTGATGTTTTTTTGAATTTTTTTATTAATGCACTTGTTCCGGTACCTTAACGTTTCCATAGTAACAAGTAAGTAATTTATGAGGACTTGTATGGTGAACGCGCCACATAATAAACATGCTTTTACTAAAAAGCAAAAAAAAAAAAAGAATCATTCCTAATTGCTGATATGAACTTTTCTGTACGAAGCCTCTTATTTATTATTTGCGGAAAGAGTCCACAGTGTGAGTCCTTTGTAACGCAGGAGAGTCTTGAGAACTGAGAGCAGTCTCCCAGTAACATGATGATAAGCAATTACGGGAACTAACACGTTTTATGGACCTCCGACAGCTTACTTTGATAAATTTATTTGCTGTTGTATGCAGAATAACATTTAAAAACATGCCATTATAGAAAAAATAAAAATCATCTACAGGGTGGTACCAGTAAACCCACTAAGCATCAGTCACATGCTGTAAAATCACCCTGTTATTGATTATTTTTCTATAACAACAAACCTCCAAGCTTTTTCCTTATCGTCCCATGAGAGAAGCAATTTTGTAGTAAAACGAGAACAAACGTCTCTTGTAATTGTTGCTCTTGGGAGAGAAATGTTTAGATTCATTTGTTGTCTGCGACTGTCGTGAAAAATAAAGTGAAAAGGCGCTCATTTGCATAGCACAGCCCTGGCACCATTAAGAGAGATGGCATGTAGTAAGGAAAATAGATTATCTACCATCTGTGCTCAATTAAATTCCAAACGATGTTGAGGCTAGCGCCGGCATGAGCCTGTGGCTTCCTAAGTGCCTTCCGTGTTTGCTAATGGTCCACGGGAGGTCAGGACTGTACCACTGCCAAGGAGTTCTAGGACCTGGAAGCAAACGTGCTTCAACTTTCAGCAGAGCTATGATCCATCTGTCAGGAGGAGCGGTGTTTCCCGACAGCACCATTACACTCTGCTCGAGCAATCTGCTTGTCTTTAGAGCTAGGCTAACACTTACATTCTTTCTCCATTAGCTACAGTTTAGCATTCTGAATATATTCTCAAGTCGCTGATTGACGTAGGAAGATACCGGAATCTAAGCTAAAGGGGGTTTTATGTACACTTCTATGAGTTCATCTAAGATTAATGAAATGTCTAATGATGCTATAACCGTAGAAATGATAATGAACATTCATTACTGCTGATGTTCATTATTGTTATTATTACGATCACTAAATTAACATCACATTTTAATCTTGTAGACGAAGAGGTATGGATGGAAGTGTGTACGCAGTTTATCTCAAACACTTTACACAGTCGTTATGATATGTTCAGCACTAAGCTACAGAGATAATGAATTTTCATTTCCGACTGTAGTGCAGCTGTAAATCATATCACAGCTTTATAATAATGTGCTTTTCCTATATGTTATCTTTTCCAGATCTTCCCCGCCCCCCAATTTTCTCGTGTCCAATTCCTCCCCGTCACTAGGGGGCTCCCACATTAAGGCCACTACTACCACTCAGTCGGGAGGGCCGAAGACTATCACGTGTTTCCTCCGAACCACGTGTTGCCAGCCGACCGCATCTTTTTCAAACTGCTCGCTCACAAACAGTTGGGGGCGGCGTAACACACTCGGAGGACAGCGCTATCCGCTCCTTCCGTTGCATGAGCTCACAGACGCCCCTGGTTGGCTGTAGAGCCGTGATTAATGTGGGAGCACTAAGTACCTCTCATCCCTCCCCTCTGAGCGAGCTCGGCCAATCAGCTCTCTCTAGACCTCCGGCTGCGAGAGGTTGCAGCATCACCCGGGATTCCGAAACATGGTTTCTACTGCGTTCCTGCCAAGTTGTAAGTTCTTACTGCATTTACCCAATTGTTTCAGGATGTAGTGAGAAAATGGATCAGTGTGACAGTTCCTATTGCTCATAATAAGTTAATTTAAAATACAATATGTAAGGAGGCGCTTGAAAAAAGTTACAAATTGAAGGAGTCTCCAGTATTAGAGGGTTGAACAGTTAACAAGTTTTCTTCAAAGGCGCATTTTAAGGATGAACTAGTTTGCACTTTCTGGTTTCTTTTTTAACACAAGCAGCTATGTTCTCCAAACTTTGTCAGATCACTGTGGTATAAATGGAAAAAAAACAATTCAGGCTATGCTGTTATTGGAAAACAACCTACTAGTTGGAACCGACCCATTGTAAATTATTTTCCTATAACAGCACACCTCATCGTGTTTCATTCTTAAGAGTATCAGATGAAGTGAAAATGTACGCAATCAATACATAAGTGAAGAATCTAGAGTTATTTTATAAGTCAGTGCTGTTAATAAGAGTTAGGTATCAAGGCATTGAAGCATAGATATTGAACTGTCATATACAAGCAACTGTAAGCTTCAGTAAGATATGAGAAACATGTAAGATGACAGGAATTTCTGCCTACATGCGAAAAGAATCGGGCCATCTCTTTCATATCGAGGAAAATATAATCAAAGCTTCACATGTAATGATTGTAAGACAGTCCTACCTTTGGTGGCCACACGGACGCAATCGATTTTTGTCTCCTGTGAAAGAGAGAGACAGAGAAACAAGGACAGGGAGAGTGACAGAGACAATGAGAGAAGAAGACAGTGACATATAGAGAGGAAAACAAAGGAAGTGAGGAAGGAGATAAAGAGAGAATTGAAAACATTATTTTTTTTCTTTCACAAAAGAAAAAAGGCAACACATTAGCCTTGATGGTTTTCTTTCACTTCACTTTGATGAAGATTAATTTGATTATCATGTGCCTGATAGGCTGGTTGTGTAAATGCACACATGATTAACAGAATTATTTACAATTGAAAGGTTTCACAGTAAAATGAGCTAAATACTATTTACAGACTTTGGCAACATATTTTGGCTGTCTATAATAAAGACAAAATTGTTGAAAATTGCCATATTCTTCTTTTAGAAGCTTTGATCAATCACTCGTACAGGTTTTGCAACATCTTGGAAGCAACGATGGGCTTCAATATTTATGTATATGTAATATTTACAAAACAAAATTAGGCAGAGAGATAATGTTAAGAGATGCGTGATCATTTTGTAAACAAAAGACATGAGATACACATATCGTGTGTGGGAAGCCGTTGCGTTTTGTATGCCGGATTGAGCTCTCCAATCAGGATTTCTGATCTCTATTATAATCTTATAGGGTCAAAGATGTACAGTACATGCAGTTGGTTGATGCACAATCAGACCTTGTATATGACCCATAAATAAGACACACAGTTTCTAATAAGTCACTCGTATAAATCATACTGGAAACTACTGTATTTTTTATATAGACTGTATATTTTTTATATAGACTGTATTTTTGTGTAGTTTTTAATGTCTCTATTGATCGTCAACAAATCAATTGATCTTTTGATGCAACAAAAATAAAAAAATGTTCCTTGTTCTAAATTGCTGACTACAAAAAAAAAAAGTTTTTGGCTCACGTACAGTTGTGTATGAATTTCGATATTTCGATATGTATGTTTGTGCATGTGACAAATAAAATTAGAATCTTTTTACGATGCCCCAAACACTACTGCAAGCTGATCTATCCATTGTGACAAAACTGAGAGAGATGGAGTTAGAGCTTTTTGCAAAATCAGCCAAAATGTACACTGATATAACCAAAACAATTTAAAGGTTAAATTCTGGCATTTTTCAACACCGTTGTTATTCAAAGCAAACTTGCACAAAATGTTTTTAAAACATTTTTGCTTCTTTAAAAAAAAAAAAGATCTAGTTTTTCTCAAAACTTCCAAAAAAGAGATCTCTCGTCTTGCTCGATTTTTGCCTAAGAAAATGTTGTGTCCTATTTCTAGAGTCTGCAGGTGGAGTGGAAGGCCATATAGGAGGTCCAGCTGCTTATTCCTGCCATGCTTTAAATCCACTCCTTCGTGTTTGACAGCACAGCTGAGGAGCACTGAATAAAAAAAAGTATAATTCTGAACTCAGTGGAGTGTAGTAAAGCAGTTCAAAGCAGCAAAAAACTGCAGCCAAGAACTAGTCCATCACTAGCAGTGGAGGTGTGAAATAGTGGAAGAAAAAAACAAAACAACAACAAAAAAAAACATCTTCCCTCCATAAAAATTCAGCAGTTCCAAACTAGGATCTGTGCGCTTCTTCCCCTGACATTTCAAAACAAGACAAAACAATAGACGAAAAGAAGACAAAGCGGTGACAGTGTATGGAGCTGCATTCATTGTGTTACAAAACAGGAACAAACAGAAAGGAGCCAGGGACATGAATATTCAAAAGGCAGCAAGTGATGGAAGAGCTGGTTTTAATCCCTTTAGCTTTATTACAGCAAAATGCACTTGTGAGGCCTTATGCATTATTGAAGAGATGACAAATTAAACTACAGGGCTGTGAATTATTGAGGCTGGCGGCAGGATGATGAGGAGCAGGTACACCAGCACTCAGGCCATGAGTTCTGATCGAGAAAAAAAAAAGATGATGCTCAAACACATCGCACATAGGCAGACAGAATGAGGAAGTGTGGAAGCAGGTCAACCATGAATAAAGTATAGGCTCCAAACAACATTTATATGATAGGGGGTTCAGATGCAGTGAATTATTGTCATAACTTTCCTAGTAATGTTTGGGCTTTGCATCATTTCAGCGAGCGCTTTATTCCGGTCAGGGTAGCCGAGCCCGAGTCTATCCTGGTCTAAACACTGGGCACGAAGCATCATAGGGAGCCACGAACACACATTCACATGCTCTTTCACACTTAGAGGCAAATTACAGTAGCATGTTTCTAGGAAGTGGGAAACCGATCATCACTACATAATCCTGTTTTAGATTACTGTATCAGCTTCTATTCACACTTGAACCCTTTTTTAAAGAAGAGGGAACCCTCTTTGTGAGGAAGGTACTGTATGGACGTTACACTGTAAACCCTAATGCCCAAAGTAATTAAACATATTGAGTACTGTTAACTTAAACAATTACAATTAGTTCAAATGAATAGACCCTGATGAGTATCTGGAACTTTTTGGTATTTATGGGTTTGTAGAAATGACACTTTTCAAGTTAGCTGAACACGTTTGATATTTTTAAGTCCAACAACTTAAAATCTTTCAGCCTAGCGATTTTGTGTCTGACGTCATCAATGCACATGGAAACTGCCCACATTGAATTGTTTTGATCAAGATGGTGGATTGGTTTGTCTTCGCATGATGCTGTAAGTATAATCTTCACAAATCTGAGGACCTTAAAGCTGTCAAGTAATAATTATTTGATTTGTAGCAGAGCACTGGTGGCTCAGTGGAAGGTGTTTCGTCTGCCACGCGAAAGGGCCGGGTTCGATTCCCAGCCACTGGATGAAGTGCCTGTCCCAAGCAAAGATAAAAATGTGAAGGCTGTATTCAAAAGGGCACCTGGCGTAAAAACTTGTGACAAACCGCTGTGGCGACCCATTGCCAGACCAACAACAATTTATTTAATTTGCAACAACAACAAAAAATTATAGCTTGAGTTAGGCTACTCAGTAATGCAAGTAAATAACGATTAATATGAATGAGTACAACAAACTCAAAAACTGATAGTTCTGTTTACTTAAAATTGCAAAGATCATTACTTAAAAAAATGTATGTAACTGAATACATCAAATTTTTTGAGTTTTGCCAACTTTTATTCGGGTTTATAGTGTAGTTGAGGCAGTTGCATGGAAAGATTGGTGCTGAGAAACAGAATGCAGGATGGCACTGAGCCAGACCGAGCTACTAGACTGTACACATGCACCTCCCTTGTTAGAACTGGGCTATTTCCCAATCAGTCAGGGTCAAAAGGCATGAGAGGGTGAGTGTTAGAACCCAAAGACTCTTTACTGAATGAACCTGGGAGCTTGCAAGCAATTTGCACTGAGAGGCTGCTTTCTGAAATGTCACGGCGTAACAATTACTTGAACACACAGACAAGAACAGAAATGCTTGTGTGTGTACACACATACACACACTAAAACTTTTAGACTTGTGTTTCTCTACTACACCCTATTACAACCTAAAAACTGAGTCACAGTGGCAACACGTCCACATGAATACAATCATTAGGGAGGGATGTGTGTCTGTAAGGTGCCATAAGGTGGGCAGCAAAGAACACAACCACATACACACACACACACACTCCCACTCATACCCTGCAGGCCAAGTGCGTCCAATTAGAGTCTGTGAATTATCTAATGGCCTGAGCCTCGTCTCTTTTGCTGGCACTGGAATAAAGGATTGGCTTTTCATTAAGGTCAATTTGCATATAAAAAAGGGAGATGGCTGATAATTCTAATTTCCAATTAAACTGGAGTGTTAATAACGCGGTCGTGAATAGCTGCCTTGTACAGTACAACTGAGCACCTCGCTGTGAAAGCATTCCTGCTCACTGATAGTTTCATCCACGTCTGCCAGCTTCACTGTCTGTCGGTGCAATATTCCCCTTTAACGCTCGAAAATTCAATATTTCTAAATTGAGCATATCAGTCTGCTGATGGAAAAGGGCTTGATGGGGAAGCACGCTGGTGGGCTAGTGATATAGCACAAATCATCCTCTATTGGATACTAATCCACGACTTGCTGTCTCTGATTCGCTGTTCATACAGGGACAAATTGATTCCTCGGCGGAACGAAGCGTTTCTAAAGCAAATGATCTACGAAATATTTGGAGTCAGGGCAAAGAGAGACATTCTAACGATATCTCGGCCAACCTTTTATTTCATTTAAAAAACAGCAAAATGAGTTTCTGTAAGAGTTACTGAAGAAATAGGCTTCATAAAAACAAAGCATTTCATTTGGAAAATGATGCAATATTAATTGAAAATCAAAAAAAAAAAAAAAAAATTCAGAAAAAAAAAATTATGCAAACTATAGCAAGATGTTAATTGAACACATGAATTTATCAAGGGAAAACTTACTAAAAGAAAATTCTGCTATTCATCCACCAATTTTAAAGAAAACACAACTGTGTTTCATCATTGTTCCTTTGTTGTAAATTGCTGTATTTGTCCCTTTTGGTGACGGATTTCCCAATCCTACAGTTTCCTTTTTAAATGCAATGATGACTTAATACTCTGATAATACTCTTTTATGTTCACGATAATGATCTATGTGAAGGGTTCTCAGTTTTTTTGTTGCACCAAGAGACCCCTTTAAAATGTGAATAATTTCATGCCCCCCTCTCAGTATTTTTCAACTATACATATATTAGGTTAATTGATAATAATAAACCTATATAATATAATAGTATTATAATATAATAATAATATGTAATATATACTATAATGTAATAATAATATAATACTATTTTGTCTATATATTATAGACGTGAAGCTTTTTATTCTTAAACATTTCACCAACAACAACAAAAAAAAAAAAACACTGAAATCATTTATAAGCTTAGTTTGGTTTTAACTAAAAAAAAAAAACTTTTTGATAAAGTCTGTACTTATCATGACCACAACAGACACACATTTGGTTTCTCCACACTCACCCCGTTGGCCTTGCTGACAGCCTGGTAGTAGATGCTGTAGCTCTTATGGGGCAGCAGTGGGGCATTCCAGTAGCCCTCGTAGGTCTTGTTGTCTCCGATAGTGAAAGGCAGAGAGTTGTGTACGCGGGAAGCTGGGAACTCGGCGGTGAAGTAATACGGTGAGCTGAGCACAGTGGCGTTCTGGAAGTGGATGGGGATGGGGTAGCAGCGCAGGATCTCAGCAGTGCGCTGCGCCCTGCGTGGCCGCTCTTCCTCTACCACTACCTGGTACACGCTGGAACAACACAGGATTGAGAACAGGACAAGTTTTGAAATCGTATATAGGACATCAAGATTACGGTTTTGTTATAGAACAGTCAGTTAACTGTTTATTTTATAAATTAAATAAAATGTCAAAATTTTATATTGTAAATGATCTATTAGGAACGTAACATCACAAAACCCATGGGTCATATCATATCACGATTTTCGGTCATCGAACAGATCATCGTTTGGATAGTAAATAAATAAATAAATAAACCAACTTGGGAGACAAATATCATTTTGCTTTCCATTTATGATGTAAGAAACTCAAAGAATACTTGAAACAAGGAATTTCCGCTGTTCATCTCTCTGTTCAACAAAAAAAACAATCAACGTGTCCAGTGTTTGAAAAAAATCTCTAAATAAAATACTGGATTCTTAATTGTTAAATTAAAGTGCAATATGTCAATACTGAGCATGGCTGATATGTGGAATTATTTATTACTATTATTATTATCATTATTATTATTATTATTATTTCATGTAAACATGTACTACTGTTCAAAGAAAAAACTAATAATGATTAATAGAACTAATAATAATAATAATAATAATAATAATGATAATTTTAGCATCTTTAGTGCAACATAAATATTATTGTGCTACACTATGAGCTCTAGCTAGCACAGATGTTTTTTCTTCCTTTTTTTTAATTTGCATGAATGGGCTTCTGGAGTGCTAGGGCTTTTCACCATGTAATCTTACAGCCCTGGTGAGTGCAAGGCACGTATGCAAGACTTTGATCAGGGGTTTGAGCATAGTTATGTTAAGAATGTACATTTCATATTTTAATGATGCTTACCAGGATGTACTACAACCGTTTTAAAGCTAAAACCTATCATGCAGTGTAAGCCTTTACATGAAAATGCAGTGTAAGAAAATGAGCACCATTAACCAGGTTCATTAGTGTGTGTGTGTGCAGGTCAGCCGCGCTGAGACCGTAGTGAGAGAGGATCACTGTAAGTAGTGTTTTCTCTTTGATTGGGACTGGAACCTGGTCTGAGTAGAAAAAGTATGAGACACAGTCAGCTTTCTAATTCAAGGTGTAGCTATAACAGGCCCAGAAACATCTTGGGTAAGGATTTACACCGCATAGAATAAAAGCTTCTGAGCCAGTAGTCTTGCTTTCCTCCTTTTAGATATTAGACTGCTGAACTCAGGCAGTGGAAAATTAATATTGAGTGTACAAATGCAAGCAAAATGAGTTTACAAAAGCAAAGCAAAAAACTCACATCAGAAAGCTGAAATGACGCTCAATGTGTAAGAAAAAAAAAAAAAGAAATCAACACGGACCCGTTCCCAGGAACAAAGAGGGAGATGGGTGATATTATATGTTGGATGTATAATAGGTTTGTTCGCCCAGCGGATCAAACATGCCTGAGCCCAAAAGCCAGGTCTTTCCCACTGCAATAGAGGAGATATTGGCTGGTGCTGAGATGCTGAGACAAAATGAAATGGAGGTGATTTTGTAGGCAGGTTGGACTGGGGTCTTTTTATTAGAAAGGGGACAGAAGAGCAAAGGTGAACAAAACTTCAGTGGAGCTGTGAATAAAACCGGCTCTTCTTCTCCAGCTGAGGTAAAAGAAAAAGAAAAATCTTAAAGGGATCAGACCTTGACTTCTTTCACTCTTTAACATTTCAACCAACTCAGATCTATTATTTAAAAAAAAGTGAGCTCGATAATAAAGACGCATCAAACACCTAGAGGCATTAATCTAGCCATGAAGAATTTTTTTTTTTTTTCAAAATGGAAATTAGGAATCTACAGCTGTCCAAAATAGTTTGATTTTCATGCATGAATAACAGTTTGTGCATTTACTCACTAATCCGAAAGGTTTATCTGATAAATCCTTTGTCACTTGGAACAGTCAGAGCATCTCAGCCACAGCTTAAAGACAATCAACGATGGAAATAGTTAAAGTGTTTCAAACAGCCTGCAACAGACGTGTTCCGTTGTGTCCTAATTGCATTTTTACACGGACTGCTGCATTACGAGCATCTGCTTTGTTGTATTTTATCTTTAAAACATGGTTTCAATTCCATTTACGTTTAGAATGTACATGTAAGACTAGAAAAACAGATGTCAATCCAGAACACACCCATTTTATATATACTGTAAGTAGTGACACTATTGAATATCTTCACGGCAAATCCTTATTTATGTTATGCTATATAAGCATTGATAGTTTCTAACTTATTTAGGGAGATAGGCACAAAAGAAAATCTTGCTATAGAACAAAGATTTTAGTGTGTGCATTGTGTAAATGACACCGTTGCTCATTCAGCTAGGGTTCATTATAAAATAAATTCCCAGCGCTAAACGCCTGTTGACCTTTTGGTACGTGACAACACGATCTAGTGTCTCTGCTATTTAGTGATCAAATCTAATGTCATGAAATATTAAATACAGCAGTGACGACTATGAAGTTAATTACCGTACTGCATTGATGAGAACAAAGGCCAGAACAAATACTACATACATGGAAGAGAATTAGGAAGCTCTCATAGCATCACGGAGAGAGAAAAAGAGAAGGAGGGAGGAGAGGAGGAGCCGAGCGCTTCCTCTGGATTTAGGACCTCGTTAAAGGCCAGCCATTAGTTTAAGTCAGTCTCAGTGATGATTTACAACTCTTCTGTCGTACATAGAAACCAACATCACTTCCAGCCCCTGGAACAAACTCATATTAATACTGTTCGATGATTTTACAAACATGGTATAATTCAATACGTGGGTAAACCTGGTGGAGCCCCGCCGGAGACCCATCACAATAAATATAGTGTAATGAAATAAAAAAAGAAAGGAAGGATTGTAATATAAATCTGAAAACACAATATTATTTGAACCTTGTGAGAACCAGATAGATAAGCAAACTTGACATTTTCCGTAACTAACAATAAACTATACTAGTAAAAACAAATTAATGACTAACTAAAATGAATGCTGTCAACAGATAAGAAAAATTATCTAGGGTTAGGGTTAGGAATAGATTGTGATTCATCACGATCAATCACAATTAAAAAATAATCAGATTTACTGGCTAGAGAAGATGTAGCTACAGTAGATGTAGTTTTATAATATCGCAAACATTAACATTTAACAAAAGTTAAATTAAAAGCTCTCAAATAGGACTGGCACTGCATGCAGGGGCTGGATAATATGGGGTGTTGTAACCCACTGATGGTGGTGCTTGAACTCAGATAATCAGAATTGAAAATCAACAACCTAGAGGCTTAGCCACCTGAGCCATTGGCCTATGGGCTGGAGGGTCCAAGGTTCAAATCCACCACCAAGTTGCCACTGCCTTGAGTAAGGCCCTTAACCCTCAACCGATCCGATGTATAACGAAATATAATATAAGTTGCTGTTGAGTCAGGATGTAACCAAAGCAGGATGAATGGGCAAGTGTAAGGAACTGAGCGACTTAGTGACAAGCGCCAAATTGTGTTGGCTACGTGACTGGGTCAGAGAATCTCCAAAACAGCAGGTATAGTGGGGTGACCCACGTATGCAGTACCTACCAAATACAGTCCTAGTAAAATGAACTGGTGAACTGGTGATGAGGTCATGGATGTCCCGTCACCTGTGTGCACCGTCCACTGAAAGCACCAACAATGGGCACGTGTACATGAGAACTGGACCAGATGGCAATGGAAGAAGGCGGCCTAGTCTGATGAATCAGGTTTTCTTTTCCATTGCGTGGATGGCCGGGTGCATGTGTGCTGGAGAACAGATGACACCAGGAAGCACTTTGTGTTTGACACTGTGATGCTTAGGGCAATGTTCTGCTGGGTAAACTTGGGTCCTGCCATTCATGTGGATGTTACTTTAATATGTTTACTTAACTCTGTTGCAGGCTAAGTACATCTTGTCAGGGCAAGAGTATTCCTTAATGTGAGATACAACTTTCAGCAGGATAATGTGCTCTGCCATATTTCAAAAACTGCTCAGGAATAATTTGGAGAACATGACAAAGAGTTTAACGTGAGTTGACTTGGCCTCTAAATTCCCGAGATCTCAGTCTCAAATTATCCCCAATCAAGCAAATGGGGGATGTACTGTACTAGACAAACAAGTCGAAGACATATGGGTCCCACCTCGCAACCTACAGGACTGAAAGGATCTGTTGGGAATGTCTTGGTGATAGTTACCACAGCACATTTTTAAGTCTTGTGGAGTCCCCCTGATGAGTCAGAGAGAGAGAGAGTGTGTGTGTGTGTGTGTGTGTGTGTGTGTGTGTGTGTGTGTGTGTGTGTGTGTGTGTGTGTGTGTGTGTGAGAGAGAGAGAGAAACCTCTAGAAAGTAATCCCTACCTCATTTATCCTTGTCTGACTGAGAAAGTAAGCCCTGAATTGTACTGTATTCAGGTAATTCTTTGCACTTTCTCTTTAACAACAATCAATAGGGGATCTCGAGGAGCGATTTGGTGTTATTAAAAGTGCGCCTATGCAGCTACCGTGGGAAATACCATTTCCAGAAACACTGATTGGTTTTAGCTTTACCTTATCTTATAATTGGCTTACAGAGGTTGGACACGGCCTTGGGGTACTGACTTTCCTCTCACACACTCCCATGCCCTCCAAAGGAGAGTCTCAGGCTCCATAGCATACACTCCTCACAGTTATCCATCAGCTTCAACCATTTTACTCAGCACATTTGGCCTTTGAGCAGCACAGTCTCAGAAATTGTTTCACTAATTAACACATAACAGACCGATGCCATGGCAACGAGAAATGTGTTTGGCTATACCACACACTGTTGAAGTTGTTACACACACTAAAAAAATGTGGTGGGATGTTTCGAGAGAAAATCAGTCCAGCAGACACAACAAATCCTATAAAACTAACAGCACCACTAAGAAATACCTGGGAGGCCATTAAAGAGGCTCGGTTCAATGAAAGGAGTCTAGAAAGTGAACTTTTGTTCCAGGGAACACACCAATTAATCCTGATCACACTATTAGAGCTTTGTAAGATCAAGTGACAAACTTCCAAACATAAGCTGTTACCCAACTGGCATTGTCTTAAAACTCCACGTGATTTGAACACAAAATCAGTAAATTCAGCTCTAGACATATTGGCACAGGTAGTAATAATGCATTTAAAACGTATAATTAGGAACACATAATATTAGATAATAATAAAAAAAAACTATAGATCCCCAAGTTTTTGCATTTTCTTTAAAAAAATCTTTTAAAATACAAGGTAGATTAAGCTACATGACTACGGCTGTAATAAATATATTATTATACTGTAAGTCTGATATCTGTATCTGATGTCACCCAGAAGAGAAAAGGTTTCTTTTAAAATCTGATTTCTCTCAAGGTCTCTTCATGTCACAAGGATTTCTATAAAGCAGTCTCATGTGCACGTCCACTGTTAAATACATATAAATAAAACCTTCTTTCATAGCAGACTTATTCAACCTTTATATATTAAAAGACTTGTACATTGGATATCGATGTCCTTTGGTAGTTCTCCCGATTGACACCATGTCTGAAACGCCGACTGACTTGAGAGACCTGAGCAGCCTACTCTGATGCTATGGAACTTTTATTCATCCCCTTGTCCATAAATGCACCCTGGAGACAAAAATTAAAGGAAAGCACTCGGATTAAATGTCACTTAAATCTTCACAATTGCTGGGCGTCCACTCTGAATCCTCCGTAGGAAACTGAATTTGGGAGGCAACCGATGTGTAACAGGAAATGAGAACATATCAGTTATGAACTGCGTCCTGTTTTTTGGCAAGACTTGATTGAAAGGCATGGGAATACAATCTGTTCTTCAGAAATATTACTGTAGCAATTTCCAACTAGTTTTTAGTTCTTTTACTCAAAATTAAGTGATGGTTCTTGTGTAAAAATACGCTTAACACTTATAAATCGACTCGGAAATAATACTAGGTCAATTTTGGAAACAGATAATTTTCAATCCAGAACAAATGTGAACAACATGAGGAACATTTATAGACAGGCACACATGATAACACGATTACTGAAGTGGTACGTAAAGTGGGCCAAGCAACTACATTCTAGAAAATGATCCTGTAAAAGCTGCGAGTCATGTTTCCTGATAGGATCATTTTACTTTCTTCCATCATCTTGATGTGGAAAATGTGTCTTGTGTGGGTAATAATCATTTTTATTTTACATTTTTATTGAACATGTTGTTAATTATGACATGTGGATGTCTGAATGTAACCATAAGAAACATTTACATAAAAGTGGGATATGTCTGAGTGACAGAAAGACATTTTTATGGATTGGTGAGGTTCCAAATGTTACATATCCCATGTTTGAAAAGGGCATGTCAGGTTTTTTTAAGGTCAGAGAAAACCACACAATCAAAAAAAAAAAAAAACATGCAATGGAAACCATTTACTTAAATGAGGATCAAACCTAGAACCCTGGAGCTGTGAGGGAGAACACACACACTGCTACCCACCCTGTGTTCTTTCTAAACAAAAAAGATCCACAACATTATAAACAATTAGGACTGTCATATCATGCAAGGTGCATCCTGCTTTATGTCCAGTGTTCCTGAAAACATAATCAAACCCCAAAATGCTCAGACTCATACATCAAACCCACACAACATCAATTTCACTGACATTTCTGAATAAATTTGATTTGCTCTAAGATGAACTGATTAATGTGTAAGAGGTTAAAGTACCTCAGCGTGTCTGACATAAACACTTGTCTACTTGTCTCATGTTCTTTTGCCATTATTGTCTCCCTCTAGAAACTTCACAAGAAACGTTTACTGTTTTCTGCAAACTGTTGCTCAGACACCGCTGGATTACTCTACTGTATAAAATATGTGTCTATTCTTGTGGAAAAAGGAGCCGACCCAGGAACACGGTGTCCCGTGGGAAGGGAATGGAAGAACAATCCAGAAAACTACAGGAGTAATTGTTCCCAGAATTAGGCGGGCAAGCTTAGCGAACCCTTTTTCCATTGCTCTTTGCTCTGTTTTCCATTTGACTTGGCCTAAAATCAGCTTTCTTCAGCAATTGTACTGATGCTAGCACAGAGTTTTATGAATGCGTTCTTTCCCAGAGAGAAGGGAGGACTGGTGCTGGCACGAGGCTGTGGGGGCGGCGTGAGGCCACCACGTGCCCAGCGTGGGAGACGGAAACATTAGTATAGAGCGATGTGAGTGACAGACGGAAAAGCTAATCCTCTTAGACTACATGAAGAGCTTTCCCCCGCTGGTACAGACCATTGTACCAGCCTGTATGTAGTCCTGCCAGACCAGACATCAAAATGGAACTCGTCATTGGGCACTGGCTCGGGGTGAATTCCATGAGTAAATACAGCGAGACGACGACAGGAAGGAAAAACACTCCGTAACACATATTTAGTGAAGTCAGGAATATATTTTCTTCCTACACATCCTTACTGAGGAAAAAATCTTCTTAAAGCTGACACATTATGATCAATGCATTCTCTGATTAGTATCATAGTCAAACATCTGTTATTTGAAACACAAACACGGGGATCATGTAATTATGAGTATTTACAAAACAACAAAGGCTACAGTACATACTGTACATACTGTATACAGAGCATGCATCTGCCATAACATCATAATGCAAGTGGGGAAACTCAGGAACTTCCACAAGACCCTTCCTAGTGAACTTTGGTGTCTGGCTCCAGGATGTTACCAGCAGATCCTTTGGGTTTTGTGGGATGTGAGGTGGAGTATTTGTGGATCAGACTTGTTCGTCATGGGTGCTCAATCAGATTGTGACCTGGGGATTAAGAAGGCCAGGTCAGCGGTCTCTGGCTCTTTGTCTGCTGGGCCGCATGCTAAGGTTTACTGGGTGTTCTAGGGCCTTTGTGTTGTGGCCAGCATTGACTTAGGCTGTGAGTTTTGCTGCCTTGGCTTTTCTGTGGAATTGGTCTGGACAGGCTAACCTTACTGTAGCTCCCCAAGGGCTTAAATGGGCCTTGGATGCCCATGATCCTGTCACCAGTTTACTGCTATATAATTGATTATCAATGTTAATATTTGAATTCTGTAAAGTTCCTTTGTGACAATGACCCTTGTTAAAAACACTATATAAATAAAATTGAATTGAATATGTGGCGCAGTGATAAAGCGCTCGCTCTATCATACAGAGATCACAAGTTCGATTCCCAGGTGATGCTGTAACCTCTCACAGCCGGAGGTCTAGAGAGAGCTGATTGGCCGAGCTCTCTCAGAGGGGAGGGACAAGAGGTACTTAGTGTTCCCACATTAATCACGTCTCTACAGCCAATCAGGGGCGTCTGTGAGCTCACGTAAGCGGAAGGAGCGGATAACGCTGTCCTCCGAGTGTGTTATGCCGCCCTCAACGGTGCGTGAGTGAGCAATGCAAAAAGATGCGGTTGGCTGGCGACATGTGGTTCAGAGGAAACACGTGATAGTCTTCAACCCTCCCGACTGAGTGGTAGTAGTAGCTTTAATGTGGGAGCCCCCTAGTGTCGGGGAGGAATTGGACACGACTAAATTAGGGAGAAAATCGGGGAAAATATATATATAAAGAAGACTTATTTGCTGACCAATTCTCGACAACCCATATTGCAACTAAGGAAAACCAAAATGGACTCAAAATACACTGCAGTGGACTTGTAATATATATACAGTACTTGTTTCATATTCTTCTTTATTTATTTAATTGTATGAAAAAACCCTACTTATTGTAATTTCTTTAAAAAATCAGGTATGACGTGATTAAACTAATGGTTTGCAATATAAAGTTGTGTGATTTTTTTTCCCTCTTTAAATTTTTGCATTACCCTGCCTTTATAATTTACATATTTTTTCTTCTGCGCGCACAATAAAACAGTGTTTTTCAGCACTTTACAGAATGCTGCCATAAAAAAGAACCTTTTCAAATCTGTAGCTTTTCATCAAACTCTACTTCCTTCTTTTTCTCAGTCTTTCCCATTTTTTTTCTCTCTACTGTATTTCCCTTTCTTCTGTGGTGTCATTTCCTTCTTTGAGCTCAATGAACCAGATTTTTTTTTTTTTCATGACAACCCAATGAAAGTCTAATTTTAGTTGCCTTCTATTGTTATTTTCTTCTCATCTCTCTGCTTGCAGCCTGCTTTGCCGGTAACGCTGCTCACTTCACATTAATTTACTGACTACAAAACAACAAAAATGCAGAACGCTTTAAGATCAACTTGTCTCTCTTTATTCATCACGTTCTTGATCATGAGTACGATTTTGTCCTCATTCTGCCATGGTAAAAAGACGGACATCATAACGCCATGACACATTAGTTATTCAAACAGTCTGGAACAGGATAAGCTCTAGCTGAATCACTCAATGTGCAAAAAAGACGACTGGGGCACACTAACGGTAAACAAAAGCTGGCCTTATGGGGGTAATTAACAAGGCCTGCAATTCATTAAGATGTGCTAACGGTAATTAAGACGACAACATTGATGCCAATGACAGGGTGACAACTTAGCCGATGACTGTTGAAACGCCACCCCCCCCTTTCGATTAAGATCAAGTGGAGCAGCATGTGTGCTCAGATCTGCGGAAGACGCCAGAAATGCTTTATTTTAGCACATTTCTAAGGTGCTATTATTCCTGACAGATAGAATAGCATGTGTGAATCTAACATTACAACAATATAAAGGTTTAGAGTCGCTTACCTAAAAGGATCACAGCTCTCTCAGAAGTGTTGGCACAGATACAGAAAAGATCTCGAAATCTACCTTTACGCTTTTAAAGTGCTGTCTAGAAACGGCGCGCCTGTAGTCAGATTTCTGTCTATCTCCATTTAAACCACCGCAGACATCGAGCGGGTCCATGTCTCGCTTTGAATTCCTCATGACAAAGCACAAGGTGAGAAAACTGCATTTGAGTTATTCATGCACAATGCATTTTAAAGTGTCTTTCTGATCCATGGAAACCGCCACAAAAGTCTTCTAACAGGAAAAAAACGGTTAATAAAAAAGGCTTCTACTAACTTTTGGCTCAGTGCAATATGTGAGCATGTTCTGAGTAGAATAGGTCAATTCAGCGTCTCAGAGAGGACGAGCGTGAACTCGACGGATTGCAGGCTGTCAGCCGTGTGCCTGGTTAGCACAGAGGCTAATCAGTAACGCTGTTCATCAGAGTAAGATGCGCATCTGGGGCTCCATCATTGATTAAATCATTTTAGGCTTTCAATGGTTTCAATTGTGATATCTTAGAGAGGAAAGATCACATCATAATCAAGCAACAAAACAGAGAAAGGAGACAGATTGTAATGAGGACGATCGAGGCATTAAAATAGAAACGCAAGAGTTATTTTAAGAAATCCACATCGAGAGCCTGGATTGGAGTCAAACAGTGAAGGGGCAAAAATACTGACGAATAGCCATACTGTAATGTAGAGCAAACAAATATGAAGCAGAGGTCGACAATGCAAGCCAATCAGAATTCATAGCTCAGTAATACAGTAGGTGAGGATCAATGATGGCAAGATTTTACCATTTGCGAGTGTTTATGACTTGGCTATAGTTACACAAGAGGGCTTGATGAACCACAGCTGCGTAGTAGAATGATGAGTGAGAGTGGTTC
The DNA here is from genome assembly GCA_030347435.1 of Clarias fuscus. NCBI lineage: Eukaryota > Metazoa > Chordata > Actinopteri > Siluriformes > Clariidae > Clarias > Clarias fuscus. Next base: position 28,096,171 of record CM059207.1, on the reverse strand, counting down.
GAAGCGTAGTACGTGCGAATGTGAGTGTGTGACACAGACACACCACTATAACAAAGCATCCAGGATATTCACGCACAACCAAAACAATGTATTGAAAGCAGATACAAGCTGAAACACGTACTTTTATCCAGACACATTGCATGCACATATTTGGGGATTTGGTAAGCGTTAGGAATTTGGAAACACTGAGAATCAAAGTGAAAACATTCAGGAAAGGGATAACATGATTAGAAAAAAATTTGACCTTTTAAGGAGTCAGATTGAGAATATGGCTAGAAATTAACTACCAACTACTCTGCCTTAAAAGACTCAAACCACTGGTTGTAGAATTTGGGTTCAATAATCCATAATCTAGGCTTATATCGGCCTGGGAGGACAAGGTATTGCAGGTGTGTGCGTAAAAGTTTTCAACTGGGCTCCCAAATGGCACGACAAGAAAGAGGTCGTCCTACGATCGCGAGTCTGAATCCCATCAATGCCATAGCTTTCGGGTGCCAGAAATCCAAGAGGGGAAAATAAGCACTCTTTCTAGGTGGGTGGGTAGCTAATCGCATGTGTCTGTAATATCAAGTAAGGAAAAGAGAGCAGCTTTCCTCTCAGGGCGTTTAACTGTGCTGTGATAAGATGCAGTGGCTGGCTTCATGTGTCTCAGAGGAAGCACAGGCTATCCTTCACCCTCCTAGGCTGCTAGCTGCTATGTGATAGAGCTAACTGGGAATTGGTAGATGACCAAATTATAAGTAAAAAAAAGTAAAAAATAATAATTGTTCTCCATACATTTCAATGTCAAGACTTAGCTAATATGTTTAATACCAGGTCCTGTGTGTTTAGAAAATTGCCCTACCTGACCGGTGCTCCTCTGCTCTGCGCAGGCTTCAGCAGGACTGTTACAGTGCTGTCTGTCTGGTTGAGAGGTGTCTCCTGATCGTAGCCAGGCATGTGCGGAGCTGTCAGAAACAGCATGCATTAAACATACACTTGTAGACAGTTAACATCATGAACACCAGCATCTCTCATACACATAACACACACACACACGTGCACACATTCATATACACATACATGCAGCAGTCATAACCTTAAGAAATAAGCTTACAAGAGATCTTAGTGGTAAACTGGGTGAAGGATGGAGAACCGTAGCCTTTCACAGTGCTGGCTCTGATGGTGAAGGAGTAGGTAGAGCCTGGGTACAGCCCTGTAAACACGTGAGATGTTTCATTACTGGTCTTCAGCACTTTCCCACTCTGATTGGTCAGGTTGAACTCTGGGTCAAAGGAGCTCACGGCCTTGTAGAATATCTGTGGGAGGAAAAGAATGAGAGAGAGAGGGGGGGGGGGGGGGGGTTTACAAACATTAATAACAATAGAGTCCCAAATCCTGATTTCTGACCTAAATATAAAAATTATCTAACAAGAATGTTGGGATGCTCTCCAATGCCTCATAATATACTATGATGTCTCATGAGTTCAGAGTAAAATTCTTCTCTTTCTTGAGGACAAAACACACTGTATATGCTCATATATTTAGTATGTAAGACATGGTACTACAAAGCTTCCATTAGATGTCTGTATTAATTATGATTCTTTTGCACACTACAGTATAAGTAATCGCTACATAAATCACTGACAGAAATCTCTTCACAATGCATGCATGGTTGTCACTAAAAATTCCACGCTTACCTCATTTTAAAACAAGGACATTGTTTAAACCTATCCACTTTTTGCAGGGCTTATTGGCTATGAAAGATGAGCTTGAACACATCTGTAGGCTATATACTTGTGCTAGACCTCAATAACTCATAAGCCCATGTGAGACCTTTAAATCAATGTTTTTATGTTATTATTAAACTTAGCCAGTACTTGGTTTCAGGAGACAACAGGGAAAGTCACTTCCTGGCGAAAAAAAAAAAAAAAATTATAGGAGGGAAATATAATATGGTGAATTGTTGCATTTGGATAAATCCCACATATATGCATGTAAATCATTGTGCACCAGTATTACCAAATGTAAAACTTTAAGGTGGTACTTCATATAAAGCTTTGAACATGTTTTTCTGCTTTTAAAGCAAAATAAAAAACAAGCTTTTTTTATATACTGTATATATTCATACAGTATAACACATGCATTTATGCAACATCCATCCATCCATTTTCTCTACCGTTTATCCTGTGTAGGGTTATATAGATATGACCGGGGCACAAGGAGGGTACACCATGGACTGGGTGCCAACCCATCACTCGGCACAAGCACACACACACACACTCATACACTACGGGCAGTAGTGGCAACACCTATCAGCCTATACACATCATCTTGAAACTGGAATACCTGGATGAAAACCTACCAAGCATGGAAAGTCCACACACAGACCCAAGGTGAGATTCAAACCCCAGCTCCACTAAGTCACTGTGATGCCTCTTCCCTAACATATTTAGTCTTACACATTATACGTGTGATTATAATAAATTATGATGTCACTTGTAATTAAAACTTTCAAGCAACCTCTCTTTATAATTAATAATGATGTCTTAGTCAACATATTTTGTTTTGTGGCAGAGTAGAAAAGGTATTAATATACTTGCCTAACCTCAACCATTATTTATAACCATTCCTATCATTATATGATAGTATCAAAAGCATTGATTTCGATCAGACATACCATACGAATTTATGACCGATGCCTTACTGTGAACACATCTGTAGGCTATACACTTACAGTTATACACTGGAACTCAATAATAATTTCTGACAGCAGAGAACGTACAGTACACAGTCCTGACTAATTATAAGAAGACAAATTAAACATCCTGAGAGCCTAAAACATTAAAAGTCTAAGGCCATAGAGAAAAAAAAACACCCAGGGGACAAAGTAGTATTCATAATAATGCTTTCAGGATCATTGAAAGCATCATTGTTCATCAGTGTATGATGGAGAGAGAGAGAAGGAAAAAAAGTGTGAGAGAGAGAGAGAAAGAGAGAAAGAGAGAGAGAGCGAGCATGTACGAGGAGTTCTATCCTCTTCGATATAACTTTATCAAAGTGGTTAAAAGCTACATTTGAATAAATCATTCCTCTTGCTAATGGGTGGCCTCTCCATCATAGTTTCACTCTAATTCCAATTAAAGAGCACAAAGGGAGTTAAAGGGGCAGCGCGGATAGGAGCCGTCAGGTGTGAAATGCCTGTCGGCCTCCTTCCATTACACTCCAGTGCAGTTGTGCATCTGGAGGCATTCAAGCAGCCATTCATAGTCAGAAAAAGAGGCTTTTTGGTGTAGATGCATCGGAAACTGGGAGATGAATGGGGACTGGTGTGGTGATTAAAAAAGGAGTGTTTGTCCAAAAAAGGGTTCCATAAACTCCAGCACGATTTGCATGGAAGGCATTTGAATAATGGTTTGGCAAGGAGAGAAATTCTGTAAAGCTGCTATTTTTAGAGCGTTACAACAAAGAATCATTGAAAACTTTCTATTAAAGGAGCTTATCCATTAGCAACTGTATCAGTTCCCAAACCCCTAGAGTGCTATTGACTTCAACAGAGACGACTGGGCTCACCTCAGAAGCCTTTCACTACAGACAATATACTGTAGGATTAAACCACAAGAGAGAACTAAACTAATGCCGGGTTGTGACAGTGCGATGGTTACACTTCTGCTATATGAGACGATCCCATTAAAATCTCTAAGCTAATTTCTGGTTTAGTAATTATAAGAAGTGTGTGACACATGTGTTGTGTTTAGGAAGCTTTCGAGTCTCTGATTGCGATTCTAAACCCTGTTAGAATCTTAAGGAACCATGGATGCAGTTAGATGTTATGCATTAAAAATACATACATATGTGATAGATGAACTACAGTAAATAAGCACATAAGCAGTTCTTGTGTGAAAAAAAAAAAAAAAACATTCTTCACCAGTCATGTGAAATAAAGTAATGGCAGAAATCTATCAGCCATTAATGAGGCAGAAAGCCTTGATTTATCCCTTTTCATTTAAAACTGGAGCGGATCATGCTCGTGACACGGTCTACAAGGCAAGAGACATGACAGAATGTAATTTCATAATGTGAACGTGACAGCTTAATTGGGTGAATTTTCACAAATGAAGTACTGCTACAATGGCTCTTTTGAATGCTGCATTGTGTGGAGTTCCAAAGAGTGCATCAAATCATATGGTCCTCAGATGCACACAAAGTTGAACATGACAAATAACACAGCCTACACTTTAAAAAAATATGAAAGGCAAACTTTTTACAATGAGAGGACTGTGAACTCTGAAGGGTAGCCTATGTGCAACATTTCTACGTGAAACGTAACACTTAACTGCACGTTTAAGATAGATAGATATTTTGGTTAGGGAATAAAATGTGTTTTATCTTGCCCATATTCCACAGTGGGAAGTCATGTGTGACTGTAGTGCTCAGGTATGCACACTGCACTTATGTTTTTATTGGAACAAACCCTCATAACCTTCTAGAGGGTACATGAGGCCACAGCACACCATATTGACACTGGAACAGTGGCCTGTCCTCAATGTACGATCCTGCACACTAGAAACTTTCATTTCCATAAACTTAATTCTCACCATATTCCCTGAGATATACAGTACAGCTCTGACCCTAAGTGACATTTCACATAGTCAGACAGTAGACAAGCTGAAGGTTGGTGCTCAGGGTACATTACAACTCTGGGTATCAGGAAGACATTAAAAGTGGACAGTGAATTTGACACTGTGCAGTTTATGGAGATGATATCACTCTGCACACTGGCAGTTTTGTGGTCAGATTAGCCCTATCACAGAACTTCAGGCTGGTAATAGATTGTGTTAACAAGCTCCTGAGCATTGAAGGCTTATGGTTATTAGGTTAGATTTATTAGTCAATTAAGATCCTGGAGAGAATGAAGGATGGAAGTGCTGAAGGCAGCATGGAAAGCCAAAGATGAATTTGTCCTGAGAAGTGATCTGAACTGGGGAAGACTTACTTCGTACTGCTTAATGATTCCGTAGGTCTGGATTGGCTCTCGCCATTTGAGGGCGATCTTTTCTTCATACGTACTTCCCTTGATGGAGTCGAGGGGCACAGCACCGGGTACTGAAACGCAAAAAAATAAATCTTTAAACGGGGCAGTCATATTGGGTTATATTTGCGTATCTGGACACTTTCTCATGCTCCAATAATAATTATTCGCACACACCATCAGTAGGACCAACAACTTTGTTTTTTGTTTTGTCATGATACAAAATAGTTGTCTCGATACCGATGAATACTGTCATGAATTTTAATTGTCTATGATAATTTTTTTCTGAGCCAAAAGCACTAGATTTCTGTAAATGGAAAAAAGGTCATAAAAATCACTGTGATAAATGTGTTAGCTAGCAGAAGGTTTAATTAGTTTGTGAGAAAAAGTTTTAATGAGACTGATTAGATATAGCATAATCAAGCTGTTTCAAAATCAAGCATCAAGATGTATAATTTAGTGTGATCACAACATTAGTTAACTTTCATTTCTGCTTGCTTGTACACATTAAGTTAATATGTGTAATCACTTGTTTAAAAATGTATATCATTCATAACATATACATGCATTATTTTATAAAAGTCCTTACTGTATACGCTAGTATATAAAAAGTTCTACGGGATCGAAAGACACAGGGCAGCCTTTACTCCTCACATGCATCAGTGCGGCCCATGGCCATGATTTCCTTCCTTGGCTCACTTTTGTTATGTCATGACCACTGCATCCTGGGAACATCTCACTAGCGCTGCAGTTTTGGAGTTGGCGCTTGTCAAAGTAACTCAAATCCTTATGGTTGCCCATTTTTGCTGCTTCCAACACATCAACTTATCATGTTATCATTCATAACATGTATATGTTATGAATGATATACATTTTTAAAAAGGTTCACTTGCAGCCTAATACTGTATATCCCACCCACTTCCAGGTGCTATTGTAATGAGATATTGTTACTGTAGATACTGTGCCAAGGGGCAAATTGAGATGGTTAGATGACTGGCTCCCGGTTCTACAGGGGTTAGAACCTACAGTACCAAAAGTGGTCCATGGAATGGAATCTGGAAAATCAGAGAGATGGAGAGCGAAGACTGGCCAAATCAAATAAAAGAGCTATTGTAGCTCATATTGCTGAAAAAGAAATGATGCTGGTTCTGATAGAAAGGTGTTTTGGTAACCAAAGGCGGCCTACTCAATATTAGGTGGGTGGTCATAAGGTTACAGATGCTCAGTGTTTATAACTATAAAAATGTGCATGGTAAAAGTATAGATTTTTTCAAGATACTGGATTAGTAATGTTTTATTGCCAAAACTGTAGTATAACCGTAGTACTGTGCAAAACTACTTGATACACAGTTACGATCACATGATTACGCACAAGTCAATATTCAAATAGTCAACGCTCTTTTAGTTCTCACTCCGAAAAACCTTCGCCACATATTTACTCTGACCCTGCGATAACCTTGCTGTCCTGTTATAGACGCTCAGTCTTAACAGACTATTTCTTCCTAAAGGCAGTTTCATAAGAAGCTAAAATAAACTAAAGGAAAGCGTCTTGCTTGCACACCATACGCAACGCAGCAAAACAAACTGCCACTCAGGTCAAGGATGGATCAGAGCTGGCGAATACAACAGAAATGAAAGAAATGAAGAAGCAGAATTTTTCATTTCCGTAATCAAAGGAAAGGGTCATTGTTCATCAGTTCACTCTGAATAGCTAAAATGTTCAACAGGGAGTTGCTATCGTAATTGGTGCTATTCATACATTCAAAATACTCAACATCCAGCCATGAATTAGATGGAAAGCCGATACCCTTTGAAAGCTTTCTCTGGATAAAGTTCAATCAATGTAAAATACATTAACTCAGGCAGATACTATTAATCTTTTAAAAATTTAATCTAAACGCTTAAACTTGTCTTAATTAAAGAGGATGAAGGAGCTAAATAAAGTCCCAGTGCCACCAAAATGGTATTTAAAACACATAGTCACAAGCCGACATAAAAAATTCATAATGAAATAATAATTAAAACACTATACCATCCTCGTCGGTGAGAACATCCAGCTCCTGACTCTCCTTTTCGCCCTCACGGTTTCGCAGCACCAGTTTGACACTGACGTTGGTGTAGGGTGAAAGGTTGCGGATGCTATGTTGCGGTGTCGGGCTTTGTAACTCGTAGCACACTTCCTCTCGTGTCTCTTCCTTGCCGTTCACTTTGTAGCGGTACTCCACTGTCAGGTTGTAGGTGTGGCATCGGGTCACGTTGTAGCCGAACGGCTCCCAGCGTACTATGATCTGCCTGGATTTGATGTCCACCACCTCCAACCGCCGCGGGCCGTGCATGGGGTCTAGGAAAGGAGACGGTGAGAAGTGATTTGTTACTGAGCTACTAAAACACGGCAGCCTGGCAGAACAAAGCTAAGAAACAAAATATGTATTTGTTCTACTTTATCTGCAGTGTCTGGCTTATGAGTGCAGCACATGTATAATTAATGGGATGCAAATCTACTGTATCATAAGGGCACCATGCACACGCAAGTACACACTCATTCTTGTCTGTGGGTAATTAAGAGATCTCAATCCACCGTCTGATTGGGCAGAGTTTCATTCACGCAGTTTTTACTACTTGTTTATTTTTTATGTAGTCTCGACAGGAGGCCCAACACCTGCTTGGATCCCGAACCATGTTTTCCTCTATTTCTATATGGTTTTCCTCTATGTCTTCTGGTTTCCTTCACACATGGTGGTATATGCAGTGACTGACTACACTCAATAGCCTCCAAGTGTGGATAAGTGTGTGTTTAGACATGAGATGGACTGGCACCCCATCCAAAATGTATTCCAACCTCACGCTCATTGTTCTCAGGATAGTCTACAGATCCCCCGGGCACAGTATTAGCTACTGGCGATAAATGGATGAATAAGAAGAGGTGTGACTCGGTTATAGCGATAATTGTCAAAAGTGTCCAAATGCAGCTTTTTTTTATTTTAATGTGATGAAAACATATTTAAACTTGACACACTCGGGTAAACTACAATCATCCCTGAAATGTATTTAAACACGGCGCCGAAGGATTTCCACTTTGCAACTGCAGAGAAAAGTTCATATACACAAACCCAACCATCAAACTTTAAATTGCCACGTTAAACAACTGTTCTTAAACTGGCTATGTGCATGAGTGCAGTACAACCACATTTACAGTATCCTCTCTCAGATGATTTAAGGCAGGCTGCTACAATAAGAGTGTCTCTCCCTTTCCTAGACCTGGCTGGATGAACTCGGTCAGGGTTCAGCGCTTATTTTCCGGAGAACTTCTCCTGAACAGACAAGCAACTCAGGTTCTTCCTCCATCGAGTCTAATGAGAGACACATGCTGCCTGCACGCATCCAGCACAGGCTCCCAGAGGAACTCCAGGTCTTGTAATAGGATCAATTTCCATCCCGGCTTCAATTTGTGGACCATTTCTGAGGAATTTAGCTCTGAAACACTCCTTGCAGGCCATCTTGTTCTCACATACTGTAGGCTGCTATTTCAAAGGACAATGGGATGCACCGGTCAGGTAATCTGGAGGGCTAGCAGCACACCCTGATGAAGACTGACAAGATCTAACAGCCTCCTGCTTCCTTTCAAAAGTTTTTTTTCTTTTCTTTCGATGCAATCAGAGGGACAAACCATTAAGGTAAAGTTATACCTCACAGCCCTCTCACACTTTTCCAGCTCTCCATGAAAAGGAATAAACAATCCATGATATGGATTCACACGTTGTAATGGACTGTACTCTCTTTTATTATTCCCAATCATAAGAGTAAAAATATTACAGTGTTTTTTTTTAACATCTAAAAGTTTCATAAAAAATGTTTTTTATTCTGAGCATGTGGGACCCAAAGATTAAAACGAGAGGTTAAAAATTGGAAATTTTAATTAGTGTCCTTGTAATAAAGCTCTGAACGAGAGTGCGTTACAGCACTGGAGGACATTTGTAGTGTGTAGGCAGAACATAATGAGTGGACATGGCATTAATCACTAAAACCATGCACTCTAATTAAAAAGGTGAAAGTAATCCGATAATCACATTCGAGGTAGCATTTAATCAACTCCAAAACAACATCAAATACATCTCATACAAGGGTCAGAGAATGTGGCCTTCATTTATTTTCCTTCAACCTTTCTGGGTAGGGGTCACCATGGCAACTGGTAGAGAAGGTCAGTCCAGACTTGCAGACGCTATCCTTAGCCACAGCCTCAAGTCCCTCTGAGGGATCCCCAGACATTCCCAGGCCAACTTTAAGATCTCTTCAGTAGGCCCTGATACCAGTAAACCAGGAGGCCTTGTAAACCCTGTACCACTTACTTGATTTGTTTCTATAAAAATAGCGAACTTTTGTATATATTTTATATCCTGCAAATAAAATCTAAAATGGTTAAAGTGCGAAATGAGACATGATGATTCTTTTGACTCGTAGGACATCAGCATTTATAGCACGTCTCGCAGTACAGATCTCTAAACCGTCTCAGTGCACCGAAGAGCTACTTGGGAGTAATCATCCTTACCCGTGGCCTTACTGTACCAAATCGCCTGCCTTTTGTCTGCCTTAACGTAGTGCTACTGGATTTCATCTTAGCTCTGCCTTTAACGCTTAGTTGCTATGCCATAACTTATGATTTCACGGTGTGATGGAGGCACGATTTTGAAACTGTAAAGATCCATAGAAAAAAAAAAAAAATCATGAATCATGAGGGCTTTAGGTGCTCAAGTGGCTTCTCTCTATTCAGACACGAGAGAAATCAGCTCTAGTGCAGGGTACTCCTGGAACACCTTCTAATTGTTCCTCCTTTTTTCAGAACACAAAGAATACAAATGAAATATTCATGAAGTCGGGTATGAAACAATGCCCACTGCAGTTCATTTGACCTAAGAGTAGGCTTTATATGCTGTTTTCTCAGGTTTAGACGGCTATCCTGAAAACACATTCTGTTTTCTACCAAAGATATGATAAAGATATAAACGTGATTAATGGCATTTTTTTTACTTTTACTTATTTTGGCAAATAATTATTCTCTAACATGGTTGCTGCATTTAAAAACAGCTATATAACCACCTTTTAGACGTTCTGTCCACATTTTGAACAAAGCATGACAATGAAGCTGGCAGATTTTTTGCAGCAATGGTGACACTTTGTGACAAGCCAATCACATCGCTTCTTTATGTCACATGATCAGCGAAGCAAAGATACTTCCTAAATGTGGTCAGAGGGTTTTTGGAGAATGTCGAAGCCAAGAAAAGGACGTTAGTGCCATTGCAGTCACTCCAGCAGTGATATTATCACTTTGCATCAGCGCTACATTCGGTGAAATAGGAAATTATGCAATTTGGATGTTGTTTGAATACCATGTTATAGTTAACAAACTTATGTGGGATACTGAACAGAGCAGAGAAAGAACTAAAATTTAAATATGCATGAGTAATTCTTGGACAAGAGACATGAGATGCACGCCCTGTTGAAGCTGTTATGCTATGATAGGGAGCTGTCGTCATGTACCGGAGTAAAACTCAAACTGGTAGAGGAGGAGTCTGACGATGCTGTAAACTGTTTACAAAAAGTTTTGGTATTGTTTGTACCATTTCTCATGAGCCGGAACAATCTTTGCAATTCAAATTTCTTTTCTGTATACACCAAAACCTTTTTCCGGGCACTAACTCCTAGTAACTGCCGATACACATCTGGCAAAATAATTGATGGAGAGATTTTTTTTTAGCACTATGTATGATATAAACAGACGGATACAAACCTAAGTGAAAGGTACAGTATATTGGTGTTGGTTTTATAATGTGTCTGGTTAAAAAAATGTATACCAATTGTAGCTGATCAGGTATATCGAAAAATAGACAGCAAGCACTAAGAAACGCTCATTAGGTGTGACAAAGCACTGAAAAAAGACACAGTGAGAATGTCAAAAAAGAGAGGACCAGTTCTTCTACTGTAACATATCAGCGCAGATCACACATCTCAGCTGCTAGACCACAGTCTGATTACAGTAACTGCTGTTATCCGCATACATGAAACAGGTGCATTATAATGTTTCACATGACGGGATGAGAAGAACATGGTATAATTCATTCAGAGCACAGTAATCAACAACGGCAATCCCGAGAGAGAGCAGCGACATCTTTCTCTAAAGACCTGTATTCATTCAGTACATATAGAAGGGAAATTTCCTCACACAAAGGAACTCAAAGTTCCCCTGCCTGCTGTTTCTCCACAAGGAAAGAAGTGTCTCCAGTGAACTGAGTGTAACCGTGGGTTTACAGCCTCTTCCATCACAACAGAGACGTTGATGCTGAAAGAACGGAGATGGCTTTCTGAGCAGGTGCGTGATTGGAAATGCAAACAATGCCTTTTCTGTTCCAGGAGCCTTTGATGGCACTCCACAAGAGCCCATGACTATAGTCAGATGAGGTTTTGAAAAAGCCTCCCAGCATGAGAGCCAGGCCTTGTGCTCTTTGAAATGCTTTTGGCACAGAATGGCAACAAATATCATCTCTGACTGCGGGGACTACAGCAGACATTATATTATATCAGGCTGCAACAGTGAAACAGGCTAAATGAAATAGCTGGCATGAGATCTATAAGATGAGACATGCGAATTGGTTGCTTGTTAGATCCGAGCTGCATTTAAATGCATAATTCACGGCCACTGACAAGGTTACTGGAAGCGTAGATTACACTGCCGGCAGAACAAATGACTTCAGCTTGTGATGTTGTGATGGGAGGATGTAAAAAAAAAAAAAAAGTGCTTATATGTAGATTGGGTAGCATTTAGATTTCGGGTGAAGTCAATGGAGGTCTTCCTCGATTTTGCACAATGCTACAGTACGTGAAAAAGTGTATAACTGCAGCCTGGTTTTCATGGCTCTAACAGCATCGGAAAAAGTGTACATACTGTATGGAAGTCAAGAAAAGGGAAGATGAGGTTTAGAGCTGATAATCAAGATTCTTAACATTCTCTCTGAGATCCCTCTCACCTATGAAAACCATGCTGAATATAAACTGGCTGTAAATGATAAATTATCTGTAGTGGTGAACGAGTGGGTGAATTATTGTGTATGAAGACACGTGATGAGCTGGTGTCCTATTCAGAGTGTATTCTTCCCTCACCAACAGTTTTCCCTGAGATCCACCGTGACCCTGGCCGGGATAAAGGAGTCGAATGGTGAATGAATCAAAGCTCTGCCGTATAAGGCTATCTATAATACCTGCTGAAGAATAGAGCAGAAAAATGCTTAAAACATTGAATTGAATTCAATATCGTAAAAGGAGAATCTGGGAATTTTCTTTCCATTTCGAGGCCCTGTTTCATTCAAATCTCCATCTCAAGCACCGATAAAAGCATAGTGCTAAATCGTGTAGCGTGAGAGTGGAAATGAAGAGTGCGAATTTGAGAGGAGGTCGGCCTGGATGCCCTGTAATGGTTGCCGGCGGCTTTTGTGAGATGATGGCAATGGGCCTGATTGAGAGGTGACTCGGGGAGAGGAGAGTGCAGAGGAAATCTGCAGCTGGTGAAATTCCACTGCTGATTTTGAAAAGCGGCCACGAGTATGAAACACTCTGCGCATTACAGAGATCTGAGAGGAAGTCGTGGACAGGCGCTATAGCGCAAGCGAATTCTTAACGTATGGGAAAGTCCATATTAACTTTATAATAGAAAAACAAAATGCAGCCTATTTAGAAGCTAGTAATATATCTTACTAGTGACGCCCAGCGATCTTGTTTTACTTGTCTTCATACAGTATGTGCTTATTACTGTATGACCATCAAGAGATATAGTATGTATTATAAGATATATAGTAGCATACTGTCTGTCGTGTACCATTATAGATGAGCGCTATAGTTTTGTATATAAGAGACATGAGAAACACATTCTGTCTGTGGGAAGCTGTTGCATTCGCTAGGTCGTGTTGTCTGGAATCACAGGTGTATAGATGCTTGGACGTTAGTCAACCATTATTGAGAGTATAATTGTATTTCCGTTCAGAACAGAGTGTCTCATGAATGATGTACACGTGAAACAGTAACTATAGAATCCAGGACTATCTGTACCTTGGTCACAAAACTGTGCCTCTTTTTCCTGCTTCCTACTATACAATGACACTGGTGAAAGAAGCTAAGGTATGTGGATGCAGGTTGTGTAAACAGCTTTTATTGAATTTTGATTTGCCTTACACTTTTTCATTTGGGTGTTATGTGAAAAGACATAAATTTGCAAAAATCTTTTTGGAAATTTCTAACTAGGTAGCATTATGGTCCAATCGATAGCCATAATGATTTCTCTCTCTGCACTCTGTCTCTATTAAGGGCTTGTGGTGGTAGAAAGGTAAGCAAATTCTTGGATAAAGTACAGATCACTTGCTAAAAAAGGAAAAAAAAAAGAGAAAAACTTTACATTATGGTGTTGATGCTGTATCAGAACATGCAGCAATGTTCTTTCGAGAAGTACTATACCACCAGATCTACTGTATCCTTCATTGAGAGTTATCATAAACATGAAAAAAGGAATTAGCATGAACAGGCTCATTATAGATGATTAGTCTAAAAAAAAAAAACTTTCCTAATTATAACACTGAAAAGCACATTTTTAAAATCTCTTTTCATAAATGCCTAGTGCACTGAGCACACCAATAACTCACACTACCCTGGTGGATAACCCTTCACCTTACCAGAGCATCTATGAAGCCAATGAGGTCATCCCTATTAAAATATATCACAGAGGGCATTCACGGGGCCGCTCAAAACAAGTTACACATCATAATTACACGAGAGAGGCCATTCGGAGGCCGTGCTCCAGCCAGCAGCACAGACTGGAGCGAAAATGTGCGCTGCGTAATGTCACAGGGGCAGTAAAACAAATTACTGTGCCGTAAAAGAACAAATATCCGAACAAATGACACGCTTTTATGATTTGCCTGATATTTGCTTGTAGGAGAATAGACGATGTGTGGTTAAGCTGCAACCGTTTCAGAATGTGAGGATGAGACTATGATACTGTACTGTATATAACAAAAACTGTTTAAGCAATGCATAAACCACTCTGAGAAAGGAATACACTACTAATTCCCACACTATGGAGAGATTGTATTAAAAGGAAATATAGTTAGACGGTTGACTACATATCATTTTCACTTTCTCATAGGATCAATATGACTTTCCACTCCTTAAAAAAAAACATTCATCAATCTACCCTTTTTCACATACACCTGTAGTAAGAAACGTCTCAATTACATTTTTAAGCCATTGATTCTTCCCCACTTTCTCAGCTGGTCATAACTCACAGTGACAGAGAGTAAAGAGTGTAACAGCCTATTGATTAGCCTAAGCTGTGCAGCAAAATGAAAAAAACTCCACCAGACAAATTGTTGTTTATTTACACGCATTATCTTTTGCTGATGCTCTCTTCGTGTGTGTGTGTTTGTGTGCATGTTAGGGAAAAAGTGGGAACAAAAAGTGAGCACAAGAAACAAGAAAGCTTTCTGTATACAGTGTGAAAGCCCAGAGACAAATAAATCTGGGAGACTGTGAACACTTTCCAGGCTACAGAGAAAAAAAAAATCTTCTTCACACATATAAGAACAAACACATATGACCCAAACACGGGCGAATTGGAAGTCCTCTGAATTAATCTGCACACTGCTGTTACAGTTCAGCTCCAAAATGTAACATGCGCATAATTATTACTGCGGTTAAATAATACTATTAATAAACATTAATATCAGTAACCAAAAGAAATATGTTGTCTTATCCAATACAGTAAAACGTCTCGGGTTACTTGACTGTAACCCTGTTCCCTGATAAAGCGGGAACGAGATGCTGCGTGAAAACGCTATGGGAACATCTCTTTGTTGCCCGGTTGTGAAGCCTGTGCATGCCAGACCCGCCGAATACCTTCGGCTTATAACCTGTGCCAGGCATGACGTCACCGAATAAGGTGCACCTGCAGGTTATAAATAGGAGTGAACCGGAAACATCCTCAGGTCAATTTTGTCTGAAGGACGTCCAGGCACGCCAGCAGTGCGGCATCGGAACGCAGCATCTCGTTCCCGCTTTATCAGGGAACAGGGTTACAGTCAAGTAACCCGAGACGTTCCCTTTCAAAAGCTACACTCAATGCTGCGTGAAAACGCTATGGGAACGAGAATACCAACACCGCCGCACTGCAAGTGTCTGGGCCCCCAGGTTGTGTAGCGTGTGCGCACAAGCCGAGGAGGTCTCAGACCTAGCTCTGGGATGCTGACTGAGGGATCCGTGAACCCAGAGTAGCATTGACATCCAGACTATAAAATCTAACAAACGTGTGTGGAGAGGACCAGCCCGCCGCATCACGCACCTGCTGCAGGGGGACGCCTCTTGCCAAGGCAATCGATGAGGCAATCCCCCTGGTTGAGTGAGCCCTGATTCCTAGAGGCGAAGTGTGACCCCGCGCCTCATAGGCTAGGGCAATGGCATCTCTCACCCAGTGTGACAGAGTCTGTCTAGTGGCAGCCGCCCCCCGGTTGCGACCCCCATGGCAAATAAAGAGCTGCTCTGACTTACGCCACTGGCTAGTGCGGTGGACGTAGATCCGAAGAGCACGTACTGGACACAGTAAGTGAAGTCTTTCCTGCTCCGGAGCTGTGAAAGGCGGAGGACAGAAGGCTTCGAGAACAACTGGGTGCATGGTCGAGAATGGAACCTTGGGAAGATAGTTCGGGTGAGGATGCAGAATAGCTTTGACTAGCCCAGGGGCAAAGTCTAGGCAGGATGGGGAGACTGACAGAGCCTGCAGATCCCCAATCCTCAGATCCCTGATGGCTATTACAAAGAAGTAATAGCCATCAGAAAAACCATCTTAAGAGACAGAAGCTTGACAGGCGCTGACTCTAGTGGTTCGAACGGGGTGTCGGCCAGGCCTTCGAGTACGATAGTTAAGTCCCATGAAGGGACCGTAGCTCTAGTGGGCGGCTTCAACCGTTTAGCTCCACGAATAAAACGGGCAACTAAATGGTGCTTGCCCACAGAAACCCCGTTGTTCAGAGCGTGACAGGCCGAAATAGCGGCTACGTACGTTCTGAGCGTACTAGGGCATAAGCCCAAGGACAACTTTTCTTGCAGAAACTCCAGCACAAACAATCTGGCAGTGAACTGGGTCTATGTGTCTTGCCATGCACCAATTTTCAAACACACTCCATTTGAGGGCATAAGTTCTTCTAGTGGAGGGAGCCCTGGCACTTAAATGGTTTCAATTACGCTGGCTGAAAGCACAGCCTGTCTCAGTTGGTCCCGTTCAGGGGCCAAACGTGAAGGTTCCAGAGCTCGGGCCGGGGATGAAGTATTGTCCCCTGCGCCTGAGACAGAAGATCCCTCCTCACTGGAATCACCCAGGGTGAGCCGTCGAGGAGAGATATTAGATCCGAGAACCACACTCTGGTCAGCCAATGGGGCGCTATCAATAAGAGGCGCAACCCTTGTTGACGGACCCTCGCCAGGACTCCCGGGAGCAGAAACTATAGGTGGAAACGCATAAAGGCGTAACCTGGGCCACGTGTGGGCCATTGCGTCCAGACCCAGGGGAGCTGGAGGAGTCAGAGAGTAGTAAAGGGGGCCTTGTGCTGCCTCTTATGAGACAAAGAGGTCCACCTCTGCTACGTAAAATCTTTCCCAGATTGACTGACTACTTCGGGGTGGATTTTCCATTCCCCATGTTTTACAGCTTGTCTGGATAGCAAGTCTGCTCCTACATTCATATGCCCTGGAATGTAAATCGCCCTGAGGGACAGGAACTTGTCCTGTGCCCAAAGCAGAACCTGGTGCGCTAGCTTGTTCAAGCGGCGCGAGCACAGTCCACCCTGGCAATTTATGTACGAGACTACCGCAGTGCTGTCCACCCGCACTAGGACATGGTAGCCTCTCAACTGCTAGAGGAAGTGTTTCAGGGCCAGAAACAGAGCCATCATGTCGAGGCAATTGATGTGCCACGCGAGAAGATGACCTCTCCAGCTCCCTTGTGCTGGACGGCCATCCAAGACCGCACCCCAGCCCGTGAGGGAAGCGTCTGTCGTTAGCATCTTGCGACGACAAGACGGACCTAGAGTGGGACCCAAAGTCAAAAACCGGGGTCTGAACCACATAGAACGGGTACGAAGCCCCCGGCGCGTAACCCTTATTAGCCTCTGGGGGTTGGCCCTTGAATGAAACCCCCTGGCTCTTAGCCACAGCTGAAACGCTCTCATGTGCAGAAGGCCCAAAGGTATCACCGTGGACGCAGCTGCCATGAGGCCTAAGATTTCTGAAAGTGATGAACGGTGACCTTCTGGCCTAGCTTGATTTCCTTCAGGGTGTTGAGAATGGATTCGACACGAGCAGGAGACAACTGTGCCCGCATTGTGACCAAATCCGATGTGACACCCAAATATGTTGTCCTCTGAACAGGAAGGAGAACGCTTTTTGTGGCGTTGAGTCTCAATCCTAAGAATGAAGATGGGCTAGGACGACATCCCGATGTCGAAGCGCTAGCTCCTGAGACTGGGCCAGAATCAGCCAGTCGTTTATGTAATTCCAAAATACGGATGCCCTGGAGTCCTAAAGGAGCCAGAGTTGCATTCATGCATTTTGTATATGTGCGGGGTGACAGAGCTAGGCCAAATGGAAGGACCGAATACTGGTAAGCTTCGCCCCCAAGCGAACCTCAGGAACTTCCTGTGCTGTGGCAATATTTCTATATGGAAATATGCGTCCTTGAGATGGATTGTCACAAACCAATCCTCTAGTTGGATTTGAGAAACAATCATTTTGACAGTCAACATTTTGAATCTGGATTTCTGAGATAGCGGTTCAAGCCGCAAAGATCCAAGATCGGACGCAACCCTCCCCCTCTCTTGGGCACCAAAAAGTACCGACTGTAGTAGCCCGATCCTCTGTCTGGGAGGGGAACATGTTCTATGGCCCCTTTGCCCAGCAGAGTCTGTAACTGCTGGGCCAGCAGATGTGCTCGATCCGGTTTCACGGAAGTGGAGACCACGCCGTTGAAACGCGGAGGACGATGTGCAAACTGAATCCTGTAGCCTGTGCCTACAGTCCTTTATACCCAAGGAGATACACCTGGCAGTAGTCTCCACGCTGCCAGCTTCTCCGAAAGGGGCACGAGCTTTGACACTTCGGCTAGATGGGGGGGGGGGGGGGGGGGGATTGTTAGGTGTTGGGAGATGAAGTGTGGCAGGAGATGCCTGAACACCCAACATTTTTTTTTTTTTTTTTTCTTTGGAGACCGGCGCTCCCCGAACACCAGTGGTGGCGGGGATTGAACACCGGCCTCCCGGGAGTGCCAGGGAGGAGGCCCTGTTTTGTGATGAAAATCCATCTTCTTTGAAGAGAGGAAGCTCCTCAGATCCGGTCTTTTCGAAGCAGATTTTTGAGAAGAGCGGCGAGCCCCACCCCAGCCTTTACGGGGGGGTGCGCGGCTGGTCACGCTCTCCTTCTGCACCTCACGCCTGATAGGGGCCAGACCTGGCCGGGGCCGAGTGGCCGACGGTCCCGGTTCTTGAGCACGGTGGGGAAGGAACCTCCCAAAGGCCTGTTCATATAGCTTTGCCTCCCGAAACCTAGTGGCGGCGGAATTAACAGCGTCGCCAAAAAGGCCGGAAGGCGAGATGGGGGCATCGAGGAGGGCAACACGATCCTTATCCTTGATGCCCGTGAGGTTCAGCCACAGATGCCTCTTCGTGGACACCATGGCAGCCATGGAACGGCCCACAGCACGGGCCGTCCGCTTGGTTGCACGGAGAGACAGGTCTGTGGCTCGGCGCAGCTCTGCAAACGCCCTGTCATCAATAGCCCCGCCGCTGCTCAGGTCCTTCAGCAGGTCAGCCTGGTAACCTGCCAAACCGCCATGGTGTGCAGTGAAGCACCAGCCTGTCCTGCTGCCTGAAAAGCTTTACCCACCAAAGCAGATGTCAATCTGCACGGCTTGGAGGGGAGAATAGGCTTTTTCAGGGAGGATGATGTCCCAGGAGAGAGATAGCCCGCAAGCGTCTCTTCTATCTGGGCATCATCATATAACCGCGTGCTTTCGCACCAACGATATTCGAATAAGTCGAAGTCGATGGTACAAAAAAACGCGATGAATACGGCTTGCTCCATGAAAGAGTTAATTCATCATGGATGTCACCAAAGAAGGGGATAGAGAGACGTTGAGGCTCCTCCCCCCGGCCACCCGACAGACACCTGTCGTTCAATCTCGAACGCTTGGGGGAATCTCGCTGCTGCGGCCAGTCGATATGCAATCGCTCGACCGCACGCGTTATAACCTCTAATAATTCCTCAAAAGCTCTGTCAGCACTGGAGGAGCGTTGTGAGGGGGCTACTTCCATGGAAGCGAGAGAGGAAGATTCTTCCGCTCCTTCACAAGAAGCGCCGGAGCGCGCTTGCGAAGCGGAAGCTAAAACTTCCTGATCCGGAGAGAGCGCGAGAGAAAGGGGAAATTCCGTCTCGTGCGCGTCTGCCAGATCAGCACACGAGCCCCAGGAATGCGCCGCGGCTCGCGGTTTCTCTTTAAAGAAAGCGAGCCGCGCGCGAAGCACCTTAATAGGGAGAAGATCACAGTACTCACATTCTCCCTGACGCCCGAGGCGAGCGTGTTCTTCCCCAAGCACTCGAGACAAAACTCGTGAAGATCGCCCTCCGAAAGAGATCTATCGCACGGAGGCACGCATCTCTTAAGCAACTCCGCCATATCGGTGAGTTACTGCTGTTATTTTTATTTCGCTTTCGTTACGGCTTGTACATGCACACGCAAACACAAAGCGGTCCTGAAGACAAAAAGATCTGAGGATGTTTCCGGTTCACTCCTATTTATAACCTGCAGGTGCACCTTATTCGGTGACGTCATGCCTGGCACAGGTTATAAGCCGAAGGTATTCGGCGGGTCTGGCATGCACAGGCTTCACAACCGGGCAACAAAGAGATGTTCCCATAGCGTTTTCACGCAGCATTGAGTGTAGCTTTTGAAAGGGAACCTTGGATTGATCGACGAACTTGGTCTGTAAGTGCAAAATCAAATATCAAAACATATTCATAAATTTGCATACGAGTAGTACGTATACACTTTGTCTTGCTGAGTGTTACTGTACATGATCACCACTGAGGTAATGTTTTTTTCCTCGCTCTATCGCGTTGTGGGATTGTGGGTAATTGTCTCCCATGATCGGTCTCACTCGTATAGTCAACATCCGTGTAGTGACTGTTCTTTAGTAACTGTAAAAAAAACTGTTAAAAAGGCTGTAGCAGCGCAAGAGATGATTCTGCTTAACAACAACGCAATGTCACATTTTTGCTAAATCCTCAAAAGGAGGCAAAAGCAAGTGTCATTAAAGAGGTTCCTTGTCCAAAAAGAAAAAGATTCCATCTTGCCGATAGAGACTCTCAGACAAAGAGCAGTGATTCCATTAGTGTGTGTTTGTGTGTGTGTGCCCGTGTGTGAAAGTCATCCTACACAGTGCCCCCCCCTGATCTCGTCTCTTTCTCGTGTCACGCCAGCCATGATTCTTTTCAAAAAAGAAAGTGCAGGTTAATTTTCTTTATTTTTACTTTATATTTTGCATTCATTAATTTTGTATGAATTATTTCTATATTAATATTTTAAAATATTGTGTTGTGGAAAGAATGAGTTTCCATTATTTCTTATGGGGAAATTTGCTTTGATAGACGAGTGCTTTGATATACAAGTACGCTTCCGGAATGAATTATGCTCACAATCTAAGGTTTATGTGTATATGATATTGTACAGTACTGTTGTATAGTTTGTTGTATAGTATACACTGTACTATTTTACTGTATTGGATCAGTAAAATATCTATCTATCTATCTATCTATCTATCTATCTATCTATCTATCATAGTGATAGTGATGAACTGATGTAAAATTAAGACTGGTAGAGGAGGCTGATGATGCTGTAAACTATTGTTTTGCATTGTTTTAATATTTCTCACGATTTTTTAAATCTTGTCATTAAAAAAGTTTTGTAAAAAAGTTTTCTTTTGGAAAAAGTGCACTTTTTTCCTTCATCTAATTTGCTGCATGCTGTTTGACTCCCTACAAAATCACAAAGCATATGAATTGCTATATTTTTTTAATTTAAACTCAACCAAAGTATTATTGAAAATAAACTGTATACTGAATTAACCACAAACACAGCTGCAGTCTGATTTATCCATTGTGACAAAACTGTGGGAGATGTAGTTATAGCTTTTTGAAGAAAATCACTGAATATTCACTTATATAACAAACAATTTTGACCAAATATTTTGTCATATGTGCTTTTTGTCATTATTGTGAATTAAAGAAAACATGCACATAATTATATATGTATTTGGGTTTGCCCGACATCTTGATATATGCAAATCCACATACATACACCTTATCCTGTACTCATGTTCAAAAATTAGTACCCCTCTTTTTCTTACGTGTTTTTTGTGTTTCTATGTTCTAATTCGATGTGTGTTTTTTTTTTTTTAGTGGTTCTTAGACGAACAGCTACATATAACCTTTTTGCAATTACTGGACAAAAATGCCAAAATAAAAAAGCAAGTTGGCAATACTAAGTAATCCAATATATTGTAGATCCACGTTTATCAACAATAATTTGAAATAATCGTTTCCCTATCTGACTTTATCGCTGCCTCTCACGTTGATGTGAAGGAATTTTGGCCCATTTTTCATTCATCATTGCTTCTGTTGATGATGAATGAAAAATTGAGGTTTTTGGGCATTCTTATTCACAGCTTTCTTAAAGTCCAGGCACAGTGTTTTAATTAGGTCCGACACCTTGCTTCTTTTATTTTTCAGCCATTATGATGTAGATTTACTGGTGTGCTTCGGATCACTGCCCCGTTGTATGACAAAATTTCTCCTGGCAGCCCTTACTAGTTCAATCTTCCTCTAATTGTGCCGTCATGGACTTTAACAAGCTCAGTGAGGCATGTAGGGTCTGTGATGTAGCTCTTTTTTAATTATTGTTAATATTATTTCTGTAAGCATTGACCTCTAAGACCATTTCTTATGTTGTTCCCTCTTGACATTATGGTAAGACACAACTGAATGCTCTAGACGAGCAAACTGCCAAAGTGTCTGTTTTATAGGGGTCTGCACACCTGCTGATGATCAAGGGCTGATGATTAGCAACACCTAGCTTCAATTTACCCTCTGAAATCCTGTGGAAGCAGTAAGGAGGTACGCTTAATTGTTGTTGAATAAATAATGGCATGGTAAAGAAAGCTATATGTTGTTTTGTGTCTGAGGTAACATTTACCTACTACTTGTACCCATTATGATCATATAATTTTTAAATTCATGTTTTAACACAAAGACACATATAATTAAAAGAGGAGGTACATTGTTTTCACCATGTCTGTAAAAAAGACAGTATGTGTGATACGTGAAGATGCTCTGCCCTGCGCTTCTGCCCTGTGAGAATGATGCAAATGACCATTTGATGTGGAATGCACAGCAATATAGCCTGCTCTCCAGCAGCCTTCCCTAAACAAAATCATTTCAACACAATAATGAAAAAAGCCTACACACACACACACACACACATGTAAATTCCTTAGAATATGATTAAACTTTCTAAAACCTTAGTAACATTAGGACTGTAGGCTATTGTAGAGACCGTAGCTTGATTCTAGATTGTAACACCAAAACCCATACTAAGAAATTCCTACTGAAAAGAAGAAGACTTGATGTTTCCTATTTGTAAGCCATTGCCTTTAATCAATGAGCTACCACTGCCCCTGGAAATACCAAGCCAAGCTTTCATTTAGGTAATAAACACATATTATTAATGATACGCAACAACTACAGCCTTGTAAAATCAATAGAGACATATTACATCAGTGCCAAATGCAAGCTTGTGTTTTAGTGGCTTTGCATTTTTGCGTCAGCTCTTAAGAATAGGATGAGTGGTTTAAACCCGCCCATATATCTCCAGAATGGATGCTTAAGACTCATCATGGAATAGCTTGAATGGCTTCAATCAGGAAAGGACCAATCCAAGCTCTCGTTCAGGTAATAGCTTCAAGGATCTGACACTCTTCTGTCATGAAAATTGAGGGTGAGGGGTCAAGGTTGACTGAAAAGTGAATTTCATTATGCCTTAAGTCTTAGCTAAGGGGCTTTGCACTGACACCCATCATAAATTCCGTAATAGATAGCAAGGAAACTGGATTTTTTTTATTACCCTGTGCTTAGAAAAGAGCTGGTGTACATGCAGGTGACAGATGATGTCCTCCATATTTTGCTGAAGATAGATGTGAGAAGGTGCTAATAACCGAAAGACGCGGTCAGTGTAGCGGTTTTATTGCCCACAAGTTTTAGCACTGAATTTTCTGTACAGGTTAAGAGCCACTGATATATGGATTGCTTTAGTATTTCATTCACCGGCTGTATTACATTTTTCCTGAGTCCTGTCAATGCAATCAAATAATTCTAATTTGACATTTAGGTGGCAACTATTCACATCTACAAAAGGCTTGACATTTAAATAACACTGCCTGTCATTAGCATCTCATTATGGCCTTTTTGAACAGTGGTAATGGGTTGCACAGGCAACCTTTTGTCATTGCACCCTCAGCTGTCCACTACACAAGTCGAACTGATTCACAAGGGAGAAAACTGATGCGTCGATTTTACCATGAACATGGCCGAGCAGACAGGAACGCAATAATGACCCTGAAGACTCTCTGACGACCTGCGCTGGAGCTTCTGAATGGCCCTACTAGATGTACAGAGAGCACTGGAACAGAATAAAGGTATTAGTCCTGGATGAAGGAGAACAAATTGGCCGTGGATGTGGACATACTTTTTTTCTTCCGAATAGGTTGTGTGATTAAATTGGCACGGAGCGATAGAGAGATGTTATCCTCTTTTTGTCCTCTTCAGCGTGCCAGAATAACACTTGTGGTCCGGCAGATCAATGCTCGTCTTATCACTGCGAGACTTTCCCTAGGATAGTGATCTAAGTGTCTGAAAGTGCTCTGCTGAAACAAATGTGTCTTATAATCATAACACTATTATGGTAATTAAGCAAGAATAAAGAGAATGATTTAGCTATTGTATTAAAATAGAAACTGTTCCTACAGTAGGTGTATGAGTGAAAACTCACTCCAGGCAAGCAAGCAAATCTGTCTTTTTTTTTTAAGCCCTATTTTTTCCCCCATACTTGGTCATCTGGTAACCCACCTACCAGCTCTCTTGACAAAAAGCCAACTAACTGCACCTTTTTCCTTTTTGTGCTTTATCACAGGGCATCTTAAGAAGCACAAAGCAAAGCACTATTTTCTTCCACATACAGTACATGCGCTCACAGACCCCTACAGTATGATTGCCTAGTGTCACTGTGACTGACAGGGGACAGAGTGTATGCCATCTCTCCCACCTAGAGTACACTAATGGCTCTGAATGATCACGGGTGAAGGTTGTACGCCACCTTTTAGTATTATCTGGTAGTATAATCAACAATGCAAAGACTAACCTTTGTTATTTAGGTACTATTAACATCAGGACATAACTGAGGTGATGATCTAAGATGTCTGCAATGGTATGAACACTCTCATGGAACCCCCTCTGTTGTTTTACATACAGCTTCTCCGAAACGCACAACCCAAAAACCATTAATGGATCTGTTTTTTTCCCCTTTCAACCACAGGGATGAATATACATTATGATTCCATGTCATTATGAATACTTTTTGGTAATAGTTATATCCCTGAGGGTTTTTTTTTTTTTTTGCTCACATGATTTTTATTTTCAGCAGACCAGTGGCAGAACTTCAGTAGCAGCTGTAGGAGATGAGTAACGTACTGATACTGGATGAGTGAAAAGAGCAGTTTTGAGTTGCTAAGCGACACTATGTGCTTGTTTTTGCACAATAGAAAATCATGTTCTTTGTTTATCTTTGGATGTTTAGTTTTCCACCCTGTAGCATTGTGTTATGTATATGTGGAATACATTTTAGGTTTGGTTCTGGATCTAGACACTGAGGTTATGAAAAAAAAAAAACATTCATACTATATTTAGAGCAAATTGGAAAATAGTGCCGGACAATGAATCGCATAAAAATGCTTGTGACCTTGAATTCAAGGTCAAATGGCATTGAGATAATGTTGGTAGAAAGCAAAAGGAATTGGAAATACCAGCAAACACACATTATTCATGGCCTGGTTCCTTTCTCCTTCAGTGGAACGAATGTTTCTGCCAGGTAAATTTTATTTACA
This sequence comes from Clarias fuscus, assembly GCA_030347435.1. Taxonomy (NCBI): domain Eukaryota; kingdom Metazoa; phylum Chordata; class Actinopteri; order Siluriformes; family Clariidae; genus Clarias; species Clarias fuscus. Next base: position 28,070,869 of record CM059207.1, on the reverse strand, counting down.
TTTGATTAGATGCTTCATCTGAAGATTTATGGATGATACAGTATACAGACAAAGGTGTATCCAGTATTGCCACTGCAGTGAGTTAAAAAACAGAAATGCTAAGAATAAACACAAACGGAATTATAACTCATGTTCTTGCACTATGGTATTTTTATCTAAACAACAAAAAACACATTTTGATTTTTGGGATAATCAGGCCAAAACAGTGTGTAAACTGCATCAGCTGCCCTGGAAAGTTAGATTCAGGGATTCTGGAGACGCACTGTGACAGCGATGATGTGCCGATTAATGCAGAGACGTGACAGCGCTTCTGGTTGACTGAACGTCCACTGACAGACGTGTCTCTAAAACACAGACAGGAAACACTACCACTCTGATCTCAGAGGCCTTTAGAGAATGCTTTCATAGAAAAGGCAAAAAACAGGGCACTTATCAAAAAACACAACCTAAGGCAGCATGCCACTCGAGGATGCATTTCATGCTGGTGTCAGATTCTCACCTGCCTTCAGTGCCACTTAATTTGATTGCTCGGGAGCCATGCAGCACTGGTCCAGCTGGGAGAGAGAATACTAGTGGTTTACTATCAGCACCCTGGTTTCCCTCTTATATTATTAAAAAAAATAAATCAGCAATGGAAAAAGGCCAGCAATATCAACACTACCATCTGGGTAATAACAAGGCTTTCATCCTTACCAAAAGCCTTTTCAGAGCTGACGGAAGCGGAGCAGTAATGACGGCTTTTTGACAACTGACAATCAAAACTCGATTCCTCTACCGAGTGCGTTCTGCTACACAATGGCACTGCTGCAAAGATGGCACACTCCTTATGGCACTGCATGTCACAGTGAGAGCTGCTTTCCGGCACAAACCTACCCTGAAATCAGCCAAGACTGGAGCACATCTGCCATGTTTTTTTTTTTTTTTAATTCATAGCACATGTTTACAAGCTTGTGTCCCAAAAGGTTGGCTTTGATGCGTTTTCTTTCACTTCCTGTACTGATGTTGGATTCTTTGTGAGCTGATGGCATGGTTGCCAAGGAGTGAAATTGATGGATTAAACGTGCTTTCGCATCCACTAGAGAGCCAAAGTTAAAAAGTGAATATTTTATAACTTCGCACATTATCTGCGAGACTCTAACCCACTTTAACTGATATATTATCAAGCGCATCTGTTTTATATATATATATATATATATATATATATGCTCACCTAAAGGATTATTAGGAACACCTGTTCAATTTCTCATTAATGCAATTATCTAATCAACCAATCACATGGCAGTTGCTTCAATGCATTTAGGGGTGTCAAAACAATCTCCTGAACTCCAAACTAAATGTCAGAATGGGAAAGAAAGAAAGGCCGGTCTGAGTATTTCACATCTGCTCAGTTACTGGGATTTTCACGCACAACCATTTCTAAGGTTTACAAAGAATGGTGTGAAAAGGGAAAAACATCCAGTATGCGGCAGTCCTGTGGGCGAAAATGCCTTGTTGATGCTAGAGGTCAGAGGAGAATGGGCCGACTGATTCAAGCTGATAGAAGAGCAACTTTGACTGAAATAACCACTCGTTACAACCGAGATATGCAGCAAAACATTTGTGAAGCCACAACACGCACAACCTTGAGGCGGATGGGCTACAACAGCAGAAGACCCCACCGGGTACCACTCATCTCCACTACAAATAGGAAAAAGAGACTACAATTTGCACGAGCTCACCAACATTGGACAGTTGAAGACTGGAAAAGTGTTGCCTGGTCTGATGAGTCTGGATTTCTGTTGAGACATTCGAATGGTAGCCATCCTCTGATGGCTACTTCCAGCAGGATAATGCACCATGTCACAAAGCTCGAATCATTTCAAAATGTTTCTTGAACATGACAATGAGTTCATTGTACTAAAATGGCCCCCACAGTCACCAGATCTCAACCCAATAGAGCATCTTTGGGATGTGGTGGAACGGGAGCTTCGTGCCCTGAATCTTCATCAACTGCAAGATGCTATCCTATCAATATGGGCCAACATTTCTAAAGAATGCTTTCAGCACCTTGTTGAATCAATGCCACGTAGAATTAAGGCAGTTCTGAAGGCGAAAGGGGGTCAAACACCGTGTTAGTATGATGTTCCTAATAATTCTTTAGGTGAGTGTATGTGTATATTGGGGTGCACATTACAAATTAATATCACACAGTCTTTATATTCCAGTGTAGTTGAGTTCCTCCACGACCCTGTAAATGCGATAAAGTGGTAGTGAGGAACACTAAAATGGTGAGTAACTTGTTGTTGATTGTTGAAACATCATGTCTTGTACAAATCTTCTGCTCCACTCTCCAGGCCAGTAGGTGGCGTTATTGCATCAACTGCACATTAACTCAAAAGGAGAAGAAGCAATATTCTTGCAAAACGTGAGTATTTGCTCAACATTTATTTTCTGCTAAAGCTTTGGTATATTTTTTTTAGGGAAATCATCAATTTTAGAGAATTTAACCTCGTTTGTACATAAATAATTTAAAAAAGTGCAAATCAATTCTGAATAGAAAACTGATCCATTGATGATTGATTAAATTTTTCTGTTTAATGACCAACAAAAGATCGATTACATTGCATACCTGACTAAATTACACAGCTCTAGTTCTAGCAAATTCAGTTAGTTTTCTTTCCCAAATATAAATAAATTACTAGTTTAATTTAAAATAATGACCAGATACACAATGGTAAGAGACAGATACACAAGATACTGCAAATACCTTATAATTTTTTTTTCATGGTGAATGTGTACTTTGTTTGTTCCACTCAAACAAATATCATTCTGATAAGATTTCCTTTTTCAAAAAAAACCCCTGTTTTTTCATCTGTTCATTATGAATATTGTTTTCATATTCACTTACATTCTTATTATATAAGTAATTGAAAGCTCTGTTTTGTGTTTTTTGTTTCACTCAAACTCAAAAGAAAAATCAAAAGAAGCTCACATTTATGATGAACAATTCTGAGTACACCTGTTTAGATTTAGACCCGAAAAAGGTACTGCTGAGTGATGCTGAGCATATTATCTCCGTTTCTTTAGACAAATAGAACAATCATGCACTCAAATTCTTGTCTTATCCAGTTTTACAGAAGAAAATGCCTGACATAATGACCAGTCATGTAGAAATGAGATTTAAAGAGAATTAAAGATAATTAGACAATTAAGGCTCAGTTCGCATGAAGGTTTGCTTGAGCAGACAGATAGAAGACAGTCTGAGGTGTGCTCTTATCAACAGCAGCACCTTCAGGTCACTGTCTCTGGACATGAACAAAAGTGTTATCCTGAGAAACAGCAGATGAAAGCCCGGTTTAAAGCAGACAGGAATGTTCTAGCTTTGAAATATAGACAGTATAATGATGTCTGGAAGCATGCTATAAGACTCAAGCTCTTTGTGAGGAGTTGGGGGATAAACATGGTTCCTGGGCATTCAGAAATCTGAGATCTGATGATTAATAGAGGAAGCTTGGGACACGGGGAAAGGGGCTGGAGAGGGCCAAGGATTGATGGAAAATAAGTTTGAGCTTTAAGGGAAGTGTTGATCTGCTTTGAAGGACTGAGATGTGAAAACCTCTCAAAGACCTTGGGAGACTCCAAAGGAAGTTTTTCTCATTGTTTTCTCACAAAAGACACAACCTCATATCCAGACTATTAGGACTGCCCACTGCATGTGGAGTAAAACAACGAGGTTATTATTAAACCTATACATACGCTTTGCATTACACTCCATACACATAAATTCCTTCCAAACAGTAAGGCATGTCCCTTGGTGATTTGGGAGTAACGTAGGTCATGGGGTATCAAGTGAACGTGGTTTGAAGCCCAGCATTCCGGTAGCATTCTCACCCTTATTTAATTACACATGACCACGCAGTATATTAGCATCTGCTGGCTTGACACTCTTGAGACCATGCATTCACCTTTGCAAAATGAAAATCTGCTTCCGTCCCTGAACTCTTAAAGGACTGTCTCCGTGAAGAAAATTAGGAACAAAATAGTGCCTGACTACCAATGTCAGCACCTGTGAAATGTGCGAAACGGCATTCTTAAAGAAAAGATGAACTCCCTTAATGTTCTTTATTAATAAATCTGCAAATGTTAAGAAATAAAGAAAAAGTCCATGGTGTTAAAGCTGTGAATAATGGAAGGACGGCTGGAATTGGCTATAACGAAGGCCAAATTTGAGCTGAATCCGTGCATACGGGCAGTTCTGGACCACAGGCTACAGTGTGTGATAATAAGAATTCAGGGCTGAAATAAACGAGAGGATGTTTCCTTCATTTCCTCCAAGCATTCCATATTATATCTCTGTCTCATACAGTACATACTAACCCCCCAGTAAATCTCATAACTGAACTTAGGTTGGCCTGCATGCTGACTCCAGTAACTCCGGCACTGTTTAACCCGGGGCACATCCATAAACACGCTTAGAATGGAAGCTAAAGTAGCCTCATGCTCCATTGGGTCATCTATTTCAGAAAAACGATGCCAGTGGTTGGTGACGGCCCTAAACCTAATAAAGAGGATGAAAAAATGAGTGAACGTCCGGCCGCTAAGAATACCCCGGTCCCTACTGCAATTCAGACTAAAATGTAAGGAGCCAATTCTGTCTATTTTCCTTACCCCTTTACGTCTCTCTATTTATCAGTATCTAGGGTTTTTTTGTCAAGATAAATAATGGCATGGCACTACACTTGCAAAAGAAGATGAGTATGTCAGCTTTCATTTGGGCAGCGGTAACAGCTATTGAGCAACATATGCAGAGGAGCTGATACAGGATAGATGAGGGGAGAAAAAGAACAGGAAATTGCATTGCTTGTTCAATAGGCCAATGAGATTAGGTAGAAAGAAAAATTATCATAGAAATGATATTTCTGAGACCTCGTCAAAAAAAAAGGAAAAAAAAAAGATTCTTGTATTCTTGTACTTGGGACAGGGACGAATTGTCGCAATAAAAACACAATAAAACATCTTTTTGTTCCTAAATGAATGTTTAAAAAAAAAAAAAACCTCAACTTTGAAAATGTGATTTTCTCATTGTTTCTGAGCAGGTATTATGATGCATAGCACATACTGTGTGCGTATTCTTGACATGCCAGATGACATGCTGCATGTCTCTGTGTGCGTGCTACATGAAAGAGGGATTTTATATATTCTCTAGTACTCCGACAAAAGTTTCTCGAAGGCTATGGAAGCTGCCAGGTGTGTGATTAGTATTCATATTGTATGTCGGTTCCCCGGGTCCCTGCACATGTTTGGAAATGTCTTGTTTTCTGAGGATACATTGTAATATACTATGTACTATGCACTGTAACCCGTTTATATAAATGATGCATTTAAATTAAGACAGTTTAAACAGACTTTCAAGTAATTTTATCGGTATGAAAAAAAGTTAGGAATGAATATTAATAGTGAATATGAATATATGCATGGAGGTCTAGGTGGGGGAAAAAAAGCATAATCTGTCACACTATGCTGAGAAGTAAAGCCTCGGGCTTTCACAGAGTTCACTGCTCATATGTGTGCTTTGTATTCCTATAGTTTCTAAGCGCTGAAGACAAAGCATAATGTTGATTATTCTAGCATCTAAAACATTAGCTAGCTACAAAACATTAAAACAGAATAAAAAGGATAAAAAATAAAAATACTTAAAATATTTCTAGCAATAATTGGTTCTCAGATATGATCTGTATACATTTCACTTGTACAGTAAATATATATATATATATACAGTGGAACCTTGGATTGTGAGTAACTCGGTTTACGAGTGTTCCGCAAGACGAGCAAAGATTTTTAACATATTTTGACTTGAAAAACGAGCATGTCTTGGTTTACGCACACACACACACCGACACACACACACACTATCGCCTTTACACCCCCTCTCCCCAGCTTCACACAGACACACATACTCTGCTCTACACAGAAACTCTGCTCTGTCGCGATTCTTTTCAAAGGTAAGGTGCTGGTTCATTTTTTTTTTTTTTTTACTTTACAGCAGTGATTCTGTTAGTCTGCGGTCACGCCAGTGTCATTAGAGAGATTTATTTTTTTCCCATTAAAACAGTGTTTCCGTTGTGTGTGTTTGTTATGAAACTTAAAAAGCGAGGTGGGGGGAGGGAGGAGGAGTTTTACTGTGTAAGACGAGGCGAGGGAAGGGGCTAATTCCACACACACACACACACACACACACACACACACACACACACACAAATACACAGCGCCTGCGCGCACAAATGGAAACACTTATCAGTTGGGATTTATTTTAACTTTTTTTAAAGGTAAAGTGCAGGTTAATTTGTTTTATTTTTACTTTATATATTGTGTTAATTATTTTTCTGTATTTATTTTTTTTGGGCTGTGGAATGAATTATTTAAGTTTTCATTATTTCTTATGGGAAGATTTGATTTGGTTTACGAATGTTTTGGAATATGAGCCCACTTCCGGAATGAATTATGCTCGTAATCCAAGGTTCCACTGTATTAAAAAAATTGCATATATACAAGTCCAAGGTGTTTAATTATGCAACATGAGTATTAACAAAATGTATGATAAACTTAATTTCCTTTTGCTTAAGTAGACTATTTTTATTTACATCACAGTGCTGTTGAATTCTTCTACCTGATTAGTCAGGAAGTGCTGATGCATTTTAGGCGTGACTCTAACATTAATGCTGACTCAAAGTAAGGTCACGTTATTGTTTCATGAGTAATAGCGTGTATGGTGGACCGTAATCAAAACTAAATAATAAACAGATAATTAAGAAAAAGGAACCTCCAGTGTTAAAATGTTTTGCAAAGGCAGAAGTAAAGCTGTTACAGTGGAACCTTGGATTACAAGCATAATTCATTCCAGAAGTGGGCTTGTATTCCAAAACACTCATAAACCAAATCTAATTTTCCCATAAGAAATAATGAAAATTATAATTATAATCAAATTATTCATTACACAGCCCAAAACAATAAATACATAAAAATAATTAATACAATATATAAAAATAAAACAAATTGATCTTTACCTTTAAAAAAAGTAAAAATAAATCCCGAAAGATAAGTGTTTCCGGTTGTGCATGCAGGCGGTGTGTGTGTGTGTGTGTGTGTGTGTGTGTGTGTGTGTGTGTGTGTGTGTGTGTGGAAGTAGCCCCTTCCCTCGCTTCGTCTTAAACAGTAAAACTCCTCCTCCCTCCCACCACCTCGCTTTTTAAGTTTCACGACAAACACACACACAATGGAAACACTGTTTTAAGTGGAAAAAAAAGAAATCTCTCTAATGACACTCGCATAAGCGCATACTAATGGGATCACTTCTGTAAAGTAAAAAAAAACAAACAAAAAAAAACAAATGAACCAGCACCTTACCTTTGAAAAAACTCGAATTTCTGTGACGCTCTGTGTGTGAAGTCAGGGAGGGGGGTGTAAAGGCGAGAGTGTGTGTGTCTGTGTCAAATTACGCGCGCGCACACACATAGGAAAAACGCTGAAACAGAGAGAGAGATGCTGATTATACCAGTAAGAGACGAGCACTAAGACCCAGCAGCGGAGAAGATTACCCACAATTCTGCAGCGCAAGAGAGAGAAAAATCATTTCTCAGTTGTGATCATGTGACGCTCTGTGTCAAAATAAGAGGCGCATGCGTGATACATGATACTTGGCAAAAGACTTTTGCTCGGTTTCCAAGCCAAAATATATTAAAAATCCTTGCTCGTCTTGCGGAACACTCGCTAACCGTGTTACTCGCAATCCGAGGTTCCACTGTATTTTTTTCCAAAACCAGAGGTGGAAGATGACTAACTACTTTTATTTTCCAACTTTACTTAAGTAGTTTTTTCACATATATGTACTTTACCTGAGTAGTTTTATTAGTGGATTTTTTTTACTTTTACTCCACTACATCCTACATCAAATGCTTGTACTTTCTATGTCACTACATTTCTGTATGGTGTTGCATAATCACAGTGGGCACAGTGGTGTGTATTATGTATAACTGTCCACAGGTGATAATATGAGCGGTGGTGATTTGCATTCCCTTCCTGAAACGCTCAATGATGTACAGTAGCAGGTGTTTGAAAACAGCACATTCACAGACTTGAGTTAAAGGCTATTTAAGGTTATTTAAGCGATGTGTACTTTTTCTGAAGTACAAATGTTTTTTTTTTTACTTGAATAATATTTTACCAGGGATATTCCTAAGTTTACTCAAGTTCAGGATTTGTATACTTTGTATACAAGCTGAAATATATAAAGATGGAGGTACTGCGTTCTGCAGTTTCTCGATAACAAAAGAAAGTGAAGGAACAACAGTTTACTGCTGCTATCAGTAATAACAAGGACTACAGGAACTCGTGTCATAGATTACATCATTAACTGTAACCTTAAATGGACAATAGTATGATGTATTTTAATGCAATTGTTAACAAATTGCAATGGACATTATTATTATTACTGATCGCTCACTCATTGTCTATACCGCTTAATCCTGTATTCAGGGTCACGGGGGGGACCTGGAGCCTATCCCAGGAGACATAGGGAACGAGGCGGGGTACACCCTGGACAGGGTGCCAATCCATCGCAGGGCACATAGACACATACACACACTCACTCACACACTAAGGGCAATTTGGGAACCCCAATTAGCCTAATCTGCAGGTCTTTGGACTGTGGGAGGAAACCGGAGTACCCGGAGGAAACCCACCAAGCACGGGGAGAACATGAAAACTCCATGCACACAGAGATGGAAATCAAACCCGAACCCTGGAGGTGCAAAGCAACAGTGCTAACCACTACACTACCATTCCACCACTTATTATTATTAATAATAATAATTTTAAAAAACTTCCACAACAGCACGTCCTGCTGTGTTTTATTCCTTACTTATTAATCTATATTTCTCATTGGCTAGATATTACACACTAGTGTAAAGACAGGAGGCTGTAGGTGCCAGGGCTGAAAAAAAGTTGGTTTTTTTTCATCTGGGTTTAGTTGAAATCTATGTTTAAGTACAACGAGTTCAGCCCAAGTTATCTCCCGCAGGCCTGTTATGTTTACAGCCCTGTGAGGCATTGGAGTTACAGTAATCGAGATGTCACTGTGCTTTATAATCCAATAATGGACAAGACTTTGCTTAGCAATCTGTCTGGCTTGGGCTTAGGTTGTGGAAATAAACCACCAGTGGATCAGTGTGTGTGTGTGTGTGTGTGTGTGTGAGAGAGAGAAAGTGTTTGTGCATATGTGCATTTCAGGGAGGCAGGGGAAACTTTGTTCTTGTGCATTCAGCACAATCTCCAATCCCTTGTACAGACTGAAACCCAAGCAACACTGAGCTTCCATCTGAAAGCATAAGGCCTGAATGGTTTTACAAGGCAATCTGCACATCTTCCCCCGTGTGAGAGCGTGCACCGTCAGCAGCCTGTGGCACAATAATGTGCTCGGTGGTCAGACAGCAGAAAGGCGAGAAGGAGAAGGAGGCTGCAGTAGAAGTGGGGAGGGAGCTCACGGTTGCTGATCAGAAGATGAGCGGGGTCTTTTTCATTTCCATGCCAGTCTGTCTGCAGAGGACCCTCATGGTGCCTGGTGGGGACTGAAAAATACCCTCCAAACGCAACAGAAAATGTACGACAGGACTGTATAATCTGACACGCACACAAACATGGACACACACACACACACACACACACACACACACACACACACACACACACACACACCTATTTTGAACAGCCCTGATCAGAGCTCTGGGCCTTGGTTATTTCATCTACACACTAAACATCACCGGATTCCAACAACACAATCACATCTACATTTCTCCACAATTTATGTTCAAGGTGGAGAGGAGGGGTTTTTTTTCCCTTCCCCATCTGTGAAAGATATACAGCAGGCCCTAGCGCCGAGGCACTTCAGCCGCTGATAAGACTCGCAGCAGCTATGGAGGCTGGATGATAGCGGCACGCCATACTTCTTCCCCTGGTATTTTCTCCAATCTGATCATTTTTCTTGTGGGGAGCAACAGTTTCATTTTGAAGGTGACTTTCAAGAGTGTTTTGCTCTCTCTTTCTGCACTTCTCTGGCTGTCTCCCTTGCAGTCAGGCCTATATGAGATTTAGAATTTCATTTCCACTGGGATCATCATATTTAATTTGCCTGCTGGGAGGAGTGATGCAGGGAGAAGGAGCAGCGAGTACGTGTGTCTGTCTGTCTGTGTGTCTGTCCGTGTGTGTGTGTGTGTGTGTGTGTGTGCGTGCGTGTGTGTGCGTGTGTTTAAGCGAGTACACGAGTGTGAAGCTATGAAAGAAAGCAAGAGAGAAGGGATCGGGGTCCTAATGTTTTCCATTTTATTCCTCATCCTATTAGGATCACTCAGTGTTTAGATAATGATGAAAGCTAAATATCTGTAGTTTTTTTTCTATTGCACACAACCTTAAGTGCATGACCATTACATATTTCAACAAATCACTATTAAACAACGTATTATGGCATTACTTTCCACCTCCTGTAAGAAATGATAGAACATGTCCAGTATCCATCACATGGTCCTTTAGCATCGTCATGTCAACCCATTCAGACAACACAAATACATCAATTTAGTTATTAAGGTACATTTTAGATCATTTGAGTTATGCACATTTTCAGATTCCTGGTTCAGTTTGTTTGCCTCACTTAAAGCTCTCACAATTTTCAGGGTGAGTTTAAGCGTATTAAATTCAAACACATTTTTAATCGCATTATTTCCTGTTCAAAAATAAATAAATAAATAAATAAATACATTTAAATTTAAAACTGGGAGTTGGATGCCGGTACTTCTAAATCCGTCTCACGTGTCCAACTGAGGACTGGCTTAAAAAAAAAAAAATCAGTACTGATATATGTACAGTACACAAAGCCAATATCCCATACTTGAGAAGGCAAAAGAAAAATTCTTTCTAAAAACGCTTTTAAGAGCTTGTTGGGCTTTTCAGAGTGCCGTTGTCGTTGGTACCCAGAGGCTGAGGTTGGTAAACAGCAGCCCGAGACCAAAATAGTTCGGGTGGGGGGAGCCAAGCGTGAAAATCAGGCGTGTTATGAGAAAAGGATATGAGGCAGAGACTTGGACGGGGAGGAAATGGAGATGGAGAAAGAAAAAGAGACAGTAGAATGAGTTAAATGTAGCAACAGGGCAGCAAAGTGGAAGATATATGAGAGTACATTTGCAAGAGACTATTAAAAAGCCCTCGAGGAAACGCAGAACATACACAGCACAAGCTTTTAATATAGGCCCTTGTTTTTCGCAGACAGATAACTCCCTGCCATCGCCTGCGAGTTTAACACTAACTGACTGGAAAGTGTGATAGATGCTACTGTAGATTACTGGGAATCTATTACATACTGGGATGGACGAATGTCCCGTAATATCAGTGCATAATGAGATATTAAATAATAGAAGTGTATGTGCAGTGGTACTGTATGAGGAAACCTGTCGGATGTCTATGTGTCTGAATTCTGTTCCCAAGTGTGTTAATGGGCGTTTGTGCACGTGTGTGTGTGCCCCCGGCAATGGATTGGCACCCTGGCAACCCTACTGCACTGTAAGTCTCCAGGGACAGGCTCCAGGCCGCCACAAACCTGTACACAGGATAAAGTGGTATAGATGATGAGTGAGTGAGTGTGTGAGTGAATGTTAAATGTTAGACTGATTAATTGACAACATAAGACATTATTCAATATATGCAAATATTCAATCAATATTTTTTACATGTCTTGGTGTCTTACAGTGGAATCATAATAGTGCTATTTTCTCAATTGTCCTCACTTTTGGGACTAAATGGACTGAAGTTTACTTTAGTTGTCAAAACTAATTTACAAATTATAAAATGTCCAGATTCGATCATGTAAAGGGTCTTCTCATGCCAACACACATCTCCTGTCTGAAGTCTAACCTTGTTAGGCAATGTCCTCGAAATACTGTACGTGTGTGTGTGTGTGTGTGTGTGTGTGTGTGCGCATGTGGAGTCGCATGCTTCCATTAGCCACACCCCACTCTGTGTAGCGGTTGTGGTCTGCATGAGTAAATGGGGTTGTCAGGCTTGAGTGAAGTTTTAAGTTTGGCAGCCAGAGAGCTGCTTCACTTGAAAAAGGAAAATACAAATGACCAGAATTATTTTGAGAAATGAGCATGCATTCCACCTGTCTGTCTCTCTCTCTCTCTCTCTCTCTCTCTCTCTCAAGCACACAGACATGGCTGAGTGAAAACTGAATAAATTTTTTAAAAAGTTGGTTAAAGTAACGAAGCGAATATGTTCAATGAGTTGTTTTATCACAGTCATGTTTCTTAATAAACTGAATTCATGAAGTACAAGGGCTGTACCAAAAGTAACGCAAAACCTTTTTATTTTTTTATTTTTTTAATGAACAGACATAGGTTGTTCAAATTTCACGTTGCACAAAGGTACTACTCTGTATAGTCTCCATCACAAGTCATGCATTAGCATCATCGCTGAACCCAACTCTCAAATCCCTCTTTGAAGATCCTCTTTGTTGCAGTTGATGATCTCCCACTGTGTTGCTTGTCTTCAGTGCTGGTTTCCCCTTCTTTAAACTTCTTCATCCATCTGTGCACATTGCTCTCGTCAATGCTGTCATCTCGAGAGGAGAGATGGATTCAAAAGAAGATTCGAGAACTGGGTTCAGCGATGGCGCAAATGTAGCACTTGTGATGGTAACTATGTTGAGTAATACCTTTGTATAGAGAAAGTGTTACTCTGCCAACATGTGCAATCTGAACAACCTGTAACATTTCATAATCGATCATGGTGGTGAAAAATAATGGTCGACTTTCTCTCATCCGAACCACTACGACGGGTCAGTCAAGACATCAAATGTCCATGCAATCTGAAATGTGTCTGAAATCCCAAAGATATTTTTCATGTTACTCAGTAATGAGTAGCTGATTAGACATTAAAATCTATTTTTGGACTAATTAATTCATTTAACCTCCTTTTCTGTTACCTCATTAACTCCATTAGCAAAATGAAATATTGTCAGACATAGTGTGTATTGGGAAAATGGCACATGCCCACACACTCACTCACACATAGTGATTCGAACATCTACAATTCATAGCAGAGATCCGTTTACTGATGTGATCGGGCAGTTTCAGTAAATAAAACAGCTTAAAAAGGACAAACCCTATTTGCGAAATTGGTCCATGGAGGCTGACGGTAAAAGCCAAACACCAGTCTGATCTTGATAAAATTTGTCATGTTACACAGTCCAGGCCTGCTATACCCCTGCCAAACACGGGTGTAAATGAAATGGCAGGAGACAGAAAGGCTGAAGGGTGCAGGGGAACATTTCTTTCTATAATTGCTTTGGATATTTGTTTTCCTATTTACCTTGTCGGAGAAACTTGTCGCTTGCGAAAAGTGCATTACTTGCTGCGTACTCACACTTTTACACAAACACACACACGCACACACACGCACACACACACACACACACACACACACACACACACACACACACACACACACACACACACACACACACTGCAGCCCACACTCGTTGGCACAAACACACAGGGTGTGACTGCACATATCAGCAATTTTTTAAATATCTTTTTTAGATTGGTATTTCCTCTTTTCAAACTTTCCCAGCAAAAGATACACACACACACACACACACACACACACACACACACACACACACACACACACACACACACACACACACACACACACACACACACTCCCTGTTTTCCAGGTTATCTGGTACCTCTGCAAATATTACTTGTTACAGACCACAAACAAAGAAGCCAACAAGTGTGGCATAAATTTCTGAGCTACCGTCACACACACACACACACACACACACACGCACACAAGTTTCAGTTTATAGATTTAAGTCGAGACTGAAACGCTATAAACTATTGAGGTATTATTTTTATTGTTGTTATTATTATTATTATTATTATGAGTATCAATATGTGGTTATCAATTTGTAGTAGTATTAATGGGAGGAGGAGAAGGAGGAGGTGTATTCACCTATTATTATTAGTAGTAGTAGTAGTACTAGTATCAATATTATTAGTATCAATACTACTACTATTGATAATAATAATAATAATAATAATAATAATAATAATTAGTAGTGGTAGTAAGAGGAGGAGGACAAGAATGGGGGGTTCACTATTCACATGTTACATTGTTGTGTCTGTCATGTACCTCTTTGTTTGCACATTTGCACATGCACTTTGTCTATTGTGTATTTTTGTATAGAAATTTGATAGTTCTTTTAGATTAACTTAAAAATGTAAAAATTTGTGATGTTAATTTATGTTGTTGCATGTATGTAGCACCCTGGTCCTGGAGGAACGTTGTTTCGTTTCACTGTGTACTAACTGTATATGGTTGGAATGAAAAGCCTACTTGACTTGACTTGACTTGATATTATTATTAGTAGTAGTAATAGTCGTAGGAGTACTGGTATTAGTATTATTAGTATCAATACTCCTACTGCTACTACTACTACTACTACTACTACTAATAATGATAATTGGTAGTAGGAGGAGGAGGAGGAGGAGTATTATAAGTAAAAGGGTTATTATTATTATAACTATTATCAGCAGTATTTGTTAGGAACCTCCACTAGAGGTCACTGTTTATGTCTGTCGGTCTGTGTGTAGTTCTTGTTGGTTGACTCAGTTTCCCAGAAGGCACCTCAGTCGGGTGATTAGTGCTCACCTGGACTGAGGTGCCTCATTAAAGCTTCTATAAATAGCAGTCTGTTCTGGGAAACTGGTTCGAGCATTGTTTGTCAGTTTGTTTGTCTATTTGCCTGTTTGTCAGTAGGTTTGTCAGTAGGTTTGTCTGTTTGGTTTGTCTGTTTGGTTTGTAATGTTTGTATTTGTAACTACCGTCATGTGGGCATTCCTTTTGTTTGGTTCTAGTTTCTTTAAGTTTATACTTTGGTTTGTTTTGTAGCCTTTGTTTGTCTAGGGCTCTACTGTTTGTTCTCCTTATGTTCCTTGTGTTGCTGGATTCATGGAGCTATCCTGTTTCATGTTTAGCTAGGCTGTCTCCTCCTGTGTCCTGTGTAAGTACTGTTCTGTCTTCTGGTTTAGTTTTGTGTAGCCACATGCAGGCCCAGCCGCTAGCAGGGTTAGCCGCTAGTAGGCCTTAATTGCTAGTAGGGTTAGCCCTTAGTAGGGTTAGCCTCCTGTAGGCTAGCCTCTAGGGGAATTGACTGCTAGTGGTTCTGGTCGCTAGTAGGTTAGCCGCTAGTTTGGAGTAGCCTCATGTGTGCTTTGCCTTTGTGTTCACTTCCCCATCATTAGGTCAGTACTAACCCGGTTAGCCACTAACCCCTTTAGATACTAACCTGGTTAGGTCAGCATCCAGTGTCCCCAGCATTCCATGTAGCTACTAACCCAACTAACCACTAACCCAGCCTGTTCCATCTCCAGTCCTGTCTCTAGTCTCTCCTGTCTCTAGTCTCTCCTGTCTCTAGTCTCTCCTGTCTCTAGTCTCTAGTCTCTCTAGTCTCTCCAGTCCTGTCTAGCCCTGTCTCCTGTCTCTCCAGTCTCTAGTTCCCCTATGTGTCTTAGTTAGCTCAGCTCCATGTTTCCTCATCCCCAGTTCTCTTTGTCGGTCCCCTGTGTCAGCTCCTGGCTCCCATGTCAGCTCTTGTCCCTGTGTTGGCGCGCCGTTCCCTGTCGGTTCCTGGCTCCCATGTCAGCTCTTGTCCCTGTGTTGGCGCGCCGTTCCCTGTCGGTTCCTGGCTCCCGTGTCAGCTCTTGTCCCTGTGTTGGCGCGCCGTCCCTGTTTTTCCTGAGCCCTAGTTTTAGTTTGAGTTTGTTGTTTTGGTTCCTTTGTTTGTTTGTGTCTGTTTTTGAGTTCTGTTAAATAAAGACTTTTTCTGTTTGCAACACCCCTCTGCCTTCATGCCTACCTCCATGCCCACGGCAACCCCATCAGCCGGGTCTAGCCAGCACCCCCAGCTAGACCCATGACAGAATGCTCGACCAAACCAAGGCATAGCAGAGGGGGCCCCCAGGAGAATTTTTTTTTGGGGGGGGCTGGGACCGTAACGCTGGGGCAAGCAGGCTGAGGGTCGTCGGCTTGCCCTACAGCAGAACTGGGAAAGGTCCCACTACCTTCGTCCAGGGCCTCACGTGGAGGTCCCAGAGCACCGCTTCCAGAGCCTCACGGGGAGGCCCAAAAGCACCAGTTCCAGGGCCTTCGTCTCCGAGCCTCACGGGGAGGCTCCGCCCTTCGTCTCCGAGCCTCACGGGGAGGCTCCGCCCTTCGTCTCCGAGCCTCACGGGGAGGCTCCGCCCTTCGTCTCCGAGCCTCACGGGGAGGCTCCGCCCTTCGTCTCCGAGCCTCACGGGGAGGCTCCGCCCTTCGTCTCCGAGCCTCACGGGGAGGCTCCGCCCTTCGTCTCCGAGCCTCACGGGGAGGCTCCAACCACCTTCCAGTGCCTCAGTGGGGGATCCCCCCCCCTTCCCGTCCCAGAGCATTAACGGAGGTCTCACATCCACCACCCGGCTTCGGCGTCGAGTCCACCACCCGGCTTCGGCTTCAAGTCTACCACCCCGAGAACGGGCCATTGCCGCCTCCACTGCCAAGCGTCAAGGGTAGACCGGAGACTGCCTCCGGCGCCTGGCTTCGGCGGCATTCCAGTTTCGCCCGCCTTCCTATCCTGCTCGGGGAACCAGCTCGTCGGCGTCGTAAGTCGGGTGAAATGACTCAAGACAATGGGGACCTCTGGTAACGCTCCGGAGGAGCGTTTTTAAGGGGGGGGGTACTGTTAGGAACCTCCACTAGAGGTCACTGTTTATGTCTGTCGGTCTGTGTGTAGTTCTTGTTGGTTGACTCAGTTTCCCAGAAGGCACCTCAGTCGGGTGATTAGTGCTCACCTGGACTGAGGTGCCTCATTAAAGCTTCTATAAATAGCAGTCTGTTCTGGGAAACTGGTTCGAGCATTGTTGGTCAGTTTGTTTGTCTATTTGCCTGTTTGTCAGTAGGTTTGTCAGTAGGTTTGTCAGTAGGTTTGTCAGTAGGTTTGTCAGTAGGTTTGTCAGTAGGTTTGTCAGTTTGGTTTGTCTGTTTGGTTTGTCTGTTTGGTTTGTCTGTTTGGTTTGTCTGTTTGGTTTGTCTGTTTGGTTTGTCAGTAGGTTTGTCTGTTTGGTTTGTCTGTTTGGTTTGTAATGTTTGTATTTGTAACTACCGTCATGTGGGCATTCCTTTTGTTTGGTTCTAGTTTCTTTAAGTTTATACTTTGGTTTGTTTTGTAGCCTTTGTTTGTCTAGGGCTCTACTGTTTGTTCTCCTTATGTTCCTTGTGTTGCTGGATTCATGGAGCTATCCTGTTTCATGTTTAGCTAGGCTGTCTCCTCCTGTGTCCTGTGTAAGTACTGTTCTGTCTTCTGGTTTAGTTTTGTGTAGCCACATGCAGGCCCAGCCGCTAGCAGGGTTAGCCGCTAGTAGGCCTTAATTGCTAGTAGGGTTAGCCCTTAGTAGGGTTAGCCTCCTGTAGGCTAGCCTCTAGGGGAATTGACTGCTAGTGGTTCTGGTCGCTAGTAGGTTAGCCGCTAGTTTGGAGTAGCCTCATGTGTGCTTTGCCTTTGTGTTCACTTCCCCATCATTAGGTCAGTACTAACCCGGTTAGCCACTAACCCCTTTAGATACTAACCTGGTTAGGTCAGCATCCAGTGTCCCCAGCATTCCATGTAGCTACTAACCCAACTAACCACTAACCCAGCCTGTTCCATCTCCAGTCCTGTCTCTAGTCTCTCCTGTCTCTAGTCTCTCCTGTCTCTAGTCTCTCCTGTCTCTAGTCTCTCTAGTCTCTCCAGTCCTGTCTAGCCCTGTCTCCTGTCTCTCCAGTCTCTAGTTCCCCTATGTGTCTTAGTTAGCTCAGCTCCATGTTTCCTCATCCCCAGTTCTCTTTGTCGGTCCCCTGTGTCAGCTCCTGGCTCCCATGTCAGCTCTTGTCCCTGTGTTGGCGCGCCGTTCCCTGTCGGTTCCTGGCTCCCATGTCAGCTCTTGTCCCTGTGTTGGCGCGCCGTTCCCTGTCGGTTCCTGGCTCCCATGTCAGCTCTTGTCCCTGTGTTGGCGCGCCGTTCCCTGTCGGTTCCTGGCTCCCGTGTCAGCTCTTGTCCCTGTGTTGGCGCGCCGTCCCTGTTTTTCCTGAGCCCTAGTTTTAGTTTGAGTTTGTTGTTTTGGTTCCTTTGTTTGTTTGTGTCTGTTTTTGAGTTCTGTTAAATAAAGACTTTTTCTGTTTGCAACACCCCTCTGCCTTCATGCCTACCTCCATGCCCACGGCAACCCCATCAGCCGGGTCTAGCCAGCACCCCCAGCTAGACCCATGACAGTATTATGATGATTATTATTATTATTAATATTATCATTATTATTATTATATCAGATGTAGTATTAGGAGGACGAGGAGAGGATGGGGGGGAATCATTATCCTAGACCTAGCAGTATGTATTGCTAAAGACATGTTAAAGTAACATAACCATCCATGTCTGCTGTAGTCACACAGGCCATTCATGGGTCTGCTAAGTGTCTAGCAGCGCTGTGGAAGTCAAACATTAGACCTCATAATGAAATATACACACTTCATTATAACAATTACCACGGCCGACTAGCCTGGAGCAAGGTGTAATTACACCTATCACCACACCTGCAATTAAATCTCCTCAAATCCACAGACCTGCTATATCTACCAGGACACTGTCTAACAGCCAGTGTTCATACGTCACGTCTGTAACAACATTACGGTATGAATTAGATTCTAAAACGTTGCAGCCATGGGTCCTAGTCCTAGAAGTGTAGAACTAGACCTACAAGTTAGTTTTGTGAATACATCTATGAGTTTTTCTTAGTAATTAGATTCCCTTAATGCATGTGGCCTCACTTGTGAAGTCTAATTAGCTGTGATGGTTAGTGATTAGCTTCTGACCTGACATAAGTGCAATTACCAGGACAAGGCAGTGGCCAGGGCTGATATGTGTGACACACAGCATGAACGCTATGTCTGTGGTGTGTGTGTGTGTACTGTATGTGTGTGCTGTTCTAACGTGAGGGGCATGTAAGCCGGGTCCAGGGCACGTCATGACATGCTGTGAGGCACATTTGATCTCCGCCTGGCCTCTTGTAGCTTTCAGTTCCGCCTGAAGCTATGTGATATCCCTTGCCTCTGTGTGACCTGTCTCTGTCTCATGGGTGAAGCTTTTCCCCATCTCATCACCTCATCCTGCTCTAGACAGTGCCACGTAATGCTAGGCGCTCCTGAAAGGGTTTGATGCTTTCCCTGGAGCCGAAACTATGACTTCATACATGTTATCACTATCAGCCTGTTGGCAAGATCTCACGCCGCATTCTCGGTCTTGTTTTTGATTCGATAGTGACAGAAAAAAAGACCTTCATAGCTGATGTTATCTGTTTTCGTACAGCTTGTTATCCTGAGGGGCTAAAAGCTAATGTTGACCAGACAAGTGAATAAATAATGAAACTGTGATTTATAAAAATGAGCTTTTACTTTGCCCTTAGCATCTTTTTAGCCCATTGGCTGAGGAACAACATGGAGCGCTAATGGTTGGTTAGCGTGAAAGCAAATGGAAAAGCGATTAGCTTGGAGTGAGAGAGAGCGATGCAGATACCCTTCTGTGTTCCTGCTATCACTCTAATCACCGCAGTCATTTAAAAGAAGAGTCATTGCACCTGTTTAATTACTGTGATAATTGCACACCGTTTGTTTGTAGCCCAGGGGGTCCGGAGCCATGTCGCTAATGTGCCTGGCGCATTTTGACGAGTCCTTAATAACATTAATGTATCTATGCCATTATAGGAAATGCATTTCCTCCCTCCAGGAGGGATACACGCACTGGACAATGTGTTGGACAGATGGAGGGCTGTACGCCTGCTTACTATGCAGGGAAAATACGAAGAGAGTAAACAATGCCAGTGTTTATTCGATTGTAATGGACTTAGCATTAGCCATCACATTGTTGCTGCTAATGTTGTTTCAGACAAGTCTTATGGATAGGGAAGCAATAGTTGCTCCCTCGGGGCAAACTTTAATAAAATAATAATAATAAAAAGTCCTAGACAGGGGCTACACTGCACATTTTTTCTGCTTAGCCTGCTCTAACACACTCATTTTACATCCATGGTGGGTTGAGTCAGGAGTGCTGGGAGAGTGGAAAACACCAAAGGGCAGTGTAGCGCCTACTTCAGGAGAAGGAGCAAGAAGTAGTCAAGGGAGAATTGTTTCTCTGATTTCTAAAATCATCAAGTTATTCAAAAGTGTCATCAGAAAAACACTAGCAAAGTCAATTCGGCAATGTAGTGTGGGGTATTACTGAATATGTTTTTTTTTTAAAAAGAAAACAAAAAGACTCAGCAATGTTTTTTTTCTGATAAACAAGATTATGTGGTTGTGTGACTAATTGAACACATGCTATGACATCATAGAAGTTCGGCAGAAAGACATGGATGATTCAAAGGGTAGTCACAAAATGGACCGCTTCAAATGCCAATTAATCCTGGGTTTGCGCAGTATTTCCCCAGCTGTTATATATACGCACTGCCTGGCCAAAAGAAAAAGTCACTGCATCAAGAAAAGAAAACACTTAAGGAGATTATTGTAACTGGGTTATGAAGCCTTCGACACATTAACAAAACCTGGAAGGATAGTTCTGAACTATCAACTTTGTCTAAGAAATGTGGTCGGAAATAAATCATGAATGGACACTTGGTGAAGCTGCAGGGTAAAAAAAAAAAAAACATAGCTATGGTTCTCTGATGGCTTGTGACTGCAGTCGGTCAATAGTTCCGGACTGAAGTTCCCGCACAGTTTTGTAATTGAGCCTCCAATAACTAAAGTTATTAACTTAAACTCTTCTCCTGTTATGCTGAATTTCCAGCCTCATACCACACAGCGTGACCACAAATCTGACCCTGCTATCTGATTTCACCCGAAAGAGGATGGGTTTCCTGTTGAGACTGGTTCCTGTCCAGTTGTCTTTCTATTGCCATCTCAGGGAGTATTTCCATGCCACCGTCACCCTCTGTACACCCTCAGAAGACAGTGTTATGACCTGAGATTGCTTCATACGGTCAGGTGTACGATCAGTAATGTTATGTGGAAATAAAATGAAGTCAGCTGATGACCCGAATGTATTGAATGACCAGGGAATCACATCTATTGAGTCCTTCTTCCCTGCAGGCACTGGCATATTCTGGGACTCAAATTGTGAAAGGTGGCTCTGGGAGCATGAGGATTAATTTTCACACATGAACTATTGTATTGCTGTAATCAAAGCTACAGGTGACTGAAATCGTAGAATGTCTGCCTTTTTTTTTAACCAGGCAGGGCACATTTACAGGTTAAATTCAAACTAAAATCACTGTACCAAACCATCCTGAGAAGCTTTTAATTCTAAATTATATCTGTTATTGCTGTCACCACTTCTTCTGATCTTTATAGCTACTATCAGTTTTGTAGTTAAACTTTCAACGCAGGTTTGGTGACTACGGTTATGCTAAGTTTATTTATATTATTTTATTTAATTGTTTAAAATGTTGGGTAATTTAGCACAAAATATAAATGGTAAAAGTTAATAATACATCTAATACTTTTCGTCCATTGCTCCTTTAAGAGAAAACATTATGGGCTCAGAAGGGACATGATATGCATAAAGAAAAACATAGCTGATTGCAAAATATGAAAATATTATGCATTAATATTTTCTATTAAATGTAAATTACACTGTAGTGAACAATGAAAAAAATTGAAAGCTTTTTTTTTCAATCAAAGAGAAAATATGATCAGGCATTTATAGACCTTCTGAAGTGTCTGTATACAGAGTGAGTAATTTGTTGTATTATGAAAATATCATTTTCCTATCACACAGAACAAGAAAGAACTCCCTATTGAGAAGCTTTCCAATCTGGTGTTGATTTAAACCTCGCAGGAGGGAAGTCTTTTCATTATTTCACTTATCATTCCATGTTTACGCACTTATATATTCAGGAATTAAACACCCATTAGGAGACAACACAGCATTAGTATCTTACCAGCACACTTGGTCCTGGCACGCAGTGGTGGACCTGGAGCTCCGGTGCCGCCCTCGTTGGGTCTTGTCAGAAGAACGCTGATCTCATACTCAGTGTCTGGATCGAGGTGGCCGATCTTGTGGTTCGGTTTATCTACAGGCTGGTTGTCAATCAGGCTCCCAGACATGGTGCGGTACTCCACTTCCTTCTCGATGATGGGGCCATCGCCGTTGATGGAGTTAGCATTGAGCTGGATCCACAGATAAGTGGCACCCACTGCGGTCAGTTGAGGTGGTGCGATTGGGATCGGTGGTTCTGAGTGGGACAAGGAGCATCGTTTTAATGACAGCCTTTTGAGCAATGTAACCAGTGTACAAAAAGAACAAATACCTTTATACAAACAAATAACTTAATTAATTGCTATTCTGAATACAGTATATCATGTTTTATTCCAATAGTTTAATGAGGAACGTCATCATTATTACTATACTGTACAAGAAAAAGCAAAGCATAATATAATTTGTTATATATTTGTGGTATTAACTGATCCAGGAGGAAACCTGTCATTGCAAAATGGGATTGAGTTACAATAATTACATCATTAAGAGACATGGTCCAGTACTGTATACCATTAAAAGATTCAATGGAAGTACACAATACTAGACTAGACATTTTTGACATGATAATATTGTCATTTTAAACAACACTTTGTCTCCTTATTAACTGCTTCTAAGTCATTCCGAATTGCCTCTGCTACATCCGTGTTGTGTTTTGACATTTAATTACTGCTACTTAACGTGAGTGCGAGTGCGAGCTGTGGGGTTTTAGCAGGTAGACGCTTGTTCTAAAATCTGTCAAGTAAAATCTGCAAAGAATTTAAAACTACAGTACATTCACCTTAGTTAAGAGGTGTGATTTGATAATATTAGCTTTTCCCATTTATCTAAATACAGTGGAACCTCGGATTGTGAGTAACTCGGTTTACAAGTGTTCCGCAAGACGAGCAAAGATTTTTAATACATTTTGACTTGAAAAACGAGCATGTCTTGGTTTACAAGTGCTGAGTTTTTTTTTTTACACCGACACACACACACACCAACACACATACACACTCTCTCGCCTTTACACCACCCTCCCCAGCTTCACACAGACACACACTCTGCTCTACACAGAAACTCTGCTCTGTCGCGATTCTTTTCAAAGGTAAGGTGCTAGTTCATTAGTTTTTTTTTTTACTTTACAGCAGTGATTCCGTTAGTCTGCGCTCACGTGAGTTTCATTAGAGAGATTTCTTTTTTTCCCGTTAAAACAGTGTTTCCGTTGTGTGTGTGTTTGTTGTGAAACTTAAAAAGCGAGGTGGGGGGAGGGAGGAGGAGTTTTACTGTGTAAGACAAGGCAAGGGAAGGGGCTAATTCCACACACACACACACACAAATACATGGCACCTGCGCGCACAAACGGAAACACTGATCTGTTGGGATTTATTTGAACTTTTTTTAAAGGTAAAGTGCAGGTTAATTTGTTTTATTTTTACTTTATATATTGTATTAATTATTTTTCTGTATTTATTTTTTTGGGCTGCGGAACGAATTTTTAGAGTTTTCATTATTTCTTATGGGAAGTTTTGATTTGGTTTACAAGTGTTTTGGAATACGAGCCTGCTTCCGGAACGAATGATGCTCGTAATCCAAGGTTCCACTGTATTAGATATGTTCCAGGACACCAGCATCAATCAGGACAATGTATCACTACGCTAAAAAAGGAAAAATCATGTGTCCCTGTATTTAAATTAATAGCAGAATTTCCATGCAAGTAAAATATTTATTTCATCAACGTTGACTCGCCAAAAACAAGGCATTTCACACAATGCAAATTATTGAACTGCATGAAGCAAAGAAAATGTTAAAACGACTGCAGTTAGGTTACACAGGTTACTGTCCTACACATTAATAAAACCTTGAGCTATAATTGGAAAAAAAAATCATGATCAGCCATTGGAGATCGCTTGGTGAAGTTGCATTGTAAAAAAAAAATCTACAGTAAAAATTATAGCTATGTACTGTATAATAGTGAAAGTAAGAGCATTTCCACAAACATAAATAAACAGAATAAACTTTAGTGTGGCCATAAGAAAACTTGTTAGTGAGGCTAATCAGAAAAAGGCTTCAACTTAGGCAGTATTTAGCTCAGATTTAATTTTGAAGCAATGGAAAAGTTTCATGTGATCTGAAATCCAGACTGACCCTATTCCAGAGCGGTGGGAGCGTCAGGGTAGGAAGAGAAGCGAATGAAGCGATGCAACCATCATGTCTAGTACAAGCCTCAGGAGGCAGTGTTATGATCTTGGTTTGCTTCAGTTACTGAGGTCTAGGCTCAGCAACGTTATGCGGCAATGAAATGAAGTCAGCTGATGACCTGAATGTACTGAATGACCAGGATATCACAGCAATATATATATATATATTTTTTTCTGATGGCACAGGTATAGACTCAAATAGTGAAAGAAAGTTTCTAGGAGCATGAGGAATCATTTTCACACACCTCATTGTGTGTCGTAATCAACGATAAGGGTGGTCGAGCAAAATATTACATGTGTGACATTTTTTTTGGACAGGCAGTGTATGCTGGTGCACTTAGTGTGTCTTCAGGATTTATAGTGTGAGGTAGTGATAGAAGACAGTTTACACAGAGGTACTGACTTAAACCAATTAATTTTTGACCCTCATTGGTTTAGATTATGAGCTGAAATTCATTACATATCACCCCTATGGTCCTGTTCCATTTCACCGTTGACCCATTTTAGTGGGGTTTCATTATAACATGCACACACAGATACACACATGCACTGGCACACATACAGTAGGCACATGCACAGTACTTCACTCAGAGAGATCTGACTACCACCGTGCACAGCATCAAAATCTATTACAATAAATATAAACATAAAGTCAATTTGATTCTGTGTCTGGGTAGAATTCTGTAATTTTATAACGTCTGATTTAATGTCTTTGAGTGATGTTGCTTGTCTAATGGAAACCTGGTTTGTCATGGAAACCTTGTTTTTTGGACAAAGTTGCAATTTCATATTGTATTTCATTATGCCCTTGAGCCTCCTCATCTTTCATACGGTCTCTGTTATTTTGGAAATTGTTGCCGTAGATCTGTGGTGAACTGCATGGCCATGAACTAATGAAGAGATGAAATGGCCTCCTTCTCTCACCGGAGCCTGAGAGCAGTTGCAGGTTTAGGTAACACGGCAGGTCTGTGGTGCAGAGCAAACATGGGATATGATATTGATTTGGGCCACCGAGAGTGCCAATTACAGCTGTGGTAATGGGGCATCCATCTTCCTGACAGTTGTGTCTAGGTGTGACCAGAGCCATGTGGTGCAGGATGGTTGTAAAAAAAACAACAACAATGTTTCTTTCCATCTTCTTTTCTGATGCAATCAGGATTCCACAAAGTACATTGAGTGACTGAGTGTCCAGAGTGGCAGCACACTGATGATGAGGAATCAGCACTAAGCAACAAGAGCTGAGGACGTCACCTCATGTCTTCTCTGAAAAGTTCTGCTCAAACACAGGTGGCTGACATCTGCATGTATTTGCTTTCTGTATTTTATTGAAAATCAGTGGCATCAGAAACCCAGAAATCCCGGTACCATGGAAGAAAAGGCTGGGTCCTAAACGGCAGGCTTTTGCATACTACAGTGGGCAGCATTACGGCCCGACAGGTCCATGGTCCCTGGTTTGTTCCTAAGCTCAGGTTTCTATCAATGTAAAGCTTCACCTATTCTCCTTGTGACCATGTGGGGTGCTCTAGTTACCTCCCACCACCCAAAACATGAAAATGTTTATTCGAATGTGTGCACATTACACATAGGGGAAATGGGGGCTTGGAGGTTAAAGCTTTGGACTGCTGACCCAAAGATTGTAAGCTTGAATTCCACCAACAAGCGGTGTTATGCCAAATGCATGAATGTAAAAAAAAGTGTAATAGGTACTGTATATTCCCACCACATGCTTAGTGTTGTGGAAATTGGCACCAGTTACTGAAGATGAATGATGTTTTTGGGATGTAGCCCATCAGAGTAGCCTAGCTATGGCTTTCAAGCCACTGTGAATCTGTTCAAAAAGTCTATTCAGCCGTTTTGTTTTTAAAAATACAACCAGCTACATCAGTTGAAAGTAAGCTGAGAAATGCTGCGCAGATGAGCTGAAGTTGAAAAAGATGAATGAGATCTTCTCTAACGTGTGCTCTCTAGAGATTGCTGTTTGCTTGCTTTGCTCGCTAGGCTGAACAGCCAATCATAGACCTTGCACAGGGCATCATGGGGTATTGAAAACAGAAAAGATTGATTTGTCGAGGCAGTGAGTGTAAATGTGAAATTTCTGAGCAGGACAAGTCTTTAAGGTTGGTCATTCAAGTGTCGGTATATCATGTCATACTGGTGTCATGTCAATGTGAGAGCAATCGCAAATAAAACAACTATTTAAATCAGGTTAATGCAGAGAGTGCTGAGCGAAAATCTGCTTTGACTTGGAAGGTTGGTTCAGGTAACTTCTCCAGTGAATCCACTGAATCATATCAAGTTGCTTTAATTGCCGCCAAAAAGGCCTGGTGGCTTGGCAAGATTCAAAGTGCAAGCAAGGTGTGAAAACATGGTGCAAAGAGCAGACAAGGGTTCCCAGGCAAAGAAAAAAAAACATATCTGCAAGCTTAGATTGTACCTTTATCAGAATCCAAACATATGACATGGTCCCCTTGTCAAAACACAAGCCTCCATGTCCGTCTTCACTGCTGTATAATATTGCATGTGGCAATTTAAATGTCTTCTTCTCTCGCTCTCGTAAGCCCACTCCCTGTGGCCCTGTCTGACATCTCAATTTCAGCCTGGCAGACACGGAACAGGTGTAGACGCCCACAGTGAGGGGGTAAGGTATTGTCTCCAAAAGAAACAAGCCTTCACGCCGCATTCATTCAGTGCTGGGTTACGCGAGATAAAGTGACATTTCAATCTGGCCGGAAAACACATTTTAAAGCAGAGATTGTGCGGAGGATTGTACAGAGACAGCAATGCATCATTGGCTCCATTCTGTCCATGTGTCATTACATTTATTTGAGTTTTGGCAGGAAGGGGCATAGGGTCTGATTGATCTGCCATTCTTCTATCTGTTTTTTTCCTCCCTTATGCTATCATGTGAAAACTTTGTCGATGATGCATCTAACCACAAGTCAACATATTATAACTGATTCTTGGCCAATCTCTATGGATATCGATCATTTCTAGGATGGCTTAAAAATCCTTTGTCAGCATCCAAGCAAAAAAATAATCTATGATCCAGAAATACTTGGTGTTCAATCCAAGTTCTAGTTTCTGCGAGAGTACACTTCATTCCAGACACCTACAGGAAAAAAATGCTCCAGGGTCCAGGGTTCGATTCCAGCCTTTGGGTATGTCTCTCGCGGTGCTTGGAGGGAAATCTGGTGTTTGCTTGCTTGCTAGGCTGAAAGGTAATTCAAAGACCTTGCACCACTACAAGTCTTTCCTCCCACAGGCCAAAGACGTGCAGAGCAGTCTAACTGGTGTTTCCAAATTGCCCGTAGTGTGTCAGTGAGTGCGTGCTTGTACCCTGTGATGGACTGGCACACCATTTAGGGCATACCCCAACTAGAGGCCAGAGTCCCCTGGATAGGCTCTCGGCCTCCTGCGACTCTGTGTAGGATAAGCGGTATAGAGAATGAGTGAGTGAGCTCCTTAAATTTACCACTTTTTATTTGGTAATTCTCACTAAAGTTTCTGCAGCAAGCAGTAGTTTTTCAGCAACCTCAGTGAAAGTAATACAGTTAGGGGAACCTGCTGACGGTACCCAGGAGGTTAAGACCCTAAAATTTACAGGTCACAGAGAGAACCATTGCAGCCATGATGTGGTGCAGTGGTTTACAGGCATGACTGCTGCTAGCCATACTGGATTTGTTTTTTACAGCTCATAGCTGTGTGTCTCCATGCTACTGCACCTGGCATATACACACACCCATTCACTAAATCCTGCTCCACATTTGGATATATTTAGAAGCATTTGACCATGCAACCTGACCCCTATACCCACATGATCTCTCTGATATAATCCACTCTTTCTGTGAAAAACTTCCAGGCTCGCTGTCTCCCAAGGAACCTATTTGTTATTTTGATGGTCAGGGTTTCTACTCTGTTATCTGGCTCCTCTGTTATTTAGACTTGGCTTGGTCTGATTTCATAAAGTTTTCCAAGGCAAGACAAGTTCTTGTAGATGTCACTAATTTCAGGTTGCATGCTAGACAGAGAAGATAAAAGCGCTTCAAACTTCTCTAGGGGTAAATCCTTTTCTGGGAAGCTGCATGCAGTTTCAAAAGCACTTCCTACAGCACCTCAAGCACTCATCCTGTCTTTGCAAACCATGACATAACAAGACGACTGCCGGCTGTTGTGTCTGCAGCTTCAAATACTGCAAAAAATATATATCTCAGCCTAGTGCACTAAATGTTTTCAAAAGATCACAACTTTAAAATTACAAGCAGACTATTTGATTAGAATCATGGTGGCATTAAAATGGTAGTTAACTGACTATTAAAACATACAGCATTGTAACGTACAGTTGGTAACCATTTCATAATCGATCATTGATTTAATGATTAATGGTCAGTTTAACTGCGCGTTACTTGTTGTGTTTCCTAAAAAAAAACAATCCCACTACCATTCACTATTACTACACCCAGAGTATTTTAGACACACGTATCAAATAGGATTACTCGCATAGCTATCTATTGCTGATTATATTTATATCACGAAAAAGCTCTCAAAGCATTACAATGTCACTGTACAAAACATACTAGTATTTACCATTGTACACATACTCCATTTTGCATATCATAATCTTCATTTTCAAGATTTTCCTACGTATTTTTACCCCAAACCAAAATATATGTCTGGACCTGCTGTATATGACACCAGTATGATATATATATATATATACACACACAGTAAACATATACTGTATTTTTAGCAAACCAATTCCCTCTATAGGGCACTCATTGAAATACTTTTCCAAAACATGTTTTACGTATGTTTTTTTTTTTCTTTTCATTTTTATATTTAAAATCAAGGTCGTGGAGTTTACCCTACTGAATAAGGGTTCTTGCCTGGTAATAATGTCTAAGGTAATAATTATAATAAAAACAGTATAAAAACATTAAAATGTACAAAAAATATAAATTAGCTAATATTAATTTTTTTTTTACATCTGCAAGGAATTTAAATGGGCTTCCATATGGTAACTTCACTGACCTTGATTTGCAACATGACAAATGACAACAATAAAAAAATTTGAGAAAAGAAAAATTTATTGGAAAGAGTTTTGAAATTTTTAAACTTACAAGATATTTCAATGATTTATCTATAAAGGGCTAAGTATTAAATCCAATTGCCATTTTCCATAATCGATGTGTTGAAATGCATAGGAAATTGACTAGAATTGATAATCATCCAATCAACAGCATTCATTCATCCTTAGTAACTTCTAGTGATCAGGCTACTGTACTAGTTTTTTTTATTTATACATTTGCTAAAATACATCATTTAAATACTGTCCAAGTGAGACAAAAGCAGTCCTGAATCTCAAAATTACAGTAATTACAGTGATACGGCTGAGGTTGAACCCACAAACCATGATAACAATGCTGCCCTTTCTACCTTTGTTATTTCCTACATTTAGGTAGAATTCACGTTCAGCATAAAACCCACTAAGGGTTTAAATCCAAATAGAAATACAGCCATGGATATCTGGAGCATGAACTCTATGCTGGGAACATGATTTGTCACATATTTTTCTGTGCAGTGCTGTGTTTTCCAGATTATCTGTCTGGTGCTACTTCTTTGACAACTGCCCTACCTTGTAGTCCCTTTTGGCCACCTACCATGCAGAAGATAAAAGAAAACTAAATGAAAGAATAACTGCAGGATACAGCACACCTGTGGCAGCTGCAGGTGTATACTACAATGCCAATATTCACATTGGTGGCTCTTGAAGGCCTGTAATGACCGTATGGGGGGGTGAAACAAAGTGAAAGAACAGAGTGTGAATGATTTATGTTAGCCATCATGCTTCCTCGGGAGGGCAGGTCAGCTTTGTTAACCTGCAAACTTTGGGCATGCTGTTGTACATGTTGCCCTTGGCCAACTCTTCGCTGTACTGCACTAAGCACAGCCTGAATTAGTGCTCCCTTCAGCAGACGCTCATAATGAGATGCATCAGCCTTGCAAAGCGAACAGGTTGTGCTCAATGAGCGCATCGGATACACGGCTGGGAAATGGGGTAATGTTTAAACGGGACACTGCTTCGGCAAACGAAAAACACTGAAATGAATTTAGGCAAATAATAGGAAAATAAGTTGTTGCTGTTGTAATGTACTCCAATTACAAGCTCATAGAAGTGCCACCTTCTGTAATGCTGCTGAAATAATAATGAATAATGTGAGACGGTAGAAAGGAAGCAGCTTCTGCTGTGTGTGAAAAATCATAGCAAGATTTAGTGCTGAACACTTCAGCACACTTCAGCTCATTTACACTGACGGGGCTCATATATATCTCACATACCAATGAGTGCGCACGCACACACACACACACACACACACACACACACATTCTGCATTTTAAACACATAAACAAAAACAATCAAAACCTTTTTGGTAAGATGTGGCCTCATATCTTGAAATTTAGCAGGGATTACAATTTTATAGATTAAAGAGCAAAACACATCTAATCCATTTATAATTATATTTTAGTTAATATTTTTACAAGTGTGAGTCAAAAATTAACCGGTTATATTACAAATCTGTCCGCCGCACTGTGGTGCGAACCTGTACTGTCTACATCAATGGCAAAAAATTATTACTGGTGACGAGACGGATCCATCACGAGCCTGAGAGAATACATTAGAGTATGGAATGGAAACATCCTTGATCGCCGGCCAAAAAAGTACAAAAGTCAACCATCAGTTGGTAAATTAATGTTTACAGTTGTCACGGATCCTAAACAGCCAGAATTGGAACATTATCTGGAAAAAGGATCAACAGTCAACAGCGCTAGTTACAGTGAGATGCTTACTGAGGAGCTGAAGCCTAAACTTCAGATTAAATGATACAGCACTAAATATATTTTAAAAAAATAAAACTGTACAGGAGTAAAGAGGTTGGGAGAAGGTTAATGTTTGGAAGGAGAGTCCCCTTCAATAATAACACTAGGTAATTATCCGTCAGGTGTCTTCTCCCTTTTTTGTTTCATGGCCTCTGATTTGTACAGTACATGGCAGCCATTTTCACAAAAAATCGATGCACAATTCTAAGCTCTAAAGTAAGACGCTACGTTATCGTTCGTAAAGGGACACAGTTTTGTTCGCATCTCCACTTTGCACAAAGTTCTTTTGTCATGTGCGAGATCCGTAACCTTGGACTGACAAAACTGATGCTGGGCGAGGCACTCATGCCTCGGCAACTTGGGATGGCGGTTTCTGGGTCGTGTTCCGAGGAGGAGTTCGTGAACAGGGACAAATTTTAGGCCAATTTTTTGGTCCAAAATTGTTGTCTTTTCTGCAAGTTAATTAAAATGAATGTGTGGAAAAATTTTGACTCACTATCGTATTTATATTTTAAACTGTCATTCTTTTTCTTTCTCTTATAGTTAATAGTTAATCTTGTAAAATACCCGAAATAGAGTTTGTTGCAAAATGCAACATTCTCCGACCCTGTAAGAATTCCCTTCAGAATTAGAAAATAAACGCATTTTGCAGAACACTTATCAATGATTGTTTTTCTTTGTTAAGTAAGATGTTTAGAAGCATATTTAATATATCAGCCATTCAGTTCCTTGCGTATAAACTGTTACTTTAGAAACAACAGATTGTTAAAACAAGCAGCGATTTGAATTATAGCCAGCACTACTGTCAGAGGGGCTTTTGTTGAAAAATTAATCACCTCCTAAACAATCAGATTTATCAGTTGAACATTTCTGGGGTATACTGTGCTTTAGTGCCATGGAATAGTTCTACGCTTTTACTCTTATTAGTAAACACCATTATCTGGGAGCTAAAATACATTAATACTGTACAGTATAACACTAGTGTTGGCTAATGTAGCTAGTCAGCTAACTAACTGATAAGAATTGTGCCAAAGTGGGCTTTCATTATCAGTGACTTTATTAACTTTATCAGCATTATTATATTCATAGGGTTTCTTTACATTTACCAAACCTATAAAAATATAACAAGAGCTTGAGTAATACACTAGCATTATCATTAGTTATTTAGCAGGATGGCTAGCTAACTGCTAGTGGCAAACTGAAGCACTTCCTGAGTTATTTACGGTACAGAAATGAGATTAAATGTAAAAAATCTGCCTTTTGTGCTGTCTTGACAAACAAATCTGAAAAAAAAAAATCCTGTTTTTGAGTTCACAGGTAGTGTACATCAAGGCCTTGAGCTACGAAATGAAAGAGGGGGCAAAATATCGCAAGCACACTGGAAAACTGCTTTGGAGAAATGAAAAATAAGAAGTTTGTCTTAGGCCACACACTCTGCTGTTTAACAAAATACAGTACCAGGGGGATAAAGGGTGTTTCCTGCTGTTTTATGATTTACAGTGTAATGATATTCTAAGTCAGATGGAAAAGTATTTAAATGTAGCGCAGACATCACTCTGTCAAAGGTAGAGACAGTTGCTTGGTTTGGGTCGTGTGCTTGAGAAATGACCACACACACACACACACACACACGCACGCACACACACACACACACGCACACACACACACGCACACAGACACACTCATAATAAACTGAACATCAAAACAAAAAGCGATTTCTTTATGGCACGGCAACACCGAGCAAGAAATAGACAGGCTACTGCAATTTCTGATCAAAATCCGATCAATACCTATAAAATGTAACGGGTGTTCCAGTCAAACCGGGACTTTCTTGTGCATGAAGGCATGAAAGCGAAGAAATCAAGCAAAGGTACGGTGATGAAACTCTTAGCAGCAGTAAAACATTTTACTGGTGCAAAGAAGAACGTACATTCATGTATGACGATCCCAATGGTCATCCTTTCTTTAAACTTCTTCATCCATCTGTGCACGTTGCTCTTGTGAATAGATCTTGTTCTGTAGTGCAGTGGGAGGCCATTTATTGCAACAAATTGGATTTTGAAAAAGGGATTCGAGCGGTGGGTACAGTACAGCGAGGCGCTCATGTGTCGCTTGTGATGGAGACTATGTTGAGTTGATCTATGTCAGTTAATAAAAAAATCATGCCTGTGCTTGTATTACTTACGGTACAGCCGTTGTATTTAATTTAATTTAATTCTGTTTTATTGCGTCATGTTCAATGAATTCTATACTGATGTTGTATTATTTTTTGTATTCAATTTATATTATTGATTATGTTTTTCTTTCAGCAGAAATAACATGTTTTTCTAATTTTAGCTTGCTCATTAATTGAAAAAGTTTAAGGCATTTTCAACTTACGTTTCACTATGAGCTCAGCATAGCTGGACACTCCCACTCCCTTGTCTGATTGGACGATGCAGCGGTAACGGCCTGAATCCCCCTTGGTGGTGTTGACCACGTCGAACGTTGCTGTGTAGCGCCTTTGGTTCACTGGCTTAGTGTCCTTCATCGGAGCCTCTCGGCCTCCGATGCCCTGCGGAGAATAACAGGAATTTCAGATATTCCTGTAATAAAACAGCAAACGATCGCATTCCTGGCTGTTAGAAAACATTCCTGTGACCTGTGATGTTGGACGAAGCGCAAGGCTGCTGTAAAACTAGCCAAAATGGAAAACATGAACATCAATAGTTTATGCAGTTAGTGGGGCTCAGCATCCCTGCGGGATCATTTACAGAATAGTTTGAGGCATGCTTTTGATGTCTGATCACGAGGTCTGGACATTCCTCAGGAGTGTTTATCAGTGAAGGAAGAAAGAAAAGCAGGCAGGCAGGCAGCTGCTGATCTCCTGGGAAAGAAGCACACAGCCTCGGATTGCTCACAGAAGAAGAACTTTAAGGTGAAGAAAAAACTTTAGAGAGAGAGAGCTAGATCCGGCCAAGAAGACTACATGGACTGGATACATCTTCGCAAACTCTAATCTAAACTGTTTCAATAGCAGGCTGTTCAGCCAAACCAAGAGCTTTGTAAGTGTGTGTGTGTGTGTGTGTGTGTGTGTGTGTGTGTGCTCATTTCTGTTTATATAGTGGACTGAGGGATTCTTAGACACAAAGAGAGGGAGAGAGAAAGAGAGAGCTGTTTATTCTTCTCTGGGCACGCACTCACTTGCCACTGATTCCCTACAGCTGTCACACACACACACGCACACACACACACACACACACACACACACACACACACACACACACACACACACACACACACACACACACACACACACACACACACACACACACACAAGCATTTCAACATCCACAAACACACAACTGTGTGTCCTTGTGCATGAAAACGCGCATGCTGTGGGCAGATGGGGACATTAATTTCTCCAAAATATTTCTTCATTAATGTCATGAGACGCATCTCTCTGATCAGCTCTGTTTCATCTTTGCTGTTACAAAAAGCAGAGTACGACATTAATAACCCAGGAAATGCAGACAATAAAAAATAAAGCAGGAAACAACTAGAAGACACTAAAGCAGAAGTACTGTGTTACCTGTAACCACAGTCTGTAGCTGATGTGATCCTTGTGCTGGCCGTTAATGGTGCAGTGGAAAGTAGCTGTTTGCCTGGCATTCACCTCGACACCCTTGATATGAGAGAAGTGTGGCGTGCTCACTGCAACACAAACGCACAAATATTAGTGTGTCCATTTATATTATTTACTTATACCCCTAATAAATATAATGTGGAGAGGAAGGTGCTAATTATAGCCTCGGATTCATGAGCATTTATATTGGGGATGTATATCCTGTAGGAATCTCTCTTTATATAATCCGTATTCGCAGTGGATTATAAGGTATATTTAGAAAATATCTCTATCTATTACATCTGTATTATGGACAAGAATTTTATCAGAAATCATCAAAAATCTGATTAATTTATAATGGAAATGTAATGGCAGTTGTTGAATTGTATCAATAACCGTATAACCTAATATGTGGCTATGTATTTAAAAAATATATATTATAATTATTAAACCCTTAATCATACTTAAGCAATTGTTTGACAATTTTTTTTACATAGTTTTATCCAACTTTTAAAAACTGAAACGATGCATTAAAGAGCAATTTTGGTTCCTTATACTTTGATACAGGTTTTGTGGTGATGATGTATAACAATTATTCATTGATTCATGATACTGAATACATTGATGCAATTTTTTTTCCCTGTGAAAAAAAACTGTGACAACAATTTGTTAGATTCAATTATGTAGTTATATTTATACACAGCTTAATTTTTCATATGAATATAAATCACAAATATATTTACTGCCCCATTAACCGATCTTAGACTTTGATTATTAATAAGTAATAATGATTATTAATCAGCATTAATAAATGCTGAAACTTTTGTGCAATGTTATGTCTCAAACCTTACAGATAAAACAAAACCCAAAGAATCTGGAGGGTTAATTAAATGAAGGTTTAATTTATTTAGGCTTTTCTGACACAAACACAGGATCAAAAATATACAGAAATAACACACCCTGTTAGATTATTAATTCAGTTGCACTTATGGTATAAAAGCCACTTTTAATAGACGCATTAGTTACTTGTTGCCACTGCCTGGACTTTAGTGAAACTGGTGAGTGGTTAGCAGTAGTCATTATCTAAACATGGAAGCTGATGAACATGTGGTTACAATTTATTTAAAAAATGTTTGCGCGCATATGTCAGGATTCACATCATGTACTCATGTTGTCAGCTACATTATAATAAATTATCATGTAAGAATTTCAGTAGCATTGTGCAATAAGA
The DNA here is from genome assembly GCA_030347435.1 of Clarias fuscus. Taxonomy (NCBI): domain Eukaryota; kingdom Metazoa; phylum Chordata; class Actinopteri; order Siluriformes; family Clariidae; genus Clarias; species Clarias fuscus. Next base: position 28,034,801 of record CM059207.1, on the reverse strand, counting down.
CCACAAGCAACTAGGAACATGTGATGAGGAGAAAATCAAAGAAAGAGTACAGACAGATATTTATCTGAATGAAAAACAAATGTGACAGAAGGGTGTAAGTGTTGCATTACAAATTTATGATAATTACATTCAATTCATATGTCTCATAAACATTTATCTCATAGCAATTAAAGTTTATTCAATTGATATGTCTTATTTGAGCTTTTATCTATACAAAACTGTACAAAACATACTCACTAAAAGCCACTGAAGAAAATCAGTCATTGAGAAATTAAATAATTAAATGGATGGATGGATGGATGGATGGCTAGAAATACGTTATTGATGCCGTGAAAGAAATTATTGTGTAACAGTAGTAAAGGGGAAAAAAAGAAGAAAAAAAAACTTATATGAATTGATGATATATTATAGATGATGCTACATAGAAAAACTAGGCTAACTATGTTACAGTTGTTGATTTGCTGTTTCAAATCATGGTTAGCATGTTCACATGTTTTTAATATACAGTCCAGTCTACTGTTTTGCAAAACACATTTTTTCTAAACATAAAATAATCCTGAATAATGTTAATGTTAGAGTATAAGCTTAATTTTAATTAAGCTTAATTTATAATATACCAAAATAATTTCAAAGCTCTATATTATCAATCATATTATGTAACTAAACTATGTATCTAAAAATTAATATTTAGGAGTCACCTTTTATTACAAACTCGAAGATACCTTAAGTACTTTACTGTAAGTGCATATACGTGAGTATCAAAAAAGAAAAAACTATTTGCTTGTGATAATAAAAAAAAAAAAACAGTAAGGGAAGTATGTAATGCGGGAAATATCAAGAGGCAGAAATCTGATAGGAAGCTGAAAGTATTATGGAATGACTGACAGAAGAAGCAAAGGACTGACACAGCATGAGAAAGCGGGAGATGAAGGGGTGAAAAGTCAAACACTTTCAGAGAGAAGTGGATTAGCAGGTGGAAGACAGAAGGTGAAAACTGAGACGGAGCAAAGAGCGGTTGAAAAGAGACACCAAACAGCTCCAACAGCTTTATAGGCATCACTCCCCTTGTTTTTGAGTTGGCTTTGAGTAAAGCTTCAAAGTGAAATAATACTGTGAGGAACTTTTTACATATTACCATTAATATTTCCTTCCTGCAGCCTATCACAAATAAATATTTCATTATTGCTAAACAGCCTGCGTGAGAGAGGAATGCATTATCTCATCTAGACAGATATCATAACAGTTATCAGGTCATGCTAGCAGAGTTAATACTGAATGACAAGCCAAATGAAATGGAAATTACAAAGTTAATGTGTCTGTCCTCTCTCATTTCCGCAGGCTCTGATATATGAAAATATGATTTTATGAATGTTAAGGAGCAGATAAAATAAAATATAACATGAATTTGGTGTTCCGTGTCTTTAGTCAGTGAACGTATATAATTAGTCTACATTTGGTTCCATACTAATAATGAATTTGTGACAGGCAACAGGATGGCGTGTTAAAGAACATTACTAGAACAAAGCCATGATGCTACTTTTTTTTGTCATTATTTCTTTTACCAAGTGACTGATTATCTAGGAACCATGTGTACTGATCAGGGGAATGTGGGATGCGGCGTACACTGATGACTCGAACAAAGCTGTCATTCATAAAAAATTAAAAACATTAGGATTAATGCACTGATTTATTATTTTTGTTTCTCTTGTGTGTATTTTTGTGTGTGTGTGTGTGTGTGTGTGTGTGTGTGTGTGTGTGTGTGTGTGTGTGTGTGTGTGTGTGCGTGTGTGCGTGCGTGCGTGCGTGCGTGTGTTAAAAGGCATCACTCACTCACTTATCGTCTAAACCGCTTTATGTGACAGGGTGAAAGGAGACCTGGAGCCTATCCCACGAGACGGTGTACATCCTGGACGGGGTGCCAATCCATCACAGGGCACACACACATACACACACTATGAGAAAGTACGCCAATCAACCTAATCTGCATGTCTTTGGACTGTGAGAGGAGACCGGAGTACCTGGAGGAAACCGACCAAGCACAGGGAGGTCACGCACACAGACCTGAGACGGGAATCGAACCTGGATATGCAAGTTGACAGTGCTAACCACTGCGCCCCCATACCGCCAAATGGCATCATTTTTTTTTTCATTGTTTTTTACAGTAACACTTTCTTATCTTTGATTTGTTTATTTTTTGATTTGACAGGACTTGGTGTGGCTGAATCTGTCCCTACAGAACAGTACATATGCTCACTACGTAAGAAATAACAACAGCATTATAGAAGCTGTTTAGTGCATTTGAGATCCAGCCACAGAAAAAAGTCTGCAAACTTAATATGTCTATATTTTTAAAAATCTGTTGGCTGTTGTTGTTGTTTAGATCTCTGGCCACCTTTGAAACAGACATTTTGTGCAATACTCAACAACATAAAAAAAATCCTATGTTGAAAATAACTACATAGGGAAAAATGCTGGATTCAGGTGAATAAATCTACCAAGCCTCACCGTACTGACATGTGAAAAACGTCAGTAATAATTCCCTTTATGTATTGTATTTTTTTGCAACAATGTACACAAAAATCTGTGGCGTGTTTATTTCGGAGTCTGTGTTCGAAATGGTATAATCGTTTCACGGTACTTTCTTTTTACATTCTGTTTCATGGTGCATAAGAAAGAACAGGTGACGGTGAGAGAACTTACTGCACTGATGTCCCTGAAGTGAAATGTCCTTAATAGCCAGCAACCCCGGCTGTCCTGAGGTCACAACTTCAAAGATGAGCTAAAGATAGAGAGAGAGAGAGAGAGAGAGAGAGAGAGAGAGAGAGAGAGATTTTAAATGACTCATATTAAATCCATACAATGTTCAATAAATTGCATGAAGAAGTCAGGTTAATGTTATGGAAATGATTCAGTCACATATAAACCTCACGGGACAAAAAAAGACCACATTTATTAACATGATACCCTACAGGTAACTGCTTTCATTCATTCATCATTAATAACTGCTTTATCTTGATCAAGGGCCTAGATTCTGATGAAAACGTTTGTTGAAACAAATCTCACACACATACAGTATAAACACCACTTGCACCTTAGCTTGTTCCTCTGTGTGAGTGTCTGCTCTGTTATAACATACAGTTAAACGGTAGAAAAATTGAACAGCTGGTTAGCTTTAAGAGGCCCAGACGTTTGTGTGCTCCTATGTTTTTAGAGGGAGGGAGTCTGTTCTTTCCATATATTCATCAAAACAAACAGGCATCGTGCTGTTGTGAGAGAACTCGTTTCCCATAGGCCTGTGTGGAGCACAGAGTCAGGTTTCCATGACCTCTTTACATTACTGATTTAGGTTACTAATAGCAGACACTGTGTAGCATCATTCACTCACTTGAACCACCAAACCACACAACAGATGGTGAAAAGTCTGACAGAGGCAAAGGGGAGTAGGGGAAAAGGGAGCAATGTGTCTCACTATCCCTATCACTCAGGAAGCAACTGGTTAAAACACACATGTTGCTTTTCCTGTGTGCTCAGATTTCTGGAAGCCAGCTACAGTACAAACTCGGTTTACATCAGACTTGACACGTGCAACCAGCGCCCATTTAGGCACTCATTTTCACTCAATGTCTCTAAGATTTTTTTTTTAATTCTTCCATCCCGCTATGAACTAAATAACTTTTGAAAGAGACTTACCAACTTGCGAGAGGATAGGAATAAAGGTCAGGTTGGTTCAGTGTTTTTTAAAGATGACGAAATACGAAATACGACTAATAGAAATAATGTGCTTATAAGAGTGCAGACACACTGTCAGAGCGAAAAATACAATAATGCAGTTCTAGAGATGTAAATAGAGAATAAAACTTTAAATACAGTCCAAAAATATTTCAATACACCTTTAAATCTATGGAATACTAATAATATGAGGTGAATTCAAGTTAAACCGGAATTGGGATGAAATTTTCTCATAATTGAAGCCGGACGACCGGTTAACATCTTGCAGAAGATTTTGAGCAGAGTACAGTAATGAGACTCTTAGCCACATTAAAACATTTGAATGGTGCAAGCGTTTTAAAGGCCGTATGATTGTCAACAACAATCCCAGCCGAGGTGGCTCAGAGCTCACTGCAGTTGTTCATGCGAACACTCAGGGAGAGACGCTACAGAAGAGACACATCTGTCTGTGTGAAATGTTCTCACAATTCACACACCACTCGCACGTTACAGGAACTCGGCTGGGAGTTATTGTCACATCCGCAGTACAATCCTGACCTCTCTATAGGCCATTTCTACATGTTTGGGCCATTAAAGGAATTCCTGGGAGGCCAGCATTACAGAGGTGAAGCTGGCAGTCCTATCATGGCTCTGATGTACTGATTCTGTATTTTTACAGAATCTTAACTGTACTTGTGAAACGCTGGGATAAACATAAGATGTTTTTGGCCTCAAAACTGTGTTTTATTATTCTGCACAATTAAAAGTCCTTCAAACAGCTTTTAACAGCAGATACTGTATTGTCACAAAGCAGATTTACAAAAATTAAGTTCAGGGTTTGGTTCTCAGTGCCTGCGACAAGTGCAAGGAAAAACTTTGTGAGACAAAAACCCTGAAGGGTACGAGACTCAAAAAAGAACACATGATAAAGAACATACAACAAGAATATCAGTTGTGCAGTAAAAATGTCATTTTGTTGGAGTATATTTTTCTAACACCATTTAGTTTGCCCTTGAGTTAATACAAAAAAAAGACAGCTTCAGTAATCCAGAAAAGCAGGCAAGTGGTCATCTCGTCTAAAACATAGCATTCCATTTTTATAAACCTCTAAATCTAATGCTATTAAAAGGGTTACATGGAATCAATAATAACAGCAGGTGACCTTTTTCCCTCAAAACCATTTACGTTGCCTAGTAAGCCTCGAGTGTGTCACTCCAATGTCCGCTGAACAACGATCATCCAAACAAGTCATTAGCGCTAGATAAGACTACTGAGAGGCCATTCGAACGTGATGCTTTTTAGGTCATTCAAATGGGTTTAAATTGATTTCCATTCTGCTTTATTCTGGGGAACAATTGTAAGTGGCCTGGCCGCTAATTAGAGCTTTATGAGGGGCTAATTTAAAAGAAAATGGAAAGCCAGTCTCGGGCATGTTAAATGTCATGGCGAGCTAGAGGGAGATTAAATCTGCGGTGTTGATGTGTGTCACCACACTGCACAGTAAAAACGTTCCAGTCCCCAGAGGTCTCTTAAATCTGGACAATGTGTCATGGGTTCTCCATTGTTGGACTGTTTTCATTAGCTGAATTTATAATTGCTCAATTACTGAAACCATTATGGCTTCCAAAGAATCTGTATTATATATAGAAGCAATCACAGGGAAACAAAGGCTTATACAGACTTATTTATTTTCTCCTCAGCAGTTGGTGTATTTTACATTGCAGGACAGTTTGCCTGAAAAGTATAGGAGTCTGTGACAGGTCTGAATGCTACGGTGGCCAATTTAGACCAATGTACAATGTATCGATTGTTTCACAACTACATTTCAAAAATGACATTAAAGCTAATTATTAGGCTTCAACTCCTTTTGTCAATCATCTTAATAGATGTGTGTATATATATATATATATATAGTTACCAGCTCACTACTTTCATTTGGAACTGATCATGCATGAGTGGTTTCATTCTCACACCTGTAATTGTGATCCAGATGCTATAAACAGGAGCACAATAACATATTTCAGAACCAAACACCACAAAATGTCAGTGAAGATCAGAGAGCACCAGGCCATGGACATTACCATATTCCAACCGCATGCTGTTATTTATTAAAAGTTTGGAGAAGCGGCCAAACTGGAGGAGTAATTAGCACTAGTGATGTTCTCTCATTGTACAGAAGAAGGAAATTGAACAGGGAGATGAGAAAGAATAAAAACACAAACCCCATAATTACAAAATAAGAGACAAAGTAAGTTCTCGGTACCAGGTGGTTTCATTTTGACAAACACTTAAGATACTGTGCAATTATGCAAACCCATAATTACCTCTCCATCGCTAATTAGCTACGATAACACAGATTGCAGATTCTATTGTTAATTGTCGTAATATTAAGAAGTCGCAACTGCATTCTCCCACAATAACACCTTGCTGCAGCATGGAGAAAGAGAGCTGAGAAGATGGTGAAGCATCTCCTGCCACACACTCTAAATACCCAGCAGGTGGTAGTTATTTCTCTGGAGACCGCTTGTATTGTGTAAAAATCCTTCTTGCTTTGGAGAGCTGCATCCATATGATAATTTACTACATCATACGCATGTCTACATGCTGCTTCACTGTTCCTGGGAAGCTGTGTATGCGACTCCTGTATATTTGTCGAAACTGTTTAAACCTGTTTGCACCCCTTCAGACCAGAGACTAGCTAAAGGGGAGAAAAGTGGCAGAGATTCTCATATATTTTTTTCATTATATTTTCCAAAAAGAGAAGACAGAGAAGTATTTCCCCTGCATACATTTGAAACGTAAACCAAATCAAAACATTCATTATTCATTCATATTCATTCATTAATTCATTAATATTTAAGTATTAATTTGCAACGTTATAGCCACTCAATCATGCTAAACCAAAAAAAAATTCTAGAAAAAGCAATCCTAGAAAATTAATTTACATAAAACTGAACCTATTTATAATTCTTTTTGCAGAAGAAGAATAAAGAATAAACTCAAAATATAAACACAAAGATCAATATTTACCCAACTTCTTAGTTTGGAACTTGATCACTGCAACCTTCTATGATTAAATATTATAAAATTATATAAATGAAATAAAATTAAATAAACGAGAAAATTTATAAACGCGGCACGGTGGCTTAGTGGTTAGCACTGTAGCCTTGAGCCTCCGGGTTCCGAGGTCAATTCTCGCCTTGGGTCTATGTGCATGGTGTTTGCGTGTGAATGAACATGTGAGTGTGTGTGTGTGTGTGTCCTGCGATGGATTGGGTGTACCCCGCCTCGTACTGGTATAGGCTCCAGGCCCCCCATGACCCTGTATACAAGATAAACCGGTATAGATGATGAGACATGGATGAAAATTGATAAAGGCTACTAGACATGTTTAAGCAGCCCTACGCGCAGTTATTGTGGATTACACTGATGAAAACTGGAAATTGGACAGGTTCATGTGCTGTAATGCAAACAGAAGTAGAGCTACAGAATGTTAAAGCTTGTGACAAATATTCTGTGACCATTTCATGGAACTCTAAATCCAACTCTCCTTGTTCATTCTAGTATGATTGCGACTGTAAAAATCTTTCATCAGTTCCAAATTTGTGGTTAATCAGGACTCACTTACACAGCAATACAATTAACCTTCAATACATTAAAAACTTAGAGCACACAAGATAATCTTAACAGCACATAAGATGAAAAATCTGATCATTATTCAACGGTTGTTGTTCCTACCATCTGATCCACACATTTAGATTCCCAAACTTTCTGAATAAGCCACTTTCTGAATAAGCATGCCCTGCATCCTTACCTGCCATTTGTAAGGCCCAGGTTTGTGTGACAAACCCCTGAACATCATTCAAATAAATACCAAGAAAATAGGTTACATAGTCAGTCCAAACTGTTGAACTAGATTTGGAATCCATGTATGAAGGGCCAAAAAAGTAAGTTATCTGCACTCAGCTCAGTCCTTAACCTTAAGTTATGTCCTTACTGCCTTCACAAACACTGAGTAGCACTTCCTTTCTCTGACTTTAAAACCTTGATACTTTCGCTACCTCTTTTCCCTCGTTTGTGCTGAAATTCATCTCCAGTTGAGTCAATGAAAGATCTTTTCCGTCACAAAAAGCTCTCCTACGGTGCCACTTCTATACAGAATGACTTTTCAGCCATTAAAGGTGCATGCTGGGGTCTGAACGACTGAGTTGCAGAGACTATTTCTTATTCTGTCTCTATTCAGCCGAGCTCAGAGGAGCAGTCCAGAATCAGCTGCAAGAACACCAGGGGTCGATTTTGCAAAAAGTAATTGGGACTTTCTCTTGCAATTAAAATGGATTCCCTATGAGGATCAACAGGCAGTGCTACACCGGCATGGCAGGTGTCAAATCAGCCTACCTGGCCTGCTTAGGTGTTTACATGTCAAATGTGAATGAGCTCTTTATACTGTATAAACTGAATTCATTAAGATTCTCTGCAGTGTAGATGGCAGACAAAGTGAAATAAGCGTTGTTGTTCTCTTTTTTTAACCCCTTTAAGATCACTGATGAAACCAAGCCTAAAATTAAGAACCAGTTGTATCCTTGTGGTACCCACAAATTGTCTCATTGTCTCATGTTCCTTTATTTTGATAGTTGCCTCTTAAGAATTAAAGAATGAATTTAAAGTGAAGAATTTCAAGTCTGAATTATAGCAAGAATGATTAGATATATTTTCTCCACCATGATGGCAGTTGCTATAATGCTATCACAACAGAGTTATGTGTATTTGTTTGGCTCATGCCTGATTCATCCGGATGATGTACCTCTGCTTGGAGATTTCTGCACTTGTGACTCAGCTTCTGTTGTTATGGACTGTCTTACATGGACACCTCGCTCTGCACTTCCCCAAAGCATGTTATGCCCAAGTCTCATAATCAGAGAATCTTATCTGCATACCATCCGGACTGCATAAAATGTCTGTGCCGTGACGCTTATTCACAATATACTCACACTAAACATCCATTTAACTCATTCAGATCCTGAGTGTTTACCTTTAATTTTCTCCATCTGTGTATCATAATATTCTATAATCCCACTATTTGGTGTGACCCAATAGAGGATGTGTTCCCTTTTGACTCAAGATGTTTTCATTTCCACCATTGCCAATGAGGAATTTCTATCTATAGTACCAGTCAAAAGTTTGGATTTATTTTTTACATTCTTGAACCATAATGTGTTATTTCATAGGACCAAGCTACTGTATGAAATAACACATATGGCATTAGGTAAATTTGTCGACAGAGTTGTCATTTTAAGAAATGCAGGTCTGCTGTTCTGGAATAGTTCTTGCAAGAACAGTATTGGGTCACGTGCATTTGCAAAACCCATCAAGCACCATGATGAAACTGGCTCTCATGAAGACCATCCCAGGAAAGCAAGACCAAAACGTACCTCTGCTGCAGAGGAGAAGTTCACTTAGTGTTACAACTTACCAGCCTCAAAAATCACTAATTAACAAACAGCACCTCGGATTAGAGTCTAGAAGGCTTTACAGAGTAGCAGACACATCTCAATATCAACTGTTCAAAGGAGTTTAATGCATATTTTGGACACATTCGGCATTGTTTCAGAACGTACAAAGAAATTAAAACCGGGAAAGACCCTGGAGTTAGAAGGGGTCTCCAAACAAATTTCATTATACGACAACAGTGACAATGAAGTCTCTTTATATTACTTGGGAATCTGTTTTATGACAAGATCTAATGTTAAACATACACAAAAATGAACTTAATCTGAACTGTATATCATGAAACTCTAGTGACGGCATTAAGCATAGTTTCGCTGACCTTAAATTAGAGTGTCATTTTGATGTTTGAAATGTTAAGCTGTTACCATTACAGCATGACTGATAAAGAAGAAGCACATGGTTACTACTACGCTAATCGTCATGGCATTCTTACTTAGAATATGTCTCACAGGACGTGTTACAGGAACCATAGCTGTTCAGCATTGGCGTATTTATAATAGATGATACCTTTTGGAATAAATCTTTATTAGGGTGTATATGAGTCTATGTTAGTTCATCATACATGTGTCATAGACCTATGAGTAAAATGTTATAGATGTTTGTTGCACTATACAGATTGTCAAAAGGTATAAAGACAAGATATACTAGAAACCTTCTCACCTGGTAAAAGTTGGGCCAGAAGGTGCTGACTGCCAGTTCAACCTGCTTCCATGTTTGAAGTGCAGGTCCTGATGAGTTCCACACAGGGAAGCCCACTGGACTGTTGTTCTCTTTGACGTAGATGTAGAGCTGGCCGGGACTTGTGCCCTCACCACTGGCAACATAATACTGGAATATAAGACAGTGTGTGTCATTCTCCTTCAGCTGAGGGACAACCAGTTGAGCTCGCTGTCCGGGGAATCTTCCAGAAGTGTTGACCATCATGAAGGCTGGGGCTGCACAGGGGAAAGGCCACACGTGAGCACATTTATCATGATGTATGTAACATTTAATAGATATGTCATAGTAATTAGTTATAAAAACACTAAGCATTGTGTCAATGTCCAAAAACCTATGGTCCTGACTGTATACAGATAATATATTGTTCTGAAAAATCACTGCATGACACGTATACAATGAAAAACATTGATCAATGCTGTTAGCACACGCAGTAATCTGTGCAGCTGTTTATACCGGAAAGACAACACTCAGTGGATACATTGTTCTCTTCCCCACAGTGCGGACACACCAGGGTCACCAGGAACACACACGGTTTCCTCTGTTCCAGCAAACATTTAAAAAAAAAAACACCACCATGCATACTTAAAATCTTTATCTTCTGTGAGAAATGGCCATCAGACGATGCCGTCACTTAGCAAAGTCACGTCTAGAGGTTTTTTCTTCCACACTCACTCAAGCGCAATGAGAAATTCACGGTATGACCAGTGAGCAAACTGAAATGTGCCAGCCAGTGATCTAAACCATATGCTTGAAAAAGCTTGAATGTGTGAACAGTTTGCTCGGCCAACACTGTGACAGAAGGAAGGGTTCAAAACACACAGAGGAAGTGTGTCTTTAGAATGGTTAATGAATAACCTCTGCATAACATTTATAAAAGGTTTTTTTTTAAAATCCTGGAACACATGCTGCTGACTCTGGAGGGTGTATGTTGACTCAAAGAGAGAGCGAGAGAGAGAGAGAGAGAGAGAGAGAGAGAGATGGACAGACTCATCAGGAGTCATTTTCACACATTTAAAGTGCATGAAATGAGCTTGGCATGTTTGTTATGGTATGTCAAGTGACAAGATTAGGCAGGAGTGGCTCTGGTCTGTGTCCCCCTTCACTCTTTACATAGGGATGTAGCGTAACCTTTTATATCATCATTCATATTTTGTTAAACTGCAGAACTCAATACCACTTTTCATTAAGCCATCAAGCCACCATGCACTTGTTTTTATAAAAGCATATGCATATGCATATTTAAATATATATACATATATATATATATATATATATATATATATATATATATATAAATGAATAAAATGTACTCTAACTAGTGTACTTTTTCTCTCCTTACTTAATAATGAAGATTTAATTTTTTTTAAAATCATGTGAAGAAATGTTTTACTGTGACAGTCTGCAAAATGCCTAAAGATAACATTTTCTCTGCACCTGTTTCACACACACTGGTTCATGCCCTAAGTTAGATGTTTTTTTGTTTTTTTTAATGCCTGAATGATTCATAGGTCACTGTGTGGCTTAACAAACAAAACACATTCCTCTGGTCAGGTACAGAGACTGGCCAAAAAAAAATGAGAGCCAAAAAAGTTCTTCAGGAAGCCTGGAGAATTATTCCTCAAGACTACATTACACAAATACAAAACCTTCTGGCTCTTTGGAAGCAAAATATGAAGAAAGTATGGGTGGCTCAAGACCTTTGCACAGTACTGTAGTTACAAGTGTGCGGAATTTACATTTAATGCAGGGAAAAAAAAGAGAACACATTCCACACATTCTCTGCTGTGGTCCTTAATGGCCTCGTGGTTCCCTAAAACAACAATTCTCTTTAACAAGGTTTCTTAAGCGCATGGAAAGGTACACAGTCTCCGTAGCCTGCAACCATAATCGTACTGAAGTGTACACAAAACAACAAGCATATTCAAAGCTGAGCCTTTGGGCAAAGAGGTATGCCAGAGCACATACAGTAACACACATGGCATACACAGTATATTGTACATTTATCACATTTAGAGCCAAAACACTTTAAATCTCCATATAAACAGATGAGAAACACAGGCAGACCTCTAGTGACTATGCCGTATGCTCGGCATTCATGTCCATTCTAATCCCTTTTTAGAATCCGACTCCATATGGAATATAAAGGCTTCAGTCTACACTAAGTAGCTAAAAGTGCACTGCTTGCATTAATTTCCATCTTTTACATTTCTAACAATTCATATGATCACATTCATAAAAAATGCTCCAAACGATAAAGTTGATGGTCATCTGTTCATTTTCAGTCACAGCGGTTTAGCTAAGATCCTGTTTTCTGTAACTTATTTCGAGACAGAATCCCTAAGCTAAATTTGAATGTGTATCATCTGATCCTCTTTAAGTGTGTGTGTGTATATAAAGACTGATAAACTGTTAGTGAAATACAACGTCTGTAGTCCATATGCCACAAGTCATCACACAATGAACTCAATACTGGACTGCTGAGACTGCGCTATATTGAAGCCATCACCTCTTAGTAAGTAATCCAAGACATCTGTGTATGTGTGTGTGTCCTTGTGCGAGGAAGACTACAGTGATTATACAATAAAACCACAGCCCTCATGTTACCTAAATTGTTCGTGTGTTACTTTATACAGTACAGTAAATAACAAATATGCCTTAGAACAGTGAATTTGCATACACATGTCCAAATCTCATCACACTTCACCAAGACAGACGACCCAAGGTCCTCGTCTAGCTCTGAACATTAGAGACGTCCTGAGCTTACAGTATGTGTTTAGAGAACCTACTGTACAATGTATTGTGTCCGTTGAAAATGCTTACTTGGTTGTACTAAACACTTCGGGAAATCAGACCTATACACTGCATGTCAGTCAGAATCCAGGAAAGAAAGAAAGAAAGAAAAAAGGAAAGGGAAACGGTGTGTTGTTTAGCTTCAGGCCTTCGCTCCTTTCAGCTGCGTTGCTGTCCTGCAGGGCGTACCATGGAAACGAGGAGTGTGGAGCAAGGATGAAGCAGGCAGGTTAGTTTGAATTAGTCCATTAGTTTTTCATGGCTACCTTTCAAACATGGCCTTGAGCTGAGGCCTAGAGAGAAGCCGAATCAATAAGACCACAATGCTTTCTCAAGAGCAGTGAGGGGCAAATTGAGCTTGAGAAGTTCCATGCCAGCTCTTGACAATCACCACTCTGTGGGTCAAGGGTTATTACAGAGACACTCCTGCCTATTTCAGGATTATACTGTAAATCCCTAATCACAGAGTGCAACTCCCTGAAGAGGGAAATAAAAACGAAACTTTGGATAATGGATACAGAATGTCCATTTCATATATACTTATATATATATACAGTACAGACCAAAAGTTTGCACACATCTTCTCATTCAAAGAGTTTTCTTTATTGTGTTCTTTATTGTGTTCTTTGGCCCAAACAAGTCTCTTCTGCTTGTTGCCTGTCCTTAGCAGTGGTTTCCTAGCAGATATTCTAGCATGAAGGCCTGATTCACACAGTCTCCTCTTAACAGTTGTTCTAGAGATGTGTCTGCTGCTAGAACTCTGTGTGGCATTGACCTGCTCTCTGATCTGAGCTGCTGTTAACCTGCGATTTCCGAGGCTGGTGACTTGGATGAACTTATCCTCAGCAGCAGAGGTGACTCTTGGTCTTCCTTTCCTGGGGCGGTCCGCATGTGAGCCAGTTTCTTTGTAGCGCTTGATGGTTTTTGTGACTGCACTTTGGGACACTTTCAAAGTTTTCCCAATTTTTCGGACTGACTGACCTTCATTTCTTAAAGTAATGATGGCCATTCGTTTTTTTCTTCACTTAGCTGCTTTTTTCTTGCCATAATACAAATTCAACCTCTTTGAATGAGAAGGTGTGTCCAAACTTTTGGTCTGTACTGTATTTTGAAAAATAACAAAACTTGTGCGCACAAGCAACTCAATATGAAAAACTGAATATGAAAAATTAAATAAATAAATAATACAACTGAATTGAACTCTAATTAATGCTTCAAAATGCTTTTATTGCAAAAAAAAAATAAAAATCATGAGTCATAATCATGAGTCATAGTGCTAAACCAAAAAGCAACCAAAAGCAATTTACAAGTAAGCTGAGCATTTGAGGATTAATGCAACTGTTCCGGCAGACCATGAAGATTCAAACTTGTCTGTGAACCATCATTACTTTTTTTAACTCTTTATAAGGAACACTTTTGTACCCATGTCTCCATCAATGTACAGTTGGTACCCTCAATATAGTGGACTTAATGTTTAACTTACACACAATTTCCTGTATACAATTGATTCTTTGAGTCTGGTTCCTCTCAAGGCTTCTTCTCATGTCAGGGAGTTTTTTTCCTTGCCACTGTCGCTTGTGGCTTGCTCATTAGGGACAAACTGACCAGACTATAAATCTATTCTTTAAAAAAAAAAAAAAAATACAGTAAACTGACTTATTTTATTTCTTTAAAGCTACTTTGTGACAATTTCCATTGTTAATAGAAATGTAAGAATACAATTGAGTTCACATTACTCCATTAGACATCTTTATCACATGATTTCTGGTAGCTTTCTTTCAAAGGGTCTAATGAATTAAATTAATGTTTAAAGTGGCCTGTGTGGCTTTTTCAAGCTCTGATATAAAATAGTAGTACCAAAAAATGTACACATGTACAGTAAAATGTATAGCCATGACTGTTACATTTGTTTAAAAACATGTGCTTTTGTTGAATTGGGCATCACTGTTGCCTTGCCTTGAGTCGTATGTGTGATTGTTGTCTTGGATCTGTTTTCATGTTCTCCCCGTGCTTGGTGGATTGCCTCCAGATAAACCAGCTTCCAGAGTCCAAAGACATGCCGATTAGGTTAACTGGCATTCCCAAATTGCCCGTTGTGTGTCTGTGTTTGTGTGCCCTGTGATGGATTGGCACAGTGTGCAGGGTGTCCCCCGCCTCGCGCCTTAAGTCTACTGGGATAGGTTCCAGGCCCCCTGTGACCCTGTATACAGGATAAGCGATGTACAAGTTGAATGAATGAATTGGCTTGAATTGAGTTAGAAACTAATGTTGTGAGAATAGAGAATGCTGGAAACTATGCAAAACCGGCATTTTGGAAAGGACTGAAAGAAATCTCTAGATCCTGACTTCTTTTTACTGCATCATCGCTATACAGTACCACACAGTAGACCGGTCACATGCTAGTGTGAATGCAGTGTAACTCCTATTGGATTTACATCCATTAAATTCACAATAAATTGGCAGCAAACAGTGTGTGTAATTATTAAAGCATTTTAAAACTGAGATAGAAAAAAAAACACTGATGGTAATAATCAGTACAATTATGCAAAATCCCGCTGAAGGATACACTGCCAGTTACATAGCACAATAAATATATAACGATGGACAAGCTTGTGCCAAACATCAGCTGTCTGGTTTGTAGCCCATTTTGAAATAGCCTTTAATCAGTGGGAGATTTTGCCACCAGTTTCCTCTTTGAAGGTCTCTACATGGACCGAGCATGTCTGGACCCGTACGCAATACACGTGTAATTACGAGGGGGGAAAACTGCAAACAGACACCTTTACATCAACTCAAGCGCTTCTTTGTGATAGCTGCTGCAAAACAATGACTGAGGCATGGCCACATGCTCAGTCTTGCCCATTTGTGCTTTCCGGTATCTAGCTGAAATTGAAGGTTGGGGTGTTAAGTTTCTCCCTGGATGATTCATTTCCGAGACAATCATATCGTTGATCTCTTTTAGCCTCTGCGAATTGCGAGGGGTAGTGATCTGATCATTCATAACCACACTAATGCGGCAGCATCTTAAGGAAGCCAAGAGGGCTGTGATAAAAATGAGAGGAGCGAAGCCTAGGCAGGAACTGACCCCTCAATCGAGATTGAGCCTCCCGTTGAGATCATTCATTAAAACCTTCTATTAAAACCTTATTGCACGGAACTAATTTAACTGCGCTTTAATTATTGACCCCCGAGAGAAAGAGTGGAACGAGCTTAAGGGAGAAAAAGCGGAGGCATTTAATCTGGCATCTCTTTCAACTGTAACATGTCTGTCATGCTATCACATCAGCTTGTGCCCATATTGTATCTGGAGCTAAAAGAGAGAGACAGTAAACTTGATTATAAGAATTTTGAAAGCTGGTAATAACCACACCCTAAACTTTTAAAGTGAGGGCTAAAGAACACTCTTGTGAAACCTTCTGGAGTTACTGGAATTGAAGGTGAATTGTACTGCATCAGGGCTGGATAATACGGCAATACGTTACCCATATCGTTTAAGTCTTGTCATTATTGTCAGGTGTTTGTCAAAAGTAGCTTACTTTGACATTCTAGACACTACAGGTTTTTTTTGTAATGTTTTTTGATTTGAAAATATTCACACTTTTATGCTATACAAAAATTCATAAGGGATAATAATATGGATTTTTTTAAACAGGTTTGAAAAGTCAGCTAAACAACTTTATTTAAAATATAATTCCATTGTGTGTCATAATTCACCAGCGAGAAATATGTCGTTATACGACAACGTACATCGCTCATCCAGGTTAGCTGTCTAGCATGTTGCTGAGAAACGTTCTAGCTTACCTGGATGAGCGTTGAATATTTTCTTTCTCAAACATTTCAAAAATAAATATGCTTTTATGTTCAGTCATCTAAAGCTAATACTTGTATATACAGTACAGTGTAATTCATATAATGGTTTAATATCTATCCTTTAAATATCCTTATATAAAAATAACTGACTGCGCTATTTGCCATAAAGTTACTAAATGACTTTGCAATTGCTGATAAAAAGAAAATTTGTGTTGTTTTTTTTTTACTTCAAAAAATCTCATACTGAACCCAGGCATCTAACCTTTGCATACTGTTACAACCCTAATCAGCATGTGTAATTCTACATTTCAATAAGTTAAACACTATTAATAAAGAAAGAGATGTTTTTTTTTTCTTCAAAGCATTTTTCTTCAAAACTATCTTTCAACATCCATTGAATTTTTGCAGGTGGAAAAAAAAATCATGAGAATACTTTTTGCTTCATCATTTCTTTGAATAGCCGCTTCATTAAACTTCTGATTTAAAAAAAGAGGAAATATATTGAGATACAAAACCAGCCATTTGCTTTTCATTAGAACAGCATCCTTAAGTCTGGCTTCCAGGCTCAGATTGAAATGTTTCTATGTTATGTATGAAGTTCACACAAACTCTATAGCCTGTGCTCCCACTGGGATGGAAATAAACATGATGTCTCTGTTCTTGTGCACACCCAGCAATGTCAACTGATCAACGAGATCTAAAACAAGCACAGCAGTCATCTCTCTCTCTCTCTCTTCAATTCATATTCAGCTGCAGTGTGATGTTTAAGCAGGAGGCCAAACCAAAGTGGTGATTGACTACACATGGTACTGCCGTGAAACCGGGAGGACCTGCGGTGACTGGTAATAGACTCAAAATACACATTCATTCTGATATCATTTGCCTGCTGATACACTTCATATTTCCGCAGCAATATCATGAAAAGTTTTGCGGTGCATATTAATGAGCACCTTGTGACAGAACATACATTATCAAGAAAATGATCCTGATAAGCAAACTGAAGTGAATTGGAGTTTATTACACGAGGATTTCATTCACAATTACCTGACTGCCTGAGACGATTTCAGGAAAAAGCTTTGACCCAAGATAAAGTTTAATGACTTCCCTTATATCATACTGTATATGCTGAGTTGGGATGTTTGATTAACTCGAGAGTTTGAGAATAAATCTAAATACATTAAAGGTCTTTGGTGTATTCTTCAACCGCCTCGGCTCCAGCATTCTTCACTCCTCTCCTTCACGTAATGTCTCATTTCAAAATGCCATGGAAGCTTTGGCTGCTATAAAACCGACGTGTATAATCTTACATTCCTCACCTAAACTAATAGTGATCGCGTAATGTATTGAGCTGTGAGAATTACAACTTGCTGGACATGGCGGGCTATAAAATTTTGGTGCTATAAATTCAATTACAGTAGCAGATGTGCTCATGTTCCTGGTACCTTATTGTTTTATAGCTCAGCTAATGTACTACAACTGCTTTAGTGGTGCTATCAGGTATCGCCGTCTGGAGCAGAAGTCTTTTTTGTTGCTTTCCTGAGGCCTCTGATGGCCTGCGCATTCAGGAGGCATGAGGAAAAGCCAGGCCCTCGAAAAAAATGCAATTATGGCTGTGTTGCGAATAATGGAGTTGGCATCATCTGCATATTACACACCTGCCACGTGCCATTTTTATACCTCATTAGACTAACAAAACCATTTTTCCCCATACCGTCAGGATAACAGAAGCAATCTGGTGGTGATTTGTGTGCAATAACTTGCAGGACCCGATCGTCTCGTCGCGCGGCCACTTCTGTTCGCGGCTTTGTTAACAGCAGGTGAGAAGAGGTGTTATGCATACATTATGGCTGGCCAGTCTAAAAGTTTGCAGAGGGTGAAAAAAAAAAATGGCATAACAACAGAGGCTGGAGACAGAGGGCTAATAACAGGGAGACGCTATCTGTTCATCAAATGGAGAAATTAGAGGCTGCTGGCGTGCGCTGACAGTGAGCCAGGCGGGCACTGGCAGAATGGCACTGCCTAAGCATCTTCTGACAGGAGAGAGCTGAGTGAACACCCTCATTACTCCACATCTGCACATCAACAGGCTCTGCAAAGCGCTATCTACAGCCATGTTGATCTCAGATCGGCTCCTAGGAAGTGCGGAGATGTCAAGGAGTCCATTGTCTATTCCGAAAGAAAATATCTTATGTGTTTTCTTTGTGGCATGTATACAGCCATGTGTGTTATTTATACCGTCAAGACGAACAGTAGAGGAGCTCTGAGAAGGGGGACGAAAGACTGCGAAGACTGAGCTGCTCATTTAGCTCTGATCCCGGGTGTCTTATTCACAGGAAGGGAGGTTCCTGTGTATGATAGCGATGGCCACTGAGTATCATTTCCCTTGCTGTTAAATTTAGAAAGATGCAGATCTTTTTCTGCTGTTGATTGCCATCAGGCTGTTTTCGTGTTCCCTTCGGGACACTCACACTGAGGTTTACAATAGAGATGAAACCCAGTGAATGGGAAGGCAATAAGTTGAATGACCTTGGCCCCTACTTGCATCATTACAGTGAAAACATCATTAGGTGAGTCTGGCTCGCCCTGCCCTGAACGGCAAGAACCCAAACATTAGTTCAGCTTTCACAGGCCTCGCCCCCTCATGCTTTCCACCACAAAATGGGTCGGGTAATTTCAGCGGTGGCATGCAATTTCCAAAGTATTTTAAGAGCAAATGGCTTTTAAAAAGCAAGTGAAGAGCTGTTTGTGCATTTCCATAAAGCACACTTTGAAACTGTACAAATCAAAGGCTAATTGGTTTATACTTTGCTGATGGGGAAAAAAATATATTAGAGGTGTTATTTCCATTAATGAGCAGTAACAGGATGGAAATTTGTCATTTATAAAAAAAAGAAATGTGGGAAAATATATATTTTTACATTTAGGACTTGTATACAAAAGAAAATACCAGTAGTCATCAGCTATCTAGACCTAAAAGACATTGTTTAAATATTCTTTTGCAATGAAAATAATTTTTAAAAAACTGCACAAAAACTGTTGGTAAACGAGAATAATCAAAATGTAATTAAATTCATTACATGCCATGATTCAATCTTCAGTTTATTGCTCAGGAGTTCGCTCAAATTTGGCACTTAGACATTAGACCAAACAGGCACAGATACTTTCTAACCTTATTAATGAAGCAATACATAAACAATATTCCAATGCAGGCTGCAGCAGTCAGTTCTACCCAGGTGATGACCACAAATGTGAGATTTTTAAAGATGGTGTGTGCAAAATAATAATAATGGGCCAGCTTTCCCCCCATGCCCATGTCATGCAAACTCTTTTCTGAATTGATTTCAGCTACGTGCTAATGTGGCTCTAAAAGGAACAAGTGCATAATGATGGCTTTAATTTCAAGTTAATGGAAGACACTGTTCTGATGCATGTTTTAAAAAAAGCATTATGCAAAAACGCATCACCCTACGCTGTCTACAAGGCCAAGTTCGCCAGTGTGAACGAGTTAAATATGTGAACGAGTTACATGATTGCGGAGGTTAAACGTGAGAACGGAGAGAGTGTACGTTGGGAGAGAGAGGAGGGCGTCTAATAACGTTGGTCATATTGTACAACTGTCTTGTTGGTTCCGTTTCAGAGAAATTGTTATTGCATATAAATACCTCCTCACGAATGAGCGGCATTGTTAATGAGATTTTTCTACTTGGACGGAGACACCGGCTTTCACATTGACATGGATCAATGATTTTGCATCAGACACAAAAGATAAAAAAATTTAAAATGGGTGTGTTACAATCAGGGCTCTTCGTCGAAGAACAAACTTTACAAAAGTAATCGGTAAGAGTGTGAGTAATGGAGTTCGGTCTGCATGATTTTATTGTAGGAGCGACAGGATCCTGCAAAAAAA
Organism: Clarias fuscus; assembly: GCA_030347435.1. NCBI lineage: Eukaryota > Metazoa > Chordata > Actinopteri > Siluriformes > Clariidae > Clarias > Clarias fuscus. Next base: position 28,014,358 of record CM059207.1, on the reverse strand, counting down.
AGCGCATTACTTTCAGCTTGCAATACAAGCTTTCATTTTATCCCCATTAGCTAATATTTACAGTGAAGAGAAAAATTAACTGTTGGCTACAACAAATATATAATTAAGAAAAATGTGTTTTTATTCTTAATCACCTTCACTAATCTTCAATTAGCATGGGCACTTCACAGCTCCAGGATCAAAAAAAGGAATAGATTGTGCTGCGTTTTAAATGTTAGAGAGGGGGGGAGGGGGGGGTTGCAGTTCCTCTATAATCCTACATGTGGTGTCCTCTAAACTATTTAAACATTGGCAGCCAGCATCCTGTGTGGCAGGAGTGAATCATTTGCAAAGTTTGTTTAGAATTGTAACAAAGACAATTGCGTCGAAAATAATACTGCGTCTGTGTAACACCTGCGTAACACCTGCGTATCGCGATAATATCATATCCGCTGGTCCCTGCTGATTCCCATCCCTGTTGAATATAATTACAAATCTGACAATGCAAATACATGCAAACTAGAACAAACCAGGTGATATGGATAACTGCATGTGTTTTTATTAAAGTGGATGGAGAATGCATATAAACGTAAAAATACTGTATAAAAGCTAGATGGCCAAAAAATACGTGCATACCCAACCATTAAAGCTATATGTGGTTCTTCCTGAAACTGTTTAAGAAAGATGAAGAAGGATGTCTTTGCATGCTGTAGCTTTAATATTTTCCTTCACTGGATCAAGAATGCAAACTTGTTCTACAGTAGTGTGACAATGCAACTGTGCACAAAGAGATGCCTGTGAAGACATGGATTGCCAAGGTTGGTGTAGAAGAGCTCAAGAGCCCCGACCTCAACTCCACTGAAAACCTTTGGGATGAACTGAAATGCCGACCGCACACGAGGCCTCTTCATCCAAAGCGACTAAAGCTGGACTAAGAGGTTCAGAAAGCACATATAGTTGTAATAGACTGGTGTGCACAAAAGTTATGGTGTATTATAAAGAGAAAAATAACACCAGAACAAACATGGGGGTATTCATGTGGCAGATGGATTATATTATACATGTTCTTGTATAATCAGAAATGAGCCTGAAGTATTTCTCTCTGTCTGATATGTGCATTTCTAATTCTTTCAGATAACAAGATGATTTCTATTAAATGGAGAGTGGGACAAGGACAGATGACAGTTTAAGTGATACTGCTCAGTGCAAGTGCTGAGGGTCAAAGCAACCCTTTGCTACGCAGGTCCGTCCTTAGCATAGAGCAGAAGAACACAGCTGCATGTATTCATGATGGAGAACAGGCACTGACAAGGACTGAAATCTAATTAAACTACATTCATAAAAATTCAATCTCGCTTTCCATTCAACTGATTAACATGAATAGTCCTTCATCTGCCATTTTAAACCTCTGTAATTATATAAAAATAGGGGCAAAGCCGGATATGCCGGATAGCACAACCAGAACTAACCTCTATCTCACATGCAGCTTTATTCCATAACTTACTGTCGCCGCAAAAATACATGGAATCAATAGCATTTTGCCATTCCCAAATTGGAAATTGCCACAACAAAAGACACACACGACACACGCCGGAGAAGTCATGCAGGTTCATGAACATGAACATGAACAAGAACGCACACACTCGCGGAGCTCATTTGCCTCAGTGGCTCAAGGGAATGCTGATGAGCATATTTGTTTGTAATTAGATGGGTGTTTTCCCCATTTTTTCATGTGGGATTAATGGTTGCAAAGAGGTCCCTGCGCACATGTAACAGGACATTGCTGCACCTGCTTTATTGATTAACCTTCACGTGTAAAGCACTGTGCAAATTGAAGCAGGGCTTATTGGAAATGGGATTTTGCATAAAGCCGAGGTGACAAATCATTTCCATGTGCAGGATGGGACCATTCGGATCCATCGGGGCTTCGGAGGGAGGGGTGTTTGCCTGAAGCGGGGTGTGGTAATTGAGTTTATAACTCATTTCAATACTAGCTTCATGTGTAAACATACACAGGAGCTTCTCAGTCCTATTAGGCAGAGTGCTTCGCATACAGAAAAGCCTGGACAGTTCTCAGCTGACCTTCACTGATCTCTGCCCTTAGTTTAATGGGAAGCAAATAACATGCTAATGCTGCTCAGGTTCCATGAGGAACTACATGGACCAGCAGATTGATTTTCAGCATGCATGTCTGACCTCAAGTAACATTCTTTTGAGTAAAACGATTGGTTCACGCCAGATTATTCGAGTATTTTATTTCCCACCTTGCATGAAATCCAAACTCTCTGATGATGATTCCAGCCAACAATCACATGCTCACTGGTTTACGGGTCAGACATGCATGGCTTCACTCATCAACCAGTATCTTTTCTATTGCAATGCTGGCTGGTACTGTCCAACCTTGGACACCAACCGCTGCAGCTGTGGGCATCTGGGTAGAGGTGATTCTGAACGCTCTTTATGAAGGCTCCCTGATGGAACTGAGTTGACTGAGTTGGCTGAGCTCCACTCCTAGTGAAACACCTGTGACATGGGCTTGAAGCCTCAGCCTGTGAAGGAGCTGTAGCTTCATGCTGGCACCAGCCTGCCAGCAATGCCCCACTGTGCATTCCACATCCAAGTGGACTGTGCGGTACATCCAATTACTATTAATAAGTAGGGCACCTTTCCTACTATGGTTTGATCGAACTACGTAAGCAATTCATGCGTTTGCTTAAACTATTTCTGTTTGCTTAAACTATTTCTGGCCTCATAAACAGTATGAGAGTATATTATATAATAATCACATATTTTTTTCTTTTATGTTTTAGATTTGTTTCATCTTAACGAGGTTCACTTTTCTTTTAATTAGAGGTTTAAACTCTGATGTGTCCAAATAAATATAAAAAGTGTTGCACTGGCTTCACCAGGGATTTTTTCTTTGTTATATTAACTACTAATAATGACTAACGCAACTGACCAACTAATACAGAAAAAAAATGCTATGAAAGGTATGTAATTGTGAGTTCATAGATAAAAAGAGGGCTGGCTTCACCTGATAAATCCATCTGATATATTGCTCCATATCCTATACATGCTTGGATAAACATCTGATATATTGCTCCATATCCTATACATGCTTGGATAAACGTTCTTGTTTGCTTTCGTTTATCTTCTTTGTTGTAACGAGTATTCATATCCATGCTGCTGGACATCCCCCAGATGCATTACTGCTGTGCAGCAGGCAGACGGTGTACCGTGCTGGATATAAAAGTCTCAACCGCACATTGTGGAACCCCACTTACCCACACAATACAACTGTTGACTGACTGCTTTTAAAATAAGCCTTTTGTTGATGGAAGGAAGTGTGGTGGAGAGGGTGAATGTGCGCAGGCCGTCAGAGATATTGTCTCTCGCTATTTCCTGCATCTGGGTGCAGGCAACATGATTCAATAGAACACTTAAAGAGCAGCCCTAATGAGGCGAAGACAAACTACAGATGAGGCTGATTGTCCACTCCACTCCATCGCGAGCATCAGTGTAAACATTAACAATAATAATAACTAGACTCTGTGCCTCCTTAAGTAAAATCTCCTCCAGAATAATCAGTTCTTGATCATGTCAGAGATGATGCAGCCCGGTCACTGTGCACCCAAAGATTGTTATCATGGCCTCCAGACTTCTTTTAAAGTGCAACCTACAGTACATTATATTCTTCCTAATGAACTAATGATGGACGGACATAATGGTTTGTTCTCGAGCATACTTCAAAACATTTCATTACAACATCAATAACAGCTGCTCCTCTCCACTGAGTACAGACTTTGCTTTTCATGTCATTAAACAGGAGCCACAGATTTAAAACTATGGGAGAACATTAAGACTAGGAAAGAGCAGGGCTTGCACACACACTACTGCTGTGATACAATGTCAACTAACAAAAATAATAATAATAATAATAATAATAATAGTTGCTGTTGTTACCTTTGGCCAACTCTTTTTTTCTGTTAATTATATAAACCTGGAGTGATTTTGACACTGGACCTAAATGATGATGGATGAAAGGAAGGAGATTTTGTCTTCTAATGTGCAGCAAGCAATCTCCACAGCTTCATTTTCATTTCACTTTACATCCGTTTTGCTGTCAGCTTCAAATGTTAATTAGGAAAGTTTGGGCAGCTGTACATTTTCCGTTGCCTACACACAACCTGCTCTTTCAGCACTTTGTCAAAATGTTTAGTGTGACTGAAAATGGGGGGGGAAAGTTTCTAATCAAGGAGCAGCTTTACATGAGAAAGAACAGCGCACGCACTGCCCATTACCCCTGCAAGCTGCACGCTGAGTAGAGGAAAAATGGAAAAACATTAAATGAAATGTTTACTTTCTCAAAAATCCTGGCGAAATGACGAAATCACTGCACAGGCTGAAACAGCAAGCAAGGCTTTTTTTTTTTTTTTTAATCACATGGAAATGTGATAGCTAACAGCTTGCATGACATGATTTCAGTCTTACTGTTCGGAAATCGTTAAAAGAGGTGTGCTTGTGCAGGAAATATACATGACATGTCTTGGTTTCTTTGTGAAAAACTGGTCATTTTATCCCCCTTGCATGAATATCTCATTATAATCATTACAGTCCATTTCTTTAATTTGTATATTCTGCGCAGTTTTTATCTGTGATATGCATCATTTGGTCCGTGCAGACAACTGTAGGTCTGCACGCACCCGTGCACAGAGAGACAGAGAGAGAGAGAGAGAGAGAGAGAGAGAGGGAAGTGTCAAACTTCTACTGCCAAATTCTAGAAGTACCATCTGCTTTCTTAGAGGTGACAAGCTTACTCTAGTCTGGAGGTAATGCAGTGTGTGCATGTGAGGGGGAAATAAAAAGAGAATTCACAAGTGAAAAGTGTCTTCATCCTCCTAGTGCCCTGAAGGTATAAAATGTAGCATGTCTTCAGCTGCCTCCCTAGCGGATTCCCCCTATTTACAATGTAAACAGGCTAACTGGTGCTGAAAGGAGAGAGGCTTAAGAAGGAAGCAGGCCCAGGCCATGACAAAGAATGCCTTCATAACCTAGCCTCAGCATGCCTAAAGGCAAGGCAGAGTAAGGTCTAGCCAAACCTGCTCTTTTTAGGAATATCGTTATTTCGTGGAAAAAGGATACAAGTGAAACCCTTTTTCAGGTTTATCTGTTTCTGTACAGCAATAGAACCAGGAAATATTTCTATTCGGGCTGAGTGCATGCACCTGAGCATGTCGTAAGATCAGAAGGTTTCATGTTTCTATAGCATGCTTGTAAGAATATCCAGTCCATGACTGTTTCTGATCAATCCATCTTCCGTCATCATGCATTTTGGCCTAATTTCTGGCTTCTGGCTCCAGATCAGACGGACACTTCCCTTCAAACAGCCCCAGCCTTGAAAATCAATAGACAGACATTTCCATTTAGTCTTAATCCTGTAAAAGCATCCTGGGTTCACCTCTGGCTGCACGTGAGCATGGGCAAGAACCCGAAAGGATCATAAGTCTGACGCTGTCTGCTTGTGTGGTCACCTTCAGGATCTCCTTTCTCAGCATTCTTCCCTGACTCCATTTCCATCTGCTTTTGAGTTGTCCTTTAAATCCTCAAGTTCCCTCTTCTCTTCCAGAACACTAAGTGGATCACTCTCAGCTGAATATGCGATCCATTAGGTCTGAACTCATGTACACATACACCCACTCTCACACAAATACACATCCAGGTAAAAGAAGGCAAAGGCGTGACAGAGATATGGACGTGGTGTTATTTTCATGATCCCAATGAAAAAAATTTAACCCGATGATAATTTGATATTTTTTGTTGAACCGCTGAAAGTAGTTTCTTGTTTGACGACTAAGACGACTTTTTTTCTCCAAGGACACACTTTCAACTATGTGTCTATGATCTATCATTGTCTTATTAAGCTATAAACATGGAATTATTGCTGGTAATTGTACTGCGGTGATGGTGATGGTGTGAAGGCCAGCTGTGGCGGCGGGCTCGTCTCAGACAACATCTCGTTACTGCCTTCTGATGAAAGCCGCTCTTTACTGGCTCCACTCATTAATGTTAAAACAATCTCACTCATGAAAGTGATTAGAAATAATTGGTGCAGGTTGTTGCTCTTTCCATATTCAGACTCCCAAATCAAATAGACCAAAGCAAACTAAACCTGAACTCAGATCAGTCTTCATATGTATTTGTTCACTTATGCAATAATTATATAATATTGACCTTGGAATATTAATGACCTCAATAACGTTGCTCTTAATCAAAACACTAAACACATTACAGAAATAGCTCATAAACACTGTAAATGAACATTGTTTGGGCTTTGTGCTCCAGTAGAAGATAATTTATTAGAGATGGGGGGAATCATGTATCGCTGCACCGACTCCAAAATATATATATTTTAAATAATTTTTAATAATGTTATTTATATGTATGTTTGAATTTGATGTGCATAGTAAAATGTCACCATTCCTCTATAATCATACAGATGGTGCACTCTAAAGTATTCACACGTGGACTTGCAGCTCAGCATCATGTTCGACATCATGCAACAGTCTGAGTGGTACACTTCTTTGGAGCTTCTCCAAATGGACTGGATATGGAAAAGACAGTGAATGTATACTAATCAGCGAACAATACATGTTTCACATTGTCCATAGCCCAAGATTTTCGCTGCTGGCACCATAGAAACCGACGTTTGGCATTGACACGAGTGACCAAAGGTTTGGCTATAGTAGCCCGGTCATGTACATTAACCCTGTGGAGCTCCCGAAGAACAGTTTTGGTGGAAACAAGAGAGTTGAGATGCAAATTTAATTCTGCAGTGAGTTGGGCAGCTGTGGTTATGTTTTTTGGATATAATCCGGGTTAGCACCCTTACATCCCTTTCAGACAGCTTCCTATTGCGTCCACAGTTACTCCTGTTGGATGTGGTTCGTCCTTCTTGGTGGTATGCTGACATTGCCCTGGATACGCTGGCTCTTGATACATCACAAAGACTTGCTGTCTTGGTCAAAGATGCGCCAGCGAGACAACCACCAACACTTGATACCGAAATATCTTCCCTGCCATGACCCTGCCCGATCTGTGATGAAGTCATTTCCAGTTTCTGTTTTTTTTTTTTTTTTTTTTTGATGTTTCTGGAATTTTTTGCCCTTAGTTTAAACAAAAAAGAAACTACTGAGAAGTACAGTATTTTGGAGCAAACACAGCTGTAAATGTACTGTACTTGTAATAATTTTCACTGGAAATGTGGAAAGGAAAAAGTAAACCAACCTCTCTCGAGTGGGTGGTAATCACCAAATTTAACCAAGCATACAAGTCACAGAAAACAATAATAAATATAAATAAGGAATTATATAAATAACTAGTGTGAAATACTAGTAATTTTTACAGCACTTTGTTCCTGTTTGTGTTTTTTGGTCCTGGTCCAGATATAAAGAAAGTTTGGTCCTCTGGCGCTGATCAATGTAATACCTCATCTAAAAAAAATTGAGCTTTCAACTGAAAACACACAGCATTCGAGGTCCACTTCCTGCAGTTTGGTTGAATGAAGGCCGAATCACGTTCTCACTGAATTGAATCACACCAGGGTTCACTTAACGGATGACCGAGACCACCTCACTCAGACTGTCTCGGTTATTTCGGTCCACAACTGAGCGTGATTCGCTACCTTCTAACCTGCCTAAACAAATCTCACCAAGAAGTCCAACTGAATTTACTACATGCGATGTGTGAAAATACTAAAACAAACCACTTGCATGAGGAATATACTGCTTTCCTCTGATAAGTGTGATCTCTACATGGCTTGTAAAGCCATGAACTAAAATGTCGCCTGACTCTGTTGCACTGACAAATGACTATAGACTACTTTATTTTCAATATAGACATGACCCTGCAGTAACTCAGCTTTAAACACTGTGCTGTTCAGACTAGCAGACCAACATGCACTGTTGCTCTTTATAGTTCCACAGTCATTCATCTGTCTCTAGCGCATATGCCAGCTCAGGTGTGAGAAGGCTCTCATGCATCTGCCACAATAGAAGCCAGGAATTGATAAAGGCCTATGATTTGATGCTTTAATTAATATAGCAATAAAAAGGAGGGATGGAATAAACAAACAATTGGACACCTGGAGCAGAAAGTTCGTCCATTCTGTCCTGAGCATTACCTTGGACTACAACACTCCTGGGGCCAGAAATCCAATAAAACTTAAATGGCTGTTGCTGCCAAGCTGCACCTCGTTTATGATAAGGCTTGAACCTGATGCACGAAGTAAAAAATCTGACAAATTTACCCTACCTCACATGGCCTGCCTGCATGAAACCGAGTGCCTGTCCAATACGTATGCTAGCAGCACCATTAGCAATTTAATTCAGTTTTGAAATTCACTTTCTAGAGAGTGAAAAGAAGACTGATGATGATAATTGTGTTATTTGTGTAACTTGGCACTATTACTGAGGACACAATGGTATCAAAGATATAACAGCTGACCAAAATAATACCATTTCATATCTGAGCCTTGCAGTATGTTTGTGTGAAATTAATCAAACAGATCTCATTGTGTAAGGTACTACATCTGAAAGGATTTTTGCTTGCTATGCTTTACTCGTTCACAATTTCAAATAAGCATCTTTTTTTTTAAAGGGAGATCATAGTGAGAGAAGGGATTGCTTATTATTCAGTCAATGTCTCCTGTCCCATCTGCTCTGGGGTCTGAATGACCGTTTTATATTCTGGCTTTGGAGAGATCTAGAAAGCGACAGATACACAAAAAAAGACAGAGAGACCAAAAGAGAGAGAGTGTCTTTCAGAGCAAGAGACAAGAGTGAGTGATGGGTGTGTCCTCTCTGCATCATGCCAGTGGGAGGCAGGATATACCACACAACTTGCTAGGTAGCATAATGTAACACGATGACTAAAACACTAGTTAGTGAATTACGTAGACTAAAGGAAATGAGCACGTATATGATTTTCTTCTCCTCTCCTGGTTGCTGCCTCAATAAGGAGTCACAGAGGAATCAGCAAATGAGTCACAATCTATGAGTCACAAGACAAAATATTATTTTGAGTCTGGATGACATTTTTATTTTGTCCCTACATGTTAACCATGAGGTGACTGCCTATTGTATTAGTGTGAGCGTTATACCGATCAGCCAACACACCTAGATCTTGGTTTACCCATGAGCCACCGTGGCCCCTTGGGATGTGGCCCCATTGCGAGTGTGTATGCTGTGGTGTTGGGCAGCAGGACATTGGCAGTGGATCCTTTGGGTGCTGTTAGTTGGGAGGTGGGCCCTCTATGGATCAGAATTTTTTTGTCCGGTGCATCCCATGAGTGCCAGATGAATCCAGAACCTGGGGGCCTGGCCAACAGCCTTGAGCTCTTTGCCTGACTGGGTGATGTGGTGTCTTTCTATCATGGCCAGTATTGACTTTCTTCAACCATTTCTGCTGCATTGGCTTTTTTGTGTGTGATTGGACCAGAAGGGCTACAGTATATAGTTAATAATCAATGTTATTCAATTCACATGGCGGTGTTAGTGTTATGACTAACCTGTCTATGTGACAGCTCTACGCTCCCCATGTATGTATGTATGTATGTATGTATGTATGTACAGTATGTATGTATGTATGTATTTGTTTTATTTATTTAGGTCTGGCTTTCATCAGTTTTTCCCCCCACAATCATCTGTCATCTGAGCATGCTTAATAGCAAGCCACCTTGATATGCATTATGTTCAAACATACCTACCAAATAAAAAACTTTTGCATTGAAAAAGTCAATAGGAAAAAAAAAACTTTATTTTCTAAGTTCATTTTCTATCTCTAGTCCTCTGTGGATAACTACAAAAAAAAGACTTATAGCACAGGCACCCAGGCTACTGATTTCTCCACTATTGCCTAAGGTTTTAAATTTTATTTTAGTTGCATCTGCCAAATAGTGTGACCTGAGCAGAGCTGCTTGTTTGTATGTTTCTGTCCTTTCCCCATCATATCCTCTGCGTCCTCTCTTTTTCTCCTGACATGCCTCACCCCAAGTCCCAGATCAAATCAAAGTATGCATGCTGGCTGCTGAAGGGAAAAGGTTTCTGTCAAGGGCCAATCTTGCACCAGCTGCTGATGTTAGCATTTGCTCTATGGCATAGTCGTTCCTGAACTATTAGACATTCCATTAGGCCACTAACTCCCTACTCTGGTCTCACTGCCTGTCCTTTTGATGATGAGCTCCTTGGGTGAGCAGGGTGACTTTCACAGGACATTATAAAGCGATAGAAGACATGCTCAGTTAGTTACAAGCATGGGGGGGTGGAACAGAGTAATGGTAAACTCCTACAGCACAAGCAGACAGGCTCAGTCGGGCTGCCAGGGACCCTACAGGGTGCTCATCGTGTTATCAGTGTTTGTTTGCGTGGAATTAGTGGGACTGGGTTTAATTACTGCCATGTGCTTGCTGATTGGTGACTATGGAAATCAAAAGGCTGGGTTTGTGGCATCGGGGTGAATTAATCCGCTCCCTCATGACAGACATGCAGTTTTCAAAGCCACTGCCGTGATGGAGGGGTTGCATAGTCATGATAACGGGCTTTTGACACGGAAAATTAACCCCAAGTTCCCAGCACCCAACAGACCCGCAAATAGGTTTTTAATGTTGCGCATAAGAGCGAATGAAACAGCGCTCAGGTCCAGCATGCCTAGGATAGATGTCTTTGAATGTTTCCAATAAGATGATATCACGGTAGAAAAGTTATGCTCATCTGGGCTGGTTCCTGTTAATAAATTCAGCATGAAAGTCAACCCACTTTGGTTTAAAACAGCATTAGCAATTTGTAAATGGAAACGGAATAAATAGCATCCAAACTTTTGATCTTGCAGAACAGAGCTGAAATAAATAAGCCTGTGAGTCTGACACAGGTTTCATTATTTCTGTAACAAGGTTTTGTGTTCTGATTAATGTTCTGGTTTGCTGAACTCCATGCGCTGGTGAAGCTTGTTCAACCGCAGGCGTAAAACCCGAGATCCAGCTGTATAAGAGCAGCATGTGTACTCTGAAATCCACATCAAATCAGACAATCAGCCTTTTTAATCTGATCTCTCTTAAATAAATCCCATTGCCTTCCACAAAAAAAAGGAACCTCAACTAGGAGAAGAAAAGGACATGTGGGCAAACAAAGGCAGTTTCTCCCGTCCACAATGCAGTATATAAATACTAAAGCGCTACAGAATTATACAAAGCTTTTATAGGCTATTTAGTTTATATTTGTGTTTCCTTTCAGTTTGCTATTTGGTGTGCATTAGCAGTTGTTCAGGAGACAGTCGGGCAAAAGTTCAAGCTGATTCTATTGCATTTACATGTAATGTTTAATTATATAAAACACTATGCATTACCATTAAATTTCACAAGCATCCACACGCATATGCAGAAGGTTAAGTACAGAAGTGGAGCTCTGCCACTATTGGTGTGTGCGAACAGCAAGTGGAGCTGAAATCCATCTAGCCATTTCATATGATAAACTGAATTGACCTTTAGGCAGCGATAAACCACGCACTAGCTGCAGTAAATTCTGAAAAATGTTTCTTTCTACCATTTCACAATGATTTGAATTTCTAAACTTGGTTTATACGTCCAATATTCATAACGGTACAAGAAAACTGTTCGACTGTAAGTCACTATAATTCACTGCTTTACATCAAATCATTAATTAGCTGACTTTTACGCTAGCATTTGTTGCAAAATTAAAACTACAAAAAAACAAACAAAAATAACAGTCTTCTTCCTCTTCTTATGTCTACCACATCTTCCTTTGTCACTCCAACCTCCTGCATGTCATCCCTCACTACATGCATAAACCTCCTCTTGGGTCTTCCTCTTCTTCGCCTGCCTGGCAGCTCCATCTCTTACATTCTCCTCCCGATATACCCCTCATCCTTCCTCTGGCCATGTCCAAACCAATGGTCCTACAGTATGTGCACTGTAGCTCTAATATACTCACGCCCAATCCCGTCCAGTCTTGTCACTCCCAAAGCAAATCGCAAAATCTTCACCTCAGCTCTGCTTAGCGCCACCATTTTCAAACTGTACAAGAGTGCTGCTCTCACTACCGTCGGTAAACTTTCCCCTTCATTTTTGCTGATACCTTTCCGATAACTTTCTTTCACAAATCAGAAAAAAAGAACAGTAAATATTTGAAATATCTTTTTAAATTCCCGATTTAAATCCATGCTGGAAATGTAAAGTCTGGTTACCCAAGGTTAATTATTTAAATTAAGCTCTTGGATCTTAGAAGATAGGAGAAATCATGGTTATTAACAGGCAGTGCTAAAAAAAAATCTACTGTTCTGCATACTGTTACCGCATTTATGGAATGACCTCTTAAATCCCAATTTTCACATAACAAATACCTAATCAGTGTGCTCCGTGTTTGGGCAAAGTTCAATTTTCATGGGACACAATTGCTGAATCCAGCTTTGTCCTTCTTCTCATATCCTAATGGCTATTATAGAGATATTGGTTCAACGTCAGCGCTTCTACTCCCAGTGATACTCTATGAAAAACACTTCACAGGGTGCTTGTCTGTATTCAGGATGAGATCTGTATAGGAGGTCAGATAGAACAACTCTCTCTTTCTCAATTCCCACTATTGTAATAAAAAGCATCAATGGCAGCATTAGCCTGGCAGATGTCAGTTATTTGGCTGATGAAAGCAAGGTCTTTAATCACAGGAGGCCGTAAACAGCAGTGTGTTGCTTTTTTCTTTTTACATACACAGGTGTGTACGTGAGCTTCTTTGAATGCCGCATGCGTTGCACCGTGACATGTCGTAATGTAATAAAGTCATCTTTATTCACTTGCTGCTTCCAATTACTCCCCCCGGTTCCTGATGGGCTATCGTGTCATCTCATCTCCCCTGAGAGGCGTATGCCTTGCCTTTTAGACAACTCCCTCTTCCCTGACATACACATATCCCACATACACTTCCGTCACACCCTATATCTTTGCTAGTTTACATAATTTGCACTCTGAGACCTTCCTAGAGGCCAAGTTTCCATCTCAACACAAATATTGCATGAGCAATTAGCTGCACCACCCAGACTATCTGGGATGAGTCAAGAGATAGCTGGAAGGATTCCCAGGAGAATAGCTCGAGAGTTAGTGGACATAGAAGATAACCCAGGAGAAATGCCACAGCTAATCTGATGACCTCAGTGAGGGAAAAAAAAGCTGGACAGAGGTCAGAAGCAAGTTGTGCAGGTGGCTTAGAGTTTTTGAATGGTAGCCATTGGTAGCTACCAGTGATCTGCCACCGCAAAAGATGCTCTCCTTATTTGTTCCAGCACCACTCTCGCTATACAAATGCTTAGTTTTCAAATTTTCACTTTACGGACCAGAATTTTGGCTGGATTTTGCTTAGGCTATGAGAAGCAGTCTCGGCATACCAGTTTCGGTCAAGCCGGCCAAGGCCAGTTCTGGGTGTGCGTACATCCGGTAGCCAAGCGAAACGTGGCAGCTTTATATAAACCCATGATGTGGCTGCAAGGACGGTATCAAGAAGAAAACTTTTCATTTCATTTTTTAAACCAGAAGGAATCATAAATTAAGCTTAAATGAAAATGAATGTCTATGTATTTCATATTTTTATTCATTTACTCTACATGCATTTTCTAAATGGTTCGATTGTTTGTTTGTTTTTTGCTTTTTTTTTTTTTTTTAATTGTTAATATTGATAATACTTTTCGATGGCTGGAATGGATTATCTGTATTTACGTTATTTCCTATATAAAACTTTCGCCTTAAGAACTCGCCATGGCTTTGAACTGGTCTCTTTACTCTGGCCCAACAACAAGCAATTACTTTGACCACCACTTAAAGGACATGAACAAGACACAAGTCATTCATTCATTCAATTGTCTTCAATACCACGTATCGTGTGTCGTAGAGGGCTGAAGTCTTTCCCAGGACACTTTGAGCACAAGGCGATTTACAGCCTGGACAGGGCGCAAACAGGTCGCAAGGCCCGCACACACACACACACACACACACACACACACACACACACACACACACACACACACAAACACACTACAGAACACCAATTTGGGAACTCCAATTAGCCAAATCTGCATGGAAACCAGAGGAAAAGGAAACTCACCAAGCACGGGGAGAACATACAAACATGCACACAGACCCGAGGCCGGAATCAGATCTTTGACCCTAGAGGTGCGAGGCCATAGTCCCGACATGAACAAGACATGTTAAAGGTTGTCTTTAAAAAAATAAATTAAAAAAAACAACGAAATATAAAATTATCACATATAAAATCATGTGTTTGTCTGTATGAGTGTGCCTTAGTGTGTGTTAGTCTTGTCTCCAACCCTGTCCTGTCACTGGTTTGTTACGTACAGTAAGTGTGTTCACCTCTTCGGCCTATTCGGTTTATTCGGCCTATGTCTGTGTATACCCTGTCTTATTTGTGCCATATTTTCTTAAAATCGTCAAGGCTTTACTATGAAAGGAAAACGACTCTGGCCGAGATAACAGATCCTGTTTAGTGGAACAGAGATGCCTGGGTATTAAAGTGCAAATCTGAAAGATGTGTGGATGGGTCTGTGCTTTATTGATGAGTGAAATACATTATTATGTATCTGGCACTGGTCACTTTAATTAAGTCCTATAAGCAACACTGTAGCCAAGAACATTAGCTGTCAGCGTTTTTGCTGCTGTATTGTAAAGGATGCCAAGTAAACTGCTCCAAGTCTTTCAATGGACCTGTTTATCAATCCTGTCTTCCTAGAGCTCTTCCAGGGAAGCTGTCCAATAAGAGTAGAACATGAATTCATTTTCAGACTACGTGAGGCAAACACGACACAGAAATAGGCAACAGCAAATGGTGGGCATCTATATATAAATCTGCATATGAGTAAATCTCTTTTCATATCTGGCATCCGACATCATTCATGACCACTGCTTATTTAGTTGCTGGGTGCTTATATTGGCCGGCTCTGGGCGGTGCTCCCAAATGATGTGCCAGAGCGCAGTTTTGTGCCTCCGTTATTGTGTGGACACATAAAAGGGCCACTGTGTCGGACTGAACCGCAATGTTCACTTTATTTACTCGTGAGCAGCTGTGCTTGCCCTGATAACGTGGCAGATTTAAAACATTAATAAGCGCAGGCTCTGAGCCGAGCACTTCTACTCCTCATGTGCCCCCCTCAGACATTTAGCTGCGCTTATTGCATAAGCGCCATGTCCTCTGGTCAGGTATAAGAGCCGCTTCGCCACGCTGCTGCATTTCACCATAAGCATGCATTACAAGAATCACTATAGGAATTACAGGTAACTTGAGAAAGGTTAAAATTGGACAGGTTTAAGTAACAATGTGATAATATTTGAAAAGGAAACTATTATGTGGTATTTGTAAGCCATTTCGATTTTATACAGAAAACAGCTGTTACAAAAACACACCATGCTCGTACTGACCCAACTGAGGGTTAAAACCAAACAAGTTCCTAAGAACATACTTAAAAGCATGGTGTGTATATTTTCAGCAATTCTTCTCCAGTTTCTTGACAGTCCACCCACAGAGGTACTGCTAATTCCTTTAACAATAAAGTACTGTCTTCGCAAAAGATATCTTCTCTTTATTACCTCAGGGCAAAGATATTAAATAAAGATTTTTTTAACTAAGGATTGTTGCTCCCTTTCAGACACTGTGGAGCTAGCTGGTGGAAAAAGGACTGATTTACCTAAAAAAAAAAATCAAATCAGGCAAAAAGACAACAGAGCACATGAGTTCAATCTGCTCTGGATCAGGCTTGGCTTGGTATAGGAGCACTAGATTGGGCATACGCTGTGGTGCCTGTTACATTTCGTTAGCAGATGTGTTACTATAACACGTACAGTGTAATATGATAGGGGCAAGCCCTCTGCACATAGTGGTACAAGGTTTATCACATGTCACTTGTAGAACATTCTACACATAATCTGCTAATAAAAGTCATTACAGCATTACAGACACTCTGAAAAAAGCCCTATGATGGACCATCTCAAGTATCCCCTGGCATGTTTCACCCAGAGAACAATACCACTATGATGCTCCCACAATATGACTTCTTTGAGCTATTAGCCATGTGTTATTTAATAGTAGCACTTCAGGATTTCTGGGCTATGCAATTCAGCCCATTCGTCTTCCACTTTAAAGTAAGTAGTGAAGTGTGGGGGAAATGTTAAAAACACCTATTACTGCATGGTTTTGAAATGATTACTGTATTTTGAATGGAGGGGGGAGGGGGGGGGGGGGAATAGATATCCAAAAATGAAATTCAGACAGGGAGAACACGCTAAACCGAGTTCAGGATCGCTTTCCACTGCACCACACTGCTTTCCTTTTCACCTGAACTGGGCTGTTTATATTAAATCCATAATGGACCTGAATCTTATTTGCCTCAATGATAAAAATGTGAAATCCCTACGCTCTCTAGAACCCAGGATACACAGGCCTGATACAAACACATCTAAACTAGCTTACTCTGTTTATTGTAGCGAAAAGGTCAGGAGGATTTACAGTCCTAACTTTAACACTTTGTACTCTCATGTGGAGTTTACCATAGGAAAAATGCTAGTGATAATGTTCTTCACCTGTTCCAGAGCAGCGGGAGAATGGTCACCACATCACACCCAGGACAGCACAACCAGAACCTCTGATATGTTCATACTGTAGGTATGACCTCCAACTTGATGAGATATGATCTGGCAGACACTTTTGCCTAAAGCAACTCATTATTGAGGTGGGAGAGAATCAGCAGCTCAGTGCCCATCCCCCCTTTATTATATAATATTACATTTTATGGATAGTGTTAGCACCAGGACGGCACGGTGGTGTAGTGGTTAGCACTGTCGCCTTGCACCGCCAGGGTCCGGGTTCAATCCCCGGCGGGCCTTGGTGGGTTTCCTCCGGGTACTCCGGCTTCCTCCCACAGTCCAAAGACATGTAGGTTAGGTTAATTGCCCGTAGTATGTGAATGAGTGAGTGTATGTGTGTGTGTCTGTGCCCTGCGATGGATTGGCACCCTGTCCAGGGTGTACCCTGCCATGTGCCCTAAGTCTACTGAGATAGGCTCCAGGCCCCCGTGACCCTGAATACAGGATTAAGCGGTATAGATGATGAGTGAGTGAGTGTTAGCACCAGACATGTGAGGGAATGGTTCAGTTACATATCGTGATTCTTTTGTGATTCCAAAATATATATATTTTTATTAGTTTTTTATTTATATAAGCTTGCATTGAAAGTGGTAAAATGTTCCCATTCCTCTATAATCCTACAGGTGGCACACACTAAACGATTCACACATTGGCAGGTGGCACTGCATCCAACTTTTGAAATGTAACAAAAATAAAAATATTAATACTGAATCTGGATATTTATAAAATCGTGTTACTAACAGAATCGCAATACAAATCTAATCGGCATCTAGGTATCATGATAAAAGTGACCCTTGTCTCTAGTTAGAACATCCACCAAAGTCACATCTTTTTGCCTTTACAAATTCATCTGTGACATCTAACTAAACCAGTACAGTTAATTCACATATTAGTCAGTTTCTTATTCTGGCCTTTATGTTGATTGAGCAAATATTGAAACAATCTCTATTCATTATTCATTCATTGTTTATACCTCATTATCTTTAGTTTGATGCCGGTTGTTCATGAATGAAGTACTTTGCAGAGGTTTTTTTTTTTATTTAACTTACATAGTATAATCCTTGTAAAGGTTGCTCTCTTTCTATTCACATAATGTAATAATCTGTACATAAGAGTAAATGTGTTTATTAACAGGTCTGAAATGGTTAGTAGAGAGTAGCTAAACAAATCGGCAACTTTTAATTACAGTAATACAACACCACAAAGTATTATGTTATGTCGTGTTTTTCACACTGTCACTTTGTCGCTCTTGTTGTCTGTTAACAAAAAAAACCCATAGAGAGTTCCTCTATAAGCTTGGCTAGTTAATTTTTTTGTTAATTTATGTTGTTAAATTTATGTTGTCATGTCAATCTGTCTTGTCTCCGCTAGCTAGCTAATTAGGCCTCTTAGTTAGCCAGTTAGTTTTTCTGTTAACTTATGTTGTAAATTTATGTTGCATGTAGCACCTTGGTCGTGGAGGAACGTTGTTTCGTTTCACTGTGTACTAACTGTATATGGTTGAAGTGACAATAAAGCCTACTTGAACGTGCACAAAGTTATGTGTTTACTGGCAAACCAGTCTGAGCTCAAGTTGCATGGATTTCACTTGCAGTAAGCATTTCTCAAGTCTCTCAAGTATTGAAATCTGTGATTTATCATTCTGTACCATTATTATTATAATACACAACAATAGACAACAATAATATTGTTAAATACTTTTGAAGTGTAAAAAACATACATACGATACATTTGTAAAGAAAACACCATATTATATTGACAGTAATATTAATGTGGTACTATTAATAGCAATATATTAATATCAAGACTCATGTTACATGTTACATTCTCATAAGAGGCTAAAGTTTTGATCCTGGAATCACCTCAGGTCAGAGAAAGACTAAAATTACAACACCCCCTCATGCCATGTAAAAGTCACACGTATGTTTAGAGTACCACCTTTTTAATAGAAGGTACGAGGCCACAGAAAAACCAGGCCAGCTTTCTGAACACTGACCACCTTGTCCTGCTTCTCCCTCAAAGTCCCTGTCCCACATTCCCAAGCAGGGTCATTTGATTTATTATGTGGCCAAGGGGCATGCCATCATCAAGAAGCTAATGAGAAATAAAAGGAGCCTCCAATGTTCTGACTTCCCTTAGAGGACAACACTTTAATGGTGACTAGAAGGAAAACCATGCCAGCTGATATATTTCCTTGTGAAAAGCATGCAAAGTTAGGACATGCGGTAGCGAGAGGAGAATAGTACTTTCACTGCACTCTGGATCGTGTAGCCATGGCTGAAATACAGCGAATGAAAAAGACCAGTCTATCATATAAAATTCCTGACCTCCCAAGCAGTGAAATAGAATCAAATAGATAAAGTCTGTCATATATATTGGGGGGAATGAACTATTTCAGACTGACCTGCCACGCTTATATGAGCTTCAGGTATTGATTACCACCAAAAACCACTTTCATTACGTTGCCATGGCATTTCATGGCAAGAGCGGGTGGAAAGTGGTGGCAGAGCTGTCTTAGTCACTGATTCTCTGGAATGTAGAAAGTACACCTTTTTTTCTTGCTGGACTTCTTTAAGCACAAATCACACTGGGCATACTGACTAAGAGGAAAAGCACTGCGGGGTGACAGCAGGGTGGCACCATGTATAACGCTCCTTGTTTACTTCCAAAAGAATCGCTTTCCTGGTGACAACAATATCACATTCAAATGCAACACCTCCTTTGGTTGTGGGATGGGAAATCAGTGGTATGAAATGCATGGTGCGGCCTCGCACATGTAGGTCACTGCCCTACCACCAGGCAGGGTTTTAACCTTCTGCTGCCTCCTGGCAGGGAAACATAAATCAATTATGGCTGAAAGGTAAACACTTCCCCTCCCTTTTTTCTTTTTTGGTCCTCTCCTGCCTGCTCTCTGTTGTCAGGTAATTTCTTTGAGAGTCGGTGATACGTGCTGACAGAGGCGAGATGAAATTAGCCAAGTCGTCGCAATTAATTCTGCTACTGCGATTGCTTTGGAGGAGTCAATGAAGGTGTTGCTCGCGCGTGGTTAGGCATCAGATTTAAGAGCTGGAGCAATATTGCGGGGTCTAATGGCCAAGTGCATTAGGGTGGGACAAAGTGAATCTTTGATCAGTCATGCACCTTTAATATGAGCTAAGGGGAAACACTTGCCCTGATGCTTGAGAAATAAGACATGCCCATGTTGTAAAAGTCTTCTGTTGCTTTGCGTAGCGCTCCACAAGCTGTTTAACCTGTTGGGCAAATTAATTAATAAAGTACAAAATACCACTGAGTATCGTGATGGAAAATTAATATTTAATTGGATTGATTTAACAGCGCCACAGAGAAAACGCACCTTTGCTCAAAATACAGTTCAATTTTTGCTTACACTGATTCACAGATAAAGCTTTTAATTCTTAAACCATTTTAAATATATTAATTATGTCATCTGTTAATTTGTACAGATTCAGCTACACATGAGCCACCGTGCAATTATCTTTTGAACACTTTTATTGTCGTGAACTTCTGGATCTTGAAGGCTTTCGGCAATGCTGTTATTATGCACATTCATGCGGCATATTACAATGAGCTCTTTGAAAAAATTTAGTCACTTGACTGGATATGGTATTAACAAGTAGTATTAAAATATGCTCAGTTAATGTAAATGAGATATGTTAGCAGGCTTGCAGGCATGATATGGGGGGGAAAAAATCATATTTTGAGTTATGGAGAAACCATCTGCACTAATAAGATGGGTCAGGACAGTCATGACCACAATATTTAGCCTGACTGCCAGAACAACAAAGGCCCCACAGAGCTAATAAACAGCTAACAAACCAGAAGGATTGATGAAGACGCACTGAGCTGAGAAGCAGACACGTGAGGAAACCTTTAACCATTAACCATTTAAACCTTTTTAAACTATTGTTGAGACTTGAATCAGTATTGAGATCTGAGAACAGCAGATTTTTGTCTGAGACTTATGTACATGTAAAATAATCCTTTTGGTGATAGTTTTTATCTTATATGTTTTTTAATCAACAAAGTTGTGTATAAATGACGTACAGTACTGATGATGTGGCAGCTTCGAATCTATATTTTATACTTAAGCCTCATCATCTGCTAAAGGCACCTGAAAGAATGATGAAATTAAGCCCTTAGTCTATTCAGTTTACAAGACTGCAAACAAATCAGATCATTCAAAACATTTCTTCTCACATACAAATATAATTGGGTACAAAGTATCAAAGTATTTAAATTTGACAAATGAATCTGACTGAATTCAGAATCAATTCAGATTTCCGCTAGAATCATCACCACAAATATATTTAAGCAGTATTTTTCTGGTCAAGTTTCAATTCAGAATCCATTTATACTTTCACAAATTATTTAGGCAAACTTAAACATGCTATATGGTATAAAAATCGACTCAGCTCATGCAAAAAATACCTACTTCTTCCATCTTCCAAAAAGAAAACAGGCAAAATACTCCAGTTTTGTGAGATTATCTCTTCTTTTTCTTCTTCTTCTTTTTTTTTTTAAAGCGGTTAGTGTATTACTGCAACCTTATACACCAATAGGGTTTTTTATTTATTTATTTTTTTTACATTTTTTAGAAAAGAAACCTCTTGGTTCTTTATTGATTTTTACTGTGAATACATTATTTAATAAAAAATTCTTAACTTTTGCTGGAAACCATCCGGTGGTTCTGTGAAGATTTTTAGTTGGAAATGCACAATGTTAGTATGCACTTTATAGACAAAATAATTCACCACTCACATTTGAATGCACTCCTGGCTTCATTTCATCTCTTTTAAAAGATGACAAGATGCTTTTTACTGCCATTGCAAGGTGACAAGTCCAACTCTACAGTATGTAATGCTTTTCACTGACAAGTCAGTTGACAAGTCCAACCAATCACATGATTTGGCACATTGGCACATTAGTGCACCACTTTCATGACGCGAACCTCAGAACACCGTTTCAGGTGGACCACACATCAGCTTCCTTCTTTCTTTCACTGGATCAGTGAAGTGAAGATATTTCCTGTGCAACAAACACAGCTACAACTGCGACTGGTTTGAAAGTATTTAAAGGAATTTGGGAGAATGTCGAAACCAGGAAAAGGATGTTTACGCATTGTTACTACTATGGTAGTCACGCTAGCAGTAATAAATGTTAATAACCGTCTGTGTACAACCTGTGAAATAGAACATTATGCTATTTGCATGTTGTTTGAACACCATGTTATATAATTAACATAACTATGCGGGATACTGTGGTCCAGGATGCTGTGTGTTGGAGGCTGTTGCATATGTTTGTCCATTGTTACAGTAATGTTATAAATCTTAGTAGATGGCTGGCAGACACATGGCCAGGTCTACAGTATCTAGATCTATCTACAGTATCTCCTTTTTGGGGGATTTTTTCGTGAATTTTCTCCCATATTTAGTCGTGTCCTATATCAACCAGTTGTCGAGGGTGCAGGCTCGATCACACACTCAGCTCCCTTCCCCTTGCCCCTTATAGACCGCCATGAGCCGGAGTTCTCACGTTGTGCTGTCAAACTGTTCGAATAAAACTATGATTCAAGTACAGAGTGTGAACTGTGATAGATAGATTTCACTGACCTGACGGTATCCATTGGTCCGCCGATGGCCTCTGCTTTGTGTTGACCTGTTCCCAGTCGAAGTCATCATCTTTCCCTTGACTGTACCCACACTCTGAGTAGGGCTTTTCGAAGTTACAGTCGCCTGAAGAGAAAAAAAGGGATTCATAGTGTTGATTAACTGAGAGAAATCACACACCATTCTAACAGCAGAGTCATCATCAATCTCTGTCAGCGGAAAGAAGTCCACTAGTGTTCGAACACGGGGCCTGTCACCGTGGAGTATTAACGCTGTATAAGCAGCAATTAATCTAATTCCCTCTCTGCAGGTTCCCATGGTAGAGTATAATCACCGCTTACTGGCCTGAATTCAATCTCTCTGTCATTCAGAGCACCTCAGCATTAAGATGAAGAGCTACAACATTAGCAATACCTTCCAGGTATACACTGATCTAAATGTATCTAGACCAAGGGTAATAAGCAGGAAAAGATGCGCAACGGTGAGCAATCACGTGGCGATCTAAAGCTCGTTCGATCACGGGGATACAAACAGACGCGCAAAATTGCTTTTCATTGTGGGCTAAGATCTGAATGTAAGTGTTACGCAGTTCCATTTGCATTAGATGCAGCAGAGCAATATGACCCAGTTATGATTGGCATTCACTTCATTCATATTTTTATCTCATAACCATGTGAGGGACACGACAGTGAGCTGTAATAAGACACAGCTTTACTTTAACGCCTCAGAGAACTCCTCAAATATTGTTCCAAATTCAGCATGACTTTCTGCGAAATGGACAAAGGGATTTAAAGTATCAACATTCTTCCCTGCAAGGCAAAGTCTTCCATATAGTCTTTATGAAATGCAAAAAAATAAATCCCTTTTTCCAGCTTTGCTATGAACATACCCAACAGCACTTTACAGTTTGTGGTTTATCATCCTTCTTCAATCTAACATTATGATTCCTTGTAAATAAATATGTTCCTAAGTCCCATAGGCTTCTGACACCTTGTCAGGGTTTGTATGTGATCACTGCGAGATGCCTGTAATACGAGTACTCGTAGGGGGAGATAGCTGTCATCACCTACACGACTGCCACAACAGAATCGCAGCAGGACTCTGATATCCACTTGTTTATGTTGACAGTGGTGAGCGTTTCCTTCACCAAAGTGAGAGAGAGGCAGAACCGGTTTTAGATAAACTACTTTCCGAAAGAGATATGAAGTTTCATCCACAGGCAAATCACATTCATTTGGTGGAATTATAGTTGATATTTCACTGGGTGTACACTTGAAAGGACTCATGTGGCCTTTAAGCCCCTGGCCACCAATCAAATACACGAATCAACACGAAAACCTATACTGCTTTAAAATCTTTTTTTATATATTATTAAAAAAAAGGTCCTCTGGGATTTCTGCCATTCAAACTAATGAATTCCAGCAAGCTTTGGTGGAGCGGTAAACAATCTTATCTTGTTCCACGCTACATGATTTCTGGTTCAAATCTCTTTATGGGGCTTCTCAAAATTCTAGTCCTAAAGGGTCACATCTCTGGTTTATCATATTCTGTTTTTATCACATAAGCCAATTTATTAATACATTCAAGAATATTTCCAACTCAAAACACCCATTTGTAATGTTACGACCCTCAACTTAAGTTTAAGAAGTATTTAAGTTGGCCTGTAGGTCAGTGGAATTAATTGTGTAAAGAGAACTCTGGATGTCTATCCAGCCTAGTGATTTAGTGTAGAAAGAGACAAAAATTAACCAACAAAGCTTTAATGCTCATATGAAGGTACAAAAAGATTATTTTCCACTCATGCATCTTTAGTAAGCACTGGATGTCTATATATACCACATGGAGCATAAGTGGCATCAGCTGCATGACAGACAAATATGTCGAGCGTTCAAGTCAAACCGGGACTTTTCTGATGAAATTGATCATGAATGATGGCTTACAGAAGACTTCACACACAGTAAGGTGATCAGACTTGTAGCTTCAGTAAGATATTGAAATGATGCAAATGTTTTAAAGTAGACCAGGCATGTCCATGAATGACAATCCCAGTGGAGGTGGCTCGGAGACCACTGCAGTTGTTCCCGTGAACATTCAACGAGTGGAAAGTCTGATGCTTGAAAATCTATGGATACCTGGAGGATCCAACTGGTGGAAGAGACGCATCTGTCTGTGGAAACTGTATAAACAATCATTTAACAATACCACTTGCACATCAACTGAACAGTCCTGACCTTGCTCTAAGCCATTTCCACATGTTAAGGCAATTAAAGGAGTTCCCGGGAGGCCAGAGTTTAAGCCACAAAGATCAGTCAGATCAAAGGCAGTCAGATCATTACGCTCATAACTACGTTGTTATTCCGCACAATCAAAATCAAAAGTCCAAGTTTGGCTTGCACGCCCCTCGTATTTAGTACATTCCTACACAATTAGTAACTTTAACCAATACTGTTTCTTTTTCAAAAGGATAAGAACAGAGACCACTGCCACCGCCTGGTATGAAGACTTTCCTTTAGTTAAGGAACGGAACACATGTTCATGTTTTCTGTAGATTTCTTTCTGGTGTGCTAGAGAGCAAGATGTGAGGTAAGGGTGAAGCAATGATGAGGCAATAATAAGGCAATGGGAGATGATCATTAGCTGGCCTTGGTCAGCGCTGCTTGTTTGACGACACATGGTGTGTCACAGCCTTTACAGCATGTTAGAGTGTGTCAATAACTGCAAGATTATTTCATGAAAATTTCACCATCTTTAGCCTAAAAGTGCAGAATAACCCTGTTCGGGTTCGATTGTAATAAATGTGGATCGATATGTTCATTGCAAAAAGACATAAAAGCCTTAAGAGACATAAGAGACATAAGAGCCTAAATAAGCTTTGATAATATGGCAACAAGGCAGCAAGGTCTAAGTATTTATCAGTAAGAAAACCTAGAGACGAGCTGGTCAGTGGCTAACAAAGACCACAGCCACGATAATTAGACATTCCTGAAATAAAAGTAGCTAATTATCTTGTCAAAGCACACTCTGAACAATAGCAGTTCTCTCTATATGCACATTTCAGGCTCATTAGACCAGATAAACACCATGATTCTCCACGCTGTTTGAATGGCTGGTCATGGTGTGTATGTGTGCGGTATGTGGAACGTCTGAAATGAGCATGGCAGCAATGCTTTTTTTTTTTCGTCTTCTTTATCTTCGTCAGCCTCTCGTTCCGGTCTGATCGTAATCAATTTGCTCTGACCTGCACGATGCTGTTAAATCCATCAAGAGAAAAAAACAGCGTGTGAACACAGCAAGCTAAGACACAGGGATCATCTACACACATCCTCTCTCTTACTCTACCTTACTGGCTCTTGTAATCGCACTCTCATTTGGGTGTTCTCAGACTGATAACCTTGTCTGATAACCAGGATGATCCTGAGCCAGTGTCTTCAAATACTGTATTATTTTGACAGGGGAAGAAGTTTAAGATGCTAACTGGCTAAAACTGAGACGTGTCTGATGGAAGTATATGTTTTACCATAAGCTTGTGTTAGGGATGTAACTGGGTATGAACAGATAAAAGGTAAGGTTCCTGCTCTACTAAGCCTGACAGGGCGTTACAATGAAAAAAAAAAAGTATTCATCATTAGTAATCACCTGGTCGACGCTGTGATGTTTTAAACCGGGCAATATACTACATGTTTCCCAACAAAACAACAATTGGGGGGCCTCCAAGTGGCGCAGTGGTAAAGTGCTCGTCCTATCATCCGGAGATCATGAGTTCGATTCCCTTCTGTCCTGCGAGTGTGTTATGCCGTCCCCAATGGTGCGTGAGTGAGCAGTTAGAAAAGATGCGGTCGGCTGGCGTCACATGGTTCGGCCCTCCCGACTGAGTCATGTGGTTTGGAGGAAACACGTGATATCTTCGGTAGGGAGACTGAGTGGTAGTAGTAGCTTAATGTGGGAGCCCCCTAGTGCCGGAGAGGAATTGGACACGACTAAATTAGGAAGAAAATCTGGGGGGAAAAAAACTAAAAATCTATTGGAGACATCTCTCATATCTGGGTTTATTGTATAGTCTGGTACACCACACTCTGTCCTGTTTACTTATATCAGTCTTGTGTACTTATGGACAGTTTTGCTTGGTATAATTTGGCTAATCACCCACAGTTAGAGCTACATACTGTAAGTGACAGTATTGTCGAAGGACAGAAAAGGTACTGGACATGGCTTGCTGCATCGGGTCTGAGACGATGCTGACGTTTCTATAATCCCCCCAAGGCTAAAGATGATTATAGCTCCACGAGAGGTGTAGAAGCACACCAGTCATTTGTGGTTAGCCATAGAGACAGACAAGATGAGGGTTTCAAACTGCACTGCTGCTGCATCAATCAAGCATCTCTTTTAAATGAAAACAAAGTT
Source organism: Clarias fuscus (assembly GCA_030347435.1). Lineage (NCBI taxonomy): Eukaryota > Metazoa > Chordata > Actinopteri > Siluriformes > Clariidae > Clarias > Clarias fuscus. Next base: position 27,987,643 of record CM059207.1, on the reverse strand, counting down.
GTGGAAAAAATTATGGCTAAAATATCCCTTGCTTTGTTCTAAAAGATCTTGTTCTATTCAGCTCATTAGGAGAGTGTTTTATTCTCTCTGCACTGTCAAAAGCAGTTGTAGGGTTTGCAATTGAGTTTTGCTGTCTGGACACTTTGTTGTTTTTGTTTGATTTGCTCTGTAGGACCTGGTGGAACATCAGTAGGTCTGTGCCTCTTAGCGGTCACGCACGGCGACCGGCTGCCAAAATCAACATGTAGTGGTAACTAGCTCATCACCTCAGCCAAGCAGTCAGCAGACGGTTTAATTCAATCATCCATAGATGTCAGTAAAGTGCTCATCAGGCATCAGGCGTTGGATAAAATCACAGAAACATTCTTATCTATTCTTTAGAAAACAGACATACACATCTGCACACCCACATATTCACATCGAGCGCCTCTGTTGTATTGCTTTCTAAGGGTCTGTATCTCGCTGTGAACAGAATCTAAACATTATAGACAGCTGCTTTAAGTGATATCTAGCAGAGAGATTGAGCTCCACTCTCTGAGACGCTGGGCTTTCACATGAAAGGCTCTACGCGAGTCTCTATGGGACTTCCTCCCTTCACCATCTCACCAATCGATACTTTCTACCCTGTCATCTGTATTCTCTTGCAAAGAAAGTAAAAACGGCCTACCAAACAAAGCCAACACGAAAGCCTGTACAAAATGCATGCTGTAAATATTTCAAACGATTCCAATGTGAAGAGAGCGGGGCCGTCTTCTTAGTCTTGACGCACTGTGCATTTTTAAAAATCCATCCGTCTTTTTTTACAGGCCACAATCAATACTTCTCCTACTCACCTACGAATATATTTCATCCAAACGTTCCCAAGACCAACTTAAAAGAGATTCTATTGTTGCACCTGCCACTACGGTACACAGAGGTCCACTGGGGTGAAGCACTTTCAGGCTTGCAAGTGTAAAAAATTCAGTTCGCCGTCTTCTAGCGATTAGAATGGAGTGTAAAAGTGTTAATCATATTGGGAGCAAATTACATTTATTGGATTTAGGGTGCTTTTTCATGGATTGTATACTGTATATAGTGATTTAGAACTATTAATTTGATAAAATGCATAATTTTGGTTTTTTTGATCCCACACCTGAGTATGATTGCTGGGTTCTCACCTTCCTAAATGAACCGGACCCAGGGAAAAACACTCAAGTGCTCAATTCAACCAGACTAAACTACCCACTGAATACATGAAAACAACATGAGTGTACTGAAGCGGGGTCTACATTTCTCCAAGGCAGAAAACTAATGCTGCTACAGCACAGCCTGACGCCTAGCATTTGGATTATCCAGTGTATTTACCGTGTCTCTCAGCTTGACGGTATTGCTTTTCAGTTGCACTGACACCACTAACAGGTCCTGCTGTAATAGCTAATGCAATAAAGATGGCTGATAACCTTCCTCGCTACTTGGCAACTGCATCCTCTGCAACAGCCATTGTATGTACAAAGAATGGTTTCTTTTTGCGTATTATCATCCCACGACTCCTGCTGGCTAAGATGCTCGTTTATGAGTGTCTTGTCTTCTGCAAGGACACAAGCTATAAAAGTAATATTGGGTAATTTGACCTGGTACCTGCAATTCATCCCTCTTCAGGTAAAACTGTGTGGAGATGACAGGCCTATTCCCTGCTCTGAGCTCCATCAGATTACTGATCAACACGGGGTTTCACACAAGCCTTGAGGACATAGGTTTTGTTTCCGAACACTAAGCAGTGCTTTAGATCCAGGGTCAGTGACTGTTCTCAAGGACTGCACTCTGTGGATCCAACTACACCATGGGAAGAAAAAAATAAATCACATGACCAGGGCAACGCTGCCGTGGCTAATCTGTATCGGTAAAATGAAATGCCAGCCGTGTACACGCGCGCAAGAGATAACGGTGCGAGTTGGGAAATGAGAAAACACACAAACGCCCAGGAGGAAATTAGATCTCTCAATCTTAGTATTGATGTATTTATGACTCCTTAGCCTTAGCGATAAACTGCCACACACACACTGTTTTAACTCACCAAATAAAGTTATAACGCTCCCAGAGACAAACAAGAAACGAGCTCTTGCTGCAACACTGGTTCACATTACCACCTCATGATGATGTGTCCTGGCACTGGGACAACGCATTACTGGAAACTGATACGTTCTTAATTGCCCAACTGGGTCCGTTATATGGTGCATGTTTTGAGTCAACTCCCCTAATATTTGCCGACTATTCAACTGGGAAGTCCATTCTCAACTCCATTACCCCAGACAATGCTTCTGGCAGGTAGAGTTTTGTGATCCTACACTAACACCCTTTATTTAACTCAGATGTATGCCTCAGGAGTTTGCTTCTGTGTTCAAAGTCTGTGTATTGTAGAAAAATCCAATTTATTTTTAAACCACAATGTTATGACACTTTATTATGTCTATCTTGATTCCATTAGCCTAAACTTAATTAACTAATCTAAATTATCCACTAGAACATATATAGACCTTTACTAAAACCTTCAAAATACTGTATTATGGGTATTAAAAAAAAATAGGAGATCATGGAATTCCAAAAAATTAGGAGATCATGTAATTGTTTTTTTTTTTTTTTCAATTGAAATCAAAAAGTGAAACTCTCATAATCTCATAAAAGATGAATTACATGTCTAGGGAAAATTTTTAAACCTTCTTTTGTTTTAAGTTCAATGATTATGGCTTACGGCCCAGAATACTCAAAAATTTCAATCAAAAATTATTTACAATACAAAATGATTTTCATTTATACACTCAATACTTGCTCAAGGCACGAATAATTGCATCAATGCTGCCTGTCATGGAGGCGATCACCCTGCGGCACATCTAAAGTGTTACTGAAGACCAGGTAGCTTTGATAGGAGCCTTCATCTCATCTGTATTGTTGGGTCAAGTATTGAACCTCATAGCTTCTCTATGCGGTTCAGATCAGGTGAGTTGGTTGGTCAATCAAGCACAGTAATATCATGCTCAACAAACCAGTTAGTGGTAGTTTTGGCACAGTGGCAAGGTGATAAGTCTTGCTGTAAAATGAAATCGGCAACTTCATAAAGCTTGTCAGCTGACAAGAAGCATGAAGTGTTAAAAAAATCTCGTGGTAGGCATCTGTGTTGCCTTTGGACTTGATGAAACACAGTGGACCAACACCAGCAGGTGACACGGCATCCCGAATCATTATCAACTGTGGAAACTTCACAATGGATATCAAGAAACTTGATTCTGTGTCTCTGTACATTGGGACTCTGGGACTCTTAATTGCCAAATTGAACAAATTTACTCAAGCCTGAAATTAAATACACTAATATTTAAAAATATTGGATTTTGATTTTGACAAAATCTATAATATTCTACTTTTCTGAGATGCACTGTAAATGTAAATATTATCTCTATGGTAATGCAGTATATGTAGCATTAAATTTGATTTTGTTAGTGTAAAATGGAAAAATAAGTATACATTCTATTTGATCTATTTTCTGACCTTGTGTAGCTTTTACATATTGATACTATGTCTACTTTACCTCAATCACTTACATTTAATATTATATCTATTATAAAATACACATTTTTGTGTTCAATTTACATATTTTACTTGAGTGGAAGGTCTGTCTTTGATGTGTGTTGATACACGAGTCACTTTTTCCAGTGTACTAGCTCTTTTAACTATTGTTGTTTTCCACCTTGCAAGCAAGCAGAAATCCATTTGAGTCATCCTTGACTGGATGAAATATATGAGAAGGAAACCAGGCACTACGTGAAAACCCATAAAGGTGAAAGTGTGTTAGTAGTGTTATATAATAACACTTCAAATGTTCAAATGTCATATTATGTTGCAAGATAAGCAAACGGTTTTATTATCGCCTCAAATGCCTTGAAAATCTTATTGTGTTAAGTTTGTTAAGCATTTGTGAGCATTTGAGGCGGTAAAACGTCGCAGTTTCTTTATAATCCTACACGCTAAACTATTCTCACACTGACATCCCGTGTGGTAGGAGGGAATTATTTGCTAAGTTTGTTTAGAAATAACAGTTATGGTGGATGATAGAGATATGTGCTGCTCAATAAAAAAGGAGGCATTTTGTTTAATTTCATTTGAAGTGAGTTTGTAATGTTTAAATGCTACGCTTGTTTGTTTTTTTTATGTAAGAAAACTAATTCCTGTATAAGGAATGGGTTAGATTTAACTTCTCATGTTCAGTTCAGGTGTGAAGCTGATAAATAAAGCTAATTTATAAAACATTTAAGCTTTTTTTAATGATCCAACATCTTAAAAATGTTACAAATTTTGGAAATAAAATCATATAGAATAAGGATATTTAAAAAAAAAATCTGTGATATTCGAATAGGCACCTGCGTACCGTGATAATATCATATCAGGTGGTCACTGGTGACTCGCATCCATAACACCTGTATGCTGAAATGAAAATCCATTAATGTCTCACAAGGAGAATTATCTTCAGTCCTGTTTCCTAGTTATCATTAGCACCTAGTTAGCAAAAGTTAAATGGCCATCAGGACTGCTTAATTTGCTTAAACAATTGTGCTCATTTTGATTAGCTAATTTAATTCAACATGATGTTACCATTATAACAAAAGGGAGTCCATGAAAGGATGGAGATCCAGAGCACCACCGTGTGATGACATGTACAGTACAGCTGGATCATAGCAGTATTGTGAAGCTGCACTTTGCTGATCGTGATGTTTAATAATTAAGTGCTCATTGACATCAAATAATTATGATAACTAATAAAGATGACAAATATGATTTCTTTTCATGAATATTTTCCATTATATTCTACATGGTCTTATTGTAAAGAATGCACGAGTGTAATAAAACTGAGTAACCTGTTAAACACAGTAATTAGCGCATAGCGTCAGCTAAAGCTCTTAACCTTTTTTGAACCTAAGTTGGATTTGTGATTTCAATGCCAGTTTTGTAACAAGTTATATCATTGATTTTCTTTGCTATTCTGACTGGGAGACTGTACCCGATAAATGATTTGCCAATATATCCCTGACCTGTTTAAGAGCTAAGAACGATAATGTGGTAGAAAAAAAACAAGAGCGCTTTGAGCATACTAGCAAGGTCAAGAGAGAGTAGGATTACTGACCATCAAAGCTACCATCTCTCTCTGTCTCTCTCTCACACACACACACACACACACACATACATACACACGCATACTCACACAAGCCTTGAGGTCAAGGTTTATATTAATCTTGAAATAATTGGAAAAAGAAGAAGAAAAAAAACTCCTGTAGTCCCTACAAGATCGGAACAAAGAGAAATTTCTCCACTTTTTCATGTTTAATGAAAAAAATATGCTTTTTTTGTTTTAATATCAAAGCCTCAACACAATATACAGAGTCTCAGGAGCATGCACTTATCCTTTCACTCACATTTACATAGTTAACTGTGAGTGGTCATGACCAGACCTTGCTCAAGTCTGCAGAATACCTGTGGGGAAAAACTAATCATTGAGTCATGGACAAGCCAGCGCGGCTACTCATAAGTCAATAATGTATTCATCAATAATGGCACATGAGGCTGATTTTCATTCTGGGACATGGTTAGGTCCTGACCCTTGAAAAATGCTTAATTAATCATATTAATCCCATATCGAGCGCACACCTCCTCATATTCAAACACGAAGCATTCTGTTTAAGAATGGAGTGACAGGGCATGGATTTCCTTTTTCTCTCATGAGGGTCTTATCAGCCATGCCATCACTTCACTAAACAAACAATAAAAAATCTGCAAAGGTCTGTGAAAACTTTTCCCTTTCTCAATTAACTGTCTTCAGATTCATAATGTACATGAAAGCATGTGAATAACCAAAGCAGAGATTCTGCTCCAGAAGCCATGATGGATGAAATAAAAAAAAAATACAAATCTGGAACTAAATAAATAAAGTGTCCAGTATAATGCGCTAAAATAGTTTTTGGAGTCCGTCCACTGGCCACCCCTGCATTATTAGGAAGCAATATAGGGCGCCGGTTTCTTTGTCTTGAAATCTGTTCATACAAGCTACGGTATAAAAGAAAATGATATTCCATTATTAAACTAGCACACAACAACATTGTCTAAGGACTTCACTTAAAATATAATGGATTAGAAGTGACCTTTATATGGTTATAGGATTAGGATTCACATTTATACAACTATCCAGAAACCCACAATAACAGAAAATCTGAAGTATGCTTTAGTGTCAGACAGATAAAAGAGCGATTGAGCTCGTCACCTCAAAGGTTATTTCTGCAGTTAGATAATAAAAGAATCTGAGAAATCCTGAAATATGATAAGTTTCCAGAAACTATGCAAGGCTCACGAGATGATCAAGGCGGCTTCCCGAACCCAAACGTAAAGCTGTGAGAGATGGTGACCCGTCTTCCCGGCTGTACCATTAAATGATGATGGATGAGAGCGGGGGTGAACACAGAGCTCTGCACGTTTCTTTGCTCCGTCTTCCATGACACTCATGAAGCACTTCCACCTCATAATTATGCCAGATCCATCTCCATTTGTACAACCTGACACTGTACAATTAGGATGAATCTGGGCTTCATCGGTGTGGCTCAGAGCCCCAGCGTGAGGCCAGGCATGAGTGCTCAGAGCTGCACACAGACACAGCTGTGCAGCAGGCAGGGACAGGCCTGGGACAGAGACTAATTAGATTACACAGAGAATGGAGGTTTTTAAGTGAATACTGAATATGGGAAGCATGTTCAGGCAGTATATCATAAAGCCGCTCTCCAGCTGAGGCGATGCTGGGAACACCAGGGAACCATTCTCACAGGCTTTAATGTACCAAATGCTCAAATCATTAAATGCCCCTAACTACATTAAAAAGCCGGAAATATACAATTAGAAGTGAATTATACATTTTTAGGCACAGGGGTTTTTTTTGTATTTGTTATCATACTAAGATATGGATTAAATGCAGGTGCAGTATTGTTGAATTCTATAATCTGATTGGTCAGAAGTTTGTGTTTGTTTCTATAAAAGCAGCTCTGGTAATTAGGTCAACCATGATTTACTGTATACATTACTGCACCCATTAATGCTCCGATGTTAACAACCTATTCACAAAATCTACATTTAATAATAAGATACAATAAAACAATGCTGTTATTTCGCAGGACAGTGCATTTAATTATTGCTTTCATGAAAGGAGGTGTTTTATTTTTTACATTTATGGATGAAGTCTTCAGCAGTAGAAGCACAGCGGCGTTGTGGTTTGCGCTATGGCCTCGCTCCTCTGGGGTAGAAGGTTCGAGCGTTGTTCTCACCATGCACACTGCAAAGATATGCAGATTAGGCTAATTGGCATTTCCAGATTGCCTGTAGTGTGTGTGCGTGTGTGTGATTGTGCTCTGCGATGGATTGGCATCTAGTCCAGGGTGTACCCCGTTAGGCTCCAGGCCTCCCACAACCCTGTAATAACCTTTAATAACCAGGATAATTGAGAGTCATCAATGTCAGTAGGTTTATGGACATGAGGAAGGTTTTGTGCACTTTGTGGCTTTTCTATAACATTTAATTCAATTTTATTCGTACAGCGCTTTTAACAGTTGACATTGTCGCAAAGCAGCTTTACACAATCGAAAATAATAATAATACAAAATTATGAGACTGTCCCTGATGAGCAAGCCGAGGACGATGGAGACAGTGTCAAGGTAAAACTCCCTGAGAATGCAGTAGAAAGAAACCTTGAGAGGAACCAGACTCAACAGAGAACCCATCCTCATTTGGCAGCATGTCTTTCTTTGTCATTCACTTCAGGTAAAGAAAAATGCAACTGGTGAAGGAACGCTGTTTATAACTGCTTTGACCGAAACATTTTTTTTAGCATAGACATTCATACAACATTAAATTTATCAGTTTAAAAACAAACCTTAATTAATTGCTGTGGTAAAGGGGAATAAAACACTTCAGTAATGCTATGATTATAAAAAAATCCATTTCATGGTAGAAACAGTAACTCTTTCCTGCTTTCCTATGACACTGCTCGACATATAATAATAAAAATTTTAAAAAATCCCTAATGTCTGTCTAGTGTCAGGTGCAGCTTCTATTCTCTTCAGCAAAGTGTCTCTGAGTTTCATGTGCTTCATTCATATTAGTGAACGCTGCTGTTTTTGCCCAGTGGGTTGTTCCTGATGCCAACACATCTGTGCACTGCTAACATGCCAGGCTCTGAGGTACGAGCGAACTCTCAGAGCTTCTGTGTGTCATCAGCACTGAGGCACCACTAAAATGTGACCTTGTGCCTCATATAGAGCATGTGCCTCGTCCTGAAAGCTCTGGCCGTGGAAAATGCAATGCTATTAAAGGCTAATTTAACATACGTTTTTCTATTTGACTTATCTGTTACACACAGACACTGGCATGAAAAAAGAACTTGATTCATCTACAGATATTTTATCGCTTATTTACAAAAATAAAAGAAAGAAATAAAAGAATAAGGAAACAGGAGTTTAGCCGCTACGCTTTTTACAAAGAGAACAAATGTAGGATTTTTTCCCCCGTGAGCTGCTTAAGTCGTTTTATCAAAACACCTATCAAAGTGAGACAAGGACTGAAGAAAGGGTACACGGATGGAATAAAAGGAATAAAAATGAGACGCAAGGCTCCAGCTTGCTTATTATTCGCTACAGCTCCCTTACACAATGAACTACAAGATTTCACACAAAAAACCTTCTGAGATATAACACAAGAGAAATGGATAATATATACAGTACGTCCTATACTGTAGGGGAAAAAAAAAAGAAATGTAAATCCTTGACTCGATCCACAGCTTAATTTTGCCCCATTAATACAAGCAGGGCTAAAAGAAAAAAAAAAGGTCTGACAAGCCTGTCTGTTCTGGCTCGTACTATAGTGAATACAGCAGTTCGCTGACCCTATAATAGACTAATATTCCGGAGATGAGAGAGCAATGCACCAACCTTGGGTTCTGCATGGTTCTTAGTCATTAAAGTTATAGACGTACATGTATGCAAAGGGCTCGTACAAGCTCCTTGCAGTGTCAGAATGATGAGAAAATAACCCTTAATTCTTCATAAATGTGCTTTTCAAAACCCCATACAGAATATGCATTGTGCTGCGACCCCCTGAAATTAGATTGCCTCCAATAGGAAACGGAAAGCATGCAAAGTGCTACTTGACCTCGTCTTCTCTTGGAGAATATTTTTAATTTATTTATGTAATTTGTGTTTTATTCTTTTATTCCTCTTCACTGAGTGCCAACCAGATTCTAGCTCACTGCTGTGGTTACTCTACTTCATCTGAAGGGCAAGGCCAATGGACTCATAAATTGCTCATTCATTCATTTATTATTTTTCAGCAAAAGCACTGCGTGCTGGTCAGACTTGCGGTGAATCTGAAGCCCGTTCCCGGGAACACTTGGAATGAGGTGAGAACGCATCCTGGATGGAGCGCCGATCCAAGCGAGGAAACATGAACACACATTCTCACACTCATTCAGACCTAGGGGAAACTTAATGCAGCCGGTCCATTTACTGAAATGATTTTGGGAGGTGAGAGAAAAACAAACAACCAGGAATACAGGACCAGTTACCCGACAGTAACCTGAGATCAGGCTCGAACTACAGTGACTGTGATTTTCCAATATCAAGTGTATTTACCATTTATTTTGTGGCCTCCTGTATTACTTTGCCTTCCTTTGCAGCTTCTGCTTAAGAGCAATACCTAACACGAATAGCTCTGTGCACACCAGGTAGTGCGGGGTTCAAGCCTCACCTTGGCGTTTTTCTCTCTCTGCAGGCTTGTCTTTCTCATTTTCAGTACATTTCACAATGTAAGTGTGTGCTGATGCACATCAGCCAGGTTCACTGCTCAACCAGCAGCAACCTTGATAAACAAGCATGAACAGAAACCTCAAAGCACACACACACACACTGATGCCGTCTGTTACACTCATCTTGTCCTATACTGTATCTTCCACTGCGCTGTGTATCAAACAGGCCCAAACAAATCAAACGTCCCACCAACGCAGCTGCACTTCCTGCTGCCCCGGCCTCCCAGTGGCTCTGGCAGCCAGGAGCATGATGGATGGTTATTTTTGTCGGGGCTGATTCACTCGGCGGTGACGGCTCAATATCAGGAGGCTCCCCAGATGATTTATTCCCGGCCCGCTCCCATTCGATTAGCCGTAGGCTGTCGTGGGGCCGCAGGGGCCACGGCGCTCAGAATGAGAAGAGGGCTCGGCGTACGATGTGAAAGAGGGGACTGGGATGGCACCTCGCTGACCCTCCCTCCTCTGCCTGGCGTGTAAAACTGAAATCTCATCCCTCCCACCTAGAGGCAATGAGGCCTCCCATTGCTGCAAAAACCCACACAAAGTCACAGAGATACGCAGAGCATACCAAGATGAAAGGAGGGGGAAGGTGGAGCTGCCGCTGTGTTTACACATCTCTTCATTTACCCCTCGCTACGCTAGGCTTAATTTGTCCAAGCCTGTGTGTTAGTCTGCCAACAATTACTCGGAGGAATAAAACGTTTCAGATAAGCAGCATGTAATGTTTGATCTTGTAATCAAGAAGGTAAACAACAACATTAAATGGCTTTTTATTATTTTTATTTTTTGCATTTTGAAACTGAGCTGTGTAAACTTCCACATAATATCCACCAGGCTTTCCACACTGGCATGACCACAAGTTATTTAAAAAATGTAGCACACAACACAACTTACAAATCTGGTTGCACGTCTTCTGAAATGTCAGAGATAAATGTCACAGCGGTCTATAATTTCCCTTTCAGCGAAGCCGTATAAATGTGAGCCTTGTTTTATACTTGCTTAATATGAAGATAATTTGTTGACGAGACAAGATTTTCTTTTTTCCCCATGCAAAAATTAACAACCTCGATGATCATTGACGGTAATGTTTGAAAGAGAGTAAATATTAAGCCATAGTGTTAAATTACCCTTTTACTGAAACACAGCTGAGACTCAGAGTCTAACAATTTCATTAAAGCTGCATTCAAATTAACACCAGCATCAGCATGTGCTTCCTTTTTCTTTGTGTTTCTCACTGAGTCATCGCAGATCTGAACCGTAAGGCTGATCTTAACATTCTTTCGGTATTCCCCGAATTTTCACTCGTCTCAATTTCCTGACACCTTATCAACATACAGTAGATAACAGTTCCTTCTTAAATAAATTATTCTCGATTTTGAGTATCCTGTGCTGTATTTTGGCTTTTTAAGGTACATTGCTGGTTTTTAGGTTTTTTTAATTTCTTTATATTTTACTTCCAAAGAGGCAGACTTTCTTGTATTATTAATGTAGACTTGAGGAATAATTCTCCAGGCGCTCATTCGGTCTCTCATTGTCAGTCCAGTCTCTGTACCCGACCAGTTTCGGAGGAATGTTCTATGTTTGTTAAGCCACACAGTGACCTATGAATCATTCCAACATAAAAAAAAATCGAACTTAAGGCATGAAGGTGCAGATGATCAGGCCGGTGATTAGTATACTGGGTATGCTGTGTAGTTGGATCAGATGAGAGCACTCACATTTGAAAATAAAATATTTAAAGAAACAATACTATTTACTATTTATATCGTTTAATGTTGCACAATATGACATCTCCTTCATACTAAGTCCTGTCACTTTCTGCATCTCTCCGGTCTCACACACTGCACATAGCCGTGGCGTAAACATGGTGTTTAAAATTTGTGCTGCCTTGTTGAAAAAAGTTACTATTTTAGTGTTAACATATAACGTTACATTTATAAGACACAATGAAAATGCAAAGTGTAAAATATTCTTCAGCACTGTAATATCAGCAACATAAACTGCATCACAAAGAGAACGTTTTGAAGCATTCACAGCCCGAATAAAATGCATTCAACATGTCTTCTACGGTATATGTATTTATTCCCCTTGTTATTAAGGCACAAAGAGCTCCACATTCACCTCTGTAGAGAACATAACTACTTAGGGCAAGCAGGCCTGTCGCTATTTTTGTCCTGTTTATATTCTATTGTTGCATAACTTTATTTTAATCATTCAGTTTTTTTGTTGTTAAATAACATTTGAACGGCATTTTCAGAAATTTTAATTATTTCAAATTGACTGTTTATTTTATATATATATTTTTGATATATCATATATTTTTCCATGTTTCAAGCAGGTTATGAAACCCTGTCCTTGCATTTTATTTAGATGACACTCTGTTTTAATAAAAGTGCTTATGACATCTCATATCTGATTTTGACTTTCAACATCGAGGACTGTCTGGAAAGTATCCAGCCATATACTGACTAGATTACATGTAATAGATTACTAGTTCTTGCACCACCAGTCACTGCTTTTGCTTCATTGCCGCCAGTACACATTCAACATTCTCATGTGTTCTACTTGTTGCAGGCGTTCCAGAACATGGATCAGTTTTCAAACAGATTCTTAACCATCACAGTGAAACACCGCACTCATTGCATCGTCCCCGAAACCCTTCTGAATCATCCGAATAGTTTCCGCGGAGGAATGTTCAATCTTAACAAAAAATGTGATGTAGATACTCACTCATTTTGAATGCAATGGCCACGCAGTACACACGCTCACCCAAACGCTTGCACACACTGACTAGTACAGTGAAGGTGTCATAGTTCACGCATACGCATTCCATCAATGCCGCACGAATTATTCACGTTGTGTTAACAATGGCTGGACATTTTCCCGGATGGACGAAAACTTTTCAAAACAGCAATATTATCCAAATCACAAAGCAAGTTTTATAGATCCAATTTTTGCAAGCCAAGTCAATTAAGTAAACGTTTGTTTGAACGTTGAATTTATTTTTCATTTATTCCTTTCTATAGTGAACATGGTGTAAAGGCACAAGATTGTGTTATCAAGTAGATTCCAAATGTACACTCATAAGCGCTTTTTAAAAAATGTACAGCGCCATCTCTTGAACTTTGAGATGATTAATGATTTTTTGAAAGTTTTTTTTTTTCTTTTTAGGATTTCTTAGCCTATATCGGTTATTACAAGTTTAGAATACGTCCAGCGCTGTGGTAATGAAACGACATTATTTTTAAAAAATATATGGACGTTTCCATATAAATTTCAGATTAGCATATCTTCTCTTCCCACGGGCCGATTGCGGCCTATATGTTACCTGAGGCTTGGCTAAATAAACTTGTGAAACAGCACCATGTGTGGTAATGAAATAAAAAAATAAGGACATCTTCCATTTAAACTACAGTACAGACCAAAAGTTTGGACACACCTTCTCATTCAAAGAGTTTGAATTTGTATTATGGCAAGAAAAAAGCAGCTAAGTAAAGAAAAACGAGTGGCCATCATTATTTTAAGAAATGAAGGTCAGTCAGTCCGAAAAATTGGGAAAACTTTGAAAGTGTCCCCAAGTGCAGTCACAAAAACCATCAAGCGCTACAAAAGAAACCGGCTCACATGCGGACCGCCCCAGGAAAGGAAGACCAAGAGTCACCTCTGCTGCGGAGGATAAGTTCACCCAAGTCACCAGCCTCAGAAATCGCAGGTTAACAGCAGCTCAGATCAGAGAGCAGGTCAATGCCACACAGAGTTCTAGCAGCAGACACATCTCTAGAACAACTGTTAAGAGGAGACTGTGTGAATCAGGCCTTCATGGTAGAATATCTGCTAGGAAACCACTGCTAAGGACAGACAACAAGCAGAAGAGACTTGTTTGGGCTAAAGAACACAATAAAGAACACAATAAAGAACACAATAAAGAAACCTCTTTGAATGAGAAGGTGTGTGCAAACTTTTGGTCTGTACTGTACAAATTAACATTAGCATTAACTTCAAATAGTCTTACTGTGGGTCGACTGCGCTGAAACAAATGATTTTTTAACAAATATTTTCAATGTACAGACATGACACCTTTTATTATACTAACTTCTTTTACTTATAAAAACGAATATTACTACATTTTTATTATATGTATAGATTACCGCCATATAGGCTCATTGCACTTTTTCTGTTCATAAAACCAATGACACTTTTTCAATTTTAAAGTCAAATCACTGTGTTTCTGCTTCAGGTTTATACAAGAACCTCTGCCTGCCTTACAATAAATAAATATGTGATGATTACTCACCAAGTACCTAGACTGGAACTACAGCAATGTGCTAAAAAAATACCTAATAAACCAGGTAAACAAAAAAAGTACTTTTTTAAATTCAATTCAATTCAATTCAATCGTGATGTTTGGTGCAGGAATGAATACACTTGTTACACTATCCTTAAACCCACCATTGAATTGGTAGAAACAAAAGATCACTCTCTAGTGGAGTAAACAGCACGCATCTGATCTGTGCGCCCTGATAAATTTAGCTACAAGGACAGCCATTATGAACTGAAAATGGAAAACATGCTCACAAAAACATCTCTTTTTTTTGGCTTTTACATTAATTCCAGCATTAGCAAAGAACCTTACATTCATCTGTCTTGTAGTAACAAGGTTATTAATTGAGTCTGATTTGTTCTTAAGACTCTAAAACTGCTTAAGGTCATAACTGAGAGCCATCGCTTGACCCATTTTCATCTGATAAACTGTCAGTCCATTCTTCATCGAGCCCCTCCTACTAGCCATCTGCCTTTACAGGGAGAATTTTAATAGATTCCTGCACATTGCCCTCACTGCTCAATCAAGAGTTTAAGCTCCGGGCACCATCTTGGAGATCCTTAGGGATTATAACAGAGGATTTATGGAGAGAACGCAGCTCTCTGTGAAATATCATTATGGCTGGAGAGCTGTCTTGTAAATTGCTGTATTGGTGAAGTTTAGTGTCAGTCACGCTGCCAGGCGGCCTGATTTATTCACGTGCAAAAAAATGCCAGCTCTCAATCTCAGGGATGACTAGACTTCTGGATAATCCTTTGGAATTGAGCCCTGACTGTATCATGTGGTAAATATGGCACACGTCATTTTCAACGGGCTCAGTGTCAGCGTTCATAGCATCGTAATTAAAATATTAAGCTTCATTACATTATTAGCATGAGTAGAACAGATTAGTACACAAGAGATCTGTCAGCATATTTTCTTGTTTCGCATTAATTGCATTAATTCCTTTTTGATGCAAAGTGTAAAATTGCCTTGGATGATCTTTAGGCAAATTCTTCACACACAAAAAAAAGAAAAGAAAAAAATGCACATCTTTCAGGACTCACTGGAAAAAGTTGTGCTTAAGGTCATAAAAAAAAGTTTAACTTACAGGGTCGAGCAAAGAGACAGATGTTAAAATCAGGTCATTTGACAATACCAGATCTCCTCATAATAAAATCTCGATTCCTCATATTAAAAAATGATTAGGTTATTAATAAGACATTATGCAGCCCTTTCAACAATCATCTTGTTTAATATATGACTGGTTTGGTTGTTCATCCAGTGTGAATCATAAATTAATGGGTAATATTATGAAGACGCAGGCATTCACTCTCACAGATGTCAGTGTCTACCTTATTTACTCCTTATGTACTGCTAGCGCTGAAGAGGCTTCTTAAACGTGCATATCAGTGTCTGGGATCTCCTGTCTGAAGACTTCCTTCGATCTGTAACAGAGCACCCCTCCTTCCTCACTCTGCATTGTGTGTGAGAGTAGTAAAGTGAGTGTTGAATTCCACTACTGCAGTAGGCTTAGGTGTTTATCACAACGGTATCGGCGGCTAGTGTGGGCATCGGAAATACTGAGCATACCGTTACTTACAAAACAATACGACTCACAATACGGGTGACACAAGTGTTGAGGTTCGAGCTGTGCACAATTACATCAATCACCAATCGCAGCACTCGGCTTGGAGCTTTCTGTCTCCCCAATACATTCCCATTTCCCACTGAACAGGTGCCTACAGTATGTCACAGCTGTGGTGATGCAACCAATTAAAGATGAAATCAAATTCTTTCAAGCAATCACAACGCAGAAGGAGGATTTTGCTGAGAAAAGGTTCATTTTACATCTTTGTGCATCTCTTAATGCTAGAATGAGCCCAGTGCTGTCACTTGCACTCTTAAACACTTAAATATTTTTTATGCCATTCAAAAAAAAAAAACAAAAAAAAAAAGCCTGGTATTGCTGATCAGTCACAACCTCAGTTGATCTTTGCTCTTGATGCACTACAGCTTTAGCACAAATTATGTGCGGTGGGTTTGTCCTACGAGCCTCAAAACATCAGGATGGGGTTCTCCATTTTCACACAGATTTCGTCTTGGTCCTGTCATGACCTCTGCTTCCTGGTTAAATGTGCAACAACAGCAACACCCAATTCTGCTTCAATTTCTTGGATACAGAATGCCGAGGGGCACTGACGGCACAATATTCCTGCGCCAATATGCTTGCACTGAGGTTTCTTTTTTCTTAGTCTAAGACCATGACTTACAAGTTATAAACAAATGCAGTGTATACTTTCCTTAATTATATCTATACTGTAGATCAGTATAGATCAGTATAGATACTGTAGTACATTTAGACTTTGGAGACCAAAAATGTTAGAAACTCTAACAGTATAGTGCTTGTTAGGACACTCGGCTCATAAATGTGATTTATTTTTGCTTCACAGCTTTATCTTAAATAAACGGAAAGAGCTTAAAGATTGCTACTGGTTACTGAAGTTAGGGTTAGGTTTAGATATAGGCATCGCATGAACTAATTGATTAAGATGTTATAAAGCAAATGTGTGTGTGTTTGAAATAATTTTGGAAAAAACTCAATGTTTTCTTTGAGAAGTTTGTGACTGAAGCTATTCACAATCCGTTTCCCTTATACCAACAGGGAGGAAACTGTTGGTATGAGGGAAACCACTTGTGTACCTGTACCTGTGGAGAAGCCCTGTTTTATTTAGACTTTCCCTGTGATATTAATACACTGGACAAGGGAAAGTGGGGCTATCCCCTAAAATGACCCACTGAACTACCCACAAGCACTTGTGTAGGTGTTAAAAGTAAAAAAATGAATGAGAAGGCAATGCTGTAACTACTGAAACCGGACCTCTTCATGACCCGCTCATGCCTCGCGCCACCTCGATGACCTCAAAATTCCAGAGAGGATTCACTTCAGTGTGAGAATGAATCTTCAACAACCCACCCCCGCACCCCCCACCCCACTGTGCTCATAAATTTTCAGGTTAAGCTTTTGGCCAAAGTTTACAATGGTGATTAAACTGTCAGGGCAGCAGACATGAAGAGACTGTCTCCGCCCACTGAGACTACATGGGGCTTTTCAAATGCCCCCTTCATTAAAAAGTTACGACTCTCGCCATTGTGTGAATGACAGAGAACTTTCGAGGCTAGGTGTCAAATAGGTTTCTCATGGTGAAAAAGAAAGGTCGCCACATTGTTTAGCGGGCCCTCAGGTAGTCACTAATGAGGTCATTGTCTGGGGGTTTTACATTATACACAAATGAGAAGGAAGTAAATGTCTGGCTATAGTTAAATCTAAATCACATAATGTAATCAAGTTCTCCACCACTTTATTGACCGCATTATCGAGCTGCTACTTTGTAGAAAATCAACAGAAACTATTGCTCTGGATCTGATTTTCCCTAGTCCAGGTCCATGTGACTGAACTGCAAATTCAGTGCAAACGTCCAGTCGTGCTGTGTCGTGAAAGGCCCACTGTTCATCTGGCCCAAACCAAAAACACGCTCAGAGTGTCTTCTGCAACCTAAAAAGGGAGCCAGTCAGAAGTCTTAGGTCATTTTGATGCTGCGAAAACACAGTTAGAAGCGTAATATTTTCATGTTTGCTTTGCTGTACCAGTTTTACTGTCAGGAAGAGCTGAATTTAGCTGCTTATTAAAAGCAGTATACACAGATGTGACCGGATACACAAAGGTAGCAAGAGAATACAAGGAAGCAGAAAAAAAATAATTTTGCATGTCAGTAAAAAAATTTTATGGTGTTTTCACATTAGGCACAATTGATTTGTACCGTGCCTGGAAACAGTTGCTTCCCTTTGCCTCACTCCCACACTGGCCAGGGTTCACATTACAGTGGTACCTCAGCATATGAACCTCCTGCCTCACAAATTTTTCACCTTAAGAACTAAGATTTTGCAAGAAATTTGCCTATGTATATGAAGCATTTTCGGCATATGAATGAACAAACCGAGCCGAACCGAAAACCGGCTGAGTTGTGAGTACGTCCATTTTTTTTTGCATTTTGTGCAAGATTTAGTGTAGCACAATAGGTCCCAAGAATGTTAGCATGTTAGCACGGACGGTAGTAAGAAGAAAATGGAGCCACTCTCAGTTTCATTTTTAAAGCAGCCAGTGCCAAGAGGAATCATAAATTAAGGTTAAGGTTTAGTGTCTATTTATTTCATATTTAACTTCATGTACATGTCTTTTCTAAATGTTTTGATTGTTTTTATATGCAAAAATATAATTATAGTGTTGTAAATTGGTAATATCGGTAATATTTTGAATGGCTGGAACATATTATCTGAATTATTTTTTATAGGAAAATGCATTTCGCAATACGAATTTTTCACCTCAAGAAGACCTCAATAACTGTGCAGGCCGAGGGACCACTGTACTTTAAATTTTCACTCTCTGATCCAGTAGGTAGAGGTATGCACCTACTTGGTTTGTTAGCCAACATTAAACACAAAGAGAAGAAGAGAATGAGGAAGTTACTCCTCATGCTATGCGTAGTATTACTGCTATTTCAGAAAAATGTCAAGATGTCATGCCTTTCTACTTTATCAGCTATGACTGATGAGAATGAGATCGTAATATGCTACACGCAAACAGAGATGTTTGGGTACACCTGGCTTACATTTATGATATTATCCGTGCCCGAGTGTTCCGCACCGTGGACAAGACCACTTTTTTCTAGCAGTCTGGAACACTGATCAAAACGAACCAGTATGTTGGGTTTCAAACATACTCAGAAACGACCCTGGGTCCCTAAAGTGTTCCAAGCAAGAGTATAAATAATAAAAAAAAAGTTTGTATGATGTATGTGAATTATTATTAGCAACTATTCTGGCTCATGAATTCACAGGTCAAAGTTCATCCAGATGGAGTCAGAACAAAGTGAAAGTAGCTGCTACCAGAAACTAAAGCGTCCTTGTCTGCACAGCCTTTCCTCTGCAAGAAAGTGGCTTTTCAGCCAGGCGGATATTTGTTGGCTCTGATTGGTCCTTAGAAAGGAGTCAAAATGAAAGAGTCCAATACTGTGACTGAACACTATACATGTTGGCATCTCCGCAGGAAACAGCATGTCAAAGCAAGCTAAATCTGAAGGGGAAAACTTCAATCTATGTATGTATGTTCCTCCAGATGCTCCCATTTGTCCGAGTCAGATCGTTCTGTGTGCAGGAGAACCACACCCTCTTGGCCAGACTGTGAATCTTTATTACTGACAGAAAGAGAGAGTTCAAGAGTAACACGGTGATTCCTACCAGCACTCACAGACTCCTACACACATTTCGACACACAGACACACTCATCTCTTTCCTCCCTTCTGCGTTCCAAAGTTCAGGAGGTTCCCGGCCAGCTTTCTCACACCCACACACCCTAAAACCACGGTCTGTACGGATCGCTCCCTTACTGCGAATCAGTGCAGCTCCGTGTCCTTGACTGGAAGCTCTCGCTTGCCGCGTACGGTATGAGGTCATTTCTGGTGATTCTTTGGAAAGTGTTACTCAGGACATGAGGGTACCTCTTTCCTCTGTATGAAACCCATTCCTCCCAGGCCGCTCCCTGCTTCCTGCAGATAGTCCACAGGCAAGAGCAACGGTGAGGGGAGGAAAGGGAAAAACCTGGTGCAGTCAGGCAGAAAATACCACGCTTGACAACAGAGGCCACCTCATTTTTCACCCTCCCCCATTCCCCATGTGCGCGCACACACACACACACACACACACACAAAAAGAAATGCTCCTCAAGACACAACTGCTGCATAAACACAAAGCTAACGAAATTAAAAGTAAAGCTTGAGCAATTAACTGTTTCTTACTCCGACACTAAATTAATTTATGGCGTCCCGCCGAAAAACAATTCAAGGCGGAGGAAGGGGGAAATGAAGTGCCTTGAAATGTAGGTAATAAATGGATGACAATGCAACGGACAAGGTGCGGAGCTGTGATTTATGAGCAGACAGATTTAAGAACACAGCAGAGAAAATGAAAATGAGGAGGCTGCCTCTGAAGGAGAACACTTAAGATGATCCGACAAGCAAATACGAAGATGAATATGTAAGAGGCATGTTTCCGTGATTAAATCTGTCCCCGGGAGGAGTCACTGAGACGGGATTAAATTTTGCTAAATCCTAATGATCTTCAAGAGAGAGCATAAATTTGTCTGAAGATTGGTGTTCTTGTTTTGCCATATGTGGCACCAGAAATTCAAGAAGCTTTTACCTCCCCGCAATACCTCCTATTCAGTCACTGTGGACAGCACCGGATCGCTCATAGCCCACAATGAAAGGAAGGAAATTGCACTTCCTGTTAAAAAAAAAAAAAAAAACATTTCTGTCTAAGAACCCTGACTGAATAAATGCCTGTATTATCTACTTTACTCACCTTGACCCTACATTCAATCTTCTTTCCATAGCAATTTGGTCATATGCTGTGCCTTTTCCTAGAAGTTAAGCATTTTAATATCTAAGAAATTAAATATGGAATGCAATCTGCTCGCTGTGTAATTGTAGAGGAATATTTACGCCGGTATTGCTCAGTAGCGGGCTGCGCACGCCCAACAGGGTGCTCTGAACCTCAAGGAACTAATATCCATAAACACTAGCACCAAGGGGAAAATAATTGCATTATTTCAGCAGGACTGAGCAGCAATAAAGGTCTCCTCTAATTAGCAGGAGGCATGCGGCAGTGTTTGGAAAGTGTCACTCATGACAGCAGATTGAGTGTGACGCGTCTCAGGCTGGTGACATGCGTTCGCGGCGTCTCCGTCCTGAGGGAAAGCTTGGCACAATCGGCGCAGCTGGAGTGGATACGCAGTGACAGCATGAGAGGGACATCGGCGCGGCACCGTCGCACACTCTTTCACTTTCTTTCTCCAAGTACACACCACACCGTCGGCAGCCTACAGGCTCAAGGACCCGAGTGCACTCGGGAGGATCCGTCACAAGTTTAATCACTTTTATTTTTAGCCGAACGAACATTGTTTGAGGTGATCATCGGCCAATATTGTTAGATTTCACAATCATGTGTTTTATTGTTAGTTTTGCGATCAGGTCAAAAGCATGCGAGACAGTTGCGTGTTGTATATTTAGACCTGTAATTTATCCACACTGGAAAAAGTTACTGTCAGTGCAAAGTTCTGCATGGCCATGTGGGTTACTGGATTCAATGAAAGTAACTCGTAAGTCGGATTTTCCAACTTCTGACTAGGAAAAAAACAAAGAAAATGTCTCCTCGACTTGGAATTCCTACTCAGAACATCAGCTCAACCTGGAGTTTAAATTAAGACTGCCCACGGCGTTAATAGTCAACCAAGATCTCAAGTAAAAATAAATCACTCATCCCAGTTAGCAAGCTATACTGTTGCTAACAAAAAGACTCTCCTCAATATTTTAAATCACAAAACATGATTTTGAGCTTCGTTTTCCATCATTTGTGTCATGATGTCAGCAGCTTTCCTCCTGGTCCTCTGGTTTCCTCCTACCTTTCCCTAAAACAAACCTGGAGATGAGGGGTGAGGAAAAAATCTTATTTTTATTTTCAATTGAAATGATCATATATTTCGCTGTATTTGAACTATTACCTTGGATTTATACTTATATTGAAAAATAACATAAAACCATAAAAAAATTTTCACAGAAATGACGAATTTATGAGGATTAGCAGTTAGATCCATGTCATCGATGTGAAAAGCCTAGCAAGATAGATGTGGCTCAATCATTCAGTAAGTACTCCGACTCAAAAGACAGAACCAACAAACTGAATTCATTCCAGCCCCAGGCAGGAACTGGGTGTACTGGACAATGGGCGACAATATTGGGATATGCGGAGTTGGTTTTGAAGTCTGAAAGGCCTCTTTTGTCTGTGACAGTGCATGTTGTGACATACTCTACACGCTTCTGCAGATTCCTTTCAGCACCGCTATAGACATGAGCTAAACGCCAACAATGGTAACATTTGTGTTGAAGTTGATACAGTCGCAATACACACAAATGCAGAACTTAGAATAGTGTGCGCTTTATCGAGTTAAAAAAAAAAAAAAAAGTTAATGCAAAGCAAAAGGTAGGAGGTGGTACTTTCCATACCTTATAATACAATACT
The DNA here is from genome assembly GCA_030347435.1 of Clarias fuscus. NCBI lineage: Eukaryota > Metazoa > Chordata > Actinopteri > Siluriformes > Clariidae > Clarias > Clarias fuscus. Next base: position 27,965,348 of record CM059207.1, on the reverse strand, counting down.
TTCAGAACAGTGACACTGATGACTGCCTACGTTCCCACTCTCTGTAGCTTTGTACTGGCTTTCTCTGCTCGTTCTCATACTTTTTTTTTCTTTCTCATGCTTGCTATCTTCCTTTTTACTTTCTATTATCTCTTCTTAGCCGTCCTATCTGGTTCTTTGTGTCCTGAACATGTTTGGATGGAGCCAGTGCAGTTGGCAGGCCGCTGTGTGGAACAGAGGTTCACGTTACAGTAATGTGCGCACACTGTCTCAGTCCAACTGACTCCCACACACTCCCTCACACTAGCCTTCTACATTGATTTCTATAAACGGAACATTGATTGCGAACAAAGTTCAGGAGAGAGAGCCAAAATTCCTCTCTGCAAGTTCCTCCCCTGACAACACTCGCTACACATATGCGCACTACACACGACCGGAGTTTTTCCCTCTGAGTGAACACTTCGCTTTTTTACAAAAGCAACCCTGTAACGGGTGGCTTTATGTGAGTATATATATGCGTTCATCTGTGTGTGTGTGTGTGTGTGTGTGTGTGTGTGTGTGTGTGTGTGTGTGTGTGTGTGTGCACATTTCCATGCTTTAGTGCATGGTTGGGCTGATACTCATCCCCTGCACTTTTCATAAATGCTTTTCCGTCCATAGCCACATGTTTGGTAGGTAACGTTAGGAAAGAGGAATGGAAACCTCTTGCCTAAGACCCTAGAAAATGTTCACAATTACAAACTTTTCTGCTGACTCGCTTTACTTGGTGATCCAGTGATCTAAGCAAATGGAAAAAAGCAGTAAACAAGCTGCAGTGTAGCTAAAATATGTCTGATCCACATAAAGCTTGTCTGACTCTTTCGCTGCCTACTTTTATAAGAACACATGGACACAAACTCAAACAGACACACAAAAGTGTCCTTAGAAACAAACACATGCAGACACACACACACACACACACTCATACAACCCCTTTCTCTGTCAGCTCTCTGCTTTCAAGGGCACATGAGTTCACTTTTACAGTAACTTTTTTTTTTTTTAAACATTTTCTTTCAATACTGGATAAGGAGGGAAATGCGAACAACGATAAACAAACACTAATTGGTAGCTAATTTTGTTAGCTCTTGCCTGACTGATGTATAGCCTCTGGGCGGATATGAATAATTCATTGGAGCGGCATGCAGCAGGGTGTTTGCGGCCCGGCAGGGTTTGGATTCATTACGCCGCTTATGTCCAGCCTCCTCTGGCCTCTCTCGCTTGGTATTTAAATAATATGTGAATAAACAGCCTCTGTCCTTGCCTTCATCTTCATTCTATTCTCTTCTTCTCCCGCTTCAGCAGGTTGTGGTGATACAACTAATGTCTCAGCTTCGTTGGCATCGCTGCCAGGTTGAACCAAAAGGCGAAGGACACGGGGAGGGGAGCAGTGTTTCTGCGTTCACCCGTCGGTCGGAAAACAAGCCCCGGGTGAAGGAGAGTCCGTCTCGAAAGACCGGCTGACATTTTCTCGGTGCTTGAGTGGAGGGAATTAGGGGCAGGCTGCTCAGCATGGGAACTACAGCTGGTTGTTTGGCTGCTTGTTTCCAGCACGTATGGATTCTCTCTGAGAGCTGAATTTGTGCCCAAGATCACTACAAACAGCCAGATCAATTTGGTAATCCGGTACTTGCTGAGGTCATGAAACCCCTTGCCACTGTCCTGCAGCACGGGCTGATCGGTTCTACACTGGCGCAGCCTACAAACGTTCTTCAACAACACTTTCATAAGATTTGGCTATAACAAAAAAGCTTCTCAGTGATTGGAGTCCAAAACCACAGAGGAGTAAATACAGATGCATCGGTCTCAATATGATGTTTTCAAATAAGCAAGTTGTCACAAATAATAGACCATAATGTAGACTACAAAAACAAAAATGTAAAATGCTCATCGTCAAATTTCCAATTTGCCTGAGATTTCCTGTTTATGGAGAAAAGACTGCTGTGGTTAAGTTAAGTCTTTATTTGTCACATGAACATTACTACACAGTAAAATGCTTTCTTCATATATCGCAACTGGGGTCTGGGGTCAGAGCACAGGGTCAGCCATGATGCCACACCCATGGAGAAGACAGGCTTAAGTACCTTGCTTAATGGCCCATAAGGGCAACCTGTTAATCAGGGGTAGCTTATTAGGTTCAGGTGACTACTAATCAGAAGATCCTCAGACCTCTAGTAACTGCTGTGTGAGACAATCTCAAACTCAACTCAACCCAGATCATCTGCCACCAACAACCACACTCAAAAACATTAGATATTTTTCTCTCAGTGGCTCAGTGCTGTTTCAGACGGTGTAGAACCCACTGGAGTGTATGGATGAGTAAAGAGGGATGAAGGATGATAGAAATATCAACATTGAGGAAAAAAAAACTCTGTCAAATGGCAGAGAGTGCCGAGTTGAGGTATTTGCTCGCCCCAAGTGCTGCTTGTCTCCCTCAATATGTCAGAGTCATGAAGATGCGCCACCTCAGGAGAAAACCTGCTGCAGCCCCTGGCAGCCACAGCTAACCTTGCCTTTTTTCATTCTTCATTCCCATCCTCCTTCTCTCTTCTTCTCTTAACTGCAATTCTTTTTCTCTTCTCTATTTCTATTTCACTCAGTCTGTGTCTCTTCAATTCCCCGACTCTGTTCTTATATATGCCTCAGGGCCATCGAGGTATTGAGTGTGTGGTCTCTTACTGCGTCTTTCCACCTTGCTTATTATCACACGGTATCGGGCCAGCAGCCGAGAGTCCACATCAGAGACCTTATGACACGAGCCTAACTGCGCATCACCAAAAGTGACAGCTTTTACTCTCTCTCTCTCTCTCTCGCTCTCTCTCTCTTACACACATGCACACAGGAGCAAAAGAAAAGTGCTTTACACTCATAAGCATTGCCCCAGGCACTGTTTTTTCAACTCTGTAAACATACCATCCTGTCTTTTTTTTACATGTGACACCTTATTATCTGTATCCTAAGGTACACTCTTCTAGATTTGACATTCCTGTCTTGTGGTTATGCAAAACAATATAAATCGCAGCAACCACAATAAGTCATTCTAATGTATGAAGCAGAGTTAGAGCTCCAAGACAACCCTCCTGACCTCATCCGGAATGATCTTGCGACAGGATTAGCAAACTCACTACCTGGCAATCATCTCTAGCCCCAGATTACTACATATTATAAATGCAGGGAAGAAGGACAGAAATTAAATTGTAATGTCAGCCCTAGAGGAGCATGCGACCCTATGGACTCTTTCTTAGGTTCGTGTCTTCATGGAGATGAAGAAAGACACCTTCTGGCTTTTCTCCTTCATCTTAATCTCCCACCGCTAATAAAAAAATCCCTTTAGGAATATTAATGACGTACTTCAGTTGGGAATGTGCTCACAGATGCAGATTAGACAAGAATTTCCTCCAATCGCTTTCTTCATAAGAGATAATACAGAGAAGAGCAGACTAAATCCCATGTCTCCTAATCCTGACCTTCATTAAGTGGGCTCTTATTCAACTGCCAGACAACGAGGAAGACACTTCTCATGAATATCAAATAATTATTAAAAGATGCATTTCACATCAAATGTCTCATCCTTTCCCATGCAGCATGCACGACAAGCAACAAATTACCATTCAAGCCTCTAAGAGCTTTCCAAGGTCCTCAGACAGGGCAAACTGCAAGCGACTGCTAAAAAATGTGAAGAAACGACCAAGTCTAAATTTGAAACAGGAAAGGGTGTGTGATAAACAGCCAAAAAATTAGCACTTTCTGTGGTCTCTGTGTGAGTAATGATGCAGAATATTTTAACTGACTATGTCTTGCTGTTTTCGTTGGCCTGCTCTGGTTATTAATGACTCGTTCAAACAGCGACAGCGCAGCACCAGAGAAATTCCTCACTATGTGAGAGCTCAACACCCCGATCAATAGGCCATGCAAAGTACCGCGGAGCAACCCGTGGGGTGCGTATCCATGTTTGGCCTAGCAAAACATGAAGATGGCATATCTGCATGTGGAAATGGTGCTGTTTTTCTGTTGTTTTGCTAACACTAGATGAAGGTGTTGTCATGCCACTGTCATCAAAACGACAATCACAGAATAAATATGAGTATATGTTAAAGAGCAAACCGGGGGAAAAAAAGTGCAGTGATTGTGTTTTTGTTGCTCAAAGTGGGAATTTGTAACCAAAGGTACTCAAAAATTGCTTTGCCATTTACCAAGAACAGTATAATCTTTCATTTATCTTCTGTAAACATTTTAGCCTCGTTCGGTTTGAGAAGTCTATTCCGGGAATACAGTCTGGATAATACTTTGTTTGCCTGGGACGTGGGAAGTCTGACCTCAGAATTACATCATTTCCATTTGGGACACACAGTGTGAAAAACCATCAAAGGATTTACAATGCATGGACTTTCTAAAAACATTGAGCTATATGGTCAGTTGTGTCTGTGTTAATTGATCTACAGTAAAAGAAGTACTGCTAGAAACACTTTTAAAGAAGTGACGTTTCTATTTACAGCAAGAGAAACCATGCTGATGTGACAACAGATACTGAACAACATTGTGCAATATTCTGCACATCTGCTCATTATCTTGTCTATAACTGGACATTGTTCTACACTATACTACATTACATTACATTACATGTCAACTCTTCTATATTTCATTTTATTATAGATTTTTTTATATTTCTATTTTCTATTCTACTATTTAATTCCAGTATTTATTTTTATATTTTTATTGCTTGTACATTATGTACATTTATAAGTCTTTTACGTCTAAAGTTTATTTACATATTTCTCTTATATTTCTAATTTGTGATTTCTCTTATTTCTCTTATTTCACACTGAAACTTTCCTTTTGAATCTTGAGGGCATCAGCATTTCACTCGATATCATTCATTGCACGCTGTGTCTGTGAGCAATAAAATTTGAAATTAAAATTTTTCAAATTCAAATTTGAACTCGGCTAAAGAAACTTTTCAAAGTTGAGCAGTTTCTCGACCTTCTTTGTTTTTCAGAAACTGGAGGTGAGACGTTCAAATTTTACAAGCTCACGTTAACTGCAGCTTGAGACATACATTCACACCTATGATTAGCACTGCATGATTTACACTAGAGGTCAAAAGTTTGCACCTTCTAATTCCATGCTCTTTCCAGATTTGTATTTCTCTCTACGTCATAAAACAATTCTGTAGACATCCAAAGGAAATAATATCCTCTGAACAGTTGATATTGAGATGTGTCTGCTACTTATCTGAGGTGCTGTTTGTTAATGTGTGATTTTTGAGGCTGCTAACTCCAAATGAACTTCTCCCCTACAGCAGAGGTAAGTTTTGGTCTTGCTTTCCTGGGATGGTCTTCATGAGAGCCAGTTTCATCATGGGGCTTGATGGGTTTTGCAAATGCACTGGACATTACTGTTGTTGCAAAAACTATTCTAAAACAGCTGACCTTTGTGTCTTAAAATAATAACTGACCGTTGTTGTTGTTGTTATCTAATGCCATATGTGATATTTTTGATAATAATTTTTAAAAATCCACTATTGTTCGGGAATGTGGAAAATAAATTCAAACCTGTATCCAAACTTTTGACTGGTACTGTAGATAGAATATCAAAAATATTAATATGAAATCTGACAGAATTTGATATGCAGTAAAAATAAAAAAGCCATGCTTCAGTTCTATATTCATCATTTATATAACATCATATACTGACATCCAGCATTTAGCTCATAAATTTACAAACCACTGAGCAATATTCAAAAAGTCATTCGTAAAAGTAAATAAAAAGAGTAGGAATATTCATAGTGGTTTCGAAAACCCTTCTTTGGTCACAGTATTATGGGACACTGAGGAGTTATTTACATCATGGTAGCTCTTTTCATATGCAGTTACAGTCGTGAATGTCTCTAAAATATTTACTTACTAGACTCGGCCGCAACATCATTACTTTCTAGAGAATTATTTTAATAATACCTTTTTTTTTGTTGCACATCTGTCATCTCAAATCAGAAGCACCCTCAAAACAACAAAGTTCTGCTTTTCTTCTAGACCCAAATCTTTCAACTTTGCATCTGGCTAGGCTGAGGCCATTTTCTTTACCATTAACTTATTGTGTTGTTTGGGTTTCATGTGTCTAAAACCATTGAGACTGGAGAAACACCACACAGGCAGTAACCCAAGCCCAGTATCAAACTGGCGTGTCTGAAGCTGTGAGGCAGTAAGACTACCTGCTGCACCACCATGCCGCTTAAAACGATTCGTTAAAATACTGGAACAGTGGCGCAACAGAAAAGCCTTATCACCCTATCATCTGAAGATCACAGGTTTGAATCCTGGTAATGCCATAGACAGTTGTGTCTGGGAGTTGAAGGGAGCAGAATTGGCTCCAGAGAGGGTGGCGAACATCTGGGAAGTCATGCAGACGGAAGTGGGCAGCTAGCGCTTTCCCTCTCATGTTTTTTACGCCGTTGTATAAGCAGCAGTTTGAAAACGGTTCAATACATGGTCTCGCACGATAATCTTTGTCCCTTAAGGGGGAAATAAAAAACTTTTAGGACTCAAGATTCTATACTCGTCTTTAGATTTCTATTTCAGTTTATAGTTTTAATAAGCAGTGTCAATCAATAAACCTACATACGGAAGGAGGAAGTTCGCTATTTTCGGTTCAAGGATGACTGCAACTTATCCTGAATAAAAATAGTTAAAACATGGTCACAATTTGCAGCGAAAGTATGGTACATGTAGAGCGCGTCTCCACACCGACTCCTACATACTCAGGTTCAGCTTCAATGCAGCTGTCTACAAGTTGCCATTTTTGGCCAATATATTACAACAGCTGAAGGTACAGGAGAGAAGCATCATTCCAGCTGGTGCACACTGGCAGGAGTGCTGATTCAAGGCTTTCCTCGTACCCGATGGAGAAGGCTTATTAAAAAAAGCAGGAGATACTCAAAGCCCTGGACTCCATGGGGAAGGTTACTGACCTCTGAGCTTCATGACCCTGTTCACTCAGAGACAGACATGGAGCAATCCAGCCCAAGAGCTTTCCACTGATGTAATACTCAATCTCTCTCACAACGACACACATGCACATGTAAACGCACACACACACATACACACATGCGCGCGGGCTCTCACTTTCACTCTAATTTCCCACTGAGGTTGTTCACCCAGCACTCTTGCGGGGCTTAGCTGCCCGAGAGGGACTTTAACTAAAAGCCTCCAGTTCTCTCAGTCCGAACGCTGCAATCAATATGGCAATAAATGAACCTTGGCAATTGACTCCAGCGCATTCATTTATTATTAAAATCTCACGCTAAATGGAGTTGATTTAAAACACCAGGGCGTTGACAACAAGCCTCGGGTTTAGAGGTCTATTACAAATCCTAACACAAACAAAATTGGAAAACTAGTAGCCTCTCCAAGCCCAAACTTACAGCAGCACAGTCTCTGCCTAAAGGACATGCTGACTTGATGTTCTTCTTCTTTCTTTTTTTTTCTTTTTTTTACTAAACATGGAGTGATGCCATATTGAGCTAATTTAAAAAGGCAGCGCGACTAGGACTTTTTCAGCATTGCATCCTTTAAACAGCAGCAGGGTTTAATCATCATAAACTCTCCATTTCACTGACAGAACACATCGACCAGCTGTAATCAATATGAAATAAGATTCGGTGGAACTTGGGTGCCATGTTTTAGTGCTTCGGCAGATTGTCACTAAATCTCTGCGCGGCGAGCTCTTCCCTCAAGGCTCCTGTCTCCCCACCTCCCTGTTCTTTCCTTGGTGAGGTTTAGCTCAGCTTTGTAGGATTAAGGTCAGAAAGACAGGTATTCGGAAAGGTGTACAAAAGACATTTTCTCTGTTTCATTCAGAAGTCTAATTGAGGCTCTGTGCTACATGTACAACTCCCTTTGGGAACAGGAGTGAAACACAGTCAGGGATTAGCGCTAAGGAGGCATGGGCAATCCGGCACTCTGAATATACTATCAGTGTTGTGCATTAATCCGAGTGAACGTTACACCACATTCGAAATTGTAGAATCGCTCAACTGCTCACTCTAGACACTTTTTTGTCACATGTGATTAGCAGTTTCATGACTGTCCATAATAAACAACCTATCACAGGTAAGGCTACATCATCTTTCACCTGGACCAATCAATAATGCTATATGCTAGGGTAATTTTTTAATATTATTATTATTATTATTATTATTTTGGTACAGGAACCAAACCCAAAATAACAGAAATATGGACGAAGGATTAGTTGAAGAGACAAGGGCCGTGATGACTGTCTGCTCTGCGATGAGAACTGGAGGTGCAGTGGAAAAAAATAATAAACGTATCTATTTTTATACTGCGCACCAGGAATCGTGTCATGCTTTTATTTTTGCTGCTCCTGACGACAATTTGGGTATGACATGCCACATATTTTCTTATACAAACTATACTACTATTGTACAATTCGTCCCTCACCTTCTCAAATAAACAGACCGATAATAACCTGGGAAAAAAAGGAACAATGAGACGTGCATGAGAGCGGACGGATTTTAATTTTGCTTGGCCTCTCGTCGTTTCTCGGCACGGTTCTTCCAACTAGTAACGGATTCATGATTCATTGCTGAGATTATCAAACATGCTTGAAATTATCTGTGACAAAATAAGCAGGTGTCAAAAATCCTGTAGTGTGCACGTAGCTTTAGTCAGCTAGCCCTACGTCTGCAAGTAATTAAAAATGCTCTTCTGATTTTAAGTTTTTTTTTTTTTTAAAAAGAGTCGGAAAGCAAGGGAAACATTGAGACCCCTTTTGTGAAACCGCGTGTCCAAATGATGGTGTCGAGCTCTTGATTTCCACTGCGTGAGCTCACGGCCTGATGTGATCTGCACCGCTGTTTCAATGCTGCGCTGTTTCCTTTGGCTGGCTTCCTGCGTCTCCCTGCTGCCCAGAGAGAAAGCTGATCTCACCGGGCAGCAGCGTGCACTCGCTCTCTCTGACACTTCCTGTAGAGCTCGAAAGTCTGAGAGAGAGCAGCAGGGGGGTCATGAGCTAAACGAAAGATGGAAAAGCAAAGTGAAAGAAAATGTTTGGTGTGTGGGAGAGAGAGAAAGGAAGAATGAAAGCGGGGCGAATGGCAGGCGGGAGTGAAGAGAGAAGAGGAAATAAGAGAAGATGGGCTATAGAGGTCTATAGGATATAATGTGTAGCATCAATCCACAGGAAGGCACGATTCCGGTGAGCGTGAATATATCATGGCACATGACATGCTTTTTGGGCTGTGCTCCAAACGTCAGATGTAAAGAGTGAGGATCACTGCGTGGGGTCTCGCATGTAGTAGGTGGTTTGACAGTGTTCCATTAAAGCACACTTTCATGCACGCATACGCATCCAGGCAAATGTCTGTAAAAGGTCAGAGCTGCCACCCCGCCTGCCCCAGTGGAGACACGATCCAGGAGAGCCACAGCTCTCACCTTTTGTTGCTGGAGCGATATTCCTGCCTCGCTACGGCTGTGAGAAGGTCATCTCTAGCCGCCAGCAGGAGTCTGGCTGCCTCCGAAGACCTCCACCTATTTGCCGCGACTCACAAAGGTCTCCTCCTGAGCTGCTTTATTGTGAATCTGCTTCTGAATTGCTGGCTCATACTGAACAATGTAGTCAAGCAAATGCAGTTCGTATGTGACAACCGTCAGCCTTGTGGAGGGGGGGAAAAAAGACGGCAGAAAAAAGGTCTACATTTGAATCGTAAATATGAAGAAAATGAGTCAAGGCTAGGGGGAAAAAAAGAATTGTAAAATGAGAACATTTAATGTGACAGTTCTCTATAAACCACTGAGCCATCACTAAGAGACTGAAGTCTTTCATCATGAATGCTGTGTATTAAGTTTGGAAAGAACAACAATTAAACCTTTGCTAACTGTCACAATTGGTTAAAATGAAAGAATCTCCCTGTCTGCTGTAATCTCCCAACATGTCCTATTTGCCTACCTTGCCAATTTTAGATGTTCATAGCTTTTTAGGTGATTTCTATATCGGGTATGCAACCAAACCGGGAACGTTCCATTGTTGAAATATGATCTGCACTAAAGTAAACAATGGATGGTTTACAGAGTATACAGACGCATGCCACACTACCGCAGGCATATAGCAACTAGCGTACACAAAGGCACATAAGAATGTAAATGCTGAAGCAGTCTTGCTCGGCGATGTCACGATCAGTTTGCTCTGTTCCTGCTGTGTTTATACTCTCAGCACTGCCTCTGACAGACCGAACAGAAATGACCCATCTCTGCTTGCCTAACAGAGTGTGGCCGTGTAAAGACGACACTAACCACAGCGTCCCCGGTCTCATGGGCCTTATTTGCAATTTAGACGTCGTCTGGACTTTCAAAAACCTTGGAACGCTTCATGACAGCCACTACAGGATCCTGTGTATGAGATGGATCTGCGAGAACAACACGAAAGCCGTGACACTTGATGGCTATACTGGTGAGAGGGAGCAGCAGGGCCATTTCGTGCTGCCACACTGGTGACAGGCCATAACGGAGCCCACAGCCCTCCCTCTCCTCTCCAGCAATTAGTACTGTCACAGTTTCATTAAAACGTCAGCTATCGGCTTAAGCCTGTTCTTTAGAGCACAGATAACAGGGAATCTTTAGACGTAGCCTTTGTTGAGGAGGGAGGGGACACTGCGATTGACAGTGAGTGAAGTTGGGAAAGTTGAAATGTCTGCACTAAGGCAAGAAGCATTTGGTTTGTTAGTTAAAGACATCAGGGTTCAAACAGCAGTGCCAAATTGTTTCCCGTGCCTCAGCAGGCAGTGGACCCATATGGCAATGTCATTTTTAAACGCCTTTGTTCTTTCTAAACATGATACTCCCATTTCACTCACAGCATATAAAAAATGAAATCCTATACTCTGAGCGAGGCCAGAGTTTTATTATAAGTCCGAGACACTCAAGACTCATCCATTTGAACCCAACAGCTTGAGTGTACGATTTGGATGAAAAAAAAAAACTGCTTTGTGTAAGCAGTGAGAAGTTTTGACTGTAGGTTTCTTTGTAGTATTTATCTGTTCCTCAGTCATCAAAAAAGTTACCATCTTCATAAATTCACAATGAAGTCGGTGGATAAAAAAGGCAGCCAGTGAGATCTGAATGTCCATCATGTCTCTGCATCCAAGCCTTTGAATTATTAACAGACTTCATGTGTATTTGCGTATGCAAGATTGTACAATGCACAGCTCCATCTGAGCAGACATGATGGTCAACTTGATATTGTCTCTCCTGCTAGCACCTAAACAGGGGATACAAGAAAGAAAAAAAAAGTTGATGGCTTAAGTCAGCTTCTGAAGTCTTATTAGCCGTGAAAGAGACCTCTATTCGAACTCTCCTTGGAGGCCCGGGAACTGTTCGTGCTTAAAGAGATGCTTAGGGATCGGACAGCAAAACCAAGCCTCTTTAGAGCCAGATTTAATCTGTGTTTCGCTGCAGCAAAATCAGGCAAATAAATATATGCCTTAATTACGTGCCTGCGATGTGACCAAATATACACAAAAGGTAAAGGTACGGTTTTTGTTCTGCAATGTTTCAGAGTATCCAAAATACATGGAGGAGTTTAGCTTATAAACTTGTTCAAGCAGATGAGCAGGATTAAAAGATGACAGAACGGTTCTTTTGGGATTTATAGGATGGTGTCATCTCCTCTTCATGGTTTAAGATGTTGCAGATCGCTGCATAAAGAGCTCTTGATAAAAATACAGTGGCAGGCTTAAGCCGTCCTGATTAATGTTGGACTTTAATCCAACATTTTATCATAACTCTTATTGCCAAGTGAATTTGGGTACTTTCAGTTATTTGACAGTAGGTTTGGAACAAAAATGTTTCTTTTGACAATTTTGTAAGTATTATTTTAAAAGATTTAATTAATTCAAACTTTTATTATAACCTAATATTACACGAATAAGAATGTAATGTGCAGTCTCTTACCACACCACCTCCACTGGTTGATAATTATAATGTTGAGCCACCCGGTAAGAATTTTTGTTGGTTAGAATTATTTTGATGAAATGACTTTGGAGCATTTTCGCCTACATGGCCATTGGATAACATTCAAGGAATGTTGCAAAAACTTAAAAACAATATTAACACCAAACAACTTTGAGAAATGTAACCATCGATGTGGCTGAACATTGTGCGAATGAATGAACAAATATTTGATTTTATTTAAACAAGTAAATGTTAAAAGTTTGGCGTTTTGAGGTTTTGCAATGTTACGTTTGGGTCGTTAATCAACTTTATCTCAGTGTAATTTTATCTGAGACATTCTACCTTTCAAAAAACTGTGGACGTCATCGCAACATCGTTAGAACCAAATTACAACAATCATCCAATGCTAGGATTTCTACTGCGCATACTGTCAATTCTACCTCATGGGACCTTTCCTCGGTTTTTCTTTTAAACATCTGTGTATTCTCTGTGAGCTGGTACAAACGACATCTTGCTTTGCATATATACTGCGTTGCATCATGCCTGTCTACAGATCGTCACAGAATTCTGAATCATACACCTGCTATTTTGATCAACACTTGAGCAATGTTTCAAACTTGCATTCATACAATATTAAACAGTATTAGAATTTACACAGTTCAAGTTGTATCCAGAACATTAGTATATGGTTTGAGCTATAGCCTACCACTATATATGCCTGCTATAATGTTCTGTAAATTCTCATCCTCATTGACAGCTTGGCTGTGTTATTATTATTCTGCCTTCATACATAAAAACACTAGCTTCCCTTTGGAGATGAGAGCTCATGCTTCCGCCTGATGGTGCGGGACACTGGCGCCCAAAGTGGGTATGGATTAGGCATGGGAATTACCCGATACAATATTATCACGATACCTAGGTGCAGATTTCTCTTATTATAAATTCAATTAAATTATAATTTAATGGGTTTTTTTTCAGATTTTCTGAAATTCTAAACAAATACAAAATTTTCAACAAACTATTTTTAAGTTAGTATGGTGATAAATGAATTTCCACACAAAGAAATTATGATACAATTTGTGAAAAATTGTGAAAAATCCATGCTAAATCTGTTAGCATTCCCTGCTTTGCCCCTGACTAAAGAGAACCCTTTTCCCAAATATAGGTGGGTCACTTTTCAACATGGCAGGCTCCCATATGTGCAGTATAGAATGGAAGTCTGTACTACCATCTATGTCAGTACTAGGATGAAAGCCTGAAAGGCTGCTCCTGGCCCTGTCCCTGTTAATGCTGCGCCCCTGGACAAGCCCGCGGCTCAGTGACTCCTACAGCACGCATGCCAGCATACCATTTTACCGCCGTGTCTGTCTCTCCCGATGCCTGTCAAATTGTCTCTGCAGTCACTGTCCTCTCTCTCTCACTCTCTCTAGCCTACTCTGCCTCGAATTCTGCCACCTGAATTTCTAGACAAGCCTCTACCATCCTGTCTGCCTGCATGTGTGAGTCTGCAGGCTAGAAAGGATCCCTAACAGCTAACAGTCAACCAAAACCACTACAAAACAACCTCAGCAAACCTAAAGGCAGACTCACAGTACGATACTCACCCGTCTGTCTCGGAGTGACTATTCTAGCATTTTATCGCGTTTCCTCTGCAGATGAACAGACGAGCAAACAGATCCTTCAGACTGAACGGTTATAGTGCGGCAAATTTCGCTATCTGTCCGGTCTTTAGAGATTTCAAGTATTGAAAGGAGAAAAGGAAGCCAAGTCGCACGCACACGAGACATAAAGATTTCCCTTTTCAATTATCTAAACAGAGAGGGGATTTGGCATCAACTAGCCCTTGCCATTGGAGATTTGACTCATTTTTCAACTTGGAGGGTTTATTTCGGTGTTGGCTTTCCATTGAAAGTCTTCTGAAATGTTTGGAGTGAGCTATGGTATTAGTGATCCTGTTAGTCTGTTTACCACAGCAGTCCTCTTCAGAATAACCCTCCAACCCATGGGAAAGCACTCCATAATAACAGTGTTCAAGCAGCACTAATGCAAGGTCTAGAAGCAAGATGCCTGCAGAAATGTCTCTCCACTCCACTCTCTTAAAGTCTGGATTTTAATAGCATTTCAACTGACCTCGGTAAGCTGGCCAAACTGTTTCGTTCTCTCGGGCCCAGAGGCACGATCTTTTGATATAATCTTTGAATGTTTAGTTGTACTGCATAATGAAAATTGGCCATCTTCCAAGTTCAGTCTCCAAGTCAAGCATCGAGTAATCACTCGTCTCTTTAAGAGAAATCAAAAGGATGTATGCATGTACATGTATATAAGCATAAGGACTGTATATGGCCATTTCTGCTACACTTAGTTGCTTAGTTGTCCTGCACCAAAGTCAAGCAGTTTGTCCTGTTTTCCTTTGAAGGCCCTCCTTCTGGTAACAAGGTTAGCTCCTAAAATGGTCAACTGCTCTAATTTTAAGAGTGTTCTTAACCTCACTTAACTTTATCCATGTCACTAGAGACTCTTCCTGTGTTTCTTACAAATAGCCCCACCCCTACTCTCTCTCTGTCTCTCTCTCTCCTTGTCTCCCTCCATCTCCAATTCTCTGTCTCATTTAAACAAATGACATACATACAGGGTTTCATCAATCAAACACCGATGAAATATGGGGTGCAAAAAGGAGTTGGCAAAGCCCCGAGGTACTTAATACATCCATAAATCCTCCGGTTGCTGTGTGGTGACCCAAAATCCGAAAACAGACACATGTAACACCATAAATGCACATCCTACATGCTAAACCTGGCAATGTTGCACAAAAGTAACAAATGACAACAAAAAACAAAATGGAGCATTTATTAAATCAACGGAAACCTTGCCATATCCTCTCTGGTAAGAATTCCCTGCAGAAGTCAGATTGACTACATGCTCAGTCTGAATATAAAATGTGCAGTATATTGTTATGAATATTTACTGTAGCAATATGGTTTAAGCACATTTCTCACAGGGACTGCAGCTGGTAATCTGCTGTTTTTTACATTCGGCTCATTACTGCCTGTGGTGTACAAAGCACTTTTGCTCCGCCTTCCCTCCCCCCTAATGCATACACTCACATCCTCTTGGAGCAACTTTGAGAGAAGAGTGGGACGATTGAATAATATGTAGAGACGGGAAACAAATTGATTCAGTTATGAATCACAATTCTTTTGTGTACCAATTCACCCAAAATTTATTTTTTTTAAATTTATATACCCACCGATCATGCACAATATTATGGCCACCCACTTAATATTGAGTACGTCCCCCTTTTGCTACCAAAACAGTGATGCACTGTATGGTCTGACACCATTTCATAGGAACCAGCATTCTATTCTACTCGTCTATAGGATCAGACTACCTGGGGAAACCTTTACTCCCTACGTGCATCACAGAGCCTTGGCCACCCATCACAGGTTCACTGTTTTTCCTACCTTGGACCACTAGGTCCTGATGACTGCCGTCTAGGAACATCCCATAAGAGCTGCAGTTTTAGAGTTGCTCTTACCCAGTGTCTAACCATCACAATTGTTAACTGGTCATCATGTGATTCTGAAGAGCTGTGTGTACACTTACAAACCCTATAGAAGTGTTCATGATTGATCAACAGCTGTTGGCCTGAGTGATGAACAACATCAAGCAAAGGATTGAAAGCTGCATTCAAGAGGATGGTCGTCATCACCATGGCATTATTTTTCATAACTATATAAGTACTCTAAAATATTCACACATTGGTAGGTAGTACAGGCATCTGTGGTAGGAGCAAATTATGTGCTAAGTTTGTTTAGATTTGTTACAAAATCTAAAGCAAATACTGAATCACGATATTTATAAAATCATGACTAAAAACCGAATCAGCACCTTGGTATCGTGATAATATCATATCGGATGGTACCTGGTGAGTCTCATCCCTATTAAAACGTCACCAATGAAAGTACAATATCCAGTTAAACATTTATAGCGACCGTTATTTAACAGATTAGTTTTAAGAAATTCTGAGATTTTCTGCTGGGTTATTGTCTCATTAAATCTCCAGTTATTAAATTACTCAAGACAAGAATGAACACCAAATACCTTTATCTCTATAAAAAATGCTTGTTGAATTGACACAGTAATATTGCTTTCCAACTGGTTTTAGTTGAGAGTTTTCTACTGTTCTGCTCTACAGGAAACGTCTCGCCCCAGACAGCATTAATAGCTTCTATCTAAAATCACCCTTTCTAAAACTAGGTTTGTTTTAAAAGGATCAAAGAACCAAAGTAATAACATCATGCACTACATTATGATCTATGCAATTACTTTTACATCCTTATATCATTAATGAAGAAGGGCTAAGAACCTAACCATGGCAAGAAAAGTTCAAAGAGAATCGGCTTCCCGAGATAACCTGCGTCTCAGACCGTACTCGTGTTTAGTTTTTATTCCGTAGTAGCATAAGATCAGTTAAGACCCCGTCACTGGAACTCGAGTGTCTCGATGCCCAGGGCAAGCAGCTGCTCTAATGAAAACCCATGCCTTCTATAAGGGCATCATAAAATGCATCATAACTACTAACTGAGTTTTACTGCCATTCATTAGAGTTGTTTCATTATAAAACACTTTTCATTATCTATATATGGAGACTCTGTGGTGCTCCCTAAACTTCTCGTGGATGAATAATTAAGGAAGACAGAGAACAGTTGGAGAAAAGAGCCTGGAGCTGAGCTACACTGAACTCTGTATCTGCTTTCTTCAGCTCAAGTGTTCACAATGTTCCTGTGAGTAGGAATTAGGGCTGCATGGTATATTGTTGATAAAATGTTAGTACCACATTGGCAAATTTCAATACTGAGATCCCGGGGTGGAACTACAATGTTCCCCATTACCTTTGGGCTCTACTGACATGACGTTTCCAAATAATGGCTTTGCATGTGAATACTCATACAATGTTCATATTTTATATCAAGTCAGTAACCTGGTAGTCCTGTTACGGCCAGTCGCAATGCAGAAAACAAGCAACAAGTCATTCACCTTCACACGAACACTGGCATTTGTACACCAGCCTGGCTGTCTTAGTTCAAAACAAAGCCTACTACGAGTTTACTCACTCATCTGATAGCCATTTATCTAATCGTTGGAGGTCTACCCGGTCCAATTCTTTCTCATTCCTTGCCTTTTGCTTTTGGACCTCATTTGTATGTTTACAATGGAAAGGCATTCTGACACCAGCCAAGTAGTTTGGCAGCTACTCCACTGTTAGAAATTAATAACTCCAAATAAGCAAAGAGATGCAATTCTACTGACTATTACCAACGTCTAAATCACCAAATTGTATTAGAAGTATCAAACTGGATGTAATATGCATTTTCCAGACCTCCCTGATCTCTATGAAATCTCTATACAAAGCCATGGATTATTTTTCAAATTTTGACAACATTAGCAAAAATAAATAAATAAATAAATGCAATCCAGCATACCCAAAATCGGAATAGAAAGTGTAACGGGTTGGGTATAATAGTGGCTTTATTTGGCTTTCTTTGTCCATTTGTAGCTGATGCAGCAAGTGGGCAGCATTGTCATCTCAGAGCTCCAAGGTCATTGATTTAACCCTTATCTGTTACAGTCTGTGCAGAAAGTTGTGTTTTCCCATGTTGGTGTACATTTCCACTGCATTCTCCACTTCCCAAAAACATGGCTGTACATAGATTGTTTTTTTTAAATCATCCCTAATTAATGAAACTGAGTGAGTGTCTGCAGAAGGAACAACCCTACACGACTTAAATGGACTAATTTAACTGTTGGATAGTGCTTTTATTCACGCTTCCACGGATCAGAGTTTGTAATTAGCCATCTTGGTGCAAGGGCAAAGGGCTGCAGCATGGCATTTCCACCCCTCCTGAGTATATACAATTAGAAATACCATATGCCAGGTTAGACTCTTTTGGCAAATCATTACAGTGGTGTTATTAAAGAATGAATTGTGGTCAGATTAGCAAACTAATCTATCAAGCCATTAATATTGACTTCTACTGTGCAGCCCTAGTAGGGATCATGAGTACATTAGCACTGTATCAGCAGCAGATTTGGGGCAAACTGCAGAGAGAATTATTGTGCCTGGCAATGCTGATGTAACACGAGCTTTGCTGCCATATTTATGTTTAAATACAATAAATCTAGCAGTTTTAATCCGCAACACATTCAGCACATGCAGATAGAGGAACAGTGATTATCGACATCAGCCCAGAAAATTCTTATCAGTGAATCCCAAATGAGGAGGTTTTTCCTGGAGCAGTAGGAGGCTCCGAAACAAGATGAGCCCTTATCTGATTTGAAAAGGCCTCCTTTTTCGGATCTAGCTATCTTTTCAGTGGGACATCAGGCTTGTAAGAGGGCAGACACTTTCTCCTGGTGCCACCTCCAGAGAGCAGACAGCCTCAATATCATCACCAAAGGAATAAATCATAATGTTCTTCAAATAATGTTTGATTTTGTATCATTGTGTTAGAGATGAAAATGGATATGAATACATGATTTGGAAAACAGAAAAGAATGTGTTCTTGGAAGGCTTTTTCACATGATCTCAGGTACACAATGTGATTCTACAGGATACAACAAAAAATCCATACAAGCCTAAAGGTTTTTAATGACATGCAAGCGTGACTGAACACTCAGATTTGAAGCTCAGAGGACAAAAAAAAAAGACCATATTAATTCATATAAATGTACAGCGTTCATTTATTCGTTCACTCATCCTTAGCAACTGACTGTTCAGGGCTTTGACTAGTAATTTTGAATAAATCTGAAAACTAACTTCAAATCCTGAGAGCATTAAACAGATACAGACGGTGACGCTAGATTACATCCATATTTTCTACATAAAAAATATGTGACACATTTAAAAGGAAAGTGTTCATTTGTAAGATATCAAGTCTGGCATGGATGCATGGACCAAAAAAAATTTGGGTTGACAGACAAACTAATAAAATAAGGAAAAGTTTGACTGGCAGCACAAAACTGCAAATTTCACGTGTAAACATGAAGCAGTTAATCAAGTCTTGGACAAAGACCATGGTGACGTCCTCGCTGCTTTCTCTTCCACGCTGTCTCCAATTAAGACGATTAATAAAGAAACATTCAGAAAAGGTCCCCTCAACTTCATCTGCCACAAAATACCGCAAGCATGATGAAAATGCATGAGGAAATAATTAGAATATCATTAAAAAAACAATTTGGCCCTGCACGGTCCTTGCATTTAGAGCAAATATTTACACCTCCTCCATGTAGGAGACGTAAATAAATCTCGGGGATTAATGCTCGCCACTGATGCTTGGCAACAATTAAAAATGTCACTGGATATGCGAGAGAAAAACACATCAGACTGAATTTACAGGCTCTTCCCAGGCGGCTACAGCTTGGCCAGACAGAGACGCCTATTGTTCATGCGCTGTGCCGTTTAGGCGTTGCAATGAGCAAGATCGGCGTGCTGAGGTAGGCCAATTTCCTGTCTGAAACCCGTGCCTACGTGCTCCAGCCAGAGCCTCTTTTACAGCTTCCTTTTTCATAAAACAATAGGTCTGGTCGCAATTAGGTCGAAGAAACACTAAGACGGCACTGTGGTAGAGTTAAACTAGGCCTCCAAACTGCTAATGACTCAGTGGAGAGCTGTAGGGAGTAATAGAGATATCTGTCTGTTGTGATGTTCAGGGAGGAGAGACAGAGAGAAGCAGCCACATGCCCAGCGTGTCACCTGGTTCCACCTCAACGAAAATAAGATGTCAGCATCGCAACACAAGCGCCGATAACCCAGGCAATTTAAACCGGCTAATAAAACCACCTCGGAAATTGGGTCAGCGCCGGCCCGTTGTGGATTAATTAGCTGTGTTTTCCAGCGCACTTGGTTTGACACAGTCACCTACAAAGGATTCTCACTCTTGTAAACAGCTGAGCGGCATAATCACTGCTATCCGGTTATGGCTGCTTAATCGCCTCTGTGTTGGTTTATTTGCAAGCATTTATGGGCCGCGATAGTATCATGCGCGGCACTAACAGACCACCTGTCCAGCCTGCACTTCGCAGCAGGCCTCTGATAGGGCAGGCAGCTGATCCGTTAGCTTTTACGGTGGTTTCTTGGCCCACTTGAGGACAAGAGCCACTTTAATTAGTGTGGTCATGTTTGCTCAGCATCTTTTACAAAGTCACAGCGCTGATGGGAAAATGGGAATTGCCACTGTACCCAACAGTTCTGGGGCAATACTATCCTAGGACTTCAATGAGTAAAGATGAAAGCTTTTAGGCTGTAAAGAGGGCAAGGTACATGCTTGCGTTTGTGTGTATGCATATAAGAATATCCCTACAACATGTAAAATAAAGCTTATATTTAAAGGGGTACATAATCACACCAACAGACAAAATGTAGCCAGAGCACAAGGATCGCTTTGGATAAAGTTCCTCTTCCTCTACCGTTTCCACCTACTCTGCATTATAGTTTCAGCTGTTGGCACTTTCCAGCAGGCAAATTTCTTCCTGTAGTTACGAAAATTATCATGAAATTTGAATAGTGCCTCCTGCAGTCTTGGAGCACTCAAACACAACAGCAAGCATGAAACCACAGAGAAGAGCCTAAGCAACCTTGAAAGCATTTCATCATCACGCAGTGTTCACAAATGTCATCTCTGCATTAAGTATACTGAGGCATTAAGTGTCTGCATGTGCTTGTGAAAACCTATTAAAAGAGCAAAATAACAAGCAGATGTGTATGCATGTATGCTTTTAAAAGCCTGTGTTGCACTTTGTGCATTTAAATGTGTATGTGTGTGTTTTGGGGGATGGGGTACGGCTTGGTCAGGGACATAGGAGTCACACGTTCAATGCAAGGTGTTTACAGAGCTCAGCCATTACAAGTACCAGGCCATTGGAATTCTGTAACACGATGCTAAAAATGCACATAGCAGACCTGTGACAAACGGGAGGTCATTTTCACAGCACATACCCTGCCAAATATGCCGAGAATGCATGGACGCAAAATGAAGCGAGCCTTAAATGAGAAGGGGACTCGATATCAATATTCTCAGTTAATACTACATTTTAACACTGTTATTACCCTGGCTGTTATAATCTGGCTGACTCGGATATAAGGGGGATCCAATTTCATTCTCCATTGACTCGAAAAGATCAACTGCGAACATTATATGGTACAATTAAAGCATGCTGACAGCTGGTCTGAGACTGTCGTTTCTTAGACACTAAACCTCTGTGATTACACATAAACCTGACTGATCACCTAAGACTGCAGAATTACTCAAATATCGTTTAAAGTTTTAAGACAAAACTGTCAGACAAGATGCAGGAACTAAAACGGGTTCAGTCACACAACTCAACCTTTAACAGCCCAGAAAAATGTCCAGAAAAAGGTAGATTTAAAGCCAAGTTAAATCAAACCCCACATATCTTGTGCATTTTCTATGAGCTTTAATAACCTATTGTTAATTTGACTCATCTATCATCTATCCAATAAATTAATTAATAAAGTACACTACATAATCGTCTCAAATTACTGTATTCAGATTTTAATAATCTTTTTAGTTAAAGCTCTACTGTAATAATAATTAGGTCCATGTAATAGCCATAATTATTTGTATTATAGTGTAGAATCAGGCCAAAGGCCAACTAGCTTCAACTACAATGCACTTCAAATCAAAAGGAGTACTTTTAGGGGGGGTGGGGGGGGAGCCTTTTTCGTACACGAGCTCCACCCTGGTAATTGCATCAATTATTTTGAAGCTGTTTAACTCAGAAATATACAGTCATCAGCCCGATCCAAGTATTTCTCTGGTGGCTAAGAGAGTAAATACACTCGCAGCAGAGCTGAAAGAACACAGCGGGGCTCAAACACAATGACAAGGGAGGGTGTGAGTAAATCCACGGAAGAGAACGCAAGCCATGACCCAGCTGGAAGATTCAGACAGGATATCCTTTCACGTCAGTGGCCAAAAAGCAATAAAGTAATAAAGAAAAATAACGCACCCGGTGCAGGAGTGTCACAGAGGCACAATGGTATCTCAAATAGTTTAGTAATCGTCAATAAGAACTAAGATTTAAATAAGATGTTTAAGTATATTTATAATAAACATGCCAATGTACAAACATATACATATATTACAGAATGGGATATTCAGTTGGAATTAATATTTCTTCCAAAAATTTTTTTTAAAAATTAAACTTTGAAATAGAAATCGGTGCTGTAAATAATTCCAAGCACGTCAATCCTTCAAAGACTCACGCTTGACTAGGGCACGGGTTCTAAACCCTGTTCCTGAAGTACCCCTGGGGTGACCTTTTAATACATCTGATTCAACAAATCAAAACAAATTACATTAATAACAGCCTAGTGTGTGTGTGTGTGTGTGTGTGTGTGTGTGTGTGTGTGTGTGTGTGTGTGTGTGTGTGTGTGTTAGAACAGGAACAATGGTGTTATGCATATAGGGCAGAGGACAATCCAGGACCATGTTTGGTAACTTGGAAACTTGAGTATATGGCATTGTTTTATCTTCTGTTTGAAAGTAACGGTTTGAACTGCGGGAGGTCTGTGTGTGCGATGCGCCCCCACCAGGACACTATGAGAACTACAATTCGTGCCAGCTGTGCGCCATGTGTTAAAAAAATACGCAGACACAAAAAAACAACAACAACAACAAACAGGACATAACGAATAATACTAGATCTGTCTTTGAAAATGCTTTAATTGAACACATTTTCTTCGAGGTTTTAATTGATACCTGTTAGATGAACTTCTTAAATCCCTGAAAAGTTTCAAAAAGCAGTTTCCGCTTAACAGAATCAATAATCAGGGGAATGTTGGTGGAGATGTTAATCCGCAAGCTTTACCATGTAATGAAAAACACTGAAAGAGTGCCAGGGATCAGAGCAAGTCTGTTTAATCCAAGTTGTTCATTCTGTTCTGAAAGCACAATACAACAATACAACAATACAAGCGCCAGGGGGAAAAAAACAAGAGCAGAAACTAAGCAAGAGAATGAACGAATATAAATAAAAGACCTATTAAAGTTTGTGCAGTCTTTAAATGGATTATTCAACATGTCGGGTTTTTTTCTTTCTTCTTTTTGGCTTTTTTAGTGTAGAGAGTACTAAAGTGTGGCCCGTGATTGTAGGTTTAGACAGCTTGTAACTGGAGTCTAACGCTAGAGGGATGATCAGCCTCTATAAAAAGTAACGGCTTGGTTTGATAAGATTAGACTTCTAGCCGGTTAAAGCAGTTCAAACAAACAGCCTGCGAGCTCTGTGTGTGTGTGTGTGTGTGTGTTCGTGCTCAAACACAGGATTATCCACTTCTTTGCTGGCCACTTGAATACTTAGGGGGAAAGTTTTTGAAAGAGAAAAAAAAAATCAATTAATGGAAAAGTTAGTTTCATCTGTGCACTTTTAAGTTTTACAAGGAAAGGTTCAAAGGAAAGCTGTAAGGGGTTTACTGGGTTGTTTTTCCGGCTGAACGTGTAAAAGTGCCTCTAGATATAAGGAATAATCTAAGTTTGCATTAAAAAATTTCTAAAGCGCACTGTTCCTACTGTATAGAGAATCTCCCGATATTGCCTATGGAATAATCCAAGTTGCATTAAGAACTTCTGAAGTTGTTGTTGTTTTGGAATACAGCCTAAATGCGATTTATTCTTCAGCACGCACACACACGCGCGCGGGCGGCGCGCGCACACACAGTGTTGAAATGACATCCACATTCACCCGTGATTTGCTCGCGTCCTGTGCGTAATACGTTAACACTGTGGACCCTAGTGAGCCAGGCTTCGAAGATCCGACCCAAAGTTTCTACAGCAGTAAATCCATACGCCATGCGTGTATCCATCTCTCTATCCATCTAGAGAATCCCAAAAAACACAAGCCGAAGTTTCCGCGGAGTTACAGGACAGGAACGCGAAGCAGGACGTCGCCTTATCCGGCTGCTCGAAACTTCAGGAGCAGCAAGTTCAGAGCACAACACGAAAACCTCACACACACGCGGAAACAGCAGCACGACTTACCTCGGAATACTTGTCCTCGAGCTGAAAGCAGTAAACTGAGTACAGCCAGGAGACAAGTTACAACTCTATCCATTGCAGGAGAGGAGCGGACGCTAACCCCCGAGCTCCAGGGGGACACAACAAGAGGCGCAAATGTGTCGGTGTGCTTCTATATGTGTGTTTGTGTGTGTAGTGTCCCGCAGTTCCACTGCTTCGGTACTCCTGTTTGTAACGGTTTTACGCGGTGCAACTCAAGTCGTCTCTCTCTCTCTCTCTCTTTCTCCCTCTCTCTACTTGGTTAACTGTGAGCTCGCGCGCGCGCGCGTGCGTGTGCGCGTGTGTGACTTCTACACAGCGCAGAGAGAAGGTGTTGACGTCACCGCGCGCGCACAGAGCCGAAAGAAGCCTCGTAGAAATGTGCGCGCTCTAGCTTATAGCGTGTTATATCGCGTGATTGAAGGTGCACCATGTATGTACTGTATATATACTTGCGCTCTCATGTGGCTCTGGAGCGATTTGAAGCTTGGTTGCGTTTAGTTCGATTTGGGAGGAAGGATAAAGAAAGAGTTGCGAGCGCATTCGGGTGTTTGGCTGCTACAAGTAATAAGATCTGTGGTTTTGGGATGTGGGGTAATACGACGAGCTGGAAGCGCAACTTTTGCGCCGGGAGGAGGAGCAGTTGTGCGCGGGGGTTCATGAAGCACGGCGGGATTCGTTGCACGGGAATTTGTGGCGTTAATGCGCTGTAATTGCTGACAGATTGAGTTCAGAAAAGCTTGCAGAGCTTCCAGACCAGACACGAAGAGGTGTAGATAAGTGTAGTTCAACAGAGCGCCAGAGAGATCAGGGTCTGGTTTGTGTCACGCTTCTTCTTTTTTTTTTTCTCCCGCCAGATCTGTAACGGCTTAACACACTTTCAGCGAAGTCTTTCTGGTAGCATAACATTTCCATAAGAAGACACACACAGTGTCAGGAAAAAAATTACTGTACTGAGCTGTACCATTCCATGAGGCTGTGGTGCTGCCTTTACTTTTTTAAACCTCTATATATGTTTTCACTCAAACCTTTTTTTTTTTGCCATTAATAAAAAAAAAATCCCATGTCATTATGAATTTCTGAAATTCTAAAAATAAAAAAAAAGTTCAATATATACATGAGAAGAAAAGATCTGTGTATCCTGGCTTACCCGTTTCACAAGATTGAGCTTTTATACAAGTTTTGAGACATTTTGTACATATTTTCATTAGTTTAAGGTTTTACTTTCACTGACATCCAAAAACAAATCAAAAGAACTTCAAGTTGTTCATCACAATATCCTTAACTGAACACAGCTATCTAAGTAAAATGACTGCTTATTAAATTTTGACTATGTTCAATGATCATTTATTTCTTCATGTAATAATAATAATAACAATAAAAAGAGTGTTTCTATTTGAAATCCAAACCCACTATTTAGCAAAATCAAGAACCGATCAAAGGACAACAGATGACGTTTTTATTATTATTATAATTATTATTTAACATATAACCTGGAATATACGCACAGCATTATTAAAAAATAATAATAATAATATTTTATTTAAAAAGCTCTAACTTCAGCAAATGTTTATTAGAGGAATGATAAAAACACTTGAAAACTTCTAACATCGAGACTGGGGTTTGTTTGTGTACACATCTTATCACACCTGTCACTGTATTATTATATATATATTTTTTAATCTTATTATCTTATCTTATCTTTTCACATATGTACCCCAACCCCCCCCCCCCCCCCCCCCCCCCCCCGCTATATATTATGGATTTTTGAATACCTTCAAACAGAGCATATGAATTTGCATATTCACTCAGTCATCTTTAGTAACCATTTTATCCTTTTCAGGGTCAGATGGGACACCGGCTCTGTGCAGTGTATTATGCAACACAAACACATTCATACACATTTTTCCACACCTAGGGGCAATTTAGCATAGCCACATACTACCTATTATTTAGGATGTGTAAGGAAACCAGAGAATTCTTCGGGACACGATGAGACCACACGAAATACTACGTGGACAGTAACCGGAGCTCAAGATAAACCCAGGAACCCTGAAGCTGTAAAGACATCTTCAGTGCAGATTCAAATATTAATTTCTTCATTTAAATCAGCACTAATATTCAGAGTTTTTATTATAGCCATAGAACATTTTTATTTCGACCAGCCTAATATGTCAGATTAAAGTTGTCATTATGTCTAGGCTGATTTGTTGCCAGACAAAAACACACGTTAACTTTAAGAGCTCTGTATAGAGAACCAATTCCTTATATCAGATCTACTTATTTACGCTAAATCCACTTGTAGTGGTACTTTATTGTAATGTCTAATAGAGTGTTATACAAACTATAAGGCCAAATGTTTGCGGACACCTGACCCTCACACTCATATGCAGACATTCCATACAGGTGTAGTCCACCCACTGCTTAATATTAATATTTAGGCAGTTGTCAGATGCCCTTATCTGGAGCGACTTACATTTTTATCTCATTATACATCTGATGAGTTGAGGGTTAAGGGCATAGCTCGAGGGCCCAATAGGGTAAAGATGGTGGTCGTGGGGTTTGAACCTGGGACCTTCCAAAACATAGTCCAATACCTTAACCACTGTTTTTTGTTCCTTCAGCTACAGAGCATTACTAAGGACAGGCATGTGTGTTGGTCAAGGAGGACTTGTCATGCTAGAACATGTTTAACCCCGTTAGTTCCAATGAAGGAAAATTATAATGCTATAACATACATAGACATTCTACACTATTCTCGCTCTTCCACCTTTTGAGAACATTTTGGGAAAGAACCACATGTGTGATTATCAGGTGTCCACAAACTTTTTCCCATGTAGTGTATCTTTTATAACAAGGTTCTACAAATTGTAAGATGTTAAAAACATTAATAACTGAAAATTAGTAGAGACCTTTCTTTCTTTTGACGTTTAGGATAATTCATAGAATTGATTTAGATAACAGTAAAGGTATGTTGCATAATTAATCAGTATTTTGCATAACCATACGCTTTTTTGTATTAATTCTCTAAGTCATTACTGGTTATTAGCAGACTATTTGAATCATCTGTGTTTGAGCAAAATAATCACTAAACTGTGTTGAATACTGGCCCTGCAGAACTGGAGTTGAAGAGTCCTGTTTTTTGTTCAGCATTTCTCTTTGATACAGCATTTAGATGTCATAGATGCCCTTTTGAATATTTTTTTTTATTATTGAAAAACAACATAGACCAAGAGAAGCAGTCAGACAGCAATACTGTCATTCCAGACTCCAGACAGATGCAAAACTTCACTGTCTCATCTATTGCCACTGAAACACTATTTATCTATTCAGACTTATGAATAAATTGCCTAGATGTCCTTCAACTTTTAGGCAGACAGATCACTTTGACTGGCCATCACTGAGTTACATCTTTGTTTGGTTTTTCAAAAGAAGGTGACTTAATGTTCCTGAGTGTGTCACATCCAGATAAGTTTATTAAATTATAAAAAGTAAAATATAGGCATGATGGCAAAAGTAATGCTATTGCACACAGCTCCTGGCTACATAATTGAGTCCTGAGCTTCAGTTTCTTCCTACAGCCCAAAACCCTGTTGGTAAGCGGTTTGGCTGCTGTAAATTGCCCCTAGGGGTGAAAGAGTCAGTGACAATAAAACTCACCTGCAACTCAAGCTGCACTGATTAAAGGGAGGAACTGAATTAGATAAGGACCAGTCAAGGGATTTAATACAATTGATTGTTTTTAATCTTATATGAGTCAGTTGTCAGTTGATTTCAGAAATAATATTTCAATTTATATACCACTGTGAGGGGGAAAACGTTGCACACTATTATATTTCTTTCAACCACCTTAAGCTTTGATTATAACATCCAATTGACAATTTTTATGCTGCCTAAGAGATTCAAGCCTTTTTTTTCTTTCTTATTAACCTTGCTAACAAGTGGTTTTCTTATGGCCACACAGCTGTTTACTCCCAATCCTAAGAGTTCACTGTGTGTGGAAATGCTCTTATTTTCACTGTGAATCATGATTTTATCATTCAGCTCCACCAAGAATTAAAGTGATGATTAAAGTGATGTTAGATCATTCTTCACTACATCTCTTCAGCAAAGCTGGCAGTTTGGTGCATCACTTTCAACTTTAAGAAATGCGCAGGACTGTTTTCAACTCAATTAAAAACTAAAGCTAATTTCAAAGTCGCTTTCTTTACTTTATTCAGGCCCTTCTGAAATGGTGACCTTTCTTACCCAGGCAGTGCATTAATCCTTAAATACCTTCAAGAATTTAAAGAATTAGATTTTCTCACAAGTACAAGATAGGCTTCCCAGAACTTAAAATCCCACGTGGAAGGTTTTAATCTCTAACCCTATTCTCTTCTTATCGCAGTGTTTTATATAACTCATCAGAATCACATTTGATCTAATGCAGTAAGTCCAGGAATAGCATCAATAAATTTACGCTGTATGTGCGAAAACGCAGTCAACCCCAGCCCTTCAAGAGAATGGGTGTGGTGTAAAAGATAAATTAAAATTCTTATACCGCACCTTTTCTGTTAGTTAAATCAACTTTATATAAGTCCTCACAATGTGTTGGACATTCATAATGGATATAAAAAAAAGTGTGCAAAGAAAAACATTTTTTTTTTTGCATTGTTTTAAGTTTTCAGGATGTTCAATGTGACCTTTGGCTATTTCCTGTTTCCTGAGGTATGTGCACGTGTTAAATCCTTTTGTCATCAATCCCCCATGGGGAAAACCAATGAGCTGTGAAACACAAAAAAAATGGTTGTAAATGCACAAATATGGTAATGGATTAAGGCCACTAATTGATGCTAGAAAAGAAAAAAATAATAACATGCGAATACATATCTTTAAACCAAACATATAATCTGGATAATCTGGATAATTTAGACACTGAATAGCTGCACTGGAAGGTTTCTGCAACGTGATAAAGTAGCCCCAAACTCAGTTTTGCCCCCTGGTAGTGGGTGGAGGGTACCACAATATAAATGAAAAGGGCTTTTATTGGCTTTATGTTAGCGTTTACAACCTGACAAATATAAATTAACTCAGGGAATGCAAATAACTTTAACTAGAGATAGACTTTAAATATACTGAATAAAGGAAAATGTGACTGATGTCAGATTTTCAAGGGTTTCATCATTTTTGTTTACAAGGCCACACAGATTGGTGTGGGCAGACAGCATTTGTGATGACTTTGTGATGTTCTCTCTCTCAGCCACTATAAGGGTCCTATAATAAATACGACTTGTGCCTTATGTGGCGCACTTTACATGTTGGTGCCAGTGATCTTAAACTTACATGGAGGTAAATAAAGACTAACATTAAAAAAAAAAAGACTAACAGGACAGGATATTTAGTGTCTACGTTGACTTAGATACAGATGGGTGAATTAAAGGAAAAACCAACATAAAGCGTCATAGTCAGGTGGTGAGTAACCAGGATACTTTGCAACGTCACAGGACCTTTAAAACAGGTTCTACAATACTATGGAAGTGTGTTTGATAAGGGAGAATAATTTCATTTGATGGGTTGATATCTGATGAGTGCAAAGACCACATCATGTGACTTACACCAATTTAATCCTCATCAAGCCATTCAGTGAGCTCTCATGCTTTGTGGATATGGGTGCACTGTAAAAAATCCAACTAGCAAAATGTTGGCATAATGAGTATTTATTAGTAATCTGGACAATAAGACATGAAAAAACTGACTGAACTAGTGAAAACAAGTTCATTAAAAACTCGCCGGGTCAACTAAGGTTTAATTACTGAACAGACTTGCTAATGCAAGTTAACACGCACAGAAGTTCGTTCGGAAGTTGGCGCATGCGCGCTGTTACATTTCTGAAGTGGCGCATGCGTGTTGAGTGCAGCGGGTATTTTGAACATCATCTGCATTAGTATCCCCTTTCTCCACCTCACAACGGATGCATTGTTCTGCACCAAACTGTTGTTAGATTGTTGGAAGAAGTTGCTGTTGGAGGGTGTTTTGGTACCATTCTTTATTCATGGCTGTGTTTTTGGGCAAAATTGTGAGTGAGCCCACTCCCTTGGATGAGAAGCAACCCCACACATGAATGGTCTCAGGATGCTTTACTGTTGGCATGACACAGGACTGATGGTAGCGCTCACCTTTTCTTCTCCGGACAAGCCTTTTTTCAGATGCCCCAAACCATCGGAAAGAGGCTTCATCCGAGAATATGACTTTGCCCCAGTCCTCAGCAGTCCATTCGCCATACTTTTTGCAGAAGATCAATCTGTCCCTGATGTTTTTTTTGGAGAGAAGTGGCTTCTTTTCCAAAAGTCTTCGCCTCACTGTGCGTGCAGATGCGCTCACACCTGCCTGCTGCCATTCCTGAGCAAGCTCTGCACTGGTGGCACTCCGATCCCGCAGCTGAATCCTCTTTAGGAGACGATCCTTGCGCTTGCTGGACTTTCTTGGATGCCCTGAAGCGTTCTTAAGAATTGAACCTCTTTCCTTGAAGTTCTTGATGATCCTATAAATTGTTGATTTAGGTGCAATCTTAGTAGCCACAATATCCTTGCCTGTGAAGCCATTTTTATGCAACGCAATGATGGCTGCACGCGTTTCTTTGCACCAGGTCACCATGGCTAACAATGAAAGAACAATGATTTCAAGCATCACCCTCCTTTTAACATGTCAAGTCTGCCATTCTAACCCAATCAGCCTGACATAATGATCTCCAGCCTTGTGCTCGTCAACATTCTGACCTGAGTTAACAAGGTGATTACTGAAATGATCTCAGCAGGTCCTTTAATGACAGCAATGAAATGCAGTGGAAATTTTTTCGGGATTAAGTTAATTTTCATGGAAAAGAAGGACTATGCAATTCATCTGATCACTCTTCATACCATTCTAGAGTATATGCAAATTGCTATTATAAGAACTTAAGCAGCAACTTTTCCAATTTCCAATATTTATGTAATTCTCAAAACTTTTGGCCACGACTGTACTGCACATGTGCACAAGGTGAAGTCCCAAATTCAGGTTCACTGTTCAGCTCAGGTTCTGTTTCATTCAAGATTTTCTCTGATTCCTTATGCATTAATCTGAAATCTTTGATGGTGTTATTTTTATTTTTTCTTGTTCTATGGCTGCTAAAGCTTGAATCTACATTTCTGTAAGGGGCAAAATACGATCTCTCTATTTCTTGTATGTTTTCCAAGAGAAGAACTGTGCTTCAGAGCAGAACTGAACTCACACAAGTTTTCATGAAGGTTACATTTATTGGATCAGAAATACAGTAAAACAGGAATACTGTGAAATATAACAGTTCCATTGAAATGTATTTTAATTATTTTATTTATTGCTGTGATGTAAAGCTGTATTTTCTGCATCTTAATTTAATCCTAAAATTAATTAATTCATAATGATCAAGAAACATTTATTGAGTTTTGTGGAAACAATAACCCCCTACCCCCCCCCCCCCCCCCCGTCCCCCAACACCTGTAATAAATAACAAATAAATGTAGTAAACTCAAAATAACACAAAATATATTGTTTGTAGGAACTCAGGTTACAGGATGACTTGCATCTTTCTCACTGTCTCACGTTAAATAAACAATTGCATCCGTTGCAAAAAAAGTGGAGTTAACTCAAAAAAGCTATGCAGCAAGTTGCCTTGAAATTTTGAGTTAAGTCAAGATTTTATTTTTTACAGTGTGGGGTCATCCAGTCCGATCAGGATAGAAATGTTTCAGCATAGCCTAAAGATATTCAATCAAAATAACTTTTTTTTTCTATTTGCAGTGTTTCTTCCCTTAAAGGCACTAAATGGACCTGAACCATGGCAGGGAAATGTAGTCCAATCATAACAGAACCACTGTTTGTTTGTTTTCCCTTTAATTTGTCATTACTAAAGTACAGGCCTGATGTGACACATAACGAGTACTGTGCATCATTGCCATTTCGGTTTGTGTAAAAAATTTTATAAACATTTGCTTTGAACTGGAGTTCTTGGCAGATTTTAGTTTTTAATATGCAGTAGTCATCTGCTACAAAATTTTGACATGTTGTAACCTTTTCATGCATAAATTATTTGAAATCACATCAAATTTCTTTTAAGATTAGTTAAACTTGCATGTAATATGAATGTTCCACTTTTTTCCCCTAAATATTAAATGGCTTGTTCAACATAACTACAAAATATTCCATTGTCTTTATAAGTAAATAAATGATTTAAACACTTTTAAACCCTTTTTTTTATATGCAAGTCTAAAATATTAAATGTTGATAACCAAAAGTATAGAAAATATCATTAAAACAAAACATAGTAATATTTTCGTTAAAAAAAAAAAAAGGTTGTACAAAAGTGTGGATGAAATTAAGGTTGAAGGTAATTACAAATACATTCCAAGATTTCATTAACGTCTTTAGCCTTGATTATGGCGCACAGTGTGATGGTGCATTTATGTGTGAAAATGATTCATTATGCTTCCAGAACCACACTTTTACACTATACCCTGGTCATTCAGTACATCCAGGTCATCAGCTGTCTTCATTCTATTGCCACATAACGTTGCTGAGCCTAGACCTGACCAACTGCAGCAACACTGCTTCTGGAGGCTTGTTCAGTGGGAATTATGCATGATGGATGCATCGCTTCATGCGTTTCCCTTCTTACCCTGATGTACCCATCAATGTGGGATTGGGACAATCCAGACTACTGAAAAAAGTTTCTCAGTTACTCTCAGTTTTTTACCATGCATCTTTACTAAGCATTTAAGTGATCTTCATTTTCTATCCACATTTAGAAGTTGAAGGTTTTGCTTATAAAGGGAAAACTGCCCATTGGTTTCTTCTCCTACTGTACTGTATATTCAGAGTGTAGGATCATTCACAAAGCCCTGTGTTCAGAGGAATGTATCTTGCTCTGCCTATGTAAAATCTTTTTTTCCACCACTCCCCTCCTTCTCTCCATCTCTCCTGTCAAAATGCACTGCACTAAGCAGAAACTTGGTGCGGAAAAGCTACGCAAGAAAAAGCTTGAAGTTGAGGCGGATGAAAAAAAATTCTATTTTAAAGATTATGACTTAAAGTTCAAGAAAATGATACAGGATTTTCATGAGCTCATCAAAATTAAAACAACAAAGGGCTTGAAATATTTCACTTGGTGGTAATGAATCTAGAATATATGAAAGTTTCAATCATTAAATAAATGAGGGGGAAAAAAAAGTTTTTCATAATGCTAAAATTTTTTGAGATGCACTGTATATGGGGGGTGTCCAACTAGTCCATTTCTGGATTGTAGTGGTGGGCCACCTGGATCAAAATTTTCAGGGCTTTTTTTTTTTTTTTTTGTCCCTGTGCAGCCTTCGATCCCAAGGAGGCTCGAAGCCCACTGCAGTCGCTCTGTGTACATGCAGTGAGTGAAACGCTTGATTCTTGAAAATTGACAGATAACTTGTCACCATCTTGTGGAAGAGACGCATCTGTGTGTGGGAACTGTAACACACAATCATTCAGCGACACCCCTTTCACATTGCAGGAACTCAGCTGGAAGTTATTTCCACATCCTCCGTACAGTCCTGGACTCACTCGAAGGCATTTTCAGATGTTTGGTCCATTAAGGAGTTCCTGGGAGGCCAGTGTTTCAGACTTGAAGCAAGCAGTCTGATCATACAGTAGCTACGGCATACTGAGGCTACCCTGATGGTATCCAAGCACTAGTGAAACGGTGGTATAAATGCATTAGTGTTGCAGGGAATTATATAGAGAAATAAAGGTAGTTTTTACTCTCATAACTGTGTCGTTATTCTGCACTGCAGTCCTGGTTTGACCTGATTGAACATATCTTATATTTTATCTCATTCTGCCAAAGCATTTTTTCTTTCTTCTATTCTGATGTACATAAGTCATGAGGTACAGACATCCACTTTCATGCTCACTTTTCATACTCAACTTTTCATGTTCATGCAATTATTACTGATACTGTATATGTGTAGTTAGGTGATTCTCTGCATTTGACCCGCAAACTTCCATCAAATATTTTCAGTTAAAGTAATTCACAAAATTCCTTTAAAATTATTTAATATGCAATGTGGCTTAATGTCATAATGCAAAACAAAACACATTTTTTTTAATTAATTTCTATAATTTCTATAAATTCTATAAAAGTAGTGAAATCCTCTCTGACCAGCATTAGATTTGCACAAAATCTATTATTTGTGAATCATACATGACACATGTCTCCTAGTTTGTTTTTTAAATTGACCATTTCACCCATTTAGAAATCATAGGCCAGCCCCAGTGAGCTCAGCACTGAAGAAGTAACATCACACAAGTGTTTTGAAGAACTTGCTGCAAAATAAAAATGCAAGTGTTAATCATTTCTTAGCAATATTTTATTATTTTTATTGTCAGATTGAGATTGGCAGGGTCAACACTTGAACACTGTTGCATGAATAAATAATTTCTAAACGATTTGATTTTGTAAACGAGTTGTTTAGGGGAAAATGTCAAAATCAAACAATTTTATGAAAGCTGAAATGTCATGTGTTGCTACTGACCTAACTAAATATAAAGTTATGCTAAGTATTAGCCAAAAGCTTCAACCCCATCACATTTAATTTGCTCACATTTAATGTAGGACGATTCTTAGTAGATGATCCAAATTGGAACGTGGATTGTGTAGCTGGAGATGAAAGAAGAGAGAAAGTGTCTTTCACTACTCAGTAAATGTTTTTAGCAGCAAAATTGCTCAAGGCTGCGACATACCAAAGTAATTTACTTATTCATCGTAGTCAAGTGCAAATACATAAAAGAGAGCATTGGTTAATAAATACATTTTGCACCAGTCTGCTTTTACTTAATTGTAATGATGTCTTTTGAACAAAGCTTTTTCTTTTTCTCTCGCAAATATTAGTTCAGCAATTTACTATATCTCAAATTCACCTAGGTTTCACCATGAATGGACATTATAAGGTGGAAAAGACACATTTGGTTCGTGGTGCATGACTATATGGTTGTGCCTCACTAACGTGGGAATTATGAAGCTTTAAGATTCTATTTGATTCGTGTGTGACGATTTTATATTGGGTTCCAGCATGTGGCTTTAGGGGATAAAACACACCAGTAAGTGAGTTCTTGGGAAATCAATGTCTCTCAGTGCCCAGGCTTTGTCCAGACATGTTAGATATTGATTGGTGGAAAGGTTACTGTGTCCACATGGCAGCATGCTGGGCTCCAAGAATAATAATAATAAAAAAAAAACTTTTATTCCTGAAAAAGGCATTAGGTCACAGTTCCATTTATCAACATTCATTTGTCATCTTCGGTGGTCTGGATGGAGAAGCATGCATGTAGAAAGAATACAATATTTTATTTGTATGTTGGGGTTTGGGGTCCTAAGACATTCT
Source organism: Clarias fuscus (assembly GCA_030347435.1). Lineage (NCBI taxonomy): Eukaryota > Metazoa > Chordata > Actinopteri > Siluriformes > Clariidae > Clarias > Clarias fuscus. Next base: position 27,929,900 of record CM059207.1, on the reverse strand, counting down.
TCTGTTTAAGAAATAATTGATGCTTTCCTGTCTTTATTTTGCATCTTAATGAGTAACTGCTCCATCATCCAAACATGAGCATCAGACCAGAACCAGTATAACCAGAATGGTTACTAAATAGCTAGTGTATTACATATTAACCATAAAAGGATTACAATAGCTCGCATTCATTAGCACTTGTCCAAATATACTGTACAAAATGTCACGGTGCCTTTCTTGGAAGCTAAAAAATAAACTAGCGACTTCACACGTTTGTCTTAACAAATATTGTAATTTTCAAGCAACAACAAGAAGAGAAATCCTACGTGAACTAAGCAAGGATTCCAAAGTATTTAGTTCTGAGAAATAAAGTAGAATTAAAGTAGTTCTGGGAAATATGGAAATTTTGAAAAGAAACCAATTACACATGTTTTGCAATATGCAAAACTGTCATGTGAACTCTGTGAAAATGTAAAACTAGGAATGATCTTGAGCCTTTTTTTCTTTTTTTTTTTAAGGAACATCTAGCACAGAAACAGGGTCTTTTGGGGACCCATGAAAAAGTCTATTGCTAACACTTCAACAGTGAAATTCTCCTTTGAAAAGGTTCCAGAACACCAGTAGTAAGCAATAATGAGCCTAAAACCCCTATGAGGAACACTTTTCTTGTACAAAAAAAGAGACCTTTCTCGCTAATAAATGCCATTAGTTCTGTGGTTTAAACACCGAGGTCCTACCATACTGGTCATTATTTTCCATCTACTCAAATATGAATTGTTGTTCCCAAGAACAAGTCTTTTTAAATATGACAAATGCAGAGCTCCAAAAATGTAACAATAACCAATTTACGGCTGAATAAATGACTTAGTTTTGGAATCACTTCACAACCCCATGACATAGAGGTCAAGACTGTTTAAACCAGAAGTCATGCTGACCTTGTTATCCCACCACTAGAGGGCACAGTTATGCAGATTACAAATCAAAGATAAATAGTGCAGTATTACAAATGCGCTTTGGCTGTATTTGAATTTCAAGAGCTTTCACTGGTCCAGTTTTTGTACTGACACTCTCGTGAGGGGGTTCATCTCCGTTTTGTTGAAAGTACAACTTGATGCGCTTATTTCATATACCGTACTATGATGGCATGCACCAACCAGGTGCTTCATCTTCGGTGAGATAAGTTGAAGGATTCAATCAATAACCTGTCAGACTGCCATTTTTCTGAATGAACTGAATATTTGACGTCTCAGGATCAGTCGGAGACTCAGACGTTATTCACATTTCCCATACCTGTCATAGGTGAACCTTTCACATGAAATACAACTTTCATATAATATCAATAATTGATTTAAAAGATCAAGCCATGCATGCTTTTAAAAAGTGTTATCAGTGACAATATAGTTGTACTATTTAAGCTCACTATTCGTACCTAAAGATGTACTTTTTTTTTTTTAAACCAATGCTACTGAATTCATGCTACCTATCTCTAGATTTCACTTAAATTTTATAAACTGCTTCTGTCCTTCATTGTGAAAGTTCTACAGCTTCAGGAAAGGAGACAGAAAATTTACTGCATGTTCCTGCGAAGGACACAAACAAGAGAGAAGCAGTCCTAAACATGACCAAATCTGCTCAGAATGGATGAATGGAAGTGACAGAGATGAAGTGGTTTAATCAGCATCCAGGGGAAACATGGTAGTGAGCGAGCAAGCGAGTGAGCGGGTGAGGGAGAGAGAGAGAGAATAACACTGTAGTTTTAGTGTATATAGAGATAACTGCATTCTTTAGAGTACAATGACTCCCAGAAGAAAATAGCTCAGTGGTGCACACTGGTCAAGGTAACACCGTTTCTGAGTTACTGCACAGGGTGTATTCATCCCTACACTGTAATATATCTTGAGGGTCGTCATGCCGCATCCAAATTCCAAACCATTTACCGGGTTACCGTACATTTATTCATAAAGCACCACTGATTTTTTTTTCCCTTTAGTGCACAAATGATCCTGTACAAAAAAAAACACATAAAAATGAACAAGAATGTCCCCACTACAATGGCTTCCAGGGCAATGGTCAATATAATTCAGTCCAGAAGGACATAATTACCCCTGCAACATTCACCAGCCCTGCAACCCTGATCCATTTAGTCTGATAAGAGAAAGCGACAGCACTCTTAAAACAGCCAAGAGTATGAGATGGAGGGAATTATGGGGTTCATGTGGAGGTGCTCAGGTCTGATGTTCCTACTGAGACGGGGGTGTGTGAGGTGATTCTGTCTCGCTGGCACATGAGATTTTCATTCAGGCTGTGCACAGAGCCATGACGAATCTCATCATGTCTCCAGTGAGCGCCTGCTATTGCTCGATACAATCATAGTGTAAATGTGAATGGTCAGTAGAGGTAAATGTAACACCAGATGTATGAATACGACTCAAGTGCAATATGAGTCATATTAATAATTTATTACTCTGTTTTTTAGCTTGGATGAGACCATGATCTAGACGCTTGTTCAGTTTGCTAAATGGCTCTTCCATTTCATTCTATTTTTTTTTTTTTCACTGTCATCCGTGTGTTCACTTACTCAAAGAGACACAGACCTTACTGGATTTTATCATTTTTATCTCATGCCTTAAAAGCAGATCACATAAAGCTATTGGTCTATTCGATTAGTGTCATATCTTTTGTCTTAGCGACTCACTCTCCTTTCTATAAAGCATCCCAAGGCACTGATCAGCAAACAGCCTTCATTAAGCAATCAGCCCGCCAAGAAAAATCTAGACGTGTTATATTTAAAGTTAATTAATCTTTTGGTACCACTGCATCCAGATCACAGTAATTCCAAAACCAAGCTCAGGAATACTAAGCGTTACTTGGGAATGCTTCCTGGATGGTATCGCAGGACATCATTTGCAAATCCAATCACAAATTGATCCAATATTGTATGGCCAGTGTACCTGCTGGTCTGTTTGGAGGTGGAGTGAAATCAGAAAACCCAGAGGAAATTTATGAAAACATGTTGAGAACAAATAAAACACCACACAGCCAGTAAACCAAGCTCAGGATGGAACCAGGAACCCTGGAGATGTGAAGCAGCAAGTCTACACTACAGTATATGGACATACATACATACAGTATTTGGCCAAACCTGCAATGACATTGTATCCAAATACATACACTTCAATATAATGTTTGTCCTCTTTTTTTTAGCTATAACAGCTTCCACTCTTCTTGGAAGGCTGTAAACAAAATTTTTAATTCTGTGATTCTGTGGGAATCCATGCCCATTCATTCTGTAGAGCAGTTGTGAGGACAGGCACTGATGTTGGATTAGAAGGCCTCCTGGATCTTTCTGGCTCTCCGTTCCTAAAGGTGCTGGATGGGGTTGAGGTCAGGGCTGTATGTTAGGGCCAGTCAAGTTCTTCCACACCAAATTCATCAAGCCATGTCTTTACAGTTCTTGCTTTGTGCACTAGGGCAGAGTCATGCTGGAATAGAAAAGGGTCTTACCCAAACTGTTGCCACAAAGTTGGAAGCCTAGCATTGACCAAGATGTCTTGGTATGCTGAAGCATTAAGATCGCCCTTCACTGGGGTTAAGGGGCCTGATTGAAACACCTGAATTCAATAATTAACAGGTTTGGATAAATACTGTACTTTTGTCCATATACTGTGCTTGCAGCACCCTCATGTTACTCACACTATATTACCATAAGACATAGCTGCGGGATCAGTATGTATACAGACAGTGTGTTCTATACTTCTGTATGTTTCCCAACATAGTGCCCCCAAGTCAGTTGTGAGCAGCAGAGGTCACATTTCCACTCTTCCTCAGTGATTACACTACTCAGACCTAATGTTATTAGGTTCATGGTCTAAACATTTAAATTTAAATACAAATACACAATCATATCACTAAAAGTGGCACTTTTCCCAGCAAACTGAAAGCACCCGAAATGGTGATTCTTTCAGTTATGTATTATGGTTAAAATGTGACCAAAGCCCATTTATGCAAATTTCATGCATTTCAAGTCAGCTCATATTGGCCTGTTTTATTTTAAAAAGGCACAGACAAATAATTAGATAGCTATGAATGCAGTGTTAGAAAGAGCACAGAACATTAGGTCAGGAGTGCTAAGTACTTAGATTGTTTCCCTGTGCAAAATCAGTGGGCTGTGCTATGTGCGAGTCTATTGCGAGCCGCCTTTGTCCATTTTATCACGAGCCTAATGAGACACAAGCAGCTGATGGGCCGCATAAACTAATAGCATACAAATAGCCACTTGTACATGACATCATGGGAAAGAAAACAGAAAGGCAAGTCTGTATGCTGAAATCAAAAGTTTTGGTAAAGAGTCATCATGTAATCGATTAAGATTTTTGGATGGTTCTAACTAAATATTATTGGAAGGCTTATAGACCGTGCATTAAGACACATTCATATACACATACAGTATACAATGCAGAAATAACACAGCACATTATGTCCTGCTTGGCAGTTTTTGCAGCAATGGTACTCTAATGATAATCTAAATGTTTTAAATATTAAGACTAAATAAACAGTCAATTATATGTAAGGCTAAGTTAAATAAGCTTCGAAAATGTATGTTCTGAATTAACTCAATCTTAGACGCTCACGCAAATCAGTTAGTAAAAATCCAGACTATTATGTGCATGGGTGCTAGAAATTGTATTAAAAGTCACCCTTAAAGTTCTTGAGTAAGAGAGTATAAGGACCGAAGAGAAGAGAGAACAATGGAAAGCAATAAAACTTACATTAACGCTAAGTGAACAAAACATCGTAGCTCAGACGCATTACTGCTTCCATTGTGAATACTAAAAAGACATTTAGTTAAAAAAAAAAAAAAAAAGAAGAATTCAGTGACATTTACTATGATACAACTACCTGAGAATACTAAATCATCTGTTAAACAGTTAATGCAGAAGCAATCACTAAACTGCTTGACTGAATACACCCTAAATATGATATTTTCGATAATACAGTATTACCGCAAAGACCATACGCTTATGACATATGAGTATAGTCACTACATGGTAATACTCGAATGTACAAGCAATATGCTGTACAGTACTGTATGTGTTGTCCTCCGGAAAGATTCTGATGACTCCTACTTATTTTCTTCCTGTTCCTGCTGAAATTATATACCACATAATGCACAGGAAAACAAGTCCAATGCCCTTCGAATAAAAGGCCCTGTGCTTTTCAACAGGATTCACCAACTGACCTTTCTTTTGTAGTAATTGAAATGTCTCTGCTTTGCACTCCAATACACGTTCACCACTTGTAGAAAATGGTAGAGGCCAGTTATAATTGCATCTCTTCTTCTCTTGGGGCTTTCAAGAAAAAAATTGTGGACAACAAGGGTCAACGTGAATGAGTCAGCAAGTTCACAGACAGTTCCAAATGAACTCAGCGCTGCACAAAAGGAGGAGAAATCCAGTGCTTGTTTAGCACAACTGCCAAGCTGGTGCCCTTTGTTTAACATGCTCCTGGGAACCTTAAACGTGCCCTCAAGTCCTGGCACTGCAGAATGAAAAGATTTCAGTATCAGCAACCTTCACATACACAGAGGGATCTTTTTACACTTTAATAACCAAGCCAGCAAGCACTAACATACTGTCCTTCTGTTTGCCGGGAGGTTCACACCTTCTGCTTATGATCTTTCACTCCTACCATTAGTCCATAGTGATGTAAGAATATTAATTGCACGTTTCCATTAATTTTTTTTTTTTTAGCATGACTTGACATTTCCAAAATCTAGTTATCTTAATAAATACGTACATTAGCACTAATTGCCTTTTGTGTTCTTAATAAAGCAAAGAAAAACTCTATTAGCTAACATAACCCTCAAGCAAGTTATGGATTTACAAACATATAAATGGCTCTAAAAGAAAAATAGGCCACATTAACAAGTAGTGCACTTTTAAGCACTCAAAGCACAGCATTTCAGTTGGCCTTGAGATAGTTATAAAGAGCCTGAAGACCTCCATCTAAGACCTCTTTAATTGGCTTCAGCAGAGGGTTATGCATGATATGGAGTCCTTTATCCAATGGGTGAGAAGCTAGTTTCTCCAGCCGGTTCAGTTGGTGCATCTCTGCAGGAACGTTCTGAATGTCGTTATAGTCCACATTGAGCAGTTCCAACTTGGTCAGCCAGCAGAGCATCTTTGGCAGGCAATGAATACAGTTCTCTTCTGCAATGAGAATCTTTAGATCAGCCAGTGCTTGGATATGCTCAGCGATGTTCTCCAGCCTATTAGAGGCCACATGCAAGAAGACCAGCTTTTTCATGGAATAGACACATGCTGGAATGTACGCAATATTGTTGTGGCTTAGGTTGAGCTTCTGCAGGTTTGTGAGGTCAGATAGACTATCTGGGAGACCTGTGAGCTCGTTGTTTGCCAAGCTCAAGACCTCCAGCTTTGTGCAGGAGCCTAGCTCCTCAGGGACGTCAGTGAGGTGGTTGTGGTATGCAAAGAGCACCTTAAGGTTTTTGAGTTGCCCGATCACGGGGGGCAGACTGGTGAGCTGGTTGCCCCATAAATTAAGTACGACCAGATTCTGAAGGAGTGCCACAGAGGAAGGCACGAAAGACAAGCAGTTCATGGACAAATTAAGCTTCTGCAGTTCCATGAGTTCCCATAGCTCCTCAGGAGGTGCAATCATCCCTTGTCGAGCCAAGCTGAGCACCTTGTAACCAAATTGCATCACGACGTGCTTGCGGATCCTGTCGAATGATGTCAGGGTTTCCTCACAGGCTGCATTCTTTCTTCCTACAAGTTTTATGTCCTTGCTTGTGCTTTCCTTCGATTTCTTTCCTCCCATCCTAGCACTGTGCCTTTGTGTAGCGCCCTGCAGCTCAGCTCAGCTCAGCTCGTACGGTTTTTTGGCTTATGGCTCCCTAAGCAGCTAAACAACACAAAACGACTTCATTGCTCTTAATCTCTTCAGAGATAGAAGAATCTCAATTTTGAACAGTGGACTTAGAGGTAAAGGAGTTTAAAGCACATACTTTGGTTCGGAGCTGCACTGACATCCAGAAAAAAAGTATCTGTCTGGTGGACTGAGTCGTAAGCACACTTCTGTATGCGTGTGAGAAAGTAAAGTTCCTCTTGTGTGTTCCAAACATTTTGAAGGAGTCGTGCTGGAAGCCAGCGGAGGGAGAGACGATCCAGAACATATAGCAGTGTCGACCAACATTGCTGGAATGACTCATACCATGTTTCACTGCCTGTGTCTTCAGCTGTCCCTGTCACTTCAATTGGCACAGGCATGGGGCAACCATTTCTGAAGACGACATAGAGTGTAATGAATGAGCACGTCTTACCAGTGAAAAGTTTCCAACCCTAGTAGGGTCTTTAAGAGAAGATTACAGACTTAAAAACACATATGCATTTCCCAGTAGTATTTCATGGCATATCAATTATAAATAACAATTTTGAACTATAATGTGAACTTTTCTGTGCTACTTCTTGCCATACATTTTTTTACAGTCAGAAACAGCTCATGACTACATACTGTACACAGGTGGGAATATTACAGTTTAATATGTGCAGTAAGTTTATTAAGCATGTTGTCCTATATATGCAGTAAGATGAAATATCAAGTTCAGGAAACAGAGAGCTAAGATTTCATCATAACGTCTATTTTGAGAATGCAGTGTAGTATCAGGGGGCTTCAAGTTGTTGACTGAAGTAATATGAATGCTGTTATTAAAAACAGATGGAATATACAGAAGTAGAAAGTAGAAAAATGAAATGTGACTATTTTAAAATATAGAAGAAGAAAAAAAAACATTCAGGCACTCAGATAGAATAATAGCTTCAGTGCTTCTCATGGAAGAGAATGCATTTACGCTGGTCAGGTCCATTAAGGAAATGTATTGTAAATAGCATGGCTTCTCATGCACAGACTATATCAACTGGCATGTGTTGACAATATTAATGAATTTACTACTTGCCAAAGGTTTTATGCTGTTAGCAACTTTTGATCCGGTTACAGTCATGGGATAAATTACAGTGGGTCATTACTGGTACAGTTCATGTACAATATTAGTAAGTGTGAAGAACAGTAAATCTGTTGTTCTAACAGATTGCATATTTTAATTGACTTAAACTGTATATATTTCAATTATTAAACTAAAGATCTGGCAAATGGAAAAAGTTTGTATCAAAGTCTGTAACTGAAGTCAGAAATTTATCTCAGTATTTCCCTGGTAAAGGTTGTGTGATTTACCATACAGTATGACTGACCACATCAAGGATTTGAAACCTTTTGTACCTCCAAAATTGTCAGATTTTTCTTAAATCTTAACTGTCTGAGATGGGATTTCAGATGAGATGATGTCTAAACTAACAAGTTTAAATGCAACCAGTTGTCTTAAAGGCCACGAAAAATCAGTGATGTGGGCTTTCTTTGTTCAGATGGAACATTTAAGCAAAAGACAATTTAAAACTGTAAAATAAAAAATAAATTAAAAAATCAGAAATATCTAAATGAGGAGTATTCAAATTTTATATGAAATATACAGTACATGCAAAAGTCTTGAGACACACCCATTTCTTCATATTTTGCAACCAAAGAGCCAGACTTTCCTGTTTTTATTTTAATTTTTTATGTAGGCTTGAAAAATTGTTCTCCGAGCTTCCTGAATAACTTTTTTGTCTCCTATTTTTTGCTCAGTCCAGTCCCTGTACCTGACCAGTTTCAGATGAATGTTTTTTGTTTTTTTTAAAGCCATGCCTGTGGGGGACCAAAGGCTAGTCTGTGCGGCTGAATCCCACAGAAAAGCCAATGTAGCACAAATTGCTGAAAAAGGAAATGCTGTCCACAATAGCAAGCTATTAGAAAATCCAGTATGCCACAGCTTGTTGTGTATGGGGCTTAGCAGAAAAAGAGTTCAAGGTTGTTGACCTGGTCTCCAAATTGCCCAGATCTCATTCCATGCAAGGAATTTGCCCGACAAACAAATTTGATCCATCGAGGCCCCACCCTGCAACTCACAGCACCCAAAAAATCCACCGTTAACATCCTGTACCTGACACCACAGCACATCCTGAGAAGTCTTGTGGAATCATGCCCAGACGGACCAGAACTGCCCTGGTGACTCAAGGGTAACCCTGAGCTTAGTTTTTTTTTTTAATGCATTTTATTCAGCCACTTTGTCATGTTTTTGCTGATTTTTGCAACAAAAAAAAAGTCAACATATGTACAGAACATAGTCTTATTGGTTCCTGAATTTAAGACACAAATGGGAAATACAGAAAAAGTTCTGATTTTCTTCTATATATATATATATATATATATATATATATATATATATATATATATACTTATGTTGTGTCAGTCCTTATGCTGGTCTTTTTTCATTACATGCAAATAAATTGAATACATTATGTATTTATATCCATGCATTTATGTTATTTGTATTTGTATGTATTTCTGATATACTATTATACCAGACAATGCGGTTGTTATGTATAACTTAAACCAGGTTTCTGGCCACCTTTTTATAAGTAATGACATCTTTTTTTTTTTTTTTTCATTTTATTATTCCTTTTTTTTTTAACCTAACACAAAAGTTCAAGTTCTGCCCCTGCTTGTTTGCTGTGTCAGTATTGTAGGAGGACCCTGTGCATGGCCGCTGGTGTGATGTTGCTGGTAATTTGAGTCACTTGACAGTTTGAACTGTTATACTGCAACCTCTATTCCGCCTTAAACATGACCTCTTCTGGGGTAAAAAAATAACCCACGAGTATTTGACTTGCTAATTCCCCTACTTTGTGCATGAACAAGGCTGGTCTGTGTGAGGGCATTAATGCATGTAGAGCAAGGGAGGATGCTGACCTGCTGCAAATGTAGCTCAGAAAATGTGGGCCATTACTTGCAGTCCACAAATAAAAAATGTAAAAAAACAACAACCTTGAATTTTAAAGCAAAGCCTTTTCTAAAACATAGAATTTACAAAAATTTTGAGATTCTAAAATACTTGTCATTCCACATTTTAGTTTTTATAAGCGCTCAATACACCTGAGCATCTGCATTTTCTTGGTCAGGGACAGGTCAGTTAGGTAGTGTCAAATACACAAATGTAATGTCTCATTATTAGAAAAATGACTTCGATTGCCATATTTGAAAATTTGAATCAGAATTAAAACATGTATTTGCCTTGCCGACATGGTGCATGACAGCCAATATTCACACAGGACGAAGACCACAGAACATTCAAAGCTGTACAAATATATTAGATTAGACATACACTGCCTAGTCAAAAAATACAATGCCTAGTTTTCAGAAAAGTCAGATTATTGGGCTGCATCAATCAAAGAAAACAACTGATCTGAAACTGATCAAGATCTGAAATTACTGGAACTGGGTTAAGAACCCTTCAACACTTTACCAAAATCTTGAGGGATATTGCTGAACTATGAATTTTGTGGATTTTTTCAAAAAAAAAAATTATGAATGGAGATTACTTTAAACCCTTGATGAAGTTTAATGGCTAACAAATCAGCAGTAAAAAAAAACATAACTATGTTTAATGGTGAAAGTAAGAGAATTTCCATAAGCTCATGGAGTGAGGAGTGTGAGGAGAACTCACACCTGTTAAGGTGATCAGAACAAAAGGATTCAGTTTGTTGTGGAGTATAAAGATTTGACTTTGGAGCAATGGAAGAAGGTCATATAGTCTGATGAGTTCACTTTATCTTATGAAAAGAGTGATGGTTGTGTCAGGGTAGGAAGGGTAGCACATAAAGCAATGCACTCCTCATGAATAGCGTCCTCTGTACAAACCTCTTATGGAATAACCATTATGGAATGTAATGAAACAGGCATAACAGTTGGAGTGTTACAACAATGATATATGAGTTATTTCCAACATTATATGTTACACAGACAGAGACTTTGCTGTTTTCCACCTCACACATGCTTCATGCTTCTTCACACACTGAGGTGGCTTCATGCCAGATTGGTGGGTTCAATATGAGTTACCAAATGAAAGAGGAGTAAGCAGCATGTTGAGGGGGATCTCTGTTTGAAGGTGACTATAGTTTAGGTGGCTATTTGCTGAAGTATCATGTCTATGAATGCCATGACTCAGGGTTTCCCAGCAGAACGTTGCCCAGAGCATCACACTGCCTCTGCCAGCCTGAATTCTTCTCGTAGTGAATCCTTGTTCCATCTCTTCCACTGGTAAGCTATGCAGATATGTTTGAAAATATGATCAACATATCAGACATGATGAGACCAGTCACCATATTTTAATTGCTTTATGGTCAAGTTCTGTTGCTCATTCTCATTGAGGTTTTTGGGCATTTGTTTATGCATAGCTCTTTCAAGGTTCAGCAACAGCATTTCAACTGGGATCTGGACTTTGACTACGCCATTCCAAACCTTGATTCTTTTTTTAAGCCATTCTGATATAGATTTACTGGTGTGCTTCAAATCACTGTCCTGCTGCATGACTAAACTTTGACCAAGCTTTAGCTGCCGGACAGATGGAATCACACTTGCCTCTAGAATGTTCTGGTATAAAGAGGAGTTCATGGTTGACTCAGCGACTCAGGTGCCCAGGTCCTGTGGCGGTAGAACAAGCCCAAAACACCGCCCCCCCCCTCCTTTCCACCACCATACTTGACAGTGGGTATGAGGTGTTTCTGCCAAAAGATAGGCGTTACGGCCAAACAACTCCACTTTCAGTCCATAGTATATTGTTCTAGAAGACTTGTGAGTTTCACAGAAACACAGTCATGCTTCCATATCCTTTTTAGTCAGAGACTTTTCTTGGCAACCCTTCCAAACAAACTGTACTCGTTCAGTCTTCTTCTAATTGTGCTGTCATAGACTTTAACATTTAACATGTTCAGTGAGGCCTGTAGGGTCTGCGCTGTAGATCTTGTGTTTTTTGTATTTCTTTGAGTATTGCATGGTCTAACCATGGGGTGAATGTGTTGGCACGTCCACTCCTGGGAAGATTGGTCTTTCCCTTTTAGCATTGTGAAAACACACACCTGAATGCTCCAGACCAGCAAACTGCCCAAACTTCTGCTTTTATACAGGTTTGCACACCTGCTTATGATCAATTAATCAATGTCTGATGATTAGCAGCACCTGACTGCAACTTACCCCCTTAAATCCTTCGGAAGCAGTGTGGGGGTACCTTATGCCTACTTGTTCTTTTCTTTTTGGTTTCATTTTTGTTAAATAAATAATTGCATGATGAAAAAAGTTATAATGTTATTATGTTGTATATATTAAGTATATGTTATGTACGTATATGCTCATCTGAGGTTGTGTTTGCCCAATATGATCTTTATAGCCAATGACCCTGCTCTGTCTGGAGCACAAAACAAACTGCTACTTTGATTCAGAGGTCCTTGCTTTGGCAAAGCTGAATGTCTGGAGCAAACCCAGGGTAAGTAGCATTTGCTGAACTTTTATGACTTTTACAAACTTGAGGGTGGTAGCAGATGGAGGCCTCCAGAAACTCGAATGACTCAACCATATACACAGCTGTGACATTTATCTCCAGTAGCAACGTGGGCCGGTGGCTGTTTATGGAAGTCCACCTACATTTCTGCTCTTTTGAGCAAGTTCGTATGCAGTTGTTTTATACACACCCTGACAAAAGATGAACCAAGGTTCTCCTGTAGATGTATTTATCACTGTTGGATGCTATGAACCTCATTTGCTTGAATTACTGTCTTTGCTTGACCAATGGGTTTGTTGAAACAGCATTCAATACTGTAGCAATTTGTAGTCATTAAAGTTAAAGGACAGAAGTTCAGATTGCTAGACAACATATTGCCTCCTACTAATTGAGAATTCTGACCTACATTAAATATTTGGTGATTTCATCTATCTTCAGTAACTGATTGGTCCTGGTCAGGGTTAAATGGGATCTAATGTCATTTCATTTACTGGTATGTCTTCGGACAGTGAGAGAAAACTCACACAGACATAGCCAGAGCATGCAAATCTCTAGAAAAAAAAACAGTAACCAAAGCTCAGGAATGAGCTGTGGCCCACATCCCAAACTGTAGATTAGATGCACGTAAGAGCCAATGAAATTCGAAGACACTACCTGCTATGCCACCTTCTGGCCCATCAGGACACGGAGCAAAGAGAAATTTGCATTGGTCATTTTCTCCTTGATTCAACCTGATATGAAACCTGTGAGCAGAACGAAAAAAAAAAAAGATCTATAACTGTATGGTACCTGTTTCTGCATACAAACCACTTGTCTTAGAATAAAATGAATAAAACAAAGAACCTCTTTTGAGTTCACTTTGTTTAATATTTCAGTAAATTCTGATAAGCCCACTGTGTGCTTCATCTTCACTCCTACAACAATCTAGTATCTGTGCTGTGATTTCTTTATTGGTCTCCCACCATATCAGGAGGAAGAAAATGGAAAGCTTGGAGTAAACAGAACAATAATCTGGAGATGAAGTAGAGCGGGGTGATAAATAGATGGCAGGATATCAGTACACAGACTATTACATAGGATAAAGATGCTATTTGTAATGTCTCTTGAATAGTCGGAGGGAGTAAAAAGAAATTGCCACGGCAGACGGCTAATGTGGTTACAGAGTACCCGAATCGAGTTTGGCATACTGAAACAGCGGCTGGGAATAAAAAGCAATCAGCTCTCTGACAAGAGCTCTCTGACAAGTTTAAGCAATTCACTCTCTCACCTGCAGGAGGTGCTGCATACGAAAATGTGTTATTGCGGTTGAGAACTGTATCTCGATTGGTACGAGTAAATTAGGCAAAATGTGTTGAAATGAGGGTTTATGAGGGCAAACGAGGGTAATATGTGTCCGCTCATCTACCTAATCCATTCATCTTCAATCACACTTTAATCCCAGTGATAGGTTCAGTTCGATCTGTCATGGGAGCACTCGAAAAAAGGCACCACATTTACAATTTAAAATCAATAACCATTCATCTAGGAACCTCTCTAGTCCAACTAGGGACTTTGGAGGCTAGTGGTGACCATTGTATTTATCCCCTTTTTTGCAATCGTGGTAGGACCTCCGGGCAGCATTCACACACACATTCACACACTACAGGCAATTTGGGAACGCCAGTTAGGAAAATCTACATGTCTGCTGACTATGGGAGGAAACCGGAGAACCCGGAGGAAAGCCACCAAGTACGAGGAGAACATTCAACTCCAAGCTCAATAACCAGTATCTCTAACCTTAACCCTAGGAAACCTACAGTACATGGCCAGTGAAAGAACACCCCAAACACACAGTTTTTTATTTAATACCCCATAGATTAGGTCAGATTCAAATCAGGGACCCTGAACTGTGAGATATTGTGAGAGCCCTACCCATTGTGTCACTGTGCCAATCTTAAAATGGTCATTTTGAATGATGAATTTTTTTTTTTACTAAGACCAATAATTTGAATATAGTAGCGCTCTGATATTCTCAAGCCAAAATGATCTAAGCATGTTTTTCGAAACAGAAATGTGATTTACTTTAGATTTCATGTTGAAAATATCATTTTAGTATCGTTCAACTCTTCTAAGCGAATCGAAGAATTAATCACTTCAACATATTTTCCAGCATGTGCTTTCAGATGTCAGGCCCCCATCACAGTTGGAATAAAAATGTTGTATTCTGCTTTCTTTCATTTCTTCAATCTGCTTTGCAGTCACAGTTAATTGGATGCTCACAGCGCACAAGAGCAATCTTGCATTAGGCTGCTCACTTACCCAGCGCTCCAGGTTCCAAATCAGTTTTGAAAATTGCATTCTCTCAGTAGTCGGTCAGAAAATAGGATGTGGATTTAGCCCAAATTTCTCAATAGCTGGAAAATTAACGGCTGACACTTGGGCAGCTATTACAATAAAAACACAGACGTGTTATCAAGTGCATATATTAAAATGGAGCACTTTTAATCTCAGGAGGTGTTTAATTTCAGCCTATGGGGCATAATCATCATACTGTTTAATGTTTTGTCACACTAATATCTCTGACTCAGTTCACAACTCTTGGTAATTAGCTTTTATATCTAAACTACTTTCTAAAATGTACTAAATTGTATAGTGGCAACTCAAAGCATATTTTCACCATAAGCTATAATATATGTATATATATTTAAACGTCTCATCCACATATTCTATCCACATATTCATTCATCCGTTCCATCTGTTCATCCATTCATTCACCAGCACATACATGCTGTATCTCGTCTATAGCTGTCTTTTCTAAGTATCTCTCTAGAGTTTTCCCCCAATTCTGTCATCACCTGCAGCTTTTCATTTTCATCATTTTTCTCATCTTGTGTGTCTAGATTTGATTGGCTGCAGCCCATCACTTTTTCTGCTCATTGGCTCCTGATGCATTCCATAGCCATTCTCAGGCTTGGCTCTGTTACCATTGGAGGAGCAGCTGGAGCTCGTGCCCGCTATTGCTCAGGGCATCCAAATGGCCAGGGTGTTCTGCCAGGTGGACCTGCATCCTCCTAGTGGAGCTTGTACACTGCCAGGACTGAATATCTACTAATGGGCTTCAGCTGCTTCCACCGCTAATGGAGGCTCAATGTTCTACTCCATCTCCTCCATTAGTGGTTTGGGATTTTTATTCACAGTATGATATAGAAGGAAATGAGGATGGGTTGATGCGGTCACGTCAAAGATGATAAGATGGATGTTTCAGCAGTGAAATATCAGAGTGGGTGTGCATTAGCTTTGGATAGAAACGGAGGATATTACCAATATTAAGCTTGTTTATATTAGCCTTTGACCCACTGCACATCTCATGGCTCCAAAAATTCCTGCAATAGGGAAGATGCTGCTACAGTGTTCTAACGAATAAGCCCAAATAAGAACTTGTTTAAGCTCCAGCGTTTTGACATTGATGGTTAGCCCTTTCATCTGTGTCTTGAAAGTAAAGAAAGGGATTCAGGGATAGATTAAAGAAAACGCAGAATAAGTTATGTCATGAGTGTCATTTTTTAGAGCTTATATAGACATTTAAAAAAAACAACAACCTTTGCTTTCAAGCAAAATAAAATGCTACTGTCTGTTCAGCTTTACATGTAGAAAGATGCTATGTTTTTTGTCTTTCTGCATTATTACTGATCTAATCCCATTAAACCTGAGGTTAAAAATGAGAAATGTGGCTGGAGTTAATTTGCTTTCATACAAACATGCTGTAAGTAACCGTACTTGTAATAGATGCAGACACTAATCCCACCCCTTTCCCTATCCTTTCATCCTCATTCTACTTCTTTCATCTTTCATCCTTTCATCCAAATTGAATCATGTGAATTGTTCTGCATTCACAAGTGCAGAGGTAATGGCATTTTGTGTTGTTATGAAATTTTCTACATAGTCTCCATCATCCATAGACATTACTTTAAGTCTGGTCATATATGGATGGAGTCACTTACACCTTTGTGAACCTGCCTGTGCTGACCTCAGCCCATCCCTTTAATCATACTATCAAAGCTTGGCCTGCCACTGGTTCTCTGGTATCCTGAGACCACTGAGGTTAACAGCTCTAATTCATCACCACATGCATCTTTCAAAAGCATCCCTTATTCTCCTCCTGCCCCAAAGCAAGAGTTGCCGCATTAAGGTCTACCTGCACATTTGACCCAGCTTTCCCCACACCATTCACCAGCTACTCTTTCCTGTGCACATTTTCCCCCTGTATCCGCTTGACTCTTTTCTTTTTGTTCATGTACTTTTGCCGGTCTCCATGACCCTAATGTAATGTAAAGGGAGGATTGTTTTGATCTTGCTTTCGTGATCGTGATTTTCAGGCATTGAAATATTGTGAAACTGTCTGGTGATGCTGGAAATTAGCCTTATTAAAAAAAATATATATATAATAAAAATTTTCTTTTTATAATACTATTATATATATTTGAATGCTTTTACAAGGCAAAGATGTGTCACAACTCAGGCAGCACTGCAATACGCTTTTATTAAGCAGCAAGAAAAGTCTCACAGAACCAGTGGGAAAAGACAGGATCAGTTTGTAAGGGACAGGGTCCATTCTTAGCCAAGCTTTCGCAATCCTGTCAGATATTTTCACTGGTCTTCACAGCCGCTCTATTTCCTCTTAACTCAGGGCCTCTCCCAAGCTTTTGACAGCTGGAATCATGACTAAGGTAGACCTAGTCGAATGCTGATTGTAGTTGAGAGAGACTTGCTTGCCCCCTGTTGGCTTACGTCTGTCCTGGCACCTAAAAGTCGCTAAACCTTTATCCACAAAGATAAAGCAACAGCTCACACAATGTAATACCAACATCAATTAAATTCAAATCAATCTTATTTATATTATGGCTAAAACAATGGACATTGTCACAAACCAGCTTTACAAATCAAAAACACTGGTATAAGGATATACTACTATAATATTATAGATTAAATGAACCCTGAGAATGTTCAAAGATTATATATGAAATTTAGAATGTTGTCTGGTTCTTATGTGTCAAGCAAAAAAAAAAATTCCTTGCTGTCAAAAATCTACATGTAAATGTACACAGAGGAGAGAGAGAGAGAGAGAGAGAGAGAGAGAGAGAGAGAGAGAGAGAGAGAGAGAGAGAGAGAGAGATGTCCCTCCACTAGGTGGTGGTAGAAGCAACAAAATCAACCCATCAAGCCCCATGATGAAACTAGATCTCATGAAGACCATCTCAGGAAAGCAAGACCAGAACTTACCTCTGCTGCAGAGGAGAAGTTCATTTAGATTTACCAGCCTCAAGAATCACCAACTGAGAGCACCTCAGATTATAGCTGTTATGAAGGGATTACAAGTAGCAGACACATCTCACTATCAAATCTTCAAAGGAGATCATTTTTTGTAGACCTTATATGTTTTCATCAAATATTTAAACGTTAAATTCTATTTACTAAAACCTTTACCATATGAACATTTGTGTTTAAATGTTACATACATGACAGTTTTCGATCAGTTTAATTGTCTTAGATTATATGCATCGCCACCCATATTTACTGTTACTATAGACAATTATATTGCTGCTCATTTAAAACAGCTGTTCTAGACGCTTAACCAACACCTTCTGACCCACTGGAAGTGATTACTGCTGAGGGTCACATAATTAAAATCTCATGAACACCTTTTGTCACAGGAGTCCTGCTGGATCCTAGGGGGTGTATGGTGGATATGTTTCAAGCTCTTTGACTTTATGGACAACAACACGCATCCCCTGCATTACACACTGAATAATACAGAGAAGCACCTTCACTAACAAACTAATACACTGCCTCTGGATGTGATGCATGCTGAATCATTCATACCCATAGCATCATTCATACCCAAGCTATTGTTGCCACAGAACTGAACTTCTGCTGTCCAGACAGAACCAAGGCTGAAAGCATTAGTAATAATTGTAGCAGGAGTATTTGCAGCAGCAATTGTTGTTGTAGTAGGAGTAGTAACCGCAGTAACAGTTGTAGTAGATAGATAGATAGATAGATAGATAGATAGATAGATAGATAGATAGATAGATAGATAGATAGATAGATAGATTACTTTATTCATTGCAGAGGGAAATACACCTATCACAGGAGCTCAAAGAAGAACATCAAATTATTAACTATCTAGGCCACAAGTGTTGCAAAATTTACTATATTTCTTGGATGCCATTAGTTGTGATTATGACATGCAATGTGGTGGCTAATTCATGTGTGCATGTGTCATTCGTGCCACCAGGGAAGAAAAAAAAAGCTCCATTCAGTATCAGGTGACTTCATTTTATTGCAACATAATGTTGAATGATGGGTGCAGCATTCATCACCTTCCCTTCTTACCTTGACGAGTGATAGTTATACTTGGATAGTTAATGGATAGTGATTTTGTGGATGCAGTTGTCTAAGACTATTAATTTTATGATAATTTTAGTTAAATATCACATACATTCTTGTAAGTGGAAAGGTAATGCACCCTTCTTCACTGTGTTTATATATTTTTGCCAAATACATCCAGTCACTGAAATTCATAGATGAAATAAACAGAAAGCTTAAAAATGTATATATAACATATATCTATGTTCTTACCATTGTGCTTTATTAATTTACTGATTTTTTGCTGATTTTATTATTATTATTATTATTATTATTATTATTATTATTATTATTATTATTAGTGGTGGTAGTAGTAGCACTAGTAATTTCCTTCTATACAGTATTTCATTTTTGTGTTTGAATGGAACTATAAAACATAATTTTCACCATTGTTTTTTTTTTTTCATTATTATATTTGCATTGCCTACCTTGCACTTTTACCTTGTGCTTAAAAATAAAATAAGATATTAAATTTAAAAAATAATAAAATAAATACTGCCAAATGTCAGATGAATGCAATTTGTGTCTGCACTTTATTAACTTGTACATCTTCATATGTCTATTGTAGTGAAATAAGCTAATTTTGTACTGTGCTTAATTCTATTCAATGTGTCTCACCAAAGAACATGATTTGTGCCATTTTTTTTTTGTTATAAAAAAAAAGAAAGTATAAAGAATTTTCTTGCTGATTTTAATTGAATTTAAATTCTGTCCTTAATTTAAATATGCTGACACATGGATTTTTTTTCTTCATTTACTATAAGTCAAACTCACTGTATTTGTTTGAGATCCTTTTTTTTTTTTGCAAAACACTGTTAGAGAGAGAGATTTGTTAGATAGCTGGGTTTTATTTTAACAGATAATTCGTATATTTGCAAGTGATCTCTTGGGGTATTTGTGAAACGCATTCTCCACCGTGTACTGTACATTACAGCTTTCTGACTAGTGCAAAGCTGAGGGTTCGGATTTTGCGCTCGTGCATTACGCGCTTGTGACTGGGGCAGTCCATTTTCTGCGGCGGGGGGGGAGGAGGAGGGGGAGGCGTAAGAGGTGGGGGGGGGACGCTTTCATACGGATTGGTACGTTCCACCCGGGTATTTCGTACCGGGACAGAATGAAGAGTTGAGACGAAAGTTGAATGAGAGAGAGAGAGAGAGAGAGCGCAGTAAGTACATACTACAGACAAACTGGATGTGAAAAGTTTGGTCGCTTACAGTGGAGAGAAACAAGGGAATAATCAGTAATCCAGTCGCGCGCCTGTGTATGTGTGTGTGTGTGTGTGTGTGTATGCGCGCGGAAAGATGAAGCTCGTCCTGGCGCTCGTGCTCCTGTGTGCATCCTCAGTGAACTGCCAGGAAAGAGGTGAGCTGGAACTAATCCTGCACTTTGGGATTCTGCAATTTTCTCTTTCTGTATATAATAGTGTAAATACATAAACATCCCCTGTATGCCATGAGATAATAACTGAGTTGAACTGAGGGAAGTGAATCATTTTACATGGAATTGTATAATTACTATATGTATTTATATAATATATGTGTACTCAAAATATCTCTGTAATATCATCTTAAAATGTATTGCATGAATAATTTAATAGCAAAACTCTATTTTTTTTTTTTTTTAGTGGAGTTCTTTATGGTCGGACACAAAACAGTTAAACTCAACATGCAGAGGTCAAATTTCCAAGACAGAAGCCCATATTACCATGGGATCACTAAAACATTTGTTATTCTAATTCCATACAGTGCAGTCTTTGTAACTGAAAAAAAAAAAAAAGCAGTGACACGGTCGCCTTTATAGGTTTAGACCCTGTGGTGCTTTTAAAATTTTTGTAATTAATTAATTTATTTGCTTAGGCAATGCACTGTGATATGCATTCCAATGATCTCAGGTCAAGAGGAATTGAATAGTCTTAACAAAGATCCTTAGGACTCAACATTGTAATTAAAGCATGGTCCGACAGTAAGTTGTATCCATCATTTTTGATTGTAAGTTATAGTATTGGATTTATCAGCTGTACAAAATGTATTTGAACAAAATAGTTTTCTTTTTTGATAAAGAGAAAGATCGAGGGAGAGCGTCCATTCCAGACAAATACCAGTAATCAGTGAGTGTGTCTGGTAAATGCTCAGTTCTTTGAATGGGTTTTTGGTATGACAGACAGCACTTACATTTAGAGCTTCTAAACCCTTGTACTGTATTTCCAAGTGTGTATATTCTAAATATTCCAAATGTAAACCCAAAGCTATTGAAAACAGAGGAACTACTTTCCAAATAGTAATCCTTCTTCATTCTCACTTTATTGAGAATCTTTAGTAAAGCTAAATCGTAAAAGGTTTATAAGAATATTTTTAGACAGTAGATTATGTAAGGATAATTTCTATCTAGCATTTTAAATCGCTAATTCACGTTGGGTTTCAGTTTTGGGCTGGGTTTTAACTTTACTCTTTGACAGTTTTCAGGTGAGCAGATTATTAGAGATTATATCACACTTATAAGTGCTGTCCTTGTTACTGACTAATTTAATTTAGATGCCCTGAATAGATGTGCTGTGTTATCTCTGGCGTTTGACTCTCTTGCATCTTTATCTAAAGATCCCAGATCTTATCAAGTATTGCGCTGTTAAAAGAACCTTCATTTTTGCAGACAATGGACATTCCAAAGATGAGTGAAAACTCAATAGAATTAGGCGGCTTTAATCCGGGCCACTGGGGTGAGTTAACCTTTAGGAGACGCTTTGGTCTGGTGCAGTCAATCAGACGGATGCTGTTGTCCAAACACTGCTGAACACTGACGCCAGACCCTCATTTTCTCACAGAAGAGCGCTTGCTTGTACAGATTACTGAGCTTTTTGTCAGTTCGGCTGATCAATAGCTTGCAGTTCTTATAAAATAGCCATGATGGTGTCCTCTCCTTTAGCACATGTCATAAAAAAGGCAACCACAGCCTTACTTGTCCCGCTCTCTCAATTCAACACGAGGTTAGGGTTAACGGTGATAATGTGTGGGTAGCGGATCCTGCTGGACCAGGTGTTAAATAAACTGTAAATTGCAGCTCAGCTGAAATGTGTTAGAATTCGAGGTGCTGATGAGCTTGAACAAATGGCTCAAATGCACCTGTGGAAAAGGGAGTTTAGTGGAAGTTATAGTTACTTGATCATAAAACTAAAATGTGAGGGGGTTCTCAAAACATTCCAGGAAGAACCGTGGCCTCACTTAATTATACTAGATTGCATGCAATTTGGGGAAGCGCTTTAACTTTTTTTTTTTTTCATTTCTTTAGACATAACCCCTTGAAGCTCCTGCTTATTATTTAGTTATATATCTTAAAGCATATTATTCAGTAACTACTGTGAATTACTCAGTAACTATAGTTAAAATAATAGAAAACGTGTACAGTTGCAAGTATAGAATATAGAGCTGCAAAGACAGGGAAGGGTCTGTAATTTAAAACTATTCTTCAGTAAAAAGGATAAGCTTTTAATATTAATACATACTATTACATGGGGCATGAAAAAATTTAAACACTTAACTCCAGCACGTTCACTCCAGGATCTGTAAAATACTAATACTCTAATGAAGATAAACAGAAAACTTGATCTAAACTGGCGTTGCTGCATGTTTAGTTTGAAAAATAAACTAGTGTTCAGTTTCTCAATTATCTAACAATGGCATGCAAATTAGGGAAGCCGAAAGTACATCAGAGCCCAGTCTTGTTGCTAAGTAAGCAACTGATAGAGTTCTATAGATTGCTAACCAAAGGTCAAGCGCAAGCCATGGTCCTGTTTTTAAAGTATGGAAAGAAAAAGTCAGACTTGCTACATAAAGGTTGACTTTGTCATGGATCAATCTGTATGAGGGGGAAATATGGAAGAAAATGTTTGACATTTTCTTGTTATTGAAAATAACAAAATTCATTGCATAGTGGAAAATGTCCTGCACTGTACTGCACTGGATTGACCTCAGGATTATATACATAAGTTCAACCAATAATTTTTTGCACTTTATGTCTTATATTTAAATATCGTTAAAATATTTGTCTGCATAACAGCATTTAAAATGACACATTGTTGTGAAGCTTACACTGGAATTGCTCTAACATTATTAAGAAATCTGTTAAGCTGTATGGTATTTGCTTTTTTATATTGCTATGAACACTGTAAAAACTTAAACATGCTTGACTTTCTGTGCATGTAAGTTCCCTCATACGTGAGCCTGTTGTCTGTACTCAGAGTAATGAGGGGTCAGGGCTGAAAAGGGGATGGGGGTTATCTCCAGACATTAAAAAGGCTGAGCTCACATGAATAGATGGCTGCTATTGTTAATTGTCCAAGACATAGTAATTTGGGCCATCAGTGGCTATGTGCAAATGCGTGGGTTGATACAGGGGGGGGTCACGCTTCAAAGACAGAGCTTGCAAAGAGGGGGTGGGGGGGGGGGGTGGGGGGAGGAGGGTGAGAGGACAAAATTGGCCATTTTAAAAAGAGTGCAGCCTGAAGTTAGGAGAAGACTGTTTCCACTTAAGAACTGTCACATTGTTTTGCTACTAATAATGTTTTATCGTATAACATGGCTGTATCGTATGACAAGTCTGCTTGTAGGCTCTTAGTAAATTTTTCTTCTTTTCCCCTTAGGTCTTTTTCCTGCGATTCTGAACTTGGCCAGCAATGCAGAAATCACCGCCAACGCCACATGTGGGGATCCTGTCCCTGAGATGTACTGTAAGCTAGTGGAGCATGTCCCGGGCAGACGCATTCGAAATCCACAGTGCAGGATTTGTGATGCGAACAGCACAAACTCAAAAGGTTAGTCAATATGGTGTAAAGTTTACTGTCATAAATGCTTTACTGTCTGAGTTTCTGAGTCGCAGTCTCTAATTTATTATTCTATTATACCTTATTTATTTAAGAATATTCTATATACCCAAGTGTTCAGTTGTGTAATAAAGCCTAAAATCATGGTAAATAACAATTCTTTGATCAATCCTCACATCCCAACAGAACAACACCCCATCACCTATGCTATCGATGGCACCAATCAGTGGTGGCAAAGTCCCAGCATCAAGAACGGCCGACAGTTCCACTGGGTCACCATCACACTGGATCTACGACAGGTACAGTAGGGCAACGATCACGACATGGCAATGTTTGTTTGAGGACAAAAAAAATGATCAGTGTTGTTACTAATATTTCATCTAGGATCTTAAGTATAAATCGTCCAGGTCGTTTTTTGTAGAAACCTCTTCGCTCTGCAGGTGCTGTAACCTTTTACCACGAGTGTTGTATCATCCTCTGTGGGCATGTCCTCCCCTGCTCTACCAATCTGTCAGCAGCAGTGGGAGCCCAGGAGGCTTTTGTTGAAATCAAACCCCAGAACAGGAAATGCCCTGTACCTCCTCCTCCTCCTCCTCTGTCTCCTCCTCAGTTAAACAACCAGACTTTCATCAGCTGTGCCAGGTCTCCTAGCCTACTTTACAGTCATTAGTACACCTGCTACTGAAGCCCTGCAGATTTACTGGATCCAGTTCCTCAGCCCACACAGAGAAATCACCTTAAATCTTCCACAGTCAGTTAGCCAGAGTGTACATGACACTTAAAGCTTTATCACATCTTTGTGTAATTAAACATTTGATCTGTTACAGGATTCAAAACCTTTGTTTGGTATTGTGCCGATGCAGTCACATCATTGTTGCATGACATTTCTCAGAAACTAGTTATGTTTAACTGTATAGTGATGACACCGTGTCATCCACTCAGCTTGTGTTTGTGAGCTTCACACGAGTATGTACTGTGGTTAATTGGCTTAGTTTGGCTAATGTTTAAAACATCCTTCTTAAGTCATAGCACCTTAAACAGAGAATGAGTCTGAGTCTGGGATTAATATCACCAGTGCTCTAATATGCTCTAATGGGATTAATTTCACCAGTCAATAATGTATTTAACCATAGTGTGCCTTTACAGCAATCAACTGTATTAAGCGTATCGACCTCAGTTGATCGTGATCAACTCAACATCAAATTCAATATTATTATTATTATTAGTAGTAGTAGTAGTAGTCTTATCATTTTATTAAAATTACAAATCTAAACTAACTTGACAAATAACTCTCTCCTACCACACAGGTCACTGCCTGACATTGTGTGAACAGTTTTGAGCATGACACCTATTGGATTATAATTGAGTTGCAACATTTTACCACCTTAAATGCAAACAAATAATATCAAAAATAATTTTAGCAAAATCGATTTTGGAATCTGTGTCACGATACATGAATTGCCACACAAAAGAATCACGACACATCACTAAATACATTTTTTTCCCCTCCCATCTCTAATGTATCTTGCTCTCAGCATCTGGCAAGAATACAGATGTTTATGTATATGTCAGGTTTGTTGAGTGCATTATTGGCGTAAATGGAGCAGGTAAAGAGAAACCTATGCATGAAACAGCAAGGTAAAAAAAGAGCCGTCTTTAAAAATATTGTTGCATTTGTTTGACCTGGCAGCCTACTGAACAACATATGTTTACAGTATTACTAACTCTTTTTATAACAGGTGGCCCAGAGGATCAGGTCCAAAACTCCCCAAAAACCTGTGATCAGGTTTCCTTTAAGTTCTCCTGTTTCCTCCCACCTTCCAAAAACATTCTGGTATGCGATATTAGATGTGAATGTGTTTGCATGCTACCCTGGCAATGGACAACCTGTATCCATGGTGTATTTAGAATAGACTCTGTATCAACTGTGACCTTGACCGGTCTATAAAGGTTGCTAAAGAAGAATATGCATTCAATGGTTATAGATTGGATCAGATCATTATGAAAATTTTAATACAGAATAAAATTATAGTAGGCAACTTGGAAAAGAAAAAAAAAAACAAAAAACACATAAGGTGGTTACAAACCAAGCGTGTGATTAGTTGACTGTACATTGTCATCAGAATTTGTTGCTTTTCATAAAATTTGCAATCGCTATAGAAAATGCCTCTGAGCGACTCAATCCAGTGAGATGGAATAATCCGTAGTGGCATGTGTGTGAAATTCACTGCTTAATCCGAATCTGTAGCTGCGATTGTAAGGATATACAGTAGCAATAATAAAATGTATATGATTAACATAATAGGGACTGCTGGTGATGTCATTAATCACTACTGCTGATAATATCCAAACAGTGACAGATATACTGTATGTCCTCCAATATGTTGTCGGGGTTATTCACTAAGTGCATCCTACATGTAAAGCAAATCTGGACACACACATACACACACAATAGAAAGCTGTGTAAATTTAGTTTTGGCTACATACTTACAGGACTTGAATTTGCTAAAGTCTCTGTCCTACCACATAAAAAGAGGCTCAATTAGCCAGAAGCACTTCCCTAGTCTGGACTAAAGATGAGTCAGGCTTTTGTCTGAGAGAGTTGTGGAAAGAGGGGGAAGGGAGCGTGAGAGGGCTGGACATAATACAGGCCAGGACAAAGCAGGCCAGCGTCACAGAGGCCCGTCCGAGACCCCAGGGGCCTGGGGGGCATTCACGGAGGATTAGGTGATGGTACCTGCATGAGAAACAAAAGGCTCCCAGCACCTGGGCTGTGTGAGATTCTTATTAGTCAGCTTGAGCAAAACGCAGGTTCTAACCAGACGCTGAAATCAATTCTCACCATTGGTTCTGCTGATTTAAACGGTTTTCAGATTTATGCATGGTATAATAAGTGTAATGTGCATTGATCACTAAGTAATGTGCCATAACAGAATGAGGTACTGCACTGGGCACATATATTTATATATATATATATATATTGCCACCGTCATCTGGAAGCAGGTTCATCATAATTATTGTCACTGTATTATCATTTTCCAAGTCCTTCATTGTTTCACAGTTTTATCTCTATTTAGCAACCATACATCCACTTCCATTCTTCTTCTGGCTATTTATGTGCTTGTAATGTGATGGAACTCACCGGAACCCTGGCTGACAGTGTGCTTGTTATCACCTCTGTGAGGCGTGTAACATGTTTACAGCTTTAAAAGCACCAGCCTTGTTTCGGAGGATGTAAGGAACAAGCTGTTAGAGTTAGTGTGAGGACCAACACAGCTGGCTCAGCGTCTCCGAAAGATGTTTGGACAGCCGCGAGCATGTCTTTGCAGGTGACCGGTGTCACATGTGAGCTGCCTGGGGGGCCAAACAGGATGAGAGACCCCCCAAATGGCTTCGTCTTCTGTTTTGTTTGCTTTGGTGATGTTAATTGGATCAAGACTTTTGTGTCCCTGCCTGAGGAATTCTACTGCAAGCAAGAGCAGATGAGTGAAGTCATTTATCGCATCTTTCTTTGATAGGGAAGTGTTTGCTTTGTGGTTTTTCAGCGTCTGTGAGTGCAGCATGCTGTGTCTGCAGCTTTGATAATATAAACACATGGTCCGAATGTGAAGCTTCTAATGCTTAATGCTCTTCCTTAATCTGCTATGTTACATTTCCAGGGTTTTTATTTTGGAAGAGAAGTGAGTACCCTTGAAACTGTCCTAATGCTTTAGTCAAAATGATTTAGTGCTCAAGGCTAGGTGGCATTTTTAATGGAATCAGTGGAAGTGCACCCACCATGATATAAGTTCTGTAGACACCAAACATGACTTGATCACTGAAGTATACCGCCGTTCTGATTCTTACATATTATATTTTTCTTCTGACTTTAAATCTGACTGATATAAGTTTTGAACCTTTGTGACTCACAGCAGCTCTATCTGACTTCCCGTTGCAATCCTCAACATGCTTTTTTCCCCCACAGGAACCATCCATAAGCAACATGTGATTACCATATGCCTATCAAAGACTTGCAAGGTTGTTGGTATGAAATCATTAAAAACGCCACCCTATAATAGTACTTAACACATTCCTTTAATTTCTGCTTCTCTCTTGTCACGAGAGAGCTTTGGAAACCCTGTGGCTTCAGATGTGTATTTCAAATGCCCCCTTTCTCACAAGGTTATTACAAATCCCTGCTCTATTTCTTTCTCGTCGCACCACTATTGACTTGGCTGAAGCTGTTAACATGTTTGTTTGTCTCGTCACCTTGACATTGCTTTGCTCCAAGCAAGCATGGGGCTTCAGGACCTCCGGGGTATCAAAGCAAACGCCAAATGGGCAAAAGGATGAAACAGCTAGGACGAGAACTTTGAAGCCTGTGTTTTTGTATCAATTATCTAGCTTGTGTCATCCATGCACAGTTTGAGCGCTGTTTTAGATGTTCCTCGGCTCATTATAGGGGCTGGGATTTCTGCATACCTCAGGGTTGCGGAAACACACATGCAATCCCCGTCATATGTTTGTAGGGTTTTAGTGTGTTGTGGCTTTCCAAGGAGGCCAATGTGGGAAGACTGTGTAGAGAAATGCAAGGTTTGGGAAAACTTGGGGTCTGTCTGGATTTTGAGGAGGAGGAGGGGGTTCTCATGAAAGAGTTTTATTTTTCAAAGAGCCTGTCTCAACTTGCTCTGCATGGGAGCCTATAGACACATGCTGGACGAGATCAAGAAGGACAGGGGACAGAATACAGAGAATGACAGAAATGATATGCCTTTGTCTGTTTAGCAGAATTAACAAAAGAGACACTGCAAGACAGAATTCAGAGTGAGAGAGAGAGCTGCAGAAGCGAGGTACTGTATGTCTACCAAGGGAATAGAAATGGCAGGAAGATGAGCGTATCCATAAATCAAATCTGAAAGAAAATTTCCCTTGGAAGAAGAGACCGTAGACAAACTTAATCCAAGTGCCAGCTCATGAAAGTGTAATATTCTTCTCTTACTCAGGCACAAAGCACAATACACACATATTTTAGTTTTTGTTTTTTGTGTATATTCGAGAAATAAACATCAATCCTAAATCCTAGTGACTGAACCTGGTTTTTGCTGTCCCGCCAGGTCTTCCGGGTCGCTTATGTCATAATCAAGGCAGCCAACTCACCTCGGCCTGGGAACTGGATCCTGGAGAGGTCTTTGGATGGCGTCACATACATGCCCTGGCAGTACTATGCCATGAGTGATACAGAGTGTCTGACCCGGTACAATGTCACCCCTCGTATTGGGCCTCCCACCTACAAAAGAGATGATGAGGTCATCTGCACCTCCTACTACTCCCGACTGGTGCCTCTGGAACATGGAGAGGTGAGCAGCTTAGTCTTGCTTCATGTCGCTAGATTTATATGAAAGTCGTTGCTTATTCTAATATACTAGTCTTCCCTGCATCGCAAAATAAAAAATAAAAATGCATTTCATAGGACCTGAATCTAGAAACTGCGCTTATAAGATTGTAATTCATGTTCAGACAAAATTCTCAGTTGAATAGGGTTTTTAAGCATGGTTGATTATTTGTGTCATTTTGTGAATGCTGGTGAGGTTCAGGGGTCAGGAGGTCCACACAGTGAGAGCTAATCTGGCCATAGTCCAATCTAAAGGATCCAACCGGGCAGTGGAACAATAAACAGTCCCATAGCTAGCCCTGTATTCTGCTTATACGCTGCATATTTCTGTGATAGGATGTAAATCTGCTTCTATTGCTTAGATAAATATTGATGCTTTTATTTAGTTTAGAATATAAACATGTTACTTACACCAGAATCAGTAGCAACGCTGTAAAAACGAGAATGTTCTCTTATATAATTCCAGTTGGCGTTGCAGAAACATCTGGATACTGCAATGCGAAAACCAATACTGTCTTCGATTGTGTCATTTTATAGGGAAAAAAATGATATTGTGAGAATGTAATATGTACTATACATACTATATTTCTATTATGACATTAAATATACACATACTATGGGTACATACATAGAGAAACTGCTTCCTCTGTTTAAATACTTACTTTGGTTTTAAAATACAGTGAAACAATCTGTTGATTATTTCCGATTATTGAATTCTCTTTCTGGTTTATTTAGTAATTACTTGTGACGTTGGTTATTATACATGTGGCCTCCTTCAAGACTAAGATCAGTAATAGTGTACTGGTTTAATATGGCTTTGGTTCTTTTTCTATCCAGATCCACACGTCTCTGATAAACGGGCGTCCGGGTGCTGATGATCTCTCCCCCGAGCTGCTGGAGTTCACCTCTGCTCGCTTTATCCGACTGCGTCTACAACGCGTCCGCACACTCAACGCCGACCTCATGACCCTGAGCTATCGTGACCCCAAAGACGTAGACCCCATCGTCACCCGCCGGGTAGGCTTCAGCTTTCGATTTTAATGATGGGCGAAGAAATGTGGCAATGCTGGATATGAGTAGAAGCTGAATTAATATTATGAGTGAATGAAGACAGGAAATAATTACTTTAAAATGTGTATGAAAATATAGGTATATTGCTTACTTATGCAGAAGTAATTTGTGTTAGAACATAATCCTTAATAGGATTTGACACCATTGTTAGTTGACATTGTGCAAGTCTTATTGTGTGGAAATCTGTTTACCTTTAAGATATATATGAATTAATTAGTAATTAGGGCAATCAGGGCTAATTAACACATATTTTATCAGTGGCAAGCTCTATGTGCGGTGATATCATTTTTCCTCTTTCCTGCTTTCAGTATTACTATTCACTCAAGGACATTTCAGTAGGCGGGATGTGTATCTGCTATGGTCACGCCCAGAGCTGTCCCTGGGACCCTGATACCAAGGTAACCGGACACATTCCTCAGTTATCAGACCGCAATCTGTCAATCAAATATAATTACAAGGGAAATATAATAACTGCATGTTCACTGCAAAGTATATTGTCCCCACCAAATTTACTGTCTCTAACAACATTTTATTCTATTGTCTGAAATTGCATTCAGCTTTAAACCAAATTATAACATTATAATAGAGAATACAGCAGAAATGACTCCTTTTTCTTTCGTTGAAAACTGTAGTATATTTAGTACAATCTTGCAAAAAATTATTATAATAAGGCCCTGTATGATAAAAAACGAAAAGATTTTATTTCTCTAAAGCTTTTCCACCCCTGCAGTTAGGAGCGAATGATGTGATCAAGTCTGTGTTAAATGAATCTTGTTGCCTCATTAACAGTTAAAATCACGTTAACAAGAGGCTGAGAAAGCAAGCAGTAATCCCTTGTCTCATCAGTGGGGTTCTTAAGAAACATACACGCACACACTCACACACACACACACACACACACACATAGCGTTAAGTGGGTGCTGGTTGCGTTTCAGTCTAGGAATGTGTTTTGTGTGTGTGAATTTGATTGGCAGTCAAGAGCATTTCCTTTTGGTGCTCATTTCCCCTGCCCTCTCTTTTGTGAACTTTTTTTTTTTTTTTGTGAGTCTTGCGATTGTGTGTGTTTGTGTGTAACTTCTCCTCTCTCTCTCTCTCTCTCTCTCTCTCTCTCTCTCTCTCTCTCTCTCATTCTCTCTCCCAGAAACTGCAATGTGTGTGTGAGCACAACACTTGTGGGGAAAGCTGTAATGAGTGTTGTCCCGGCTACCACCAGGAACTGTGGCAACCAGGGACCATCTCCGAAGGCAACACATGCGAGAGTAAGAAAGAGGCACACACGGGACATTATAGTGCCACTTGGACAACGAGTACAAAAATATGGCATGTGTGGCATGCTGGGAGAATATATGGATATGAATTCTGTTCAGTACAGAAAAAAAGACTTTTGAATCAAAAGTATATTAATATAGAGCAGAAAATGTCATAATAATAAAAAAAGACGGGTTTCCCAGCCTGTGCACATACTCCTGTATATTGGAGTCTAAAATATTTTTGTAACATTGCATTGGCTGTTATGTCAATTTATTATAGCTCTGGATAGTTTACAGTTTTTTTCTACATATTTCTATTCACATCATAACTCCCGTTACAAACTGTGCATGCATGATGGATAATTTCAGTACAATAAGTATATATTTTTTTCAGAACTGCATAAACAACAATTTTCTTCCCCTTAATATCTCTTCAGAATGCAACTGTCACGACAAAGCAGAGGACTGTTATTACAACCAGACGGTGGCCGATCTGAAGATGAGCATGAACACGCGTGGCCAGTTTGTTGGAGGTGGAGTGTGTATCAACTGCACACAAAACACTGCAGGAGTGAACTGTGAAACCTGTGCTGATGGTTACTACAGACCACACAAGGTAAAGAGCCCCTGTTTATCTCTATATTATGTGTGTGTGGACAGGTACACCCCCCTGCCACTCTTTCAGTGCCTGTTTTATTGCGTCTGAATTGCATTGTGTGCGGTGTTGACCAGTAGTGGTTTGTGTGTGGTCACGTTTCAACAACAAGGACAAGTTAATGTTTAAACGAATGAGTGTAGTAATCGAACCTAAAATCAGCAGAAACCTATATCCTTTATCTTGAGCTATAGTGGTAATTCCTATAGTTCTTTATGTGATGCTTTGTTGTAGACTTTGTTGTGACTACGTGACTCACTGTCTTATTTTACCTCTTGGTAGCTCAGTAGTTACGGATCTGGGCGAGTGTATGAGTGTAAGTCCCAGTATCACTAATATCGGGCCCTTGATTAAAGCCCTTATGTCTCTCTATGTCAGTGGCACTGGATCAGCGTCAACTGTGACACTTAAGCTTCCAGGCATATGTGATGGAAATATTTACACAAGACTATAGCTGTATCGTATATGAAATAATAAAAGGCATCTTCATTCTCTTTCAGTTATATAACTAAAAATGTTTAATGGTTTATTTGTGTCTTTATGCCATTCTACTTAGGTGTCTCCATATGCTGACGAGCCCTGTGTAGAGTGTAACTGTGATATGAGAGGCTCAGTCAGCCATGTCTGCCTTAAAGATGACAATCAGGCACATCCTGGGAAAGGTAACCAATTCATGCACACATCTGCGCACATGTTCGTAAACCGATCACCTATAATATTAAAAACATTATCATTAAAACCACTCAGGTTTTGGGTTCCCCTGGACCTCTCAGGGCGTGGCTCTGTGCTGGTATACAGTATAATTGATAATCAATGTTAATCAATTCACCTGGTGTTGATGTTGAAGTTGTTTGGCTGATTGGTGTATAGACAAACTCATATATACATACACTATATTGCCAAAAGTATTCGCTCGCCTGCCTTCCCATGCATTTGAACTTGAGAAACATTCAAACCTTGATTTGTGCACTGGTGCGTAGTCATGTTGGAACAGGAAGGGTTGGGAGCATGAAATTGTCCAAAAGGTCTTAGTATGCTGAAGCTTTAAGAGTGCCTTTCACTGGAACTAAGGGGCCGAGCCCAACTCCTGAAAAACAACCCGACACCAGTTCCAGCATGACTGCGCACCAGCGCACAAAGCAAAGTCCATAAAGACATGGATGAGCGAGTTTGGTGTGGAAGAACCTGACTGGCCTGCACAGTGTCCTGATCTCAACCCGATAGAACAACTTTGGAATGAATTAGAGAAGAGATTGCGAGTCAGGTCTTCTCGTCCAACATCAGTGTCTGACTTCACACATGCGCTACTGAAAGAATGGTTAAAATTTCCCATGAACACAATACAAAGCTGTTATAGCTGCAAAGGGTGGGCCAACATCATTTCAAAACCCTATGGATTAAGTTCATATGCATGTGAAGGCAGGCAAGCTAATACTTTTAGCAATATAGTGTACTGTATATGTGTGTGTTTATGTGAGTTTGTCTGTACACATACACATGTATGAAAAACGTGCTCTGAATAAGGAAATAGGAAACGACTGAATACTGACATGCTTCTGCACATTTTAGATCGATTAACACAAAGCATTAGGGTTGCACAGTTAATTGTAATTTAATGATGATACTATTTTTTTTGCCTTTCTGAATTAATTGGTAATTCTTCAGAAATCACAGTCTTTGTTGGTGAGCATGATCATGGTTGGCTCATTGATTCTGGTGCATTAAATGAATTTGGTTTCAGATATTTTATCATTGTAGTTAATTGGGTTTAATATTAAGCATTTGAAAGATCCAATAAATGTGCCTAATAGGCAGTTTGGTTTTGATTCAGCATTATTGTGCACATAAGAATGTGTAGACTAGTGGTAGTACAAAGTGTACAAAGAACATACTGTATTGTAATAATGTGAAGTGTTGGATAATGAATTGACTGAGTAATTATGATATGATAAACGCGTCTGATTTCATGTTTTGAGGAAATTCAGTCTTAAACTTGTTTATGCTTTGTCTTAATATTAAACATGTCTTCAGCTTGTCAAATAGTAAGAATTTCCTTTATATATAAACTGCGACACAAATGCTTTTTGGGACATTAAAGGTGCAGAACATATAAAACTTAAAAAGATATGTATTGTGCATATGCAGGTCTGCAGGAAATCGGTTGTTTTGCAAAAGATTAATTTATGTAGATTTCTGTTTGCAAAGTTTCTAAAACTCACAAAGGATATCGGGGATCCTGTAAGTGGATAGAAGATGAATGACTGAATGAATCTTTTATACATTTAGCAATGAAATGATTATGCTTTTATTGCTCTTTTTCCAAGATAAAATATCGGTCAACTACTTTACATCATTAAGCTTGTGTCATCTTTAAGCACATCACAATGCAGTTGTTTTGTCCTCCATTCATTATTAATCATCTTGGCCTTGGGCCGTGTTTCCTGTGTTGCTGTACAGGTGTTTTCCCAGGTCAGTGTGTGTGCAAAGAGGGCTTCACGGGAGAAAAGTGTGATCGCTGTGCGTTTGGCTACAGGGACTTTCCCTCCTGTACACGCTGTGAGTGCAGCCTTGAAGGAAGCCACAACATCGACCCCTGCAAAGAGTGCATCTGCAAGGTGAGGGCAAATCACAGGTCATGTGCTTGAGCTAAGGGTCACAGATTTGAATGATCCCGTTTTTGTTAAAAAGGTTATTCAGCAATTTCTGTGTCGTCGCCACGATTAAAATATTACAGCAATATAGCTCATAGAACCAGACAAAGCAAATGTAAGATGTCAATACGTACAGTCACACCAGAACGAAGTATTTTCACGTGACTGATCACATGACAGGAAGAAGCAATGCGATTGGCTTGTCTTGACTTCAAAAAGTCGCCGCCGATAATGTGGAGGTATTAGCTTGTTTGTTAGTGAATAATAATTTGCCAAAATGAGCAAAAGGCAATAGCGTGTATAGATGTTCTGCTGTCATTACTAGAGCTGTACGATTAAATCAGCTTTGCAATTTAATTATTTACTTAACAATATACCACATTTTTATCAGAAAGTACAAACGGCTTCCACCATTTTGCAAGATTATTGCTTCTTCTTCTTCTTCTTGAATATATGGGTGGTTGACGCAATAGCACCGCCTACCGCTCAGGAGTGTGGAACAGAAGCTTGGCCAGATGGAATTTTAACAATCAACAACACAAGTTACACAGCATCTCAGTGTGTATTAGATATTTTAGTAGGTTTTCATCATTTAAAACCTGAAGCCCAAAAAATGGAATCGAATTGAATCGACAGTCTCGCTAGGATTCTCAGCTTCACTTATTAATAAAGAACTCTTCTGCAAGTAAGCTATTCCATATCACAGTTGTCCTGTGTGAATCACTTGTTGTATCTGCGCTTCTTCAGGCCAATGTGATGGGGGCGAACTGTGACCTGTGTAAGCAGGGCTTCTACAACCTCCAGCCCAGTAACCCAGAAGGCTGCACTGAATGTTTCTGTTTCGGTGTGTCTGACGTGTGTGAAAGCTCCATCTGGACCACCTCTTCGGTATACTTACTTACTTCATTACACACAATCTAGCTGTATATTTTGGACGGTTCATATGCAGAGAGCTTCATTCGCCTTCAATTTTGTAAGTGAACTGAAACCTCGCAAAATGTTATTCTCTCCAGATCATACACAGAGATGGTTGGCTCCGTCCCTCAACGCGCAGCACCTCAGTCTACACGGCCCCTGTAATAGAGGACAACCTCATCGTCGCTAATAACGTTACCGCTGCTAGGAGCTACCTCTCTGTGTCTACGTGGAGTGCTCCAGAACCTTTCCTCGGCAACCAGGTCTGTCCTTCTGTCACTCTTTTTCCCCCCCTCTTCCTCGTCTCCCTCTACCTCCTTCTTCCCTGTCCTCTAATTATACCTAATCACTGACAGACTCATTACTACATGTGAAAATAATGAGCTTATACATGACCAGGGTGACACTTAATATTTGTAGCCGGGTGATCCCTCGGGTGATTAATTAAATTGAAACAAGTAATTATCCCTCACAGCGTCACCAGCTTTTAGTGAAGAGGAAGATCATTAGCATTAGAAACAGTTCTCATTTAGGGGTCCTGCTCCCATGTTAGAATACATATGCGAAATCCAACAAATATCTTGCTGTTATTATCGTTGATAATCTTTTTACCTAATGAACTGTTTGATGAACAAGGATGGATCTGGTGCTCATATTTGCATGTTTCTTTTTTTCCCTTGTAGCTGACTGCTCATGGAAACTTTCTAAACTTCAGCATAGCTTATGACGTATCAGTCGACAATAATGTGGACAAAACGCTTTCATCGCATTTTGATGTCATCATTGAGGTAAGCTACCTTTTAGCTTTTAGTTTTTTTTTTAGCTACAGTTCCTGCAATCCCTGCTCAATACCACTACATCTGGGACTACCGTTCAGTAATCCATTGCTGCGTTTAAGAACAGTCAAGATCAAGCTCAATGGCCCGAGTTGTTTAATTTGGAAAATTTATTTGAAGATGCCATTGCCAATCCAAGAAAGCATGAGCATGAGAGCATTCAGGTAGGGAGGGGTGACATACACTCTTGACTATCACAGCGTCACAGAGACGGTATGCAATCATAGGCATCTGTGAGGTCATATAGTACATGCAGAAGTGGGTGGATAGCGATTCCTATATGATGGTGCAGCAGTTGAAAAGATGCGGTCAGCCAGCTGGCTGCACATGCCTCAGGTAGTTTTCATCCTTCCTGGATGTTGGCTGTCATGTCACAGGGGAAGAGCTGCTCTCTGGATGGTAATTGGCCATAACTAAGTTAGAGAGAAAATAATGGAAATATCCCCTCTGTGTATTATTCAGTGACTTGAAATCGTATGACTAATAACGTCTCCTGTCTGACACCACCAGGGAAACGGGAAGGCTGTGCGTCAGTTTCTACCCAGCCATGTATTCCTGAATCCTCACAGAGAGCAGCAGGTGGCGCTGCACCTCCTGCCGCATGTATTCGTTGATGTACACACAGAGCGACCGGTGCAGAGAGATGAGCTGATGAGTGTACTGGCTGATGTGGCCAGTCTAAGGATCAGGGCTCATCTCAACACCAGTGTGGATGGAGTGCTAAGGTGAGACGACGTTTAGTCTGTCTGTCATGGCACACAGACCTTTAAAATAAATGATCATCGTCTTGATTATCTGTAAAAAAAAAAAGAAAATAAAAAAAAAGAAGTGAGTGAGTGAATAATGACACATGGAGACCCTGGAATACCGATTCTGTTTAGATATATAATCATATGATCCCCTGCTACACTAATTATTATTATGGATACTTGGATATGTAGAAGATTTTCTTAGTATGACAGAGCCATGATCAGACTGCCTGCATCATGTCCGAAACACAGGCCTCCCAGGAACTCCTTTAATGGCCCAAACATGTGGAAATGGCTTGGTGGGAGGCAATCAAGCTGACTTCCTGTAATGTGCAAGTTCCCAAAGGCAGATGCGTCTCGTTAGCAATTTGGCAACAAGTCCTCCGTAGATTTTTACGGAGCAGGTGTTCCATGTTCCAAATGTTAACAGGAATGATTGCTAGGGTTAGGGTTAGATATGTCAATCGTTAAAGGGTTAAATCAGTCAATCAGTTTCACACCTTTATTGATGAAAAATTTCATCACACGGCCTAGTTTGATTTGAACACCCATTAT
This sequence comes from Clarias fuscus, assembly GCA_030347435.1. Classification (NCBI taxonomy): domain Eukaryota; kingdom Metazoa; phylum Chordata; class Actinopteri; order Siluriformes; family Clariidae; genus Clarias; species Clarias fuscus. Next base: position 27,892,205 of record CM059207.1, on the reverse strand, counting down.
AGATATAACTTTGCCACGCCTCAAACCACCCAAATGCACGTAGTCCTCTAAAAATGCCTTTTGTTTATTTTGTATTTACAGGTTGAGTACTGTACACATGGATGTAGCTGATCCCAGCTCCACAAGCTCTGACTTATCTCCAGATGTAGAGCAGTGTGAGTGCCCTTGGGGATACTCAGGGACTTCCTGCGAGGTACGAACAAACACTGCATGAGAATTTATTTCACAGTTGTGTCGAATTGGCACAATGGCAAGATTTTTTTTATTATAAAAGTAATTTTCCTTCTGCTCTCGGTGCTCTCTAGACCTGTATATCTGGGTTTTATCGAGTTGGAGGCATCCTGTTTGGAGGAAACTGTCTGCAGTGTGAATGTAATGATCATGCCACTGAGTGTGACATCAATGGAGTGTGTCTGGTGAGTAAAAGTAAAAAGGAGTTAAGTATAAGTCAAGTTAAAAATAAGTTTTATCCGCCACTATTGTAGTACGATTTGAAATGTATTTATAATCATATGCATGCTGATTGTTTCTCAGGACTGCTCTCACAACACTACAGGACCACACTGTGACCAGTGCCTGCCAGGTTACTATGGCGACCCCACGGAAGGCACAGAGGAAGATTGTAAGCGATGCGCCTGCCCGCTGACACTGGCGTCCAACAAGTGAGTTGTGTGTGTGTGTGTGTGTGTGTGTGTGTGTGTGTGTGTGTGTGTGTGTGTGTGTGTGTACCAGTGTGGCACTCAGTCTTCAGCTGCCTTTTGTAGCCCTTGGAGTCAGGGAATGTCTGTGAGAGAGCTGAGACAACTGGAAAAGACTGACTTTAAGAATTTTCAACTCTGACTGGACACAATAAAACTTGTTCAAAATGTCCGGTTGTTTCTTCTTCTGTTTACAGCTTCAGTCCTACTTGTACTCTTCAAGGTCCTGGAGAAGTCACATGTGACCAATGTGAGCAAGGATACACAGGAGCCAAGTGTCAGAGGTAAACCCAACACATGTATGCCTATCTTAGAGAATAAATCCACATGTACATTATGAGTGATGAGCACTGTGCGATAAAATTGGATTGTTATAAATGAATGCAGGCTTTTATTGCTGTATATCCAGATGTTTGCGTCACACACAATGTGTTCGAATTTGTTTTCAGAAAAACATCAATTATAAGATTGGGATGTAAATTTTTATTTTCTCCTCTAATAGGTGCTTAGTGGAGGCTTTAAGGGAACACAGTGATCTGATCGATAGCAACTGAAAGACAGTTGTGCAAAAAGTTCATTACAATCAGTGGATGCACAAACAAAATAAATTGATGGTGATGTCATATACGTCTATAAAAGATTGTGTATCTGGAAAAAGTTAAATCATAGCATAAGCTTTCATTTTGTAAAAAACCCTAGTACAAGATTTTACACTAGTATTTTCTCTAAAGTGAGGGAAATCTTAGCAGCAACATTTATTAAAGTATCAAGACAACATGTTGTATGCCATGTATAATAGTTCTCCCTGTGCACATGGCTCGTGATGTCACTAATTAGTTCTAGCCTATATGGCTGAAGAGTTGTGCTAATTAAACTGTGTTAATTAGCTGACACTAGTGAAAAACTATGGCTATGAGAGCTTCTGGAGCCATGGCCTTGGTCATCTCCAGACCTAAACCTACTAGAAGACTATTGGACAATGGTGAAGAAGACAGTAGCCATCAAGGAACTGTATTCTGTACATGATCTTCAGGAAGCAATCAAGCAGGCATGAGTTGAGCAAGTGACACCAGCGTACTGCTGACGTCTTTTTGTTCATACAGGCTTCTGTTTATTTCCAGGTGTGCTAACGGTTATTATGGCGACCCCACCATCCCTGGTCAGAAATGCTCAGCGTGTGAGTGTAACGGCAACGTGGAGCCGTCTGAGCCAGGCTACTGCGACTCTGTCACTGGCGAATGTTTAAAGTGTGTGAGACACACAGCAGGCCGACACTGTGAACGCTGCCAGGATGGTTACTACGGTGATGCTATTATAGCCAAGAACTGCCAGGGTATGTGCATCTAAGGGAGAAAAAAACTTTTTTTTAAAAAAAGTTAATTTAAAAAAATCACTTTTCAGTAATGAGAGTATGATTTCTCTAAACACAGAACCTGAATTTAATAGTGCTAATTTAGTTTATGTGTAAGCTTTCTAAATGACAAAAATGACTAGTGGGAATTTTTTTTAAATGAGTATTTAGTGCCACCCAGAGGACAATAAGTGTACTGCAGTTTTTTTGCATTGTTTATAATTCAGTATTTGAATTAGTCAGTGTTTTTTTTTTTGTTTTGTCTTGTGTGTGTGTTTAGCATGTGGATGCCATGCGAACAGCTCAGTTTCCACCGTATGTAACATTATAACCGGCCAGTGTGAGTGTAAAGACAATGTGGTGGGCGAGAAGTGTGACAGCTGTCAGGTATGTTTAAGCTCCTCTGAGTCATAACTTTCTTATTTTCCTTCTTTAAATACTAAGTATGATATTCATTTATACACTATCGAACTACAATTCCCCCCCCCCCCCCCCCCGCACATTAATTTAAATATTTTAAGAATGAAAAACTCATTATGGCTACTGTAAATGCCAATCACTGGAAGAATAGCTATGAAGGTTGCATGGGAGTGCTCATATGTTCTTGCACTCTTATTTGAATGGATGGATGGAGGGAGATGCTGATGAAGGAGGGCAGCGAATTCTGGCATGAAATCAGGTGTAAAAGGAGCGCAGCTGTTCCTCAAGCCCAGTGTCAGATGCTTGGGCTGGGGTAAGTGGTGACAATTGAGTCGCAGGCAGTCTGGAGCTCAAGTGGGTCCCAGTTGGATGCGATGCCTGACATTTGGCCAAACGGATCTAATCATGATGAATGACAGAGCTCACATTGATTATTTGGATCATAATTGTCCACAGTGTGTTATGGCAAGCTGTTTTGCAGGGCATTTGTAAGCACACGTGTCTCTCTCTCTCTCTCTCTCTCTCTCTCTCTCTCGCTCTTCATATTTTTGTTTTTTGAAGATTTCCCATGACGTGTACCTCTTGTTTGCCATCAGGTCGGTTTCTTCGGCATTAACAGTGGCGAAGGTTGCAGCGAGTGCAAATGCAATCAGTCAGGATCGGTATCAGAAGCATGTGATGATGACGGCCGGTGCCAGTGTACTGTTGGTGTAGCGGGTGATAAATGTGACCGCTGCCAGCACGGCTACTACAATTTCTCAGACAGTGGCTGCACACGTGAGGCTTCTCTTACTGTAGTTCATTGATACTGTGTAAAATCATTCAAGATGAGAGCTGCAAAATTTCCTTCTGAGATTTGAATGAAATTATCACTTTCTTCGCTTACAAACAGCTTGTGACTGTACTCACACGCACGGCAACTGCGATGCTGAGACAGGAGAGTGTATCTGCCCACCTAACACCATAGGGGAGAAATGTGAAATGTGTGAAGATGATCACTGGGGTCATGACGGAGTGACTGGATGTAAGGTAGTGTACAAAATGCATACATGGTAAACACCAGTGTAGGTGTTTGCAGTAACAAGATTATTATCATCTTTAATTAATACTAGAGATTTAACAGATTGAATCATTCAGTATGCCTTAATGTGCTTAATAATTAATCACCGTTAAAGTAACTTATGTTTAATAGTAAATTACTAGGGCATTGTATATGTATTTCGGAAATAACTGCCTTCATGCCAAGATTTATTTTTGAGATCTGCATTTGTAATTGAATAATCATGTTCCTGTCTATCTCCCCAGCCTTGTGAATGCAACGTAACCGGCTCGAACTCGTCTCAGTGCGACCTGCTCAGTGGTCAGTGTATGTGTAGGCCGCACTTCACCTCTCAGAAATGTGACCGTTGTGCTCTGGGCTTTAGGAATTTCCCAGAATGCACTGCGTGCAACTGCAATGCTGATGGCACCCATGAGGAGTTCTGTGATGTAGAACTGAGAGTATGTGGCTGCAAGGACAACGGACATTGTGTGTGCAAGGTAGTGTTGCATTTGTGTTTGGCGCTGCTGCTTTTGTGTTGTGTTAAAAGAATGTATCTATGGGACTAATTTATTTCTCGTTAAACAGTATGAGGTTGGTTCTGTTAATAGAATTGGCTTAAACTGTGAAGTTTTTCTTTTTTTAAAGACAAGTGAATTGCCTATCTCTCATTTGCCTATCTCGGCATTGACAAACAATTTTTTTCTTTATGTAAAGTAAGACAATAACTGAAATGTGAAAGTCAATATTGGAACATTAACTGGTATTGTATGATACTTAAATCATGCAAACAGCGGTATAAATGACAGAAGAAATTCTTTACATATTTCCTTTTTTATACAATGGAACATTGGATTGCGAGTAAGCAAATTTTTTTAATACATTTTAACTTGACAAAAGAGCGAGGTCTTTGACAAACGAGTAGAGAGGTTCCTTGTTAAAGAAGATTTCCGACAGCGCAGTGTTTCCATTTGTGTGTGTGTGTGTGTGTGTGTGTGTGTGTGTGTGTGTGTGTGTTTGTCGGGAATCTTTTCTAAGGTAAAGTGCACTTTAATTTGTTTTATTTTTACTTCATATTTCGTATTAAATATTTTGGGTTGTGGAACGAATCATTGGAGCGTACATTATTTATTATGGGGAAATTCACTTTGATATACGAGTGCTTTGATATACAAGCATGCTTCCAGAATGAATTCTACTCACAATCCAAGGTTTAACTGTATTCTGACCTTTTATTCTCTTTCCCTCTCACTCTTTCAGGAGAATGTAGGTGGAGGTGGTTGTGATGAGTGTAAGAATGGGACGTTTGGTCTTTGGAGGCAGAACCCAGCTGGTTGCAGCCCTTGCTTCTGTTTTGGAGTCTCCTCCACATGTGAGGAGCTCAGTGGTATGGTCAGAGTGCCAGTGAGTACACACTCCTTCTCAGATTCTACAATTTCTTAGATGCACCATATGAAAAGAAGCTTATTAACATTTTTCATGCCTTAGTGGTATGTTCTCAACATGAATGTTTTTGAAAGCCATACTGCATAATGGAGCAGCTGCTCTGTGGGAATCAGCAGCAGTGTGCGTTAGCCGAGAAGCTGATGATGAATAGGAGAGCTGAAAAAAAAAATTCACAGTATACTCAAGCAAGACAAAGAAAGAAAAGCTTGAAGCAAATACCGTCTAATTAGCAAGAACTAAGAGTGTGGAGACATTCAGAATAGAGTGGGATGTAACCACAGGCTAGCATGTATTAGAGAAACGGGTCAAAGCTTTTTGTTGTTTGTCTAAATGGATTTAAATAGAATATGTACCAGGAAATGACATGATTATCTCATATCTAGTGGTTAATAACCGCTCTTGCTTATTCATGATTTTTATGCAGTTACCATTGTTGAACAAATTTTTCATTATTGAACAAATCCTGCATATCAAATATGTACAGGATGATATTACAACATGATGTTATTAGTACACTAAAAAGGATGAGTTAGGATTTAAAAATGTCAGATTTATCATTCATCGCTCTTCCCACTGTACATTTGTAGAATAAGAATGTATCAGGACAAGCAACAAAATAGCAGGATAGTTCGTCACATTGTTCGACAGCTTATTAATGATTAGTTGCTATATTTAAACACAATGCCTTCTGTTCCTGACTGTTATATTTTTATATACTATTATATCTGGACACAACACTTTCTGCTACTGTTTAGATCACTGTGGGTCCTACGACTGAGCAGCTATATGTAGTGAGCCAGAGTGACCTGCAGGGGACACTAGAGGGTGTTTCTCACACAGAGGGAGAAATCCTGCTGGATGTTGCTCAGCTGCAGACCGGTTCAATTCTCGCTGGACCTTATTACTGGCGACTGCCTCCATCGTTTCAGGGCAGCAAGGTACAGTACCGCAAACCAGGAGTGCCTTAAAATGCATTGAAATATTAATTAGCTTATAGTGTTTATACCGCTGTGGATAGAAAAATAATTTTAAAAAATGTAATTCAGATTTGAAGTACAAAGTACAAGTACAAAGGGAAAAATTGGATATTAAATTTAACTAGATATAGTCAGTTTACAATGTTTTTGGGTGCATTTACATGTGCGTTTGTAGATATCCAAGGGGGCGTTCAAGTCAAATCTGGACTGTGCAGAATAACCGAACATAATCATAAGAGTAAATACTACCTTTATTTCTCCTATGTTACACTAATGCACTTGTCCAAGGGTTTTACTAGTACTTGGACACCGTCAAGATAGAAAGTTTAAACACTGGCCTCCCAGGAACTCCTTTAAACATGTGTAAATGGCTTGGAACGAGGTCAGGACTGTCCAGGGGACGTAGCAATAACTCCCAGTTAGGTTCCTGTAATGTTCAAGGTGGTGTTTGTGAATGATTGTGTGTACAGATCTCACAGACAGATTTCGCAAACTGGTGACAAATTAAGTGTCAGTTTTCAAGGATCATGTTCCTCTCAGTAAATGTTCAGAGTAATGACTATAGTCTCCTCAGCCGAGATCGTCATTCACAGACGTACGGCTTATTTTAAAACATTTGCATCATTCAAATGTTTTACTGCAGCTAAGAGATTCATCACTATACTGTGCTTGAAAAGTCTCCTTCATTCACAAGCAACATCAGCACAAGTTTGACTTGAACGCCTCTCTTATATAACGGTGTAGTTTGTTGTGACAGACATACTGCAAAATGGAGTTCGACAGCAGTAACGTGAATCTTTTATCGTTTTCTTCACTGTCAATACACACCCACTATTTGGTGTAAGTTGAGTTGATGTCTTATGTTTCTCTGCAGCTGCTGTCCTATGGAGGTCAACTCTCGTATGCTGTAACCTTTGCTGCTCTGGATGGATCAGGTCTGTCCAACCATGAGCCTCAAGTGCTGATGAGGGGAGGCCACCTGAAGAAGCTAGTGATTTACACTGACATGCCTGCTCCAGGGAACGGAATCAGCACAACTCATCATGTCCCTCTGACAGAGGTGAGCCTCACTAAAACACCCACGCAGTGTACGAAATAAATAAGACAGGCAATGCTTATAATAAATCATAGAGATGGGGTGATTAGACAACTGAGAGTGAAGGAGTAATCTATTTTTACCTGGGCAGCACAAGTGGAAGTACTACAATGCAGTTTCTGAGAAAGCAGTGAGTCATGAAGACTTCATGTCCATCCTGAGTAACGTGGAGTACATCATCATCAAAGCCTCATATGGGACAGGACTCCAGCAGAGCAGGTCAGCACCCTAAGTGAACATTTTTATTTTTATTTATCTTACAGTAGTGCCTTTATAATAATAATTTATTTTTATTTTTATTTCTTTTCAGTATTTCATGTGCAGATTTTAGATTTTTGGATCCGATGTATGATTATCTATTTTTTCTGCCAGTCTAAAATCATCTTTTTGTCTCTGTTCAAGGATCTCAAATATCTCCTTGGAGACTGCAATAGATGCGGATGAAGCTCCTGAGGGCATGGAGGTGGCCAGGCTGGTGGAGATGTGTGAATGCCCTCCAGGTTATGCAGGCCTGTCCTGTCAGGTAACTCCAGAGCTAGTGATATCTTCACTACTAAAAACCCGTCCCTTGTGGACTACTGTCTTAGCATTGGCATTTTTCCTGCACATTCCCAGTCGGCACAGGGTGAACTGCAGGACATCTTCAGGGCCATGCAAACTAGAGGCATACTGGGGTCATCTTCAGTACTTAAGATGCTAACCCCAGACATCTTCATATTTAAGTTGTCATTAGGGCATTTTCAATGAGTTCTCAGTAATATTACATTTTTGTGAAGATGAACTAAATACGACGACACGTGGCTTAGTTAGCACGGTTGCCTTGCACCTCCAGGGTCTGGGTTCTATTCGAAATGTACACTGAGTGTGTTAGACACACCCTTAGTGATCACATGAAACACATTTTATTCCATGTTTCGCTCCACATCTTGGACATAACACACTGATGAGCTTAATCTTTTGTTTCCCCTGCTCTGGAAACTAAATCCCATAGAGAAATGTTTAAATCACAATACAAACACTGTCTATTGTACATACAGTACAACACTTTAATTATTTTGCAGCCTACATTAATACTTGTAAACTTGACAAAACCATATGCTGTTTATTGTGCGACTTACAAAGTATACCTATTTTGTTACCCTAACTTATCAAAGACATGATGTAAATTTATCGTCTAAAATCATTTAAAAGTCATTCCTAGAATAGAAAATATTACAATCTTTTGGGAAAAAAATGTCAAAATTAGCTTCTGCTATCATAATTTTCCTCAATAATCTTCAGTAAACATGTTCTCGGTTCTTTGTTCATTTTCAAAGCTATTTATTTATGAATATTTTCACAAGTGTGTTTTTCTGTGTAAAAATTAACACTTGTGTTCTTGCATGTGTTTTTGTAGGAATGCGCCCCAGGTTACTACAGGCAGCGAGTATCTGAGCTCAAAATGAAGGGCATGAACAGGCCACTGATTCAGCCTTGTGTGCCCTGCCAGTGTAATAACCATAGCTTGGCATGTGACCTGGACACGGGCGAGTGCCTGGTACGATCACATTTTATTACATTAGACCTGTAAAAATGATACTGCCATACATACCTCCTATATAACCTTTGATACAATTGTAAGGCACACAGCATTCGATTTATTTAATTGCTTGTGAAATACATGGAGCTGTTTTTCCTGAGTGTTTCCTTTTGATCCAGGGTTGTCAGCACCACACAGCGGGAGAGCATTGTAATGTATGTGCCACAGGGTATTATGGCAAGGTGAAGGGATCCATCAGTGACTGCTCACTTTGTGCTTGTCCACTACCAACCAACAGGTAAACAAATTTCCTTTCAAAACCTTCAAAATGCAATTTGATTTGATTGTTTATATATTATGAATCATTTCTTTAAATGATTGCTAAAATGAAATGCTCATTGCATATGAAATTATTAACACTAAAGTTGGTAACATATGACAAGTGCACTAACTGTTGGTGGTGTATTCGTGCAGTTTCAGCCCCACGTGTGTATTGGAGGGTTTCGGTGATTTCCGCTGTGATGCCTGTAAACCTGGCTACGAGGGACGCTATTGTGAGAGGTGTTCGCTTGGTTACTATGGCAACCCCTCACAGCCAGGTGGGAAGTGTGAGGAGTGTGTGTGTAGCGAGAGCGGCTCGCTGCACAACATGTGTGACGCACAAACAGGGAGGTGCGAATGCAAGGTTGGGTTCAGAGGTCATCTGTGTGACCAGTGTGAAGACAGACACGTCCTCACCGACGACCAGTGTGTTTGTGAGTATTGTTGTTGATCAGCATTTCCAAGTGATTTTGGTTCTTTCTACTTTAGCTCACCAGGTTTCCACTTCATCTAGTAATAATTTGTCCATAATAGGCTTGCAACCCTATAATTTAGCACTTGAAGTTATTATAAGAATATGAAATCCTGAAATGGACATTTAACCTTCCTTTATTATTAATGATCTAAATAAAAAAGTCAAATAGCTAATGAATGACTAATGCTTTCTTCAGCATGCAATGATGACTGCACTGGGGTGCTGCTCGATGATGTGGATGCTATAGAGGCATCAATCCAGTCCCTGAACCTCAGTGGTGTCATCCTGGCTCCATACAGCCTTCTGATCAGCCTGGAGAACCAGACCCAAGAGCTTCAGGTGGCTGCACAATCATCAACAATTTACTGATTATAAACCGGTCTCACATACATATCAACTCTCTCGCTAGTGTCTAAAGCCGTGCAAGATAAATCACACGATATTTGAAAACTTGCAGTTGAAAAAAAAAAACTATATATTAATATAAATATCAATATAAATCAAATATCATTGCTCATTTAGGTGACGCTGTCATCGGAGCAGAGCTCGAGCTATCAGTCGAACACGGCCGACGAAGATGTAACACAACTCACGAAACAAGTGGATCAATCGCAACAAAAGGTTTCCCTAGCTTATCTGATCTCATATCTGACAGGTAAGAGAAGATATACTGGGCAGCTCTTTTAATACCTTTCTTTATTCTCAGGCTGTGAACGTATCTGCTTTTGGCGAAGATGTTCTGCGGGCTTGTGAAGAGAGCGTCAGTCAAGGAAAAGGCCTTCTTGAGCAGATTTCTAACATTCACTCAGCCATCAACGGTACCTGATCTGTGTCAAAATCATAACTGGATTTTACAATAGTTTGCTATTTTTATGAGAAAACATAACATTCCATATAACAATATTGATCCTGGCTTTATATATTCCTGAAACTTTCCGATTGAAATACATGATGAAGGGTGCGTTTCATAATGAACTATAACTCACCTGGCCTGCTTTTGCTTGGTCTAGCTGTGAAAGACGAAGTGAACAGTCTCAATGAGACAGTAAGACAGGACATGGAAGAAGGACATAGTACTGTTCTGCTGGAGCAGATGGAGACCATGTTGGAGAGGATCAGGATGATCGACTTGGGCAACAGCAACATAACTGCTGTAGACGAACGCAGGTGAGCTATTTAACATGCTTTTATCAGGGATTTATTCGGATTACATTTTGTTGATCGATTCACTAACATTAGCTGAACAGATAAGATAGCATATAGCTTAGAATACTGTTTCTCTATGGGTTTGTGGAAAATAAAAAATAATATCCATCACATTAAAGCTGTATTCTTCAGTGCATTAATGAATAACATGTTACGTTTGACAGCGCTGCAGTCCTGGTGCTTGACACTGTGAAAAAGGAAATAGCGGAACCCTTCGATCAAACAGGGAACCTGAAGAACAACATCTCCACTACCCTAGCCAGGCATCACCAGCATCTCAACGCTGTCCAAGAGCTCATTGAGACAGCCAAGAGTCGCAATAATCACACAGAGCATCATCTTATGAATATTCACACCAATCTGGAGGAGTACAAGGTGAGTTTTTTCTCCTGACTCGAGTTTGTTCAGATGTCTGCCTCTTTATTATGATGCCATTCTCAACAAAAGAGTCTAGGAAATGTGCGTGCCATGTAAACGAATGTTCCATGAATGTTTCATCAGACACTGAGGCGTAATGTGAGCGATCTGAACCAGTCAGTGGAGGATGACCTTGAGGAAGCGCAGGAGTTTTTGACTGACGCTCTCAACGTCGCCGAAGACATGCACAATCTCACAGTGGTGAGGCCTGATATTTTACTGCTGCATTCGGTCGCTAAACCGTTATACGGCAAAGAATATTATCCCCCCTGTGATATATTGTTATAAAGTTTTTTACTACACAGATAAAAAGTATCTAGTTTTTTTTTTGAGTATGAAGTCACATGATGCAGGTAGAATGTTGGTGTCTGGTGCTGATGTGATCGTGTGTGTGTGTGTGTGATTAATCAGAGCGTAGAGGAGGCCAAGGAGGAGCTGCTGCAGTGGAGCCCCACCGTCAGGAAACACGTAGACACTCTTGTGATGGAGCTGACCAAAAGAGATGCACTGCAGCTAGTGTACAGAGCCGAGGATCACGCCCAAGCACTCAAGAAAGAGGCACAGACGATCTATGGGTGTGTATTCATGCATATCTGAAAGAGTGGTGTGTGATGTTTAGAGTGTATTGTACATGCATGCACAAGAGTTAATTTTTTTAAATAATTTTTTTAATTTTTTCATTTTTTTCTAGTTATATTTCGCTCTCATTATGCACTGCTTATGAGTTAACTGTTACTAAAGCTGTTTATAAATAAAAATTGTGTGCAGTGCCCACGGGAACATCATGTACATCACGCCTATAACTTTAGGGTTGCTGTAGATATAAAAGCTGTTTTGATGTGGGTGTGATTTTTTTCTTTCTTTTCTTTTTTTTACTGGTGTTGTGCAGTACTTTGTCTGGAGTTAGAGAAGCATCGCCGAACGCCACCACGGCTTCTCAGGGAATCTCAGATGTCAGTGCCAACATCCAGCAGGCTGAAGATATGGCACTCTCAGTCAGTCAGAATGCTAGTCATGCCCTTAACCTGGTGAGTCGAACAAACAGACCTTTTGTAGAATAAATCTTAAACATAGTGGATTAAATCTTGGTTGTTAATCTACAGTAGCATAAAAAGCATGCAATGCCGTTTTTACAATTTATGATTTATGATTTGACTCTTTTTGTTTTAAACCCTTGTCCTAAAAGACTCTACAATCAAATGAGTCTTTAACTGAATTGGGCAAACAGGCTGTACAGAGAAGCTTAAAGCTCCTAAATGAAAGTGCAGATCTGAATAACTACGCTGAAGGTAAGTGGACTTGCACGCAAATATATAAATGTCTATATAGAAGATGAAAAGAATCCATTTATCCTGCTTATATCTTGTTCATTTCTGTTTAATTTCCCAGAACTTGTGTTGAATATCAGTGATGTAAATAGCAAACTCAGTGGAGTCAGAGTAAGTATGCAGAACTTCTCCCAGCGGCTGCCTGAGGCTCTTATCAACCTGGAGAGCTTGCCCAGTGGTGAGTCTCCACACACGCACACGAGCGTGCACACACACACACACACACACACACACACACACACACACACACACATTACCACAATGTCACGGCCTGCATCTTTAAGTAGTGCTGTATATGTACCTTTTGTCTACTAATGCTTCTATTAGTACAGTGCGAGCTTATTAGGACAAATACACAATGGTGAACAATGCACACAAATCCAGTACTTTAATAAGCATTCTAGGTACAAAATTAGTCAAGTAAAAGTAGAACTCCTTCATTTACATTTCTGCTTGAGGAAAAGGTACAAAAGTATTCTCCATAAAATTTACTCTTAAAATTTTCCCTTAAGCGTACTTAAGCTATATAAGGTCACTGGAGCCTTTACTATATAGTAAATCTCTCTCTCTCCATCCATCGCAGGGCACACACACATACACACACCCACACTCATTCACAAACTACGGCCAATTTGGGAATGCCAATTAATCTAACCTACATGTCTTTGGACTGTGGGAGGAAACAGGAGTACTGTATAAACTATATATATGTATAATATTTAATATATATATATATATATATATATATATATATATATATAAATGGTCACATCCTGTCTGAGTCAGTTTTACTGTTTGTGCAGGAAATAAAGAGCAGGCTCTTGAGGCAAGACAGAAAGCAGCCGAAGCCAATGCCTCATTACAGAAAGCTCTAGAGCATTTGGAGAGCTACCGCATAAAGCTGGAGGCATCATCTTCAGCTGTGAGCTCAACCAACGGCAACGCCAGCACTGTTAATGCGATGGTTAAGGACTCCAAAGACGCTGGTGGGTTCCTGAGTCATTTATTGACAGAACACATTGTTATTCATAGTGATATTCGTATACTGTACAAACCCTCAAAATACAACACGGCTCTGCATTTCCTCAAGTATTCATTATTCCTCTTTTTATTAGCCAGTGCAGCTGAATCTAAGCTAAAAGAGGCTCAGGTGCGGACAGAGAGGCTGTTTGATAGGTTGCAACCTCTGAAGTTGCTGGGCGAGAACTTGAGCAGGAATCTGTCGGAGATAAAGGAGCTGATCAACCAGGCCAGAAAGCAAGCAGCTTCGGTCAGTCTTATTATGTTATATAATGAATATGAATAACATCTTGCATGATGGTTATGATTATATCACATATGTTAATTTAATGATTTAGTAAATTACTCACCCTATTCGATTGATGTCGGATCCTCCTTTGGTGCAGATCAAAGTTGCAGTGTCAGCAGCCCGGGATTGTGTGCGTGCTTACAAACCAGAAATCACATCCAGCAATTTCAACACACTCACACTTACCGTGAAAACTGCTGAACCAGACAACCTGCTCTTCTACATGGGCAGTAGCTCCAGTGTAAGCCATAATGCTTTCAACAACTTTCTTACTTTCTTCATGTGTTTATGGCGTTCTGTTGCTAACTGAGCTGTCTTGTCATTATCAGGTGGATTTCATGGCTCTTGAGATGAGGACCGGAAAAGTGGCCTTTCTGTGGGATTCAGGCTCAGGTCATACTAAACTGGATTACCCAAATTTGCAGATAAACAACAACAAATGGCACAGTATTAATGCCACTCGGTACGTTTCGTAGCCACAGTGCAGTAATGACATTATTCTTCAATCTCATACAGCAGGAGATAATATGACTCACAGTTCTCGTCTTATTAGTTACTCGGTTTTCAGTTTCGAAGTGTATTCCTCTGCTTTAGTGCACACTGTTATGTTTTGACATGATATATTGAAACATGAAAAAAAAAAAGCCCATTTGTAAGTAAGTGATTATTTTAATGTTACTTGACACCAGAATATTTTGGCACTAAATAGATCAATCCTTCACAACTACTATACCAAGTAAATTCATTGCATGGTATTCACTGAACGTGCAGAAAATCTAAATGGAAAAAAAACCAAACACCTTTTTTCATCGCTTTTAAAATTGTCTCAAACCACCAAATGTCACATAACTCTATTTGGTCAATGTGAAAAACTAAGAAGCTTCATGAGGCTTCATCAGTTTAAAGCTACTGACTTCTGTTTCAGCATTTAATTACTCCAATCAGTTCTCCTCACCTATTTATTATATTAAAATTTCCATGTCTTTTGAAACTGCACAGGTCAGAGGGTTACTCCAACTGGATTAGAGCAACCATAGCTGATTTAAAAACAAAACAAATCGGAAATTTCATAAGTTTCTTATTGATCGGTTTATTGTGCTGCTATTTTTTAGATTTGGAAGGCATGGTTCCCTCGCTGTTCAGCAGTTGGACTCAGAGCCGATGCCCTCAGTAAAGACCACGGCACCAGGCTCATCCACAATTATGGAGGTCAACAAGTCCACATGGGTGTTTGTTGGAGGCCTGGGTGGACAGGTCAAGGTAGGCAAAGCGGCTTAACCTTAAAAAAAAAAAAAAAATATATATATATATATATATATATTATGGGTTATACATTCATTTAACCTGATTTTTTTTTTTCCAGAAATCTCCAGCAGTGAAGATGATTCACTTTACAGGATGTATTGGTGAAGCATCTCTGAATGAGAAGAACATCGGGCTGTGGAACTATGCCGAAAGGGAAGGGAGCTGTGGTGGTTGTTTTATGAGGTAATGTATTCTGATTCCTTGGCTGTTCAGTCATGTAAATGTTTATTTTTACATTCTGAAACATTTAGATAGCTTAATAGTAATGCTGATGCCCTTTTTTACGATTACTAATCTGTGGTTGTGGTCAATGCGACGGCATTGCGCTTTTAGGCCACAGACGGAGGAGACATCTTTCTACTTTGACGGAAGTGGATATTCAGTGGTAGAGAAGTCTCTGCGCCCCATATCCACAAGCGTCGTCATGTTCTTCAAAACTCTCTCACCTAATGGCCTGCTGCTCTACCTGGCTTCCAATGGCACTGTATGTTCCTTTTTCATATCTTATACCTTTATATATCTTTACATTGTGTCTGCGCTTATTGTTTGAACCTTGCATCTTATTTGTTTCTGTTTTTGCAGAGAGACTTCTTATCCATTGAATTGGTGGAAGGCAGAGTGCACCTGACCTTTGAACTGGGCGCTGGACCCCTCACACTGACGTCTACAAAAACATACAATACAGGATTATGGTACAAGATTGCCATGCAACGCAACAAACGCAAAGGTATTGATTAACAAAGCTATATTTTCCTTTCTAACTAATAGTTAGCTATAGTGTAATTAGGTGTTCTATAATGGACTTGTGTTATCTCGAGGATCTCCTGTTCACAGCATAACAAAGTTTTAACACATTTTGTCCGCAGGTTATTTATCCATAATGACTGCTGATACCCCGTCAGAGAGAGAGATCATGGAGGCCGAGTCTCCCGGCACTGCCTCTGATCTCAACCGCTCAGATCTGGACCCTATCTACATTGGTGGGCTGCCTGCATCCAGGCCAATCAGGTAACGTCTGTCTCAATGTCAGATGCAGAACGATATTTTGACAGGTCTTTATACTTTGCATAAAAGTATACTCCATCTATTTTTTTTTTTTATTCAATCTTGAGAATAAACTTCTTTTCTTCTGCATTCTTACAGGAGGCAGGTTGTTGCACGCTCATATGTGGGCTGCATTAAGAATGTTGAAATTGCACGTACAAACTTTGACCTATTGAGAGAGGCCTACGGTGTGAAGAAAGGCTGTATCCTTAAGGTAAGACGCCAGCCTGAATGATGCAATGCTTTTCAGAGCTTAGGTTTATCGCCCCCGGCCTTTCAGGCATGGATTTGGGAAATAACTGAAACAAAGGCAGATGTTACAGAAATAACATTTACTTCCACCGCTCCAGATTACAGATGTTTGCCACTGGAGGGCAGTCTGTGGTTGTTGACTAAATAATAATAATCCGCACAGCATTTACGACTAATATAGAGGCTTTAAAGATGCCATTAGCAAGTGTTTGATATGGCAGAAATATCGTATAATTATATTTTGAGTAGGCTTTGCTTTGCTTTGACAGTATATATTGCTAAGAGTATCGCAAATCACAGATTCAGGAAAGAAAACAGTTTTATTTGTTCAACATTTACAAAACATATATACTTTTTATATATGCAAATATAAGTTACTTGTTCCTTTGTGAAATAAGTGGAATGTTAAGTGTATTGAAAATATTAATTTGCCATTTTGCCCAATCCTAGATGTGAGGAACATTCTGTCTGAAGTCATGAAAATCGGTTTATTCTGTTTCAAGATGAAATGTAGGAATTAAAACTTCTGTGAAGAGTTGTGAATTATTAGACATCTGATTTCTACTTTTTCCTTTGTAGAAATCGGGATTAATAAAGCTTTATCTTATCTCATCTCTTGTCTTAAGATGAAATTGGAGCCTTTTTTATACTAATTAGCCTTTGTGTGTGTGTGTGTGTGTGTGTGTGTGTGTGTGTGTGTGTGTGTGTGTGTGTGTGTGTGTGTGTTGCAGCCTATCCGCAGTGTATCTGTGCTGGGTGGGGGGTATGTGCAGATGCCTGAAGTCATCGTCGGTCCTCAGAGCGAGCTCATGAGCAGCTTTTCGAGCAGAAACAGCAGCGGTCTCATCCTGGCAGGATTCAGCTCAAGCAGCGGCCACAAACGCAGACAGACGCAGCAGGTACAAATGCAAGCTAAACGCAAAACACTGCTCCATATCAGCAATGAATGTAATCTACGGTACATACAGTACATGGAGTACGGAGTGATAGCTTTTTGTAATTATTGGAATCCTTTTGATTTATTTCCTGTAGCTGCTTTCGACGGTTAATGAGAGGGATGTGGTGAAGTAGTGGGATGAAGAAATGCAATTAACACTGCTCTCTCTCTCTCTATTTCGGTCTGTCACTCTAGCCGTTCCTGACTGTGATGCTGGTGTCAGGCAGAGTGGAGGTCCATGTGAGCACGGCAGAGGGAGGAAGCATGAATAAAGCTGTTGTCAAATCCCAAAATGGGACATTTAGTGATGGACAGGAGCACTCTCTCATTCTGCAGAGGAACAAAAGGTCTGGCTGTGTCACCATGGTTTATGTTCTCTAATTGAATTTTTTATTATTATTTTTTTTTACACTTTTTAATACAGAAATAGAAATATATATGTGAGCTCCCAAATGGTGCAATGACCTAAAGTTTAAGTGTGTTAAGTGAGAATTTGGCCTTACCCTGTCCATCAGAGTTACATTAAACTATATGGCTTGATTATGGATTAATAGTTTAATGGTATATATTTTGATGCAGGATGTTGACAGTGTTTGTGGATGAGGATCACCAGGAAACAGTAAGGCTGGGTTTAACTGCAGACAAAGTTCTTACTCTGAGTAATTTCTACATCGGAGGCGTTCCACCAGGAGAGGCCACTGGAGCGCACTTCTCCACCACATCGTTCTACGGCTGTATCCGGAATGTGGCTGTGGACACCATGTGAGTTACCAAGACCCTAATCAAACATTTTGAACCTGCATTTAAAGTTTACTCACACTTATCCTGAACATGACGGTCATGCCAACATGTGCTTTTAATGATTTTCTTTAGAAATAGTATTTTCTGGTGAAGTATGACTGTATAATGTACAGGGTGGGCCATTTATATGGATACACCTTCATAAAATGGGGTTGGTGACATGCGGCGAGTGCTACGCTGTGGGCTCTTGCTGAATGAAGCTAGGACAGCCACTGATGTTTGTTCATTAGTGACAGTTTTCATGCGTCCACATTTTGGAAAATCCAACACTGAACCAGTTTCACGAAACTTAGCAAGCAGTTTGCTAACTGTAGCATGGGAGATGGGTGGTCTCGTAGGGTGTCTTGCATTGAAATCTGCTGCAATGACCCGGTTACTGCGTTCACCAGATATCAACACAATTTCGATCCGCTCATCACGTGTTAACCTCTTCGACGTGTCAATGGCTGTGAACAAAGAGAAACTTGTAAATAACTCATGAAAGAATAAAGTTACGTTAAACCAAGCACACCATTGTTTTTCTTGTGAAATTCCCAATAAGTTTGATGTGTCACATGACCCTCTTCCTATTGAAAAAACAAAATTTGGATCCAAGATGGCCGACTTCCAAATGGCCACCATGGTCACCACCCATCTTGAAAAGTTTGCCCCCTCACATATACTAATGTGCCACAAACAGGACGTTAATATCACCAACCATTCCCATTTTATTAAGGTGTATCCATATAAATGGTCCACCCTGTACATCTTTAATAGACTACAAGATTTTTTTTGCACAAGTGTAAGTAGTTTTGTCTATAAAGGGTCAAAGAAATATGCATACTGCACACCCAATAGCAAGTTTCACCATTTGGTAGGCACCAACAAGCTTCTGGCAGAATTCTGGTTAGACATTTGACTCTTCTTGGCTGAATTGATAGGGTTCAGTTAAATGTGTTAGCCTCCTGGCACGGTATGCAAATCGTGAATGTAAGTGTACGTGAACTTTTGACCGGAACTGTAGGTAGACAAGCTGTCCTGCAGCTAATCAAAAATGCAGCATTCCTCATCCTTAGCAGTAAAGTACATTCCAAGCATATCAACCCAGTGTTATGTAATGTCTGATGTTTGCTTGTTTTTGCAACGACTTATGATATTAATAGTCATGAATGGTGTAGCCCTATCACTGTAATGCTATTCGTTAATCTATCGTTAATCATTCACAGGTCAGACTTTTGTAATAATGTGATTATTTTAATGAGAAAGTGTTTCAGCAGGCTGTTCAAGTCAATCCAGGAATTTTGATTGCGCAGACTTTTGATTAAAAAACAAGCTTTATTTCTCCATGCAATCCCCTGCAATACAAATGCACGTATTCCAGCGTTCCACTAGTGCTTGGATAGAAAGAATTTTCAGTATGCAAGAGGCATGATCGGACTGCCTGCTCCATCTGAAACACTGGCCTCCCAGGAACTCCTTCAATGGCGTAAATATTGGGTTTGCAGCGAGGTCAGGACTGAACAGAGGATGTGGCAATAACTTCCAGTAAGGTATAAGTGGTGTTGGTGAAGAATTCGTGTAAGGTATGACAGACAGATGCGTTTTTTCCGCATGTTTGCGAGTTATCAAGATTTTTAAGGATCGGGCGTTCCATTCATCAGTGTTCATAAGAATGCCTACAGTGGGCTCTAAGCCACCTTGGCTGGGATGTGATTTAAATGTTTTACCGTGGCGAAGAGTCTCATTACCGTACTGTGCTTCAAGTGTTCTGTAAATGTCAATTGGTTTAACACTTTCATCCACGAGAAATTTCATTACAAGTCCCGGTTTAACTTGAACACCTCTCGTATTTTGGTCATTTCATTCAACATGATTATTTATGTTATTTAGTATTTAAAGCGTTCATGCTCATTGTTATTTTGGGCAGAAAGTGAAAAATTACTCTACAGAATGATTGATTATTGTGGTCACTCATTAAACATTAAGTTGCACTACTCTATAATTTTTCTTGCACTCCAAAAATGTCAGCAACTGCAACACTGATCAATAACAATGTTTCTTATATGACGCAACGTTTCTTATTTGTTACTCATCAATTAGTTAAAAATAAACAGATATTAAAAATGTTGAATACTTTATGTAGCATTGCTTCTAATGTATCTGGCTTAGATAGTGACATAGTACAGTAAAATAAAGTTAGTTTTAATTGACCTAAAACTCACCTGTTACTATTAGACGCTTATGAAGAATGTTACAGAATGTTACAGAATGTTACATAGTTACTGATTATAAGTAACAATGCACTAAAGGTACTAAAACAATCTTTAAAACAATCTTATCACACCTACATGAGTAACTGCATGGGTTTACGGAAAACATGATGTACTGTACCAAGTAGTGACATTCTTTCTATCAAGAAAATGATATGAGTCATGGACAGAATGATTAAGAAGTATAGACTGCATGGTTAGCTAGAGGGTAATGTAAAGGTTATGTGCATGTGTGTTAGGCTTCTGGACCTGTCAGGGGCAGTGAAGTATGAGGGAGTGGACATGGACAGCTGCCTGCTGGAGGAGCGTCCTAAACGCCTGCTTCTGCCGGACGACGGCGACGCGGAGCCAGAGCCCACTCCCGGCCCCGACCAGGGGCCCCTGTCTCCGCCTCCCAGTGAGCTCGGTGCTGTTACACCTGGAGCCACCACGGTGAGTGTGAAGAAACACGTACAGAAAAGTGTGGCTTTCACAGTGCTGTGAACAGAATGAAAGATTCAGTCGAAACTTGGCTGGGGCGTCCTGAAATCCTCAGTTCTATTATTTATTAAAATTTTTTCATTTCAGCTGTTGAGTGGAGTTTGGATTAGGACAGCTTTAGTTCCCCAAATCGTTTTTAGATCTAATCCCTAATGACGCACATTTTAGCAAAAAAACTACAAAGACTGCCAACACGAGTAAGAGAGTTTATACTGTATTAAGTATTTATATCCATAATTAGTTTTGTGTCAGTGTGGAACGAATTAATCAGGTTCAGTGCTTTCAGATTCAGCAGTGTTTAAAGGATCGGCCCGAATGATTTCAGAATGATTTTATTTCAAATATTCTAATATAAGAAGATTATATGATTAAAAATGCATGTAGTTGTGCATGATAAAAAAAAAAAATTAGGAATGTTTATTAACCATGAAATAGCATGCATACATAGAAAGACAATATATACATACTGTATGTGACACAATCACTGAAGAACATATTCTGTGTCATACTGCGTAGTCATATTTCAGTCACTAGTCTATATCCAGGAAACGACGACTAAGGAATGCAGCCGCTTCGTCACGTGCCGTAGATTCCTCTGTGTTTTGTCAAAACAAGATTCATCTCTGAAGATTGATAAGAATGTTGCACCTTGACATGGACTAATATGGTAATTGTCCTTTCTTAGTGCGCCGCCACGGACGACACGGGAAGCATCCCAGATGCACAGCAGCTTGGCCTTTCCAAAAACAGTCACATGATGTTCAGCTTTAAGAATAAAACCGCCAGGTCGAGGTAAGTATTTCGAAGAAACTAAATCAGTATCTCTAAAGATTCTGGCTTGTTTTTCCATTTTTCAGATTGAGAGCAAGTGGAAGGTTAGAGCCTTGGTGTTTTTTTTTTTGTTGTTGTTGTTTTTTTTAATCAATCGTTTAAGAGAACATGACCTCATACGTCTACATGTGCATTATTCAGGTTCCAGAACCTCATTATCGTTCCCATCCAGCCCTGTTCTTAATGCACAACATGTCATCATCATAGGTTTAGAAACATGAACAAGTAGTTAATCATGGCTCTTGCACTGGTATGAAACATCAGCTAAAGGAACCGTACCAACATCCCACTCAGTCCTGGTTTGTGTCTCATTATACAGGCCAGCTTCAGATTTTCCTAAATGTTTAGTCCTGACAAGGATGCACCTTGCTTCAATCTCGCCTACTAAACAGATGTTTTGTTGTTGTGGTCGCTCCCTGCAGTTTTACAGTTGAGCTGTCGATCCGTACGATGGCTCAGAGCGGGATCCTGTTCTACATGGCTAATGCTAATCAGCAGGATTACGCAGTGCTGCAGCTGCTCGGAGGTCGACTGCTGTTCTCTTGTGACCTGGGCAAAGGACCCGGCGTCGCCACATCGCACAAACACATCAACGACGGACAGTGGCACACCGTAAGTTACCACTTCATACGCCTGCCTGAGTTTTACCTTAAAGAGCATGATTTATGCGACTTGTTTGTGTGTTTTTGCACGTGCGCAGGTGCGAACGGAATTCAGTAAGAAAAGCATACTGATCAGTGTTGATGGAGCCGAGTCAGAGCAAACAGCCCTTAAAGGCCAGAGTCTGGATGTGGAAGGGAAGCTGTACGTGGGCGGATTGCCAACAGGATATACAGCCAAGAGGATTGGAAATGTTAGTGTTTATCTGTTTCCTTAACTCATCCTTCACAGGAATTCGCCTGTTTGTGTAGGAACCCAAGAACATTTGAGTTATTTTGTTGGAAATCCGTGTGAAGCTGTAACATCCTGTTTAAACAGCAAGTGCTTAGAGTTGGGAGATAAGACAAAAGGTTGATTGAATTGTGATCCATATCGATGTCACCGTGATGTACGATAGGATAGGTATAAAGAGAACAAACGTGTCACATGTGAAACTGGTTTTCAATTGCATCTGGTACAAACGATCAAGCATATAAGTATCCGATGTTGGTGTGACTGCTTAAAAAAGTGTCAGAGATCTGTACCCTTTGCAAATATGTAAATATAAGTGATTGCGTGTGTGTTGCAGGTCACCCACAGTGTAGCCGGCTGCGTGCAGAAGGTCAAGCTGAACAATGCTGAACTGAACTTGCAGGCTGCAGCTGCGTCTCAGGACACCGGCTCCTGCTTCAGCTCGGTGCAGGACGGCACCTTCTTCAACGGCTCAGGATACGCCGCTTTCAGTCAGTATCCCCCCACCCCCGCACACACACAGCTCAAGTTGCAACTAGAACTTTATCCATGAGTCATTGCTCTCAAGCGATTGTTCCACAGCTGTTTTATTCGATCGTGCTGTTTAATTAAAAGTGAAGCGATTTTTCTCAGCGCTGATGAGGAACACTAAAGCTTGGTGTCTTTGTTTCTCTCTGTGCTTCAGTGAAAGAGGGTTATTACGTGGGCTCTGATGTGACCGTGAGCTTGGAGTTTCGTTCCACGGCTCTGGATGGCGTTCTGCTCGGCGTGAGCAGCGCCAGAGTGGACGCTATCGGGCTGGAGCTTCTCAACGGACAGGTGAGGAACACATCAGGACCCCAGCTTTCTGTCTACACTATAAACAGTGTGGATACATCCGTCTCACTCTTTTTACAGTGCATGTTTTTACTGCTCAGTAATGTTGACGTGTGTGTTCTGTGTACAGGTCGTGTTTAATGTGAATAACGGTGCCGGACGCATCTCGGCCGTGTCCAGGAGCAGGTCGTTACTGTGTGACGGCCGCTGGCACACTCTGGTGGCCAAGAAGCTGAAGCACAGCCTGAGTCTGACTGTAGACGGGGCGACCGTAAGCGCGGAGAACCCACACTCTTCCTCTACCTCAGCCGAGACCAAGAACCCTATCTACATCGGAGGATATCCGGGTATGGCCCGCTTTCTACTAGCTTGTATAGTGTTTTGGTTTTGTTCTGACATATATGATATCGCACTGTTGATATTGCATACCACAGGATTAGCAGGATTTCCAAACATCAACATTAAGGTTTAGTAAAAGTGGGAATTTAGATCGTTAATGCTCATTCCCCTCACCTCTTATCTTCAGCTAACGTGAAGCAGAGCTGTCTGAGTGCCAGGACATCTTTCCGGGGCTGTATGAGGAACCTGCGCCTTTCCAAAGGTCAAATCGTACAGATGTTAGAGTTCAGCTCGGCCTTCACTCGGCCCGGTGTCTCTCCACACTCCTGCCCCGCTGCTACAGCTGCCTGAACCGCTCGACTGTGCTTTCACTAACTGTGGACCACTTGTGTATAAAAGCAATTAATTCCAATTATTTTAAATAAACCATGATTTGAAATAATGTTTTGTTCATAGTAATGCTAAAGATTTGGAAAATCTTGCTCATGTTTGTCAATAAAATGCAAAAAACACTTTGAACACTAATTCCTCTTTCTGTTCATTTCATTCTTTTTCATAAAGCACACTTCCATCAAAGCTTATTTTTAAGAATTTAAGTGACCAAGAAGGCTCCCCTGCGTTACTCGTTCTCTTTCCCTTCCTAATACATTTTTTTAAATCTTCCTTTCAGTCAGAATTAATGATGGTGGTCTAGACTTTCCTGTACAGCTGCTCTTTCCTGTCAGTGAAGTGAGTACACGCTTTCAAAAATGCTGTTAATTAGGCTTGTAAAGCAGCTCCTTCTCTCCAACCTGCTGATGTGTCGACAAATGAAGCTTATAGACCAGTGTTTAAAAACCTGTCAAAGTTAAAAAAAAAACATTTCCTCTTCCCCTAAACTCTTATAAGCGTTCTCAGAATATGAATATTTTAAAACAACTCAGACCACAGCCCTGCTGAATTTGGCAAAAGGTTCTAATTTAATATTGAATTATATACTTTGGGCCAAAGGGTAAAACCACGGGTTTATATTAACGATGTACCGAGGCTGTACTGCACACTGTTTGAACACCCTCTTGTACTGTACAAGCAACAAAGCTACAGAGAAACATTATGCAAAACATGTTCGGTTAAACCAAGCCTTTATTCATCACATATACATTACTGCACAGTGAAATTCTTTATTCTTCGCATATCTCAGCTTGGTTAGAGGCTGTGGTCAGAGCACAGGGTCTGCCATGATACAGCATCCCTGGAGCAGAGAGGGTTGATGGTCTTGGCTCAAGAATGCAACAGCTGCAACTTGTTGGCTACCAAGGCACTACCACAAATATTAGCATTGTTTGGGTCAATTCTTAACGGCAATTAATTGATCCAAGTATATATAATAGTTAGCATTCCTAGGATGGAAGGCTATGTGGTTTCTCAGTAACATGATGAGCTGTTTTTTCTTTTTGTTACATTCAAAAACAAAAAGACAAAATGTATGAGGTACTAGTAAGCGAACGACTGTCTATAACTGCTATAATAAAAACAACGATTAAAACAGTATTAAATGTAACTAAAAAAAATAAAAACAACATGATCTGTTGGTCTTTAACTGTTAAAAATGTTGGCAGTTAAGCTGTTCTGATAGAACGTAATGAACATAGTTTAGAAGATGTTAGTTCACATCAGGCTGGCAACAATGTAGATAGGGGACGACAAATGAGAGAGAAGAATTTGTTGTTTTAGTAACTATGTTGTTTTAGTTGTTTTAGTAAATTTGTTGTTTAGTAACACTCGGTTGTACTTGCCTTTAGTACAACATACCGCAGGTTCTGCACTATTGTGCATTTAACAGCACAAAAAATGTAACTTGAGTGAGTTTTTGATCTTTTCTCAGTACAGGTTAAATTCCTGTCAATAGTTAATACTGGAGTAAAAAAAAAACAAACAAAAAAACACACAAGTCAGAGTTGGCGATGTCAAATCATGTTAATACAAAAACTAAATAAAAATATGAACACAGTCGAATACATTGCAGTTTACAAAACAAAGTCTTTGTACAAAAAAAGAACTAAATTAATGACTAGAGTAATGATGACTTCATCTTTACTTACAATACTTAGTGTTAAGAGTAACAGTGATCATAGTATTGGCATTGAGCAGAGGCGAGATGTTCGGCTGGCCTACTGGATGCAGATTGTGGAGAACTTTGGACCGAACTCTGAACGAGCACTGGAATTAGGTTAGAGTGGAAACCTGGCCCGGAGCGAAACGTGAAACCGGTCTTCATCAGCTCGTTCGAGCAATCCATTGCTCCAGCACAGAAACCCAACTCTCCACGAACAGCCTGTTCCACCGCATCGGCGTTACGTTCTACATCCGTTTAGTTGCCGAACGATCAGGAGTCTCATTTGCAATGTAAATTCACAGTCCACGGGTTACTGTGCAACAAGTTTTCATAATGTAGTGCTTAAAACAGGCAGCCTACAGTCACTAGAGCCTGTCAGGGTCTCATGCAGCACAGCTACTGAATCCACATCAGCGCTTTGTGAATTGGCATTTAAAGTTCACTTGGTAAAATAATGATAACTATGTGATCAGTATGCATATCGAACCCAATCAGAAAGTTCTTACGGTTCAGATGGCTTAATCGCAAGCATGCAGTCAGTGTATGCAAGTAATACAAACCCAGCTTCGGTTTACATGGTAAAATCTCAAGATACCTGGATAAATTAGTGGTATAAATATTGTATGTACATGCTTTTTTTGTTTTTACACATGAGGCCTTGTAGACATTGGGAAAACATGCTTCAACAGTGGCCTGAAATCAGTAAGATAAGCGCCCACGTATCTGGCATCCAACATCCATCTGGCATCAATGGCCAGCACTGCATTGTTCATCAGTTGTGACGCAAACCGCAAAAAAAAAAAAAAAAATCATGCCTTCTTTCTGGAGAGCACCTGTCTCAAATCCAGTTTTCCACATTAAGGCTTGAAGGATAAATCAAAATCCTTCTAAATATCTGAAAAGGGGGCAAACAAGGTTGTCTCAGCTCCATTGTTGAAAACCTTTTTTTTTTTTTTTTTTGTAAGTGTTTTGGAAAGAAAGGGCAGCTCCTCCAGTCTCCTGTTTTCATGATCCACATCCTGAAACGAGCACAAAGGAGACCCGGCGATAGCGTCTTCAGTCGATGTCTTGGTGCAGCCTAAAGATACTCAGGTTGTTCTGGACTTCAGGACCCATTCACAATGAGGATTCACGCGGTACACCTCTAGCAGGTGCGTGTCCGGATCGAGGCAGCGCTCCCCTGGAAAAAAAAAAATCCTCTTTTAAGGATAAAATTCCACAAGATCATATAGTGTTACAGAAATGTATCACCGAAACACTGAAGTATTTCATCATAGAACGTGATAAGATTTCAGAACAAATAGGACGTCATCAAAGGAATGAAAGTATCCAATTATGCAGAACAAAAGGTGCTTGTTGTTTTAAAACCTGGCACGTTAATATAGAATGAAAGAATGTGTGTACTTTGAAGATTTTATGACGGCTTCAAACACAGATTTTAGAAATATATATTTATTTCTTATTCTATTTCTTATACCCATTTTACAATTTCTATTTATGTTAACAAATCATAAGCCTTTAGTTGTGTATAATAAATATATAAGCTTGTAAAAGTTTGACTAGTTTTTTTCTGATAAATTATTTTTAGTATCATTGACTTACCTATATTTCCTCCAACCTCAAACAAAAAATGCTTCTGTTTTCCTGCTGCTATTTCGAGACGCTTGCCTAAAATAGAGAAAGTAAGAATTCAGATATCTGCTCAACTGCATTCCTCTGTGTGTACTGTAGTACAATAATGACCCGCTGCTCACACACCCATTCTCGAAATCGAATCGTGCCATCACGTCACGAGCCTTCGTCTTACTGTCTAGCTGGATCGCCATGGAGATCTTGGCGTGTAGTGGTGCCTGGACCCTGATGACCCCTTCACGAAGCTCAGTTACCTGAATGTAGAGGATTACGGACGCTCAGTGACCGTTCTAATAATCGCAGGAGTTTATATGTGATTCCGCACAGATGCCCGTGGATGAGCTTAAAGCCTTTACCTCGCTCCTTTCTTTTTCTCGGTCGGTATTGCGTCTCCTCAGGAGCTTCCTCTTTGTCCTCTCTGAGCTGGGAGTCTTCTTGCTCACGGAAGCCTCGTTCATTTTCCGCACGTGAGAGATGATGAAACAGGGCACCTTAGACAGACGGAAACATATCTGTGTCAGGACGCATGTGGCACGTGATTGAGAAAATCTGTCTCCCGGACTTATCGCCAAGAAGTATTTCGTTTATCTGAAATAACTAAAGAGGATTTTTGTTTATGAATAGCAAATGAGGTCATGCAAAAATAAATAAATAAATAAATAACCTGATCCCTTAACATAATCATACACCTTTATCCCTGTTACACTTTATAAGCTGAATCTTGATGGCTATGCTTTACTCAGCCTCACCGTCCACAGAAGGTCCTGATGGATGATGAGGAGTCGCACCAGATGAGCTGCACCTGCCGCTGCCTGCATCTCCTCCTGCTTGGCCTTCTTGCCCCTAAACGTGAACAGATTCGGTGCCACGATCATGGAGACGTTCCACAGACTCATGCGGTTCTTTTCCTCAAATGCTACCACTTTCCTTAGGAACTCCAACAGAGCCTGATCATAACACACAAAAACAGCAGGGATCAAAAAAAAAAGTCAAGTATACTGTTAAGTTATGTAAAGATGTGCTATTATAGTTCAACAATCATTGTCAGGGGGATGTGATGAAGTTACTGTTATCACCCTGAAGCTCATTTTCCTACAGCAGCACAACCAGCGGGGCTTCATTCCTCTTTTACCACAGGAATGTGCTTTAAATAACAACACAGCATATTACTTTGTTTATAGTATTCTGTAATTTTATGTAAAATAAACTGGGTTGTAGAAACTATGAATAGACATTCCTTTTTTTTCTCATAAAAGTAATAAGAAAAAAAATAAAAGTAAAATTACATGTAGCCATGTTACTGACATGACCGAGGTCTAGTTTACATGTTGATTTATCAAATACGAGATGTCCAGTTTACAGCAGTTCTATATACAGTACAGACCAAAAGTTTGCACACACCTTCTCATTCAAAGAGTTTTCTTTATTGTGTTCTTTATTGTGTTCTTTATTGTGTTCTTTATTGTGTTCTTTAGCCCAAACAAGTCTCTTCTGCTTGTTGCCTGTCCTTAGCAGTGGTTTCCTAGCAGATATTCTACCATGAAGGCCTGATTCACACAGTCTCCTCTTAACAGTTGTTCTAGAGATGTGTCTGCTGCTAGAACTCTGTGTGGCATTGACCTGCTCTCTGATCTGAGCTGCTGTTAACCTGCGATTTCTGAGGCTGGTGACTCGGATGAACTTATCCTCTGCAGCAGAGGTGACTCTTGGTCTTCCTTTCCTGGGGCGGTCCGCATGTGAGCCAGGTTCTTTGTAGCGCTTGATGGTTTTTGTGACTGCACTTGGGGACACTTTCAAAGTTTTCCCAATTTTTCGGACTGACTGACCTTAATTTCTTAAAGTAATGATGGCCACTCGTTTTTTCTTCACTTAGCTGCTTTTTTCTTGCCATAATACAAATTCAACCTCCTTGAATGAGAAGGTGTGTCCAAACTTTTGGTCTGTACTATATATATATATATATATATATATATATATATATATATATATACACACTGTATATCAATGCATAGATCTTAATTCTTAAATAAAAAAATAATTAATTCAGCGATGTCTTCTGTAACACACACCAAAGTACCACCAGAGCTGATATAATAGACACGTAATTAACACCTTCTGTCTGATGAGTGAGAGTTCGGTACGACTGCGGTTTATTTATGTATGAAAACAGAAAAGCATTACTACTATAAAAGCCAAGTGACTTCACAGATTTTACATCACCTATTCATGCCTGAACATCAGAGCCAGGCATGTTCACATGAATGGGATGAAACCATGCCGCTGTATTCACGGCCAGGCAAGAGATCGAGACGTGCTGATTCTCTTTTACAACTGATGGCGTTCATGTACACGGTCACGTCGGGTGATCTATCACTATTCAAATAAACGTAACGATTACAGAACACACCCAGCATCAGTCACTGTACAGCTAATAGCTGAATTAGCAGGAATTTAAATAGCGTAGTGTCTATGCATTGTGTTGTCATACGAGCACAAAAGCTTCTTTAAATAACTTCTCATTAATTTGCATTCCCATAAGACGAACTATATTCATGAGATCTTTTTCCTGGTCAGTTGCTCAGCTGATATCAGTAATGACCCGGCTTAGATTCTCCATCTAGCTCGGCTGCTTCTAGTGTAAACTTTTAAAATAATAATTTCGGAGTCTATCTCTGGATGTAGCTTTAAATTACAGCGTTTAATATTTAGCATTGTTTTGTTTCTTTGTGAATGGAAATCCTTCCAGCAAAGTAAAAGAAAGCAATGGGACCTCACAGGAGACTTGACTGACCGGTTTTGCAACTGGAAGTGCCTAGGAATGAAAACATGTGTACACGTGTACGCACCATCTCTCACACACACACACACAAACACACACAGTCTTCCTGTAATTACTCTACTCTTCAAGGTTCAATAAAGTCGCTATCATTAAACGGGCAAATCCAGCAGGCACAGCCAATCTAAACAAGCTTTCTTGTGGTCTATCCCAGACTTGATTTCAAAGCCAACTGAAAAGAAATCCGCTATTGTTTTATACCAAAGCCACGGAACGTAATCAGAAATACCAGATGGAGGTCCTGACCCAAAACACGATCGTGTGACTTAATTAGAGATAAGACTCCTTACATCCATTCCTCAACACAAACATATACTGCCAGAAAAAAAACAACAACAAAAAAACCCACACTATTTTGTTGCACCGCTTTTTGCTTGATCGATTACCGCATACATTTGCTGTGGCAAGCTTATGTAATGTCACAACGTTTGTTCTTCTCTCCAAGATCAAAGATTATTGACCAAAAATCAAAGATTCTCAATATGGTTAAGGTCTGGACTCTAAGGTGTGGTGGCCAATCCATGTGTGAAAATCATGCTCCCTTAACCGGTCTTTTACAATCCATCCTGGCATCACCATCTTGGAATATGCCCGTGCCATCAGTAAGAAGAAGAAGAAAAAGAAAAAAAAAGAAAAAAACAGGTCATTCAGTATTTTCAGGTTGTCAGCGGATCTCATTCTTTGGGCACATAATGGTACTGACCCCTGACCTGACCAATTACTGAAGCAACCCCTGATCGTAACACTCCAGGTATGATGGTGCATCACTTCATCCACCTCACTTCTTCCCCTGATGCGTTAATGTAACTCTGGACTTCATGACCACATGACCTTTTCTCAATGCGCCACAGTCCATGCTTCATGCTCCACAGCAAAGTAAAGCCATCTAAGCCATTTTTTCTGATTTTACATTGTGCATAAAAATACTCATACTTAAACTATTCAACATAGCTATGAGTTCTTCTCCTGTTGTTTTTCTAAGCTTTGATTTCTGAAAAAGCATTTAAACATTTGGCTTATAACTATCTGTTATTCTGTACAAAAAAAAAAAAAAATCCATCATAATCATAATATGATATCATGACATCATATTAAGGAAATTTTAAAAACAAATAAATACTTGATGAATATGCAAAAGCTTTGCATTCATAGGTATGGCCTGTGGTGCCACCCACGTTTATCCTTCAATAAGTATTCTCCAATGCAAAGCACATAATGACAAGAGATTAAATCGTCTTTGCTCGGTCTAACACGTCAACCTGCTTTGCTTAGGCTCATTATCGTTTGCTTTGTGGACGTTTGCCAACATTTAAATGTGATACTCAGCGGTTAAACACCACGACATAATGCTCATTAATTAATTAACAATTTGCTGTTATTGGAAACAGTATAAGCAGTGTTTCAAAAAGCAGGTGAACTTCTTACCTTCAGCGTGTCTCTGTTAGCCTCGGGCAGAAGCAGGATGAGGAGGTGCAGAGCCTGCAGTTGGTGTTTGTACGACGTGATATCTGACACACCAGAGACAGTGCTGTTAATCTTAAAAGCTTACTCGGTGCTAGGAAAAGCGACTGTTTCTTTGGTGACAAAAGATATTTGTAGTGAGATAAACCATGCATAACAGTTTTTCATCATTCTTAGTGCAACCATTCCCACCAGAATTCGTGTCAGATAAACTGTGAGTTGAGGGTGTTATTTGCAATATTAGTTGTTTTCCAGGTGCTCACTTTGTGCGGCGGTGAAGGCAGGTAAGTGATGCAGCGTGACTAGAGGGTACGGCAGCTCTCTGATGAACATCTTCAGCAGACCAGCTGCGTCGTTTTGCCTCACCTGCTCCCAGTCGAAACTGTCGTCGTAAAACTTCGCCTCCAACTCCTGACGCAAATGCTGTGGATTTGTCACGGAAATGTCATTTTTCGGTTTTCTTTTATTTGATAGTCACAGTCATGAATCCAAACCTCAAAACATCCTTAACAACAATTAAAGGCAAACTCAACCCTGGAACATGATACGTTTCTATTGGAATGCTTTGTGTTTATTAGGAGATCCATTTCCACCAAATTATATTGATAATAATAATCCGACGTAAAAGAAACACGGTTAGCAAATGCAGGGCTCAAATGACCAAAATTTTAATGCGGAATTTATGCTGAATTAGTGCAGGCTGGACTCGGTAAGTTGGTGACGTACGAGATGACATGGCGATATTGACGCTGGCGTTAGATTAGATGTAGAGAACCTGTTCTGTTTGTGCCAAGTCTACAGATACGGAGACAAGAGAGCCAGACAGACTCCTTAGGTACGGCTGAAGCGTGAGCTAAATCCCAGTGGCACCACTATCAGCAGGGAGTGGCTAAAGCACAAAACCATTAACTAAAGTGAAAATAGACTCACATTCCTGTACAGTATCAATAACGTAAAGCATTTTCATGCCTCTAAGCTTGAAATTCCATTCTACACACAAATCGTCATGGATACATAGCTCCATGTGTACAGTACCCTGGCCTGGAGCATGTGTGCTGCATGTATGTAAGCAGAACTGAAGTAAAACCAGCTGGTCCGCAACGGTGCCATGCAAAGTTAATTCTTTCCAAAGACTCAAAGCAGGATGATCTGGAACGGTGATTTCTATTTAAACCATATTTCAAACGCAGTACACTAATACATCATCATGAAATTCAATATTATCCTGTGAATTGCTGCTTATATCACCGGTAACTAGTTTCTCTTTGACCTAGACGATTGTTGAAGGATTGTTTACCGAGACTTTTTCAGCTTGGCTCCAAACTGCCTGATAGAGTCCGCTGGAGAGCACATTGTACCAGGGCTGACTCTACAAACAAAGTCTGCCTGTGGATAATGTAGCGGTCCCCACACACACACACACACACACACACACACACACACACACACACGCATGCACAGCTTTTCTGGAATGAGGTGCATTACTCTGTCTATCTTAACAATGAGCTGTCTTTTAATTGGGTAATCTCTTCCAGACCTGGGTTGGATTAAACCACCTGAACAAGACGCAAAGCTTCACAACCTCTTAAGAGATTTCCATCAGCAAGCGCAGCAAGTGCTGCTAGCTTACATTACTTCTGAGCAATTACACATGGAAAGATCAACATGGGCACAAAGAATGTGCGTGTAGCGAGTAGAGGGAGTGAAACTGAATCGTAGGGGTGACGACACAGAGGGAGTGGCTACATAGGGTTTTAAAATCTTAACCGCACGCGTCATCAGGCATTTTCCATTCATGGCACGTTATGCATGGGTCAAAATCAGATGCAAGGTGGTGACAGAGATGGATTTAAAACTCTCGGATATACTGTAGAATGACATCAAAACCAATTTTGGACATGCTGTGCACATGGCGTTATGATGCTTTACCTTTACTCTAGAGGCGGAGCCAGGGACTCTGAGTATTCCTTCCGTCTGCAGCCCTGTCTGCTCCAACTTCGACAGCAGCTGTAAACAAACACACGGATACACAGAACCGTCACGCTCATGATGCGCTTTCAGAGCTCAATATGGCTTCTTGTTCATTCAACAGACTAAAAGCATGGCATCTGCTTATTCCAGCATGTTTTAGTTAGTCTCTCACAAGCTCTCCGAAACACCCCTCACACTGTTCAAAACTAACGCTGCATACCGTGAGCGCTTTTTCGCGCATTCCGCTCCTTTTAAGAACAGATAGACGCTGCTTTATCTCTCGCTGATAAGCCAATCACATGGCAAGACTTTCTCAAATAGTGGAGCCTACAACATAAACACAAACGAACGGAGAAGCTTTCTTCTCCTCTTCCTTATCCTCGGCAAACAGGCTCAGATTTCGAACAGAACAGAAAATCACCCTGTAGTGCTGGATATCCGACGTAGCAATTAGTGTAAATACAGCTGCGTGAGATTATATATTAAAAAACTATATATCCTCTGCTGTGAAGGTTATACTGTACATGCCTTGTGGTCTAATAAAACTGTTCTCTCATTACAAGTACCTGCTCAATCTTACTCCAATCAGTGCTTGAACGAATGATTTTTTTTTTTTTTTTGGTTTTTATTTTAACAATTGTCATTGTCGCAAATCAGAATAGCGCTGATCACATGAATAAACAGACGCTTTGAAGAATATCACAGCACAACAAACATACCACGCTCTTCTATTTACACGTGTACTCTTCTACACGTATCACTGTTTTAATATTCCTTAACGTTTCATCATTGTAATGGAATGTTCTAGTTAATTCCCCTTTAAACTGGATCAGGTTGCTCTCAAGCCGCGAGGAATCTGTACAGAACATTAAATTCTCAGCATGTGGTGGACTATTGAACTCCTTCCCTCCCACACTCTATCTAAAAACAGACACAAAGCAAAATTTAGTAAAAGTCTCTCTTGCACACAGTTTATTTTCTTTCTTTCAGATTAACGCTAATTACACCGTCAGGAGGATTCTCCTCTGTAAATAAAGTCACTTAGGGATTTGGCTTAATCTCCAGAATGCAGCCTTAATATTCTGATGCCCAAAGAAGGTAACCGAGTCCCAGACAACACATACCATACAATCATATCAGTAGCAACAGTTACACGGACCGTCATGCCGATTCCGACTTAACAACTTACGTGGATGCTAATCTGATGATTTGTGGGTGTACATGCCCCAAACATTTAAACAGAATACAAGTTTTTTTGGCAAAGAGGTTCTGTCCGCTGTGCAGCTCTCTCACTCGCTCACTCATCATCTATACCGCTTAATCCTGTATTCAGGGTCACGGGGGGCTATCCCAGGAGACTTTGGCACATGGCAGGGTACACCCTGGACAGGGTGCCAAGCCATCGCAGGGCACAGACACACACACACACATACACTCACTCATTCACACACTACGGGCAATTTGGGAACGCCAGTTAGCCTAATCTGTCTTTGGACTGTGGGAGGAAACCGGAGTACCCGGAGGAAACCCACCAAGCACGGGGAGAACATGCAAACTCCATGCACACAGAGACGGGAATCGAGCCTGGCCGGGGATCGAATCCGGGGATCGAACCCGGACCCTGGCGGTGCAAGGCAACAGTGCTAACCACTACACCACCGTGCCCGCTGTGCAGCTTTTAAAGTAAACCAATCAGTGCTCCTTTCTCAGCCAGTGACACAGAGCATGGAGTCTGTAGTGAAGACTGATGGGAGAATGTTGTTCTCATAGAGTTTACTGATCAGGAATGAAAGCTAAATTTCCTTCCTAAAAACTCTTCAAGACACTTAATATATACTGTACAATTAAGCCTCATGTGAGGCAAACATGCAAAGAAAGGATATATTCACATTCCACTCAAGCAGTTACACAGCTTTTCTTTCCTATTCCTAGGGTGCATGTGAACATAAAGATGTGGCCATTAAGAATGCATGCTTTTTCCAGCGAAAGGCTGCAATCCGTCTCGCGCAGTGCAGCGGAATCCCACAAGCACCATTTAAGAATTTAAATAAATATGTTGTACTTCACTGAATATCCGCCAGATGGCGCATGAAAGGACTTTAGCTAAAAGCCAGACCAAGTACAACGAAGAACTGTGTATGATTAGTTAGCCTAAAACAATATTGTTTTCAGTGCTGAAGCAAACATCAATTTTATTTTGTTTTACAATAGATCTTTCATGACGGATGTGTGTGTATGTGCTTCATATTATGTTCATAATAATGAAATGAGATGTCCTGAATCGTGCTATCGAATTCATAATAAAAAGTTTGTTATAGAGTTTTTGTAATGTCAAAACAATGAAAGACATGGCAATGCCTCGGTTTAAATGGTCTTGAAATTTATTTAATTTCCTGATAGTGTTAACTATGCGAATGTCCTGATTCGTGAATATGTCAACATATCTTCGTTAAAACGTAAAATGTGTCGACAGTGAGCACCATCAGGAGACATGAATGAACAAAAAAATAAAACTATATTTTTAAGTAAATGCACACGAAGTGCTTTGGGCTTTTTATAATAATCATCATCATCATGCTTTTTTGCTGTTTGTGTCCAGCATTGAACAATTATTTTATACATTATTATCCTATTATTATCCTATATATTATCCGAGTGTTGTAATTATTACAGTTAATGTAATTTTACTGAGTAAGTATTACAAGGGAATTTTTTTCTTTCCTTTATTAGACTGGTACATGGCCCGGGGTCATTTATTGTTCATGATTTAAAAATCTAGAACTACATGTTTCACCTGCACTGCATTACTTGTGCATAAGTGTTAAATAAAGTTATAAAGTTTTTTTTTCCTCAATGACTTGGTTTACGACAATGACTTCTTTATCGCATATGACACAAAGCACAGGCACTTGGTACAATAAGGCTCGCCTGGTATGCGGGAAAAAAACTATCACACCAATCTGTAATGATGGATTTGCTTCCATGTTAGATCGCTCCACACTGTACAGCAAGTTGTCCCACCTTAAACAATTCAGCTACATGGTTAGCTAACTAGCCTGTACCCATATTACAATGAACACTTAGCTCAAAGGACAAGATCTTTTGTAACAAAGCATATAAATCTGATGGTATAGCTACAGATATTAAGCAGTTGAACAGATCATGATCCAGATCAATCAATCCTCAACTGTTGTATGGTTAAACATTTGCAAATATGCTACCAAATTTCTAGCTTAATGACATAACTTAAATTTAACTCAAGATCAGGTATTTCAACAGACCTTAAAAACAGCCTTTATGTGCCATCATATGAGTGCTGATGTCACTTAAAAAATCGAAGATAACAAACTTTCTAAGTTTATGTTCTCTTAATATTCATCTCAAACCTCAAAGCATGTAAAAAGTATAGAATCCTAGTAGCTTTTCACATCTAGGTGCGTAAAGGTTCCCAGAGTGGTTTCATTAGAAAAAGACAAATAAACTCAAGACAAATATTATAGGGAGGGCGAATTAATATCTGCTATATTTATAATTTATATTTATATTATAACTCTGCTAATGTTAGCAATACTTCCTGCCAAGTTCATATCCATAATGTAGCTAGTTAGCAAATATAGATACAAAGCAGTATGTTAAAGATGATTCACTTTATATATTATGTTAAATATGTTAAGTATTTAAAAAATGCATTAGGGCAGTTTATCAATAAAAATAAAAATAATTTAAATGAAGCACAGGCAAAAAATAACACTGATTCAGTCAGTTCCCTAATTGCTCCTCAAAACAGCAGTGATGATACAGCATGATGTCACATGCAGTGGAAAGATATAGGACTCTGGAGTGTGTGCAGTGTGTAATGTGACTCTTTTACACTGTCTCGAACCTTCCAGGCTAAAACAGACAAGAAGAAACAGATCTTAGCAGCTGCCCTAAGCTCAAGGGAAACTGCAGAAACAATGCTGGGAGGTGATAGCCTTTTTGGAAAGTACTTGGTAAAAATGAGAATAAAGGCCATGCGAGTTAGGATAATAAAAGATATCAAGCTGGGGAGGAGGCAGGGATCTGAGACTTAACCCGACAAAGTGCTGATTAACGACTTTCCAGAACGTCCAGGGCAAAGAATCGCTGTGTGGAAGTTTCCACATTAGGATGAACCAAAAGAAGCAGCGCTGTGCTCCAAAGCCTTGCTCCACAGCAGAGGAAAAACAAGTTCAAATCCAAGAGATAAGCTACGCACCTTTTTGAAAACAAGAGGAACTTTAGAGCCAGGAAATTTCTTTTGGTCATTTTCCAACAGTGTAGTCAGGGGAACTCCAAATATGCCAGTTTCTGCAGAGAGAAGGCGGCAGTGATCACACCAATCAAAACATATCTGGAGAATACGTGATGAAATATTACATGCAAAAATTTCGGCCGTACTCACCCCGCACCTTGCTCCGAACTACCCGGTTCCTCTTCAGCTCGATGCCCAGGGCATCATAAAATGTGGTTAGCTCTATTAGACTGATGTAGCCGATCTTCTTGATGTCTTCTGAGGACAGGTCTTGCACCCTGGTCAGCCCCTGCTTGGGGTTCGCAATCTGAAACATCTGAATGCGAAATACGATATATGACTTTAAACTATAATCTACATTCAGTAGGTTTATTCTATATTTTATCTCAAAATAAGATCTATGAAAGGCAATGTTCATTTAGAAAGCGTTTGCACGGGGGAAAACTGTCTGCAATCAATAAAAATGAGAACACAATTAAAATCAATGATGACAGATGATGAGGGAAAGATTGTGTGGCCCACAGACGCTTTGTGTGTGATTATAGAGAACAGTGGAGCAGCAAAGCTGAAGATAAACACTCACTGGTAAGTCCTTGTCTCCTTTCCAGATCCTCTGGCAGTCGAGGCAGTCACGGCCTTTTCGATGTGCCGTCGCTCCCTCGGAGTACGCCACTTCAAAGGACAATATATTCGGCTCTGACTGACACTCTGACATGCCGCTTTCTACAGGGGTGAATACTGGGCACGACTGGTGACCTACAGCAGACACATGCACAACCAGACATAAAATCTGTAAAACCCAATTTTGTTGGTTCGTTCATGCCCTATAGATGGGATACTATACCAAGCATGAGTAATGTCTCATAACAGGTAGTGTTTTTCTGCAGACTAACCTTTGGGAGGTGTCCAATGGGGCAGTATTGGTGTAATCGGTCCATTTGTAGACACTGTTTGGGTTGGCTCAGCAGACTGTAAGAACGATGAAACTGAATTATGGTCATTGCAAATGAAGCCATCTTTAAACAAACCTTTCTTGATACTTAAGACTTTTAAAAGTAATCCAACCAACAAATCAGTTCAACAGTACAGTACAAAAACTTTATACTGTATGTATGGCAACACATATATCGCTTTGCTTTGGAAGCAAGGCGATTTTATTTGATTTTTTGAATTTTCTTCTTCGTTTTTATTCAGCTTACCTTAACAGAATAATAGAATTGTTCAAGTTATTGGAATATTTGAGCAGATATTTAAAATCCAAACTCAAAAATCACCTCTGAACAATACCAATCTGACTCTAATGTGTTCAGAAATAGAAAAATCTACAGTTAACATTTCATAATATTTCAACATTACGCAGTTAAATAATGTTCAATAATTGTTCATGGATATATTTTACAGGTACAAAAATACACCTGGGTGCAAAACGTTTAAACCGCTGGCATATGGTTATATCAGAATATCTTTTCTGGATGGAACTTTAAATGCTGCACATCAACAACAACGCTGCATCACATCGATACAAATGATAATGGTTCATATTCCGTAACCAGACTTCCTGTTGTGGTCCACCCCTCACTTTGCCTCCATTCCACCAGAAAGGTCTCTAACGACCCATCATCCTCCTCTGCTTTCTAGATCACGTTACATGATCTAAGTTTAGCACATTAGTCCGCTGTGCCCAGCTCTACTCTCTGCTGCATGCTTACCATAGACACAGAGTCAGTCTCAGTTGCAAGTCAGCTGGCTATGAGTCACTGCCCTACATTCTCTGCCAGCACGCCGACTCACCAGCTCCATCAAACACCATTTGTTGACCAGATGTCCACTAGAGACATTCTCTCCCTATACCCTACTTTTTGCTACATGACATTGATATGGTAGAATTTGTAAAGACGTATTC
Source organism: Clarias fuscus (assembly GCA_030347435.1). NCBI lineage: Eukaryota > Metazoa > Chordata > Actinopteri > Siluriformes > Clariidae > Clarias > Clarias fuscus. Next base: position 27,852,487 of record CM059207.1, on the reverse strand, counting down.
ACTGCATGTACTAACATGTCCCAGTACGTTTCCCCTTGGTATCCCGTGCCTCGGTCGCTCATTCGGGTCAGCGCCTGGCAGGACCGACCAGTTACTCATCCTCCTCATGTGCTCTTAGTCACAGAGTCACTCTAGGGTGGTCTTGAGAGCTGCCTTTGTTTTGGTGTTTATTACTGAATTCCCACACATAAATGACTTGCAATTCATTTCGATTTGTATAGCGCTGTAAACAATAGACAGTGTCAGAAAGCAGCTGTACTGAAATCCAGATGTAGCGACAGAGGGCTGAGAGGGAACCCGTTCTCCTATGGAAGATTCTAGAAATGTGAACAAAGTGTACCTTTAGGTGTGACTCTTTCGTCCTCCGTAAGTTTTAATTACGTACATGACACAATTTTTTTAAAAGTTTCCAAAAATAAAATATGTATCCTAAATGGTACCCTTGACCGTACTATGGTATCGAAAAGGAAAATCACTCTGTAACAGATACAGATGTTGAAGAGAAACAATATGCGTTAAAAGAATGCTTAGTAATGTGAATACGAGTCTTGGGAAGGGCCCAGGACAGTATTCATGATAACAGCAGATCTACAGCATCCAGGTGAGACGACAGCTTTAGACAGCTTCATGTCAGCTCTGCCTCATCGAAAAGTAAACACATATTTATTCAAACCGCAACTCAAGCAGTCTAAAGTTCTCCACACTGTTTGCTTGGGTCACTGGATATGAACACTGCTTCACTGATGGCTAATTTAAATGCAGTCTGGGTTGTTCCACATTCTAGCCCTTCCACATTCCAGGCTCAGTCAGTAAAACAGATACGTTTGTGGATGCGTAGTGAGCAGCTGACCTGGCAAATGGGTGGCATGCTCAGGAATGTCTCGCCTTTTCTGTCTTTACACTAAACCCAGCTGTCGCTCTTATCATCGGTACGTTTCCAAATAAGCCTGACACCTGAAAGGCTCCGCGGTGACTGCGGCCAGGAAGAGGAAGACACAGGAGTGAGTAACAGCTTCGTCTGCTGCATACGTCTTGTAGACAGCGTAGTGAAAAGAGACTAATCTGAAATCAATAAATCCTGTGAGTCACTCAGTCCTAATCCAAAATCTCAAAAGTAGACAGTTGCTTTTTCCTGGATGGATATTCCTGTCAGACGGCAAAACGTTAATAATAAAATAGTCAATATGAAAATCCAACAGAGTACATTACAGCATCTGAAACTCTGTTAAGCTCTCCTAAGAGGTTCCCAATCATAAATCTCCAGTATACAGTTTCTCCTGCTTACCGAAGCGTCGGTCGTGGAGAAGACGTCCCGGACATGGCGTATGGGCTGCTTGTTCCTCTTGCGCAGGGTTTGAGTATAGTTGTCCAGGCGTTTCTTCACCATGGCGGCTTGAGAGCGGGTGAGTGTGGACAGGAGGGCCTCGGCAGGGCTGTCGGACAGAGCTCCGGATACTAGCGTGGAGAGACCCGCTTCGTGCAGCCATGCTTCCTCCAGCTCTGCTTCTGCCGTGCGGAATTGCACAAACGTTACAGCCAAAGAATGCGCAGAAACCTGTGCATTTAAAAGAGTCATACTCGATTTTTCACTCGAGATTAACATCTATATGGTGGGGCGAACAGAGCGAGGGGAAAACTGGAAGTCATTTGGGGCTCAAATGGAATGTTTGCGCTTGGTCTGCAATTTTAACTTTCTAGGTAATCAGAACGATAATTTACCCAACACTTATTGAATACCTAGCTTTGGAGACTTGCGAGAGGTCTATGTGGTTTCCGAAAGTTCAAATGGTTCACATGCATTATTTATTAATTCATATGTGCCTAATAGTGCTTATAGCACGGACCCCTAATGCCTTTCATGCATTACCTTATGAGGAGAAAAAAAAAAAATTCACCATATCAAACAAAAGTAGAGCGAAAAGCAACATGAGCGAACACCACACCTGTTAACCATTTTCCCTCAGAAATCCCTCTGTAGATCAGGGGACTTAGAGAGTGCATATGTAGAAGACCAAATATTTTACACAAGCATTATCAAAAGCAGGCCAAGGCATGCAGAAGCAGACCCAGATCCAGCATTTCAAATTTAGCACAAAAAAAAAAAAAAAACTTGAGTCATTATTATATCCAGCTGTCTCTATAGCAGAACCCCATGTTCAAAGCCCAAGAAATATGATCTACAAGATAAAATCCTGAAAAATTGATGGTTCATGTACTGTAGAATGGTCTGCACTCACCATCGATGCTGCCCTTCTCCATCATCTCCTCCAGGAGACCTTGGCTGTCCTCCTCGATGTTCCTCACTTCACTCCAGTAATCCTCCATGGAATCCTGCGAGTCCTGAGATATGGAGCGATCGGGAGGAGAGGGAGGCATCGCTCCTGCCGAAGTCATCCTCGCTAACCCCCGATGCAGACCTTTCCTAAAAACAGCAAAAACAACCAACAGGGTACTCAAACCCATTAATCGAAATGTAACCCACGTATCACACAGCAGTTACTATAAAATGAACCAAAGTACACAAAGCCACCCAGATAAACTATCTATCTTTTTCGCTCATTTTACATCATAAGCAGTCACACATTTCCAGTTTCAAAATGCAACCCCTCTCCTTGATCTTTCAAGGCCCAGTCCCATTGTTTTCCATTCCCACTCTCTATTTTCAGGACGCTTTTTTTGATTCCTCGAGGTACTCGGACATGAAAGAGCCAGTGACACCGCACAGACCTTCATGCTTTTATCTCGGACAGCAGCTGCTGGGATTGATGTGCGATGGAGGTAAAAGGATGCCAGACTCACCCAGCCCATTCACTCCTTCGTGGAATCTTCTAGATTAAAGCTCTCCTAGTAAGCTTCAACACTCGAAAAACAAACCATCAAAGCGAGGAAGTCTGTTGACAAGCGGGATGATCTCAGGATCCAGAAAATGAAGTTAACATTATATTCCCAAAATGCAAAGCAATCTAATTCAATGTCGGTTTGAACTTTACCACTGAAATATTGATAAGGAAAAACTAGCTGACGATGTACTGCTAGGATGTTGAGTCTCTCATTTGCTCTCTTCGCTTCTCTGCCAGGAAGCAGGCTTCACTTAGAGCTTGTTATTGATCACGACCAAGGAAGATGCCTTCTGTGTTAAGAGAGCTCCATTCGGCTACCCACTACTCATTCGAATTCCCTGAGAGACATCTGCTCTCAGCTTCTGACAAGTTTTATCACTTCAAATCAACATCCTTTGGAGTCTTGGTCACAAAGTCAGACCAGACCATGCTGGTTTGAAAAAGTGAATCTGCAACATAAAAATTCCTACAACCAGGTTTGTTTGACTTATACATACTAAAAACAGTCAGATCAGAATCATGCGACCTTTTGTCTCTTGCTTGCCATCACCCAGAGCAAAATCTCAAGCATATTTACGCTAAAACATCATCCCTTGTTTGGAAAGAATGAGTGATGTGTTTTAACTGAGATTGTGTGAAAAAAGACATGATGAGTGCATGTGTGCAGTTTCAGAGGACAGACGCGTGTCTACATTAGAAAAAAACATGGAATATGAACCGGCAAGACATGCAAATCTGATCTGACCAAACAATCAGACCTGAACAATGTGGCTTGTAACGTGAATGTGCCTCACAGCTACATGTTCATAAATGTGTCCGATTCATTAGACACAAGCTTTCATCTATGCATCCGAGATGTGAAGTCCTTCTTTCATAACAGGACCCTTGATCTTACAAGCCAACCTAGAACACCCACACTTAAAACTTAAAGACGCTGTCTATGATGCAATGAAAACATCAATCAGCTGCCAATGTGCTCACTACATTAAAGATGTGTTCACGATAATGTACGATAAACAAATCGTTTCCTATACATCGATCATGCTTTCAAGATAAGCACAGGCACTCACAGCCGCTAATGAGTTCACTAATGAGTTCAAGCAAAGTTCCTCTACACAATGGTCATGTCTTTCGGGATCGCTGAGATCTCTGGCTGACCTGCTATCATGAGGCAATCAATGAGGAGAAGAATTTCTGATGCGCATCTGAGGCATACCGTGAAACGGAGTCATGGTGCAGGTCGTCTGCCTTAAGATATCTCGACACCAAACAACCGAGGGCCTGATTTTGAAATACAGACTTTGGTTACGAGTCCAGATCGGCAGTCTTGGAAACCTCTGATCAATCTCTAATCTCAAACTGTGAGACTAGTGCTTCAACGCTTGCGTAAAAGCCTGCAACTGGAGGAGCGCACATGATTACACCAAGCTCGTAGGACAGTAAAAAAGAGGCAATGGAGAAACTGCCCAAATATTGCACAGAAAACTGTCCTTATAACAGCATGAACGCTTAGAAGAGTATGTACTGTATAGCTAGATGAAGATGCAAGCAGAATGTGGTCATTTTCTTTAATTAATTTAAATTCTTTCATTTTTACACATTGACAACAAATCAACTGCACTTCTAAGTTGTTTTATTAACAGTATTTTGTGCTACTTAAAGTCCACATCCATCCATCCATCCTCCCACATGATGCTACATTGGCATAATCCAGCACAATTGTCCATAACATACCTTGGTCAAGCTTGAGTTTCTTAATACCTAGACTCAACAGAGTGACTTGCCATTGACGTAACTCACCGATAGAGAAAATGTGCGAGAGCACATACTGTATTCAATTACATATTCTGAGGTCTTACTTATCACAGTATATTAAAAAGATAAAATTACATGAGGAACCACCAATGAATATACTGTAGGTCTGAGACAATCATCATGATTAAAGGTTCATCCACAATGAAAGCAACGAAAAACAATCAATCAGTCAACAGTCTCCCCAAGGCAGGTTTTTTTTTGAATATGAAAGAAGTAACGATTGTATCTAAAGCGCTACATTATACAACACAACGGTGACTACAGGTCTGAACAGTAAGTGTATCAGATAAACATGTCAACATCAGTCTGACTTCCTGACTTGTAAAGAATTTGACTTGGCACGAATCCTGAAAAAGCCGGACAAACCAAAAGATAACCACCTCAGCAAACATATGACTAATGTGACTACTGCATGTCGCTTCTGGAAATCATCCGAGCCGTATTCTACAGTAACTGATATTTTAGTCCTCATGCTCGTGCGAAAAGAATCAATACTCTTTGAAAAAGACACTACAACTCGTGTCTGAGGAGAAAACTCAGATTACCTTTCAGTGTCTCATCTAGAGGTAGAGGACGGGGAAGGGCATTAGAGTGGAGAGGTCTGCTCTGATCCGAGATGGAGATCATAAAAAAAAAAAAACGAAGGCACTTAAAATACAAAGAGAAAGAGAGCAAAACAAAAAGAGAGAGAGAGAGACAGAGACAGATACGATGAAGCTCAACTGACCCAATCTCAGGATTTCCTCCTGTGACAGCAGGAACCCTGTGTGTAACCTAAACTCATCTGCCCTCCCACATACCTCTCCATCTATCCATCCCACTCCATGGGAGGCGAACAACTTTCCAGCACACACATTTCTTCCTTCCCTGCCCCCTATGTCTTTCTCTCCCTCTCTTTCAGTCCACCCACCCCTCCCTCTCTCTTTACCCCATCCTGTTCTCTCTCTCTCTCTCTCTCTCTCTCCGACTCTGACAGAAGCCACTCCCTGCTTTAATCTTTACAGCTCCACTACTTCCCTTTAGAAGGCAGGAGATACTTTGCTCTTTACGCCAAGCGGTCATCACAGTGAGACTAGAAAGTGAGGACAGGTTGGGTGTGATGGCGTGTCCTGTAAGCAAGAGCGAGGGAAACTGGCGGAATTTCGGTAAACCACTTCCATATGTGGGTAATTACCAAACCCATTCATATCACTAGTTACTTCCATAACAAACCTTTTATAGACATACATGACATACAAATGCAAAACAAATGTTCCTTTAAAAAAAAAAAAGGATCTAGTTTCCAGAATGTTTGCATTGCACAAGGTGTTTTGCATATGGCCTGAATGATAAGAACCATGCACACACAATATATATCTGTAAATGTATATGAAAAAGAAAAAAAAATACACGCAGAAGACCTGGACCGAAAAAATGAGACAATTATTCCTTATGACGCAAGAATAAAGAAACAGGTAAACAGCATTTTGGCGAAAGAGACTACGAAGCTCTAAAAGTGGAAATGTGGTACTAGGGTTCATCCTTGTGGGTCTGCTCAAACCATCCAAGAAAGCTGAAGATCCCTCAAAAAACATGACCTAATTCCTCCAAGAATGTAAACACGGCAGCAGCGCTGCCAAGACAGCACCGTCCAAAAGCAACATGTCTGCAAAACTTTCTGTCTTCGAGCAAACTTATCGTGCAAGTCATACAGGGAAGGTTTCAGACACTCTGCTCTGACTGGAATACATTTCCAAGTGCTTCATCACCATCCATATGGCCGCTCTGGCCACTTATTTAATCGACTAAAACATTTTCCATCTTCCATATTGATTAAAATGGGCATCCACTTCAGTGCTGATAAAATCAAAACAGACTGCCAAACTGCTGAGCGCGGCACGTCCCCGTGAAATGGGCGGATGCGGGAAGGTTGATTCGCTGTCCGAAAAAAGGAAAAAAAAAGCTTCTCGACTGTGCGCAGAAGTATGAATGAAATCAGGAGTGCAGGATGATTTTAGCGGAAAGGTATGTCAAACACCCCCAGCTAGGCTTCGGCTATAATAAGAAACACATGTTTCATAAAGATGGCTTAAAGAGCTTAAACAAGCCTGCTTCCAGTCCAGAGTGAAAACCGAGGGCACCGTCAGAATGATGACTCAAACACACGACTGGATTTGGTTTCATGTAACGTTTGGTCTGGATACAATAAATAGTCATGGCTAAGTGAAATAGTACAACATTAGACAGATTGCGACTTATCGGGAGTATAAAAACGTTAACTCTTCACGTTGCATTCTTGTGACTCATTCGAGCAATTATTATTAATCTGTCATACAAACAGATCGGTCATACAAATGGTCTTGAAGTTTTCCCAAAAGCAGTTTTAGAGCGATTTACTTGTCTAAAAGCTTATTTGGCCAACAGAGTGTGTAGTCTTATTTATTTATAGGAGCACAACGTATTGATAGACTTAGACATTAAAAAAAAAAAAAAATCTCAGAACACAGAGTACCCTTAAAGCCACATGCATGGACTCAACCGTACTGGACAATATGTATTCAGAGTACCCCACATGGCTTCTGCAAAGGGACACGAGTAGCACTCATAGTGCTGGTTTGGGGAAACCTCTAATGACAGGCCATGCTGTATAAATATATCTACTGTGCCTGTTATCCTATAAACTGGTCTTTAATGCTCATTAGGGATAGAGCATTAGGCAAGCACGGGATGAGCACCGAGTATTGCTCGAAAATGATTTAAAGGCAGGACGTCCTACAAAACCAATCAATACAGCACTGAAGTGCAGCTGGGTGATGAAGATGATTAACATCTCCGACGGGGTTATGAAGAATTCAGCATACAACACTAATAACTCATTAACACGCTGATGGAACAGTGATGACTAGCCAAGTTGTTTGGCTTCACAGCTGCAGTGTTCAGCCTGGTCACGATCACAACTGAACCCTTGTGACTGACATGAGCAATAGTAGTCAGCTAGTGACTAATGGGATTTTTAACCTCAATAAACGCTGATCCCATGAGGCGACGTTAAAGCCACCATAAACACGTCTTTGTTAACTTGCTCGTCGTTATGAAATGCTTCGTCGTCAACTGCTTTTTCTTTATGGGATGTGTACATTTTTATACCTTTAAAACGCATTGTGTAACCACTTCTTCTTTTATAAGACTGACATAGAGGATGTTAGATTTATGGACATAACTTCTTTCAGTGATACTTAAAGGTCAAATGTTACATAGAGCTTTGTGATTTAACTGATTATGTTTAGTTAATTGATCTTTTGTTAATTAATTTGATGCATTAATACATTTTCGATTCAGAATCGATTCACACAGAGCTTTTGCAGAATATAGAAAAGACTTCCATCAACTGCAAATGCTCGTGTTTTGCAAGATTATCGATTCGTCTTTTTTTGGAGGTTATGAATGGTTGGTGCAATACCACCCCCTACTGGACTGGAGTGTTGAGCATATACTTTTAATGTCTTTTAATACTTCAAAAGAAATTTATTAAGAAATAAAGCTGCTAGGTCAGGTTGGATTAAATCGATGATCACAAGGTCGATTAAGCTGCGTAATCGATACGACAGATTATCAGTCAGTTTGTGTGTTGCCATGGCGACTTACAACGCCTTATCAAGCTGTGATTTTTTTTGGGAACAGTCTTTGGTGATGGGGTTAAAAGAAGCAAAATATTTAACGTATAAAAAGTCAGACAATTGATATTCAATTCTTGCTGGCATGAAGCATGAGCTCTGTTGCAGTGAACATCAGCACAGCTGCGATTACTCGCAGTCTCGCGTCTACAGCTGAATCACAGCCATGCCGATATTCAGTGCAATCACACTCTCGCTTGTTCAATACAAGATAGCTGTTTTCTCCAAATGTTTTGGAGATTTTTTTTACAGCACTAATATTTCTGGACGAACTCTGTTAGCAAGTCAAAATTGTATAAATTGTAAAAAAAAAAAAAAGAAAAAAGAAAAATCAAGCATTATAATATGATACAAACTATCATTTTGCTTCTAACCATGATACACTATCTAAGAATCCTGTAATCCATTACAGAGCGCATATTTTTATTTACATTTTGAAGTCACATGAACACTGAAGCAAATATACATGCCACTCGTAAACCTCCTCATCTTCCACGCTCACGCACACATTTACTCTGCAAACTCTGTATCCTGAATACAGCTCTCATTGGCAAATTCCTGTGGTTTTATGTATTTCAAAACCCAAATAGTCATTCACACAAAGAATAGCGCAACTAACAGCATGCTTATTTAAGTTCACAAAAAGGTTATAAAATCTAGTGTTAATGAGTCATTTTCTATTCGAACACCATACACGTCTTCAACTGAAAAAGGAACATCAGTCAAATTTGCTGTGTAACCCCTGGTCATGATTCGCGTTATGCAAGATAGCGCTGCAAAATAATAGTCTTAACCTTTATACGCGATATTTCATAACTCCTCACAAGCATTTATAAACAAAACCTTGTGTAAGCCAATCCGATCCTAATTCAACATGCTGTGTAAAGATTTGACTTTTATGCACCTCCAGTGAACCTACAGGATGACCCAGAAGCTTCCAAAAATGATCAACAACATATAAATCATACTTAGCTTATTTATTTATTATTAAATAAATAAATATTACAAAATTTTTATATTTTAACAGCATGAAGAGCAAGATGAAAGGGTTTAACCAGAGAGCATGACCTTCGGTCCAGACCGCTGCCCATCATGTCGATGTTCTATCTCAGATCGTCCTATTTAACATAAAGTCACATCGCACTCGCTGGCCTACAACGCAAATCTACATGGCACGTAAAAATCATAAAAGCGTCAGACTCTGTGAATAATAGCATTTTCCCTTATCAGGAGCAACTAAATTTCAGCAACACCTCATAAAAAAAAGTTAAACTGTCAAGATCTCAAGTGGGATTCAACACAATTCCTTATCTATCTAAGCAACTCCTTCATAAAAAGCCCTCTGTAAAGCACACTGCTCTTTGTACCACTTCACTGATCTTCACTCAGGAATATTTGTGATGAACAATGTTTACCTGCGCATAATAGGAGGCTCTTTCGGCGTCCGCGCATTCTGTAAATACTGGTCCACTTTCCTCATGGCTGTATAGGAGAGAACTGAGTGCGTTTCAGGCTGAGCGTTTGATTTCTACCTGTACGAGCTCTGGAATGTGGCAGAGCAGCACTATGAAAAGCAACACATTCTGGAGCTATTTCCTGTTGCGTTTAATTCACATGAGGCAACAATCTCTCGATGTGTAAAACCAGCATGCGGGTTTGGTGATCTATTGTACTTCTGAGCGATAGGCTTTTTTGCTAAAAAAAAAAAAAAAAAGAGAATGTGAAGTCAGTGCCAGTCAGAACGCGTTGGCTTTATTTGATAACTACAGGGTACCCGCGGTTCTCACCACGTACAGACCCTGACGCCCACGCGCTACCATTACCTGCAAATAGTGTGTGGTCAACTCGCTGCCGCTCCTCACGCTGCTCTAATGTTTCGGCGGCCCTTACTTCTGCCTACTTCTTATGCATTCTCGCCGTTTTTAGCTACTGTTGCATTCGGTGATCAAAACGCATTTGACACGTCCATGACATAAAAGTTGAGATTGGGGTCAACGTATACTCATCGCACTGCAGTCTTTCCCGGGGTTTCGGCGGCTATGAGCTCGGCCCGACGTTCCCGTTTTCGCTACCGCTACATTCAGAGAGGAACGCGTGTGACACTTAAAAACTGCCTTTAGTAAAGAACATGCCCGTGTGTGAAATTCCTGTGACAGAACTACTCTTGCAAACACACCATCAACATCCACCGTGGATTTAAGTTTTATATATTTACATTTTACTTATACACATTAAGTCGGAGAGTCTCTATGAAGGACGTTTATTCACACAGTGTGTTTTAAAACAAATTTCTACAAGCTTGCATACATGGTTTACGATCGATAAAATATCACCTCCAAAATCTATTAGTACAAAATTCATGAACATGTGATTACTTAATACTGAATACTTTTTTATTCTGCATGCTTTTTTCCCCAGATAAAGTTGCTTTAGTAGAATTCCGTTGCCACGTACAGTATTTACATCTAATGATTAGTAATTCACAAGGTTCACCGCTTACAATTGTCATGGTGTTCACTAAAGAAACCTGAATGTGAAATCACAACAAAGGACTTCGATGTTTTTGTTGTTATTGTTTTTTTTCCCCACCACTTGCCATTCAAGGCTTCCATACTTGCTCAGGTAGTCTACAAGGTAACACCTCATTATACACAACATAATTAAGTATAATTACACGTTAAATAATTGAAGAAAGCCAGCTTTGTCTTTTATGTGGTAAATAAGGTGGACATTATTTAAATGCCAATAACACAGGGCATGGCTGCCCAACCCTTCCAGTATGTTTTACCTAGTTAGTCACGATTTTCAATAGTGTCTCATTAGTAAACTGTAAATTCAGTTTCTGTGTGTCTGTGCTCAGGTGTAGAAGGCCAAGGCTGACCTTGAATGGCAAGTAGAAGCAAACAGGACAAATGGCCAGGCTGTACAGGGAGGGGATTACTTTCCTTGACAAATCACGAGAGCTGACTCCATCTGAGAAGCCGAGAAGCAGCGGTTGCCTTCGTGAGTGAGACAACACACAATAGCATGCAGCTTTGAAAATATTCCTGCTCGTGACTCAAACGCTTGCTCCATTGTACCGCTTCTGAAAGTTAATGTCAACACAATCACATGCTTGCAGGAGTCCTACACCGCTGTATGCTTTACACACTCTGAGATAAGCTCTTAGCGTTAATGCGTGTTTATTTAAAGACAGCAAGTCACATCTGAACTATACAACTATTAACCATTCTTTTGGAGACTTTTTATCGATTAAAAAAAATTCATTAAGTTGTGTCATATAAACTTGCAAAGGATAAAGTAAAACTATACAATTTAAAATAATTAGGTCTATAAAGTCGACTAAAAAGGAAGAAAAGAATCAGAATTGCATCGTATACCACTGAATCACCATTAACCAAAGGAAATTCATACAATTCATACAAATGACAGTACACTTCTTTCTTCTTTCTTTCTGGGGATGTGGGGGAATAACATTAGACACATTATAATATATGACAGGCTTCCGAAGCTCTCCTGTCAAGATATTAAGTGACCATGTACCGAGTAGTGCAGCTGGTTAGGCCGAAAACTAATTAGTAATAATTTGAGACTAGGAAAACATTTTATATGAAAAAATAAATAAATAAATAAAAGTAATTAATAAATAAATAAATAAAAGAAATACAGAAGAAAAACAAAACAAAAAGAAAGCATAAAGCAAGCGGGATATCAACCATAAAAATAAAGCAATAAATGAAGACATAAAAGAAAACATCATGCAAGGAAGAAAGAAAGAAAGAAAGAAAGAAACCAAGAAGTCTTTAATTTTGCTTCAGGAAGTTCACAGCCAGGTTTACATTGGGACCGGATATCGGATTTCATGTGCGCGACATGGTTTTTTCGCGAAAACCTTTCTGTCGCAGAGCATCTTGACTTGTTATAACTATGATGAAAGTCCTGCCTAAACCTGAACTCATGCAGGGTTTATCCCAATTAGTATCGTACTGTCATTTAAAGATGTCCCAGATATTTCATTTATTACTTTACTACATCTATTTATTCGTTCATTTCACATAATTGTTTTGTCTTGTACTCTTATTTGCATAGTCGTGCAAAATGAACTCCGGCAACTGCGCGGTGACCAGAACGTGCCATTTCTTCTCTGCTGTAAATCCGTTCAGGGATGTAAATCACAGATAGAAGATGTCCGTGTGGTGACGTAAACCTAAGCTGTTAATGATATGACACAGATGTGAGAACAATGTGATGAGAAAGAGAGAAAACAGGACACAGAGGACAAAAAAAAAAGCAAGAAAAGCAAAAACATTGTAAAGACAGTGTACCCCGTCACCACTTGCTTGTCACTCCGCACTTACATTATGCGCTGGTGAGATGCGAGGGGACGATGCCGTCCTTCCGCGGAGATGTGCACAGAATGTCACTCCGCACTTTTTTTTATCAGACCTTTATTCACTGGCTCCAATAATACAGAATACATGGGTACTGTATGTGTAAGGAGGGAAGATATGCTTGCCCCGTGATGAATATGTACTGTACCATTCAGACCCCTTTATTCATAGATTCCACTCAATCGGATTGTAATGTTTATGTCATTTCATTATCCTACATTTTGCTTAAAATAATATAGTATTAAACATTAAATTAAAGTAATAATATATTAAAGTAATATTATATTATTATCATGATAATGATTTAATCATTATTTCTAGCCAGGGCTTTATCCATATGTATTAGTTTCAGTCCAGTATGGGTGAATGAATAAGGCAGTGACTTGGGAGCAGTGTTCAGGGACAACGAGGGCATTATGTTTTGAAAACGTGAAATAATTCAGCCACCACATTTCCAAGAGATGTGCTTTGTGGAAACAAAGAACTGTATGTTCCGACAAGAAAAGGACTCAGAGTAGACGTGCGATTTCTTGATAGTCAGTGATTCACTTTAGAGCTATGGCGGTTATCTAGAAAATGCATTTAAGTAATTGGTGCAATCAGTGTCGACAATGTTAAGGCTCGGAAGAAAACAGTTCACCATTAACAAAGCAAAAAATTATTTAACTTCATTGTCTAAAATCATCATCAACACAGAAATAAGGATAGACAGCAGGAAATTTATAGTAGGACTATTACAACCACCAAAACATCTCAGCACACAATTTACACGAATTACAGATGTGCGAGCAGAATACACAGTGCCCACTTTCAAAATGTCAGCGTTCATTTCTTATTTAAATCCTAATATGTTCATCTTCAAACATGTCATTTTTTTGTTGAAATATTGGACCATGCCACCAAGAGGTGTTTTCTGTTGTCCAGATGTGTCCTGTTAGACTGATTGTTTAAACAATCAATAGCTGTGGAAGTCCATTCTTGGTTTGAGCAATGGTGTTTTACCTGAAGAACTCCACTTGTTAAAAAGGAAAAAGCAACGACCAGAGAGCTGTTTTTGGGAGAAAAGCACACCAATGTGAAGCTGAGAATCAGAGCCATTGTACAAGCATTGAACATAACCGACTCAACAATCTGGAAAGTCATGTGGGGAAAACCACTACTAACAAACACATTACGGTCATCGAAGAAAAAACAAAAAACACATGAGCTGATCAAAGAAATAAAATTGTGAGAACGGCGAAGAAAAACCCCGAAACAACACTCAATAACAAAAACAACAACTTCTACAGGGCAGGGATGAAAGTAATTAAAGGAACCTTTTGAAGAAGCCTTTACGAGCAGAAAGACAGAGACCTCAGCACCAGATGTAAACTACACAACAGCAATAACAATCAGAAGTCCAGATTGGAATTCACAAAGAAATACAGGGATACAGGGAGACCACAAAAGCCCTGAAACCAAGACTAATCTTTACCAAAATGATGTAAAGGTCAAAGTGTGGAGGAAGAAAGATTCTGTTCAACATCCGAAACACACAAACTTCATCACGCAGCAATACAATGAAAAAAAAAAAAAAAAAACACACTGCCAACAAAACAAAGGACTTCATCGGTGTGGGGAAACCCAGAGAGGTCTACACTGGCCAATGAAGTCAATCAAGAAATCCCGCAAAAGCAAACAACAACTGAAATAATCCGCGGTACAATCGCACAAAAGTACCACTAAACAAAAATTCAACACTATGACGTCACATACTGATATCTCATCCATTATAACCTCTTATTTACTTTAATACTATCTGTTCCTTTATGTTTGCTCACCTAAGAGTGGTCTGCTATCAAATTACACGGTTCAATAAAACACACGCCCTCATCTGATGCAGCTGATACTCATCATGGTGATTGTAGATTGGTTAGAGGGCAAAAAGTCATGCTGCAGTCTTGTGCAAGAACATCAATACAGATGAACGATATATCATACAACTCCAGACTCGTACTACAGAGCAGAGCATGCGGCTTTCACTAAAGTTACCGCTTTTGTACCTTAGGTATGTACAGTATGTTTCATTTCGAATAATGCGTGACAAGTATTAATAATGATTTACTAAAAAAAAAATACTTTACAGTTCACCTTAAATGATACATAATATCCACATTTCTAGGTAAAGTTGCGGTACAAAAATGTCCTCAGTACCGTGCAGTACTTTTTCTTTTCTTAAACTGTACCGAAAATAACGATTACTCAACACTAAAGGTTATAGTGTATAAGGTACAGTGCATTTGTTCAGCTCAAGAGCGTATTAATGATGTTTGTGATTCGAAGTGGTTTCCATTACAATGTTGATCAGCATTTCTCACTTCTTTATATTTTATATATGTATATGTATATTCTAATAATACTATTTACAGTCCTGGATGTAAAGTCATCAGTGCATTAACCAATTAACAACTGTGACAATTAAAAAGGTTTTTTCTTTCATTCACAACCACAGGCTTAAACACCCACATATATGAAGAAAAAGAAAATTGGTATTTTGTTCCGTCCACGTGCCATTCGCTACATCAGGCGATGGATACTCCCCACCCTGGTGATATATCTGTTGTTTCTATGGCAGTTACTCAAGGGGTCGGGTTGCCAGCTCGACGCCCAATTGTCATCCATACACTACGGGCAATTTGGAAACACTGATTAGCCTTATCAGCATGACTTTGGACTGTGGGAGGAAACCAGTGTACCCTGTGGAAACCCACCAAGCACGGGGAGAACGTGCATGCACACAGACTCCGAGATGGGAATCGAACCCTTGACCCTGGAGGTCACACAGTGCTAATCAGTACGCCACCATATAATATATAGAGAGATTTAGAATTGTGTGCATGTATGCATACTAACGACCAACCACTAAGGCTCTGACACATAACCTATCACACACGTGCATCTTCAGTAAACTGTGCATGACCTAAATACATAATCCAGTTATCAATGCATGCAGTGTCCATGTGTAAGTGTGCAGTGTGTCTTTTACCTGCCAGTAGAAGACTGTGTGGATGTGAACGGCTCATAGCTCTCATCCACCAGCCGTAACCTTGAGGCAGTGAATGAATGGTAAGCGGTTAAAACGACGCTTCCCGACTCTTTTAAATCCATTGATATGGTAGGAACAGGTTGAAGCGCTCAGAGCCGAGCGGTCCCGAGCTCACACACTCTCACACACCGGAGCTCACACACTCGCACACACACCGGAGCTCATACTCCACTCCGCATTTCCCCCAAAAAAGTAAACAATGGTGTTTATTAGAGGCGTCCTGCGCGTGCTCACGTCGTAACCAGACGCCACTGGCAGGAAGTAGAGAGGCGCTGCGCTGCCGCGACCAATCAGACAGCAGGGTGCTGCATAAATTAAAATCTCATTGTCTGCTTTGAATAAGAGGCATTCTCTTTCAAATCCGGCGCGTGCGTGCGTGCGTGCGTGCGTTCCAGCAGAGTAACGGTCGATGTGTGAAGCAGCTCATCATCACTCCTGACCTGTAGCAAGCAGCGTGATCAGACCTGTGTATATGTGTTATTGTTGTCGTTGTTAAATTTTTATTATTTGTAAAGCCTGTTTTTTGTTTGCTTGTTTTTGGACAAGTGGATAGGAATTCTTTCATTAATTCCTGAAAGAAAAAATCCACCCTGCACATTGAACTTTAAAATTAACATGTGATCCTGAATGCACTCCAAAATAGGCAGCTTGTAATGAAATCCTGAGTTGTTGTTTTTTTTTTATTTAATTTTTTTTTTTTTTTAGGGTAAGGGTCATTCTCTAAACTGTGTGACTTTTGGAACAGTTACGAAAAAAAGTGTCCAACATTCTACCCTGTCACAACTATTCACCCTTTTGTAATTAAAAAAATGCTAATGACATGATTATCTAGTTACAACAGTCACAAATGTTTCATTTTCATAATAATTTTTTGATAAAGCTAGTTTGCCACGGCTTCGCCTTGCACCCCCAGTGTCAAGATTTCGAATCCCAGTTTGTATGTTCTCCCCGTGCATGGTGGGTTTCCTCCGGGTACTCCGGTTTCCTCCCACAGTCCAAAGACATACAGACTAAACCAACTGGCATTCCCAAATTGCCCCTAGTGTGTAAATTTGTATATGTCAATGCACTGCAATGGATTGTCACCCCGTCTCGTGCAGGCTCCAGGCCCCAGGCCCCCTGCAACTCTGTTTACGGGATAAAGCGGGTATAGACAATGAGTGAGTGAGTGAGTGGTTTGCCACAATGACCATTTTTAAAAGGGCTACATGAATAAAACTACATTGGAATCGACTTAATATTTTGCAATACTATTGCATATTTTGTCCCAAAACGACTGTTTACTCCAAGCCG
The DNA here is from genome assembly GCA_030347435.1 of Clarias fuscus. NCBI lineage: Eukaryota > Metazoa > Chordata > Actinopteri > Siluriformes > Clariidae > Clarias > Clarias fuscus. Next base: position 27,835,410 of record CM059207.1, on the reverse strand, counting down.
CCCCTTGACCCTGTGCAGGATGAGTGGTATAGAAGATGCTAAACATGCTAACTGTTTACTAACATTTCTTCATAAAATGGTGTGGAAATGCTGACTCTGACAATAAAAACAATGGAAAGAAATAATACTGACACTTGCTTTTTGTTTTTGTTATTCCTGGAAATGCCATCATTTTTGTCAGCTTGCGTATTGCTATCGAGCCGTGCTAAACAGTAACAAACAATTGCATTTAATGATGCTGCTCAGGGCTTGCTGTCTCCACTAGTTCTATACTAGATTTTTCATTTATGTGACTGGAAAATGGTGAGTGAGACCAAACAAAGTATGATAGAAAGATGGATAATTTGTTGATTCTGATGGAAATTTAAACAGTCAGTAGTGAAGAATCAAATGGGACATATGCAACTAATGGTAACAATGCTGAACAACAGGTATAGTTCAAACATTATATATATATATATATATATATATATATATATATATATATATATATATTATATAACATATGTGTTTAAATTAACAAATGTGCACAATGTGCTATGATGTGCGACTAAAAGAAATGACAAGAAGTGACAGCAACAGTGCAGCAATGAGTTGTAGACCTGGCATGTGTAATGTAAAACTGACTTCAGCTGGAACAGGATGACAAGATTGTGCAGATTTGAGAAGTGAAAGCAAGATTGACCAGATAATCAAGGCTGAAAAAAGTATTGAACCTGAAGCAGAGGGGACCTTAACCTAACCTCATATCTCCGAATACTTATACTCATCTCCCCGAGGGAAGTCTCAAAGGAGTATCAAAGAAATAATTGTTTACCTTAAATATCACTTTTTTTCCTTCTATTAACCAGCATCGTACCTGTGAAAGCAATGCCCTCTCTGTGAAAGAACTGAAGTAGACCACTAACATCTCACATGAGTATTGAAAAGAAAAAATGATGTGAACCACTTCTATTTAGGACAGTGATTCATCTCTGCCTGCCTGTTCAATTCAAAATGCTATCCCCTGCACTAATGCTGTGCTCCAAAAGGATCGAGTTCTCTGTATTAATAACTGGCCACCACTGAATTATTCCCTAGTTCAGAAATGGACTTTTTATTAATTTAGAGTTGTAAAGTTGTGACACAACATTGATATTTCTCAACATCATAGAGCTTGTGGAAATAAAGTGACCCATAGAAACACACATTTCTTAGTACTTCTCCAAAGGAACTATTTTTCTTGCATGTGTAATTTGCTGTTTTACTATATATAGCTATTCTTTCCCCAAAGTATACATGTGTCAGTTTGTATAACAGACAGAAACTCTTTAATGGAAAACACCTCTCCTCCACCCACATTTTTTAGACTTATAGAAACCTAGATTCCATGTGTGCTGGCTCATATATCACTTCATGTGCAGCTCGCAGGCCTGCAGGAGTGAGAACAAACATATGTCTCTTGTGCATTCTGACCTTCATTGTTTGTCTCAAGATACAGTACATGTCACATGTACCCAGTGGCTCTCCCGATGACTTTGTACAATCTGACTAAATACAAGGCCTGTACTGAAAGTAATGCAAAAGTCGCCATAACCTTTTTGTTATTGCACATGTTGGTAGAGTAACCATACATTTTTTTTTTATTTGATGTCAGTCATTTGATGACACATCTTAATTTACTGGAGGATGTTATCATCCTCACTGCTGTAAATGCCTGACTTATGACTTGCCTAAAAGTCATGCAGGATATGTGCTACTCACTACAGAGATAGATGGAATGTGACGACAGAAAAACTACATAGCCTGAGTTCTTCGAATGTATACGTGCAACTATTTAAAAAATGTCAGAAATGAGCTACGAAAGACAGTAAATACATATCTAGTAACTTGTAAAAGAGACATCTTGAAAAAAGAATGTTTTGTCAAAAAAACAAAGAAAGTGGTTTACACAGAAGACTTTATTATAGTAGTCATTAATGAAAAAAAAATACAAATAAAAAAAAAGAAAATCTATATAAGAAATAGGCTGAAAGTGTCATGCGGAAAGTAGGCTATTATCTCTAGAGACGAAGAATAAGTAGAAGTCATAATATCATGGACCATCATGCATCTGTGTGAGTAATTTGTTGATTAAAGGACAGGATTACTGTACGTAAGTGTGGGAAAGCAGATATCTTATTGGTTACAGGAGGCTAAGTTTTGGTGTAGATAAAGAAATAGTGCTTATTAATTATAGCCATCATTATGTAACTTTATGGTCTGCACAATGATATAATAATTAAGATAAATGTGTGTTTTGGTGTAAGGTATAATAAATGACTAAAGTATATAGACTATAATTATGTTAAGTGCATCGGAATCAGGAAAATATTATGCTGAAATTGCATTATTAATAAATAGATAAGGAAGAACCACTGCAGTATTTATTCTTTTTTTTTTTTCAATCCTCCTGTAATAGCAGTAATTTAACATTACTGGATATTGGCATTTTAATATTCAGTTGTTTTACCAGTAGGTGATAGTCCAAACAATATCCTAAAAAAGACACCAAAAATTTTTTTATAGCTACTTATTCTGTCATTCACGTGTTAGAGAAATCCTAGCCGCAGGAGTCAATTAATTCTATCATCTACTCTCATGTTTTATTCACAACTATGGAATTGATTTCAATCAAATGCCTGCCATGGCCCATTGATTCATCTTTATTAGAACAAGCCAGTTTCTTCACAAACCTAAATAAGCACCGGATACTGAGGGAAATACAGTGGGGACATGTTTATACTGGCCCCAGACCTGGTGTCTGGTTCCAGCATCTGTCAACACATTTTAGATCCATCTGGACAGCCCTTATGCCAGCCTGGACTAGGATCCTGTTGCAGTCTTGCCTGTGCCTGCCCATTATTTGCTGGGCCAACAACCTCATAGTTATTATTGAAGTAAACTAAAAAGAAGTTGAATTGTGTGAGATCATGTAATAGCATGAAGATCGGCAGCCATACACAATATTAAGAGATTTATACTCAGAGCACATCTTCCATTTTCTAAAGCTGTATCTAATACCCTGTCATTAAACATTATTTGGAACTTTAGGGAGCTTTTTCATTTTAAACTACAGTATATAGCTCAGTGGCTAAGGCATTGGACTACAGGTCGGACCCAGGTTCAAACCCAATGACCACCATGTTACCACTGTTGGGCCCCTGAGCTCAGGTGCATAATGAGATTTTAAAAATAATAATAATAAGTCGCTCTGGTCTAAATGTAATGTAATGTAATGTAATTTCTCTGGATGCTATTTTCTCTCATAAAGTGAGGTCATTTTTTTGACAAAATTGTAAAGTGTTTAATGATCAGATTTAATGAACACCACATATGCTGAGGTTTAATAAAATGTAACACCTGGCAATTTAATTAATTTCAACTATCCAGGGTTTAAATGCCAAATACTTCTTCATTACATCAGTAGTTCTCAAAGTGGGATCCAAGGACCCTCGGCATATCCAGGGAATTTGTGAGTTCTGTTTTTATTTGGGTACCGGGGTTGGAAAACACAACCAGCATTATCAAAGCTATTTATGTACCCTGATCCACTATAACATTAAAGCACAAAACACTAAGCCCAATATTGCACAAGCTCTCCTTGTGCCACTCGGGCAGCTCTGTCCCCTAAGCGCATGACTCCGCAAGACCTCTGGAGTTTGTTGTGGCGTCTGGCACCATGACGTTGGCAGCGGATACTTTGGTTGCTCTGGGTTGTGGAGTGGGGCTCGATGGGCCAGCTTTTGATTATTATTAACCCCTTAAGGCAATTTCCACCAAAAATGTACCGAAATTTAAGAGTAAATTATTCAGAGGAGGTTGTTACTATTATCTTTTTTTTTTTTCAGGTCACACACACCTTTCATAGTAAATGTGTTTGCATTAAGTGATTAAGTTAAGTGATTCTTTGACGGAGGAACAACTGCTAAAATACAGGAAAATTAGGCTCTAAGATTTTTTTTTTATATTATAAATGTCTTTTTAGTTGGTCATTTGAATTGAATTGGTTTAATGCCTGAAAATTATCCTGTTGGTGTATAGTTTAGAAATAAAACACTTAATGGCTTTAATAAATATCTAAAATATCAGCATAGATTCACAAATTCGAATTGTTTATATTTGTTCAATTTCATTATGTCCAAATGGTCAGACTCCAAGTGATCAAAACTCAAAATGATCAAAAATCAAAGTTTAGATTTAATGCATTAGCTGACCAAGGATCAGTGTTCATGAGTAGGGTTCTGATGACAATAGAGAAAGGTGGCACTGGAAACAGTGAGCGAGAACTGTGGGAAACTCTAGCTGGCTGAGCTCTGAGGTGACCCAGGAACAGTATCGCCTGGCAGTGCAGCATTACAGCCATTCTCTCTATTCAGGCTCAATGCCATAAGCCACAACAGGCTGTTTCCTTTAGACAAACCTTTTACTTCCCTTAACTTTTCAACCGGCCTTACATTAGAAAAAAAAAACACTGGTTGCGTAGCAGCGGCGATATAAACACTGGACAATCCTGTGTATCCATAAAAATTGCCAACTTAACACAAAGTCTATGACATGCATTTCACACAAGTGACTCTATTCTAATAAAAATGTACAAAGATCATTAGTGTTATAAATTCAAGACTATTATGTAATGGTAGCTCATACAAAAATGAAGAAGACTAATGTTATGCTTCCAAATAATCCAAATATTAGTAAAAATAAAAAATGTTGAATGGCTAGAGGGATGATTATTCTTCATGCTATGCTGCCGATGCGCCCCCTGGCCAGCCTTGCAGTACACCCATGCATCAGAGAGGTTTTATCTTAAGTAAATCTATGCAGCTGTTTCTCATTTCCACTTAATAATTTGACAAATGTAAGAATTTTCAGTGTTGCTAATATTATAATAATACTTGCAATTTTCATGGAGTTTCTATTACTTTAAACAAAATCAGACTGTCCTCATATTACTATCAGAGCTTTTTTTGCACTGAGAAGCATGGATGATTTAAATAGTGAAAAAAGCCCATGACTTGAATTCTGCACCATTAGGGAACTCATTTGCATTATTAATGAACTGTGCATTTGAGGCACTGTGCTTTTCACACTGCTTTCACTAATACATCACCAAAATCCCTTAACATTAACTAATACTGAGAAATGATCATTTCACCAATCCTCCTCCGCAGACCAGATCCGATACATTTCATTCTCCAAACCTTTTATAATCGCTAATAATTAAATATTCTTGTGTAATATTTAACAACTCTAAACATTCATATGTTAAGGTTTAGAATTTGCATAGTTTAGTTTATACAAGATTTTATGATGCAGGAAATAACATTGGATGTCCTGACCTATACCTTCAATACTGAATTCATTTCTATAAGAGGCCCTATCTGTCTGCGGCCAGCTTGTTGAGATAATAATACATAATGGTTTCTTATGTCACATGATTGTTTGTGTAGGTGCTGAGAGCATGTGCTTCTTCCACACCAGGGAATTCTGAATGGATTGGGTAATGGACAGAGCTGGTGTAAAAGCCAGGGATGTTTTTAAAAACCACAGAAGCAACTGGGATCCTCACACTGACACATCAGCATTTGTGCCCACCATTACCTGTGAAGAATGCCGCCATGTTATCAGCAGTCTATACAGTACTTTAAAGTCAAATAGAAGCAAGGGAGTATTTCAACTTTAGCCGACTATAAATATTTCTAGGAACTTTAACTGTTATATATTCTTAAAAGCAAGTTGCAATTTGTAGTCTGATTAATTGTCAACTAAGCATATACCCATTAGAATGTAATTAATCCTTATATATAACTGCCCAATCTTCAGTTTAAGTTCGGAATCTACAATGCAAATATGATTTAAAACTGCAGTGCACATTTAGCTTAGGTTTAAAAACAATTTAAGAGGAATTTATTTTCTGAATTTTCTACACTTCTAAAATGTCATAAAAATTCGCTGTCACGTCGCTGGATTGGCACAATCGGATAGGATCAGGTAGTAAAGTTGTAAAATTTGTTCATACATCTTCTTAGAAAACAAATTTTGTCTGAAATGCAATGTTGTTTTATCCTATTGAAAATTATTTAAATTATTACAAAAATATGAATGTTTATATTCATATAAACATATGAATCATTATATTAAGAGTTTATAATGGAAAAAAGAGTTACATTGCCACATTTGATCAGATAACATCAGTTTTTTTTCCCCCATACAGCAATGTAGAGTAATTCCTGTTATAGAAGGACAAAGTAAACTTCCCAACACACAAATTAGCTATGTAAAATCTCTACAAGGATTATAGTGACTCATACTGTTGTTGTCGACTCACCACCATATTCTAAGCTCTTGTATAAAAATGCTATGGCTAGAGGCTTACCTTACTTGACTGACAGACTTCTCACAGTACAGTACTTTTTACCAGGGTCCTCTGGCTATGTAATATAGCCACTCAAACTAGCTACCTAACAAAAGATCATATTCAAATCGTGCATTCGACCAAAAAGCGGATGTCTTCCTGGTCCAAAGAAAATATCAACACTTCGAGCTCACTGGTTCATGAGCTACGATCAGGAAAGATTATCTCAAACCAAATTTTAATAACATTTGAACCGTCGGTTCATGTCCTGTTACTGACTGCTCTCCTTGAAAATGAACTTGCAGCAGCTTTGCTGTGTGCCAGTGTAAACAGGAGGCACAGATTGCTGAAGAAAATGGACAAAAGGTGTTGACCTTAACAAACTGTAGTGTTTAGTATAGGCTTGTTTTTTTTTTTACATTATGTAATTAGTAACTACAGTATGTACACAATTGATCACTAGCTTTTAAGCAGCATGCTCAAAGTTATGAGAACGTTTGCTTCGTTCAGGCTTCAGTCATCAGAAAAAACAACACATCCATGTAAATGCTCATTGTTTTATTCAGGAAATTATTCAGACGGTTTACATTTCAACAAGGGCAACGATACCGCAGGAGTTGTTCTGAACAACTCTGAGAATCCAACAGAGCTTGAATGATTCTGCACAAAAAGAATGGAAGAAACGTCCAAAAGAATGGTACTGTATGGCAGCTGTCACTGCTGCCAAAGGTGCTTTAACTAAGCACTAAGTGATGGGTCTGGATACTTATGTAAATAAGTATATGTATCAAACTTTATTTTTTATAAATTAACAAAACACTACAACTTTGTCATTGTGGAGTATTGTGTGTAGGGAAAAAAAGGAATTTAATCTCTTTTAAGATGAATGTGTAGCATAATAAAATGTAGAAGGGGCTGAAAACTTTGCGTTGCCACTGTAAACCATCATCAACATTCCTTTTGCAAGAATGTACATTAGCGGTAAAAATATACAGTACAGACCAAAAGTTTGTTCAAAGTTTGTTTGTCCTTCTCATTCAAAGAGGTTTCTTTATTGTGTTCTTTATTGTGTTCTTTGGCCCAAACAAGTCTCTTCTGCTTGTTGCCTGTCCTTAGCAGTGGTTTCCCAGCAGATATTCTTCCATGAAGGCCTGATTCACACAGTCTCCTCTTAACAGTTGTTCTAGAGATGTGTCTGCTGCTAGAACTCTGTGTGGCATTGACCTGGTCTCTGATCTGAGCTGCTGTTAACCTGCGATTTCTGAGGCTGGTGACTCGGATGAACTTATCCTCCGCAGCAGAGGTGACTCTTGGTCTTCCTTTCCTGGGGCGGTCCGCATGTCAGCCAGTTTCTTTGTAGCGCTTGATGGTTTTTGTGACTGCACTTGGGGACACTTTCAAAATTTTGCCAATTTTTCAGACTGACTGACCTTCATTTCTTAAAGTAATGATGGCCACTCGTTTTTCTTTACTTAGCTGCTTTTTTCTTGCCATTATACAAATTCAACCTTTTTGAATGAGAAGGTGTGTCCAAACCTTTGGTCTGTACTGTACTTTACAACAGTTATGACAATTAAGGGTAAGGGTAATGGTAACATGATACAACTATAGAACTGGACATGAACGACTCAAGCCAGAGTACAGTATGACAACTACTATAACACATTTATCATGTGCTGTTACTGTACTTCTGTGTCATGACCCAGGGTTGAGTAAAATGCTATCCATTACGTAATGTAATATCTGGCAATTATGTAATTATTAAACGCATACTTGCATAACTTCAGTGCATTTAAGTGTTCATATAAAAGGACAATAAATTGAAATTGAAAATAAATTGACCATTAGAGTCCATCATGATATAGACAACAGGGGGAGAACGATCCTGAGAAGTGGTTTTGTTTATACACTCGCATAGTGTGTTTCTGGTAAAATGATTTGCATTATTGTTAAAACACATTAGTGTGTAAAGAGGGAACGTGGACACCTGGGGATATGCTGTTAAGATACTGTAAAGTAACATAACAGCATCTGTCTGATCCACGCTTCCATTCCACAGCTGTGTAACTGATTGTAGTATTAAACTGGTTGTTTAAAGGGTTAAAATTGTCCTTGGGTTTTTATTTGACTGATTTCCTGTTTATAACTATTAGGTACTCTATCCAGCTGTAAGTTAATGCTCTGCTACTGTATGTTTATAATATGTCACAGTAACAAAAACCCACAGATTTATTTTACAACAGCTTACACCAATTCTCTAGTAAACATCATAACCATAACCATCATAACTGTATTCTCATACATTTTGCCCAGGCTGTGAATTTAACAGCAAAGTATTATGGAAGTATATTACATTTCTGAACCTCCACTATAGTGAGACATACAGTATCAGACCTTCTGCCTCTGAGTGAACTATTCTAGGATCACATTGCCTACAAAAGCCTCGTTTAATCCTTTAATACAGAAGGATGTAAATACTGCCAAGGCCATTGTTAAACTAAGAAAGCTTTCTTAGAGCTCCTGAGAGGATTTGCATGCACTGAGGCACACATGCTTGGGTAAAAAAAAAAAAAAAAAATGTTCAGACTGTGATCAAAATGAACTAAGATGAACTACTTGGCATTTTAAGAACCAACACTGTGTTAGATAGTATTGCAAAGTGTACTAGTCAAGTTTTAATATATAAGTAATTTAAATAAAGAAAAGGTCAGAAAGGTCAGGAAACGTTTTGTTACAGGACAATCATGAATTGCACAATTCAGCATCACTGTGCCTCCTTTGCAATCTGGCATTTTAAATCATGGAGTTAATGGGCATTTCCCTGTGTGTGGGAGCACTGGTTTTGGTTTGTCAGCAGATTAGAGGGTGGTGTGGGAATGAGTGACTCATAGCCCAGTTTCATCTTTACACACAGCATACACCATTTTATAAAACTATTCAACAGCATGTAATTTTAATCATACAGGTTTCACATATGCAGATAAGATAGTATTATCTTCTTATATTGTATCTTTTAAAAAAAGAGCAGTGGCACTTTTATCCCAGTTGCATGAGTTAAGTACAATGTAAAGGGGGAAACCTCATATTTAGCTGACTGCCAGACTTATCACTGTTTTCTTTACAGCAGATTGCACTTAAATGAAAGGCATATTATTATGCCTGCACTTTGTGAAATGTTAGTAGAAAATAGAAGCTACTACTGCATATGTTGCTTGGAGAAGGGACATTTTGCATATTAAACACATACAGTAGCAATCCATGCAATACACAATTAATAGAACACACTGACCTTGAGAGGGTTCCCTAGAGTCCAGCATCAGTGGGATAAGTAGACGCTGTATTTAAGTCATTGTACTCCCTTTGAATATTTTTAAAGACCCTGGCTTGGTTTTTAGCTCTGTGTTGGCAAAATGCCTGCAATCCCCTTAGCTGTTATAAAAGATTGATGCTTTTAAATATATTTTTGATGGTTTATATCACCATCATTGTGTCTTCACAAGGAGCCAGTTAAAAGTGTAAAGAAAGAAAATGGCAAATTAATTCATTAGCATAAATTTACATTGCCCAGGACCTTTGGTACAGCTGTAAGCTTTTGTCCAACTTTTTGTCCAGCTTTTGCCCATCATGTGACTTTGGCTAGCAAGAAGGCTTTTTGTCGAAAATAATATTTTTGCCCAAAAAAGAGATTTGTTCCCAGTTGGAAGCTTTTGACCAACCAGGAACTTCTACTTACTGTAATATGGAGCTTTAATCAGCAAAAACGGTTTTGTCAAATATGGCACTTATCCAAATAGGTAATTTTCCATAACAGTAATTTTTGGTCCAACTAAAGTCTTCTGCCAGGCATAGGACAGAAAATTGGCTTTTGTCCAACGTCAGATTTTGCCCAAAGAGGAACTTGTGCCCAAAGAGGAAGTTACCAAGAGCTATTGTTGAGCATTATGCTTTGACCATAAAAAGGGCTTTTGGCCAACATGGGGCTTTTGCCTAATTGGGGACTTGTGCCCATCTGTAAGTTTTTACCCAGCAAGGGTTTTTGTTTAACATGGGGTTTGACCAGGGAAAGGGCTTTTGTCTACCATGGGGCTTGAGCACAAACTGGATTTTTTCCCTTAACTGTAAGTTTTGTCCAACTAAGGGTTTTACCCAACATGGGGATTGTTGTAGCAAGGTGTTTGGTCTCTTGGGCTACAACTCCACCCAGCTTAGCCTTACTTTTATAAAATTTTACAGGGAAAGAAACACATTCTTTCACACATACAGTAAAAGTCCAAACAATGAAAAGGAAAAAATAACCCCACATACATTAGATAAACTTAAAGTGTTTGCTACATGTTAATCACTATTTAAGTTGTTTTAACATTACACTTGCTTTGTATTTCAACTCAGATTATAACATGTTGACCTTTTCCCAAATCAAAAGTGATATATACCAATATTTTTATTTCCAGGCTTCTTTCATTACCATGCCCTCATTGACATTTAATTATCAGCCTCAGGCAAGACGTCTTCATTCTTGAAATAACTTGTGTTAAACTCACAACCTTCCTTCATCGGTCTTCATACCATATCCAATTTTGTAGTATTAATATGGTTTGCTGTTGCATAAGATGGAGGCACGCTTTATAGGATTTTGTCAAGAAAGTGATGAATGTTCTGTTTGTGCACTTATTTGATAATAAGCGAGTATGAAACATCCACAGCTTAGACACAATCTTAAGACAACCGCCAACTGAATCAAATAATATTGAATATGAATTAAATATCAGTAAACTGGTGACAGGATCATCGGTGCCCAGGGCCCGTGCCCATGCCCGCAGGACCAAAGGCCGGACCGTTTGTAAGTAGTAGTACATAAAAACACTCATTTTTTTCTATTGTGATGATTTATTGTTTTATTTAGAAACAGCCTACATTCTTGGTTTAGTTTACTAATATACTAAAATGCTATCTCTTTTGCTATTGTTTAACAATTCAATAAAACAAAAAATACAGACCAGTAAAATTATATAAAGTAAAAATGTTAAATTTAATTAAATTAAACTTGTCAATGTCATACAATGTCATACTGGTGTTCATCGAGGGCATCGAGAGGATTCAATGCTTCCTTATTAAATGGGATAAAACATTTTATATTTTACAAATGTTTGATGTACTATACTGTAAACATTAATATATACAGTATTATTTAAAAAGTTTATTTTTCAGAGTCAGACTTTTGCCCACATATTCATTTCTTAAAAAAAACATTGTAAGCATTAAAAAAAATATATATATATATATTTTATATCAAATAATATTATCAGGAATACAATAATATAAGGCACATCGTATTATAAGAATATTAAAATGTATTGCTTATTTATACATTGCCAGACTTAATTTTATTAATTTTATTGTTACCATAAAATTACATGAATTGTGATCTATTCTTCTATCTTTTAGTTGACAAGTGAGGCAAGTCTATTCTGTTATATAGTTATCTATATAGTTATATATATTATATAGTTGCAAAGTGTTGCATAATTCATGCCTGCTGATATTCTAATGAATTATTTATTTCTTTGGGACAGTGCAAGTAAGGGATTAAATAGCCCAACTTTAAAATGGCATATTATTCACTCTATTTAGCCAGGGTAAAGACATTCATTCTTTACAAAGTCTGCTGTTTTTTCTTTTATTTCCACCAACATTATCTACTTGAGCAAGAACTATCTGATTTGAATAGACTGTGGATTAGAGCGCCACCCAGTGAGCCCTATGTGTGACTGACTATCATTCATGTTTAGTACGTGCTTCCTTAGCTTTCTTTCCTTAGATTTCAGTATACTGTGTTTGAATTTCCCTAAAAATAAATAAATGAATATTATATAAATATTTGTTACACTTTAATGTTTAAGGTCATCAAACAAATTTTAATATTAAGATAAGATAACCAGAGTAAATACAAAATGCATTTTGTAAATGATGATTTAATTTAAGGGGAAAACGCTGTCCAAACCTACGTACCTGGTAGGGCGTACCTACGTCTCCAGCGTACCTGGCTCTATGTGAAAATGTAATTGCTCCCTAAATTTAAAAACTGGTTGTGCCAACCTTTTCAGCAACAACTGCAATCATGTTTTTCACATTCTTTCACATTCCTGTGGAGGAATTTTGGCCCACTCTTCTCTGCAGAATTCAGAGAATTCTGAATTTAGAATTTCATTGAGCCATAATGGAGGGTTTTCAAGCCACACCCAAAACCTTCATTTGTTTTTAGAGACATTCAGAGGTGGACTTTTTTTCTGACAGACTGCAGAATTCATGATTCCATCAATGCTAAGTCATCCAGGTCCTGAAGATGCAAAGCAGCCCCAGACCATGAAACTACCACCACCATGTTTGACTGTTGGTATGATGTAATTTTTATGAAAAACTGTGTTAGTTTTATGCCAGATGTAACGAGATGCACAACTTTTGTTTCATCTGTGATTTCACAATATTTGCCCAAAAGTATTATGGATAATCAAGAGGTTTTGTGGCAAATGTGAGTCAGCACTGGCTTTTGCCTTGGAACTCTTCCATGGATGCCTATTCTCTTTCATATTGTTGAATCATGAACACCAGGGCCAGCCTAAGCATTTATGGGGCCTAAGCAGAATTTTATTTGGGGGCCCCTCTGTACCGCCAATTCGATTGACTATTGTCGATGCTTGATTATTTGTACAGTATAAATCTAACAGTTGGTTCTGCCCCACCTCCAAAATATTTCAACAGTGCTCCTAGGGAAGTTTCATAAGAGTATAGTTGATGGAACAGAATGCTATTTTAACAGCATACATTATTAAATACAGCAGCAAACCATCTGTACACATAAAACAACAACTCTTAATCTGTAACTAGCTAAGGCGTAATGATATTGGAATATAATAGCAAAGACTCCAAAGGTAGGTTAATGTAAATAATGTAAATAATGTTAAGCTGTTATCAGTAACAAGTTCATAAAACAGAAGTTTGTTTCTATTACAAAAATATATACCCATAAAAGTAAAAAAATGTTATCTAAAACTACTTTCATAGTTTGGTGTATTATAATATATTAAGATGTCAAGTCTATTTCACATTATTTATTTTTAGTAACATACCTTTATGTTGCTGTTTTTTGTCTTTTCATCGCTTTTCTTTTTTTTCTTTTCTCTGCATCTGAAGGATATGTCCTTTTTGTGACATTTCTGATGGTTTTGCTGCAGTGCTGTAGCTCTTCAATCAGCTACAGTCACAGTTTTTTGACACAATATTGTTCTTTTTGGTTAATATTACATTGTTGTTGTTGTTTTTTTCATTTAATATGGCATTTTCGTATAAATACCATTGTCTAGTGACATAATAAATAATATATCACAAAAAAAAAAAAAAAATGCTGTCACACTTGGGGGGCCCTGCTGGTCATGGGGGCCCTAAGCAGCCGCGTAGTTCGCTTTTGCCTTGGACCGGCTCTTTAGATGTTCTTCTGTTTGTTTTTTTTGTTTTGTTTTTTGTTTTATAAGCTCCTGCATTAGTCCTTGATGTGCCCTTAGACATGTTCAGACCCTTTTCAGACCATTACATGTCAATTACATAATTTCTCAAGTCTTCTTACGATTCTTCTCTGTTCTTTTATTATAGAAATTTTGTAAAAAAAAAAATAAAAAAAAATAAAAAAATATTACAATACAGAAACATCCACATTCGGAAATGTATGTTTATTTATGCACTCACCACTTGGTCAGGGCTCGTTTAGCACAAATTTCTGCATCAATGGAGCATGGCATGGAGGCGATCAGTTTGTCGCATTTCTGAGATGCTATAGAAGACCAGGTTGCTTTGATAGCTGCCTTCAGCTATCTGTAGTGTTAGATGAGTTGCTTCTCCTCTTCCTCTTTACAATACCGCACAGATCCTCTAAAGGGTACAAGTCAGGTGTGTTGGCCAAAAAGGAAAAGGAAATCTCAACTCCATAAAGCTTGTCAGCAGACAGAAGCATGAAATGCTCTAAAATCTCCTGGTAGATGGCTGCGCTGACTTTGGACTTGATAAAACACCAGCAAATGCAGCAGTTCTCCCCACTGGAAAACTCTTTATCACTATACTCAAAAAGGAAAAACTCTGATTGTTGTTTCTTTATATGCATCTTATATTGGCATCTTGGAAAAGGTGGAATATGTGCTATATCCCTACTACTGAAAGACTTCCGTATTCATATCAGGAATACAAAGCTTCATTATCCAGAGATGCAGTCTGGCAGAACTAGTGTCCTGGATCTGAATCTGAGTGGTGAAATATTATGAAATGTCTCTGCAAGCCGCTAATAGTCAATATCAATCACATTATTAGAACACAAGATTGCTAAAAGTCAGTGGTTGATTTTATGATTGTACTATCATACTTGAAGCCATATATTTTGGACACTCAGGTGTTTGAGATTTGGCTAGAGAAGTTGAAGACACTGTGCAAGGTTGGTACTGTGCGGTTTAGACCTTATACTGTATTGTATCGATATTTGGATTGGTGCCTTTTGACAGGCAAACTGGAAGGGTGATTCCAACCAGAGGCTCTGCTGCAATTATAGGGGAATAACATTCTTTGGCATCTTTGGACAAGTCTCTGTTCAGGGTCTGGAGAGCAGATTCCATCTGATACTACAGACAAGTCCAGAAATTGTGCTTATTTTCAGGGTTGTTGGACTTTGCCTCTGTGATACGGTGAGCTTGACCATTTCAGAGAGCCTCAGATTCAGGCTTCGTATAAGGATCAGTTCTTAGTTCCCTTAAGTAGAGATGCAATCATAAAATGTGAACATTTCTACTGCATACTTTACTCTGTATAAACATATGTGTACATCTGACCAATCACACATGCTTGTTAATTTTGACATTATAGATTTATTGCCCCTTTGCTATTATAAAAACCTCCACTCATCTGAAAATGCAGTTTGGTTTGGTAGAGGTTTTTTTTTTTTTATTCACCCACCAGAGTAAGGTCAGGCTCATGTCAGATGAGGAGGCCAGGGGTGCAGCTAGAGTGTTCCAACTCATCCCTAAGGTGTACAGTAAAGTTGAGATCAGGAGTTCAACATGCTAAAAGGAATGGATCGTTCAGCAAATTGTGTACAGATGTTAGAGAAAGCTAAGGACAACTGAAAGAAAGAAAAAAAAAAACTTTCATCTTTCATTAGATACCATTGCCTTGAAGTTTTACAGATGGCTCGAGGTGTGTGTGTGTTTGTGTGTGTGTGTTGGTGGGGGTGGGGAGAACCTTCATCTACCTTGCACTAGGTAACGCAGACTGACAACACAAAGGCAATTACTTACATCATATGTTTTGACAGGATATTTGACTCTGAAAGTGCACACAGAAATGTAGCTACGGGGAAACAAGAGCCAGAGTTTCCTTCAGTACAGCATCTCGTAGGAAAAGAGCTGGAAAATGACGCCGTATTGAAACGGTTAGATGAAGCACTAGTAAGAAAAACATAATATTGCAATTGTGACTATTATTATTTTTCAAATGATGTTCATTTTGACATGCCATCACTGAACTGCAGTGCAAATCAAGTGAATGTTTTTGACATGCTTTTTAAGTAAACCTCTGTGGAAAATGAAGTCACTGCTGAAAATTTACTGCTGAAATGTTTTCATGGCTCTATAACCAGCAGATGAGCTATTATGTGTGGTGGCCCCATGTGGAAAACACATTAAAGAAGAAAACAACAACAACAACAACAAGAACAACATAAATAACACACAACGTAAATCCGGAGACGGACATGGCAAATATAGGAATACAAGAAAAATCACCACAACAAATGTGATAACATAGAAAAAAAAATCAGAAACATGTGTACATTACATCAAAATGAAAAAGGTACATCGTTATTAAACATCATGTGCATGTTGTGCCCCAGTCTCTGAGAGACTTTTTCACAGTAGACATGGGTCAAAATGATTATTATGTATTAATGCTTTTATTATTATTTATTCATTTGTTATGATTAATTCTTTGTTACCGAGGGCCATCCTATGCTGGTGCTTTAGCTATGCTGTAAAATTTGCGTGATGTATATATGAATAGAAACACTGAAAACACACCTGATGGAAAGCAAGTTGTCCAGAAGAAGAATAGAAGAATGATTCCTGAGTAAAATATCAATCAAATAATAATAATAATAATAATAATAATAAAAGTGTGGGTGTTTGATTTTGTGTGTGTTTTTGAAATGTTCTGCTGCTGTAGTTTTTATTACCTTTTGCTATTGTGTTTTTGGTATTATTGTTGCATCTTCTAATTTACTTTTGTACTGGGTTTACTGTTAGTGGTGGTTTATGTTGTAATGTAATGATTTGACATTTCTTTGTTTGTACTTATTTTTGTGTCTTGACATTACTGTGTTAATTTATTTTCAAATTACGGCACTTTTGATATTTCTTGTTGATTTGCAAAGTAGCTTTTTTTCTCAAATTTGCTGTTGAACGTTTATGGATGTGTTTCTCAATTTTTTTGACATTATCGATGTCTTATATATATTGTATTGTATGTAGTGTGAAATGTAATGCAGTATACATAATGCTTGTAAATTATTGTGGTTGTGGTTTTGGTTTTACTATTGTATTTACAAATTTGCTGTTATGTTGTGTTTTGTTTGTTTGGGTTTTTTTTTTTTTCAAATGTGTTGTGGTTTTGGTTTTCCTGTTATGTTTTTCCAAAGTTGCTGTTGTGGTTTTGACTCTACAATTGTTTATTTTTTCTTTCTGTGATTTTTTTTTTTTAGCTTTTCTGTTGTGATTTTTCTCTTGTTATTTCCAACTATGCTTTTCTGTATTTTACCTTCACTGATTTGTGTGTGTGTGTGTGTGCGTGTGGTGTGCGTGTGGTGTGTGTGGTGCGCGCGTGTGTGTGTGTGTGTGTGTGTGTGTGTGTGTGTGTGTGTGTGTGTGTGATAATTCCAAAGATAAAGAAGATATTTGCAAAAGAATAATTTGGCGGGGGCATAAGATGAGTGAGAGAACACAGCAAGACAATTTTGGAAATTTTTGTCTGTCTGCCTAATTTTAATGGGGTTTTCACAGGTGTATTTAGCCGTATAAGCTTTTTTTCAATCACAATCGGCCCACGGGAAGATAAGATATGCTGATTTGAAAAGTCACGGGCACATCTAGTATATTATATATTATATATTTGTGTTTCCAAATGTATAGATATTTCAACTCAAATGTTTTTTTTTTTTTTTTTTTTGCATTTTCTGTTTCTCGTATGTTTTGTGAAAATGTTCTGCACCTAGAGGCCTCTGCACTTGTGACTGCTTTGTAGAGCAACTTGCGTGAGCAAAGTACGCCATGACTCATGCAACCATGAGTGATTTGCCATTTTAATAAACATAAAAAGATGACATGTTTTCGTGTTTTTGTTCAAGCCCTTGAATTTGAAGCTCCCCATGGCTTTCGTCATTTTAATAGTGAGTATTGAAGCTGCTGTCATGATTCAGAATATCAAACACAATTTATAACTAGAGTCTGCTTAGTACTGCATGTGTCATCACTGCATCAATGATCAATTTTAGTCAACTAAGTTTTTATTTAATTAAGTTTATGGTAGACTATAAAAATGGAGCGACTTCCAATCTTTGGGTCCTTTCATTAAGTAATTTTTTTTCAAGTATTGTCAATGAAACCAACACCTTTATCTAACATTGATCAGATTAGAATAAAAAATGTAGAAAAAAATAATAATGAGATTTATTTCATTAATTATGTTTTAATGATATGTATAAAGTCTTCATAAAAAATATATTTTTACATTTCAAAAGTGATGATTCTGCTTAGGAGTCTTATAGACTATACCTTTTAAAGATAACTACAGTCTGATAGATCAGTGCTAGTCTTTCTCCATCCGTGCAATAGAGGCAGTGGAACCTGATCTCTTCTCTGCATTTGTCTCTGTTGAAAATAAAATCTGTCTAACCTAATCTGATTGAGAGGTCTACTGATATGTGCCATTCTATATCTTTTGAATTATGGCTCAGGAGCAGTATGTGAGATGGTTATAGCTCAATTCTTCATGCTGATGAAATAGAATAGAATAGAATAGAATAGAATAGAATAAAGCAAAATGAACTTAAAGAAACATAAAAGGTAATCAATATTAATTTGGCAATTTATAAAGCTACATACAGTACATTAATTATTTAACAGGTAATTTACCTATTTAGATTTAAAAACATTTGTTAATTAATCATATAACATATCTGACCTTTCTCCTATAGAACCTAAACAGGAATTAAACATATTTGCTTGAGTAATGTTTTGTATTTTAATACAATGTAATTTATGATTTGTGATAAATGGCACATGTATATAACAAGAATATAGCTCATGGCCAATTCCCTTTTTCCCTTTCTTCTGTGGATATTCTTACATGGACCCTATAGATCTACTTCTATAATCTTTAAAATTGTAATGCTCATATTCAAGAAATCCTTTCAATACACTTCAATAGTGACTTGATAAAAATAAGTGTGGAAGAAGAAAGAAAATACAATCCCATAACATGGTGTCACCAAGAAAAGAGTCTGAGTCTAATTATGTTCTCAAGGTACTCTAATATATTTTCCTTGTTGTTGCCATGGTACCTTTAAGGGTTTACATCTTTATTATGCAATTTTTGACTAGAAGTTTTTATATTTATATAATAGAAGTATTTATGTTGGTTTACACACTTACACAGAGCAAGTTAAATTGATCTCTTTTTATACAGCTGAACAATTGATGAAACCAGGACCCTGACAGCAGCTTTGGGTGCTGTGGGTTGTAGACTGGGTCCTCCATGGATCTTACTTGTTTGTTAAGCACATCCCGTGGGTGTTTAATCGGATTGGGAGACTGGGATTTGGGAAGGCGGGTCAGCAGCCTTGGGCTCTTTGCCTGCAGAGCCGTGATGCACTGGGTGTTCGGGGGTATTTCTCTCATGGCCAACATTGACTTTTTTCCAGCCAACAGTGATTTATGTTGCATTGGCTTTTCTGTGAGATCGGACCAGACAGCCTTTGGTCCCCGACAGCCTGGGTGAGCCTTGATTCTGTCACCACCCAGTAAACATTAGTCCGTCGGCAACGTCGTGTCCCTGTCCAAAAACCGTCACAGTAGGACGGCATTAATTGGTAAAAATTATGTGACACTGAATATTTCTTAAAAATGCATTCAGATATGTTTGTACAGTACATGTCTACAGTTGTCTGGGGTTGCATGTATAGTTACTTTTGACCTTAAGCTTAGTGTTGCTTAATATAAACCCTCCAAGCAAACCTTTGGAGAATTGATGACTGTTTATGACAGCTGTTGATAATCAGATAACATCAAACATGTCCGTTCAACTTTCATTTTGGAACTATTTGTCAGACTCGAAAGGAAACTCATCGTCATCTGAGTGATACCAGTGCGATTAGAAAACATTCTCATTCTAAACATGTGTCCTACACGGCGAAAAAAATATGCAATATGCATTAAAAACAAAATTGCAGTTTTAAACAGTTAATTGATGGAGACTCGGTTAGAAAACTGTTCAAGGCACCTAAAACTATCAGAGTAATTGCACACCGTGCTTTCTGAGTGGCCGGATTCCTCTTGATGAAGCCCCCTCACCTGTCCTGCTCGTATGGACTGAAGTGTCTCGGGTTGACGTTCAGCTCGAGTTCCAGTAGAGGGCTGTACGGAGCATGCGCAGTGCATGCAGGAGGAGAGCCCTGTTTTGACTGTCACAGCGTTGACGTGCATTATATCGCCTGGCGAGTGGGGTAAGGAATTAAAGCCATTTCATACGAGCCCGAGTTAGTGCGCTTAGTTTGATAGAGATAAAGAACCTCAGCCTCGAGGAGGACGTCGCCTTTTGGGTATGAGAGACTCTCGAATGTGAACTCGTGCGTGCGTGCGTGTTTTCCCTATCGTATTTAAATGCGCTGCGTGTGTGTATGTGTGTGTGTGTGTGTGTGTAAGAGAGAGAGAGAGAGATGGCTGTGCTCGCTAATCTGCCCTGCTTTCTCTCCTGTTTAAAGCGAGCTAATGCAACAAAACGAGATGCCCCCCTTCCCTCCGGCACGAGCGCACAATGACAGGCCAAATCTACCCACTTCTTCTACGTTTCTATATTTCTACACAATATCTGCCCCTGTCTATTATAGTCCATAGCGCGCAGCTAGCTGTGTGGCTAAGTGAAACTATATTCCCCCCCCCCCCCCCCCCCCCCTTCTCGGAAATGTTTTCTTTTCATATTTTAACACGTAGCAATTTAGTTTGCTACAGTGTTACAACTCTCTCCCTCTCTTCCTGATCTTCTGCTTCTCTTCCTCGTGCGACCAGAAAGCACTCCTTTTATCTAGCTCTGTATACATTGTTTCTGTTTGTTAGTTTATTCACATGAATTTGATACAGTGTTCATTTCTGGACGGTTCCGTCCTGGGTGGAGTGTTGTTTGTTTGTTTTTGTTTGTTTGTTTTTCGTTGTTTTGTTGTTTAATTGAAACGTTATTTGTTTGCGAGTTGAAACTTTTAATGGCGTCGTTGTTTGGAGGCTAATAAAGAGTTTTCTGCATTCATTTCTGCTAAACCGTCGTGATAACATCATGTGCTTAATAGAGAGCTGGTTTGGGTCAGGGCTCTGCAAAGTCAGTGCTGGATTCTGTACATCATGGCCTACATCTCAGTGCTAATGCACATGTGTTTAATGAGAGTGATCACACGGTAAAGCAAGACCATGGAAGAGAATACTTTCAGTTTGAAAACAATGGATATCACAGGAAACATTTAACAGTTGATTTCTGATATTCATATACACTAGGGGGATGATTGATTTTTTTTTTCCTCCCCCGCTCTATACTTCTTCATAATTTTGCCTGCTTATTAAGAGAAAAGATCTTCTCTTGTGTATCTCTTGTATACTGATTGATGTTTTTTCAAAGGTTGATTTTTTTTTTTTCTTCTTAAATTTTTTTTCTTTGTTTAATCGGGAAAACGTCATGCACTGGTATGATTTTTATGATGAGAGCCAAAACTTTTTAACATTTGGGGAAAATCCTCTGGAATATCCCTTTAACCAGATTTAGGAAAAAAATCTTAATATAGGGGGAAAAATGCTGTGTTTTCCCTCTAGTTAGTGATTCATACCGTTTTAAAAGAAATCTGACATGTATACAGTATGATAATGCACATTTTCTACCACTCCAAGCAGTTCAACATGTTTTTTTTTTTTTCCATTTGATTGGTAGTGCTAGAATCTTCAGTTTAAACTCATCGCCCTCGGGCTGAACTCTGCAAATGTAAGAGCTTCTCTTAGAGCTGATGTAAACAACGTAGCATAAAACACGATTATCATCACATTGTTTAGCATGATGTTCATCTAACAACATTTAAATAATAATAAAAAAAAAATCCTAACATTCATTGAAGCTCAAGCAATTTTCTCATCCACCTTATCAGAAACCCAAATGTTTCAATCTGCCGCCTGATGTTTTGTAAGATACATAGAGGAGGAGAGATTTTTAAAAATCCTAAAATGATATTATAATGTTATGAGAGATGTTAAAATATATTGATAATAGTGCAGTGGCTAGAACTTTATTATTCCAAACAGAGAAACACAACATGGGTTTTTCAGTAGCATACTGATGATAAATGATGCCTTTGAATGGCATGTTATAGACATGTACTCTACTGTTGTGTATGTTGTGTTTTCCCCTTGCTGTTTCTCTTTATTAGCATCTGACAACTATGATCTTAATGTCTTCAGACTGAAAGGAGTTTTCTAAAGAATTATGCCAAACAGTCCTTATATGAGGATTGCACAAGGATATATAGACAATGTAGACAAAAATCTCATGTGCTCATATGGGCAGAGTTTGAGCTTTCTTTCTTTGTGAAAGCTTTTGTTTCAGATAAAATGGTGGTTATGACTGATGAAAATTAAACAGTTCAGTTTTTTTATTTGTTAAATTGTAAGTCTAAAAGTGAACGAAATGATTGCCATGTCCAAAATAGTCTGTCATTTGTTAGGTGTTATAGTAACACCTTAATACAGATTATAGGTGGTGTATTTCCGTTGACTTGTGTAACTTGGACAGTGAAGCATTTGTGACCTGTTGGTTTTGAGTTTCCCCTAACAAAACATTTCTAAAATGTATTTTTTAAATGAAGTACAGATTTGATGGTTTCAGACATCAAGAAACTCATTTAGATATTCAAAGGGCTGATTAATAGGATTTCTGCTTCATTGTGGTAATCCTGTTTGTCATCTCTGTCACTGAGCAGTTTTTCAGTTTTCCCTGCATAATATCACTCTCTGAACACTGTTGCATTTAAAGAACAAAGTGTGACATAATGTTTTATTTTGGACTTTCCCCTCAGTCTGACTTTGCCAGATTTTGTACAAGGCTAGACCGGTAGAATATAGAACACCGTAATGCCATATGATTTGGGCTGATGGTGTTTATTTTCACTTTGGTGTCGGGAAGTTGCGAGTTGTTTCCAACTCTGTGGCCGCCCCTTCAGTACTTCCTGTTTAGAGCTTTAGTTCAAGGCGAAGGCGAATATGTATTTATTGCTTCATATGATTTAGTTTGTTTAGCTTTGTTGTTATTAGTTACTGTTTACCAAGTAGAAGTTATGATTTTGTGTTCAATTTGTTTAAGTATCAAAAAATGAGCAGAGACCTGGCGCTGTTAAGTTTTCTAATTTTTATAATGATTTTTTGTGTGAAAAGGGAGGGCTATATATAAAAAAAAACATAGAAGGCTTAAATTTGCCAAGCAAAATTTTCATCTAGATCTAAAGTGTAAAACATTTATTTAAACGTGACTGCACATGTGAGCTGTTTTCTTGTGTGTGAAGTTGCTTGAAGATACGACCTCAGCTTTGCTGTGTGTTGGTCATTCTGGTAAACTGGCCCTGGGTTTAAATTTTTTTTTTAAGAATTATCCAAGGATGCGATTTTAAACAAATGTAGAATTTGTCTTTTTGTTTGTTTAAAGAAAGACACTACTTAAACTAGAGAAATTTTACTTAATTAGGGATTAAAATACCTTTTTTTTCATATTATTAACATTTCCAATTGTATTTTCTTAAAACATTTCTCGAATGGTCTTTCTTATAAAATAGGTCTTTAAATAGTTTTATAGCTTTAAAAGAGATGCACACTTAATTATACAAGGCCTCATTTATTACATACATAAATGCACATTAAAAAAAGATTATGCTTGTCTTAAAAACAAATAATTGTAAAACCATTTATAAACATTTCTTTATTGTCTAACACATACCATTTTGTGTATAAGGAGAGAAAAACGTCTGCTTAAGATTTAAAACTCAGATAATCAACTGAATTGGTATAGATACTGTACAGTATGTGTTAATGCAGAATGAAGGTCATGCGTTAGGACTGATCTGTAATGAAAATGATAATCACAACACTGTTGAATTATATGTTTGTGGAATAATTCTTCCTTGTAGTGATTAGAACCCAGTCTCGCCACCATTGCTACCTGATGCACGTGTTTGTATACGTGATTACAATTACATACTCAGGACGTATGATGTTGTTTGTACGTGTTCTTTAAAACAAGGTGCAATTAAAAAAATATTTACAGTCAGCAATATACTTTTAATACAATAGGCGTTTACTAGATACCGTTTATTGCAATACACAACACTTCTAGCAAGAACCTTCTTGGAAAACACACACTGACTGCGTGAGCATTGAAACAGGTTTGGATTATGCCAAACACATCAGGCTGCTAATGATGATGATGATGGATAGTGGGTTATTTTTTATTTATTTTTTTGTCCATTTTGCACGTGAGCAGAAAGGCATCAGCGAGTCATGATTTCTGTGAATGTCCTTGAAACGTCCTTAAGACGAAAATGGAGCTGTTTAACTCTGAAATTAATTTAAAGCGTTGTTGCAGATTTAAGCGCTGCTGCTTTGTATTCAGGTCAAGAATGGATTGAATTTCTTACAGACACTTCAGAAGATTTCTTTCAGATTAGGTGCTTATCGCTAATTTGTAATATTTAGGAGTGTGATGGACGCATTGTGTAATAAGCCCATATGCCCTTTACTACATTTATTTCCGCACTCATCCGGCAGTGTACTCCTTTTTTTTCTTTTCTTTTTTTGTCCATTTTTTTTGGTCAGCTCCCACTGTTTCATTGAGAGCGACTGAGAGATCCAAGATCAGATTTGTTCGCATAATAGATAATAAAAGGATAAAGACTAACCTTTTCTTATTCATTGTTTTAGAGTTCAATTGAAGGAAGGCATGAAGTGGGGAAAGTAATCTTTTGGAAGCAATAATATCAGCAGTGAATAGGGTTCCTGCTCTATTCACATTTTGTGGGACGGTGAGGTATATTTCCTCTAAGGATTCACTTTAATAAAAATACTATTGTTGACAGCTTTACAAGTGAGATTATTTAAATCTGAGAAGAGATGATTGAGTGATATGGTAATGGCTTACACACTGGGCAGGAAGGCAAGCAAGATTTTGTCTTTGTGATTTTACAATGTTCTTGGCTTTTCATTTGAAGCACTGAAACTTTTTTTCGTTTTGGTTTGTCTTTTAAAGCTTAAAGATTATTTTTTGTAGTACACACGAAAAGTGGAGAAAGTCCAGTAAAAAACAAAACAAAACATAATGCGCTTGCTTTTTATTCATTTATTTGTAAATTCCTGATTGTTTTCTTTTTTTAACTGGTGTGTTTTGGGAGCTCTTGTCATTTCCAGCCTGATTGTGCATTGTGTCCATTCTAAGCACATTTTTAACCTTTAGTTGTTGCGTGTTTCTGGATGCTGGTATTCAGGGTGTGGTTTGTGCTGTGTTTTTGTCCACTGCAAGTCTGTTGTTTTTCTTCAAGTCATCGCGAGTAATATGCTGGGAAGAAGTCATCCCTGTTATTTCATGACTGGAGTAAATGGTGCTGTAGTCTATTAGTGCGCAGATGTGGCCAAATTTGAGACTGTATCTCAGATAGGCTAAATGTGAAAGAAGAATTAGTCATTTATACGTGTGATATTCTGTGTGGGTGATGAAAGGTGTGTGTGTGTGTGTGTGTGTGTGTGTGTGTGTGTGTGTGTGTGTGTTTACATATATATAATGATTTTTTTTTTCTGTAGCGCAGTGATCAAGTTGGCATTTTATCTGCTGCATCTGTCTTTGTCTTGATTCTCTCTTCCACTCTCTTGTTTCTCCCTCCCTCTCCCTCAAACACACATACTGTACACACACTGTCTGTTCCTGCCCTGCTCAGTCTTTGTTTCTCCTGTGGATTTTCCTTAAATGTTCATATTTACTGCTCTACAGATTTTTCCAGATATTTTTTCATACATTTTTCAAATAATAATTGTGACAGTAATATTAACAATATCAAAAATCACCAGATCTTTATTTTCAAGCTAAGAACTGTTTTTATTTACCTGTTTTTTTTTTTTGCCCACTCGTCACCCGTGTTTAATTTTAAACTTGGCAGGCTTTAAGCTCAGCAGTGTGCATGCATTACAAACAGCAAACCACACTGACCAAAGTCACGCTGTGTGTAAAGTTTTGTGTTCATTTTCACTTCAGAATCAGCCCTATGTTCATAAAAACAGAACTCTGAGACCTTCTCTTGTGACTCTTCTTTTGTTTTAAAAAAAAGTGAGCGGTTTAGATAATAAGAAAGTTTTTTTTTTTTTTTTTTTTTAATGATCATAGAGCAATTCGTCTTGCATTGAAAGTTTGACATTAACTGCCTATGTTGTCATCGTGATCAGGCAGTAATTTTCCAAAGGTCTCTTTATGTAAAAAAAAAAAAAAAAACACTTAAAAACTGTAATTGTATCGTCACAATTCTTTTTTTAATTATTATTTTTCAAGGTCTATATGTTTGTGATTTAGGTGGTGAAATATTACCGGTCCTCTATAATCCTACAGGTGAATATATTGAATATAAGCATCTTAGGGAATAACACCCATCAACGTGTGAAGATTTAATGTAACATTTTTCTTTTAAAAAAAGGCCACATTTATTTAATTTTTTTTTGCGCGCGTTTGCTCCTCTTTGTGTGCAACATGTTCGTGTTCACTGTATAAGACACGTATTTTTTTCCCTCCACAATCCATCCTGGTTTATTGCTGATGCAATACATGGACATTTCTGTTCAGTCACAGCGCTTCACTGAAGCTCCTCATGAGTGGACAGCAGTGTAGATGTAGGTGTTAATACCTTCTCTCCTCAAGTACGAAGTATTTATTCTCTCTTCATTTGGATTGGAAATGATTGCTGTATGATGACATTACAATATATCCTTTAAGAAAAAACTCAAATGACCACTCCAGTGCCTGTTTTAGGATATGAGACTTTTAAGTGTGTAATAGGTTGAATGTTTCCTTTCACCTTTTTTCCAGGATTCTAACACAGGTGCGCATCCACATGCCTCATTGGGTCAGTCGTTTTGTCTGAGAAATCTTCATCTGCTTCTATGAGGCTTCTTGTGTTAATTTAAGATTTGCCAACATCCTTTGACTAGCAAAAATCATTCCCTACCTGTGGTGCCTATCCCTTAGCCCCACCCACTCAGATTCATGTGCCTACATCTGTATCTTCCATTTATAACCAGGGCTTAATAAAGAAGCCCATAAAAAAAAAAAAACTGCAGTGGCTTCTTAAAAAGTCTCAGCTTTTATTTTCACCTACTGCTCAAACGAGAGCTCTCAACAATCATTCTGCAACATGCAGGCAGCAAAAAATTCTCGATCCTTGAGCAGCACCGGGTTTAAAAATATAAATTGCAGCAAATGCTGAATTTTATGGGCTGCTGGATCACAGCACTTATGCATATGCTGAATAAAGAACATTTCTTAAAGGGGGAGCTTATTAATATGCAAAATTCACTTTTTAGTCATGATTAAACATTCAGATGGGTCTCCTGTGTGTGTACCAACAAAAAATGTGAGTAAAAAAAAAAACAAGACACCATTTCCTGTCCTTTTCCATTTTGTCATTTTCAGGGTTTAAACATCCCAATAAAATTATTCACCGTAATATACTGCCTGGGCAAAAACGTCACACATTCCAAGATTTAATTGACTGCCTTTAGCTTCGATCATGGTGCACAGTGTGGTGGTGAATTCATGTGTGAAAATGATTCCTCGTGCCCGTAGAAATACACTATCACAATTTGAGTCCTGGCAAATGCCTGTGCCATCAGGAAAGAAAAAAACTATAAATATGATAACCTGGTCATTCAGTACATTTAGGTCATGAGCTGACTTCATTTAATTGCCATTTATTGTTTCTGAGCCTAGAACTGACAACTGAAGCAACCCCAGATCATAACACTGCCTCCAGAGGCTTATACAGTGGACACTTGATTTAAATTTACAGCATTTGGCAGATGCCCTTATCCAGAGGCGACCTACAGAGTTTCTCATTTGTCCAATTCCTTATTCGTTGAGATGCCCCTGCCGCCCTATTAATGATGGGCGCCTCACTTCATGCACTTCTCTTCGTGCGCTGAAGGACTCTGGTATGGGGTCAGTCTTGACTCATCAGACCACACGACCCTTTTCCATGCTCCAAAGTCCAATCTTTATGCTCCTTAACAGACTAAAGCATTTTTTTTCCTGATTAGTGTCATGATATTGATTGGTGTTCTTACTGTTTAGTCACACTCCTGTGAGTTCTTGTCACACTGTATGTGTGGAAATGCCCTTACTCTCTCTATTAAACATAGCTGTGATTTCTACTGTCAGTTTTTTTTTTTTTTTTTTTTTGCTGTGCATCTTTATTAAGCATTTAACTGATGTCCATTTGTTATTTTTTTCTGACAGCATTTCAAGGATTACAGGTTTTAATTTTTACTTGAGAACAGTTCTTAATTTTTGTTGTTGTTTGATGTAGTTCAACAATTTGGCCCTTCTGAAATGTTGACTTTTTTTTTTTTTTGGCCAACCTGTGTATGACCTCACATAAGAAGATGTCTTTCTTCTGGCTTTAAAGGTCCCATATTGTTTGCATTAAAAAGTAAACACACACCTCAGTCCCAGCCCTCCAAAAGGTATCTTTTAAAATATCCATATGCAAGGAAATGCATACTGCTGGACAACAAGCCAGAGAAGGTTATCTTTTTATATGAGGTGACATTATGGATAATTCAAAAATGGAAAAAAGGACAAAATCAAGGAATGTTTTTTTTTTCCCACCCTTGTGATTTTTGTTTGTTTATTTATTCACACTAGAGGACCCATCTGAATGACTAAAAGTGTTTTTGTTTTCCATAATAGGTCTCCTATGTATGTTTCAAAGCTGATTTTACATGCAGAGATTATTCCCTCTTTTAATGTTTTAAAATGATTCTGATAAAATGCTGATAAATTCAGATGACCCCGTGATTAGTCTGATTTTATTCACTCTTTTATTATTATTAGTTTCAAAGCCATTTTGGTTCTAAAATAAAAATAAATCACATTTCATATAAGGAAAAATGCATTTGGATCCTTACTTTTGGGCAATCAATATTTTTTTTGTGCTGACACTGACACAAAGATTTTGGCAGAGAATTGCGATAGCTGGCAGATCAACACCTGTGTGTTATACAAGTAATGTCTATTACTAAAATATTCCCGTAACGTCCCGATAGGGGTGTTTGAACTATCAGTTAAAGATAAAGGCAGAGTTTATCTTCTCTAAGCTGCTTGTGTGTTTAAACCTTAGAACCTGATGTATGCAATATTTGTGGGCGTTGTGAGCCACATGTCAATTAAGTGAGTCAAATTTAAACTTTGCAGTAATCTGTTGTTTGACAAACTATCAGTGAGTAATCTGGTTAGGAGAAGAATACAGCACGTTCAGCGTCATCCTTCAAGCAGATCCTGTCTAACGCTTAGTTTTTGTTTTTCCCCCAGTGCTACTTTTTCTGTAGTTAACTGACATTACTTTACATTATTATGTCAACTCCATTACCAGCACAGGTACCGTTTTAATAGAGAGGTCTCATACCATCACCAAGCTTTTATTCTAAGGCCTTGGAAAATATCTTCAGATAAAATTTGTATTTTATTTCTTTTATTTTTACCATGAAGTCCCATTAAGATCTTTTTACAAGAGAGACCTTGCCAAGGTAGACATTAAACTTGTTTAAACATGTTTTGCCTTAAACACGTTTCGCAACATATGCAACATGATAAGCAAACACAAAATAAAAATGATACAATTCCAGCATTAATTTCCAATAAAATATAACTGGGGAAAACATTCATCAAGCGGAAAATAAAAAACACATGACCTCTCAGAACAAGAGCTACATGCGTCCTCCACATGATGATGCCTCAAAATGTTAAATGCATATTAATGTCTCAAATTTTATATCTTTTTGCAAATTATTCAATGTCCAAGTTGAATTATGGGAAAATGTGGTTCTTCCCAGCTCAGTAATAACTTGTGGTATCTCAAAAAGGAATCACCTGGAATAGCACAGCTGGTGACCACCAGAGCTGAGAAAGGAACAGGGTATAAAGATAAGCTAGACGTTTGCATATCTTTGCTTTATAAAAATATGAAATAATATTCCATTTGCTGTTGTTGCCTGCGAGTGGTCAGTAATGCCCAACTCACTAAATTATAAAGAATGCAATGGTGAGTGAGAGATTTGGCATTCGTGATTAAACGAAAGGATGCCTGGTACACTGAGTCAAGGCTTAAAATGCTTGCATATACAGTACAAAATATCAGCCTGATCACTCACTGACCAAGCTAGTAACTCCTGCAAGTCTCATGAGGTAGTAAGGTAGCTTCCACATGTTCCACAAGCTATTCAAAAGCACTAACTACACGGGAGAATTTATTCAGAAATGTAATAGGGTAGGAATTAGAAATGGCACAATTTTTAAAAATATTTTTTTAGAACTTTTGATGTTTCTGCATGTGAAACATTACCATGTTTTTTAATACTTTTAAAACAGCAAGCTGGCTGTAATTATAGTGTTACACGATCTATATTAATAATAGCCTGCCTTCCGGTTTATTTTGAACCTTGAACTCGCCATGTGTGAAACTCATTCGTTCTCATTATTATGTGTACATAACCACTGAATGTGATATTAGGAGTGTTGCCCTCTACTGCTGAATTTAAAATAATATGATTATATACAGTATAGATGTATGCATCTCAAGAAAATAGAATATCATCGAAAAGTTGATTTATTTCAGTTAATCAATTCAAAAAGAGAAACTAATACATATACAGTACAAACTTTTCCATAGTGCCATAATAACGTTTTTATTTTTTGTTCAATTTATGGTATAAGAAGTAACTATGCATCAATGTTTGCTGAAGATTTAGTGCATTTTTTTCCATTTCCAAGAGAGATTGTGTTAACATCTTTTCAATAAATTTTTTTTTTTTTAATCACCTAAAAGTGCCTAAACCTTTGCATAAGACTTTGTATGTATGCACACACATCTGTTCTGGCTAATAGTTACAGAAACTCTCATTTTGGTGAACTCTGAGTACTTGATAATACCTTCCAGTCACAGGTCATGTTCTGCTAGTGGTTGTTGCATCTCAGTTGCTCATTTTCTTATTCTTCTCCTTTTTAAATTCTATTAATTACAAATGGCACAATAAGTCCAACAAATGAATATCAAATCATCATATCGTAAATGTACATTTGTCACCTCTCCTTTTTTTTGGTAGTGGACATATTTGAAGTGAAGTCCTATCTTGCAGTGTACTTGCACCCATTGTGAGACACTGTCCTCTGGGTGAAATATTAATCGTGATGAACCTGGCCCGAGGTGAAGGAGACGCCCAAGGCATTATCAGTGATACTGCCCTCGGTAGAACAGACCCTGAAAATAGCTTTCTGATTCCAGATACAAAACCTACACACAGTCCACAAGTTCCATCTTTGGAAGCCGGTACATGGGTTGTTTTGGTTGGGGTGGCGGTGTGTAACTGATGTCTGATATTTTGTGCATGTTGGGTAGCAGTACAGAGTGAATGTAACACATTTGGGTGATGAGTTCAATTGGTAGCAGTGCTATCTCCCTCATTCACACTGTGTCTGTACATCTCCATCTTCCTCTCTCTCTCTCTCTCTCTTTTGATCAACCTCAAACGCCATGGCTTCGGTGTGCCAATTTTTGTTTTATTCCTGGAGGAAATATTTAGGTTTTTTTTTTTTCAACAGTTTGACAAATGATGTAAAATAAATAAAAGACTTTTAAAATACTTCCAGATTTTGAATCAAGTAAATATTTCAGTAATCCTCTGTCTTGAAAAAATTTAAACACTAAATGTCTCAAACATTTGTCAGGATCAGGATTGTATTTACTTTTTTTGATAAAATACATACAGTACCAGTCAAAAGTTTGGACACACCAGTCACCCAGACACAATTTTTGTACATTCTAGAACAATGCTGGAGTTTCCCAAACTATGGAATGCAAGTGCATTTGCAAAAACACGCATGAAGACGTTCCCAGGAAAGCAAAACCAAAACTTACTGTCGGAGAAATTCATTTAGAGTTGTCAGCCTAAAGAATCACCAACAGCACCTCGGATTAGAGTCATTATGAAAGCTTTACAGAGCATAAGTAGCAGACACATCTCAATATCAACTGCTCAAAGAAGATAATTGCATATTTTGGATGCCTTCAGGATTGTTTTTACTTGTTTAAGGTAGGAAAAAACAATAATCAGGAAAAGCAATGAGATTAAAAGTGTATCCAAACTATCGTCTGGTACTGTACATCACTTCTTGTGTAGCTTCTTCTAGTATAAGGTTTTTATTTTATTTTTTATTATTATTTATTTATTTATTTTTGCCTGAGGTTGAGGGTTTTTAAAATTGCTAGTCATAAAGCCGTTTTCACATAATTACGGCTTAGAGTTTCTTTAGTCTTAACAGTTTAAACTGAGTCTTTTAATGTAAAATTCAAACCACATTATCGGTGCTTTATTGACATGGTCCCTGCCAGTGCCAGTCAACCCACAGAGCCTTTATATCGGGTGATTAACAGCTGTCCTACTGCTTATACCTCCGCATGCCTCTACAATATGTGTGTGTTGTAACTGAATTTCAGGAGACAGGTAATATCTGTGTGCGGTATATTTACTGACTAATTATGATCAGTGATCCTCCAGAGTGGGAGAATCCTTGAGGATTTGGAAAGCCTTTTTATAACTGCGTTAATTGGGTGCTGTAGGTCTAGATAATGGCTCAGTGCAGCAGTGTGCAAATTACTGCCACTTGTACATTAGACTAAACAGATGTTCCTATGGGGTTTATCTGAAAGCCCTTGCTATTTATTCATTTATTTATTTATTTATTGGCAGGTTTTGGAGTGATTCGCCATCAAGACGTAGAATGTGATTGGAATGGGAGCCGGAGCGCCGATTCCCTGATAGGGTGGATTAGGTGAGTGCAAACATCTAATGGAGAGCCATTTAAGCTTCGTGTTGATTTTGGAACAGTGCCATTCTTGGTGTGGTTACTAAAGAGACTATTGATGACGAAAAATATTGGGTAATTTAAAGCAACGTAGAAGTTATACTGTATCTATAATACCTGTTTTTTTTTTTTTTTTAAATAGCCGAGTCTCTGCAGCTTAAATGTTTTAATACTTACATTTTATATGTATTTCTGTGGTCTTCCATAAGTCACTCAAGTCTAAAACACAACATTTCTAATAATAGGTGAGAAGGCACCATTATTTCAGTCATTACTCTAATCACTTTTTTTAAACGTTGTTCTGCTTTTAACATCTCCAGATGAAGGTATTAGGGTGTTTAAAAAAAATAATAATAATGTTATGCCAATATAAAAGACTTTTACACTTTTAATGTTCTTTTAAAAATAATATATTTTAAATGTGTTAATTGATTTGATTTGTTTTTGTGTACCTGTTCTAATATAAAATGTGTTGGCCAAAAGTATTAATACATAGTCATGTGTAAATGTTAATGCCCCCTAAGTGTTTTTGTGTAAAAACTTAATAAAAATTAACAAATAACTGTTTTCACCATGCCAATATTTATTTAACAAAAATGAAGGCAAAAATAAAACATGCATCTCAAGGTCACTTTTTTGCCCACCACTGTGTCTACCCATGTATTCATTAATACAATTTCTATTATTTTATTATTCACGTGCCCCTGCTACTGTATATAAATATAGCATTTAATGCTGAACATGGTGTTAAAACATAAACATGTAACCTTTTTTATGTTTCACTGGGAAACTCTATTTCTAACCCAGTTCTCTAACCCTAACTGGTCTTGCAAGTGAACCGTTGTGTACATGGTTTGTTTGTTTGAGCAGAAAGTGTATTTAGTTCCGAACAACCTTTGTAGGCTTTTCTTTTTCATTCAAGACATTTATTTACATTTTAAGTGCTTGATGTATTAAGGTATACAAGAATGAAAACTAGGCTTTTGGAACGTAAGCATCCTTAGAACACCTACGTACAGTACAGTGTGTGCAAGTGTCACTAGTGAGCCACCAGTCATTTCCTCATGTATTGCTTTCAAAGGGCCAGACTGTCTTGTATGTTTAATTTAAGCTGCAGAGACAGCTCTCCAGGCTTCTGAAGGACTTTTTTGGCTCTCATTTTAAGCAGGTTTTTTGGCTCTGATTTTCACTCCAGCCCCTGAACCTGACTAATTTCAGAGGAAGTTTTTTTGTTTGTTTGTTTGTTAAGCCACACAGTGGTCTATAAAGAAGTCATGAACCAGTGAGAAGCAGGTGCAGATTGTTATACTGGTGGTGCTGAATGCTTGACGAGAAGGGAAATGAGGCCGCTGCTAATGTTTTTTAATTGAACAACCAATTTTTTAATAGTAATAATCCTCACAGACAGATTAATTTAAATAATATTTAGGCACTTTGCAGCCTGTCGCATTAAAATATTTGATCCCATTTTTTATGTGCTGTAATTTACGTGATATTTAATTAAATTTAATATGATAAAAAAGGGGGTTGCATAATATGCACTTTTGCATATTACTGTCTATGACTTCACTGATCAAGCAGTAGTGTTTGTTTTGCTGAGTAATCTAAATTCAGGAGGCCTTTTGGATTCCCTGATCCGCAGTTTATATATATATATATATAATATATCATAATGTTTCATGACATTCATTTAGAAGGTTTGGGTTTAATACAATTATCAGAAAACACAGTGGCATACAGTATAACTTTATGAGGTATAAGTAAAAATTTAAACAATATCCTTCAGCATTTATTGTTCCAATCTATATATTCTGTTGGGAACACCATGGCACTAGTGCTTCTTTACAGTTGAAATATAAATCATCTTTCAATCACAATCCTAGTGGAGTCTTTTTTTTCTTTTTCTTTATTCTTTCTAGCTGTTCTTTTAATACCCGCCATTGTTTGCATGTCATTCCAGAGTTCTCTAATGATGCAGGGAGAGGACAGAAAAAAAAGGAAACAGAGTTTGAATCCTAGAAGTGTGTCAGAGGAATACTGTCTCAGAGTGAGTACAGACTAACAACCTGGCCTTCATCTCATCTTCATCGCTGACCGTTTTTTCCCTGGGATAATAAAAGAATCCCCACTTTCTTTTCCAGGAACGTCCGAAAGAAGACACGATAAAGATGAAAAATAAACTGTCTACTTCAGTCGGTAAAAAGTCTCTCGTGTGATCCAGCCTTAAAGGCTTGTTGTTTACTGCTAATTAATTCACCACTAGAATTTAAGAGTACTTTAGAGCAGGTGTTGGTGTTCCACTCAGCGTAAACATAAATTTTTTACACGTTTTATGCAGTGTGATTTATATTTATGACTGTGTTATTGAATTGGAGCAGTTACCAGTAAGAAGAGGCCCTGGTCATGGGATCAGTACTTGGAAGAGGAACGGGCTAGCGCAGCCCCTGTGAGACTTTTTACTGAGGTAAGAATTAATCGGCAAGCATTTATTGTTGAAATGCACCGTTATCCTGACACTGCTGATTTAAGTCTGAACAAGCGATTTATGCTTCGGGTTTTGCGCAGGACTAAAAATAACGCCAGTCAGCAGTGGGAACTGTGAGCTTTTTATATTGTGTGGATGTTTAAACCATGCACATTTTCAACCTTATCATGCGCAACGTCTAGCTCTGGCCATATTCATTACAGACACCTGATTTCCTGTTACTAACAAAATAATAGTCCCTTATTCAGAGAATGAGATTAGTCCACATAATGCACACTTCAGTGAGGTGTAAACGGACAGATATAATATATACAGTCAAAGACAACGCGGGTATCCACTATATATCTGCCACAGTATTTAAAGTGTATAATAATGGAATAACAAGATGTGGTCATTGTGAAACATGGATTTATGACAAGGAATGTTTAAAGACCTTTCATTATGTTTAAAGTGGATATTGAAATTAATTCTCTTTGAATAAAATTGCTGTTGCATTTCAATGTTCTTATGGAGGAACATTTCTAAACGGTGTAATTGATCATCCTTACTGGGATGATTTCTATATTTCATGGGCGAAAGTGCATGAATGACACCAATGTTGTTGCAACAAACTCTTTTTAGTATTGTTGTCTTATATTAGGGACTCAGTCTGTGTATTTCTGACCCTGAGGATATAATTAACATGCTACTATAGTATTATAAACGGGTTATGAATAACACTGGCAATGTGACCGTCACTGATAGCGAGTATTATATAAAAGAACAATACAGTATATTCCACACTCTTACTCTATGAAATTGTGTGCCTAGCTGCCTGTTAATCACTGCCTTGGTGTTGTGTAATATACAATACTCAGTCACACTTTGAATATAGGGGGTTTCCCCAAGGGTGGCCATGTGGTTGAAATCTGGCTTGCTAATTCTAGCTAACTAGTGAAAATGCATCATAGCGTGCAAAATAATTAGTTGCACAGAGACCGATGCATATACCACTGGCAATATACATGTAGGTAAAATGAAAACCTTCCCAATGAGGATAATACAGATTACACATGTGCATGTTAAAAACACATAGTATGCTCCTGACATTGCTTATTTGCATGATGTGAAAATCCATGAAAGGTCAAGTGCACAGAAAGCTGGGAGCATGAAGTGATCAGGATTATTTTGATGCACTGAATAACATAATGCTACTAACAATAAGTAAGCACTAAATCTACCATATGGTGGGCTGATTCATTTATGGTTTATGAGTATGCATAGACTTGCATACCCAGATTGTCAGTGTAATTTCTTTTGATCTAATTGGATTAAATGTAACTATTTAATTTACTCAAATTGAACTAAGTATTATTTATCTTAAATTGTATGATTGTCCTTGCCTAATCTTTATATTCTTTAATAATGGTAATAAAACATTTGATTTCCACCAAATGTGCTGGATGGTGTTTTTAGTTCCTGACCTGTGAATTATCATGAGGGAGTGTTTGTGATATAGACTGCAAAGCACTTTTGCAAAGAGCATCTTCTACACTCTGTAAATGTAATAAAAATAAGCGATTTAAATTCATCAGTATAATCCATATGCAAATGATATGATGTAAAGTCAACCAAGCCAAGGTTTGTGCCAGTTAGGTTTCTTATATGCAAAATAGCAGACACTCAGAAGCATCCATAACATACGCTGTCTTTCAGGATGTTCAGGATGTACAGGATTTTAATGGAAACCACATTTCTTGTATAAACGCTCATATGAAAACATCAGTTTGTATCCAGCTTGATAAATCTCCTCTACTTCTAAATGCGTTTGAATTATTGACTCGCTCTTCTACACTTTTCTCTCTCCAGACTCGGTTTGTTTCCAAAGTCGAGGTGTGGTGATGACTCACCCGAGCGTTTATATGGCGTATACTATCTAATATAATTTTCCTCCAATTCCAGTCCAACACCCGTGACACTGCTACGATTGTGACTTACCTTTACAGGATTTTCATGGGGACTTGGGAACATCTTATGAGAGGTTTTCAAGTCAAACAAGGACTTTTGATTGTGCAGAATAACAGCGCACATTTATGAGAGTAAAAATTCCCTTTGTTTCTCTATATAATACTGTACATATGCTACTGCATGTATCCCTGTGTTTCACTAGTGCTTGCATAGCATCAAAGTAGAAAGATTTCTTAGTATTCCGGAGCCATGATTGGACTGGTTGCTTCATGTTTGAAACACTGGCCTCCCAGGAACCCCTTGAATGGCTCAAACGTGTGTAAATAGCTTTGTCCATGTGCAAATGGGGACAATACCTTCCAGTCGAGTTCCTGTAATGCGCAAGGTGTGTTTGTGAATGATTGATTGTGTGTACAATTCTCACAGACAGATGCGTCTCTTCCACAAGTTAGTGAAAAGTTATCTATTAATTTTCAAGGATCAGGCCTTCCATTCACATACATACGGCCATCTTGTTTGCATATGCAAACAAGACAGCAAATATATGAAAACAAGACGGCCGTATGTACTGTATGTGAATGTCAATCCCTACTTAGGTGGTTTGGTGCCAACTGCAGTCATTCAGCGTTTATAATGTAATATAAAATATATTATATATTAAATAGTATATATATATATAGATATATATAGATAGATAGATAGATAATGTTTGCATCATTTAGATGTTTTACTGCGTTTTTTCTGGAGTCCCATCATCATACTGTGTTTGAAGTCTTTGGTAAATGTCAATCGTTTACGCTTTCATTTACGAGAATTTTTAAGGATGCCAATAAAGAGATGTACAGTGCTTAGCTTTAACTCTTTGACATGTTAAACATTTCCTACTTAAAATGCATCAGTACATGCACAGAATGCAAGCAAAAGTCTGTCATAGTCTAAGGCCAACGCACTGTATAAAAAGCCGCATTACCAAGCCTGTGCTATTTGTGGCAGAGATCGATGAAGTAGTCTGGCTTCTGTTATGTTTATTCCAAAATACGCAGACTAATGCCTGTGCAAGAGCATCTGCTGGATAGACCGCTCAGAGCCAACACTAGCTCTGGGTTTTCTGTAAGCTTATCTAATTTTTATCTGCAAATAGTGATATTTTTGCTACTTGTATGTACTCATTTATGGCTTAATGTTGTAACTTGTCAGCACTGGGTTTGAGTTACTTCAGAGTAGAAGTGCTCGCTCAGTGTTAAAGTGTCTTATTATGATGAAGCAGGACTTTGAAACTAGAGAAGACACATGTAGTGAACATGCCGTTACTTGCTGGGCGTCCCACTGCGCTCAATTTAATATGAAGGCAAACTTGGAATAGTTCCTTAATACCAAAGGTTTATTTTTGCTTAAATTTGGTGTGAAATCTTTTGTTGGTACCAAAAAATCAGACATAAGTACTTTCAGTAGTGTTCCCATATGGGACGAATAATTATAGCTATTCCTGACCGGCAGCATGGGAAAGATTTGCTGACTTGAGTGTTCACTGAATCAGACCTGTTTACTTCAGACATCATTTTCTTTGGACTGTTTGCTTGTTGAGCATCTTTCTGTGTTGAGACCTTATTGCCGCTGCATAATAGTTCTCTTTATGATGAATGTGTTGAGCAGAGTGTTTGTGCCTCCAGCACTGTCTTTATTGAAGGCAGCTTTCTGCAGGTCATTTGCTCAGTGAATAAGTCATGTAGGTAAGCCCTTCACACTGCAAATTTCCCTGAGCTGCTTAGGCCAGCTGCTACAAAGGTCGGGCTTGCAGAATTATAAGCCTAAAGGCAGCATTTGTGTAAGGAAGCATATTGATTGGAAAAGCTGTTGACAGATGTTGCACTCAATAATGGTGGCTTAAATGCAAGTCTGAGGAAGATATGATGTTGCTCTGTGAAATAAAACGTCAGCCATCTG
The DNA here is from genome assembly GCA_030347435.1 of Clarias fuscus. Classification (NCBI taxonomy): domain Eukaryota; kingdom Metazoa; phylum Chordata; class Actinopteri; order Siluriformes; family Clariidae; genus Clarias; species Clarias fuscus. Next base: position 27,796,168 of record CM059207.1, on the reverse strand, counting down.
AATGACTAGTTGATTCTGACAAGATGATAAGCAATTTTTTTTTTTTTGCAGTCAAAGTATTGTTTATAGATTGTTTGAAATGTCAAGTGTTGCTTTAGTCACATGAACACATGTGAAATTGTGTAAATGTGCAAACATCAAGCAGCAGTGTTTATTGCTCGTTTACAGTGAAATGAACTGAGTAAATCAATGTGTGTTCATTGTAGAAGAAAAATAAATCGTACTCTAGTTCATGTTGGGGGGGAAATGTTGCATGTAATGTTTGAAGTATGTTAATTTTTACTAATCCCAGTTATTATTCAGGGATAAAAAGGTTTAAAGGCTTGTTATGATATTGGTGCAATCAGACGTTCCAGAAAAATGTGTTACTCTGTTCTTTGAAAAGGACTGAAAGTACGAGATGTTCAAGACATTCGTAATAAGCAAGTTTACATACAGGCAACTTCTAGTGCAAACTAGATCTTATAGAACTTTAATACTGAGATTTTTTTAAATCCTTAGTACGATTTGGCTTCATAATACATTTCCATAAGAGTAATGATTTATAATCTCACTAACCAGAGTCTACCAGAAGAGGGCAGGTTCTGCGTGGAGTCTGGTTCTTCTCAAGGATTCTCTCGTCAGGTCATCTCAGGAAGTTTTTCCCTAGCCACTTTTCTCAGTAAATGCAAGTGTGCCAAAACTTTTGTCTGTAGTAATAACACATTCCTTATACACAAGGGAGAGCCTATAAATCCTGTAAATCTTATAATCATAATGTCAGTGGTATATAATTACGGGGAGAAATAGTTTGAGCTCTACATCTGGATGACGTAAGAAATCTGTTGCTAGCCATCTGCCTCATAGAGCACGCCCGCAGCGTTCGTCATGCTCGTCATCAGGGCTGCTTTCTCCTTGAAAGGATTTGACAAGACATCTGTTCTCCTTAGAAATATGAGTTAGTAGCCATTTCCATGGCAACCAGAGTGCAAGGACGCTTCTTCTCAGTAATCAATACCAGTGACATGAAGTGCACCTGTAACGATTTTTTGTTTTGTTTGTTTCCTGGATGCTGTTTCAATAGTCACTATAATGTTCTGTTGCATTTGTGATTTTATGACATACATGTAGCAAATAATTGCACTTACTGACTAGACAACACCAGATTCTACAAATCGATCACCTCTTTCTCAACAGCAGTGTAGTGGTCATAATCCGACCATTGGCGAAAGACTGGAGAATGATTAAAAACAATTTTGCATGAAGTAGGTGATATAATGTGTAACTACACCTGCTAGTTGGAGTATAATGTTCAGACCTTATACATTTTTTTTTCAGTACCAGTCATTTCCTTACGGCAAGAACGGCTTCAAAGCGGGGATGAGGCTAGAGGGATTCGACCCCTTGCATCCTTCTATGTTCTGTGTGCTCTCTGTGGCTGAGGTAAGAGAACTTTGTTGTATAGTCTAACTCTCTTTAATGCGTCATATGATGATGATGGTTTGAAGATGCTTTTTTGAGACAATTGTAATAGAATACTTTGCATTGGTTGCTCTTTCACAGGTGATCGGCTTCCGTCTGCGTCTGCACATCGACGGTTACTCAGAGTGCTACGACTTCTGGGTTAATGCCGATTCCCCTGATATCCGACCGGCCGGATGGTGCGAGTCCACAGGTCGCAAACTACACCCTCCAAAAGGTATGGGGGGATCACAGGCTGTGACCTGTGGCGATAGAAGGAACATGTTAACCATGTTTCCTGTTTCCACCAGGCAGATGGCAAGCTGTCTTTTTTTTTTTTTTTTTCTTCTTCCCCTAATCAACTGTCCACCTGTGCCACTTGGTTTTAAAGGATGGAGATTCATTTATCTAGTCTGTCTATAAAGGATAATATAAAGACAAAGACAATTGGTTCCTGGGTTTTTCTCTTACATTGTTAAATTAAATACATTTATAGATAAATCAGGATTAATGAGGCACATCATAAAGATTAGATAATCTTCATATTTTCTCATTCTGTGCTGAATAATGTCTCTCTCTCTCCTTGTGCTCTTTAACTTTTAATCTTTCTCATGACATTTTGCTCTCGTTGTCTGTCTCTCTTTTTCTCAGGTTATAAGATGAATGAGTTTAACTGGGAGAAATACCTGGAGTCTTGCAATGCTCAGGCTGCACCAAAGAATCTGTTCAAATCCCAAAACAGTGTAAGTGCACAATAAATACGCAGATTATACCAGAAGCTGGAGAATGTCTCTCTCAGACTGAAAGATACCGGTATTTAATATTCCAGAAATAAACAGCTGCAGTGCTAATGTCATGGTTTTATTTTTATGGATATCCCAGTTCCCAGCTAAAATATTTTTTCAAAAATCCTTTTAAATTTGTGCAGCTAGAATAATATCCGTTATTAAATGCCATAACCGTTTTACAGACAGTACAGTCTAGGAAATGTCACGAAACCCCAGAAGGTGTGTTTTAAGTGTGTTAAATTTCATCATAATATTTGAATTTAAATGGTGCCATCTTTTAAACCCTTGATCTAATTGCAGCCAAAATCACATGAGGGTCAAAACTGTACACAATAGTGCACATTCGTATGCACAAATATATTAGGATTTTTTTATATATATATAAAATGCAGCTTAGGAAATATAACAGGTCTATCTGATAATAAGATCTGAACTGAGGTCAGCTGTAAAACTCTGATGAACATGGTTATGCTTAATTATCTTTTAAGCAGACAAATACCTGAAATGCCTTGGAATACAAAACAGATATTTTTAAATCCTTTTTAATTTTCTTCTTTTTTTATTGTACACCCATGAGGAGGTTAGCTCTCTAAATAAGATGAATATCTTTAAACAGACTACCACCACCTCGAAATTTGAAGTGGGCATGAAACTGGAGGCAGTGGACAGGAAGAACCCCTGTCTGGTGTGCGTGGCCTCTGTGGCCGACATCGTAGACAACCGGTTCCTGGTTCACTTTGACAACTGGGACGATACATACGATTACTGGTAAGCAAGATGCCAAACTGTCTGGTTCAATACTGGATATTAAAACCAACACAAAAAAAGAAAATAAATATTCAAGAATTTAGATTTGTCCTGGATTCTTCTTGGTCTTCTTCTTCTTATTATTATTATTATTAAGCCCTTGGCTTGAATGTGTAATGAATGTATGAAGGTGTGAAATTCTGGAGGCATTTCACGGCTCATATCCTGCATTTATATTTGGAAAAGTGTATCTGATTGGCTTTTGAATCACTTAAGGATTGCAGGATATACATCTGTCAGGGATCTATTTAAAAGTGTTTCCTAATGTACCATGTTTTAAGTGTACTAATTAATTTAAATGGACTAATTATTATGTTAGGTAATAGATGTTGGGTATAAAATGAATCTTATTAAGATATTTTATCATGCCTACTAGAATTGGATAATAAAATATAGTTTAAATGGAAGCATACACAATTAAGTGCAATCCCTTAGAAAAAGAAAAAAAGAAACAATGTTTAAAGAAGTTTAGCATATTGTTTAATGTGTTAAGACAGGAAAACGATTTCCTGTCTTTTCTGTCATACTGCTTGCTTCCAGCAGGAGAAGCTCTGAGCCTTCCCAAATAGAATAGTCATCTCATGACGCACTGCAGAACACACACATGCACGGAGCAGAAATGTTCATACTCACCATAGTCCACATTATTTCCTCTTTCAGGTTTCTCTTGCTTTTATGTTTGTCATATTAGAGCTGAAAGCATCCAGTACCAATAGTGTTCAATCAGTAAAGCTTACATATATGCCAACATGCTTTTTCTGACAACGATAAAGTGTTTAGTACAATTTTTTACAAGTTTGTAATTAAATGTAAAAATAAGTAAGAGACATGTGCGTGTTTCTCTTTTGTTTGGCTTTGCTCAGGTGTGATGCCAGTAGCCCCCATATCCACCCTGTGGGCTGGTGCCAGGATCACGGACGACCTCTCACAGCACCTCAGGGTAGGTACCTATACTAGGTAGTTATACTGTTGGGACCGTTAATTTTTTTTTTTCTTTTTTCTGTGTAGTAGTTAATATGCTGTAAAAAGGCAGAGAGATGAGAACTCAAAATAGTGTATTAAGGCAACGTGATGCAATAGATGTTATAGTTTTCTCAACTTAAGCTTAGTCATCAGCTCAAAGTAAGGTACTGTTTTAAGGTGGAAAGCTAGTCAGTAAATGATCATCTATCTCAACTTCTTTTATTTTGGCCACCTTGAATAGATTCGTAAGTGGCATGGTTGGTGTAGTGTTTAGCACCGCTACTTCACACCTCCAGGGTCAATGATTCAATTCCCACCTCAGGTCTGTGCGCAAGGAGACCAGTGCTTGGTGATTTTACGACAAAGGCATGCAGATTAGGCTAAGTGGTGTCTCCAGACTGCTGCAACGTGTGAGTGCGTGTTCTTGTGCCCTATGATGGAGTAGCACTCCGTACAGTGTGTATCCCATGTCCCCTGGGATAGGCTTCCGGCTTCCCACGACCTTGTACAAGACTGAACTATCCATTTATTTTTGAGGCATGTCATCAGGTTTCCTGCTCACGTTTGTCTGACTGTGTTAAGTAGGCTTTTATTGTCATTCCAACGATATACAGTTCAGTACGCAGTGAAACGAAACAACGTTCCTCCAGGACCAAGGTGCTACATACATGCAACAACATAAATTAACAACACAACTTGACCGGAACCAGGTAGCTGACTAAGAGATCTAATTAGCTGACTAGTTCAGATATGACAGATTTACATTTTTTTTATTTTTAAGTTAACCTAAAACTATCTATTTCTATACAAAAAGAGACAACAATAGACAACAGACAACAAAGTGCATGTGCAAATGTGGAAACAAAGAGCTACCGAATGACAAACAACAACGTTTCAGTACTTTTGTAGTAATGAGGTATGAGTTGAGGTAGTGGGAGGAGAAACAGTACACAGTTGAAGCAAACATGTTTGTGTGTCGTGTCATTGGGACGATTTTTTAATAATAATTTCGTTTTTTCTCGTGCACTAGTTAATAATAGATGTTGGAGTTTTCTTAACTTGAGTTTAAATTCTTCTAAGCAACTTGCTGTTTTAAGATGACATGAGTTAGTGTGTGCGTGCGTGCGCGCGCGCGCGTGTGTGTCGGTGTCAAATTACATGCACGCACATATAGGAGTCACGCTGAAACAGAGAGGGAGATGTTGATTATACCAGTAAGAGACGAGCACTAAGACCCAGCAGACAAGATGATTACCCACAATTCCGCAGCGCAAGAGAGAAAAATCATTGGCTCAGTTGTGATCACATGGTGTCAAAACAAAAAGCGCATGCGTGATACATGATACTCGGCACTCATAAAACAAGACTTGCTCGTTTTTCAAGTCAAAATTTATTGAAAAACTTTGCTCGTCTTCCGGAACACTTGCAAACCACGTTACTCGCAATCCAAGGTTCCACTGTGGTACATATGGAAGCATTCTTCCTTCAAATGTGTGAATATTTTAACAAAAAAATTTGAACCTGACACGTATAACAATTTTGTCCTTCTAAATTGTCTTCCTGATGAATGAGTGAGAAAATGTAGTGAATCCCCTTAGAAGTGGAGAGTTTTTAAGATTTATAAGCTTACATAGTGTAGGGGTCCAGAACATTACTATATATATGACTCTAGTACTTACCTACTGTGAAGTGCTGTTGTCCTTCAGTCTTTACTTTATAATGATCCTTGGGCACAAAAGGTTGAGTAAGCACTTCTTAAACATGTAACTAAAAGCCAGCCAGTTTATCAGATATCAGACTTTAATAGGATTATATACAGTTCTCATAGTATCTGGTTCCCTCTTCTTTTCTCGCTCTCTGTCTCTGCTCTCTTCTATGTCTATTTGTTTGAGTCTGTCTCGCTCCTCTCTCTCAAGCCTCATTTCTTTTCTTCTGGTCTGCTGAGTTGTGCCAAGCTAAAAGCTGTACCCAAGTTTTTACCCAAACTGCAGCTGTCATCATCTTTCTCCAAATAGCTCAGCCTACTACATTAATTCTCAGGCGCATCCATTATATATCGAGCCATGTACCAGTGGTGTGTTGGGGTAAAACCTGCCCTGCCTCTGTTATCTTTTGCTTTTTAGCTTGGCTTTATCATTTGTCAGGCTGCTGTGTGAGCACGGGACCATGCAATTGAGCACTGGAGACCTTTTGGAGAAAGCTACACTGTTTGTCAGAGAGAGAGAGAGAGAGAGATGGAGCAGTCTAACGCTGCTTTAGCAGTGGGTTGGGGAAAGCTGGCTCATGGTGATAGCATCCTCCCCTGAGTAACTGGCTTGGCTTAAGTTTAAACCCAGATGAATGCAGACAGGATTATGTCTTTACTCACATACTGCACAATCTGACAGAGATATCGCCTGTGTAAGCAGCACATTTCTTTATCCACAGCTTCAATTCACTTATATGTGGCAGACATTGTGCGCTTATAAACAATCGATTCTGTTAAAGTATATGCTTTAAAATACTGGTTAAAGAGTGGGATTTAGTTGTTCATGGAGTAGGGCTAGTCGTTTATTTGGTCGGAAATGTAAACGGAGACCAGGGTTACTACTGAGACGATCCTCAAAAATCATTCTAAATGCAAAAATATGCAGGAAGAATTATGGTATTCTCTGGAGATGGAGGAAAACCCAGTTCAGCTATCCATCCTGATTCGTTGTTTGGCAGTTCGTGTACTGACACATTGACCCCAGAATTGATTTTTTTTTATTTTTATTATTTTATTTGAGCTATTATTTAAGTTGGCATGCAGCACTACATCCCGTGTGGTAGGAGCAAAGTATTTGCAATTTTTTTTCTTAGAATTATAAAAGAATCAGGAAAAAAATATTATCAAATCAGGGTAATTGTGAGATTGTCAAATTAAATTGAATTGGCACCTAGGTATCGTGATATTATATCCAGCTGCTCCCTGGTAATTCCCATCCACAGGCATGGTAATAACACTTAACAGTGTGGTAAGGGTTGTGCTGCACTAAATAAACTGTATGGCACTTGAACCTTAATTCATTTACTTGAGTATTATTTATGCAATGTGGTATCTATTAAGAAACAGTATAAATACAGTGTTTATGCTATATTGTACAGTTTATGCTCACAATCTCAACTGTACATACTGTACTGTAGGTGTTGGGAAGACCTGCACATGGTTGCACATACTTTTTTTTTTTTTTTTTTTTTTCATTGTTGATCATAAATCGAAACCCACCTTTCATCAAAGTTATAATATTTGCTACTGACCCTAATTAAATGGTCACTTAAATTTACTTTGTGTAATCCAATGTTCATATTACTAGCCACATCGTTCAATACAGTTTTTTTGTTCAGAGCGGATTTTTTTTTATTTTGTGATGGTTCACGTTCGTAATTACGAGTGACTTATCTGACACATGTGCACATCGATACATCTTTGTTATATACCTCCTGTTTTGGACTAAATTCCTTAAATAACCGCTACATCACTGATTACCCTCCACTGGCTACTTTCTCTGCTGTCCCTGTGGTGCCAGTGCTGACCGAGGACGTCAGTAACCACAGAGGTAAACCACAGTAGGTCGTATGAATTTTGATATGACCATTCTCATTCAACTCACCTGACCATGTATCGGATATTTATCCACTAGGACCATGTAAGAAAGTGACTCAGGTCCAACCTGAAAAACATGATACAGTATATAGTATGTATTCATTCAGACAGCCCTAAAAATCAGATCTGTGTCACATTAGATTAAAAAAAATAAAATAAATCAGATTTGAGTCACTTCAGGCTTATAACGTGAACGTTGACTTAATATCTATAAAAACTAGCAGCGTACAAATATTGTCAACTTTCACTTACTCAGGCTTACACCAATATATACTTCGAATATCATTATACAAATGTAAATAATGAGCCTGATACTTTATTACTTGTTTTCTATGCAGGAAATGAATCTTTACTTAAGGGAGGTTTTTACATTTATTTTACACTTAGTCAACCATGGCTGTAAAGGTTTACAGTCCGATAAGCCATGAACGCCTGACTTATTGGCAGAAAAATGTTTATAACAAATAAATCTAGATATTACAGATAATGCCGTATGAGCTATTCCCTGTATCAGACAGTGAGTTATATGCTCCTTCTGTTTCACATCTGGTAAATAGAATTCTTCGAATTGAAAGGCGCCATTGAAACATTTCCCATTAGCTCAAGCCATTAGCAACTTATACAGTCACGTGCTTGTCACGTTTTTCACTAAGGCAATGAGCCTGGCAGCATGTGTGATGCCCTTCTCTAATCAGATTGTGTTGTTGGCTCTTGTTCAAGGACACCCGAATCCGGAGCATTTCATATGGGAGGAGTATTTAGAAGACAATGGTGCTTCTGCGGTTCCGAGCCAAGCCTTTTGTATGGTGAGCAAAGAATAATCGTCACATCAGCACGAGACAACATTTTGTATAGTGTGTAAAAAAAATAAATAAATAAAAAATACACCCCTTGTGCGTGCTTCTATTTCTGTTTTTGCTCATGTAAACACGTTTGTGGGGGTGGGGTGGGGTATTGAGTGACCTCTATAAGAAAAAATAATTTTCTTATATATATACTGTGTGTGTGTGTGTATGTAAAACCTGTAAGAATAAAATGTTTTCATTTAGGTTACCAAAATTAAGGTTAGGATTAAGTTTACATGTGTAGGCACAGGATTAATTAGCCTCACGTCAAGATTATTAATCATAATTATTAATACATTTCAGCTTCATTTTTCTACCTGACTGTAAAAGGGACTCCTCGAGGCTGTACATGTTTTTGAATGGCACTTTAATTAAAGCAGGCTTGCTCCTCTTTCACAATAGCTTGCAGTTGTAATTTTTGTGCCTACTGTAGTCAGAAAGCCATGGAAGGCTCTGATCAGCACTGTCTGTCTGCAGAGAGCTCCTCACGGATTTCTGAACAACATGAAGGTAGAGGTGGTGGACAGGAGAAACCCCATGCTGATCCGCGTGGCCTCCATTGTTGATATTGAAGACTACAGAGTGAAGGTGAGCTAAAGAACAACACAGACGCCATCTTCACATCAGAAACATGTCTGGGCAATAGACAATTAACAAACGGTGCCTTTGTGTTCTATTATCTCCTGTGGGCATTATTATTATTATTATTATTATTATTATTATTATAACTTTTTTTTATATTGTAGATGTTATTGCCAGAAATAGGTGTTTATATGACATATTCCTCATGGACATTATTATGAAATACAGATCTTTTATTGGAAATGTCCCACAGGCATTATTGTTTCTTTTGAACGTGTCCTCTGGAAATTGTCAATTTTTTTTTCCCCACACTTTCTACTTTGGAGTTTATTTCTGAGAATGACAAAGGGGTGGGGCTTGGGACTTGGGGGTGGTTTCCTAATGTTCTCCTAATGTAGTCATGTCCAATTCCTACTTGTCATTAGGACACATTAAGGCTACTACTCATGCACCGTCAGGAATGGGATAACGTACTCGGAGGACACCCGTGAATGGCTTTAGAGCTATGATTGATGTAAAAGCACTAAGTCCTTCCCTCTCTGAGAGCTCGGCCAATCAGCTCTCCAGGCCCCTGGGAAGCTACACCATCACCTGGGATTCGAACCTGTGATCTCCGGATGATAGAGCAAGCATTTTACTGTTGTTCCACTTGAGTCCTACAATGAAGTGTTTAATGTAAATTTCCTAAATTCCTAGAGTCCTTGTTTTTATGACGATGCTATTATGAGCTGACCGGCAACACTATCAAGTGTGTGCTGCTATTGTACATTTGTATTATGGGCGCTGTCGTGCTGTAAAGACTGTGTGCTCTTACTGACTATATTAGATACTGCCTTTTTAATCATCACATCTTAGTACGATACCGGAATGGTTTTTCAGTAATTCTAGTACTTCAGTAATGACTTTGAATTGATAATACTCAAGGAGTTTGGAAACCAAAAACATTGAGTATGTTTTTGGGGTGTATGTACTGTATGAGCCTAAGCTGTAAACGCACATCACATTATATCATTAAAATGCCATAGACTCCATTATAAAATTTACAAAGTATATCCCCTAGTTGTATTTATTCCGAATTGAGTGGTCAGGTGCCAGGTACAGTTTTAGGAGTGTGGAGCTTGTTGAATGTGTTGATTTTTATCAGACGCAATCCAGTTCATGTCAGACTACAGCAGTTCTGAATGGGAAGTGTTTTTCACTGTATGTTTATTATAATAATTATAACCTTATTTCAGTCTTGTTTTATTAGATTTGTTTCTTTGTTTTTCTACAGTTTCTTTTTAGATTTGTCAAGCAGACTAAACCTGAAACAGTTTGTACCATAAAACTTAATTAATGGACCAATGTGTCCGGTGACACAGAATTAGCACTCCTTTCTTTACACTAAAACAGAAATAAGAGTAGAGTATGTTCTTGGACTTTAGGCTACGTTTGATCTACACTTAATGATGTTTGCTTTCATTTGTTGATGCGAATGAAACCAAATGTCTCTTAACTATCTAACATTGCTGTGTAATCGCATTAGAGCCTGATCATATGCTGAGATGGTCCAGATGTAGCATACTTTATGCACATTCTTTTGTGATTTGATGGGTTTTTTTTTTTTTTTTTTTCACAAACAAAAGACATCAGAAGACATAGTAACGTGTCATTACAAGTTAAATTATATAAAGGTTTTACATGTAAAAAAAAAAATCATCTTGGCTACTAATCACATAACTAAAACAAATTGCCAGTATTTTCATGGCATAATTACACTTGAATATTGTCCACCTCGTCCAGCTGCCAGTAAATCTATTTCTTTTTATTTGGAAAAAAAAAATCCTAGCATTATTTTATATTGTCTTATATTATATGAACATATACTTTAACCTTAACTTTGTAACAGGTGCACTTTGACGGCTGGCACAATAAATTTGACTTCTGGGTCGACTCGGATCTGCCAGACCTCCATCCTGTGGGCTGGTGTGCGAGGACAGGTCACCCCCTGGAACCTCCGCTGTGTAAGTGTAAATTATTATAACCTGTATGTTATACTGTGCTGCTCAAGGTCATTTAAAGGTGAGGTATAGGTTTTTCTCAAACATATTCTGTTTTATTTATGTACGATGCAGTATAGGATACGACGATCTCATGTTGTAGCACTACATTAGTCCATATTGGAAGATGGAATGTACTGAAAAGAGTTCCTGATCAGCAATGACGGTACCAACTACTGCATTTGTCTGGAACACAAGTGCATGTTTAGAAAAAAATTAATTACCAAGGCTCTGGCTGTAGCTGGTGTGCTAAATGAAAAAAAAAAAATCAGAGTTTTTACACTCCTGGCTCTGCTGGTGCGAAAGACCAAAAAAAAAAAAAAACATTGAATAATCTTTATATAATACAGTAGTAGTAATGATTATTTCAAAATGTGTCTTGTACTTCTTCTTATCTTTGCAGAATTCTTAATGTATCTAACAATACCACCTTTACTGTCTCCCATTCACCTCGCCGGTTGTGACAAGACGAGCTAAATTAGATTTTTGTTTCTGGCCCCAAGAAGCCCCACTCATAGATTTACCAATGACATTTTCACTTCTAAATCTGACCTCTTTGTGGTCAGAGCTGACATTTGGCTGATTCTCCTGTGTTATACTTCACATGTCAATGCTGTGCTGTGTCTGTGCATGAGATTCGCACTTGAACGAAGTTCCGAACTGTTGTAGCAAGAAAAAAGTTAAGAAAACAAATAACAGAAAATGCATTATGTTTTATGAGGAGGGCATCATCCATTTCTCATTCTTTTTTGCTTTTAATGCAGTAGGGGTAGCTGACGTCAATATGCAAGCTTGTGCATTTCTGCTGTGGTATTTCTGGGTATTGTTTAATTTTTATACCCATTTTCTGTTTTTTTTTTTTTTCCTTCATTTTTTTTTTCTTTCCTGAAAGTTGATATATTTCAGTATTATTTATTTGGAAATTCATGTTGCTTATTAACAGCACATGCCGGTTCTTCTGACCTCAAGAGCTCCATGACGCAGGGAGTGTGTCCAACCCCAGGGTGCAGGGGAGTGGGACACATCAAGGGTGCAAAATACACAGGACACCACAGGTATGGCATGACGTCCGTCGTAGTTTTTGTTGCCTTAAGCATTTCTGACTTAACCCTGAAATAAGATCATCCTGTTGAAGTTGAATCAACGCAGATTGAGCAAGATATGAGAGAGTGTGTGTTTGCACTGAAGGATCATTTAAAGGCATTCATCATACAAGCCGTTTAGTGCAAGCAGAGGGCATTTTCGAGGAGAGTGAAGATCATTGAAGAACCAGGTTAAAGGTGGTCACTCCTGAGCATTTGCATGACTGAAAAGCAATAGCAGTTACCGTGTATAAAACCTCCCTTCCTGCGATGAACAGGAAAATTCTATCCCACAGCATTTTATGTGGCTCGATAAAGCCTTCCATGTTATGTAGTAATAGTTATGATCTGCTGTCATGTTGTGTTTAATCTATGTCCTCACCTCATGGAATGTATTTAACCGCTTCGCTGTTCACCTCTCCCAGCCATGTAATGACGGAGAAATCAGTCAGGACTTGAATATGCATACTTTGCTTCGTCCTTACACAGTGAGACTGGGGTCCTTCGGAGAGCGCTTTCTGATTAGAGTCGAGGGCGATAGATGCTGCGTTCATGAGCCATGCAGCAGAAAATGTTCTTCCCAGCCACTGAATAGAGCTGAGCTTCATTAGTGAATAATTTACATTTTATTTGCATACATTAACATATGATTGCCTCAGAACTAACCATTTATGCTTCGCAATAGCATTACTTCTTCATCAAGAGTCACAGGTAGGAAGCGAATACGATATTAAAACGTCGAAGAGTTTACAGTCACTAGGGAAAGCACCCGGGAGAACACTATGGTGGGTTTTTCATCTCTTTGATAAGCTGCCTTTAATGATTAGGGCTGCTTGAAGTCTGCCGAAGTGAAGGGGTCTTTAACTGAGATGATCGCAATTAACAAGTCCTTCCTATAGATGCTTACAAGAAACTTCTTAACAGTCATTAATAAAAAACTTGGCATACATGTTGGTGCGATACTCTCAAACAGCTACTTCTTATTGTGTCTGTATTTCCATTCCCTAGCCATTAATATGAAATAAATGAGCTGAACCATTATCTGAAAGTGAAAATAGCGGGGTAGTCGTGAGTCATAATGTGATTTCCAGCACAGTACATTCAGCTAGAAAGCAGCGCGCGCACACATTTATTTTTAAAACCCGTTCACATTTTCACCAGTTTAATTCAATTCCGTTTCATTTCGGCATTTATAGAACGTTGTTAACAATGGACATTGTCACAAAGCAGTTCCAGAAATCCTGACATGGATTTAGATTTAGATCCCTAATGAGCTAAAGCCAGTGGTGAAGAAGAATTCCCAAAGATGATGATGATGATGAAGAAGCATTGAGAGGAAATGGTCCTCTCAGAAGGGAACCCATCCTCTTCTGGGTCACACTGGATAATGTGATAATGATTAATTACCCTACCACAGTTGAATGTACTGAATATGTTGAACTGCTCTTCAGAATACGAATCAGTCTTTTTTCAGTTAAGCTCTAACTTTGTAGTATGCAAATGACAATCTGCTGAATAATTAATGCACAAACTGTCTCAGTAAGGGCAATCTTGAGTCCCTAAGTGAGTCCGTCCGTTGCCATTTTTAGGACATCATTATGGAACTCTCGAGCAATCCCTCAGCAATCTTTAGGCTATCCATGTGGGGCTATCCTCAGCTCCGGCAAGTGATTTGAAGATAAAGGAAGCTCCAAGCAGGAGTGAGAATGGATCAGGCAGGGCTTGAGGGGAAAATAGCTTCAGGATCAACAGCTCATCAGCCAGCAGGAATGATGTGCATAGCTCCACTTTGGGAAGGAGAAAAGAGAAACTGTTGAAAAATAACAATGATTTCGAATTTTGTGAATTCTACTTCTAGTATTTTAGCACTAAGAACCATATTGTTCCATCTAAAGTTAAACTCTTGTGCTTCTGCAAAATATTATGGACCACATATTTACCTTTTCAGGCAAATGACACCAAATGGATTTTATACATTTTAAGCCTTTTTTTTTCGTTTGTTTTTTTTGGATATATATAAAAAAATCTTTTATCCTTTTTTTTTTTATTTTATCCTTACTGTATATAAAATTCTGATTATAAGGAATGTCCAATTGTTCATGTTTCTAGCGCTGATTTATACTCGGTCTTAGAATCGTTTGGAACTTCACCCTGTTCGTGCCTCAGATGATGTTAACGTTAATTGCAACTTAGTGAGCAGAGAAGTGAAGATTAAAATATTGATGATATGATTTTTCTGTGACACATTTGCTATATTGAAGTCAGGAATGAACAAGACAAAAATAATGGTTCCTGCTGAAAAAAAAGTGAAGCATAAAATACTTTTCAAAGCTCACCCTGTCTTTTACACGGCAGTAGGCAGCACCGTTAAACCTCTTCAAAATATCGTATGACCTCTCCTTAAGTACGCATTGATTTTTGTCTGGAAGCCATGTGTACTGTAGAGAAGGGCGTCATGCGGTGAAGCACAGCTCGTTTGACTGCAGTAATTTTAGCCTCCTCACATCCACGCTCGGTAATCTATTTTTGCACTCCTCCTAAAAGCCTTCAGCTTCTTTTCTCATTTCGGCTTGTAAAAATAGTCTAATTGTTCAGGGTTAGCAATTGGAAATTTGGAGATCAAGGACGAGTGCAGAAGATATGTGCATACACAGATAATCATACATACATACGTACATGGTAAACAGAGGACACAGCCCACTGTTTGATGTCTAGAGCATTTTTATTATGATTGTCTTTAATGTTGTGCCACATTTTCCTGAACATTAACTAAAGAGGGGTTTATGTACTCTGCTGCTAATTTACGGTACGATTGACTGATCAGACATTTGCACAAATGCACAAGATATTCCTAGTAAAGTTGTTGCCGAGTGTTTTATTCTGATAGTTTTCTTAAAAATTATTATTCTATGATTCTGTGCAAATTTCAATTTATGGCATTTGGCAGATGCTCTCATCCAGAGCATTTTACAATTTATCTCGTTATATGTATGAGCAGTTAAGAGTTAAGTTAAGAGGGTTAAGGCCACTTGCTCAAGCACCCAGCAGTGGCAGTTTGTTGGTCCTGGGATTTGAACTTGGGACCCAACGATCAATAATTCAACACCCTAACCCCTGAGCTATCCACTGACGCAGTGTAAAAATTAATTAAGTGCAGCTTTGATTGATGACTAGCACTTGCCTATCAGTCTTTGGCATCATACTTTGATACTGATCATTTAAATGATTATGAATTTGCAGGGAGGAAAACAGTTATTTTTCATAACAGGGAATGGAACACATGACAGCTGAAATGATGATATCTGATTTTTTTTTGTGCATCTATTTTTGAGAATTATTTTGGCCCTGAAAATGCAATTAACACTTTATATGCACCTACTTCAAGCTTGGATAAACAAACTGCTGCTTAAATGCTTGAACTCCACTGTAGATAGTGTATAGTTACCGAAACCCTTAAGCTAACTTATGATAGATTGTTAGCTGCCTGGCTAAGTCAATAACACACACCATTGTGACTTTTTTTTTTTTTTTGGTCCTTACAATAATGAAACCAAAACCTTTAATGTCATTGTAATTTACCTTGTGCTGATGATTTCTCAAGCAGTGGCACACATTAATCAATTTTCCTTGCACGAAAAAGTCATATTGGAAATTGTTCCTAGGCTAGAAAGTGTTTGTTTTTCAGTACATTTATTTGAGCTTCACAACAACAACAAAAAAAAACAGTACAAAATGTTTAAATCTTTCTCTGGGAGAGAGAACAATGTGTTTAATCATTCACAGTTCCATTACTAAAGGTGCCGTATGCTTCCGATGTTGTTGGTACTAGACCTGTAATGGGAGCAGGAAGCTTTATTACTAAGGGAAGAAGGCAGATGGTGCTCCAGGTGCAAGCTAAATGAAAAATGGTCTCAGTGAATTTACAGCATCAGCACTCTCTACAGAGTGACTGATATGACCTATCCATCAAAAAGGAGAAAAAGGGTACGAAGTTTCAATTGAAACTCCATGTGCATTCATTAAATATATATACAATAAAGCAACGTACCTGTGTTGCACAAGACATGTACTGTATACCCATCTTTAAATTATTATTTTTTTTTTTTTACTTTTTACGCTCTGCTCTTTAATGACTGCCTCGTTTTGTCTTTAGTGCCTTCGGCTGTCCCTACTCAGACATTAACATGAAGAAGGAGGTAGTGCTGCCTGATCGCCTCGGCGGTGAAAAGCAAATCACCTTCGTCCCAGTGCACTTTGTGCAGAAAACCAAGAGGCTGTGCGCTGAGCAGGAGGAGGAGGAGGAGGAGGAGGTGAATGACAAAGACAGCCATGAGGAGAACAGGTTGGGATGGTCTACACTTCTCTGCATGTTATTGTTCTACCTTAAATTTTATGTAAAGACTTTAATTAGAGTTTGGGACTATTTATACACTGCCTGGCCAAAAAATGTTGATTTTACTGTATTGTTGCATCCAAAATTACATTAATATTTGCCCAAGTGCTTATATAGAAGATGGAAGAGTCGGACCACTCCCTAAAGTCTTTTCTAGAACATTCCGAAGACTTCCAATTGGCTTAACGTCAGGACTCTGTGCATACCAATCCATGTGTGAAAATGATGCTCCCAGAACCACTTTTCATGATTTAAGCCAAATGAATCTTGGCATTGTCTTCCTGGAATATGCATTGTTGTGATAAACTGAGCATTCAGTTTAGTACATTCAGGTCATCAGATGACTTCATTGTATTGTCATATAACATTGCTGAGCCTAGACCTGACCAACTGAAGCAACCCCAGATCATACTGTAACACTGCCTCTGATTCTCATATAGTGGCTACTATCCATGATGGGTGCGTCATGTGTCTTACCCTGACACTCCCATCACTCTAGAATATTGCCAGTTTGGACTCATCAGACCACATGACCTTTTTCCATTGCTCCAAACTTCAATCTTTATGCTCCCTAGCAAATTGAAGCCTTTTTCACAGCTAGTCTCACCAACAAATGTTTTTTTATCTCTTATTGCGACAAAGATGTTTAGTCACAATCTTGTGAGTTCTCAGTACAGTACACTGTGTGTGTGAAAATGCTCTTTCTTTTTCTAACATAGCAATTATTTCTACTGTCTTTTTTTAAAATTGTTTAAGTGATCTCTGATCGTGATAATTCATTATTTTATTTCTTTAAAGTCGATGGTTCAGCACGATAGTTTAGTCTACGTGCCACCCAGCACATTGGGCCTTCTGTAGCAGTTATTTACAGGGTCAGGTTGCCAGCTCGATGGCCGGTTGTATCTGAGCACTTGGGGGTGAAGGGGCTTGCTCAAGGGTCTAACAGTGGCGACTTGGTGGCGTCGGGCTTGAACCGGGATTCTGCAGTCCAACATCATAACCGAGCCATTCTTGCCCCTAATACATTTAACACTTTGTAAAACAATTCCTGTAATTTCACAATATTTCTAGTTGTCTTCTTTGTTTGATACAGGCCAAAAGTCTGGCTCTTCTTAAACCCAGGAACATCTTTTCCATGAACCCAGAATATGACTTCGGACATGGTCCTTTAGGAAATGAGAAGCTACTCATTTGTAGTAGGGCACTGCAGTAATTATCCAATTTTTTAAAGTATTTATTTATTTAAATCCAAACAACAACTTTTTTTTTGTCCAGGCAGTGTATTATAAAAGATGTGTTCTGAGTCTTGGAAGTGTTTTCGGCAGTGTGAAAGGCACATCGGCAATTTACTGACAACATGTTAGCAACTTTTCTCCGCCATAGTATTTTAGAAAAACAAGTAGGTTTTGTGAATTTAATTTTTGCAAAAGGTGCTAGCCCACATTTCTGTGCAGGTCAACTGAAATCCATGTGAAAAAAAAAAACACACACACAGCTAAAACTTCTGTTTTCTCAGTGATTAAACGGAACAGTAGTGGACGGTTTCCTTATTACCCTAGACGGCATTCTGCCTCGAACACATACAACTGGTCACATTCATTAACCTTTCGTTCTGCCTGAAACCACATGAGTAAATGAGCAATGGCCAGGTTTCAAAACTACTCTCATTTCATGCCCAAATTCACATTTAGATTTCAGGCTCTGCACAGCTTCATGGTGATCTCATCCTAGCAGTGAGCCGACAGGCTTAGTTCCATGTTTATTCCCAGCGGAAGCCTCGGAGGTGTCGAAATTGCATTTCTTGCTTGTCATACAAACACTCAGAGACATGGGGGCTGCGTTGGAATAAATGCCAACTCAGCATCACTGAGCCAGTTTATGCATCTTCAGAGAGACTGTATGAAATTGCATCCTCTTTTTTTTTTTTTGGCCTGCTAAGAACAAGCCTGTGGACACGGGCCAAGTGGTTCAGGGAGCTTGTTATATGAAATATCAGTGCTGTGCTGGGAGTACTTAATTTTAGCTCATTTTAAATGTGGAAAGCAACTCTTTTTCCTTTGGTTAAGGCCATGTTCATAAAGACCGTGTTCAATATTTTGAATGTTACCCCTGTTATTTCATAAAGAATGGCCAGGAGTGATAATTAGACTAGCAAATTTAAAGCCACATCAAGCTGTGGTACTTGCCAAGTAATGCATCAGTGTGTGCATTGTGCTGCCGTCTGGGGCCTCAGGGTGTATTTCTCTTTATTCTTTCGGAGCAGCTTGAACACAACTTCAAATCTAGAGAGAACAATTTTCAGTTAATGTTTTCCTTCTTGTGAGCTCAGCAGGCTTCAGGACTGTAATCTCATTGGCCATTATCACCTTGTGCAGTAGACATTAAGCATTTACATTTATGGCATTTGGCAGACACCTTTAACCAGAGCAACCTACAGAACTGCTTTCTAGTCCCTACCAGAAATACCTCTGTCTAAAGTATACTTTATTGAAGCTTTGTTTCCTAATTGTGTAGTATTGATCAACTTTACGCATACTGAGCAATGCACATTAAATGATACTTTCATAAATGGACACAGTATCGGTTAATCCTAAGACATTTTTCCACAGGTAACAGAAGTGTTACCTGTAAAACTACAGTTTTTTTTTTTCTTCTCCATGCTCTCCAAATATTTCGCCAACATCTTCGAGGCGTATTTTGGAGATCGCGACAATCAAATTTTACTTGTTAAATATGTCCACAAACTTTTGTAGCAGTGTGTGTTCTGCTCTAAGAGACTTATGATCTTTTTATGCCTCGTCAATCATCAAACTGTTCTCATTATCTTTTAAAGAGAGTACGGAGTGTAACCAGTGCCAGGAGAGGTCTTAATCCTCCACTTCAATCTAAATGCAAATTGTTCTTGAGCAAATTCTCTTCCAAGCCCTTTATGCTTTTATTAATCTTCTGGTATTCCAGTTACTACGGGGCATTTCTTGTCGAATAGGTGCCGATTGTCTTTGTTTTCCTTACTCATTCAGGGAAGAGCTGTCGGGCTGCGACACAGCGCCTCGTCCTCGCGGTCGGCCCCCTGGCCATACCACAATAAAGAGGGAGTACAAGGAGGAACCTTCATCTCAGGGACAGAAGGCATACTCGCCGCTGGGGAAGCGTAGCCGTCTGACCACCAGGTAAAGCCAAGTCCAACAGAACATCGTTATAACTTCACAAGAGCAACATAAACCTCTGGAGAGACTTTCTGTCTGAGGTTAGATAATTCAACTAGGCCTTATAATGAGATTAAACTGATGTGATGAAACTCTGTGTAACCTAAGACAAAGCCTTTATTTTATTTTTTTATTTGAGCACATACAGAGACGGAACATTTCTGTGCTGCAGGTCATAAGGTTTTTTTGCCTTTTTCAAATAAATCATGACATGGTCATTTGCGATGGATCACAAAGCAAGCACATGGAGTAGTAAGAGGACGTGGTACTGTATCTGCAGTGCTACATTATAAACAGCCCACTGAAACAGCAGGTTTCCCAAAAACAGGTTTCCTCTTCATGGTATTTTGGCTTTCCTCAAGGACCTAGAGTTTTCCAAAATCATGTTTCTAGGTGGATTGGCTTCTGTAACTTGCCCCACAGTGTGCGTCTGTTATGTGCATGCTAGCTCATGGTAGACTGGTGTCTCAAGTTGTATTTCGTCCTTAAACCCAGTTTTCCCAGAAGTGGTTCAGCCCAATGTAAAGTGTTTAAACTGTTGGAAATTTAGCAGTAGTTATATTCTCTTCAACTTTGAGGTTAGGTTACACTTCTCATCTTTTCATATGGCAGTCATATGACAGAAACATATTGAGTAGTGTAGAACATATAGAGCTTCAACTCCAGTCCCGAAGGTCCGGTGTCCAGCACAGTTTGTAATTCCCTTACACCCAACACACCTATTGAGCCTGCTAATTAACAGATTAGATGAATCAGCTGTGTGTGTAGAATGACTAAACTGTGTTGGACACTGACCCTCCAGGACTGGAGTTGAACAGCCGTGGTATAGAATATTTTTAAAGGTCGTTAGGACTGGCAATGTAAATGTTGACAATTCATCATGGAGACAACTAGTATTAAGCAATATCACACGAGACAGTGTGCTATGATGCCGTCGTAGGCACTAGGGCGAGGCCAGAGTGACGAAGGTATCACAGCCATGCTATATCCTGTAATACAGTACAACCTCGAGTGTGATGTTGCTTCTAAAAAACAGTTCCGCAAACACCATTTATCATCAACTATGTAGACAAAGGTTAAGGAAAATAAAGATGGAGGTGGTGGACAGTCGTCTAAATCTCGTAATTGTCTCTTTATATTTTTACATCAGCTCTATTAATGTCCATGTTCTGGGGTTAAATCCCTAATAGCATTAAATGTTAAGCTCTTGCACTATGTAGTGTGTACAATCAATTGTCACACACACCAAGTAGTGCCTTTGATCAGTAGTTGGAGAGCGATTTATGAATCAGCCTCGGGTTAGGAGCTCGTTAGTTTTGTAGCTGGAAGTAGAAGAACACGGATGGTTCACTCGCATTTTGGAACGACTTAGAAGCAATAATTAATGAGTCAAAGTTTTTTTTTTTTTTTGATGAATTAATTTTTTTAGGGTGATAAGGTTATCAGATATTTTTTCTCACTGAAAGTATTTGTCACTGGTTTTGAATGTAGTTTTTGCTTGGCAACTGCTTTCTGGTCAGTATGGCGGATCGTACAGACCTACTTTCATCCATGCTGCCAGAGACACTGTAATTAAAAGTCTTTAGGACACCTCGGATGTGTAGTGATACATATAGTTAAACGTCCCAGTGATGTTACTGTCCAGTATCACCACTCATAGGATGCCTTTTGTCCAATCGGATTGCTCGGTCAGGACTAACTGTTGTATAATAGGCGAATGGATAAAGGATGTTAAAAGTGCAACATCAATTGAGGGTGGATTCTTACTGTGCGGCCTCTTTCCTTAGTCCATCATTACCCCCAAGTTATACTGTATGCCAGTTACTTTTATGAGGCAGGTTCACTTCTATGATTTACTTTCCTTATATTATTTCCTTATTACAATCCGATGTTTATACATGAGTTACAACACCTATTTTTCACTCTTAGCTTGAGCAGCATTTTTTAATGCCCAATATTTGAATCAGATATTCCGAACAGTCCATATGCATTGTATCAGTCCACACCATTACATTTTTATATGTCAACAAATAACAGTGATGATATTTATCCATGTGGGTGGAACAGCTCCATCTCGTCTAGCTATTTATTAACATAATTGGCATCAGTCCTGTCATTTCCCGTGAGGCACAGAGAGAATGAATGTGCTGCCATGTTTTTCAGTACCAAACACACGAGGGTGCTTCATGTTCTCGACATGATTAACGTTAAACAGCTTCATATGTTCGGAGGGTTGTATTACGACTGTGTAGGTGTCAGAGGAAATGGATAAACCCCTTCAGTTAAAATGGAAAGTAGAGCAGTTTCTGATAATTATATAAGGATGTGCTTACATAATGGGACAGGAAACAAGTCATCCAAAGAATTTTGGGAAAAAAAATAATAATAGCAGCAAAATAATTGAGGAAGTATTTCCTAAGGTAAGATCCTTAACTGTGGTCATGAATCTTCACATTTTTTGGAATGGCATGACTGAAATAATGTTACTTTGCTGGCACAGACAATAAAAGTCCAATAAATCCTGACCATCTTTTTATGTCGTTTTAATGTAAAAATTTGACCAAGATGATAGCGTGAAGGCAGCAGATTTCCGCAGCAGCTGTTCAGTGACTCGCTTTATTTCACAGCTTTCTCATCAGGAATCCCATCTCTCTTATTTCCCATCATTAATCACTTAAATTATGTTTAGTTTCCTTTCACTTATAACGCTCTAGAGCTATTTCTGCATAAAAACTGTAAATAAAAGGGATGCTAAGAGTCGATCTCAGCTCAGGGTTTTTCTCTCCCTTGGGCTGATTCAAAGGCACTACTGGTCATGACCTCTCCATGAGAACAAGATGGATTTTTTTTCCTTTTTGCTGTTTTGTGATGGCCTGCACGTAATATAAATCTAACTTTAATCAGATTTATTTTCATAATGGTAATGTGCTCTATATCTAAATCAAATCTGTTCGGATTCTCTCTAGGTGGTTATCTTTGCCTTATAAAGTCAGTTTCAGTGCAGTGCCTTTCATTGTACAGTTTATTAGGAATGTCCTTTTATGTGAAAATCATTCTATCAGGCATTAAGTTTCACAGATACAGGAGAAGATATTTAGTTACTGTTACCATCAACCACCAAACCAGGGAATATTTTTATCTTAGTGATCGACGGTGGCACGGTGCCAGACGTGTCAATTTGCGCATATTAGAAACTGAAGACCTTTTGGGATTTTCGCACACAGTCTGTAGAGTTTACGAATTATTGTGTGAAAAACAATGCAATGAGCCGCAGTTCTTCAACTTGTTGATGATAGAAATCAGAGGAGAATGACCAGACCGGTACAAGCTGACAGGAAGTCTATAGTAATTCAAATAACCACTCTTGGCAACCGGTGAGATGTCAGAACAAACAGCACGCCGAAATTTAGAGCAGATCGGCTGCGACTGCAGAAGACCATGTCATGTTCCATTCCTGTCTGCTAAGGAATCTGAGGCTACAGAGCGCACACACACACACACACACACACACACACACACACTGGACAGGTAAAGATGAAATGAAGTTATATTTCTGTTCGATTTCATCCGGTGTATCCTCAAACTCCTGTCCTTTTTAGATCGGCAGAGAATAACTTGAAATATCTTGAATGGAAAAAGATAGGAAAATCTATTGTTCAATGAACTGCTATACAAAAACGTTTTTCAAAATTATCTCGTCTGTTTACATTAAATGACTTTTTTGTTGTTGTTGTTGCCAGTTCATGTAATAAAACTAAGGACTTATGGATTTAATGAATAAAAGGTGTTGCGGAATCCCATCCGCCAAATATATGTGCTAGAGGTGTTAATGATTTAATCGCTAATCAATTTAATTGCTGTTAATTCAACCGACTGAAAATGTATTAATCAATTATGTTTGTTTTGCATGTGGTTGTAACCATGAGAACCCAACTCAATTCTAACGATAGCTTACTCTTGGTCACTCTTACTAGTGACTTCTTGCATGCTCTTTAATAACGAATTTAAAGAGTCTGTCTGTGAACACTGGATTGAGTCAGCCTGCTTACACTCCAGTCCCATTTCGCCATCTCTATTTTCTGTCTTTGTCACAGAACTCATCGCTGTTGAAAATGCTTTCAGTGGACTGACTGCTCAACAGCATGTGTTCATCATATTTTTGCAAACTTTTCACAAGTGCTTCATATATATATGCACAGCCGATGTGTGTGCACAGATAGCTGAGGCAATTCACAGACTGTGTAAAAGAGAGTGGCTAAGCCAATCAATACTCATTGCACATGCACTTAATTTTTACACATTTTATGAAAGATTTAACATGTTTTAAATAATAAGAAATTTTTTAATTAATATATGTAGAAGGCTAGAACTGTTCCACTTTAAACTGAGGGGGGGGGGGGGGGATGTTTTTCTGACTGTAATTATTTAAGAATGAAATTGGTAACAAAACCTTAGTGTTAATACCACAACCACATGACTAATATATGGATTTATAGTTGTGCCTCATTCTTATGTGCTCACTGTTTTTTCCCTGATCTTAAACAATCAGAATTTACTGTACCTTATTCCAGTCTTTAATTGATGGAATTGTATATTATTATATACAAAAGATATTCACATCACTCTATAAGTTAGAATTTTATATACAGTCGACCCTTGCCATATGAACGCCTTGGCAGCTTACAAACAAGAATTTTGCTTTGCCATGTGAGGCCGTTTTGACATACGACCGATCAAATTGGTCGCGCATACTTTTGGTTTTGCACACTTTCGGTAGCCAGTCAAAAAAAACACTTAATATACCAAACCCAACAAATGTGCATTATATAAAACATACTGCAGTGCACAGTATCTGTTTTATATTCAGACATAGCAGCCTCAATCTACGAGCACGATAATGAAAAGCGCTGTCCTTTTGATACTGTTCCAATGGCAAGTACTGTAATCCAATTTTATATATGTGCAAAAAGACGGAAGGATTCGGAGTGTTAATGGTGACCGGTCGTTTGCATATAAACAACAATGGAACGATGGCTCCCGGCTTCCCTTTAAACATCGTCAGCTGACCTCCTCGTGTCACCGAGATTTCCCTCATCATTTAGAGAAAAGGAGTAAAAACGTGGAACCAAAACAACTGAGGGCGATACATCATATGGGAACGGATTATAAAGTATACAGCACCATATAAAAGAAATGATCAGCATCTTTATAAAAACCAATTATGTGGCTGCGTTACATCTTATTGCGGACAGCACCAGGAATAAAACATAGTCACTTTCAGTTTCTTTTTTAAAGCAGACGGTGCCAAGAGGAATCATAAATTAAGCTTAAATGAGGTTTTATTGTCAATTTATTTCATATTCTACTTCATTTTCGACCTGTTTTGATTTTTATATGCAAAAATCTAATTCTACTGTTGGAAATTGGAAATAATTTTGGGTGGCTGGAACAGATTAATTGCATTTACGTTATTTCCATTGAGAAAGTGGGTGTGGGTGTGTGCGCGCGTGCGTGTATGTATGTGTGTGTATGTATATATATGTATATATATGTATGTGTGTATGTGTGTATATATATATATATATATATATATATATATATATATATATATATATATATATATATAGTGTAGATATAATATATAAAATTTGTTACAGATTCCACAAGTTAAATAAAAACGTCTGGCAAACCACAATGCATTTATCCATCAGGAACGACAGATTCCGGGGAGGGTAAACATTGTTTACTCCTTCACAGGAGTTGTGAAAATAGTTGATAACTTCTGAGATTGATCCCTGGGAGAAAGTGCTTATGATGTCAGCGCTACTGAATCAATGTTCCAGAATTCATATTATTTTGCAAGTAATGAATCGGAATTCAGATTTTGGCTGTTTATAGAAAGTGCTACATTTGAAGTCAAACTTTGAAAAAATTTTATCATGGTGAAGGCTGGTCCATTAACCCATGTGAATCTAAATCGTATATCATTTGAGGTCACCAGTTATTTTTCTTCCTTGTATTACTTTTACTCTGACTATGTGTTACTCTATAGGACTGGAATCATGACCCTATAGCTCTCTAAGAGAGCAGCACTAGACAGTACGGTATGTGTTCATTTTACGCTAAGCATTCCCAGTGCCACCTTCTGGAGTTGAGGTGTATTGATTGGTCTGCATGCTTAGAAATAAAGGGTACCTTTATAGCATAAAGTGTACATGCCACTGCAGAGTGTACACCTTTTTTACATCTGTGGCTAGTGTCTCTTTTACTTAGGTGTACGTCATGCACCTGTAAAGGTTTCTAGTTTTACTATACTTTACTAGGAGCACACATTCCCAGGTGTAAGATAGATCTTAAAGATAAAAACATAAGAATCCTTCAAACCAGGAAAGGATACAGTTTAGGAAACTATTTTTTGAATATGTAACCACAGTGAAGTTCAACTTGATAAGGTTTATCCTTCGTCCTGCTGCCACTGTGTGAACAGACACACTCACTCAATCTCTGGCTATAAAACTCTAAAAAAATAAATAAATAAATAAAAAACGTTCTGTTTTGCCATATAATCGTCTTTGTGTTTTTCTCTCCTATTCACCGTCATTCTCTCTTTCTTTTCATCTTTCGTCCAGGATTGCCCAGTCAACAAAATATCTGCATGTCAAAGACGAGGATGAGGAGATCGAGTTGAATAGCGTGATTGCAGGTAGGAAACGATATCTGTATTTGATTTTTGTATTTGATCCTGAATTTGAAAAATGTTGAAGTTGTGTGTGCGTGTGTGCGCGCGTGTGTGTGTGCATGCGTGCGTGCTGTATATACACGTTTCCATTTCTTTTTTTCTTTGATTTATTTATTTTATTACCTGCTCGGTGTACAGGAACACGGCTTCTTATCACTTGTGGCGCTGTTTGCAATTTGTGATTCTGTAATTGCTTTTCACTCTTTAACTACTAAAAAATTCATTGCTCGTCTGGTTTTCCTGAATTAGATCAGTGTCAAACACCTTTTTTCGAAAAAAAAGTCTTGACTTGCTGTGATGTACACCATCAACCTTCTTTGCTCATTACTTACTCGGCTCGAGTGGCCTGTTCAGCTTTTTTGGTCATCTGTCTTCCTTTTCCAGTCAGTATGACTTCAGGGTGAACACTCGGACCATCAACCATGAAGCTTTATAGCATATGTGCTGCACTGGGGGGTAGTTAGAAATGTGACTTGTAATACATTTAAAGATGTCATAGTGGGCCCTAGAGAGGTGTGTGTGTGTGTGTGCGTCTGTGTGTGTGTGTGCGTCTGTGTGTGTGTGTGCGTCTGTGTGTGTGTGTGCGTCTGTGTGTGTGTGTGCGTCTGTGTGTGTGTGTGCGTCTGTGTGTGTGTGTGCGTCTGTGTGTGTGCGTCTGTGTGTGTGCGTCTGTGTGTGTGCGTCTGTGTTTGTGTGTGTGTGGGAGAGAGAAAGCGGGAATTTTATTCACAGCGAACTATTTGCTTGTATTCGCTTACATTTCATTTTGTTTCAAAACCAGTAATTAACAGGTTTTGACACAAAAACTCTGATGCAAGTTGGCGTTGTGACGTTAAAAAAGTCAGTGCAAAAAAACAAAACAAAAAAATTTGCACTTCTAATTCATATCCATAGTATGGATGAATCCAGTAAAAGAAGTCGTTATTAGAAATTATTCTCATATCAACGCTCCCCAGCAGAAATGGTTAAGGACCTTAGTCAAGAAAAGCACAACAGTGGAAACTTGGCAATATTGGTGCTTGACCCCTCACCCTTCAGATCAGTAACCCAGAGTCTTAATCACTGGGCCGCTACTGCACCAACGCCTGCGTACTGCTGTAATAAATCCCATGCGTTAAGTAGCACACATTACTCATTTCGATTACAACCCGATTTCCTTTTTTCAAGCACTGCAACACTTTTGATTTGCTGTCATAAGCTGTTAGTCTGAGTTTTGATGTATTTGCTGATGTTTTTTTCTCAGTAATTAGCATAAGTAGAGCAAAAGAAATTACACGGACTGAATTTCATTTACTGTCCATTCATTGCACTTATGAAAACCACCAGCTACATAGATGTTCATACTGTAGTTCTTTCTGAAGTGTCAGCAATATTGGGTTTGAATGTTTCATAGGAAAGCAAAGGCTTGGTCACATGTGTGTGCATGGATGTACAGTATGTGTGTGAATGTGTACATTCATGCATGCATGTATCTGTGTGTGTATGTGCACAGGTGTATGCATATACTGTATGCATGCAAAGCTCTGTGTGTATATGTGCATCAATAATGCCACAGGAATAGCATATTCCCACAGTGTCTCCTGAGAGTGTGTGGGTCTGTGAGATATTCCCCTGCACGGAGCTTTCTCTTCTCAACCAGTGTAGCAGAATGAGCCACTAATTTTAGATTGCGGTGTGTGTGTGTGTATGCAAGAGAGGGAGACAGAGAGCAAATTGTGTGTGTGTGTGTGTGTGTGTGTGTGTGTGTGTGTGTGTGTGTGTGTGTGTGTGTGTGTGTGTGTGTGTGTGTGTGTGTGTGTGTGTGTGTGTGTGTGTGTGTGTGTGTGTGTGTGTGTGTGTGTGTGTGTGTGTGTGTGTGTGTGTGTGTGGAAATGAGGGTCGGATGCTGTAGGGGATGGTAAGACATCCCTGGACATAACGACAGAATATATTACCACTATCATCCAGCCTGCATGACCACACACACATACACGGAGCACTGTCCTCCCATTCTACCTCCCTCCTCACTTAAGGCCAGGCAGTGGTGAGATTTTATTTGTAATGTTTGCTTTGTTTATTTCCACGCGTCACTTTAAGTAGACAATTTAAACACTGCAGAATCTCTTCTTTGTCCTGAGATCAGAGGGAGGCACGGTAATAAATGTCCCTTTAAAACAACTGGGAACAAATTTCTGTGTTTTTACCACCGAAGGGAAAAATATATTATTTCATGAGTAGCTCAGAGACCTTAATCAAACAGGATCCTGGTTTAATTAAAACACTGCAGTGATGCAGATTTGATAAGACATTATGCTGTACGCCTTAGACTTGCAAATGTTGTGGTCTAATCAACAGCTCAAATTTCTTAAAGAACCAGCGCAGCAGAATTTTTACTGTAGACTACACTGCTGCTTTGTTTTGAGTATATTAGTTTGTATAGTACAAGATTTTTTTATTTGCAAGAAAATGCTTACACAAAATGAACAAATACATTTGATGATGTTATTAATATTTTATAGCTCAAACATGAAACACTGCCGGGGTTTTTCCTTTATTGCTGAAAAACAACGGTTCTGTAAATCAAGCCACAATTCAATACTATCCATTTAAATTTTATACCGATCACCCACAACAGTAACACCGCCATCACCAGGTGAATTGAATAACACTGATTATCAATTAAACAACAGTAAACTGGTAACAGGTTCATGGGCACCCAAAGCTCATCTATGCCTGTGGAGAGCAAAGGCCAGCCCATCTGGTCCAAACTCAAAGACAGCCAATGCAGCAAAACTCACTGAAAACAGTCCATGGCGAACATTGGGCTTAAGAGGCATTTCAAGGCTTTTTTTCGAATTTCCCCAATCTCAATCATCCATGAAATGTACTGCACAAACAAGTCCAGTCCATGGGAACCCCCCCCCCCCCCCCCCCCCAACCCACGCGCCCAAAGGATCCGCTGGCAACATCCTGGTGCCAAACAGACATCTTGTGGAGTTCATGCCGCAAGGGGCAAGTGCTGCCCTGGTTGCACAAGAAGAACCTGCTACTACTAGGAATACTGGGCGTAATGTTTGTGGTACTGTTGAGCTTGATCAGTGTATGGTGAGTTAGAGTGCCATTAGCATTACACAGTATTACATGCTAGACTTGCATCTGTGTTGCTGCTGCATTCAGGAAGCGCACATGTATGTATGAACTATTTTGTGGGCTTAGGCTGGTTTACACCTGGCTGCTTTATCTGAATCAGCAACATTTTATAATTCTAGTTTGTTGGTTTTGTTTACCCACTGTACATACTTAACACATGAAAAAATGTATTAATAGATAATTTTTTTTTAAATAACAATGGCCAAGGAGTGTCAGTGCCGGATATAACCAAAAGTATTATTTATAGAAATAAGATTTTTTAAAACAATTTTGTGTATCCCTTCCACCATTTTTCTCTCTTTTTGGCTCATTGGCTCAAATCTCCAGAACCAGTGCCATTTCTGCAGCATGTCATCTCTGTCCTTTGTGCCTCACGGCTTAGTTAAGCAGCTCGGAGCTACAGAAAAATGTCACCGGCAACCCAAAACACATGCCATGTTTAGTTCACGTCACATATAGTAGCTGGATCAGTTCCTCAGTGTAGTCTCTCCTGGCAGTGCTGACTTCTAGGGTAGGCATTTGGCTATTTCAATTCAATTTTATTTGTATAGACCTTTTAGTAGTGGAAATTGTCACACAACCACTTTACAGAAATTAAAATTTTGAATATAAATTAATAATAATAATAATAATAATAAATTTTATTTATAATGCACTTTATATTTGAGGCAAATCTCAAAGTGCTACAAATTATTTCTGCTCAAAAGCTCTAATAAAAACGTAAGTTTTAAGACCAGATTTAAAATCAACAGTCTGTGGCATCCTCAGATACTCAGTGAGAGCATTCCACAGTCTAGGTGCCGCCGAGCAAAAAGCCCGATCTCCCATGGTATTGAAGCTTGGTCTTCGGAGGTTTCAGACGATGACCTGAAACAGAGCGGAGGTTTCATGAAGATGTATGTGAAGTGATAAGTTCTTTGAGATAGGGAGGGGCATCACCATATATGCACTGGTGGGTAAGAAGGGCAACCTTGTATTCAATTCTGAATGAAACAGGCAGCCAATGAAGAGATTTGAGGATGGGCGTAATATGATCATATTTACATGCCCGCATCAGAATCCTAGCAGCGCAGTTTTGAATATATTGCAGCTTTTGAAGGCTTTTTCCAGAAGTCCCAATGAGGAGAGCATTGCAGAAGTCCAGCCTGGAGGAGACAAACGCATGGACTAACTTTTCCGCATCTGCAAATGTAAGTGCTGGACGCAGTTTAGCAATGTTCCTGAGGTGAAAAAAAGATGTCTTACACAGATGTTTGATATGGGCATCATACGTCAAATAAGAGTCCATTTTAACCCCGAGGTTAATAACAGATGTCGACAGTGGGATATTCTGACCGGAAAAGGTGATGCTAGTGATGTTGGATGTCCTAACCTGGTGTGGGGTGCCTACTAAAATAGCTTCAGTCTTAGAACTGTTCAGCTGCAGGAAATTTTGCTTCATCCTTGACTTTACCTCCTCCAAACAGAGAGTCAAAGTGGGTGATGGCGGAGTAGATGAGGAGGTTGAATTTATCCTGAGGTAAAGCTGAGTATCATCAGCATAGCAATGAAATAAAATTTTGTGCCGGCTGATGACACAGCCCAGAGGAAGCATATACAATATAAACAACATTGGCCCGAGCACTGAACCCTGAGGAACACCACAGGTAACACTGTGTGTAGCGGATTTAGCGGCTCCCAGGGCAACATGCTCCGTTCTTCCGGTGAGATAAGATGTGATCCAGTTGTAAACAGAGTCAGAGAGACCTACAGTATGACGTAATCTGTGAAGAAGAATGTCATGATCAACAGTATCAAAGGCCGAGGTTAAGTCCAACAGAGTGAGTAGTGATGTATATATTGGAAAATATATACATTTCAAGTTTTATCTTTTTGTCCCTTATAAACATGCTGGGGACGATAGTGGCAAGGAAAAACTCCCTCAGATGGCAATAGGAAGAATATGACAATAGAAGAAAAGCGAATGTGTTTCAGTTACATGGAGTCCATTTTGCTGACGTAACAGCTGTTCATTGATGCAGACTGGGTTGCTAAACAGTTCGAGGCAATTTCAGTCCTCAAACCTTTTGAGCAGTTACACTCACAAACCATAAAAGAACAAACGTTTGCATCACTGCAGTCCAGAACCGTCTTCATAAATATTAACTTGAACTTTCCTCAGTTATTGCATCTTTAATTAGACTGCACATGGCCATCCTCAGCAACATGAGCCATTCTCCATGTGAAGAGAACTTCAGCCAAAAGTAGGGCACCAGTATGAGTCAGACAGGTCCAGAGAGCAGAAGAGGTCAGGACCACTGTCTGTCGAGCCACATACATCACTCCTGAGATGCCAGAGAGAGAACCGTTAGGGATTCTCACAGTCACATAATAAAGGTCAGTGTATATTTTATTCAGAGTGCAAGCAGGAACTATGACCGCATACCCAAAATGAAGGGCTAGAGAGAAACAGACATGACTTTTCAGGAAATACAGCAGCCAGTCACTCCACCGTCAAGCAATCTGAGTGATCAGTGAGAGTGGGAGAAGATAGCATCCAAACATTCCAGTTCACCATTCCACTCTATGCCCATGTATCCCACAGATCTGTGTTGAAAGGTCACCAGTTTAAATCCTAGCAGTACCAAGTTCCCCCATGATCAAGGCCCTTGTCTCGCAACTGGATGCTCGTTGCATCCTCAGTCGTTTGTATGTCACTTTGGATAAAAGCTTCAGTCAAATTAGGTAAATGCTATCAAATTCTCATCTGCTGTGCTTTCACCTGCCCACACAAACTGCGCCAGGTTTGATTTAAACTGAGTAAATGCCGCATATGTCCGAGAACTCTTGGATAAACATTGAAAATGTTATTGTTTTTGAAAACTTGAATCTTTTCGCATGAAATTCAATCGACTTGAAGCGCAGGAAGCTTTTCAAATGACTCAGCTGCTTGAGAAGAATAGATAAACTGGATGCTTTTCATTTCTGCTCCTTTCTCTGTCCCCAAGGCCGACAGTTTACTTCTCTCCTATTCCTCAAAGCTCATGTTGGCAGGCTGTGGATGTGGAGCTTCTTGCTGAGTATGCGGAGATATTTTGAGACCCAGTGAGTCATGTAGGCTTTCAGTTGCTAAATCTTTAAGATCACACATCCTTTCTAAACAGTGGATTTTTAGGAAAGAATGTTTAAGAAAAAAAGTGTTTACATCGCCTTTATTGATGCCAGTGTAATTGAAGAGCTGCTGGTGCCATCCTGTGGAATATTTCCTTTCTCTATATACAGCCACCAAACTAGATTTTGATGAAGATTGATGATTAGAGGAACGTTGATGTGGTTTGGGAGGTAATGCCGTTTTATTAAACTGCAGTGAGCTACCGATGAGCGAGAAGACGGCAGCAACAAAACAAAAGCGTTTGTCTGTAGCACTTCTCTTTTGTAATATGTTTGTGCAACGTGCGCAGTACTTTTTCCAACAATACGATAATGCACTTAAAATATCAGTATAAGTTT
The DNA here is from genome assembly GCA_030347435.1 of Clarias fuscus. Taxonomy (NCBI): domain Eukaryota; kingdom Metazoa; phylum Chordata; class Actinopteri; order Siluriformes; family Clariidae; genus Clarias; species Clarias fuscus. The sequence continues at coordinate 27,763,041 of CM059207.1, read as the reverse complement.
GTATCATTATTTTTCACACTTAAGAGTACATTCTGTAGTCTTGCATTACACTCTGTTTAACATTAAATCGGCCATAATTCCTTCTCAAAGCTTAGTTTCCTGCTGTTTTTTCCTCCGTGTGACGCAGGGGACCTTGTGTGAGCATATCAGTGACTCAGGCAGTATCCGGACAAAAATAGACAGTTGATCATGATTGATACAAGAAGAGAGAGATTTAGAAAAAGTGCAAAATGCATAGAAACAGTGAATGCTCTCTTTCTCTATTACTCTATTAGTCTCTCTATAAGCTGGTTGAGGACTGACTTTAGTAAAGAGGTTGATGGGATGAAGCCAGAGTTACACCATTGTGCAACTCATTGGATTATTTTTTATTAACTATTAATCTGCATACACTATTTGTGCTCCACTAACTTGTGCTCTCATGTTTCTCTGTCTTGTCTCACACTGTCTCAGTCACCCGTATAGTTAATTTCTGCTCAAGTGACCATGTTTTTCCTATTTAGCTCCTTGTATAGATATTTTTTGTCCTCAAAATGCTAATCCCACAGCTTCACTTCTGAATTGCTTAAATTGTTAGTCATTTCTGACGGTGTCTGGAAGCACCAGATTACGAAGTGAATATTTAAAGCTATAAAAATGGTTGATTTCTACTTATTTATGTACTTATTTCCCACACTGCGAGGTGCACACTGTATCAGTGTGTTGGGTTGTCTGTGTGTCCATTTTTTTTTTAGCATAATATCCCAAGAACAAGGCTTTATAATGAATCACTGCAGCCAGCAGAGAGCCAGATTAGATTTAGGAATTTTCAATTAAATAATTTTCAAATCCAAACATGGTCAAGGTCATAGCAAGGTTATATGTCTGAAATAGATTTCATAAATAGCTTCCTTCCTGTTTAAAGTACACTTTCTGGCAAAGGTATATGGACACCTGCTCATAACGCCCTTGTGTGTGTCTTCGGGAAACTGGCGCCATAAAGTGTGTGGAATCACACAATGGTTTAAAATACATACATCTACAGTATAGGCATTACATTCCTGTAACTGGACCTGTTCCAGCATGACCGTGTGCCTCTGCAGGAAGTGAGATCCATAAAGACATGGTGTGCCAGGGTTGCTGACCTCAACACCACTCAACACCTTTGCGATTAACCCCGAATGGAGACCATGTTCCAGGCATCCTGTTATATCTGTTATAGCAGCAAAGGTGGAGCGACTCAATATTAAAGGTTCCATTTTTTATGACTTAATACAGGTCTCAGAGCTCCTCCAGTTTGTGTCTGTTGATGTTCCAGCTGAAATATCCCTCAGAAAATGCATTTTCACACATATAAACTCACTCTATTTCACTTCTCCTCTGAATGAAGTGTTTCAGTGTCTATATACTGTAAATGAGCTACTGCTGAGTCGCTTGAACAACACGCAAGGGTAGGCTACTGTCTTATACGAGGTCACGACAGGGGAAAAATCTAACTGGCCTTTTCAATGCAAAAATGGAAAAATAGGCATTTAAATGTCTGCATTTTGCAAAATATGTCCCTTTTAATGTCCATGGTTTTGGAATGGGATGGTCTGTTCGTGGGTGTGCACATACTTTAGGATGTATAGTGTATATTTTAAGGGTAATTGAGTCATAACAATCGATAACGAGAATGATTTAGACTTTGATTGTGACTTTGGTATAATTCAATTCAATTTTATTTCTATAGCGCTTTTAACAATGGTCATTAACAGAAATTGTATAACATCATGTGTGTTATGCAGCTGAAAGTTTGATATAACAGAAGTTATTTCAATTAACACAAAGTCCAGTTCAGCTCAGGGATGAGTCAGCAGGTGCAGAGGGCAGGAGCAGCATGTGTAGTTCCAAACCAACATGAAGAAGAATCCAGCTGGAGCAGGTCCTTCTCTGGATGCCTCAGGAACCTCGCAGGGTTGGCCTCTGTCTACTGAAGCTGGCACAATCTCCAGATGCCTCGGGATGGGTGGAAAAATAAAGAGCAGGTGAAAAGAATTAGCGTGGTTGCCATTCAGGATAGATGTACTGGAGTATGAGGTAAAGAAATAAATTATGTGTATGCCAGATTAAAGAGATTCTTCTTGAGTCTACTTTTAAATTGGGAAACTGTGTCTGAGCCCCGAACACTGTCAGGAAGGCTATTCCAAAGTTTTGGAGCTAAATATGAAAAAAGCCCTACCTCCTTTTGTAGATTTTGATATTCTGGGAACTACCAGTAGTCCGGAGTTTTCTGATCTTAAGGAGCATGGTGGATTGTAACGTATCAGAAGACTGGTTAGGTATGTGGGAGCTACACCGTTTAGAGTCTTGTACGTAAGTAATGCTATTTTGTAATTAATTCTAAACTGAACAGGTAGCCAGTGCAGGGATGATAATATTGGGGTTATATGATCATATTTTCTGGATCTAGTGAGAACCCTGGCGGCTGCATTTTGGACTAACTGTAGCTTGTTAATTGAGGATGCAGGACAGCCACCCAGTAATGCATTACAGTAGTCCAGTCTGGAGGTCATGAATGCATGAACTAGCTTTTCTGCATCAGATACAGATAAAATGTTCCTAAGCTTGGCAATATTTCTAAGGTGGAAAAAGCTGTTTTTGTGATGTTGGAGATATGATTTTCAAAGGATAAGTTACTGTCTAATATTACACCCAGGTCTTTCACTGTCGAGCTGGTGGTAACAGTACATCCTTCTAAACGCTGGCTGAATTGTGAGAGCTGGTGTGTACTGGTTTTTGGGCCAATAAGTAATATCTCTGTCTTATCTGAATTTAGTAAAAGTAAATTATCGGTCATCCAATCTTTTATATCTTGAATACACTCAGTTAGTCTAGACAATTTGGGTATTTCGTCTGGTTTTGTGGAGATGTATAACTGAGTATCATCAGCATAACAATGGAAACTAATCTCATGTCTACTAATGATGTTAGTAGAAGCATGTATATTGAGAACAGCAGCGGTCCTAAAACTGACCCTTGTGGCACCCCATATTTCACTGGCATTACACCAGACTGTTCTCCATTCAGATCTACAAAATGGAATCGATCAGACAGGTAGGATCTAAACCATTTTAACGCTTGTCCCTGAATACCAATGTGATTTTGTAAGCGATCTATGAAAATATCATGATCTATAGTGTCGAATGCAGCACTAAGATCAAGTAAGACAAGAATTCAGATGCAGCCTTGGTCCGAAGCTAGAAACAAGTCATTTGCAATTTTAACTAGTGCAGTTTCTGTACTATGATGGGGCCTGAAACCTGACTGAAATTCCTCGAGGATATCGTTTTCCTGCAAGAATGTGCATATTTGGGCTGATACTATCTTTTCTAATATCTTTGATATAAACGGAAGGTTTGAAATTGGTCTGTAATTTATTATATCATTTGGGTCTAAATTAGATTTTTTAAGAAGAGGCTTAATAACTGCCAACTTGAAAGGTTTAGGGACATGATCTAGATATAATGAGTTGATAATGTTTAGAAGGGGCGCTCCAGCTATATTTATCACTTCTCTTAAAAGTCTAGTTGGGATTGGATCCAACAAGCATGTTGTTGATTTAGCCGAGGTGATAAGTTTATACAGCTCTTCCTGTCCTACACCTGTAAAGCACTGAAAATCTAATTGTGAAGCTTTAGACTGGACTGGATCATGAGATGTTGTTAGAGGTTGAATTGCTATAATGCAATTGCTATAATTGCTATAATGATTGCTATAATGATTATAATTGCCCATTATAAGTCATTGCTGTTTGCATTACTCTCACTAAAGTGAGTTTTTCACAGCTAAATATATACTTTTAAACACTTATATAGTATTTAAAATGCCATTCTCCTGATTTGCTGGCAGTTTGTTAGCAAACCCATATACTGTAATGCAGGGATGCCAAGTATCATGATTATGATATTTTTATTCCAATCACCCACCCTTATCCTTCATATCAGTAAAATTCCCCCACATGCACTCGCTTCATTATTACGCTGCACTTTGACAATGAATATAATAGCTCCAGACTACCAGGATGGAGGCATAGAACATTGGCATCCAAGCTAATAATAATCCGGTGTACCCTTCATAAAGCACACAGACTTCATTATGCGTTACATAGAAACGTCTTAACTTTAGGCGCTGTAATTTATGTCACAGAGGCAAACTTTGTTCACAGTGGATCATTGAGATGGACTAATGGTGTGTCAGATGTCATTTCAGTCCAGGGTAGGTGCTGTAGGACACTCACTAATGCCTCCTCCACTATTTGACATGGAAGTGCCATCCTGACATTCTCACCCACTGTCTCATCCAGCATCACCTGAAGCCCACAATCTGCTCCCTTCCACCCTCTTACTCTCATCCTCTCTTCTGTCCTTTTCCTCCACTTTCTATTCATTTTCACTTATACACCCCCCTTTCCTGGTTGACTGACTTATGACTTTTGTCTCTCAATTTTATGTTTCTTTTTTTCCGAATTAATTTTATGCACATATGGTGTTTGGGTTCATGCTCCATTCCCCCCTCCCCCCCATCAGTCTTGGTGGGAGTTTTTTTTCCCTCTTCCCAACTCTCAAACACAAAACCACTTAGACAACCCAAGAGATTTGCTTTGTCTATTCTTCTGTTATTCACCCATTACATGTGTGGTTTACACAGTTCATTGAACTTGCCATTTTTTTCTCATCACGTTGCACATGATCATGGTGGAAATGTATCTAGTTTACTGTCTTCAGTCCTCCGGGTGGGGGGTGGGGATGGGGGTAGAGGCAGAGGCTCAGAAATTCAGACAGACTCCCGTCTGTTGCTATAGCAGCAGCTTCCATGCCAACTAGTGTTGGATGAAGGGTAGAGCCACGCTGAGCTCGGCCCTTCCACCCAGGGGTCAACACTGCTGGCTGAGCACCACAGCCACCCACTGGGTCTCCATAATGAAGCCATGCTAATCCCTTGACTTCACATGTATGAATTCAGTCGACACCATACATTGGACTCTGTGGTGGAATATAGCTCTAACATAGGTTCTGTTTCTTTCTCTCAGACAATGTTATAGATGGCTGAGAAGGCATATTGTAAAAACATGGTCTTTTTGTTTCTGGTTTCTTGTTCCCTCAATATTATGGTAGTGCCAGTAGGTAGGTGGAACAACCTTGTAAAATGTAACTTTTTGTTTTCAAAATTAATGTAGACCTGATCTTTCCATTTCAATTTACTTTATTTCATGTAGAAAACACTGAAAAAGCAGAAGAACTTGCCTCAAATAAAACCTTGATGGCTTTCCCCATGTGTAATAACCAGTAAGATTGTATATCATTTTATATATTGCGCATGTCCAATATCTAAGATGGATGTTTGTACATGTGTATTTAGATATGATTCCTATATTGTGCGTCTAACTGTGTACATCAGCGTTAAGGTTAGAATTGCATAAAAATGTTGTGCGCTGTGAGTAGCAGTAGTCAAATCAATACTTGCCAATAATGATGGTGAATATTTTATGATGGGGGGGCACTGCACCCTGGAAGGAATTTATTCAGAATCTGAGTATGATAACATCTTGTACCTGAGATTATTTCAAATTAAACATTTTTATTTGTTGGGGCTTTTTTTGCTTTTGGATGGAATTTGTGCTTTGTTGTACAATAGTAGATGAAATAGGTGTTCCATAAATCTGGAATATTTATACGTGAACTCTGTTATTGCTAGGTTGTGTTACTGTAGAAGATTTGGTGTGTATTACTGTGATAAATGAATAAATGTAGAGCCAATCATATGGGATAAGGATTTCATGTGGAAAATAATAGATTATTCAGGCCAGTAGTTTTCTCATGATTTTCGAGTCCATGTTGTATATTGCGCTGAGGTCAGATCCATGAAATGTTCCCTCTTTGTCAACTCCTGTTGGTCAAGGTCACTGCAGTGGAGTTGAACCGTAGCCCTAGCTGGTGAGTTAAAACCTTGAAATCCTTGACATTTCTCATTGATTTTGCTCTCCATGCCTCACATACATATCGAGTTAGCTGACCCTGTACTGCATCACCAGACTCGGACTGTATGATGAAGGCTGTGAGGGTTCTGATGGATGAAGCAATGATGATGTTGACTTTTATTAAGATTCCTGTAGCGTCATGTTGTCAGGGTTGTAGTCCATGTAAAATTCCTACTATATAGTAAGAATCTTGTGTAACAGATGACAGGATTTTTTCATCTTTGTCATGTCATTGCATCACTTTTTTGCCCAGACCAGACACTTAGCTTTATTCAACAAAATAACACTAAATCCTGTAAGTTATAGAGCAGATTTAATAGTGAATGAACTTCAAAACTTTGTTTAAAAAAAAAGGGGGGGGGGGGGGGGTTCAAGGTTTGTGTTTTGCAGAATGTGCACTGTGTGTGTCATTTTCTGTTTGTGTAATTAAAAAGGATTAGCAAAGACCGCTATGGTAGAAATGGCAAGAAAATCCAAGGTGGCTGAAAGCAGTTTAAAGTGGTCTGAAACATTATCTACTCTATCTTTGAAATGTTTTACTTAATTGGTAGTTTTTGAAATTGCTTTAGTAATCTTTTTTTTCTTTTTCTGTCGCATACTGTATTTTTAAACATCTCTATTTCAACATTGTTCACTCTACACCTACACTGAGCTCAGACCATTTTTGTATTATATAATAAGAAACCTTATATTATGTAACCTTTTCACATCCTTTCTACTTATGAAGGATTTTTTTTATGCTAACGTAAAAATGATAGCAGTGTAATTCTCTAATAGTCAATGAAATGGAAATAGATAGAAACTTACTAGGACATGCTTTATGTACGTACAGTATGCATGCGTCTGTCTGTCGGTCATTCACAGATCTGCTGTGCTTCAGCAGCGTACTGCATTATAATTGGTTAATGGTTTGAGTGATAAAACTCACAGACTGGAAAATCGACCTGTTTGTGCTGCCAAGCAGCTACAGTCTGTTTGAGCACATTAAAAAAAAAAAAAAATTCTGCAGCCTTTGATAAAACTAAGTAGAGTATGGTATAGGTATACTGTAGGTATGCATTTTACACAGCAAGTTGTTTTTTTTTAGGTAAACTTTTAATGTCTGTAAAATGAACAAATGCCTTGCCCCAGTGCAGCTGATCAGACAGAGGAGGTGCAGTTGGCCATTTTAACCCAACTTGAGCTTGTACAAGTGATGAGATGCAATATAATGGTAATTAAAATATTATTCCTCCTTTGCTCTTGTATACTTTTATGATTAAAAATATTTAAACACTTGACCAGCATATCTGTCTATGGACCTTCCTCAACATTTTGCAACAACGATCAAAGCTTGCATTTGTCTAGAATTTAACTTGTCTTTTAACATGGTAGCATTTTGATTTCCCTCTTTTGGAGCTAAAGGGCAATGACAATGACCTGCTGATACCAATCTTGCAAAACTGCATTTTCTTGTTGCAGTGCGCAGGCTTCTTAAAGAAAAACAGGAAATTATCATCAGTCAAAAATATTGCAATCGAAGCATCTCAGTATTGGAAAGTCTTCAGGACAGACAAATTTATGCATTCTAGTTTCTCAGCAAAACAAGTTATTTTTATTTTATTTTTTATAAGACAGGGAGAGGCTAGTGAGGGAGTGACTCCATCAATGCAGAATAACACACTTGGTGTCACCTTGGTGTCATGAAAATAATGCACTCTGTGTGGAGGGTGTGGTTGGAGCACGCCACTTGCTGTCATGCCGCCTCACACGCCCTGCAGCATACTTTATTTTCATACAACGCACATATATCTGTTGTGCGTTATTCCTTACCCCGTGTTAACATTCCAATTTACTGTCTAAAATATTCTTTTTAAAACGAATCCAGTCCTTTCTATTTTAGGAATAACAAATGTGTATATAGTCTTTAAATATATCGACTGGCTATTGTTTACACACCATAGTATTGGATTGCACTTAAATGTGACCCATCAATGTTGAGGTTTTGGGGGCCAATTTATGAAATGCCCTTGAGGATTAGGGTTACTGCTTAGACTGTGTTTTCATTGTTCACTGACTTGGGAAGCCTCCAAGGCTCACTGCAGAAGAGCACGCTGCAATCCTGGCTGGCCTTCTGATAAGATCCTAAGAGGGGGGAGGGGTACACAGGCAGAGAGGAATGGAGAGAACCAGAAACTGGAAGAAACGGCCAAACCAGCATGTGCTTGCTTTATATCTGCATATACACCTGTGCTGTGTGACTCAAGTAGTCAAGCAGATTGTTTCTGTTTTGTTTTTTCATTAGCTGCGCTTCTAATCCCAAATTTATTCGGCTTGAACAATTCATTTTAATCAGTGGACCTTTTTAAGTGCCTTGAATAGCAAGAATTTGCTCTTTAGTCCACAGACTAACCCTTTTATCTACTGTATAGGTATTGAAGGAGAAAGGAATCGCCACATCACAACCCTACAATACCTCATATTTTCTGCTTGTCTGGTCATCTGTTAATCTCTCCGTTTGTGCATCATCCATGATCCACATTATCTTAAGAAACGGTAACAGAACATTGGGAGGATTAATATGGAGTTATCTTTATAAGCAGCAGATTTTGGATTTATTCTAAACAGTCAGGGTCACAGCAAGGTCAAACGTCTGAAACACACTTCCTTCCTGTGTGAAGTGGTTTTAGCAGTATTTCAAGCATAACATTGGTAAAAAGAAGATTCATAGTGATGGAGACATCTCACCACTGTAACTGTTTTTTTTTTCTTGCTATAGCAGCTGTGAATTTTTTAATCTATTTCCTGTATCAGCTTTGGAATGTCTCTGTGGCTGTCACTGGATTAAAAAAAAAAACAACAACAACAAAACATTATAGCTCAATGCACACCAAAGCAGGCATGTTTGGGTGCTCTTCATGCCATAGTGCTTATTATTCACAGCCCTCTGTTCTGCAGTAATAGCATGACTTTAATCTGCCTTGACATATTGTCTGATTCTGTCCTGTTTGCCAAATGCAGTTACACTGACTATATGACACAACAAATTATGAACAGGTGCTTAAATGATGGCGACCTTTGTGACTATTGCCATGGCAATGGTTTCAGTAACAGCGTGAAAGCGCATGGTAGTGATCCACAGCGTTCCCATAAGATGCACAATGAATGTACTGATATTTGATGACTTCCTTAAAATCTGAAGGTTGATGTACAATATGAACAGGATTGTCCATGTCCTAAATAGCAACCAAACATTATGACCCTTAATCTGTGAGCTGCACAGCATGAAGATACAGTACCAGTTAAAAGTTTGGACACATGTTTGTTTTTATTTTCTGCGTTTTAGAAAAATCGCGGATTTTTTTTTGTACTGTATGGCATTTGGTAATTACTGTAAGTAAAAACAAGTTCAAAACAGTCAAGTTGTTCTTTTAAGACAGAAAGTTGCTGTGCATGTGCCTAGTGCATTTGCAAAACCCATCAAGCCCCATGATGAAACTGGCTCTCATGAACACCATTCCAGGAAGGCAAGACCAAAAGTTACCTTTGCTGCAGAGGAGAGTTCATTTAGAGTTACCAGCCTCAAAAATCACCAATTGGCAAACAGCACCTTTTTATATATATATATATATATATATATATATATATATATATATATATATATATATATATATATACGTGGACAAAATTGTTGGTACCCTTCGGTCAATGAAAGAAAAATGGTCACAGAAATAACTTTAATCTAACAAATGTAATAATAAATAAGAATTCTATGAATGTTAATCAATGAAAGTCAGACATTGCTTTTCAACCATGCTTCAACGGAATTATAAAAAAAATGAACTCATGGAACAGGCCTGGACAAAAATGATGATACCCCTAACTTAATAGTTTGTTGCACAACCTTTTGAGGCAATCACTCCAATCAAACGATTCCTGTAACTGTCAATGAGACTTCTGCACCTCTCTGCAGGTATTTTGGCCCACTCCTCATGAGCAAGCTGCTCCAGTTGTTTCCGGTTTGAAGGGGGCCTTTTCCAGACAGCATGTTTCAGCTCCTTCCAAAGATGCTCAATAGGATTGAGGTCAGGGCTCATAGAAGGCCACTTTAGAATAGTCCAATGTTTTCCTCTTAGATATTCTTGGGTGTTTTTAGCTGTGTGTTTTGGGTCATTGTCCTGTTGCAAGACCCATGACCTGCGACTGAGACCCAGCTTTCTGACACTGGCCAGCACATTTCTCTCTAGAATCCCTTGATAGTCTTGAGGTTTCATTGTACCCTGCACAGATTCAAGACACCCTGTGCCAGATGCAGCAAAGCAGCCCCAGAACATAACAGAGCCTCCTCCATGTTTCACAGTAGGGACAGTGTTCTTTTCTTGATATGCTTCATTTTTCCATCTGTGAATATAGAGCTGATGTGCCTTGGCAAAAAGTTCCATTTTTGTCTCATCTGTCCATAGGACATTCTCCCAGAAGCTTTGTGGCTTGTCAACATGCAGTTTGGCATATTCCAGTCTGGCTTTTTTATGATTTGTTTTCAACAATGGTGTCCTCCATGGTCGTCTCCCATGTAGTCCACTTTGGCTCAAACAATGACGGATGGTGCGATCTGACACTGATGTTCCTTGAGCATGAAGTTCACCTTGGATCTCTTTAGAAGTCTTTCTGGGCTCTTTTGTTACCATTCGGATTATCCGCCTCTTTGATTTGTCATCAATTTTCCTCCTGCGGCCACGTCCAGGGAGGTTGGCTACAGTCCCATGGATCTTAAATTTCTGAATAATATGTGCAACTGTAGTCACAGGAACATCTAGCTGCTTGGAAATGGTCGTATAGCCTTTACCTTTAACATGCTTGTCTATAATTTTCTTTAGAATCTCCTGAGACAACTCTTTCCTTCGCTTCCTCTGGTCCATGTTGAGTGTGGTACATACCATGTCACCAAACAACACAGTGACTACCTGGAGCCCTATATATAGGCCCACTGACTGATTATAGATTGTAGACACCTGTGATACTAATTAGTGGACACACCTTGTCCCTTTGGTCACATTATTTTCAGTATTTTCTAGGGGTACCATCATTTTTGTCCAGGCGTGTTGGCCGGTTGAGTTTATTTTTTTAAATAATTCTGTTGAAGCATGGTTGAAAAGCAATGTCTGACTTTCATTGGTTAACATTCATAGAATTTTTTTTAATTATTACTTTTGTCAGATTAAAGTTATTTATGTGACCATTGTGAGTTTTTTTTTCATTGACTGAAGGATACCAACACTTTTGTCCACGTGTGTGTGTGTGTGTGTGTGTGTGTGTGTGTGTGTGTGTGTGTGTGTGTGTGTGTGTGTGTGTATGTATGTGTATGTATATATATATATATATATATATATATATATATATATATATATATATATATATATATATAATTGATTAATCGAGATGCGTCTGCTCTGTCAAGCCTTTATAACGACTAATATATATATATATTATATATATTATATATATAATATATATATATATATATATATATATTATAAAAGACTAATATATATAAAGGCTTGACAGAGCAGACGCATCTCGATTAATCAGTTGTTCAGAGGAGATTACTGCATATTTTGGATGACTTTTGCGTTGTTTTACAGTGTAAAAAGAAATAAAAATCAGGGAACACCATGGAATTAGGTGTTGTGTCCATACTTTTGACTAGTAGTATAAATCCATTGGAACATTTTAATTACACCACAGCACTGTCGATTGATTATAACTTGATTAATTTCCTTTGATGAAACAACTCAGATGTAGTAGATGTTCAGCAATCTAGTCCATGGTTTTAAAAGCATTTTTTTTTTAATCTAGCTTTACTATCCATTTGTTTTTGGGTCTCTTTGCATTCATGTAAATAGCAGCCAGGTCTTATAGAGCCGGAATGAGTGTTTCTAAGATGGCTACTCCGTATGCATACATGCATGAAAGCCAATTTAAAGTCACCTGATCGTTCATGTGTACGGTCCCTGTATTAATTATAGAGCTTTCCTGTCTGTATTTACCTTTTAAAGACACTTTCCCCACACAGTTGTACCCCATCTTAGTGAGCACATTCCCTGTAAGAGTCTCTAATCCTCTGACAGACTGATCCACTAGTATGCAAACACACATTGGGTATGTACTCACACACTGTCAGTGAGTCTGGACCCACTGCAGACATACACATGCACACACACACATGCAGTCTCCCTCTGGAGAGCGCTTCCTGATGAGTCACACTTTTTTTTTTCTTTTTTTTTTGGGGCTGTAAGCTCATAAGACTATTGCTGAGGGACCTTAGTGTCACTAACCCAGGCTGTCTCACAGCCGACCAAGTGCCACTCTCGCTTTGAGTCTCCTGTCAGCAGTCTTGTTAGCGCTTCTACCATTCACACTAATGAAGAGGTGCAGCTAAAACTGCTGGAGGTGGTGTGATTCTGGGTGTAACCCCTCGGCTGGCCTGATTGCCTCACTGCCATCTCTGGCTCGTCACTGCAGATGTGCAGAACAGAACCTCCTGAAAAAAGTTTACTAAAGGGTGAATGAAAGGATTTATTAGGATTTAATTGGTGCAGAAAAGTGAGGAAACTGTATGTATGGAGCAGGGATTTATTGATTTACATTAAGCTTACTTTAAGCACACTGTCTTATGGTTTCTGTATGTACAGCATATCAGTTTGTTTGCTTTGAATCGATTTGCGCAACACAAATATTGCCTTATCCGGTGCGAGATCTCTCTGTGATAAATCGGCTTACGGCTGTAGTCATTGTTATTTGTAATGGCTTTTCACCATACAAGTTAATCTTCCAGGATTATACACACGCTTGAGTTATTTGTCTTTGTCACTTCATTTTACATTATACAGACCTCTATGGAAAAAGGTTATTTATTTATTTATTTATTTTTAATTAGCTTCAAATATCTTTTTAGGTACTTTTAAGCTGTCTTCATTAGGAAATGGATCAGCTAGTCTTTTGTACACAGCTCCAGAGCTAGTGATGTGTGTTGGCACCCTAGGCGAGGTGTTGCCCTTCAAACCTCCCATTCTGACATAATTCAAAAAGGGGTGCATTTTGAACCGAGCTGGTTTTTAATATAAACTACAGTATATATGCATGCAACATGAAGAATTTTAAATAATGATACTTTTTTTTTTATATACAGATAATCGAAATGCAGTTGAACTTAATGGTAATTTTAATCCAGGTACTGTTCAGGACTTGAGCTATACCTGCAAAAAACACATCAGAAGGAAGCTGTAACACATTTAGAAAAAAAAATACTGAACATCCCTAAAAATGGCTTGTGATAAAGCGTAGAAAAGTCGTTTTGTTCGACATGATTCTGTTATTTGGCGAATTATTCACATACTGCGCATGCGCTGTTACTCATGGCATCGGTGCTACCCCAAAATCTTCAGGCTACAGGAATATGTGAAAAGAAGCCAGAAATGAAGAAACAACCAAAACCCACTGTGTGGAAATCAAGGAGTTTTACCCTTTTATTTATTTATTTATTTATTATTCTAATTCCTCCAATTATTTAGTCATTTAAAGGATGGACATTTGTTAATGTGATTGCAACTAGATTTAATGGTGTTGCGTAATGTTTTTGTCTCTTGAGCTGGTCCTCTATGCTGAAGACAGCAGTGTTATAGCAGAGTGAGCAAACACACCCCATCGTCCTCTCTCTGTCCTTCTGCTAAGTGAAGAAACATGCTTCAGAGACTGTCTTCTCTCAGTTCAGTTGTTTGAAAATCGATGCAACATGTAACACGCACTCGGAATGTGACAGCAAAATATCTCCCTCTCCTCGCATGTTCTGTCTGTGTCGCTCTCTTTATTTTTTCTCTTTGTCTGCCTCTCCATTATTCTTGATTTTCTTGCACTGTCTAGACTTTTTTTGTTGTTGTTGTTAGAATAGACTTTTAAATCATGAATAGCAAAGACTGTGTGAGTAAATGGTGTTTAGGTGAGAAAAGTGGAAGCGTTGGCACGGAGTTGTGTTCCCCTAGGTGATAATGGTGATGTAGACATTGCAGAGGGTTCCCATGTGATCTCAGGAAGACATGTGGCCTTAATGGGATCTTAAAACACACACACACACTGGTGTTAGAAAAAATTATCCATAAGCTATCTAAGGAACCCCGGGGCACTGCTTCACCACAGGTTACCATACAGGTGCAATTTAGCACAGCCATTCCTCCCATTGTACCAGCCTGTTTTGTGTAATGGTGGAGCTAAACCTGATAAACCACACAAACCTTCAGGAAGGCAGTATTCTGAGGTCAGGATCACCCCTGGGACTCTGGAACTACCTGCTCCACCTCTGTTCCGCCCAGTTTCTCTCATGAACATTTAGTAAAACAATAGCTGTTATGAAACATAAACGTTAACAGCTGTTCCTAATGAGGTTGGTTCTCTCATAAATCAGTTCAAATGCTGCGCAATTAAATCCGTAACAGTGGCACAGTTAATTTCAAGAGCTGTTACGCGTTTAAAAGGAGCCATTGTGGATTTAACGTTATTGTTGGCGTAAGCAGAGTGAGGAGATGTCTTGCACGAAGCCTCGTTTGCGGTATCTGTGTTTTTAGTGTTTGCTTGAGTATGAGTGCCGAGCCATTAGCTGCCCTCTAAAAGCAGGTGGAAGAGAGGAAGTGGGCACCTTTTGACTGACATGAACAGTAAGGGGTGGGGAAATGTTTGTGTCGCTTGTTAGAGGCATCGGATTGTGTCGTGCCAGGATCTGCGGGAAAAGAAAACAAAATATTGTCGTGTTGTGACAGCAGGGAACGAAATCTCTGCAGTATGAATTATGATGCTATGTATGAACAGAGTAATATTTTTTGCCGTTGTTGTTTTAGCCGGGACACATTTTGGACTCTAATACGTGTTAAAATCATTTATGTTAATTAATTATTATTTTTTTTTTTTTGCTTTATGCAGCTATGAGGCGGCTTAGTGGTTAGCACTTTAGCCTTGCACCTCCATGGTCTGGGTTCGATTCCCATCTCAGGTCTGTGTACATGGAGTTTGCATGTTCTCCCTTAGAGATTAGTGGATTTCTTCCGGGTGCTCCGGGTTAGTGACACTAAATTGGCCGCCTTTTGCCCCGTGTCTCCCGAGATAGGCTCCAGGCCCCCCGCAACCCCGTATACAGGATAAAGCAGTATAGACAATGCCCTAGTGAGTGAGTGATGTACGGCTATATAATTCATCATATAAACTGTGATACTGTTTAACCTTTGTTTTAATCTAAGTGTGTTGATTCAGCACACTCTCGCTTCCTATTAAATACTGTCTAAATCACGAACCGTTCACCTTGTTACAGACATAGTCCACTCATTTATATTGTCTTACACAGAACACAGTCTTCTCAACGTCTCTTCCTCCATTTCCTTTTCGCCCTCTATCCAGGGTTACTCTGATTTCAGTGAGAATGGAGCCACTTGGGATCTCATTTCTCTCTCTGTGAGGGGAAAATCGACAAGAGACCCATGTATCAGCACCTCTCGCAAAAATGTCCCCACAATGGTGGAAATATCTGACATGTTTGACATTGTTGTGAACATTTGGCTGATTCTGACAAGAGATCCAAGTGTGTGTATGTATTTGTGTGTGCATGCATGAGTGTCCTCTGGCCACACATGATAAAGTGTAATGGCAAGTTGGCTCTGAAATTGTGGCATATGTGTTTCAGTGAGATGCATCCGGTTAGGCAAATTTTATCCAGAATCACTTCCTCTTGTGTGTCAGAATCCTGTAAACCTCAGTAATCTGTAATATATTGTAGAAGCAGTCATCTACGTATACAATAATAATATATAAACAATCTATTAAAATACGGTCAAATAAATGTATAGAAGAGAGACAATTAAGTAGTATTTATATTTCTTTCATGCACATTGGAGTACAAGTTGAGCGCTGACATACTGTACTAATGTACAAGTCTGATTAAAAATGCTAGGTCTGGTGATGGTGTTAATGGTTGCATAATATTATGTGTCCTCCATTAAGCGCCAAGTAATAGAGGAGTCAATCCGGAGTGAAACTTGTGATTATGTATGATTAATTACAGAACACAGTTATGAGAGGAAAAATGCTTTTATTTCTCTATATGATTCCCCACTACACTAATGCAGTTATCCCAGCGTTTCACTAGGGCCTAGATACCATGCAAGTTACTGTAGAAAGCTTTCAGTACACCGGAGCCATCATCGCGCCACCTCCCTGGAACTCCTTTAATGGCGCAAGCATGTGGAAATGGTCAGGGCGGATGTGGCATTAACTCCCAGCTGAGTTTCTGTAATGCATTATGTGTACATGAATGATTGTGTACTGCTCTCACAGACAGAGGAATGTTCACAGAGGTGATTACGGAGTACTCGAAGCCATCTCGGCCACGGACGTACTGTATAGTACAGCCTTCATTAAAACGTTTGTACCATTCAAATGTTTCACTGCAGGCAAGAGTCTCATCACTGTACCGTCCTATACAAGTCCCCTGTAAGTGTAATTGGTTTTACACTTTTATTAACAAGAAATTTCATCACAAGTCTCGGTTTGACTTGATATTCTCTAAACTTCAGAAACAACAAGAAAAAATCTATAGGTGGCTTGAATAATGGACTTGTACACAACGTTGGTGTTTTTAGACGTCAAATTTGTGTTTGCATCTCATACCTTGGTCAGTTTGGGTGGGCCTCTCAGGGATGACTGCCTTAATCAAATAAGCGAAACAGCTTCCTGATGGTGGCCTTATTTCTACTCCGACTAGACTGCTTAGGGCTGAGTTGGAGCTATGCCACTTCCAGTGATCTTGTTTTCTCACGTCTACAGCTACGTGACCTGTGGTTGTGCTTTTATTGAATATATATAAACGTGTTTAAATGCTGTTGCATAATTATGTCTGTTCTGTATATGTGTTTGTTGTTCTTGAAGAGCTCTCTGTCCTCTCTTTAGTGCTGTCGGTCAATTCATTTGATGTGTATTTTTCCTGCTGCACTGATAATTTCAGAGTTTTAACCCGAACAAGTCACATGTCTGGACTTGCACAGGTTTATGATTATAGACCTTGTGAAGAAAATAAAATGAAACGCTGCCACAATAAGCTGTGTGAAGAGTATGCCATACTGTTAACAACTGGGAGAAACCAGTCGTTCAGATCCTCAATAGTCGTACATGATCTCCAGTTCATTCCCTGTACATTCTATATTTGTTGTAGGAAACAAGATATCATGTTTTATTCATAACTCCTTGCTCATACTGTATACGTTTTAACTCACCTGAGATTTTTATTTTTATTTTTTTTTACCCCAAGCTTGTTATTTTTTCTGGTTTAAATGCTGAATCTCTGATCTTTAATATGAGGTACACTCCTGCTGATGCCTAGGAAGTAGGGCTGCCTTTAACATGGTGAAGGGGAAGCAAATGAATGCAACAGCATGCTAATTAAGTTTTGCATGAGAAGTTTACCTTGGTTATATCTTTCATATGTGTATTGTTGTAATGAATATAATATTGTGCAGAGACGTGCAGGTTTTTAGCCACGTCGATTAAAGCTTTTATGATTTTTCACCCATGAGGATGATGAATTCATTATTATCCTACTGCAAACAGACTGTTTGCAGTTTCGCTTTGTTGCAGGAATGAACACGCCTTCCTGTCATATTTGGAAGAGTAATTTTATTCTCAACTTGTCACACCTTTTCCTTTCTGTTCATAAAGTCTTCAGCTGTTGTTTATTAAGCGCTGCATTACTCAAACGCTGCATTAATGCGCTGCATTAAGCGCTGCATTAAACGCAGTATTACGTTAAACAGGCAAAGAAGGGACAGATTAATAAATCTCTAATTCATATTTGTTGTATTTTTATTTTTCAATAATGTAACTTCAGCAAGTAATAACATTTAACTATACTCAAGCCTTTATCAAAGTCTTTGGCACAGCTTTCACATACAGCAAGAATTCAGATGAGCTGATACGTTATCATTTCCTTGTATATATTGTTTATTTGCCCCATTTTGGCCAATAAATCATGGAGAAAATTAGATGACGTGAGAATCCCTCATCCCCACAATCATCCTGTTGCAGTTTGTTCATATTCAGTTGGACTTATTTAGCATCCTTCCGCAAATCCGAAGGAAATCACACAAAAAATGGTGTTAGTTTTCCATCTTTCATTTAAGCAGCAGAAGACGCAGTCTGATGAGCACAGCAACATGCACATTCACTGACATTACTAAAGCTATAAATCACTTTCAGCAACAATGTTTTGTTCAGCATATGCTCAGCAGATGTAGGAGCACAGCTGATGCATGCTATCTCTGACTGTGTGTGTACTGTTTGTGTTTGTGTGGATATGTACAGAGAAAAACGTGGAAAGTCTCCAGCAGGCCCTGCATCAGTCGGTCTTCCTGTCAGCCATGTCAGCGCAGCCAGGTCGTGACTTGCCGTTGTGCTGGGAGCAGCACTGTAAACTCCTTCCCGGCGTGGCTGGGGTGCAGGCTAGCCGGGTCGCCCACTGGACGGTGGAGGAGGTAAGAAACCAGGATTGCTACCGTGAATTTAAAATGCATTTTGCGTTTTGCAAAATAATCTACGTCAGGGTGATGTAATGGAATTAGTAGTGTACTGTCCTGACATTCCAAGTCTATAACAGCACAAAATAAAGCCATTTGTCCTCTTTGACTCGTACAATATGCCAAAGTGTATGTGTGCGCATATCTATCTTATCTATCTTATCTATCTATCTATCTATCTATCTATCTATCTATATATATATATATATATATATATATATATATATATATATATATATATATATATATTTATAGTACACACATGTGTACTGTATATACAGTGTATACACACACAGTCTGCTAAAAATGTATACACACTTAAGGAAAAGAAAAACCTGTATATATATACAGTACATATTTTAATACTACATACAGTTTATTACTATACATTATATATTGGTGTATATGATATGAATAATTTAATATTAATGCAATATACATTATACTATTTTTCTTTTCCTGAAGTGTGTATATGTTTTTTTTTTACTCTGTATATACTGTATATAAGCAACACTATGGAATTTTAATCCAATTACTGTCATTGTAAGTTCTCTATCCTGAAGTCTCTCCCTCAAGGGATATTGTGGTGAAACTGACCTTTACACCTTCTATAGATAGAACAGTGATGACTCCTTACAGAATACTTCTTCACACTGGAAAAATAGTTAAATATAAACGTTATGTTTTGCTAGTTTTAAATTATCTTAAACAACCATCATACAAATCCCTGTGAATTAGCTATTAAAAAAAGAAAAGAAAAAAGCTTAGGACTGTGGGTATGAACTGTATCTGACAGGATGTATCCCCAGAAATTTAGAATTCAATGTAATAAAATGATCTGCCAAGATAATCTGCTTAAATTGAACTTTAATGTAGAATCTGTGCAACCCCACATACACTATGTATTGGATGCCTTGCAGTATGATATCTCTGGACTTGTACTACATAAAATCGCACGTTTTATAGCTGGCTCAAAGCAACAGCATGGTGTCACCAGAACCAGATGCATGTGCTCAACAAACAGCAACAACAACAATAATAATAGAATGAGATTGCAGTCAATAAATGTATCACTATGTTCATTACACTCACTTTCATTTCCTTTCATATTGCCTCTTCTGAATTTCCCGCTGCTTAGATTAACAGGACTGCTTTGCACGTACATAAGTCTCGTTTTGTTCTGGATTTTTTTTTTCCCAGCTCTGTGTAGTAATCTCCTGTTTAGACACATTCTGCTCATGGGTTGTAGGCGTTGTTAAAAAATGCCATGTACACCATCTGCTTGGGGAAACCACTACAGGGCCATATTTAGCCAACACTGATGATGTGTTGGTTGCTTTCTTCAACTGCAGCTACACAAAAAAGATTCAGATGCATATGTAGCAAAGACGTTACATAAACCCCCGGGCTTTTAATCTGTTTTGTATCTGTCTGGCCATTTCTCTGGCCACAGGTTGAAAAAAGAGAGAGAGAGAAAGAGAGAGAGAGAGAATGAAGGTTATTTGGGATAGTAACTGGATATACACTGTACTCAAGTGACTTTGTTTGCCAAGTCAGTGAGCAGGGCAAGGTGGCAGGGATCCTGTACAGTGTGCGTTGGAACAGAAGCTGTACAAACACATCGGGTTCTCAGCAATATCAGGTACTCGCTACACCGGAGCACATGTACTGTACTTTCCTATGGTTATTATTCTCTAGAGAGTAGGGTATTTAAAGCTTGTAGAGCCTAACCAAGCCTAACACCACTCGATTTTTCAATCTAATGTCAAATGTATTTAGCATAAACCGACAGGCTGGGATGTCAGTTTGAGCATTTGCTGCAATTTATTCTTTAAAATGTATTTTATCTATGGATCCAGCCTTTCAGGCTACTCTATACCGCATATCTCTGACCTGTCAGCCTTTATGCACTTTTTAGAAAAGCTCATTGAAATGGACTCCAAAACAAAATACACCAGAAGAGATTTTTCATGATAAATACAGCCAGTTAGGATTTGTGCAGGTGTTGTGATTTCTTAGATATTACGTGACACATCCTGGAAACCTCACCCTTCCCCTTATTTCACGTTAGTAATGTAATGACTCATGTTCACAGTGCTGATAGAGCTCCCTTGCTTTATATCAAGGTAAATAGAAAGTGTTTTGAGTTCCCAAAAAAAAGTTTTGAAAACTGACATCCCTCCAAATTACATTAAATCTAAAAGATCAACCTCAAATATCCAAAGTACTGAATTCACTTACCGTGACGCATTAATTGGATTCTTAGTCAAATTGTCATTTAGTTTGATCTTTCTGTTCTAGATGTACATTTACAAAGGCTCAGGAGCTCTCATAGGATACATAGTTGTTTTTTTGTCATGAATGACATCTCTTGTATAAATGCTCCTAGAAATAAATAAATCTAGTAAGGCTGCATAATTACTCGCATTAAAACCGAAATTGCAATATGAACCTGTGAAATTACTTAATCACAAAAAGCGGCAATTTATTACAGGTAATATACACAGTCGGGAATTAATGTAGAATTTGATTTTTTGAAGTATTTGAAGTATTTGATTTGCTTTATATTTTCAGGTGGAAAAATAACAATTGACAAACCTCATCCCATTGAGGTAATTTGTCCAATTATTTACTGTTAGCCTCAATAAACCACTGAATACTAAATGGGATATTTAATAGTTAAATATTGCAGTTTAAATCACAATCGCAATCTGATTATCAAATCAAGCGTAAGCCCTATTGTCAAGCGTAATTAATGCTTCCTAATAGAACTACTTTATGAGAACGGATCCTGCAAACAATGCAATACGAACAGCATGAGGAATTTAAACTTGGATTAATTATATTGAAGTGCTTACTATTAAAGGACAATGTAGCCTGATTAATGAGGATGACAATTTATGCACAATTAAAAGCAACCAGAGAAGTGTTTATCTGTTGTCCTCAGGGCCTTGCAGCTGGATCCGCATTTAGACGCTCAACATCCTTGTGTTCCAGTTTGGTTGTACAGCTTCATCTTTCCTGTGACTTTGCAGCTGCATCAGTATTTCTGTATTAGTAGATTGAGTTTACTACAAGCGTTCACTGCTGTTCGTTTTTAGGCTAAAATCAGTAAAATCAGCGAAAAATATTCAAGGTTACTTGGCAGCAGCTGAAGTAAATAATGGATCTTACATCCATGAAATCCTAGGAAATATAAAACTCTTATTTATTTATGGAGGAGATACCTCTGGGAAGCTATTACAAGAGAGTTTTTTTTTTTTTTAAGTAAGCCCGTATATAAAGTAAATTCTGAGGAATGTTTAAATATCTTTGAAAACATGTCTCTTCCCGTCCTTAGTAAAATGCACTTTTCAGATGGCAAGTACAATTACCTTCATCACTCCTCCTTATTCTCCCAGTCCTTGTTTGAATTTCAATGAAACCCCATGAATAGAGATTTTCACAGACAGGCTCAAAAAGCCCATCAGGGTTCATTAGCCGGCTACACATACATCTTCGTTATTAAAACTAACCCAACCTTTGGTGCTAGAGCTACATCATTATGTGCCTTGGGATTAATAATGAACAGAATTTCATTGCACTTCACCTGATAAAATGCCCCTAAATTTACTGTCCTAAATAGTAAGACTATCTCCAGCTTTGTAACCGAGTCCATCAGTACAGTCAACTCTTCTTGTTATATACAGTAAAGTGGTGCTCTCCGTGTCGGGTATAATGAAGGTGTATAGTTGATGCTCCTGAAGTGAATATCCTGGTTTAAGTGCGGCTCAGAGAGAAGACCAGGCATTTTTCGAGTGCTTGTCGGCCCTTTCTGCTCTGCACTGAGGCTCTCTGCCGGAAAGCTTTTCTACTGCTAAATACTTTGAAGAATAAGTTTAATTTGTGCTATTCCCTATCCAATTAGCACCACAAATGATTTACACATGTTGTTGGCCCTGGCGATGTAATATATTATGTGATGTTAAGGCACAAATGAACTCATTGATTAGGGCCTGAGGCAGAACTGTGTTCAAGTCATTGATCAGGCAACCTCCTGAACGGCCTTGAATGAATTATTTATTTCTAATTTTTAGGGATTTGTTTGTACGTTGTTCAGTGAACATATTTCAAGGTGTGAAAGTTTGTCAATACTGCTTTCACTTACATCTCTTTCATTTTAATCCTCTCTTTCCCTCTCAGTTCACATCTCTCCATTTTCCTCTCTCTTGCCGCCGGCTTTCCGTCTCATTAATTACTTGTTCCTCTTTCTGTGTTTCTTCTAAACATCCGGATGTTCAAACGCCGCCGACTGCACTTTCAGCTTGGCTAGGGAAAGTTTCTCAATTGTGCTTTTTCTAAAACTGTCATGATGCTCCGGGAAAGAAAAGCAGGAAAAGATTTAGGCATTTCACTCATTTGTATACTTTTCCTTCAGGTTGTGTCTTTGAAATGTTTTTGATGCTTAATCCACACTATGCTAGTGTGCCGAAAATCTGATGGTGCAATTTGTCTGGGTGGATTTGTGTCTAGGTTGCTGACTTCATTCACTCTCTCCCAGGCTGTGAGGAACAGGCTAAGCAGTTTAGAGAGGAGGTAAGTGAAAGTGACATGACTAGTGACATGTAGTTTTATACAGTACCAGTCAAAAGTTTGGACACACTTTCTAATTCAATGGTTTTTATTTAATGATTTATTTTCTGCATTCTTGAAATTATGAAATAACACATGTAGCATTAGGTAATTAACTAACAGCAGCAGCAGTCAGTTGTCATTTTAAGACATGAGAAGGTCTGCTGTTACCTTCATTAGACTAGTTCTTGCAAGAACAGTATTGTCAAGTGCATTTTCAAAACCCATTAGGCACCATGATGAAACTGACTCTCATTAAGACCATCCCAAGAAAGCAAGACTATAACTTACTGTACCTCTACTGCACAAGTTCTCACTTGCAGTTCTCTACTGCACAGTCTCAAAAAAAAAAAAAAATCAACAATTACAGTAACATCCAGCTCGTCAGATTAGAGCCGTTATGAAGGCTTTCCAGAGCATGAGTAACAGACACATCTCAATATCAACTGTTTAGAGGAGATTATTATTAGACGAGAGATTATTTAGCATAATTAGACGGTGTGTCCAAACTTTTCACTGGTACTGTACAATACTTATATTGCTTTACCTTAATTAAGTGGAATAGATGACAGTTGCAGTAGTCTTTTGCTGCTACTCACGCCGAGTATAAATTTCTTGGAGCCAGAGCAGGAAATGGGTTCTTTTTGTGGCTACTAATGGCCCATGCGCTGTTCAATTAAAGATGTACATAATTTGAATCATAACTGTACTATTAGTATGCAGGGCATAATGTGTAAATAAAAGAAACTGGATCTCCTTTGCAGTGCAGGTTTTTTGTGTAAGCTGATCAAAATTGTTTCATTTATATAATTAAGAGATGGTATTCATGAAATGCACTGAGGCAATAAGCATTTTGTTTTTGTGAAATAATAAACAGGCAAGCAGTGTTATGTTTTTTTTTTTTTTTGTGAGAACACTCGTTATGAAGCAAGAAAAAGGAGATACTTGCTGTCTGTCTAATCGTTTTAGTATTTTTCCAGGCAAATAACCTTATCTCCCGCTTGTTCCTTTGCTAGCAAATCGACGGCAAGGCGTTCCTCCTCCTCACCCAGCGGGACATTGTGAAGATCATGAGTGTTAAACTTGGCCCTGCTCTCAAAATCTACAATTCCATCCTAATGTTCAAGCATGCCGAAGACAGCCAGTCAGCAAGCAGCGATACCAATACATGAAGCCCAGCCAAATCTGACCCACTCCATCATTTTCAAGCTTATGTGAATCTAGATGTGTACTGTATCGATGCATTCCAACCTCCCAACTTCCAGTCCCTTTCCTAGACTTAGAGGTATCTATAAAGACTGTCTCTTCAGGTTTGATTCCCTCAAACCTCTAACTTTCAGGTTCTAGTGTCTGTCCTCTGTTTGCTGACTTTCAAATCTGCCTTTAAATGTTCTGCCATGGAATTAAAGTAAAGTTTAACAAAGCCATGGACAAGTACACTTTTCCTCCTAGGCCTTACCCTTCTCCCTTCTCCTCCAGTAGCTTTCCCCTGACATACAAACGAACTGACAATCAATCAATTCAAATAAGAAACAGCATACCCAACTGTGGCGACAGGGTTTTCTTGTTGAAGGTGCTATTTAATACAACCCACTAACAGCCATTGATATGTAGGTTTCATTGATCATGTCTAGTGGTTTAAAACCTGGGACAGGCCCTTTGTGCTTATTTTAGTATCTATTTTGTATAGATGATATCTAATTTTCTCTTTTCCTGCTGATTTACGATCTTTATTTATTGTGCAAGGACAATTGTGCAAAGTTGAAGGAATTAATATATTGTATATTATGAATTTAAAAAATGCCAAAAGGATTTTTTTTTTTCTGTTTTTTAAGATTTGAAAATGTTTATTTTTGTGATGTATTGCGCATTATCCTGATGACTTTGAGTGGTTATCCCAAACCTTTTGGATGAGTGTTCAAATTAATCTAAATTGCTATTGAGTTTTAATTTTAAAGTAGCTGCAATACCTTGAGTGTCATTTCTGTAATAAGGGCATTCATGCTCTCATAAAGTAAAATAGAAGCTTGGTAGGCTTATCAGCTTTAATTCCGGGTCAGTTACGCTAATGAGACGCCTTTTATAAACTTGTATGAGAGATCAAATCAGGGAGATTTCTGGTAACTCAAAGCCTCTTTTAAAACAAATCTTCATATCCACTATACATTTCTGAAGCGAGTGAAAATTAAGGTAATAAATCGCATCTTGCTGAGTTCAGTTCAAGTGTTAAGCCGTGTAATTCAGTTTTCCTGCCTTTGTCATGCTTTAATGTCTGCTACTATTTCCTTTGGGTCAGCTCAGCTGCAGAACACCAGGTATTTTGTTCCTATACAATATTTTCTCAAGACTGCTTTTGACTGGTGCAGTGCTACAGTAAGCTGGTTCCACATCCAGCCTCCGGTAACCAATTGCTTCTGAAATGTACTGTAAATATTTCTTAAACCCATTTCTTACAATGAATTTCCTCTTTCTACAACAAAAATACATTCACAAGCGCACAACCCAAATAAATTGCAAATTTCCTCTTGTCTCTCTCCAGTACTTTATCTTTTACGTACATGTGTTCGTCACTGCACAACCTTCCATTTTTTCCACAAGCTTTAGGCTTAAAGCTGTTCGAAATTATTTCTGCTGTGATCTCTGAGCAAGGGAAGAAGTTTGACTCCTTAAGCGAGCTTTTTTTCTTCGAATGAGTAGTAATTACTGAAAGGCATGAAGCTCTCAGGGGGGAAGAGGAACATCAGTGAGTGTTGAGTGTTTTTGCCACATCCTCTATGCGATTGCTGTCTTGCATCTCTTCATTGTGAGTCATTTGAGTCTAACAGGCTTTGTGGATGAGGCACCCAGCAGTGCTGATTCTCCTTAAAAGCCAAGTACAGCTCAGTCTCCGGGCGTTTCCCAAACACTAAGAGGAGAGCAGATTATAAATAAATAAATAAATAAATCAGTGCACAATGCTCTTCTTCCATGCAAATCGCAAGTGGGGTTTTCATTTTTGCACTATAGTTACACCTGCACAGAAATGACAGTAACCTGAACGGAGAACATTGATGAGACAGTGCAGCCAACACAAGTTTTAATGTAACCGGGATGCAGATCATTTCTGCCTCATCCTCGCATATGAGGGAATATATTATATTCTCTATAGATTCCATATCACCCTATATGCTTTATGTACTGTATATTTAATATATTATATTGTGTACTACTTAAAATAATGATTAATGATGATATTCTAATCTTTGTCAAATGTCATTATGGATGCAAATTATGTGTTTTGTTAACACTGGAGAGAAGATATCGCTGACTTAAAAGTTGTACTGTGTAAAGTTTCCTAGATTCAACAAAGCACCAGAAACAAGTTCCACAAAGGATGGCTACTGTATATAGTACACTATCTTTACAGGTAGCAGGACATAGGGTCTGCCCATGTGCTTTCATGGCACATCTGTTGATGAATATTCCAAACCCTTGTTTCAGTAGCAGTTTCTTATAGTATGTGGTTGCCCCTGTGGATCTTTATAGAAGGTTTTAACTTAAATTATATCAATTGTTTGAGTACATTTCTAATGAGGAGGAATATTATGCAAAGTAAACAATCATCCCAAATAAAAGAGCCACTAAATATCTCTAATTCTATTATAACCTTTCATTTCAGAACAGGATTCATTGTTGTCACATAAAAAGTACTTCCAAAGGTGTAGGTTAGATCCTGATTACCATATGAGACATTTGATTCCTCTGACAATAGTAAGAAGTAAAATTGAGATATTTAACATTGCCAGGAAGGAAGCTCTCTAAGTAATTGATTCAATTTCTGAATAGATTGAAGCCTTTTCTCAGAACACAATAATGCATTAAAGCTGAAACAGATAGTGCATGATGATGGCTAATAGCACAAGACTAAAACATTCCAAGATTCCAAATTCTTTTTTCCCCCCTTTATTCTCTCAGATTCTTCACATTCTTGTTGAAAATCTGCATAGATGTGCAAGAGCCTCTCTCCATGTGATCGCACAGGGTTTATATGGACATCCTGTTTTGTGTAATCCGATTCATTCGCCAACCAGTGCAATATTGTATGAGCTACAAAAAGTAAAGGTTTTAGTTATACTGTATTAACATCTGGAAGTTGCAGTTTAATTTACATTTGATTTAAAACGTAGTCCTGAATGTTATAATTATTTGTTGCTTTGTGGTTTGTAATTTTGTTATTTATAGAAATCCTAACTATTAAATTTTAAAATAATAATAATAATAAAAAGGAAGACAGAAAAGATGTGAAAAGCATGCTGGGGGTGGACTGGTTTAACTAAATTGCACCCTGACTGTGAAAGAGTGTGTGAACATGTCTATGCATAGCACTGTGCAATTGATTCACATTAATTCAATTAAATGTCAAAAAAACAAGAATGCATGTTTGTCCAAGAAAATGCAATAATCAAAAAAACCTAGCAGCACTAATTTCAGTTTCATGTTTTGTTGAACAAACCAGAACCATTAATCTCAGCCCGATTGTCCCATGGGGTCTTATTGTCCTCTTGATGGTACATGATTGCACGCAGGCGGCAGGGAACACACAAGTGGTCATTTAAGTTCAATAAATCCTTTTGCTGCAGTGATGGAACAGATGCATTTATCAGCCATTGCCCCACAGAGACTCCACTCAAGCTGATGAGATTCATTTGAATGCTGAGTCTTGAGGAGGCAGAGCAGGAAGGATGTGAACAATGAGTAGTGTAACTGTTCCAGCAGAGTCCTGTATCTTCCAGCAAAACAGGCTGCAGAAGCAAAACTGCACAACAAAATCCAGGACGCATTGATTACTTTTTTTTTTAAATAGCTCACAAATGGAAACATTGTTTGTTTTAAGCAGATTCAAGTTAGATGTGGTTATAGCAATGTTAGAGAATGCGTTCATTATAGGTTAAATTCAATTATTGTTGACTAATTATGGCTTAAGAGTCAGATGTTTGGTCTTGGACCACCAGGGGCATTCAAGTCAAATTGGGACTTGTGCAGAATAAGAGATCACAGTTATAATAATAAAAACTCTCTATATACTGTAATTCCCTGCTATAACAATGCACTTATCCCAGAATTTCACCATCAAGGTAGAAAATGTTCTCAGTGTGCCAGAGCCATGATCAGATTGCCTGCGTCACATCTGAAACACTGGCCTCCAGGAACTCCTTTAATTTCAGGCTTGTGGAAATGGCTTGGAGCGAGGCCATGACTCTATGGGGGATGTGATATATGTGAATAACTCCCAGCTGATTTCCTGTAATGTGTACGTTGTGTTCATGAATGAACCATTCAAATATTTAACTGCAGCTAAGAGTCTTATCTCTGCACTCTGCTTCTAAAGCAGTCTTCTGAAGTCTTTCACACCTTAATTTACAATAATTTTCATAAATCCCAATTTTATTTCAACTGCATTTAAATTATGGGTTTAAACCTCAAACAAAATAAAATGACTTTGTATAATCAATTGTATAAAACCATTGGAAAATCTTTTTCAAGAAACACAATATATGAGAAGCAGAATATATACCAATCAACCATAATATAAAGAATCTATTTGATCTATAAATTATATATCTATCAAAAATAGATTTTGCTTTGGGGAAAAA
The DNA here is from genome assembly GCA_030347435.1 of Clarias fuscus. Lineage (NCBI taxonomy): Eukaryota > Metazoa > Chordata > Actinopteri > Siluriformes > Clariidae > Clarias > Clarias fuscus. The sequence goes on along the minus strand of CM059207.1, from coordinate 27,734,215 downwards.
TAGTAATTTGGGATTAATAAAGTATCCATCCATCCATCCATTCATTCATTCATTCATTCATTGATCATGTAAAAAACACTGACCACCCGCTGTACACATGAAAACTGGTTACACAATTTAGGCCACCCAAGGCTGACCCTTGTTCATGTGGACCAAAGGCCAGCCCGTCTGATCTGGGCTTGTCCAAACAAAAAAATCCAATCCATGCCGCAGGCATGCAACCGTGCAACCCACAGCACCCAAAAGATCCTCTGCCAACATCCTGGTGCCAGACATTACAGCACACACTAGAAGCCCTGCATACCCATACCGAGGGACCAGAGACATCCCTGTGCCACAAGGGGAACCCATAACATTGGTTGTTTTTTCATGTATTTCATGCAGTATACAATATTTATCTTTTTTTCCATTCATATCCCCAGTCTCAAAAAATAGAAAAAATTATTTATAATAAAGATGTTAAAAAAGGAATAACAGAAAATGTTTTGAAAAAGAAGGAATTTCTTATTTTCTGCAAAATGGATGGGATATACCAATTCCATGCAATTTAATGGTGTAAATATAGGCAGTACAGTATGTCCTTAAGCGGTTTCCATCATGGTCAAGTTGACAAAGTTGAGCATTAAAGCCCCAAATCATTTACTAGGCACATCACAGGGCATACGCACACACTCTATAGGAAAATTTAGCCCTTTGGACTATTGGAGGAAAACCAACAAGTGTGGGGAAATCATGCAAACTCCATGCACAAAGGCTCAGAGGCAAGATTTAAAGCCCAACCCTGGAGGTGAGATGCTGCCCACCACTAAAGGCACCATGCCTCATCAATTAAATTCTGACTTTCCTTATATATAAATCTTGTATAATGCTTTTGTCTGAAGAATGAGTTCGGATTTTGTCTCAGGAAAATGTATAAAACCTAGATTCTCCATGTTACTGACCAATCTTGGAGAATGTGAATAAATATGTGAACAAAATAGTTTTCTACATTTGACAATTATTGGAAAAACAACTAGACTCACAAACAGAGCAGCACAAATGCACTGCATGGAAACTTTATCAGATAAGCAAATTCTCAGAAGATTTCATCATAAATCTAACCTTTTTTCCCCCAATCTAATATTTAACAAGAACATTAAGTGAAACTCTTGATCTGCATGTGCATCATTTGATGCAATGATGAACTGACATACTGTATGTGCAGGTGTTAACACAATCCAGATGACAAACCGGTCATTGCAGAATACTGTGCACATGCAATCACACTTATCTACTGTACACTTGGGGCCAAGGGTGGTTCTAGAGGGGCGGCACGGGGTGGCACCGGCCCCCCTGAAACATGATTGTGCCCCCCAACATAATTTGGCAAATGTACTGTCAACCTGACAATGCCAAACGTCATTGGATCAGAATGCCGTCACTCACTGCCTGAATTTACAAAGGGGATCAGATTTCCGTGATTTTCAAAACAGAGAAGAGAGACGCACACCACAACTCAACCACAACACATCACACTTTATGGTGTATATACAGTCAATTCTATTTTTTTTATATCGCCCTGATAGCATGTTTGTCTGATTATTTTCACGTGACTTATCAAGACATTCGGCAGACTGCTGAATGGAGATGATTTAGCAGCAGTGCTCACCACCACAGAAATAGTAAACAGATCAATGTTATTTTATCAGTTGTTTTTATGAATAAATGTGCAAAAATCTTTTCCCAAAAATACTAAATTATTTTCTTAATACATTTAACTTAATACTACCTGTATTACCACACAGGGCGTTGCTCATGATTTGGTAAATCATGTTTAATGTTGCCATTATGTATTTCTAATTGAGTCTGATTTTCCTTTTTGCTCAGTATCATTTTTACTATAACACTTCAAACAGTCAAATTTGGACTTTCCAGAAAGCTATCTTTACTTTTCTTTAAGCTATGTTTTTTTTTCTTAGGTTGCAAAAATATGCAAGTATGAGGTTAGGCTATGCTAATATGTGTTAATGAGTGTGTGGGGTGTATGGAGATGTATATGATACCATGTCCTGGCAACATGTGTTCTGGGAAATTATCTGGATCTAATGTGACCAGTACTAAAAATGAATGAATGACAATGTTCTTTAACCAAATTCATCAAATGTTATTTATTTATTTATTTATTTATTTTATGTAGCAATTTAATAGCAATGTGCTGTAATAATATATTAACAATAGTGCTTTTGTACTATATTGAGGATGACATAAAAACAAATAATCCAAACCATTTTAAAGTAAGCCACTTTATGAATTGTAATTAAATTATGTTCAAGTTATGCTTTATCAAAATGTATTGCACTTAATCAAGTTTTAAAGAACGCTTTTGATTAATTCACTTAAATAAAACTTTAAATCCATTAGAGGTGCAATGTTATTAGTTTTACATGCTCCGTGTCAGATTAATATTTTGTGGCGTGTACCAGACTTGCTCGTACAGCAGGTTTTAATAGCCATATTGATAGAAATTATGCCACATGCAGCAATGTTGGTGCAACGGAAACACATTCTTTCTCTACTGACTGAAGTCATACAAACAAGTGGCTTGCAGTAATACTATGAACATGTGGTTGCATAGACATGTCAGGTACAATATATATATATATATATATATAAAACATATTGGGAGCATTGGGAATTGTCTAGAATTAAAAAAAGTCTCTTTGGACAGAACAAGGTCCATGAAGACATTGTTTGCCAAGGTTTGAGTGTAAATCCCTCAAGTGGCCTGCACAGAGCCCTCAACCCCCACTGAACACCTCCTTGCCTGACATCAATGCCAGACCTCAATTATGACTAAATGAGCAGAAATTACCAGACAACTGGATGTTATTATACACACGTGGACAAAATTGTTGGTACCCTTCGGGCAATGAAAGAAAAACTCACAATGGTCACATAAATAACTTTAATCTGACAAAAGTAATAATTTTTAAAAATTCTATGAATGTTAACCAATGAAAGTCAGACATTGCTTTTCAACCATGCTTCAACAAAATTATTTTTTAAAAAATAAACTCATGGAACAGGCCCGGACAAAAATGATGGTACCCCTAGAAAATACTGAAAATAATGTGACCAAAGGGACATGTTAATTCAAGGTGTGTCCACTAATTAGCATCATAGGTGTCTACAATCTTGGAATCAGTGGAGTCAGTGGGCCTATATATAGAGCTCCAGGTCGTCACTGTGTTGTTTGGTGACATGGTATGTACCACACTCAACATGGACCAGAGGAAGCGAAGGAAAGAGTTGTCTCAGGAGATTCGAAAGAAAATTATAGACAAGCATGTTAAAGGTAAAGGCTATAAGACCATTTCCAAGCAGCTAGATGTTCCTGTGACTACAGTTGCACATATTATTCAGATATTTAAGATCCATGGGACTGTAGCCAACCTCCCTGGACGTGGCCGCAGGAGGAAAATTGATGACAAATCAAAGAGACGGATAATCCGAATGGTAACACAAGAGCCCAGAAAGACTTCTAAAGAGATCCAAGGTGAACTTCATGCTCAAGGAACATCAGTGTCAGATCGCACCATCCAAAATGGAACTTTTTGCCAAGACACATCAGCTCTATGTTCACAGACGGACAAATGAATCATATCAAGAAAAGAACACTGTCCCCTACTGTGAAACATGGAGGAGGCTCTGTTATGTTCTGGGGCTGCTTTGCTGCATCTGGCACAGGGTGTCTTGAATCTGTGCAGGGTACAATGAAATCTCAAGACTATCAAGGGATTCTAGAGAGAAATGTGTTGGTGCCTGAGTGCCGGTTCTGCAGCACTCTTTGTATTAACCAAGCTTTTTATCCACCACATCTTTTTTTTTTTAAGTACAAACTTAAACTTTCAAATTAAAACGAAGTTTAAATGTTTTTTTTTATTTAATCCAGCTTAATCAAACCATAATGCTCACTTTCATCTAGTTAATTTTTAACAGTTGGGTCGTAAATAATGTACAGGATACAAAGCAGTAAGTTATAAGAGTAGTAAGTTATAAAAACCTACACAGCTATGCAAGAATCTAATAGACACCCAGAGTTTTAGGATAAAATATATGCACTAACATGTATAAAGTACAATTTAGCTATTTAACAGATTTGACTAGTTTGTTGACTTTTCTTTGGTGTCTTTAAGAGCAACAGCTAATTATAAAATAATAGACCTTCAAACTGCACAAATACATCATTACCAGCTCATCTTGACCATTTTCTTTAAATTAAACTATAATTGAGTGCCTGGTTAAAAGTGTTACAATGCTTTGCAAAATTATTCATACCCCTTGAACCTTTCCACATTTTGTCACGTTACAACCACAAATGTAAAAGTATTTTATTGGGATTTTTTTATGTGATAGACCAACACAGCCTGGCACATAATTGTGAACTGGAAGGAAAATGATAAATGGTTTTCAGCCCCTATTTCTCTGAAACCCTTGACTAAAATCCAGTGAAACCAATTGCCTTCAGATCTCACCTAATTAGTAAATAGAATCCACCTGTGTGTAATTTAACCTCAGTATAAATACAGCTGTTCCATGGAGCCCTAAGTGGTTTGTTAGAGAACATAAATGAACAAACAGCATCATGAAGCCCAAGGAACACACCAGACAGGTCAGGGATAAAGTTGTGGAGAAGTTTAAAGAAGGGTTATGTTATTAAAAAAAAAAAAATCAAGCTTTAAACATCGAACAAAACACAGTTCAATCTGAAAATGTAAAGAGAATGGCACAACTGCAAACGTACCAAGATATGGCTGTCCACCTCACAACTCACAGGCCAGGTAAGGAGAGCATTATTCAGGAGAACAGCCAAGAGGCCCATGGTGACTCTGGAGGTGCTGCAGAGATCCGCAGCTCAGGTGGGAGAATCTGTCCACAGGATAACTATTAATCGTGCACTCTTCAAATCTGGACTTTATGGAAGAGCGACAAGAAGAAGGCCATTGCTGAAAGCAAGCCATAAAAAGTCATGTTTGCAGTTCCACATGGTTTGTCACAAAATGCATTAAAGAAAATGTTTTCTTTCAAATCTTCTGAACTATTTGTCTCTTTCAGACAGTTCAGCTTCAGGTTGACCAACAATCGTGAAGCTCTTTGAATATCAGAAATGTATTTGGAATTTCCACTATAGGTCTATTCATATCTGAAAAGAAGGAAACGAGTAGAGTACATTGTGGTAAAAATATATATACTGTGTATAAGACTAACGGTGTCCATTTACTTCTTGCATATGTACACTATAGATGTGTGACCCGCTTTGTTCTTCCATTACCGAAAGTACCTCCCAGTTGCTTTTATGTGTAAAATACCTGCTGGCCTTTTTTTTTTTTTTTTTTTTGTAAAGCTGCCTGTATTAACTCTCTCTCTCTCTCTCTCTCTCTCTCTCTCTCTCTCTCTCTCTCACTGTCTCTCTCTCTCCTGATACGGTGGTATCATAGCAACAACAGCCGCGAATCAGCGCAACATCAGCATCCCGCCATCATGAGCGCTGGACCATATGAGTGCAGTGTTGCCTTTTCAGCTTCTCTGTGTATATAATCCGATTGCGCTCGGAAAGATTTGCTTCAGGCTGGTGGCTGGTGGGATTTATAAACTACAGTTGGATTGGTGTAAAGCCTGATGAAAGCTTGGGCGGGTTTTAAACCATATAACTGGAGTGCGCTTACTCCAATCTGGCAACCCCGCCTGACTGTGAACTCTCCGTTTCGGACTGGGCGCAGCGCGGCGCCGTGGTGACGGATTGATGTGATGGAAGGATAGACGGGGAGGCGAGCGGCGCGAGGAGAGAACGAGAGGAGAGGAGAGGAGAAATAGAAGGAGAATGGACGCACGCGCTGCTGCTGCTGCTGCTGCTGCTGCGCGTGAGGAGAGAATGGAGCCGAGCAGTTTCCCGGGTTCATGCGGAATTACGCGCGGGTTTCCCCGTTTTTCCTCACTGCGCAAAATGATCTCGGCGGACAGAAACTTTTGTTGATCGTCTCCTAAATCCGGTTATGACTATCATCTGATTTCTCACTCGGTAAGTTGCTGTATAAATGCAGATATGTCATTTCTGTATCACACTCCGATCGTATTTTTTCCCTTCCATCCATGGATACTGTCACGACGCAGGAGCACAAGTCTCTGTTTATTATTTATTTATTTATTTATTTATTTTACATGTCATGTTTTATTTATTTGTTTATTTATTTATTTATTACATATTATCAATCATTCGCCTTTTTTATAGATCATAATGAATCATTTAGATTGTAGACATGCTTTCCATTCATCACTGTAAATGTGCATGTCAACACCAGGATAGTGAGCTCTGCTCCATACATTTCCTCAATTGCTGAAACCATGCTCTGACCACTTACCTCCACATTTTCTCTCAAAAGCAATGAATTTAATTGGAAACATGCTTGCATAGCTTAGATGTAAAAATACCAGACTGATCCATGAAAGATAAATCACTAACCGATGCTTAGACCCCTCTGGTTTTGTGAATATATGTACATCATCATCATCATCATTTCTGCACACAGTGTTGGAGTCCTGTAGTTCACCAGTGCAGAGTAAATGCAGAGGGATTGTGTAAATAGCCTCATCATAAGCAGCAATACACGTTCTGAATGACTTTATAGACATAGATAATTACAGTAGATCTGGATATTTATCCAAAGTACATCATTATCACCTTTTATTTTATGCATGCTCGTTTGTGATCATGTCCCATCAGACCACAGCAGCAGGATCACAGTCATCTTCGGGGTATGAGAACATGCAGTGCTGTAATTGTGTTGTGCACTCATGGTCTTTGTCAAGGCTCAAGGAGCCACAGATCCAGGTCACTAAATGGTGGAGAAGAGCAAGGACCTCACAGGACTTTTTATCCTTCAGATCAGAGGCTGTTAGAACATTGTTAACAATAAAGAATAGACACTTTTAAGGCAGCATAACCCACTGATAATGTACCTGTATGATATTTTTTAAAGAAATGTGAGCCACAAAGGAGGGGTTTATGCTGTTCTGACAGAAGTGTTATGAAAACTATCTTGCAACAAAATCTCTTTACCTTCTCCCGCCAGAGAACCTCATATTTCTTCTCCTAATCTGCATCAGAACTGATACTAATCTAAAACACTGAATCAATGCAGGATGAGATCCGACATTTGTTCCTTTTTATTACACTGGCATATGTTATCCTGTGAATACTTATCGTGTTGACTGATATGGCACAGGTCATGCACGTGAATACAGGATACAATCTGTCTTACAGCATGCATCACTGCATCTGTGATGTTTCATAAAGCCTAGCAATAGAAGCTTGGACAAATATAAGAAACAGAGCTCTGGTTACTATATCACAGAAAATTGAAGTGCAGCATTTTTCCCCCCAATCCAGTCTTCTTTAAAATGTCCTTTTTTTAAAAAAAATTGCATACTTTTTAAGGTCAAAAATTCAAGAAGAAACTGAATAGTGAGAGGCATGGTTCTTGGCAGCAGTAGTTGATCCCTGTAACCACCTGAGGTTGATTTTTTTTCTGAGCAGGGTTGATGGATTGTTTTGTGTTGGAAGATTTATGGCATGGTTTTATTCTTCACAATGCATCATTCCCATTCTTCACTATGCAGTAAAGAAAAGAAGAGGAACCCTTTCTCTGCCAAACATTTGATTATTTTAAGTGTGTTTCAAATATATAAGTCTTAAAAAGCTATACATAAGCTGAATCACAGCTTACTGCATATATGGCTACATAGCCGCAGATAAGTCAGAGTACACATGCTGTCTCCTTTCCATCACTGAAATCACCTGCAATTGGTACGTAAACAACAGAACTGGTCTACGGACCAATGGAAGAAGGTGGCCTGGTTTGAAGAATCATGTATTCTTTTACATCATGTGGATGGCCGGGCGCATGTACTGTACAGAGGTGGCACCAGGATGAAGGCAAGCTGGCAGAGGCAGTTTGATGCTCTGACCAATGTTCTGCTGGCAAGCTGGTGAACGTTACTTTGACACATATCACCTACCAAAACACTGATGCAGAACAGGTACAGCACACTCTTCATGGCAACAGTTTTCCTTTAATGCCAGTTGCCACATACAGTACATCAGGACCATGTGCTCTGCCACACTGCAAAGGTTGTTCAGGAATGGTTTCTGGAACACGACTAAGAGTTCAAGGTGAATCTGATTGCGCAGCTATTGGATGTGCTGGACAAACAAGTTTGATCCACAGAGGCTCCCCTCGCAGCTTACAGGATTAAAAGGATCTGCTGCTAATGACTTCGGGCCAGATACCACAGCGCACCTTCAGAGGTCTTGTGGAGGCCACGACTTGACGGGTTAGAGCTGTTTCGGCCGCACAAGGGAGACCTACTCAATATTAAACAGATTCTTAATAGAGTTAAATATATAGCTAAACAAACTGGGTTAAATATCCTTTGCTAGGGCACAGTTTGATCCCATCAAGGAAAATTTAATTCATAAGCTCATAAATAACCTGGCGGGGTTGTTTGTTTGATTAGATATTGCTAGCAACATCACATTTGAGATGGCATTCCTAAGCTTGGCTTATGCTTATATTGAGACTTGTACTACTGTATGATATGATGCCATACCATGCCATATGGTTGACTGTGTTAAGAAATGTTGATTCTTCAAGAGGTTATCAGCTTCCTATAGATCTTCTGCTTAAAAATCCCTTCTAATCCCTTGTAGTCATGTTGTTACAGATGGGAACAGGGGGAAACAGAGTCCTGGGTTTTGCATGAAAATAGAAAGGAGCGAGTGTGACGAAGTTACCAAAAGTAACTATTAGGTTTTACTGAGCATGCTGGAGAATATGAGTTCTTTTGGTAACTTCGTCACACTCGCTCCTTTCTATTTTCATGCAAAATGGAATAAAAAATATTAATATAAAATAATATAAAATAAATATAAAATAAAAAAATTTTAAAAGTCTACATTATTGATTTTTTTTCCCCCCATCTGAAAACTGGTCGGTCATGTAACATGTCGCTTTGTTTACAGGCAAGGAAATATTCTTCTGTAATTCTATTTATTCATTAATTTTAGTGTATCTTTGTAGGGAATGGTCTTGTACATAGTAATGCAGACATAATAAACTTATATAACAAAATTTGTACTACAGATAATATGGCGCCTAAGACGTATATACAGGGTGGGCCAAAAGTAGGGTTACAGTTGCTTCATTATCTGCTTCACCTTCACAATCACGTTTTAGATATAAAAATGATTATTATCAAGAAGGTGGACTCTTCGAGCACTTGAGAGATTAAATGTTCAATGTAAAATGTCTAATATGTAATTATCATATATGTAAATAAAAGTCTAAATTTCTAATAAAGGAAAAATGTTAAAGTGTTAACTGTAAACCTACTTTTGGCCCACCCTGTATATGTCTTGGATGAAAGAAAGCCACCTAAGCAGCATCAGTGCAAATTAGCACATTTTCTACATATTTTCCATATGCTTATATACTGTACACTGATCAGCCATCACATCACATTAACACGACATAACATTACCATTGATTACATATTAACATATTGGGTCGTAGACACCCAGGGATCACCCATGTCTGCTGTCGATCAAAGCCTAGCCTATCCAGAGCTTTCCATCTCATACCATCTCCTTGGCACAGTCCCTTTGGGATGCTCATTAGGCTTCTAGAGTGTAGCTGCTTTGGGACAATAAGCTGTTTAATGTGCTATACAAATAACACAGATGAAAATATAATTGAAGGGGTGTGGACATCCATTTCCACAGCCATCAGCTTGAGTGAATAAATCATTAAACATATCTTCCGTCACCTTCATTGTTTCTCCTATAACTTGAAGTACAGTAATGCAGCAGCCCCTTGTTGTTTATTCAAGGGGGTGAGTGATAATTTATACTTTACCATTTCGGTAGACCATTTAATTTCCTGATTTATTCATCCATGCTGACTGCATATCAACGTAACAGTTCACGCTGCGACAACTCAAGGACATGCACTTGTTCATGGCTAATGACTCACTGTAATAAAATGTATCATAATAACAACATTCACCCTCTGTGTCGGTGGAGAAAGTTCGCTATCTGCTGCATCCACCTCGTGGGTGCTGAGTGCATAGATTCTGTGTTTAGAATGGGTAAAATGAGGGTAATTGTTAGTTTAATGATCATGTTCATCACTGGGGCATATTTCACTGCTCATTAAACTCTATATAAGCTTATCGCTGGGCCACGTGGAGCTGCCTCGTTATAAGAATACACATAGGTGAAGGGTGTGGAATATTAAGGTTGTATTTAGTTGTTTAATTTAATTCAAACGTGTCTGGACACATACAGTAGTGGAGTCACAGAGTGCTTTACAGATGTACATTTACCTTTTCTGGAGGACATATTACTCGTATCCTAACAAATAACACAATCAGTGCTGACAGTTAGGGCTGATATCACGTCTTATTTGTTTTGTGCTGTTTCTCAGCCTCAATGATGTTTACCTCCATTATCTATAATGTGCCACTTGGGAATATTTTCACTCTGCCTCCATCGATTTGGTGGACTGTAATTGTTACAGTCATTTCAGGGTTATTACAGCATAACCTTTGCAGCTCCTTCTCTATCATTTTATCTCTTCTCATGAGTTTGAGTAAACACTTCATTAGATTCCTCTCACTGCTCGGTTGCCTGCTCTTCTTTAGCGTCAGATGTACACGCTAGGTAGGTCCATGCTGTGAATGGCTCATCGTCTGACCTATAAATCTCTGTCACTGACCTCAGGAACAACTGTGAATTCATGCGTCATGCCATCCCAGACACTTTTCATCACCTTGTTTACACTTGTTTGCTGCTGTTTGCTTTGAGGAGGGGAAGATATTGACTATGGTGTCAAACATGCGTCCCGCTGGCTCGTACTCGCCTAACGCAGGTTCTAATCCGACCCAGCGCATGAAATTTTAAACCGTGTCTGGAATTGAAATCACCTTGTGAGCTATAAATAAATGGAAAGTTTAGGGGGGAAAAAAATCATCTTAATAAGTTTATAAGGGGGCAGTATACACTACCATCTTATTAGTAACACCTGGAAGGACAGTGTTGAACTGTCAACAGTGTCGGAGGATAAAATCATGAATGGAGAACTAGTGAAGTTGCATCATAAGAAAGATTTACTGTAGAAATCACAGCTACACATGTGGACAAATTTGTTGGTACCCTTCGGTCAATGAAAGAAAAACTCACAATGGTCACATAAATAACTTTAATCTGACAAAAGTAATAATTGAAAAAAATTCTATGAATGCTAACCAATGAAAGTCAGACATTGATTTTCAACCATGCTTCAACAGAATTATTTAAAAAAATAAACTCATGGAACAGGCCTGGACAAAAATGATGGTACCCCTAGAAAATACTGAAAATAATGTGACCAAAGGGACATGTTAATTCAAGGTGTGTCCACTAATTAGCATCACAGGTGTCTACAATCTTGTAATCAGTCAGTGGGTCTATATATAGGGCTCCAGGTAGTCACTGTGTTGTTTGGTGACATGGTATGTACCACACTCAACATGGACCAGAGGAAGCGAAGGAAAGAGTTGTCTCAGGAGATTCGAAAGAAAATTATAGACAAGCATGTTAAAGGTAAAGGCTATAAGACTTTTAGAAGAAAGACTTCTAAAGAGATCCAAGGTGAACTTCATGCTCAAGGAACATCAGTGTCAGATCGCACCATCCGTCGTTGTTTGAGCCAAAGTGGACTACATGGGAGACGACCAAGGAGGACACCATTGTTGAAAACAAATCATAAAAAAGCCAGACTGGAATATGCCAAACTACATGTTGACAAGCCACAAAGCTTCTGGGAGAATGTCCTATGGACAGATGAGACAAAAATGGAACTTTTTGCCAAGGCACATCAGCTCTATGTTCACAGACGGAAAAATGAAGCATATCAAGAAAAGAACACTGTCCCTACTGTGAAACATGGAGGAGGCTCTGTTATGTTCTGGGGCTACTTTGCTGCATCTGGCACAGGGTGTCTTGAATCTGTGCAGGGTACAATGAAATCTCAAGACTATCAAAGGATTCTAGAGAGAAATGTGCTGGCCAGTGTCAGAACGCTGGGTCTCAGTCGCAGGTCATGGGTCTTGCAACAGGACAATGACCCAAAACACACAGCTAAAAACACCCAAGAATGGCTAAGAGGAAAACATTGGACTATTCTAAAGTGGCCTTCTATGAGCCCTGACCTCAATCCTATTGAGCATCTTTGGAAGGAGCTGAAACATGCTGTCTGGAAAAGGCGCCATTCAAACTGGAAACAACTGGAGCAGCTTGCTCATGAGGAGTGGGCCAAAATACCTGCAGAGAGGTGCAGAAGTCTCATTGACAGTTACAGGAATCGTTTGATTGAAGTGATTGCCTCAAAAGGTTGTGCAACAAACTATTAAGTTAGGGGTACCATCATTTTTATCCAGGCCTGTTCCATGAGTTCATTTTTTTTTATAATTCCGTTGAAGCATGGTTGAAAAGCAATGTCTGACTTTCATTGGTTAACATTCATAGAATTCTTATTTATTATTACTTTTGTCAGATTAAAGTTATTTCTGTGACCATTTTTCTTTCATTGACCGAAGGGTACCAACAATTTTGTCCACGTGTGTATAATAGTGTAAGTAAGAGCATTTGCACATAGACAATATGGCGAGAAATGGATTGGAACTCAACAGCTGTATGTTCATAAGAAAATGACAAGCCTTTTCAGAGAAAATGCTTCAATTTGCTAAGGAGCATTCAGATCAGACTTTGGAGCAATGGAAAAAGGTCATGTAGTCTGATGAGTCCAGACTAACCCTATTAAAGAGCAAAGGGTGCATCAGGGTGAGAAGGGCAGCACATAAAGCACCCATCATGGTTAGTGGCCACAGTACAAGCCTCCGTAGGCAGTCTTATGATCTGGGGTTGCTTCAGTTGGTCAGGTATAGGCTCAGTAATGTTGTGTGGCAATAAAATGAAAGAAATGAAAGTCAGCTGATGATCTGAATGTACTGAATGACCAGGTTATCACATCAATGGATGTCAAGGTTAAGGTTAAGGATATTAAGGTCTAATTGTGAAAAAGTGGTTCTGGGAGCATGAGGAATCATATTCATACATGAACTGGCCAACACATTGCACACCGTAATCAAAGTTAAAGGCAGTCGAATAATTAGAATGTTAAAAAACTTTTCTTTCAGCCGCTCAGTGTATAATAATGCAACAACTGAAGCTGCAAATATAAGTAGGACAGCAGCAGCCCTTCTATTCCCTGATACTACACTACTACAGGTTCGTCAGTTTGAGAGAGCCAGGTTTAAATTACTGTTTCCCGTCAATTTCCTTCTGCTGCTCAAATGAACTGCCTGTAGGAGTTGCAACAATGTTGTGATATTGCTACTGTACAACACAGCTCATGCTGAGGTGTGGAAAAGTACTCCATTTAAACGTGCTATTTTTCAGGTCTGGAAATTCAGAAAGCATTTTTGTAAAAAAAAAAAAATAATAAATAAATTTTTTTTAAGCACAGTTATTGTTTTATGAAGGTAATTCAAGTTAAAACGTCAAAATTCCTGGCATTCCTAATTCATCCTTTCTAGCTTCACTGGTGGCACATTTAGTTTTTTTTTTTTTCTTTAGTGACCTTTATGGAAAGAAAGCTACTGTAAATATATCAAAATCTGGACAGTTTGAAATAAACAGGAAAGAATCCGGTATAAGCTTGATATCTAAAGAATTACGGTACATTATTAGCTTTGAACTGAAGAATTGCACATCTTGCTTTATCCATAAATGACATGGCATTCTATTCAGTATATAAGTGGTACAGAAAGCTTGGGGTTTAGAGGGCTACTAGCTTGGTTTTATCTTTAACAGCTTTAAGATTTTTCTGTCAAGATGTATTTGATGTCATGCATGCCTTTAAGCATCGGTTTCCACATCTCCTCTTTGCTAGGGAAGCATAGGAGTGATACACTGAGGAATAAAACCGTGCCATAATTCCTCCAGTACAAAGCAATCTATCAGCCATGCCCGGGAGATCAACCTCAGGTGGTGTAAAGGATTCTCTCTCTCTCTCTCTCTCTCTCTCTCTCTCTCTCGCTCGCTCTCTCTCTCTCTCTCTCTGAGTGTGTGTGTGTGTGTGTGTGTGTGTGTGTGTGTGAGAGAGAGAGAGAGAGAGAGAGAGAGAGAGAGAGAGAGTGTGTATTTATCTTTCTCTCCAGACCACAGCTGTAAGGGAAAAATGCTGAGGAGGAGTACCCAAAAGACATGCTAGACTATCTTCTTGAAATGACCATATTTGGACCTATCAGAAGATGGAATTATGTAACCTGTTGGCCTTTGTTTTGAAGTTTTCCACCATTCCGGGGTGAAGGATTTTAATGACCACTGCACTGTGGAAGTAGATTCATCATCACAAATTAAGAAAAATGACCATTGTATTCCCAGAAGGGAGCAATTGTAATAGTGTCCCTGCATGTCGCCCTGCTGCTTCAGGATTGATGGATCCTGCTTGTGGAAAGCCAAGTCAGAATGCTGGTGCCCTGTGGAACACTCTACTCAGAGTTTTGCAGTGAACAAAGTCGCAACCATCAAAATAAATATAGCTGTAAAGAATGCGCAGAAGATGAAATGAAATGGAGGACAGATACTGTGTACGAGACGACAGTCGTAGAAAACATACAACACAACAGGAAAGTCGTCTGCACATAGTGACCCATTTCATTCCCTTGAACTGATTAGAATACGAACATGTATAACAGTTAGACGTGACTAAAATGTCTTAGTAAAGTTTTTTTCGGCGCATTTAATCAAAAGAACAGCTTGGCATAGACTCTGGAACAGTACCGGAGAGATGGAGACCAGACTTCCAAAAAAATCCCTTGTTCTTTAATGTTTTAATGCGCTCCAAATTCATCCATTGGTTTTCAGTTGGCCTGAGATCTGATCACGAATTTCTTTAACTTCATTTTCATCTTGAGTTATTGAAATATGTATTATTTAATAATAATATTATGAAATAATATGAATAATAATATTAACTTTATATGTCTGTATGAAAGTTAGGCTCTGCTCCATGTAATTTTGCAAAACATATCCGATCAGTGCCTGCACAGTGTTGTTCTGTTTACTCACAGAGAGATGAAATTGCTCCTCTGAGCCATTGTGTGATCCAAGCTGTCTGTTATCATTAGCAAGATCTCCAGGTATCGCTTCAGCCATCTGTTTGTCAAACAGATGTTATTTAAGAAAATCTCATTTATCTATCCTCTGTGTGTTTCAGATAAAAATTCATTAAATTCACACTGATAGATCTGTATACTGCGAGGCCCAAGAAGATGCACACTATAGTATTTTAGGTTTGATTACTGGTGCATTTCCTGTCGCATCGTTTTCAGGGAGGAGAAAATGCATTCTTGTGATTAGCTGGTCATTCAGTACATTAAGGTCATCAGCTGAGTTCCTGAGACTAGGCCTGTGTGTGTGTGTGTGTGTGTGTGTGTGTGTGTGTGTGTGTGTGTGTGTGTGTGTGTGTGTGTGTGTGTGTGTGTGTGTGTGTGTGTGTGTGTGTGTGTGTGTGTGTGTGTGTGTGTGTGTGTGTGTGTGTGTGTGTGTGTGTGTGTGTGTGTGTAAATGCTCCTACTTTCATTATTACTCAAAGCTGGATTAACCTAAATATACTAAACTAATCTAAAAAAAAATTACCATTACCATTTTTATATATCAACTTAAATATTTCACTTGAATGGTAATTTTACATATGCTGGTACTGTATATGAATCTCTGATCATTGTCATTCCAGATTTTTTTTTTTCATTCAGGTTTACGGTTCAGCACTATCCTTCCAGGTTTTAATTGACGGGTTCTTAACTCCAGTAATTTCAAAAAATCTCCTTAGTTGTTGTCTTTGCTTGTTGCATGGCAATAATTTTAACCTTATGAAGCAGGGTATCATATCACTGGATCAGTTAAGGTTAAAAAGTATAGCTGACAGCAGAAACAAATTAATAACCGCAATAATTATTAAATCAAAGACTCTTATGTATTTATTTATTTAAAAACAAATACAAACTTCTTTTGCACAGGCAGTGAAGATGTCACATTAGAAGCATGGAAAACAGATATAACCAGATTCTTTGAACAAGAAAACCAAGATTAACAGGATAATGACATTTATTAAACGCAAGATGTAAATGTAATTGACGCAAACCCTACAGACTGCACTCCAGGTTTCTGTCTTGGAATGACTCCAAAAGCAGAATTATTTTGGATTTTTAGGTGAATTATTATTATGACTCCAAAATTGTATTATTCCTTAAGAGAAGCATGCTGGAGGACAAGGCATGGTTAGCAAAACAAAAAGATGAATAAAAGCCAAACCCTTATTCGTCACGATATACACGACTGCAAAGTGAAATTCCTTATTCTTCACATATCCCAGCTTGGTTAGGTAAGGGTAAGGGCCTTGCTTAAGGGTCCAACAGTAGCAACTTGGTGGAGCTGAGGCTTGAATCCCAGACCTTCTGATCAGTAACTCATAATGTTAACATGCTGATCTTTACTATAATATGACTGAATTAATATGATATATAATATTAATATTAATATTAATATGGCTGAATGACTAGCAAAATTTTTTTTTTAACATTTAACATTTTTTATATTTAATGCACTTCAATACAGACCTTTTTGCCCTTAGATATCAACTACACATTAATCATCAAAGCCCACATTAATAAAATAGCATCTTTTCCCTCTGGGTTATTATGCACTTATTAAAGGGCTATGTGTAGTGTTATTTTGAGAACTTGAGCCATCTACTGTACATCTCTGTGCTTGGTCAATCACAGATTGCTGATGTAGATCATTAGCGTTAGAACTTCACCCTAGAGGTGATGAATGAGAACAGACAGGTTGGATGTTGCTGTTGTGACATTACTTGGCACAAATCCGTGTTGAGACGTTCCTAGAAAGGAAGTACAAAGCTCTATTCTTCTATCTGTTTTCTCTTATAGATGCCAAGATTCTGTTTCCACTGCCTTTTGCCAGCTTTGTTTTTGTTTAGTCAATCTTAAATGCATTCTCTTTTAAGCATCATTCTTAAGCTATTATAATACCCGCCTTTTTGGCTGGAGGGGATTAGAGTCTCCTGGTGGCCTTTTTCTTTCATCAGGCAATATTTTTAAGCATTATTTGCTGCTTTAATGACAGCTTTTTTTTTTTTTTTTTTACTAATTTGTATGGATAAAGGCAGATCTTTCCCACTTGTACCCAGATGCTATTTTCATAGTGAAGAGAAATGATTGTGTATGCTCTAGCATGGGTGGAGTGGCACAACAGGGATGTGACATTCACAATTCACTGGTGCAGTGATATTTTTACATTTAGTTTGAGATCATTCCGTTTAAAATGGTGACATGACATTGTACAGAGGACATATAATTGATATAATTAATAAAAATGTTCAACAAAACAATGTAGTGTAGTCACACATGAATAAAGAGTCAAAGAAGACTTTTTTTCAAAATAGCAAGTGAACATGACTTACTATATTTGGGTATCAAAGCAGCAAGTCTAACCATAACTCCTATATACAGTATGTCTATTTATTAAGAAGGTAATTCAGGTCTCAGAGTTCCCCAAAATGTGTCTGTTAATGTTCCAGCTGAAATACCCCTCAGATAATAATTTTTTAATACCTTAAACTACCTGTTTTGTTTTGTCTCTGGGGGAGGAAACCTTATATGAGGTCACATCAGGGTGTAACATTTTAATGGCTTGTTTAAGTCACAGCCAATGCAAAAATGGCAAAAAGAACAAACAAAAAAAAGCATTGAACATTATTTTCCACACAAGAGACCCATCGGAATCTCAGAATCACTGAAAACTGAAATTTTACACAATAGGCAACCTTTAACCCAACCTCCGTATATAGTGTAGAGAAACTGTTTATATACAGTGCTGTGCAAAAATCTGGAGCCCCCATAGCCTCACATTTTGCTTCTAAAGAGCAAAGAGTCTTGTATTTTTATCTATGGCTTGACAAATAGTTCTCTAGGCTTCCTGAATGACTTTTAATTTCTTATTTTTTGGCATGTTTTTGGCATTTGTTTTCAGTCCAGTCAGAGCAGTTTCAGAAGAATGTTTTTTGTTTGTTAGGCCAGACGGTGATCTATGAATCATTTAAGAATAAAAAAAAAAAAAGATTAAGACATGAATTAGTGAGAAACAGTGCAGATGATGACCGTGTGGAGATGCTGAATGCTGAATAGCTGGGACAGACAAGAGGGGAATGAGGTTGTTGCATAGACAACCTGTTTGTGAATTGTATCTTTAGGCACTTTGCAGCCTGTCACAGTAAAAAGAAATAAATAAATATATATTTTTCATTTAATTAATTTTATTTAATGTAATCTTCTGCTGTTGTAATCCATCTGCTTCAAGGTTCAGCATGTTATGCAGGTGCAGGTGTTACTTATCAAAGGTGCCAGAAGAACACAAAGGCAATACTCAAATATAAAGGCACTTGCATGAAATGTATTCCACTACAAGCAGAAGTAACATGTTTTCCTCTCAAGTACGAATACTACATTTGTGCTCTAAAATGTACTTCAAGTACAGAATTACATGTACTTCAGAAAGAAACTGATTTTTCTAGATATCTGTCTGTCTGTAGTCATAAATTAATAATGAATAAATAAATGTACAATTCATTATTATTTTTATTTTTTTTACTAGTTGGTTTAGACAGGGCCGGACAGAGAGGAGTGCACACTGCGTAAGTTTTTAGACAAAGGTCATTACGTCTAGAATGTTGAATAACTTTCAGCATTGGTGAGTTTTATAGATAAATAAGAGATAGCAACAGTGCGGGTAGCTGCTCTGCCACGCTTGTAGTTTTATTCTAAGGAAGCTGTGGCTTTTTAGATGATAAAATGAATTGGTTGATTAACTTTGTTAAACGGTTAAAGGTTTCAGCTGCTAAATGCCAGCGCTGTAGTGGCAGCAATAGGCCTTTAAAAAAGGCAATTTTTCACAAAGGCAGATGATAAAATGGAAACTCTGAGATTATTAAGTTACTGAAGCTAAGGGAAAAGATGCCCTGGACATGATGCCATTATTAATTAAATGAACAGTGAGCAGAATTGTTAGCAACTTTCATTAATTTGGTAGTTAACCTAGCCAGTTGCTACCCTTCCACCCCTGTATGATGGGAATAATCTTCACAGTTAAACACATCCATAATGCAAGCATACAGAATACAATAAAGTTAAAGGACGCAACAAAACTTGTTTGGTCTCTCTCCTTCTCATCTGAGGTAGCTTCGATCACGCGATATGTGCGTGACAGTGTGAACGCTTATGAATGCAGTTTTGTGTGCTCATCATATGAAGCACACAAAGTAACCTCTGACATAACCTCTATTTAAGATGTAGGAAGTAAAAGTACAGGTTTTTCTTTAAAAGAATTACAGAGTAGAAGTAAAAAGTATACCCAAGTAAAGTACATTTGCATGTAAAAAATACTTAAGTACTATAACAAACTGTTTGTACTCCATTACTTGGTCTGTATGATGAGCATATTTCTATGTTATGCCGTATTTTTGCACGTGTACCAATGATAAATATGCGTTTTGATAATATTTATCATTTACATTTATCACTGCAGAATTCTGGAGAAGAATGAACTTTCCTAAACAAAAATATTCCCAGAAACCACATTACTACATTTTACATCATTTGTCACTTTTCTGAAGGGTACAGAGATAGCCATCACTTTTGAGTCTTGGTAATTTGTGATTGTGGCTTACATCATGTGTGCAGACACATCTGTCTGGGTGGCAGAGTATAAGTGCTCTCCTGGGCTCCCACACACAGCTGCTAATCTGGCTCGATCTCCAGGTCTCCATGAGACACTATGTCACTACGCTGCACACACTTTCACAGTGACAATGCCCCTGTGCTTGAAGTCCTCACTAAATGAACATATTTCTTCTTACCTGCTTAGCTAGCATAACTTTTTAGATATCATTAATCAGAACTTGTATTTATGCACAAAGCCCCCCACCAGCACCAGCACCAGTCAGTTCCACCACGGTTTCTGTGCACATCTGTGGTGGAATCAAAATTTGCATTCCACATATAACCTTGGGGTAAGATGGTATACAAGTTCGAAACCCTGTGTGTTACATTGCTTAGAAGGTAGGACCAGTCAATTCAAATGGATTTTAGATATATTTGCAAACACAAATTGTGTTTGAATGTAAATGCTTGTGTGAACATGTGAATGCAATGGATTGGGACCAATGTTGATGTGTTGCCTGGGGACGTGGGTATGATGAGGTACTATATTGGGGACTGAGAGGGTGTGGGTGCTGGCCTGTGATTACCTGAGCTGCTCCAACTGTAGGTGGCATGTCAAGGTCGTTTGTTCTGAAAGCTAATTTTTATTCGGATAGCACGCTTCATCCTCCCTGTTCATTTGATTATTTTAACTTTCCATATTTTGGTGTGTCACAATGGACTGACTGGCAGGTGGCAGCAAATTATTTTTTTTTCCAGTTTAGCAAAGCAAAGCCATATCCGGCCCAACTCTACCTCTGATTATCTTAAAAGTTCTTACTGTAACCGATTATCACTCCTCCCACAGTGTAATGCACAGCAACCAGCATAGGCAGGAGAAAATGCTGCATTTGACTGTGTATCAGCATATTGGGGTGGATGTAGAAGTGGGTATAAGATGTGCCGACTGAAAAATAAGTTGGTATACAATACGCCATATACAGTACCTGCATATACCCTGCACTAAACCACTGACTGGGATCTCATTCAGGGTAAAATCCTGTCTCATGATTCCCAGAATGGGCTGTGGATCCACCATGACCCCTCCTAGGATAAAGCAGTTACAGAAGATAAATAAATTATGGAGTTCTCATAATTGAATATAATTTAGAGATGTATGATATAGTAAAGGGTTTAAGCAAGCAAAATGAACACACACGCGTACAATTATCATATTATGTGGAAGCAATAATCACCTTGACTGAAAGAACTCCTCTTAGGCAGTGTGAAAATATATTACTCTATTCACTAAATCAAATGTATATTATTATTATTATTATTATTATTATTATTATTATGTTAATGTGATTGAAAAAGTCCTTTGGTGTCTTTCAGTTAGGGGTATACACTATAGTATATTTCGCCCTACACTATGGCCAAAGGTTTGTGAACACTTGACTATCGCACCCGCCTGTGTGTTTTGAACACCTCGTTCCAGATTTTGTTCACTCTTCTGGAAAAGCTTACTACCAGATATTGGCGTGTAGGATTTAGCTGATCAGCTGCAAGAACATTAGTGAGGTGGGGCACTAATGTGGTATGAGGTATACAAGCTTGGTACACAGTCAGCATTCCAGTTCATCTCAAAAGTGATAATTTGGGTTGATATCAGGGCTTTTTGAAGGCTAGTCAAGTTCTTCCAATCAAACCTTGGCAAATCATATCTTTCTCGAGGTCACTGCACAGCACAGGAGTGTGTTTGGTGGAAAAAGGAACTCTTAATGCTACAGCATACACACCTTTCTATATACATTTTAATACAACAGTTTGGAGAAGAGCCAAAAAGGCTTGGATGGATGGGTGTTCACATACTTTTGGCCATATATTGTTTATATGCTACTGTGTAAGAACTCAATTTATTGGATATTGATTAAAATTGTGAATTAGCTGTAAATTACTGTCACCGTATTTACTGTATATATTGAAACGCTGATTACTGTCAGACTGATTGTTTCTCTGTCTTTCTGTCAAACGCAGGATGATTAGTTGATCACCAGTTCAGGCCTCATTATGATTGCTACTGGAGGCCTCCTGCGAATCTCAGCAAGGCGCCAAGACTCCCTCCGTGCCAAAAACCGGGCAGAGAACAAACGCAAAAGAAAAGCCAAGAAGAAGAGAAAGAATGAGGTGGTGGTGGTGAAGGGCAAATTGAAGCTCTGTTCAGTCTCTGGATTTATCGCTGCATTGGGCATTATTGTGCTGCTTGTTGGGATTGCCTTGGCTGTACTAGGCTACTGGCCGAAAGGAAGTCACCTTTATCCAGGAATGCCCACAGGTAAGGGCTCACAGAAACTAGCCCGGACTGAGGACAGAGGGGGACCAAAAACAGTGAACTGGACCACTAGTGGCAAGCTTATTTATCAGCTGGATAAAGATGTTATAAGCGCTAATTATACTAATGGCACAACTGAGGAATCACCAAAGTTGGGTGTCCTTGCTGAGTTTTTAAAAAAGCACTTGCATTCGGATAAGCTGAAAGTATTTGGACCATTGATTATGGGCATTGGTATCTTCCTGTTCATTTGCGCTAATGCAGTGCTGCACGAAAACAGGGACAAAAAGACAAAAATCATTAACCTTAGAGACATTTATTCAACTGTTATTGATATCCACAGTTTGCGATCCAAGGACAATGCTTCACTCAATGGATTTGTGAACTATATGCAATCAAAAGGGTTAGAAGGCAATCCAAGCTCTTTATACAATGCTGCTATGCTAGCAAAGGGCTCATGGCCATCTTCAGGCTCTTTCAAACAGGACCAAGACAGCCTGCCCTCATCCAGAAAGTCATCTGCTGGCAAACTGGAAGACTTACCTTTGGATAGTCTTACCATTTCAGATACAGTGTATAGCATTTGCAGGGATCAGTCACCAGGGGCCAAGCAACAGCAGACTAAAACAATTTTGACCTCCTCAGGCAATGCTTTCACACTCCCACTGATCAGGCTCAGTCACAGGACAGCAGGCAACAGACGGGGTTCGGATAAAACCGGGGAGATCGGAAGTGAATGTCTGGATTCGGATGCTATTCGTCACTGCTTGGAGTCTCTAGTGGCATCAGGGAGCATCACCAAAGCCAGAGTAAAGCCTTCCCAAACTCGAACCATTCTTTCCCAGGACTCAGTGGAAGTTTATAAGAGTAGCGACAGCATGCAAGAGATGCCACACCTGTCCCTTCAAGGCTCTCGGGTGCAACTCCTTCCTGCATCCCCTGGCCCTAAAGTGACAGGCTCTCATCTGTCTTTAAGTGCCCTATCAGACTACTCCAGATCTATTGACTTGGGAATCTGCCCTTCCACCCCTATGGACCGGCACATGGAACGAACCAGGCGGCGTAGCTGTCCTCGACTGGAGGGCCCGAGCTGTGGGGGTTATATAAAACTCGAAGGTCTTGGAGGGGAGTCTTTTGAATCTACCGATGTGACAAGTTTTAGTCGTGGGAGTTCTTTTGAACTTTTATCTAAAGATCAAGTTTCAAAAAGTCCCCTTCTCTCAGAGGAAGGTGCCTCCAGTGAACCTGACCATGGGATGATCAGACAGTACTCAAAGAAAGAAAAACTGGTGATGATTTCCCAGTCAGACACTACCTTAGAGGATCTGGAAATAGAGAGTGTAGAACTCTAACCGGATTGAATCAGTGAATTTGCAACTTGAGATTTAATAGAGACATTACATACTAAAGTCATTACAGCAATGGATACTTTCTCTTTTGCTCTTACAGTGAAAATGGATACATTAACTTGCTGTACTGCCTTGGGCACTGATAAATATATTATCTTCCTTTCTTTGGAATTACATTTAATGCCTTCACAGACCAGGAATGAAATATATATATTTAAAAAAAAATGCTTTGCAGAGAAGAGTATTAAAAAGATGCTGGCATGCCAGGAACATTTATAATTGCTATTTAATAAACAAAAAGCAAACATGAGAAAAAGCAAAAAAAAAAAAAAAAAGTTTTGAAGTGTGGTAGCACATCTATACAAGGTTCCATTTTTGTATTTACAGTAGAAATACAGTATGTGGCTGTTCCACCTCTCCACGAGTGTGTTTCTTTCTAGTTAACTAATGAGGAGTTGCTGTCTCAACAGCATGTATTTTATACTGTAGTGTCCTTGCACTTTTTTTGATTAAGAAGATTAATGATTTTATGGTTTGACTTAAATAGCAATATCTTATTTAAAATATCTTATTTGAAATGTCATCTGCCTGTGGGAGATGCATTGTGTTTGCATTTGATTAGGGGGGGCGACGACGACGTTTTTATTATGATTGTATGTTTCTTTTTAGATGTCTTGCCTGTTTAGAAATGGCTGTAATGCTTTGTGCCTGAATTCTGAACTAAGTCCACCTTCTAGCACAATGACCCATATAGTCAGAATCATGAGCATCTATTCAAACTATCCTTATTCCCTTGAAGTGGTCCTGAAATCTTACGTGTTTTTTTGTAACTGATTATAAATGTATAGTACCATATACTATGTTTTAACCATGCCATCTTATATCAGTGTTCCTTGTATCACAAATACAAAATCACAAACTTCATACAGTATGTTGCAGTATTTTCTCAAATATAAACTAGAATCATGGAACTGATGTCACAGTAGTCTTTGAGATTCAGGTCTTCAACACAACTTCCAGGTTTAACCTGATTTTTCGATATATTAAATCAATGCCTATTGCACCAAAAACTTTTTTTTTGGTTTTTCATTAGGAGGAATGCAGACTACACTGGTCTATAGTGGTCTACATAGATAGGGTTTGTCTCATCTCATGCTTTGAAATACAAAACACAGGATGCTCATCAAACATGTGATGGACATGGATTAAAATGAATTACCAATTAATGAGTCATGCCTGCTTCATGCATGAAAAAAAGTCTTTTTAAACAGTTTTAGTTTAGAATACATATATAAAATAGCTTGTATAGAAAGATGGTGCATGAGAGACAAGTTGCTAAATCTGATTATAGCATTTGATTTAAAAAGGATTAGAATTATAAAATGGTACGTAATTATAAAAAAAAAAGGTTAACATGGTTTAATGAACAAATATAGTAATCATGTAGCAAAGCACTCATCATCTTAATGTTAACTGATTTCTTCATCATATATATGGCTGTTGTTAGGAAACAGCTTTATTGTCCAAAAGTATTTTTTACTATCAAAATAATGACTCCATAATCTTATTAGAAGAAGACACAGCTCCAAGGTCCCTGAGTTCGGGTTGCTGACTGCGTGTAGGGTTTGTTTCTTGCTTTTTTTCTAAACTTCCTGCCTTATATCCAGACTGGCTCAAGATCTATTCTGATCAGTATCAAGCACAAAATCTCAAATGTTTTGCTTTATATATATATAGTAGGTTGATAAGTCATTGTTTTTGTAGTTAAAAACCAAGCTGTTTTATGAAGCCATTTCTTACAGATATTTCAAAAATGTACCTTTTGGAACTGCAGTGATAATATAAGTGTAGGGCTTACATTACAGAGACATATAGCACACGGTTTGGTTCACATTAAGCATTAACAATTTTCCTTTATCATGGATCAATCATTTAGGCTAGACTTGACTTTTCCTAGCTCCATCTAATATTAAACAATAATAACACACTAATAACACACTTATAACACACTAATAGCTGCTTTTACATTTAATTCAACACTATTGTTAGTCCGTATTTTCTGATATATCTTCAGCACATTATTTTGAATTTAACATTCTTCATCCACCCTCATGTATCCTCACACTTCATTTGAAGTCCTCTGATGCATTAAAATTCCAACCTATTAGTGAGTTACACAATCAATAAAGGCATGGAAATGATATTCTTTGGCATCTGTTTTAATGAAAGCATCAGAAAAACTGTTAATTATCATTATTAGTTTATGTTAATGTGCTTTGAAAATGCTATGTTATGTGTTATGTTTTGCTTTTTACAAGAAAAAAATAATTATATAATTTCAAAGTTGTTTCTTTTATTCGAAAAATCTCCACATTCTATTTAATTAGAAGAGCAGTGTGTAACTCTCAGCCCAGCCTTGACTAATACACCATGCAGTGGTTTAAATTAGGTTTTTGTTTTCTGCTAAACAGCCATATTTTGCAAATGTAGTCCAAACTGTGTTGCTATACTTGTTCCACCATTTTATTCATTCTGTCAACGTTTCTAAACAAGTGGGGTTCAAAAAAAAAAAAAAAAAGAGTTACACTGACCTAAATACATACTTGAATATTAATACCTTTGAGACGTACAGTATGTGTAAAAAAGAGATACAGAAAACAAGAGAGGTTCAAACAAATCTGTGTCTGTGTATCTGTTATTGACTCATGTATTACTTATGCATTAAACAAACACACGTAGAGAGGAAGCCTGCAATTATCAATCATCCCTGAAATTAAATGATGCATTGAATTTATTTATGGTGCAGTGGGTAGCATTGCTGTGTCACATGGTCACAGGGTCTCTGGATCATGGATCATGAGGTTGGTTTATATAGAAAATGTTATGCATATTATGCATTTATAATGAATCTGATGCATTCTATTGATCAACATACTGTACATAATGATAAGATAATGGAATGATTGAAAAACATGCAAGTGGTAAAAAAAAAAACGTGGTACTAGTATAATGAAATGGGGAAGTACAGAAACAAGGTTTTAAGAAAGCTCAAGGACAAGTACTGATATCATGATGTGTATCATGTCCTGCATAAGTTTGTGTGGGTTTGCTCAGGGGTCCCTGGTTTCCTATCAGCTCAATGAAGTGAGTGATTGTGTGTGTATGAATGTGTGTGCACTCCTGATGTTACTGGGATTGGCAATTGAATCCAGCATAACCCTGAACATGATAAAGCTTTCTGAAGATGAATGAATCCCTGTTGTACTTTAATAAACAGTAGTGTAGCACATGAACACAGTGTGTGCCAAGGGAACTAAAAGACAATTTGTATTGATGATCTAATCTAATATTAACACATTCGAGCCAAGCAATTTCAGTTCATTGGAAATAACGAATTCTGCCTCTATCTATCTATCTATCTATCTATCTATCTATCTATCTATCTATCTATCTATCTATCTATCTATCTATCTATCTATCTATCTTCCTTCTTTGTTGTAAGTCATTGTTTTTTGCATTCCTCTTCTTCCTCTGTGTAATACAATGCTCAAGCCTAGTTTAGCCCTCTCTGTCTTTACATATCCTATTCTTTTCATTCAGCCATT
This sequence comes from Clarias fuscus, assembly GCA_030347435.1. NCBI lineage: Eukaryota > Metazoa > Chordata > Actinopteri > Siluriformes > Clariidae > Clarias > Clarias fuscus. The sequence goes on along the minus strand of CM059207.1, from coordinate 27,707,075 downwards.
CAGGCACAGATGACCTTTAGCACAGCTAAAACTAGCAGTTATAGGAATATTTGCTATTCCCATGAAGCATGAAGCCCTTCTCTCTCGACTCCATAGTGCATAATATCAATTTCTGTCCCTCTCCGGTTCTTTTGTTCTCTCTCTCTCTCATTTTCCTCTGTCACTCCTTCTTTGTGTTACATGAATGTTTTAGCATGCCTTGAATCTTACCAAGTGCTGGAACTGGAACTACGGATACTTTACTCATAACTGAACGAGCATAATTTGTGTCTTATTAGAACAATTTTACACTGAATTTTTAGTCAATAAAATTTGGGTAATTTGGATGATATTTGTTCATATCGAACTGCCAGTTGACTTGACGTTATCATTATGCGAATATTAACTGCAGCAATATTGATCAAAATCACTTTTTTTTTTCACAAAATGTACAAGCCGGAGACTTATATATTTGTAAACATGTGTATAGTGTGCACTATACTCAAGGTTCTGTATAACAGTAGTTATATTCAATCAGATAAGGATCCAACTGAAGCTGTCTAACCCTAATTATATCTATTAAACCTCCTTCAGCTGAGGCGATAATGATAAAAAAAAAAAATTACCTTTATACCAGTGGATTCTATGGCACTACTGTGTGTTACTTCAGTTTACTCTTACTGAAATTATATTAATACAAAAAGGACAGATGTTGTGCCTCAGGAGGTTGTTCTGCAACACAGACTATTCTTTTTTTCATCTCACGTTTGCCTTGTAATGTTCGTTTACCAGCTGTCTGTCTGAAGAAGAAAGCAGATATTTCTTCACCCTTTTCTCAACAAATGCACTAGCAGTAAATGTGTATATCCAGTCATGTTCATAATATCAAATCGAAACATATTCAGGTCAGACTTTCAGATTCAGGTCAAAGACTACACTGTTTTAGGAGACAAAACTGAAACCATATCTATAATAATCTAAATGCAAATAAGTCACGCACTCTACTATTCTGTTGGACAATTTTTTTGCTTTGATTCTGGTGTGCATTTGCAGTGTTTAAACATTATGCAACATCACAACATGTATTGTAGTGCTCTGTAGCACATCCAATGGGGTTAAGGTCATGAATCTATGGTGGACAATTCATGTGTGATAGAGATTATTCATGCTCCCAGACCCACTCTTTTATAATTTGAGTCTTGGAATATGCTCGTGCCATCAGGGGGGGAAAAATCGATTTGATATGGTCATACAAATGGAAATAAATATAAACGTCACCATTGGTCTCCAGGATTCACCTCCCTGGGCCCTAGTTGGAATACAGAGGTTTCATGAATGGATGGATGGATGGATGGATGGATGGATGGATGATAACCTGGGCATTAACGTCATCAGCTGACTTCAAAGGTTGCTGAGCCTAGACCTGAGCAAATGAAGCAACCCCAGATCATAACAGTGTCTTCTGAGGCTTGTACAGTGGACACTATGCACGATGGCTGCAACACTTCCAGCGAGTCCCTTCTTAGCCTAACAGATTCATCACTCTGGAATAGGGTCAATCTGGACTTATCAGACCACATGACCTCTTTTTTTTTCATTGCTCCAAAATTCACTCTTTATGCTCTTTATGCTAGGTTGGAAATGCTTTGACTTTCACTGTTAAACTGCCTTCACTAAGCTTTGAACTGATCTCTGATCAAGGTCCTTCATCCTTTTTTTCTGACCGCATTTCTTTCAGGATGCACCTTTCTAGGTTTTAATAATGCATTGGACAGTTCTTCAACTGCAATAATTCCAAATGTCCTTTGATGATGTTTTTTTTTGGTTTTGTTTTTTTTTTGCTCGATGCAAACCAATAATTTGACCCTTCTATAGAACACAGTACAACCTTTTCATGGCCTTGGAATACATTTAGGATTAGGAAATGAGAGGATACTCAATGCAAGTAGAGTAAAAAGATCCAATCCAAATCCAAATAAGTATTTAAGTATTTCAATATTCAGTATTTATTTTAGTATTTGCTTGTTTAAATCCAAACTTTTAATATGATTTTATTTTGGCCAGGCAGCATGCTGTAGATCTAGTTTAATAGAAGTAAAACATTTACTGAAGTAGTAACATTTGCTATTTTGCTATTAATAATATGACTATGAAGGTGATCCATACTGTATTTTTCAGTCTTGCTTGTTAAGGTACATTTTTGTGAAACCAAAGCACCTTTTAGTAGACTATACAAATACATCAGGTTAGATGAACTGGAAAAGAAAATCTCATGTTTTATAATACATCGTATTGAAAACGCCCTTCATGTATTAGATGTGATTCTGCATGGTACAATAGATGTTTATTCATCATTCCTACTCCACCATTCTCTGCATGTGATAAGAGAAAACGAGAGTACTATAGAGTATTACAAATGACATGCCCTTTAAGGTTATGTTTTTAAGTGCTGAGAGTTTAAAGACTGAATTATTTCACTCACCTTAACCATATCTGTCATATACATTATATCAACAATAACTGCCTCTTCAGTCATATACTAATGTCAGTTATTATTGTACTGTATGTACCGTACTGTACATTGAGCTCCATATCAGCTACCTGCTATAGGTTTTGTTTAAACCCTACACATCTATACAATTTCCGTACAGTTACTGCCACTTACATTACGAATGTTGATTACTTTTTCTTGGACACATGTGAGAGCCTCTTTGCTCCACTAGCTGATGTCACATTTTCAGTGCAAAAGTAAATAATAAAAAGTACCAATCAATATTTAATTACTGCATTTGACTGAAATGAAACTCGTGACATAACCAGGACACGTCAGGACCTATTGCGTTGTTAAATCATTTATTTCTGCATACATAAGTATAAAAATAACTCCACATTTCCATGTTCTAAGTACTGCAAACCCATTGACCATGTAAATTGAAATTCTGATGTGATATAATTAAAACATGATCATAGATGAATGTGTAACAGATGTATTCAATAGATCTTTAATATAAATTTTGCACCAGGTTTAAATAATTAATAACCAATTGAAGGTGTTGCACCACAAATATATTTTTTGTTTAAGTCTTATTAAATTATTTTAAATATTTTCTGCTAACAAGTTTCTCATTCAGCCATTTTTTTTACTCTGCTTAGCCGAAAAAGAAAAACACAGGACGGGGACAGGTGACTTGCAGTATCTATCAGCTCTCATCTTTGGGGGTCTGTAATTTATTCACAATTACTCCTCATTTGGCAGCTAGATGTCTGTGTCAGGGATCATGGAAGCCAGTCTCTGAAGAGAAAGCTTTGAAGACTGAAAGCAAACACCTTCCATAGTGCATTTCCTCTCTCATGGAGTGTAGGCAATGCTGAGGTTTAGGAGTATTTTGATGAGCAGAATTTGTAATTAATGATTTATGCACATGCACATGTATGGACACTCTTAAGCTTGTATAACAGAGCATGTATTACATTTGCAGTTTATGCTGGACAGCCATGCTCCATGATTGGACGAATACAACCAGTACATATGTTGATGTATTATTGATGAAATCCAAGGTCATCAACATGGCTCTTCACATTGAGATAAAGTGGCTTGCATAAATATTGACCCCCTCAAACTTTCTCCCATTGACTGAACAATTCATTAAGATTATACACTCAATGGCCACTTCATTAAGTACACATTGGACCACTTTTGCCTTCACAATTGGCTTACTTCTTTGTGGCTGATATTCAACAAAGTGCTAGAGAGATACTGTAGTAGTCCATGACATGATAGCATCATGCAGTTGCTGCAGATACTGCAAAGCCATGCTAATCTCCTGTTCCACCACATCCCAAGCATGCTCTCCTGGAATGAGATTTGGTGACAGTGGAGGCCGTTTGAGTACAGTGACCTTATTGTCATATGCAGGAAAGGAGTTTGAGATGATTTAGCTTTGTGACATGGTGCTTTATTATGTGATCAAAACAACAATATTCAGGCATGCTGTTGCATTTAAATGATCTCCAGTTGGTACCAAGGGTGGCTCGAGGTGCGCAAAAATATCTCCCACATCATTACACCGCCGCAGCCACCAGAATGAACCGTTTATACAAGGCAGGATGCATCCATGCTTTCATGCTCTTTACATAATTTCTGACCCTTCCATTTAAATGTCACACTAGAAATCGAGACTTATCAGACCAAGGAATGTTTTTCTAATCTTCTACATGTCTGTAAACTTTAGAGATGGCTATGCATGAAAATCCCAGTAGATAACCAGTTTCTGAAATATTCAGACCAGCTGCCTGGCACCAACAACCATGCCAAGTCACTTAAATCATCTTTCTTCCCCATTCTTGATGCTCAGTTTGAATTTTGACAGATCATCTTGATCTACAGTACTTGATGAAATGCATTGAGCTCTACATATTACCCATACCTACAGTATAGATACAAAAGGGCCTCAAGATAAATTAACATATTATTTAATGCATAAAGTCCTTCCTTAACTGTCCTATTCTACTGTATATTAGAGCCAATGTTTGTAAAAGCATTGGCCACTAGGTGGCAAGATTGTAATACTTTCTGCTTGTGTCTGAAGGACGAAAAAGAACCCCACTCTCATGAGCAATAGATAGATACATACTGTACATACATACATACATACATACATACATACATACATACATACATACATAGATTGGCTGAGGTCATCTTAATGTTTCTTCCTCATTACCTCCATTAAGATTTTCCTTGCAAATTGTCTTCCTTGGTTTTCTTATGGGGTGTTAAAGGACAGATGTACTTTGTTTAAATAAGCTGAAATTGTCCATCTATTTAATGTACCACTTATCCTGAGCAGGGTTGCGGGGGCCAGATTCCAGAAATTTCAGGGCACAAAGTAGGGGACATCTGAAAGGGCCCACCTCATTGCAGGGCACACACCCCCTCATTCTCAAGGCAATTTGGAAATGACATTGAGGCTACAGTACATTACATGTCTATAAACTGTGAAAGAAACGAGAGGAAACCCACCAAGCATTGGGAAAACCATGTAAAGGACATGCACACTGGACCACAGGTGATCAAGATCAAATCCAGTGCTAACCACTAAGCCACTGTGCTGCCTGCTGAGTTTTATTGTAAAATGTTGAAATGTTTCCTCTTTTTAAAAAAATGTCTTCGTTAGATACTGACTCTTCCCAGAAGAGTAGTTATGACTGAATTAAAATCAGGATTAAGACTTAAAGAGTCCACATTATCACCCTGTAAACAAATCAATAGAGAGAGAGAGAGAGAGAGAGAGAGAGAGAGAGAGAGAGATCAGATCAGCATGGTTAGTTCCTAATGTGTGTTTTTTTTTTGAGTTACCATATCTGTCTGTCTGTGTGATCTCTCTCTCTCTCTCTCTCTCTCTCTCTCTCTCTCTCTCTCTCTCTCTCTCTCCCTCTCTCTTTTATTCCCATGTATTTAAATAAGTTATGCACAATCAATAGAGCCAGGGGAAATCATGAAAATAACCTGGAGAATATGGAGTTAACCAAAATAGTACCAGGTGCCAAGTGCCCTTCAATCATCTGTCTGTAATTTTCATAGGAACATTAGCACTAAGATCCAATAGTACATTAATAAAACAATTTGTGTAATGTTCTGCCTGTACATTTGCTGAAACGAAGTAATGTTAAAGCTGCTCATGTAGGTTTCACCTATCTGTGAAAATAATCTATGTGTAAACAATAAAAAATTATCCTGGTGTAAAGTACAGGTTTTATGGAAAACCAACCCATTGTCCATTATGCATGCTGAAATAACATAACATAAGTGCATAATTATCATGCCAGTGTTGCACACAATAATCCAGTTACCATGATGCACAACCAAAGTACATCAAGCTCATCAGGAAAATGCCTGCTCTTGTCAATTTAAAGAGCATTACTCATTGACACATTTGGAGTAATGAAAGCAGGCAGGCGCATTAATAATGATGCATTATGCATGTTGGGCAGAGGGGAAGAGGTGACCTCAGTCAGAGCAGAAAGTCAGTATAGAGTGTCTCTGGGTAAGTAACCTTGTCTGTGCATTATTGTAGTTATTTGTAATTTTCTCACAAGATGCTTTTGCATTTTAATGGCCTCTATTCATCCTTTTGATCAAGCTGGCAGCTTGGCAGACCTGCTCTGTGGACTGAGGTTTGTGAGAGTCCCTGATACCCTGTGCTGTCTGTCTGTGAAATTGCATCTGATGGTATGAACTTAGAAATTTTTAAATAAGCATATAATCAGCATATAATCAGCAAATACACTTTTATTCGCCTGTTTCCCATGGTGTTCCTATTGATCCTGCAAGAGCCCTGCTTTGCTTCATTCGCAGCTTGGCTGGCAGCCTGGAGTTAGTGACGATCAGAATATGGCATTAGGAAAATCAGATTGAATTTACTTTTCAATATGCTCCATGCGTAATGGGGAAATCAGTCATATAAGCTTGTACGGTTTCAAAAATTGATTTCCAAAATTAAACCTGGCAACCAAGATACCAGGGCTATCTTACAGGTGTACACAGATGCTCGGTGTCAGTTTTATTATTATCGGAATGATGAGATGAGGAAACAGAGATAATTACTATCGACTAAATTAAAGCTATCATGGCTGTTATAACTATACACACTACTGAGGGCTAGTAATCAGTACCAGAGCAACGCAGCAAGATCATCAAGACGCTATGATAGCTTGTGCTTGCAGCCTGTCAGACTTATAAATAATCACCTCACTCTACCGATACCAGTCATTTTCTTCTTTCACATGCTGATTTTCTGAAGTAGAAATCTATATGACTATCAAAGATTGCATCAACATATTGCACATTGCCTTAACAGTAGATTATATTCATGAAACATATATAAACATAAAAACTCAGAAGGGTGCCTATGATATATATACGTATTCTCTACAGAAAAAGACTGCAGACATTTTGAGAAACTTAAAGGCAATTAAATGTCTCATCTTAGCCAAGCAAAAGCTGTGGGTGTAGCAGGAGTTTGCCTCAGGTTATTGCATCATATCTGATTCAAGTGATGCTGTCATGAGTAACAGAGTAGGGTTTTGGTGTGTAGTAAAGCCAGACTTCGTTCTGATCCACCGAGGTAAAATCCCCCATGGTCACGCAGCTTTCAGTGTTTAGTTTTCAAAGTCTGGGAAAAGAAGAGTATATCTTTATTTCAGGTGATAGATTTACTCAGAATAATCCATCAAATAGCAACAGCAGTACAATAGCTTCAAAAGCAGACAGCTCTGGCATGGCGTCCTTTTGCCTGCAGCAAAGTTGTCCCGATAAACCAAGCTTAAGATTTGTATTCCCCTCTAGATATCTTTCTAGTCTTATATTATTTTTAGCATCTACCCCTGTAGATTTTAATTTACATGGCATGGATGTACACTAGTTAGTCTCATGGATCAGATCATTTTAAAGAAGTTATGCCTCTTTTTTCGTACCTCACTCACTACGTCGACCACATGCTGCCCACCCTGAGGCGTAAAAGCTGTTACTTCTGCCATTCTGAGCCCCTTCAAGCTGTGGCTCGCTCTTCCTTTCTATTATTGCTCACTGTCTCTGTTACTTCGGTCTAAAGACTTCAGTGATTACTCTCATCATTACTGCAAATCAAACACAAATACCATATAAAATGGGATTTTTAAAAGCCCAACTCAATACAATTCAATTCAATTTTATTTGTAAATAATTTTTACAAATGGAAATAGTCAGAAACAGCTTTAAAATTATTAATATTATGAATTAAAGATATGTATATAAATTTAAAGCTTTATCAGTTTGTCCCAAACCATCAGGCGTATAACCTGTGCCAACTTGTGTGTGGATTGAATGGTCCTCTGTGGCCACGCCTTGACGGGAACAGCCGAAAGACTTACAACAACATTAGTTGGTCCCGCATGAACCAGCAGTGGCTATGTGGAGACTTCCAGGCAGTGGCTAACTTTTGCTTTTAACTTTTACAAAATATAACCAAATGCCTGTTATTCAAAACAAATATTTTGAATGTATTCGAAAAACAGAATAAAATTTTCTACCTCACCACAAATTATATTCTGTAATTCTGACCCGAAACATATACTGTAAAAAAAGAAAAAAGAAAGAAAGAAAACTTCACACACTCTAACATTTAATTTAATCAACTTTTTTTTTTATTATAGCACACCATGTGGTGACAAGTTCATGTGTGAAAATGACTCTAAGTTCTGGAATATGTTCATGTCATTAGGGAAGAAAAACTCAATTGATGTGATAGCCTTGTCATGTTGTACATTCAGGTCATCAGCTGACTTCATTATTGTCACATAACGACCAACTTAAGCTTCCCCAGACCATAACATTGCCTCCAGAGAGGCTTGGACAGTGGGAACTATGCAGCATGGGGTGCATATGACACACCCATCAGTCTTAAAAAAGGTAAATTTGGACTCATCAAACCACACGCCAAAGTCCACTCTTTATGATCTCTAGCAAATTTAAACCTTTTTTTTCTGATTAGTCTCACTAACAAGTGGTTTTCTTATATCCACACAACTGTTTAGTCCCAATCCTCTTTGTTCTCATCATGTGTATCGTCTCTTGGTCTCATGTGTGCATGGAAATGCTCTTATTTTCACTCTTGATTATAGCTATGGCTTTTTCTGTTGTTTTTTTTTACTATGCAAATAAGTGAACTCTGTTCACGATTTTTTTTCCAAACTATTTTCTTTCTACACAGTTGACGGTTTAGCATAATTCATCCAGGTTTTGATAATGGTAAGTTTCAAATCTCCTTAGTTGTTTTCTTTGCTTTATGCAGATCAATAATTCGAGCTTTACGAAATGGTGACTTTTTTTGGGCCAGAAATGTCTTTTTCTACATACTGTATCACTTTCTGTAATCAGTCTCAGTCGATGACATAACGATTATAATTATGATTATGAACATTATTCATTTCTATTTAGGAAGATTTAGAAATGATTAGCTATTGGATAAATTGCACAAAAAAATGCATAAAAACCACAATCAATGAATTTATTGAGTTATTTATCATTCATGTATATTTTGTATCAGAGTCAGATACTATGATTTTCCTGCAAGCCTTTTATTGAATTAACAGCATTCCCCAGTACAAATTTAGATTAGATTATACAGCCAACGCACTAATTACTTCAACAAGATTTGTGAAAGCAGGTTAAGTTCGGAATGACACCTGAGTTGGCCAATAGCGTTCCACTATAGCGTGACAAATTATCGTAAGTGGGCGTGGCGTGCACCGCTGTGCGCGTGAGCCTGTGTTTGAGAAAGGGGCGTGCTTTAGGAGGCAGGCTTCAGGATTTGGCATCTACATCACGCTTATGAAGTATATGCCAGTGTGTGTATGTGTGCGCGTGCGGGTGCGGGTGCATGTGTACCAGTCCGTGGCTCTCAGGTCCTCGTTCAGCGCGTGCCGGATAGCTGCCTTCTGATTTCCGCTCGCGGTTTATTTGGAGTAGAAACCGAATTTCTGAAGAGGTATGTGGCTTTTTGAATGCGACGCGTCCCAATATAGCGGCTTCGCGGTCTAACATCTGTTTGTACCTGATTCTGACACTAATCGGTAGCCTACATGCTCGCGCAAAATGTCATTATAATGCGGTTGCTTTCATAGTTTGTTGCAGTTTCTTGAAGATTTGTTTGTTAGGTGGATACAGTGTGTATATCTGCTGTTGCAATCCTGTTCGAGTGCACTGCATCTGATCACGCTGCTCTGGGTGCTTTTCTGTTTTTACGGGGTTTGTTTTAGCTTTACAGAATAAATAACTGTTGAATTATTTCTAGAGGAATGTGTTAAGGATGGGATTTTCATTGACTCACTGGCTCTAGTCTATCAGAAACAAACAAACAAACAAACAAACAAGCAAACAAAAAAAGAGTCTCCTTATGGTATTATATTAAATGCAGATTTATAACATGTCTCTATTTCACTGTGTGTTTATTTTTTGTTGTGTGTTTTCATTTAACCCAGCAACACCCTTACAGTATTTTGGGTAATACCTGAAACTTTACTTATTTTACATTTTTTCAAGCTTAGAAAATTCACCTGTATTTCCCAGGTTCTATCTCTTAATGCAGCTAAAAAAAAAAAATTTCTTTTTCATCGACTACTCAGTATAACCTGTGCACAATTAAAGCTACCTAAATCCTGGAATCCTGGAATGCATTTATATATATAAATACAGTGTCAGTTGCTCGAAACCACTGATCCGTATCCAGTCAGTCTAGAAGCTCAGCATACAGTAAAGCTTCCTATACAAGATCTGCACAGACTTTGGTTTGTTCCATCAAGCATTTTTATTTATTTATTTTTTGCAGGATTTATGCGCGATTATATCATTGTTATATGACAGTTAATAAAAATATTTTATGATTTCATTTCCCATCCCTTTCTATTGTAAACAATCCCGGATCTTCATCATAATGGATGGATCGACCATGGATGTGTCGGATGCTCTACTGTTGTAAGTACACGCATGAATCTCCATGCTGTGTTTGGATAAAATCTGTATTGTCATGCCATACCTTCATTGCCTACAGTTTATGTGGTGGCATAAATCAGTGCGCAGGCATTTCACACTGCAGGCCCATCTGGGCACCATCGTACCCAGATAGTTTCCATTTTGGGAAGCATGCTCATTCACAAAACACCAATGAAATGGGAGTGACCAGTATGTGCAAATCATCAGCCTCTACATCTAACTGCTGTACTTCAGGTCAGTCTTTAAATCTACAGCTAATAGTTGTTTACAGCTAGGATTAGTCCCCCCCCCCCCCTCCCCTGCAAATCTTTATATCCCTTCAGTCAGCTGTGAGGACTGTGACATTTAGAAAACTGCACCAGTGAAGACAACGCTACAGATTCTGTTCATTTTGTGTAAGACTTGCACAGGAATTGTTGGATTATCCAGGGCTTGTCTTTGGGTTTCACCAAATTTGCATGGTTTTTAATCTGCTAAACTTCAATGGGTTGGATTAAATGCAGAAAATTTTGAAGCCTTACAAATGCAGATATATATATAAAAACACACACACACCTCACTATGACATCTAGCCATGTCTCCAGCGACTGTGCTGTTGATTTTTTTTATTGCGCCTTACCTCATTGTCAAATGGCTTTCTTTCTTGGTAGAGTATTTAGGGAAACCTGCAGTGTTTTTCCATTGAGTAGAGTAAAATTTTATCCCAAGCCCTGGAAGGATGAGCTCTGCACAAAGCCAAATGATTACTATTGATCAGATGTTATAACTCACACTCCCCTCATTTACCACCAAGCTCTGTTACAAAGAGTGACTCATTACACCTTGCCATTATTTTACACGGTTGCATACATTACTGAAAAATTATGAATTGCTGTGGAGTGCTATGGTTGAAGGAATGCTGATAAGTCGGAGTAAATATTTTATGACTCATATACTGCACCTTGCAGTCTCTAGATGCTTGTTTTTGAGGGCTCTGTGTGCTAATGGAGCTTTGTCTGTGTGTGGTTGTGGTTGTGTTTGTGGTTTGTTTTAGGTGAATAACCTTTTTATATATATTTTTTTGTTGTCATGTAAACTTTTTATGTATCATGTATACTTACATTTACTTGTAAATATAAGTAAATGTAGTGCTTTCTCATTCATTTGAGAATCCAGAAAAATTGCTGTATATTATAGTTTCTTTTCTGCGGCATAGTGGCTTAGTGGTTAGGACTGTCGCCCATTGCCTCCAGGGTCTGGGTTCAATTCATGCCTCTGGGTCTTCATGTTCTTCCTGTACTTGGTGGGTTTCCTCCAGGTACTCGGGTTTCCTCCCACAATCCAAAGACATGCCAAAGATCCCTTCTTTTGCCAAGTTTCCTGGGATAGCCTCCAGCCCACTCTGACCATTTATACAGGATAAAGCAGTATAGACGATGATGATGATACAGTTTCATTTCATTGCTATGGAGAAGTTTTTTAATAGGAGTAAGCAGTCATCTGTTCCTTTAAATTTTCCAAAACTGTTTTTTTTTTAATTCAGTAAAAAGAAGAGGCAGATGAGGAAACTGTTGTGATATAGTGATATTGTAAGCACTGTTCAGTATAGATAGATAGATAAATAGATGGATAGATAGATATCTCAGGTTATAATTACACCACTGACACAACCCTTATACACACAGACACCATAGCTGTACTTTTTTCAGGTGCCTCAGGGTTTGCTTTTGATTTATGTACAAGAGGAAGCTTGTTTTAGATCAATATTTTGTATCGACAAACATTGCCATGCAACCTCCATCTCTGGCTGATATTCCATACAATAGGCTGCTCTATTAAAAAGACCATTCACTGTAATGTTACAGTCTACCTATTCAGAACCCTCTTTTTATGATATTCATAATTTCATCTAAAGCTTGGGACTAAATCAGATAGCACGTGGTGTTTATAATTACACAGTAGCCATTAGGGATTTTTATGTGCTGTACACAGTGATTGCTTTATGTGATCAATGCAAAGTGATTCCATGGGGACAGCACTGACTTTTCATGTACTCAAATTCATCATTTTCTATTGAACAGAGTTAAGTGCTTCTGTACTTCTCAAGCACACTCTTGTATCATACTGTGACTGCACGTCAGTAGTAATTAAACAAGTGCTGTTTCTAACGTACACTTTTTGTGTTTGCAATGTATTTATATGGTGCGTATTTATTGGGAGATTTGTAATGATTTGGATTTGAATTTGTAAAGCACGAATTACCTTTCCATAATCATTATCGAAGACAAACGGTCATCAACAGTACATATCTTACAAATTTCATATGAAAAATGTGATTACAAAATAAGATAAAGTGTGCAACACAAGTATTACTGCATGTTTGAGAACCATGAACGGTTCAGTTTTCACAGTAGGTCAAAGTCTGTGAACTGAAGCATTAAACATATAACAGGAATTTTACATGCCATACTTTTATATTATTGAGGCGGCTCCATTAGGCGATTGAAAGCTGACTCAAGTGCCAGATGCCTCAGTTGAGATTTGTCTCTTAGATACTCAGACTCAATTAGAGGCTTGAATATAATGAACAGCTGGAGGACTCGTGTCCCCTTAATGTTTCTGTCAATGATGCACCCTCGATAAAGGCTGTGTGCTTCAGTCATGAAAGCAAGGCATGGTGAAAGCAAGTGAATATTACAGGTCGCTGTTGCAGAAAAATGTAGAACATCATATGGAGATTCCATCATTTGTTTGTTTCCGAATTATCAGTTGCTAAGCAGGCTGTGTGAACTGTAGACACTGGAATGTATAGTTGATTGATTCATTTGTCCAGGAGGGATACTAGTAGAAAAAGTGCTTGTTCTATCTATTAAAGTGTAAAAGTTCTGCAAGCGAAGCTATCATTACATTTCCTTAGTACAAATTGCAAAAGGCTATTTGTGCTGCTGTGTTTATTACAGTTAATGATCTTTTGATTGCTTGTTTCCATGAAATGGCCACTTCATAATCAGTATTTGAATCTTTGCTGGCTTTGGAAAAAATATGACTGAGAAGTAAATAGCGAAATGGCAAGTAAATAGCATTTTTGTAATCATGTTAACTGTTAAGTTCAACTTCTTTAATCTATAATATAATAATGTGCAACAAAAACAATATATGAAATTGCTGAACCTGCGTATTTGAAGGGTTTCACACATTTACACATGCTGACAAATTATTTTCCTTAGTCACACAAGGTTGTTTATAACATTTATTTGAAAACAACAAGATATTCTTATTGGTTTTTTTTAGCATTTTTTTTTTAATTAAAAGAGCTTTAAATTTGAATGTTTTGTTAAAATGCTTTAGTGGACATGCACATTACAAAGCAAATCGTGAAGCATGCATAAAGAGCCAAACTTATTGCTTCCTTCTGTCACATGATCAATAAAGTGAAACTGTTGTCTGGACAAATATTGGCTGCCATGCTCAGAAAACTTCTGAATAATGTTGAAGCCAAGAAAAAGGATGTTTACACTCTGTTACCACCATTGCAGTTACACCAGCACTCATGGGTTACTATGATAAGGTGCTGTTGTCGGTTATCAATGTAAAACTGACCTGGTAGAGGAAGAGGCTGATTATATATCACTCACTCATCATCTATACCGCTTAATCCTGTTTTCAGGGTCACGGGGGGCCTGGAGCCTATCCCAGGAGACTTGGGGCACGAGGCAGTCCATCGCAGGGCACAGACACACACATACACTCACTCATTCACACACTACGGGCAATTTGGGAATATCAGCCTAATGTGCATGTCTTTGGACTGTGAGAGGAAACCGGCGTACCCGGAGGAAACCCACCAAGCACGGGGAGAACATGCAAGCTCCATGCACACAGAGATGGGAATCGAGCCTGGCCGGGGATCGAACCCTGCTAACCACTACACCACCGTGCCGCCCTGATTATATATTATTTATATCTTATAAAGTAAACTTCTGGCATTTGTTTTTTATTGTTTTTCCTGATCCTAGACAATCTTTGTAATCAAAATGTTATGTGAACCCCAGCAACCTTGTTCCACACATGCAAAAAATATAATAGTTTTATATAATTTTTATATAAATTATTGAAACTCAATTAATTATGTTGACACAAGCATGACAGCAGGCAATTTTTTATCAATTGTGACAAAACTGTGAGAGGTAGACTTATGGCAATTTGATACAAAAAATGAAACAACATTCACAATGGCATGACCACAACAGTTTTGATATATTATTTTAACATTTGTGTTTTTTAACACACTTGTGACTCAAAGCCACAATGCACAAAGCATTCTTTATCAGTTTGTGATACTTTTTGATCCTTTTGAAAAACAAACAAAAAAAACTTAAAATGCCCTGAATGCATTGATCTTGTTTTGTGGTCAAACCCTTCTTATGGGCATTGGTCCAAATATACTCCAAACAGCAGGAAAATCTTTTTTTTTATATTAAAAAAAAATTGTTGTACTTATTATTTTACAATAAAACATCCCTTATATATAAAACAATATTCCATTTATTGTCTATAATGTACCTGATCAACGTTCCAGGCCTCATTCAAGGCAAATAAGTTAAATGTAAAATGAACTTTGTCAGAATATGCTTTTACTGTAGTTTAGAAAATACATGGTGCATTTACTGTACATCTCGATTTACTCGAAAAGAGAAGATATGGCTTTGTTCTGATGCATCTGTCACATACAGCACAATGAGAATAGAAAGCATATGTATTCCTGTCATTTACCCATGGACTGCTTTCAGTCATTCCTACCAACATCGATTTGTCAGCAGTCAGTGATCCCATCAGTAACATTTTTAGGAAGAACCATATGCGCAAAATAACACTTCAATCTCTCTCACTCTCTCTCTCTCTCACAAATAGACCCCTCACTTAGTTCCTCTCTATGGTATTCTCTATACATATTTTATCTGATCCTAAGTACTTTGTGCATGTGTGCGCGTGTGCTTGTGTGTGTTTTGAATTAATGTGTCTGGATGCTGCCCATCTAGGCTTTTCTAAGTGTAAGGAAAATTAATCACCAACACTTTGACATCAGGCCACATCTCTGATAAAATGAAACTGCCTTTGTTCTAGCTAAAAGGCTGAGGTTTATGGGTTAAGATGCATGTGGCAGATGTCACGGAAAAGAGTGTAAATTTGGGATATGATCTGTTTTGAGCACTCTTACTTTAATATCTCACTTTAATATAGTGATAACGTAATGATTTTATATTTTGGGGAGAGCATAAGTGCACATTGTGAAGCATTAGTTCTGTTAAACTATTTTACTTATGCAGATTGCATATTAAGTCTGTAGAATATGTTTGCGTGGCCAAAATCCATAAGCATTTTAAGATACTCTCTCTTTGCTAATGTGTTTTTTTCTTGGTTGATCATTTATATTTCTTGCTGTTCGAATAACAGTTATACTTTTTTATAATAATAATTATAATAATTGATATATTCAACAAATATTCAAGTTGTTGCTGAGAGAGAAATATACAGCACACAAACATTTAATGGGCCTTGTTTGTTATCTAAAAATACCAGCTGCCCTCATTGGCAGGACCACACCCCAAATGCCAAACACTATAATTTATAGTGGCATTCATACACCAACAGCTGTGAACTTTCTTGAAGTGCTTGAAATTCCTGACGTATTTTAATTATAATGCATGTTGCACAGTACTGCAAATATACTGTATATGTTGCAGTTAATTTTACAGTATGACACCACTGGTTATTTTCAACAATTTTTTAAATTAGTCTTAATTTCTGTAGTTAAAAGAAATTTTTATTGTGATCATTTATTTATGCTACCTGAAACTAAAATTCCTGTTATACAATTGCACTTTTGAAAACGTTATAGACACTCTTTTATCACCCGAATGAGAATGGTTTCCCCTTTAAATCTGGTTTCTCTTAAGGTTGTTTCTCCCTTACGCTGTCTCAGAGAGACTTGCCACTATCGCTGTTGGCATGCTCATTAGGGACAAATTAATAAAGCAATAAATTCTGTAAAACTGCTTTGTGACAGTCAATCTTTGCTATACACATAGTGCTATGCAAATAACACTGAATTTAATTGAATTCATTTAAAGAATTCCTTCACAATAGTTATAGAATATGATGATATATCCAAGTTCTTAATGTCAGTCTTATGTGAGATAATTGCACTGTCCTTACCTGTGAAGTAGAAATTTTCATTAACTAGACATAAAATGCTGAACTAAAGTTTCTGATGCAGACCCTACACCAACCCCGACACATTAAAGCCATATGACTGTGTTCTGATCACAATGAAAGACGGACCTTTATAAACAATCTGGCATCCCCAGGACTATAGATTGCTCTTGACCCTTGTATAGATTCATTACAGAGATAAGGTGAGCATTATAGGGGCTTTTTTCTCAAGAAACTAGAGCTGCTTAAACTAGAGCACCTCCCTAGCCTACATACTGACATCATTACTGAGAAATCAATTAGCATGGCCATTGTCATAACCTGTGGTAGTGGGAAAGTAAGAGAAATTTCATTTTATCCAACCTTTCTGTGAATAGAGCGTATTGAATTCGAGTTTTCCCCAGCCTTGAAATAGTGACTTACTATCATAAAACTGTATCACCTCAACAAAACCTTCCCAAAACACCTAGGTCCAGGGTTCTCCAGGGAAATCACCTGGCGGTGACGTACAGAATAATGTTTTCGGGAACTTGAAAGCACCTTTTTCACCTAAGAATATTGATGGTCTCTGTCTATCTGCTTTGTATGCGTTCCAGAAAAGAGTCTCCAAGGAAATTTAGCATTCATGAAAGTTAATGGAACATTTACAGTAGCATGAATAAAACATGCCAGGTCACAGAGGCAGCTGTGGTTGCCAGGCTAAAGGTTTATGGATTATTTGTTCAGTCCTTTAATGACATGTATGTGTTTAAAATCATTTTGGTCCTCTTTCAGTCTTTGGACAAACTGGTACCTTCATCATGCATGCTAGAATAGTGTTTGACAAGTATATCAGCTGGCCAATATATTTGGCCTGATATTAGCATTTTTTGAGCATAAACTCCAGCCAGTGCAGACAGTGGCATTTCCAATTACATAACCCTCAAGACAGAATGTGTTTTTAAAATGTAGGAATAATTTATCTGATGGTAGCATGACCCTAATACAGTACTTACTGTATGCTTCATCTACCCTACAGTTACATTTTATGTGAGAATGTCTAGGAAAATATTAAAGCATTTTAATCTCTGTGTATCCACAAAGAAGCTCATAGACAAAATGAGACAGGAATATGAACTGGAGTTCATGTTTTCTTGCCAAAACCTTTCAAAGAGTTTTTCCTTATCACATGCTGCCTGGGTGTGAGGGTTTTAAAAAGGCATACACCCTAAATGTGTGTTTGCCCCTGCCTACACCCACTCAGTGAACTGTGACATTTCACCTGACATGTCAAAGTCTTCGGCATCAGATACGATTATCATTGCTATAAAGACGCCATTAACAGAAATGATGGACTTGTGTGTTGTCACTAATGGAAATGAAACTAAACTAAAAAGATTTTTTATCTAAATTTTAAACATTAACACTAAATGGTCATGCTTACTGTACATGAATGTCTAAGTAAATGAATAAATAAATGAGATTTCAGACTTTTTAATTGACTTTATAAACTGATGTTTTGATTGAAAGTGCAAGCTACAACAATGTTTCAGTAATTTTTGTTCTGCCTATTTCATTTTTGTTTTCAAATATGTGGTCAATTTTAATTTTAACACAATGGATTTTTCTCTTTGGGCATATGCACTATATGGGTAAAATTTCTGTAGACGCCTGATTATCACACCTATACATGTGCCTTTCTTCAACTGGTGCAAAAAGTTTGCCAGGGTTGATGTTGTAGAACTGTGACCTGCACACAGAGTCCTGCCATCAACCCTACTGAACACCTCTGGGATAGACTGGAATGTCAGCTGCTTTCCAGGCCTCCTTACCCAACATCAGTGTCAATATCCTTACATCGATCTCCTTAACTACCTCAAGAATTCTCTTACTGTATGTCTGAATGAACACAAACCCCTACAGACACGTTCTAAAATCTAGAGACAGGATACTGGAGGTTATTATACAGTAACAGCAAAGGGTGGATTACATCTGAAATGGGGATGTCCAACAAGCAAATATGGGTGTAATGATCAGGTGTCCGTATACTGTACTTTTGGGAATATTGTGTAATTCATAAAATGGCAAACATAAATGGTCTCGCATCGGATAAATATTGCAGTGTAGGGTTTCAGGACAGAAAAAATACTTGAATTTTTTCCCCCATTAAAATGATTAATCCTTTAAGCATTGTGAAACGCATTATAATTATTAATAGCGTTTATAGATGGCTTCACACACCATTTAAGGTTTGTAACAAAGGCATTTCAGACACTCACTTTCTGCATTCTCCATGTTTGTGCAGCAACCTGCTCTATTTTCACAGTTTGCTGAAGAGCACTTGGAACTAGGTTTCTGCTTAATGGCTTGATTGGCCTACCTAACATGTCAAAATCAGCCAAGCAGCAAATTAATTTAGTCACTCCAGCCTCTTTTTTACTCCGTTAGAAAATTGTGTTCCCTGTGTTAATGAGTGTGGAGCAAGCAATAAGAGCTGGCTAGAATGAAGATAAAAATGAATAACCCATAGAGGTCTAGGGCTGTATTCATAAAGATTTTTTTTTTATTATCATCCAACCACTAAGAGGTCTCCTAGTGTCTGTGAAATTAAGGCTTTTACTTAAAACCTACGGAAAAGAGCAGTGGGTTCAAGCCAGATGCACACCCACAGTAGGATGGGATTTTTGTCTATCACAGGATACCATGCACATACACCATTCACTTTCACTTTGGTATTTATTGCAAATCCAGTTCCATACCACATGACTGGCTGTTAAAAGGAGTGAAATCAAAGAGAAATGTTTAACTCGAAGCCAAGAATGATCTTTACAAAACAAGCTTATAAAACATATTGGCACTATTTTTCATACATAAAATTGTATAGAGAAGTCTGAGTTATTTTGAGCTGATTTATTTTTAATAAATTGTCAGTGTTTCAGTTTTTTTTATTTATTATTACTTAAGGTAATGATTTGCCCAGTCTTATGTGAGAGATTGCACAGGATGTCATTAAATATGAAGCACACGCAAAATTAGGAATTCCATATGATTCTAGAATTATTCTTTGTGAACAAGGCTTTGATTGACAACTGTTGAACTCTTGGCATGATTATTTCCTCAGCCTTTCTTGTAGTGTTTGTCTGCCACCAGTACAGCTCCTATTCAGTGTCCTTCAGTAGTGTGTTTAGACATTACTGAGCTAACACAATATTAAAGAGATGCAGACTCATCAGCATGCACAGCAAAGACTATGCCAAGATGACAGGGGACTCAGGTTAGGGAGAGTGGAAGAAATTATTGAAAGAAAAGGACAAAAAAAAAATAGTGAGGTGAGGAACTTGTGGGTTATTAAAAGAGAAACAGTAAAAATTGTGTCATTCTTAAAATAGTAGAGCAGGGGGAAAGATTGGAAAGATAGACAGGATGAGAGATATTGGGACAGAGAGACAGAAGAGAGCAGGATTAAGAATGTCGGTGGAACAAAGATGTCTTGGCGCAGTGTACAGCTGAATACTGCAACACTTGTAATTACTAAGCAGCACATCTTTATTACTGCAGCTGAGCCTAAGCCATAGTTTATGAGAGTGTGGAATGACATCTTCTTTTCAGACAGAATATAATACTTTCTTTTACTTTTAAAGGTACACAATAACAGTCCAGTCCATTTTTTTAAATACTTAATCTTGATCATTTAAAAGAAAGAATGCATTTGTTTGCTTTTATCTAATATCCGTGCAATTAACCTTGTTCATGGCCTTTTGTATTTTTAGATTGGCTGAAAATGGACTAAGAGGGATGGTAAAAATGAGTCTGCTTTTAAATCATCTTTGTGCATGTCCTTGTGCATGATACAAACTGTATTCCCTTACTTATTTCTATTCTCATTTAGTTCTTAACCTTTTTGGGGGCATATTTGTCATTAAGGAAGCCAAAATACTAGTTTAGAAAATGTAATAAAATGTATATTATATATTTATATAATTATATTTTTATGAAATTAGATTAAAGCCCATTGAATGTTACACATTATTGACTTTATTAATTCCTGTTTTTAACTTGAAATGTATAGACATACAGTACATACTGTACTACAGATGATCTTCAGGTGTTGGTTTTGAATTTCTTTATAAATTAAAATACAATGTCTGACCAAAAAAGTTGCACACAATAAGATTTCATCAGCAGATTTCATTTATTGCCACATAAAGTTGTTGAGCCTAGACCTGACCAAGCACATGATCATAACACTGCCACCAGAGGTTTGTAGAATGGGCACTATGTATGATGGGTGCATCCATTCTTGCGCTTTCTTTCTTACCCTGATTTTCCTGTCGCTCTGCATTAGGGTGAGTGCAAATTTGGAAGTTATTTAATTTAATAACAATAACACAGGTTGAGCTCCTATGTTATCCCCCCCCCCCCCCCCCATACTTTAGATACAGTCTATATACGTTATATTAGCTGCAGACATCATACTTTGTTATATAATAATTTAAAATTAGGAATTAGCTAGCTGTTTTGATGTTTAAAATTTAAACAGTGAGAGCCCCTTATACTACCAAGGCTGAATAAAAATTCCTGAATTTAGAAATACCTCTTCACATGTTTTGCTGGATGTACAGTACATGGCCTACATTTTTGTTATTATTTTCTCTACAGAGTATATTTATCTTTTGTATTGACTGGAATGCACATGAATGCATATTATTATCTGTGTGATTGCTCAGTTGAATTTTTTGGCATCAGTTCAGGAAAGGTCATTGTTATTTTATATCAGTGTTAAGCAACATAAATGCAACAAGGTTAAAAATCACTTCATAATGTGAGAGGAATGTGAGAATACCAGTGCTGTGACCTGGGGATGCAACTGAATACACAAGCATTATTAAGACTGAAAGATACAAATAGCAGGTCAAATATTTGGAAGTGGGCATTTTTTATTTTGTATGGGAGAGAGTAATATTCAGATATTAAACTGACAGGACAGAGAAAGACTTCAATTACAACTTACAAGGCATCACAATGCATTTAATTCTATTCAATTTCAATTGTACATCACTTTCAAAGTTTCAATTTATATAGTGTCAGTCAAAAGTTTGTAGACCAATATCGAAGACATCGAAACTACTCAATGTAATTAAATTACATTTTATTTGTTTAGTGCTTTTAACAGTTGTCATTGTCACAAAGCAGCTTTACACAATCAAAAGAAAATTATGAAAATTTGTATGAAATGTGTATGAATGATAAGATTGTCCCTGATAAGCAAGCTGAGAACGAAGGTGGCAAGGAAAAACTCCCTGAGATGGCAATAGGAAGAAACTCTGAGAGGAACACAACAGGGAAGCCATCCTCATTTAGGTAAAATGGATAGCAGGAATTGTTTTGCAGTCATATTGTGTGTTAGGAGGATGGAAGTTAATATAAGTTAAATGTCTTTACAGGAAGTTAATATGGAGTTGATTTTGTTATTGGAGCCTCAGGTAGACTGTAGGAAATTCCAGTCCTGAACTATTGAGTCACTGCAGTCCCAAGTCCTCTGCATCAGCAGAGGGCAGGACCGTCTTCATGGTAAAGTGGAGCCGTCCCCAGTTCAATTCAATTCAATTTTATTTGTATATCACTTTTAACAATTGTCATTGTCGCAAAGCAGCTTTCCACAATCAAAAGAATTATTTAAGTTTGTGTGGAATGTGAATGTGTATGTATCAAAATGGTCAGATAGTCCCTGATGAGCAACCCGGGGGTGACAGTGGCAAGGAAAAACTCCCTGAGATGGCAATAGGAAGAAACCTTAAGAGGAACCGGACTCAACAGGGAACCCATCTTCATTTAGGTGAAACAGAAATCAGAAATTGATCTGCATTCATACTGTGTGTTAGGTGGCAGACAGTTCAGTATAGCAGTTGTTAACAGATGTTAATTGATGTTAATATGGAGTCCAGGTAGTTATTGGAGGCTCAGGTAGACTTGTAGGAAATTCCAGTCCTGAACTATCGAGCGACTGCAGCCAAATCCTCAGAGAAACAGCTGTCAACATCAGTCGAGGCCAGAACCGTCTTCATAGTAGAGTGAAACCGTCCCCAGACACCGGACGTATCCCAAAGAGACACACGGGGCATCCATGTGACGAGATCTCCAACCAGAACCGGGGGACCAGAATGAGTCAGGCAGGTCCAGAGGGCAGAGGGAGTCTGGATCAATGGCAGCTCTGGAACGACAAGTGTGCAGACCACGATCTAACTCAGTGATTACATTGCAGCAGTAATTAAGTTAATTTAGAGTTACCAATTAAAAGCACCTTAGATGAATGCTTCACAAAGCTCAAGTAGAAAACACATCTTAACATCAACATTAAAGTCCTAAAGCTATTATAGCAACTGTAGTCTTAAACAACTGTAGGATAAATGTTCAAATAAATTGTGATCCAAAGCCATCTTCATGCCTTCATGTATGTTAAGGATTTATATATTGGGCCCTCCTTAGCAACTGTAAGTGGTTTCTAAGTGATCAGAACTCCAACCAGAATTAGGGAATCAGAAGAAGTTACAGTCTTCATTACCTGCCTAATCAAGAACATCATAGTTTAAATTGATGTAAGGTTTTATAATATGATGTGAAATTTCCCATGCCTTTATGCCCATAAAAAAACCTTCTCAATTCGCTTTTTGACTTTTTATGTGGTAACACTTTCTATAGCCTGTGTCTAAATCGAACTCGCATGCAAATAATTCATGGCTGCTGGGACCTAGAAATGTATTTATTCCTATCGTCTGTCTGTCTCTAGGTCTCTCTGTGACTTACATGTTAATAACTGGTTCTTTTGATGTACGGCATATACGTAACACAGGGCACTTGGCCAAAAGCTTAATTATGCTCTCTTTGCTGATAATGAACAGAGAACTTCAAATACCTCATATGTGTGTAGCAAGGACTTGATTTTCTTTGTTAAAACGAAAGAGGGAGACCTGAGGCCCTATATGGATTATCAAGACCTCAACACTACAAGCCAAGACCAACATCCCCTGCCTTTTATGAGTTCAGACACCTCATATGTACTTGTCTCTCCCCCAATTCAGGGCCCGATTGGTAACTATCGAGGTGTGGTGGACACAACAAACAATATTTTTTTCAATCATTTTAATTTATCTTAAAGCTTAACAATTCTATTAAACTTACCTTTTAATATTCTTTTTAACTTACCAATTAATAAATGCACAAACTGCATTTAAATAAGTTCCACCACATCTATCATGGATTTAGAGACCATGCTTGACAGTACTGGCATCTCTGTTTCCTCTGTTTCCGTGTATGATTAAGGTGTGGTGAATATTTGAAAAAACACTTTACAGTTTAGGTCACACCCAAATTTGGTTTAACTACAGATACAGTGGTATATTTGACATATGATTTTAATCCATTCCAGAGGCGAGTTCTTAAGGCGAAATTTCTTATTTCAAAATGCATTTTTCCCATAAGAAAATATTGTAAATGCAGATAATCTGTTCCAGCCACCCAAAAATATTACTATTATCACCGACTTCCAACATTAGAAACATATTTTTGCATATGAAAGCAATCAAAACATCTGGAAAAGACATGTAAATGAAGTCAAATATGTAATAAATAGACATTAAACCTCACTTAAACTTAATTTATGATTTCTCTTGGCACTGGCTGTCGAAAGTGGTTCCCTATGCTTCTTGCTACCTGCTTGCTAACTTTCTTGCTAACGAACTTGCTAACATAATTGGGATTCATGGTGCTACAGTATGTCTTTAACAAATCATGAATAAAATGCAAAAACACACACACACGCACACACAAAAATGTGCTTCGCTTGGCTTTCCACTGGCGCAAATGACTCCCGGATGTAAGTGCATAACACCGGCTGATTTGCGTGAGTCGTTCACAACTTTTTGTTTTTGTCATTGGAAAGCTAAGAGATGTGAGTATGCTGAAAATGCTTTGTATGCCGAGGCAGATTGTTCTTAAGGCGAAAATTTGTGAGGCAGGTCGTCCATATGCTGAGGTACCATTGAATGGATATTTGAATATTTTAACTACATTTACAAAGTCTTCTGTCAATTAAATCTTTTTTTTATTATTATTAAAAATTCAGCACTTAGATTATTAATTACCCTAATAGTTGACTTCTTTAACAGTTTGATTAGTTAGAACTCTTGACCTGACCGGCATGGTACAGGGATGTACAGTAGCAGGCACACATTAGGCTCTGTTATAGTCACTCAGCTGATTGATTTAACTCTATGATTGCCAAATAATACAATTAAAACAGAGTTTTGTACATGTCCAGTAAAAGATGGAATTGCTTGTATGATTCGGATTTGTTAAGTTAGTTGATGGAGAGAAGAAAAAAGAAAACATGCAAGATTTAAAGGATCTGTAGGGGCTCTGCTCTTCCAGCATGCCGCGCTGTCGCTGTGTGTGTGTGTATGTGTGTGTGTGACCAGTGAGTTGGGCTGCTTCTGTGAGCAGAGAGAACACGAGGAGGCTGAGCACCGGGAAACCGCATCACATCACGGCGTTCACTGAATAACCGGTAAATATGAGGATTCCGCTGTTTTATTCCTACAGCTGTGTGTAGATGCAGGAAAGCGCTGTTAAAATGCGCGGAGAGAGCAAAGTGAGAGCTTAGCATCCCTGTACAGCAACCTAGACTAATGTATAAGCTTCTTTAAGGGAAATAAACATACAGTAAGGAAGGTTATTGTGTTAGCAAAGGTTGTGATTAAGAGACCGAACAGCACATCGGTTTTATTTTATTCGCGTCGGAGTGCTCGGGCGGAGGAGGCTGTGTGTGTGTGTGTGTGTGTGTGTAGCACCGGGAAGGTTAAAATAAGGCATGGTCATTTTGAACAACCCTGAGATGGAGATTTCAGGTGTCTTTTTGGAAGAGATGCGCTATTAGCATGAGGATGTGCTTTAGCACGGTTACTGTGTACACTTTCCCCCGTGCTGTAGTGCTTGATGCTGGGACAGCTGATGACTTGCGTTAAGTTGTCGGCCTCCTTCCTTCCCCTTTGCTTCTGCATTGCGGCGGGTGTGGTTTACGGTGTACAGCACTCTTACACAGTGCTTACACTGTACATCTGCCCTCAGTTACCCCCGACTGCTACTAGCCTCCTCAGATCTTCTCGTGGTTTCTCCATGTCACTGGTTGTAAATCCTTTAGATGCTAGAGATCTGCAGTGACACTCAGCAGAGCCAGGTGTTGATTTATAGGCTAGGAAAGGCCTCGCATCTCCTTCCAGACAGAACAGAAACACTGCTCAGTCAGCTCACATTATTCACCTTCTTGCTACCTGCTTCGCTTAACTCCATTTCTATCCTTATGCCTTATACCTTTGAACGGGAATGTAAATTATTACTATTTATAATCTGTGTCATTGAAATGTACCCAACCCTGGTGCAGTCGATTGTGTCTCCTGTACCACAATTCCAGGTAACACAAATGCAAAAATGGGAATTTTTCTTTTTAATAGAGCTTAGTTAACACCACATGCGAGGCTTTTAAAACCGAATACAGGATAAATGCTTTCATTTAAATGTCTTCATGTAGCCTGTATACACATATTTTTTGTTCAATTTTACCATAATCAGTCTATTTTCTTCTTTTTTTTTGTGTTCCTGGAATATTGTCACTTGTGAACAAAGACACGCCCTACTAGATGACTCAGAAGAATCACCGGCATTAGCATTAGCCTTAGCCTTACTGTAGTGAAGACTACTTCAGCCAGGGGAGGTAGCACTTCTTACTGTTGTCTACGGTTGTAATGACTTAATTACTTAATACAATTATGAGCAACAAAAAAAATAAAAGGCCAGAGAATATCTTATCTATGGTTAAGGATTGAAGTATGTCGTGTTTTTATATTCCATCTTCTCAGTACTCATGAGATTTACAGCTGTGCATAAATGATCTGATAAACCTGTGCAGTTTGCAGTGTGCGCTAATGTTTAGTCCGGGAATTATTGTTCTGTATCATTCACAACTAACCACTAGACAAGCAGCTGTTTCTTCACGTTTGGCTACTTATTGGCTAGTCATCGAATCAGGGTTTTTTTTTTTTTGAGACAAAGTAAAACAATGTTTCTCTCCGTCTCAGTGTTTTGTCATTGTGTCCTCAAAGCTTTATGGACATAATTTACAATAATATAATTGCAATAACCTCATTGAAATTCCCTACTTGGAAAGTGTGAGGAAATGCCTGTTAATGTTTAAGACAGCAAAATAACATGTATTTAGTGAAGTTTAAACATATTAATACTGCATACCTATAGCTGACCAATCTGCTTCTTAATGACTTGCTTTATATTTTAATAAGTTTATAGTTCTACCTCCAAATGTAATAAGTGTACATAAATGTAATGTACAGATGCTGGTTTGTGTGAGGAACTGGCCTACATCTGCATGGTTCAGTTCTTGTATGTACTGTAAGAATGACAACTCAAAATAATAATAAAAAAAAAAAAAGCCTTCTTTTATTATCAGTATTCAGTGGGATTGAAATTAAAAATTTAGTTTGAAGTTTCACCTTGACAAACACCCAAATTAATGTTACTTTACCCTCGAATCTCACTGGCAATCAGCGACTGAATGACAAGACAGGCAGATAGATCTCCACGGATAGATTTATTTACATCTGTGTTTTGCCATGTCCCTGGAAAACTGTTGAGTCACTGTGCTGAATATGAAGCTTCTGTTTTAAAAGACAAACACTTAAAAGCAAGAATTAGTCATTAAAATTAGATTTAGTTTCAAAAAACCTATTTGTGACATTTCTGAAGGGCAGACACACCAGATATGTGCCCTGTCCACAGGCTAACTTAATCAGCTACAACATAGGAAATTGAGCGTCACTTTCATGGATGTTTCTGCTGAATCTCATCTTGCTCATTTGATCAGTTCAGTAGCTGATGGTGATTAGAATAGAGAGTTCAAACTGAGTACCTTCAAGGACTTTCAATTTCGGATGATGACATTCTCAGGAAGTGTCGCCTGACAAATAAATTACTTAATACACCAGCTGATGCCGTTTATTCCAGCTTTCTTTATACCTCTTGTTTTTAAGTACAGACCCTGGACCCATTTTCCCATGTTTGTTTTAACAGATTAATAGCCAGTATGTTTGTCAGCCGCGGGAACCTTTTACTTGGCCTAAATTTCTGCTGAAGTGGAATATGGGCTATAATGACACACCCATCGATTTTTGTCAAAGAATGCTGCCATCAGGTGGTTGTTGTTCTTACAATTTCATCACATACCGACAATAACCTTAAATGAAGAATGACAGAAAATAGTTTCATATGTAATTTATGCGATGGAGGATTTCATGATATCCCACATACTGTAATTCCCGCAAAATAAACAGTAGCACACACTATTTTATTGGCTTGCATTTAGCAGTGAATAGGGCATACTTTGACCAAAGCATTGCTTCAGCAACTTTGTTCAACGTCATCGCATTTATTTCCATCCGGAGTTGCACTTTTGATCTTGCATTGATGATGGGAGAGTTTAACCAATCCATAAAGTCTTCTCCAGCACATACCAAAGACTTTAATTGGGTTAAGGTCAGGACTACATGGAGGTCTATTCACAGCTGAAAATGATTTCTCATGCTCCCAGAGTCATTCTCACAATTTGAGCCCAATAGCCATTGACATTTTCATCCTGAAATATGCCCATGCTATCAGGGATTTCTGTACCTACAGTAGAACTGACCAACTGAAGCAACCCCAGATCATAACACTGCCTCCAGAGGCTTGTACAGTGGCCACTATGCATGATGGGTGTTTCCTATCTTACCCTCACTTCTACACTGTATGTGTGGAAATGCTCGCTCTTACTTTAAACATGGCTGTAATTTCTGCAACTTCACCAAGTGTTTAAGGAATCTCTGCTCATGATCATGGTTGACCACATTTCTTCTGTTAAGTTGGTGGTCCACCACTATCCTAATATTGCATGGACAGTTCTTAAGCAATACCCTAATCATTATTCTTTGCTTGATGTAGGCCAATGGTTTGACTGGTTTGAAACACGGTAAAACATTTTCTATGAGCATGAGATACAGTGTCCAACATGGTTAGAAGAACCTGTTAGGGTTAGAAGATTCGCTGCCAGCTAAAACATATTAATCACTGCACTAATTATCCAATCAAAGACTCTTAAGTATTTGTGTATTTATATCTCAACTTCATTGAGTCAGATTGCATATTCGGTGAAAGTAAAAGTTTGTTAAAAAATCTTATGGCAGCAATGTTGTTGTGGGAGTTTAAAACATGCTTTGCACAGATCTCATGCGCAAAATAACCAAAATATCATGGGAGAAATGACTCAGGGTTTATTTTTTAATTAAACATATACACTTTTTCTATTTTTATCACATTAACTAATTAAAAAATGACTTTATGATTGTGACTAAATTGTTATCATAATCATTGTACCACATAATCATAATTACCGTCAGCTCTGAAAGCTTCCTAAACTAAAATATCATTTCGTTTCACGTATATCTCAACTAGACATAATGTGTTTGTTTTATATTATAGCTACCCCAAAACTGGGAAATTAAAGTCTAACCCGATTCCAATTCCACTGAACCCCTGTCAGCCTCTATACTGTACCTGTAACCTAATGTACTCATGGAAAAATTACATTACTGCCAAATTTTAACAATTACAAGAGAAGTGTGTAATCACTATATGCTTTATCAGCAAAATCTGCCAGTCTTACCATGTAAGCTAAATTTACTTGAGGTGTTTAAACACAAGGCTCATCATTGCCTTTTTATTCAGCTGATCACATAATAATGTGAAATTATTTTGTAAGTACAGTATATAATTCACTGATTAATTCAATGAGTTAATACAGTACAATGAGTTATCTATTGCTTTTTTGTAATTACTGTCTTTGTATTAGGTTACTTAAACATTTTAAATGTCTGGCTTCATCTCTACAGTATGTAGTGTGTAAGCGCTCTTCTCTGTTTTGATGATGCTGTGACTACTGTATGAAGAAGCACCTCAGACATTTTAGCAGCAGGTATCTGATTACACACTGATTACGTTTGGCTTGGCTTTTGCATGTTACTATCCAACATTTTGAACCAATCATGAGAAAAACACACTTGGCTAACAAGTTTTAAACATACTGCATTTGGGCAAAATGATTACATTCACCACTGTGTTTGATAATCTGGTGCAACATTAGTAAGTGGTTTATACTTTTAGATTCTTTAAATAGATATCAATTATATATGCATTTAAATAATAATTTAAAAAATGTCCCCCCAAGAATTCAACCATTTATCTGCCATGTTTTCCCAGAATGCCTTGCATTTATTATTAGTAGATAATTGCTGTTGTTAGAAGCGCTAGAAAGAAGTTTTTTTTTTATTTTCAATTGCATTCAGATTGACCTGTTCATATGTAAAATGAATGCATGTCATCAATAAAGCAAACTCTAAAACAACTTCCATAGACCTGGGATGAATCAGAGATGCTGTTAGGAACCTCTCAATTTCCTGGTCATGATCCAAAGAGCCAAATCTGACCTAGGAAAGTAGTCTATAAAACAGTGGCAGTGGTAAGCAGATTTGGTTTTTATGCCTTTTTGTGTAATCCTAAATCGTGAAATCATTATGTAGCATATGCTGTCGATAAGAACAGACAGAGTAAAGTTGTTTATTTGTAATCACTTATATGAATTCCCACGGTGCATGTGTCAGAGTCAATGCAATGGCAATAACATTAATTAAAAATATATCACTCTTGTAAATTGTTTATACACTTTGCCTTCATGTTCATTCATGTTTTTATAGATCAAAATTTTATTACTTCTTCAGCCTTGTTCTATCTTATTTACTTTCCATCAAGCTGACATCTAGCCAGATTTGTATTGCTGGTGCACAAAATAAATCAATTTAAAACATGGTAGACAAAGACATCAAACATTTTTATAATTTGTGTGAAGATGGAGCCTTTAAAAGTTTAAAAGTCCTTGGAGTATGGGCTGTGTGCAGCTCTTTTCTATTGTTACCTACATGTTCACAAGTGTGTGTCCAAGTGTTTTCCCAGTTTTCCTTCTATACCTCCACCTAAGTATCCCTGGGACAGCCAGGTCACATTTAATCCACATCAGTGATGTGTGATTTAGGGGATATATCATTTTATCTTATTGGTTAGTATTTGTTAAATCACCAAAGCCAGGACTGCTTAGGAAAATGAATTGGGTTTGCTGTTGAAAGAGGAATGCTGGGAGAAAGCCATGGACAGGATACGCTCCAGCACTTCCCTCGTCCGGCCTCAGTCTTATTCAGTTAAAGATTTTGCACAGGCACCATTTTTCCAAAAACAGGCTGGCTGAAATCTATCCTGATGTTGAGGACAGATGTGACGTGTGTCATGCCCCACCCCAAATTTCACAAATTTACACAAGATCTGGGGAGGCTTTTTTATTATCATGTCAACTGTACTTGAAGTACTGTTGACATGATATCCATTAAATGCTATATTTGGTACGATTCAGTTCCATTGAGTTTTGCACATAAAGATGTTATAGCTTTCTCATCCTTGTTGACGTTCATATTTTTACATTGGAAGTCCATTAAGTGTCCCTCCATTTTTCAGTGGATTAAAGATTTATTACTTTCTTATGCTGAAGAAGATTAAATGTACACAGAGGTTCAACTGAAACATTCTTTTACAGCAATCGTTCATTTCTTTATTTTTATGAATTTACAGGTATTACCTTGAATATTTGAACTAGGTCATGCATCGCAATGTATGACCTGTCTGATGCACACAGATCCGTGTGAACGTGTGTTTGGTTGTGTTCTTTAAATTCTTGTTCTCTGTTGTTATATAAAAATAATATACTTTATTCAGCGAGTTCTTTGATATTTTTGTATATAATGACTGTTCTATAAAAATAACTAGGAAACAATTTAAAACAAGTTATTAGTAAACTAAACCACAGATCGATTGAAATCTCTGTTCAGATTGATCATAATGTATTGACTAGTTTTAGGTCAGCATCTCTAACATTAGTGACAGCTGTTAGCTCAACTCACAGGTGTTTATCTTGGCACTTTATCATATTTTTTTTGTGTGTAATTAACATTTATAACAACTTCAGGTGGTACTGACTCTCTTCAGTCAGTCACTCTCTTTAATCTTATCATTTGTCACAATTTGCTGGTGAGGGCTCATGGTGATAGCCGTGGGCTGAAGAAAGGCAGGCATAAACGCAGAGGGTGGTGTGAAACATAAAAGTCCTTTTTATTTAATCAAACCAAAACATGAAGAACATGAACAAACATGAATCAGACTAGTAGCCAAAGGTCTAAGGGATGAACAGACTGGGCACACAGCAGGCTAGGTAGGCTAGCAGACTAATAACTAAGCAGGTTAGTGGCTAAGCAGGTTAGTAACTAAACTAAGATCTAAGCAGACGTGGAGACTAGACAAACTAGGAGACTAAACTGACTAAGAACTAGGCAGGTGAGTATCACCATGTTAGTAGTAAAACAGACTAAGAACTAACAACAATGGTATTTACACAGGGGAAACCAGACAGACTAAGAAACAAACTAACACAGTGAACACAGACAGCTCCATAAAACATATGCCAACTTAACTAAAACAGAACAGAACCAAACCAAAGGATAAAGAAAGGAAAGCCCAAATGACAATAATAATGCTCGACCTGGTTTCCCAGAACAAACAGCTATTTATAGAGTGTCTCATGAGCTACCCCGGTACAGGTGAACACTCTCATCACCTGACCGAGGTGCCTTCTGGGAAACTGAGTCTACAAACCAAAACTACAAAACAAACTCAAAAACAGTGCCATCTAGTGGTGAACCCTCACATCATTATTTAGTATCTCTATCTACATTAGTGTATTCAGTGGGTGTGCGGCCCTACGCTTGCATTATGTATACAACAGTACTGTTCTTATTTTTACATTTTGTATCTAGCCAACATTAATCTCAACTAATACATGTGAAAAATGTCAGAACTTATGTTTTATGTGCTGTCAGAGGAGCAAATATCCCCTTAATTTGATGAAGAAAACGCTGGCGTAGGATCGCTTAGTTAAGCAATTTTACTTGATCATGACCAAGATCACAAGGTCATGGCCCTGACCAAGATCACATTCACATCCTCCTTTTCTTTGCCAACTCGACAAAACTAGTCTTGCTGTCTGTTTAACTAAAAATAAAAATAAAACTCAGAGTTCATTGACATAGAAAATAACACTTAGTTATGAGCTATTGTATTTTTACTTGTCATATGCTTTGGTTCAGATCAAACTCTGCACCTACAGTACCTTTATGCTTTATCAAGAATGTGTTATGAAAGGTTCCAGTTTATAGCTGGAAATGAAAAACATGCTTTAAGGCAGGCTTAACTTTAATTGAACTTCAATTTATTTTGTACTATTTTTAGCTTGTATCAGTAACTATTCCTCGCAGTAAATCATATTAATCTGCACATTAATACATCTTGAGGCTGTATTTTCCTTACGCTCAGCTTTCTAATCTAATGGAATAACATACGTCAGTAGAACGGTACAACATGTTATACAAGCCACTGCATTCACTGCTTTAAATGGGCCTCATCAATGCAAACAGGCTTACAATTTAAATGTAAAAGAAAAAGCCTTAATTGTGAAAGAAAGAAGCATCATTCAGCAGTACAACCGTTAATGTTTTTGGTTTTAAACCCAAATGATTATGCTGTTGTAAGTCTTTTACCTTAACTCCTGTTGAGGTATGAGTTGTTCCGACCTTCACTTGAGTGGACTCTTTCGTCTCCACAGGAGGTACTCTTCATTTCCTCTAGACTGAAGGGGCACATGAGGCACATTTTAAAGAGAGACCAGATGCGGTATGGTTTAGTGGGTAATTGGTTGAAGCACGTCCAAGCTCAGTCTGGTCTTGGCTTTGCCTTTAAATAAAAGCTTACAGGGCGAGAGATGTTTAAAGCAAGATCTTTGGCACTAAGCAGCCTGGTGTCTTTTGAAAATAAAATATGTGCATTCTGTTCTAAGGTAACAAGATGAAATTGTATTAAGAAGAAATTGCAGTTCGCCTGGATGGATTTAATCTGAGCATCAACATAAAACAATTATTATATGATATTTCTGGAAGCATGTAGGTGTATGTTACACATGTCATTCATTTTATACTGCAGCATATTGTTACTTAGAAACTCATTATTTTCCTAAGGAGTATCTAAGGCTAAAAGCGAAGAAAATCAATTTAAGTGCACACTAAAATCAATAAAATCTGAAATTAATTAATTGGTATGCAATTATCTAATATAATATGCATATGTTTGGCTATATCGCTATAAACATTTATAGAACATTTATTTTAACCAGATACTGGCTGAAGAACAATGTACTGTCAGATCATCCTAGTTTGGGAATTTACATTAATTAGCACCTCATGACTGGTAGTACAGAACCGCAGTTACAAGCTGGCTGGGACTTGTCACCGAGCTGCTCAAATTAGCTGTGCAATTACTTTAAGGATCTTCTGACACATTAATTTACATACCCAAGCTTTGTCCACGGTATTAAAGTGTTAATCAAATTAATTAACTAATCTAATTTATAGGGAGAAGCTGAAAGTACAGAACATGTGTACTAGTATGTATTGGATCCATGTATTGTATGTATTGGAATGACTACTTTTTTAATGTACTTTTTTAATGTACGTTTATATATATATCTTTTATCTTTTATATCACATACAATTTAAATCAGTTTAAGTCCAGTATCACACAACAGAGCATACATCCTTAGAGAACAAAAACCATAGCCTTATACACAGTATAATATATTGTGCAGCCCTGGTTCAACAGTTCACACTGGATGAGTTTGACATGCACAGGGTTTGGACTGTGAGCTATTTATATGAGCATGAGTGTATGTTTTCCATGAAGACTGCAAAGCACTTCAGTACGTCATTCTGGATCAAGGCTACAAATGTGCAGCGCATATAAGAGAATTTGATCTGTGCTGCATAATTAGAAAATTTGCAGTGGGGCCCCGGTTGTATACGATCAATATTAGACCTGCAGCATTTTTATTGGCATGCTCAGTCACAGGTAGTACTTTCATCAAGCACCATAACAGGAGATAAAATCTTGTTTTTGTTTTTTTGTACAGCTATAACCTATAGTATGTTGCTTATAAAAAGGTAGAATAAAATTTACTTGATGTGGGTGGAGAAAAATAATTGCCAACAAAAAGTATACTCATTGATTAACTATCGTCTCTACGCAATCACCAGCCACAATCTTAGAAACAACTGTAGTGCATAAAAGCGTGCAGGTGCAGGTTAAAAGTTTCAGTTAATAGACGGATTTCGCAGTAGAGAAAGCATGTGATCTCAGTGACCAGTGCTGGTTTGATTATTTCAGAACCCATTTGATCTTCTGGTATTTTCACATTTTCTCTAGGGTCTACACAGTGTTGTATAAATCACAAGACAAATCCATTGATCGCCAATTCTGTAGGATCTCGTTAATGAGCAGACGTGGCAAACCCCAGCTTTAGAAAGTAGAAGTCCTGTTACATATTTGTTCCATCCATTAACTAACATGGAAATGGACATGGCTAGATCTGCATAACAATTGAAATTGATGTCCAATTAAATTCAATTTTATATATAGAGAGCTTTTAATAGTGGTCAGTAACAGTGTCGCAGACCAGCTTTAAAGATTCCAGTGTTGACTTCCAGTGCAGTTGTCTAATCACAAAAGGGTGCAATTTATAAGTAATGTAAGCATTTTGTAATAACTTATGAGGTGCTATATAAATAAATAAAATCAGATTTTCTCCCAGCTACTCTGCAGAGCCTCTTGGAATCTGCTGTAGTGTTTGGCCCTCGGATGTTGGCAGCGGATCCTTTGGGTCCTGTGGGTTGCAGGCTGGGACCTTGAGACTTGCTTGTCCAGCACATTCCATGGGTGCTCAGTCGAATTGGGATCTGGGGAATTTGGGGACTGCCTCGGGCTCTCTGCCTGTTGGGAATCATGCGAGGTGTTCTGTGGTGCACTGGGTGATCTGGTGCCTTTCTATATTGGCCAGCATTCACTTTTATCAGTGACTTTGTAGGGCATTGGCTTTTCTGTGGGATCGGAACAAACAGACTGTCCTTTTGTCCCCGTGGGCATGGGTGAGCCTTGGGTTCCTGTGATCCCTTCACTAGTCCACTCGGATGTAATTGATAATAATAAAAAAAAAATTGTGGCAATGCTATGTGGTGTGTTTTAATTATTTTAGCTTGACCTGGAAGTGCAATTCAACAGTGGTTCTCAGAGGGCCTGTATTCATACTGTATGTCTCCTATCAGCTTTGAGATAGCCGTCATACCCTAACAGCTCTAGTGTGAACAAATGAATGTGTAACACACACACACCCTTGCTCACTTTTGCCAGCTGTTCTGGCTCAGCGTGATAAGCCTATATACTGGCTTCGGATCACATTTTCTAATTATAGCCCTCTGTGCACGGGTGGTAAGGAGCACAGCATATTCAGCGAGACCTTCTCTATTGCAGCCCATAGCAGCTGCGAACCTGCCGTACATCAGTGTTTAAAGCTGAGCATAGCCACTCTTAGATCACTGATGGGAGGAACTTGGTCCACTGCCAAATGTATGTGGTTTCAGTGAGTTGTTTTTTCTACTGAATTTGCGCTGTGGTTGGATTATTGAAATGTGCGCACTGGCTGTAAACATGCTAGTTCTGTCCGTTAGGATTGTTGCTATGCTTCAATCCAAAGCCTTAAATCGACTCAAACTGTGAGACGGGATACGCGTAGAATAGCACAGCTGAGACCTGATTTACTGATACGCTACACATTTTCCAGGCTATGTCACTGAGGCAATAAGCAAGTGATATGAATTTGCTTCTTCTCCGCACTTTATTTGTTGGAAGTTTTACTTAAAATGCATGTTCTAAGTTTAACGAAAGCCTGTGTTTGAATGTTTAATGAACACAGTTGATGTTTTTCTGTGGTGTTACGCAACACTTTGCAATGCTTTTCTTTTGAATGCAATAGTGGTGTAACTCGTATCTGTTTTGTGCTTGAAATATGAATATAATATGTATATTCAGATTGAAATCTTATATAGGTGTGGCCGGTTAAAAGGCTGGTTTATTATAAAAAAATATTATAAAAAAATATATCAATATGCACTCTGGAAAGACTGAAAAACACTGGAATGAACCCCAGCTGTAGAAATGCAGACATTTGTCTCACCTGGGACTGTACAGTACTTTACTCTTGCTTGTGCAGCTATTATTCATTGCACTCCATATGTTCTAATGAATTGGTATTGCTTCCCAAAGTATAAACAACCTAGTAACCTAATTTAAACCACCGTGACACTGTCTCCCATAGTGCCCCAAGTTCTTTAACCCCTTGTCATTACAAGCTTTACGATTCTAGCTTGCTTATGCCCAAATGAAAATAAAAACCTTCCATTTAGGCATCTTTTTAGTAGTGTCCCATTGTATTCTACTGCCAATGCACACTTTTAGTCCCAATTACTGTAGATGCAGATGCCCTGCTAGCCTTCCTGGCAATAATAATAATAATAATAATAATAATAATGTACTTCCTATTTGCATCTGTTTAAGGTTCCTTTTAATTGTTAATTCATAACTTCATCTTTACCTTAATTCTAAGCATGCATGCTCTTTACTTTACTTTAATAAGTCTGCTTTAACTACACGCATGATCATTTACAGCGCAAAGGACAGCACAAAGGTGAAATCAGCATTCCATAGAGGTTGAGACCATTTATTTTACTCATGTAAATCAAATAGATTTTCAGATTGAGGCTTTCTGTTCTGTTGCAATATTCCCTACATTTTTGGTGCAGTGGATATTGTGATGTGTTTACATTTGATCTTTTGTTGATGTGCCTATAGTTTTTCATAAGTATGGTTAACTGAAAAATTCATCCTAGCTCCTCTCTGAGTTTGGTAATGAGGTAGGTTTAGACATCGTCATATCTGTAGGCAACCTGATCCATGTTTCATATCCATAAACATATAGATTGTATTTGATTTGATAGGTGAGGTCCTAATCATATGGTGTGCATCATTTGTGTACTCCCAAGCTTTAAAATTCTGATCATAAATTCAAGCACTGAAGATAACATCTATCAGACGGATGTAATAAATGTGTTTTCTAGCATGATACAGTGTATTACAGAATGGCACCTGAATATTCTTCGTACATTCTTCTCCATTACTGATTCCCGTGCCTCTTGAAGACCATCTCCTTTGTGTAGTCATCAGTCTCAGAGATATATTTATCTTTCTCCAAGGAATTAAAATAGTAATTCTGGTAGAGGAAAAGGAAACACAGCTGTTGGCTTCCTTTTTGCTCTCTTTGATGCTGTGTCAAAATGTGATGAAGAGACTGTCTTCAGTAGGCTGGTGCTTTAATCTTTCTCCATCAGTCTCCTGGGCTCCGACTTCTATCTTTCTTTACTTCTCTTCCACTACCATACACCATAAAACTGTTTGATCTATGTTATTCTCTCTCTCTCTGTGTCATGTCTATCATGTTTATTACATAAAGTTCAGTTTGTTTGAAAGCATGTATGACATTGAATAGGATATTTCTCTATTTCAAATTTTGTCTTGCTTCTTTATCACCAAGATGCTTTCTATGTTTTAAAATCTACTTTGACTGATGAAGACAGGCTTTTAAAGACGTCTCCACTTAATAATGCGTTTTTCTTTTAATAGATTACTCATGTTGAGTGTTTTTTTTTTTTTTTATGGATGAAGCCGAAGCAGCTTTTATATTCACACATTTGTAGTGAAAGTCGTTTTCGGAAATCCCAGTTTGGTAGGAGGTTGGGGTCAGAGCGCAGCGTCCGGCATGGTACAGCACCACTGGAACAAAGAGGGTTAAAGGCCAAAGCGGGGCAGGTTGTCGGTGCTGGGGCTTGACCCCCAACCTTATGTTCAGTAACCCAAAGCCTTAACCACTGAGCCACCACTGACCACTGCAGAGTGAAGTGGTAGAGAATGATAGAGATTGCTGCTGTACAACATCTTGCATAACTTTTTCATTTCTGAGAGGTACATATGATCTTATTTTAGATTGTTTTACAAAATAAGTCCAGGGGCTTTAAGCCTATTATCGGCTAACATAGTAATTATCGAAAGTACTCCTGATGCGATGACGGGAATTTGTAAGCTATTTCATGCTACTGTAGTTAACTAATAATACATAATATTAGTGATTAATAATTAATTTGTGATTGTACAATGTAATACAGTCCTACATACAGTGGCAGCAAGCAGTTTCAGTAAACACTGCCATAAAAGTAGATTTACCTAACAATTCTTACGTTTTGCATTCAGTCTAGGTCATATTTCTCCAGTGTGGTCACTTTTAGTAATGGGAAAAATTATTTAACAATAATTTGAGTAGTTCGGTTATATTTAGGCGGCACATTAGCTAAGTGTTTAGCACTGTTGCCTCAGACCTCCAGGGTTTTCGCTTTGCTTGGTGGGTTTCCTTTGGGTACTTCAGCTTCCTTTCCAAGCACATGTATTGTAATTTGACTGGGGTTTCCAAATTAGGTTGTCACCTGATCCACAGTGTACGCCAACTTGTGCCCCGAGTTCCTTGGGTTTGGCTCCTGGCCACCCCTAACCCCACACAGTATAAGTGGTACAGTATAGATAACAGTATGAATGGACGGATAGTAATATGTAGTAATATTTAGTAATAATATGCATGTGCTGCTCCCCTCCCCCCCCCTATTTTTGCAATTCCCATTCTCCGACTGAGGAAAATCTTTCATCAGCCTAGAAGTGAAAATGTTAAAATGATACAGTAAATCATACCTGTTTAACGTTTTTGTTTAAACATTAGGACAATATATAATGTGTATGGTTAGGTGGAAATTACAATGAACTTTAAATGTTGACTTATAAAGATTAATTCTGTCTTTTTCATTGACAATACTATATTACAGCTTAAGCTTGAAGTTAAAATGTCAAGATGTTTTCAGAGTTTTCAATTACATGAACTGTGAAACTAGGTTCATGCTTGTTATCCGGAAACTGTTTTCTTATTAAATTTCTTTTTTTCTAATGTCAATACTTTTGCTGCATTTTTTTTTTGTTGCCAAGTCCAGCTGTTCAATGTGGACTGAGCCCTCTGGAGTGGATGAAAGCAATTTGTTTGATGTGTATTGACGTCTGCACTGGTTACTATGGAAATGTAGTCCATTAAGCTGCTCCCATTCACATGTGTAGTAGTAATGACGTGGGGAGCTTATCATAGCATTGCTGCTGGTCATGCCACAGTGTGGTCCAATGTGAGTGTGACCTACTTTAAAGTGTAGACACACATGCATATGCACACACACACATAACACGTAAACAGGCACAGAAATGAAGTGACAGATCCTAAAGTGAGAGCGTGTGTTCTCTGGGGCTGGCTTATGCACATTTCTTTTCTTTTTCATGTGAGACAAACATGGAGTTATTGAAGCCGATCAAGATGCTCATTGACAAGTCTTTAAGGGATAGCAGACTGGATTTAGATAAGGATTTGCAGAGAGCTTTACCGGCAGGCTGCATAGCTAATCACCCATTAATCAAAAAATAACAGCTTTGAGGTGCAATGAATTTTTTGTGCAGTACAACAACAAAAGTCAAACTCAAAGTGCTAAAGCATTTTTCGATTAATATACACAGCTGTAGGGATTTCAAGCATCTTTAGTTATTCTGTTAAATTACCTTGCATGTCTATACTGACAAACACAAAAGTTCATTCTGAACCATCTGTCCTGGAACCTTTTTTCCCTCCCATAAAGCATAGAAATGATCTACATTTCTATGCTTTTGAAAACTACAGACATTTTGTTTTTGTAGATTTGGTGTAGATACTTGAGTACTTTATAAATTTAATTCTGAGATACTGTACATATGATTCAGGCCCTTGTGTTTGATAAATTTGATAATTGAATTCTGATAAACGAGCGAGGTCTTGATATACGAGTAGTATTCATTTGTCGCCGAATGTCACGTGATCACAACTGAACCAATGGTTCTTCTCTCGCGCGCGCTACAGGATTATGGGTAATCATCTCCCATGCTACAGTAAGTCTTAGTGCGCGTGCATCACTCGTATAGTCAACATCCGTGTGTGGGTACTGTTTATCATGACATTGTGACCACTCATATGCGCGTGTGTGAAGAAAAAGCAAGTGTCATTAGAGATGTTTGTTGTTAAAGATCCAATTTATACAGTCTCTCTGTCTGAAAGCAGTGATTCCATCAGTGTGTGTATGTGTGTGTGTGTGTGTGTGTGTGTGTCTGTGTGTCTGTGTGTCTGTGTGTGTGTCTGTGTGTCTGTGTGTGCGTGTCTGTGTGTGCATGTCTGTGTGTGCGTGTCTGTGTGTGTGTATGTATGTGTATGTATGTGTGTGTGTATGTGTGTGTATGTGTATGTATGTGTGTGTGTGTGTGTGTGTGTGTGTGTGTGTGTGTGTGTGCACGCGCACAAGTGTCATTAGCGTGTTAAAGAATTGTTTCCCGACAGAGCAGTGTTTCCGTTAGTGTTGGTGTGTTTGAGTGTGGATGCATGTGCGTGCGTGTGTGTGTTGAATTACACCACTCTCGCCTTCACATACACACACATACACTAACGGAAACACTCCTCTGTTGAGATACTTTTATAAGGTAAAGTGTAGGTACAGAGGTGCAGGGTTTTTTTTTTACTTTACATTTTGTAATAATTATTTTTATATGAATATTTTTGGGTTGTGAAACAAATCATCTGAGCTTCCATTATTTCTTATGGGAAAAATTCACATTAATATATGAGTGTTTTGATATGCAAGCATGCTTATGGAACGAATTAAGCTTGCAATCCAAGGTTCAACTGTACTTGATAAATTGAATTATATTGGACAACACCAGAACGAATGGTTATGACTATAACCTCTGTTCCCTGAAGGAGAGGAACGAGGTACAACACATATTGTATGGGATATCACGCCCTCTCGTGTCCTGGCTGAAGCCACCTTTATTCACGCCTTAAAGGCAGTCAAACCTGTGGTGACGTAGGTGTAGCCCCGTCTATACCTATGAGCCCTCGTCACCACGGTTGACTCTCAGTTCGACAGCCGCTCTTCGCCGAGCTAAGCTGAGAGGCGGGGCAGCAATGTGTTGTACCTCGTTCCTCTCCTTCAGGGAACAGAGGTTATAGTCATAACCATTCGTTCCATTTCAGTCGATTCACTCGGTACAACACATATTGTATGGGACATATATTCACGCCCCGCTGAGCATCTACCAAAGTTACCAAAAAAAAACCTGATAGCTACTCTGCTGCCTCATGGACCCTGCAGAGAGGACACAATGGGCCACCGAGGGGGCCGTTATGTCCAGACGGTAGAACCGGATAAACGTGTGCAGTGAGGAACAACTGGCTGCCGCGCAGATATCACCCACTAATATCCTTTTGAACAGCGCCCACGATGTTGCCATAGCCCTTGTTGAATGTGCTTTCACACCCTGAGGGAATGGGACACCCTTGCTGCTATAAGCTAATGTAATAGCCTCCACAATCCAATGGGAAAGCCACTGTTTAGCCAGTGCTTTACCCTTTACTGGACTGGCAAAGCAGACAAACAGTTGATCACATGCATGCATATTCACTGTACGGTACATGTAGACACTTAGTGCACGTACAGGGCACAAATTATGTAATTTTCCCTGCTCCTCAGAAGCAAAAGGAGGGGGCAGAAGCTATAAAGGTCAAAGACCATAGAGCTATAATCAGTGGAGACCACTTTAGGTACATAGG
The DNA here is from genome assembly GCA_030347435.1 of Clarias fuscus. Taxonomy (NCBI): domain Eukaryota; kingdom Metazoa; phylum Chordata; class Actinopteri; order Siluriformes; family Clariidae; genus Clarias; species Clarias fuscus. Next base: position 27,664,497 of record CM059207.1, on the reverse strand, counting down.
CCGCGTTTGACAGTAGAGTAACCTTTAAACCATTCGCAGCAAACTGCGTACAAGATGGATGCACAGACAAAGCGTGGAGATCACCCACTCGCTTAGCAGACGCTAAAGCTAGAAGGAGTGCCGTCTTATATGAAAGAATTTTCATATTTATAGACTCAACTGGCTCAAAAGGAGGGCCACAGAGGGCCTCAAGCACTAACAATAAATCCCAAGACGGAACGCTGGACCTCACAGTGAGTCACCGACGTTGTACCCCTCTTAAAAATCGTACTGCCAGCGGAAGAGCCCCCGTTGACACTCCATCAAAACCAATATGACAGGCTGATCTAGCTGCCAGGTATACTTTAATAGTAGAGATGGAAAGGGCTTTTCTAACAGTTCTTGTAGAAAAGACAAAACCTCCACCATCGAGCACTGATATGGCAAAACATGACGTTCTTGACACCCTTGCCCAAAAGCTCGCCACTTGTAAGCATATAAACCTCTAGTAGACGAGGCCCGAGCACTATGAATTGTCTCTATCACATTTGGAGGACGTCTTTAGCTATCAGATTAGACCTTTCAACAGGTAAGCCTGCAAGTTCCACAGTTTGTGACATGGGTGAACCACCTCCCCCCATGCCTGAGACCGAAGGTCCCTGAGGAGAGGAAGTTTCCATGGTTCTGCTGCTAGCAGGCTGACTATGCATCCCACAGTTTCACCAGCCAACAAGGGGCACCAGGATTAGGGACTAACGCTGGCGCACCCTCTCTGTGACAGGCCAAATCAGTTCAACTGAAGGAAAAGCATACAATAGAGCTGGGGCCCATGAGTACGCCAGCACATTGATCCCCAGAGGAGCACTGCGATCTGTTATGGAGAAGAAAAATGGGCATTGAGCATTCTCTTTGGATGCAAGAAAATCCACTACTGCCCTGCCGAAGCGCTCCCAGATCTGAACTACCACCCATGGGTGTAGCCTCCATTCCATCACAAGCGGACCCTCTTTGGAGAGAAGGTCCGCCCCCAGATTCAGGTGCCCTGGAATGTGAGTGGCCCTGAGTGACAGAAGATGAACACTGGACCTTAGTAATAGAGAATGAGAGTTTCAGCAGGGGAAGTGAACAAGTCCCCCCTGTGTCTGTTTATATTCAAAACCACTGTCTTTTGTCTGTCCTGATCAGAACATGATGGCCTGTCAGAGTCAGACGAAAATGTCTCAGGGGTGAGAACACCGCCAACAGCTATAATATATTATAATATACAACAAGAGTTGCTGTAAGGCCTGCGTTGTTCCTGTGACCACGCCCCTTGCCGCGGAGACGTCGCACAGAGCGCCCCATCCGCTCAGAGAGGCATCTGTTGATACCACTTTGCAAAACGACACCCTGCCTATTGGAGAGCCCTGGCGTAACAGCCTGGGTTCCCTCCAGGGCAGAAGAGACAGTGACTCCGTCATGCATGTCAGCTCTTCTGCCCTGGAGGAGCTGACATGCATGACGGAGTCACTGTCAGCCTCCTGTTGAGGTGTCAGCGCTGAACGCACGCATGTTCAGCAGCTCGAGAGACACCCTAGCGTTCATAGACGCCGTCATTCCCCATAACTGTAAAAACACTTAGAAACGAAGTTTGTGTTGCAGCTGAAACTGAGCAAGGCAGCGCTGAAACGCGGTTATTCTGTGCTCTGATAGATGTGCTCGGCTGGTAACAGAGCATATCTACAGACCCAGGAATGAAAACTGTTGACTCGGAGTCAGAAACATACTTTCTGCATGTTTACTGAGAACCCTAGAGTCTGAATGTGAGACAGAACTAACGCTGTCTGTTTCTCCGCCTGTTCATTTGAGCTCGCTATTAGCGTTCAGTCGTCTAAATCGGCCAGTATACGCATGCCTCTCTCCTGAAAAGGAGACAGCGCCGCCTCGACGCACTTCGTGAACGTTCGGGGAGCTAGCGACTAGGTACTCGTAGGCCACGCCCACTAATGCACACTTCAGAAATTTTCTGTGGCTCGGGAAGAATGCTACATGAAAGTAAGCATCCGTGAGATCGATCGTAGTGAACCAATCTCCCGGGTCTATTGCCTTTAGCAGTTGCCTCAGTGTAAGCATTTTGAACTTGTACGTTATTAAAACGTGTTCAATGTTCTTAGATCCAAAACAGGACGTAGTCCATCCCTCTCTTCGGAATGACAAAATAACGGCTGTACCAACCCGAGTTCGCTTACGAAGGAGAAACTACTTGGAACGCCCCTTTGCCAAAAAGAGAATTTCTCTCCTGCCGGAGCACCGGTGCGTACGGAAGAGAAGCGCGGTGGCTTTGTGCGAAACTGCAGTCGGTACCGTGTTTTGCACCCATGTTGAGACTGCGCATGTGCGCCACTCGAAACAGCAGGAAGCCAACCGGCTCACCTTGAGCACCGAATGGGGCTGCTGCAACCTGGCGTTCCGCCAAAGTGCAGCCTCATAGATGGCACTGGGCTTTTTTTTTTCTCCAACATTGTAAACAGAAAAACTCTTTATTGCCATTCACACAGTTTACAAAAGGCACCATTTCTGGGGCAAATAAACTGTAAACATTGAGGGCACTTCTCATAAGTCCATGAGAATTTATTTGATTTTCAAACCCACCCCCACTGGGGTTCATAGCTTGAAATGATACACTTACGTGTGTGTGTAAGGGGGGGGGGTGCTTGGGAGACTGTGTTAGGGAAGTGCAACGCCGTTTGGGACTGATTTCCTTAACATAACATAGAGGCCTCTTGGGCGGCATTGAGAGAGGAGAAACAGTGTCTCCCTGCTGCCAGATCTTCTCTCCCTTTAAAGTCCGAGCCTGTTTGGGCTTCATCTCTCGTCGCGGAATGATATCTCGCAACGCCTCAGCCTTTTTTCTCTTGAAGTCAAACTTTGCCGGAATGGCATCGAGTGACTGGCCGAACGAACGCTCAGCAGATAGCGGTTCATCCGAGTAGAATGCCGTGTCTCTATCTGGAATGTCAGAGAGCGTGAGCCATAAATACTTCTGTGCTGCTAGCCATCCCTCGGCCGAGGGAGAGAGCTGCTCAACGAGACATACGCAAAATGTTGTCTGTCCCGATCCTGACCTTGCTAAGCAGCGCACACATCGGGCTCTCCTGAGGCACCAGTGAGCCGAACTCTGCTAAACACAGTGCCTGATATTTCTGAAGCAGCGGTTTGCTCCATGACGACGTTAACTCACCGATAAAATCGGGGAAAATGTGCAAGCAGTTTTTAACGGTTGTTGGTTCAGGAGGGAGAAAAAATCCCGCGAACCTTCGCGGTTTTTGAGCCGGCTGTGGGGAGGGCCACTCCACCTCCAGCGTCTCGGCAAACGCAGTAGCAGCGGAGCTCTGAGCAGACGGCAACATTTCATGCTCGTCCTCCAACAAACCGTGCATTTCTAGACCGATGTCAAGCACGGTATCATCTTTGAAAGCACGCTGCTGGTCAGCGCTGTAGGAGAGCTCAAGGTCCTCCGACCCCTCGAAATACTCAATTTTGTCTGCCCAGCTAAGAGCGGGGACTTCTGACGAAAACTCCTCTTCAGCAGACACAGGTGAAGCTGGAACTGCTACTTTGGAAAGGAGGGGGTCCTGCTGAGCGACTGTATTTTATTTATTTATTTATTTTCCAGGTCTCCACGAACGTGACCCGTCTTTCCAGCGTTGAATGCCGGAGCTGGCGACAAAGCGCACATGACTCGGGCTCAGAGAAGCCGCCCTCTGGCGGACAGGGGAGAACCGCGGACTTCTTCTTTGTCACATTAGCTCCCTTGCTCATACTAGCTAGCACTGTTAGCACAGCTAAACAGAGCCAACCAAACTGAGATGTCGCTAATGCGTTGACTGACAGTGAACCTAAAATCAGCGCTCCGCGGGTAGACGACTCACCAAATAAGGCTGTTGTCGCTAACACCAACAGGAACAGTTAAGCTGATTTTAAGCTCAGTCTTATAATGTCAAATGTAGAGTTGACTAGCAGCACCTAGAAGAACTCTACGGAAAAGGTGTTCACAGCGAGGTGAAGAGCATAAGAACTGAGAGTCAACCGTGGTGACGAGGGCTTATAGGTATAGACGAGGCTACACCTACGTCACGACAGGTTTGACTGCCTTTAAGGCGTGAATAAAGGTGGCTTCAGCCAGGACACGAGAGGGCGTGATATCTCATACAATATGTGTTGTACCGAGTGAATCGACTGAAAGGGAACTGCTCTGTCTCACTCAATGAGAGAAAAAAAATGGGTAAAAGCTGTGTGAACAGCAGCATAAACAATATAGCCTAAAACGTATAGTGCCCAAACTAAACATATAAAACAATTATTTAAGATACTCTGCAATGTATTATATCGCTATTGTTAAGCTATACAGGTGGAAATCTGCAGATCCACCTGACAATTACAACCAGTGTTTATATAATTCATAGTGTGTTGGATGGAATACATACTAATTTACAAATGCATAAAAAATATAAAGGCTTAATAATAACATTGTAAATAGAAAAATAAAACTAAAACAAGGTTTTCCTGTAAGATTTTGCTGTAAATGCAAGGGTAGAGAAAAATCAAACATATTAAATGAAACTTGAAATTTAATTATTATGCAGAGAAGAAAAAAATAGTTTGCTCATTAGCAAGTGCGAATACAATGCTTCAAAATAACCCATCCGCTTAATAATGTCTTCTTCATCTAGTATGTTAAATATTTGCATAACTAGAATTTTTTTTCCTTTGCATAACAATAAGTAACAGCACATCAGTATAACAGTATAAGAAAAACATACAGGAGCATTACTTGTGCTCATTCAGTACTGTCATTTCTATCGACCTCACCTGAGTGGTTCAATCAGTCTGTCATCAGAGTAAGATGAGTGAGTGAGCAATAGATGGCTACCCTTTTGAACATGATTTCAGCTTCATACATTGTGTGACAGTGATTGGCTGTGACAGTTTAACTGAAAGAAATTTAACTCAGCCACGAGTTCAAAGCCTGAAGACATGTCGGGTATAATACCCTAATTTAGTCGTGTCCAATTCTCACCTGTCTTGTAAAGGCACTCCTCCATCAGTGGCAGCTCCCAACCAGGGAGGGTGTCGGCTAGCACACGCTCTAGCTGACCTACGTTTGTGGCCAAAAGTATCGAGACAAAATTGAAAGTCAGTGTTTTGCTGTTCTTTATTCTTCAAAACCTGCTGGATGCGGCTGAGTCAAAATCGATGTCTGCAGTCCTCTGGTGTCACCCTCTTAATCTGTGCCTGCTTGATTGCTTCCTGAAGTTCATGTTCAGAAATTTGCACCAGATCAATTGAGATCAATTTCCAGGTCCATTGAGAATTACCTAGAGATATAATGCACGTCACATGTTGTCTTAATATGTTTGGCCACCACTGTACTTAACTTTTTCTTTGTTAAATTTACACGTACACACATGGACAAAATTGTTGGTACCCTTCGGTCAATGAAAGAAAAACTGACAATGGTCACAGAAATAACTTTAATCTGACAAAAGTAATAATTTAAAAAAATTCTATGAATGTTAACCAATGAAAGTCAGACATTGCTTTTCAACCATGCTTCAACAGAATTATTTAAAAAAATAAACTCATGGAACAGGCCTGGACAAAAATGATGGTACCCCTAGAAAATACTGAAAATAATGTGACCAAAGGTACATGTTAATTCAAGGTGTGTCCACTAATTAGCATCACAGGTGTCTACAATCTTGTAATCAGTCAGTGGGCCTATATATAGGGCTCCAGGTAGTCACTGTGTTGTTTGGTGACATGGTATGTACCACACTCAACATGGACCAGAGGAAGCGAAGGAAAGAGTTGTCTCAGGAGATTCGAAAGAAAATTATAGACAAGCATGTTAAAGGTAAAGGCTATAAGACCATCTCCAAGCAGCTAGATGTTCCTATGACTACAGTTGCACATATTATTCAGAAATCTAAGATCCATGGGACTGTAGCCAACCTCCCTGGACATGGCCGCAGGAGGAAAATTGATGACAAATCAAAGAGACGGATAATCCGAATGGTAACAAAAGAGCCCAGAAAGACTTCTAAAGAGATCCAAGGTGAACTTCATGCTCAAGGAACATCAGTGTCGGATCGCACCATCCGTCGTTGTTTGAGCCAAAGTGGACTACATGGGAGACGACCAAGGAGGACACCATTGTTGAAAACAAATCATAAAAAAGCCAGACTGGAATATGCCAAACTACATGTTGACAAGCCACAAAGCTTCTGGGAGAATGTCCTATGAGACAAAAATTGAACTTTTTGCCAAGGCACATCAGCTCTATGTTCACAGACGGAAAAATGAAGCATATCAAGAAAAGAACACTGTCCCTACTGTGAAACATGGAGGAGGCTCTGTTATGTTCTGGGGCTGCTTTGCTGCATCTGGCACAGGGTGTCTTGAATCAGGGTGCAGGGCACAATGAAATCTCAAGACTATCAAGGGATTCTAGAGAGAAATGTGCTGGCCAGTGTCAGAAAGCTGGGTCTCAGTCGCAGGTCATGGGTCTTGCAACAGGACAATGACCCAAAACACACAGCTAAAAACACCCAAGAATGGCTAAGAGGAAAACATTGGACTATTCTAAAGTGGCCTTCTATGAGCCCTGACCTCAATCCTATTGAGCATCTTTGGAAGGAGCTGAAACATGCTGTCTGGAAAAGGCACCCTTCAAACCGGAAACAACTGGAGCAGCTTGCTCATGAGGAGTGGGCCAAAATACCTGCAGAGAGGTGCAGAAGTCTCATTGACAGTTACAGGAATCGTTTGATTGCAGAAGATTGCCTCAAAAGGTTGTGCAACAAACTATTAAGTTAGGGGTACCATAATTTTTATCCAGGCCTGTTCCATGAGTTTTTGAGTTTTCTTTTTTTTTTATAATTCCGTTGAAGCATGGTTGAAAAGCAATGTCTGACTTTGATTGGTTAACATTCATAGAATTCTTATTTATTATTACTTTTGTCAGATTAAAGTTATTTCTGTGACCATTGTGAGTTTTTCTTTCATTGACCGAAGGGTACCAACAATTTTGTCCACGTGTGTATATGTTGGACCCTTGATTTTTTTTTCTCAGTGTATATTTGTTCCTGAGATGTACATTTCTATATACTGGTACAGAACACTTTAACATAAAAATCAGCATTATCCACATGGATGACAGAGCAACATGTGCAAAAAGCATGATTTTCCACTGAAGCGTCCTCACCAGTTATCTGACAACAAGCACATGGTGTGACATCACTTATCATCTGAAAATTACTCACATTTTTTCTAATGCAGGATTTTTTCATTCCTCTAGTCTCGACTCCAAAATGTTTGTCTGAGTCAGAGATCAGTGTCATGTGATGACGTGTCAGTGACGAAAATGTATGTCAAAATGCATTATAAAAAAAAAAAAAAAAAAGCCAGTGTTGTTCAGGCTCAAAGCCTGCATTCTGTCTTCACTTAACTATAAAAACTACTGCTAGTTAAATTATTGGCTTACTGTTCATATATAATAACATATACTGTAAAGGAGCACTTTGTGCCAATTGTTGTTAAAAACCAGTATTCATTATTTATTTTTAAATTACAAGGGGAGTCCAAGTCAAATATCGATTTTTGATTGTGCTGAAAAACTGAATACAGTTATGAGAGTAATAACTACTGTATCTTTATTTCTCTATATAATCCCCTGCTGCACTAATGCACTCATCCCAGCATTTCACTAGTGCTTTTCTACCCGACTTCCAAACTTTTCAGAGTATGACTGGAGCCATGATCAGACTGCCTGCTTCACACCTGAAAGGCTGGCTTTCCAGGAACTGCTTTAATGAACCAAACATGTGGAAATTGCTTGGAGAGAGGTCAGGACTGTACAGGGGATGTGGCAATAACTCCCTGCCGGGTTCCTGTAATGTGCACGTGGTGATTATGAATGATTGTGTGTACAGTTCCCGCAAAAAAAGTTATTTGACGATTTTCACGGATCAAGTGTTCCACTCACAGAATGACTTCACCTTTTATTGCGCCTAACAGTCTTGTCACCATACTGTGCTTTAAGTCTTCACAAGTAATTTGATAATGAGTCCCGGTTTGACTTGAACACGCCTCATAAAATGTGCTCTTGGCTTTATAATCAATAATGATGAAGCAATATGCTTCCAATTTTTTAAAGACAATTCACATGTGATGTTCAGTTTTTGTTATTTAGCTGAGATTTGGCAGTGGAGCTTTTTTTTTTACGAAAGAAAATATTAAAAAACACTTTACTCACTCTGTGTCACTGTGACACTGTATTCACAGCTGCGCAATTCGTATTAAAAAATAATTGTAATAAGTATCAAACATGCAGTGCACAGTAACCAGGAATGTTGAAATGATTTCAGATATCTCCCTCTACTGCCTGTTATGTTACTCACTGCATAAGGAGTACTATTTTTAGCTCGTTTTTCCAGCTTTGCACATATTTTAGGAGGTACATGTGGCATTTACTGCTGGGCGACACCAACCAGCCACCTGAGTCCCTATTGGCTTCTTGACCATTTATTATTTAATATTTTTGGGTCAATGGGTTAACAGATGTGATTTTACTGCTTGGCTACACCAACCGGCCACCTGAGTCCCAATTGGCTTTTTGATTATTTGCAGTGCTGTGAAAAAATATTTGCCCCCTTGGAAATTTTTTATTTTTTTTGCAGATTTGTCTCAATTAATTGAGATCATCAAACTAATTTTAATATTACACAAAGATAACCTGAGTACATACAAAATGCAGTTTTTAAATTATGACTTCATAATTTTTTAGGGGAAAAAAGCTGGCCAAACCGTAAACGGCCCACATTAAAAAGGAATTGGACAGCTTTTATTTCCCTTTAATAAATGAAATCATGTTCATACTGCATTATGTATTTACTTAAATTATTTTCGTGTAATATTAGAAAGAATTTGATCTGAATCAGGTGTGATAAATATGCAAAAGAACACCAGGAAGGAGGAAATACTTCTTTTTTTTTTTTTTTAAAGCACTGTATTATTTATGTATATGTGAAGATTCTCATTCATCCAGGTGGGGTTACTTGGAAGTTGAGTCATGTCAGCTGGACTTCTTCTTAGTTTAGTAGAAATGTTTCAGACCGTATTGTTTAGTATTTTTTTGGTCGGCGGGTTAACGGATTTTAAGGCTTTTTTTTTTTTTAATGGCACCAGTCCCAGGGCCATGCTGGTGTATTTCCTGCAGTGTGAAGTGTTGCAGGCCAGTTAGGTCTATGTTACGCTACACGTCACACACCCAGCAGCCTCCATAAGTCTAATCCCTTAAAATAGATCACAGAGACACAGGGCATGCCCACATATCATTTTACACAGTGATCATTCCTCCCATGCTACACTACCCTGCACACAGATCAAATGTATTTAAAAACAAGTGCAACAATTTCATGCACTGTGTAGCGTGTGTAATCGTCTTAAATGCTGCGAATTGTTCTGAAGATTCTGAAAGTACTCAGTAGTTGATGGACATCATGTACTATATGCAATTGAATAAAATATGCAATTGACTATATGAATAAAAATATGCCATTTCTCTTTGTCTCATGCTGTCTCTTTTTGATGTTTAGCATTTATTATTTGGTATTTGGTTATCAGTTTTGATAAAAAATTAAACGGAGCCATCACCTGTCCCTTTTTTCCAGAATGACATTGTTTTAAAAGGTTTTGGATCTACAGTACTTCTTACCATTGTAGAAAGAGGTTTTGGTTTCAGTGTGTGCTCGCTGTCCCTCCACTGGGAAATAACTGTTGTGCTCGAGAAGTAAACCTATCCAACTGAAAATATATTGAAGTGAATCGTTCAGTGTCTATTCACGAGTTGTTTTCCATTTTATTGCCAGTATTGTTTTTTATTATTTGCATCACAGAACATGAGAAAGCAGTGAAGTTTGAGGAAATATGTCAGATTTATCTTCTATGATCATGTTTTATGAATATTACTTTTTTGCCACTGAGCAGTCAGATTTGTTGTGAACACCATCCTAACGCATGGTGTAATGATCTTGGTTACCATGTGTCCTGTCCATCATATTTTTTTCCTTCTTCATTGCATCAGTAATGCTTGTCCATGTACGTATCACGTAGTTCTGTCTGTCAGCTACGGGGGGATTTGCAGCTGTTTGTAACAACCATAAATTCAGAGCATGAAGTAGTTGCGGTTTCAGAGGAGCTCCAGAGTCATGGCTTCACATTCCCTAATCACAACATCTCTGCTGAATGTTGTAATGTCTCGAGCTTTAGTGAATTGAGTTCTCATTTTTATGGAAATATTTTTTTTTACAAATATGTCTCATAATTGGTAATGATATTGGCATTTACACGATATTTGTTGTTATTGTTCTCAATACAGTGTGATTTACCATGACGACAGAGACGAATTCAGAGTTAGAAGGCAAGCCGGAGCAGCAGGGGGCAGATTTGGCTCCGCCCCACGCAGCTCCGCCCATCGACGACCAGCTTCCACCGGCAGCTGCCCACAGCACGCCAGTTAAAAAAGAGCAGGTAGCAACTGGTTTCTTAATCCAAGGCATGTTATATGGGTATTCTGGTTTTAACAGATCATACATAATAGATCAATAACCTTTTGAAGACTGAGGGTATGTTGGTAATATACATGTTCTTAAATCCTCTGGACTATTTATGAATAAGATTAGAGAGAGGGAATTAAGCACCTTAAGAAAACCCATTTTCTCTATAACAAACACAATGAAAAAAGCTTATTTAATATCAGTCCTTGGTTTGGAAATTGAACATCTCCATGCACACATCTACATACCGTTAAGGTTTCGAGAAATAAGGTGTAGAGAAATGCTTCTTACCCATTACTAGCACCAGTTTAAAGTCTATAAGTGTTCGTGAGGTTTAGGAGATTGAACCGTTTTCTTTTTCTGTTCCCTCCTGAGCAGAACGGGGCAAGAGAGGCAGGAGGTGTTGCGCAGGGAAAAACCGATCAGCAGTCGACTGAGGACGAGTCCACCCCCTACAAGTCCTCCTCCAGCAAGCTCACCAAGTCTCCCATCAAAGTGACCAAGAAGCCCAAAAACATGCAGTGCAAAGTCACACTTCTGGATGGCACGGACTACACCTGTGTGGTGGAAGTGAGTGAACTTTCCCACTTTTATTTTTTCTTCCTTTGTATAAACTAGCCATTAGGATTCACTCTAGAGCATGTTTAATCCTGTTGTTCTGTTCACTATTTGTCCCACTGACCAAGCACATCACTTGTGTTTTAATAGTAGGATTTTGGTAGATTTTAATCTACAGCTTACTTTTAACAAAAAAAAAACAAGGCATTCGTAGCTTTTATGAACTGCGTATACCTCAAAGCATTTTTGTGCAGGTGTCACAAAGATGTTGAATTGAAGTGTTGGAATTCGGTTTTTGAATCCAAGTAAACAATGATAGCAAATTAGTCTAAAATGTACCAAGCAAAAAAATGTCCAGACCAACAGTAAATCATCACGTAAAATAACTGATAAACACTGGATCACATATTACTTCATGCTTATATAGGATATATTGCTTCGGTCACTCTGTTACTGGTTGTGCTTCAAGCCTTGGATCAAGCAGATGTCCCAGACACTGCCCTAGCAGAAGACAGTCAGAAAGCATTGTGGTAAGGAGCCCATACCAGTGTTGATTTGGGAGAGACTGCTGAGGTCCTCATTCTGTCGCAAGTAGTTCCCTTATACCTGCTGTCTGTGATCTTATTCTTTCCATCTCCACCCATAACTTGTAACCACTGGTTCGGATAGGGATGTAGATCCGCGTTTCTCAATCTCTTATTCTTCCATTGCTTCACTTTTTTTCCATCACTCCCACCTAAAAGAAGCATGGAATGGAATTTGGAGTTGCAGATTTCCATCTACGTCGCTTTGCACTTCCTGTATTGGAATGTAAGTGCGTTCCTCACTTAGAGGTTTATGCCAAGAGAACATCATCCACCAATGAAAGTATTCAAAATGAAATAATAACATTTATCCAGTTCAGTTTTATTTATATAGGGCTTTTTTTAAATGGTCATTGTCGCAATGCAGCTTTACAAAAGGAAAATTATGGAAATGAGTTGGAAATGTCTGAGGAAATATGTATAAATTATAATGATGATATGATCATTATATCATAATATGATGATATTATAAATCCAACCCGAGAGTGACGGCGGCAAGGTAAAAACTCCCTGAGATGGCAATAGTAAGAAACCTTGAGAGGAACCAGACTCAACAGGAAACCCATCCGCATTTGGATGATATCGGATAGCAGGGATTGATTCGTAGTTATACTGTGTGTTAGGAGGTGGGAAGTTCAGTAGAACTGTTTAAGTTAGTAGGGAGTCCACTACAAAACTGTTGGGGGATTCCAGTCCTGGACTATTAAATGACTGCAGTAGATATCAGTATGTAGACATCTACTCTACTGTAGCTCTCACTCAGTACAAAGCAGAAGTCTATTTGGAGATTAGAGCCAAATTTGTTGCTTGCAGATTCTACTGAGCAATTCTGTTTTAGGGTTTACCACGTACATCTGTCTGGTCTCCTGGTCAACAAATTCAACTAAACACCGAGCAATGATCTGGTCCTGTTTTTACCCAAGCACACAGAACATATGACCCCAAGTTTGATCACCAAGTTAATCAGTTAACTTTTGGGCAGTGTGCGCTTAAACAGTGAACCTTTAAACAGTCTGGGTCCAAAAATAATTTAAAAAATTACAATGAAAGCAGAACATAAAGCATCTGGACTACAAGGCTATCTGGGGGGAAAATATAGAAAAAAGCATTATAGAAAAATACTGGAATATGTGGATACAACAAATTTCATCTACCTCTATCAAAAATGATCATAACACAAATTACTGCAATAATTCTTTGAGCGAAAATAGAGTTTTATGTTTCGGTTTCATCGCAGTTATTATAGACCTAAATTATGTATCTCTCCTCAGTGAAGGCTAAGAAAATGTATTAAAATATATATTTTTAAAAATCTCAATAATGTTTGTCTAACCAAGTTAAGCTGTTCAAATTAATTCTCAATAGACTGGCCTTCTGTTTTATCTAGTAGAATTTGTCAAATGCCTGTTCTCTCTCTCTCTCTCTCTCTCTCGCTCTCTCTCCCTGTGATGCTTCCTAATTGCCCTTCTCAATCACATAAAGTGTCTCCTTGAACATTTTTAGACTGACCTACTGCTTGAATCAGACTTGAATCCCTTTTATCAGGCTTTATAAATCTGTCAAGCTGTATTTATTTACTGTCTTCTATGCCTACGACAGTGCTGAGTGCTAAATGACCTCTGCCAAGAACTAGAATCCAAACCCACAATCAATGCAATTTTACTCCAATTGAAAAAAATGATCGATCTTTCTTGATTTTAAATTGCAATTTAAAGTTACGTTTAGTTTTATTTCCATTAGTGTAGCCTGTTTTTTAAGCTGAAACTTTGTCATAGCATGTCATTCTATAACGTGTACATACAGAACAGAAATGAACAGTTCAGGCAAAATACTAAGTACATTAAAAAGAAAGTACAAAAATAGTTAAACTTCTGCCACAACAAACAAACAAAATGACATGGTTGGCACAAACCTGTAAGTATTTATCTTTCACAGTGTATGCATGGTCAATGTACTAGGAATTATAAAAAAAAATAAAAAAAAACTATAAAACTCTTAACAGCCCACATGTAACATTACATCTGTAATTTAAATCTAATATGATCAAAAACAATCCTCCCAAGGCTGTGTCAGGTGACCCGATGCTTAAGTAGTTAACTGATTGCTTACTATACTGCACCGCATATTTAGTTGGCTGCATACAGATAATGCATGATAAATCACCGGTTGTTATGATAAAGAAGCAACAGTTTGCAGCTTATCTGTCTAACCCTCACCACAGACACAAATTCTCCGTTTAAACAGGCATGGCAGAAATTTTCTTTGGTTTCTAGAGCCATATGATACATTTATTTGTTTATTTTTCACAGGGGCATAAAAGTACCACACGGTAACCTGTTAGCAGTGAGACAGATGGCTACAGGTTCTTATTATATACTTGTCTATTAAACACTAAGCATTGTATTGCAGTTAAACTGCGGATATGCTATGGTGATGATATCAACACCAGTTGGCCAGTGTCTGCTTAGACAAGGGAGCCTCTCATGTCTTATCTCTGGGACATGAACTGAGGATAAGATGGCCAAGGTCTAGTCTACATAGTGTGCTATGGTATACATGTCGAGGAATGCTCCGAGATTAGATGAGTAATGCCACAAAATTCTGTCAAAGGCATCTTACCTAAACAAGTAAAGAGTGGTCTTAAGAGCACCCAGCCCAAGAGGGAAATCCTATACCGGGCTCTAGGGTTTAGTGCCCATTTCAGAAAGGCCCCAAGGGATGCATTCTAAAATCTATTGATTTGCTGCAGTGGCTACCATATGCACCAGTAGCATAGATCTAGTCTTACCCAAGCGGTCTATGACATAAAATAAGCAATTTAAATACCACTATCAAGACAAGTACTGGAAACCAAGGTCTTTTTAGGTCATAGCCACAGGCATGACCACAATGATCACCAATGAAACAGTCAGACATACTGTAGGCTTAGAAGTCTACAAATGTCTTGCAAAACAGTTAGACACAGTAGAGACCAGAGGTGGAATGAGTACTAAAATTTTCTACTCAAGTAAAAGTACTGTTACTTCAGTGAAATTTTACTTAAGTACAAGTAAAGTTACCATTATAAAAATCTACTCAAGTAAAAGTAAAAAGTAGCTTATAAAAAAATTACTCGGAGTAAACGTTACTGAGTAATTTTATTTTTTATTTTTTTAACAGCGGGGTGGGATGAGGCATTCTAGCGTAGTTCAAAAAAGATGAGCAAATATAAATCTCAAACTAGTTCTTTTTAACTGAAGGAACACCTTTGCATAATAAAGCTGTTGTCTTTCTTGTGCTTGAAAATCAAAGTGGTCACTTAAATATGGCGTTACGTCCCAGTCTAGCCCTAGTTGGGCCGTACAGCAAAAGAATGGTTCAGGGTTTTATTTTAAACTGTATGGAAATGGTGGTATATGGCAGAAAGAACAAATGAAATACAGTGAAATTATCTACAAATACATACAAAGACCAACAAAAGCAATAATCAAAGTCAATGGGAGGCAAAAAGTCACAACCAAATATCAAAACGCCAAAATCACAATCTCTTTCCTCTTTCCCGCGTCTCTGTCCGGTTTATATATGGACTCGCTGGTTGATGATGTCACTCTCAGGGCGGACGCGACCGTGTGGAAGGTCAGGTAGATGCCGATGTGGGGACAGTCAGAAGACCTGGCGAGTCTGGAGCGGCGCGCGACCAGGACGCGATACACACATGCGAGCGCAACGAAGCATTTATACAATATTTTTTGCATTTTCATTCATTTGTTTTACTTAGTAGCGCATATTATTTAAAATGTAGCGAATTACAATACTTCAAACAAAACATACTTAAGTAAAAGTAAAATTACAGATTTTAAAAACTACTTTAAAAAGTAGAAGTACACAAAAAAACTACTCAAGTACATTAACGCGAGTAAATGTAATTCGTTACTTTCCACCTCTGGTAGAGACCTGACTTCTCTCCAAAATATCCAAAATACACAAATTTTATCAACAAATACTCGGAAAAACTTGATGATTCGATGGACTCCTCAATTCTAGTTGATTCATGTGTTCAAATCTCACCCCATAGGATCATATGCGCCTGTGCTCCTGGGACTACACTGGTGTTTGAACCTCTCTCCCGAATGGAATACCTCCCCCAAGCAGACCCCTTTCATTAAAAAAGCCAAGCTATAGACTGTGCCCCTATGACTGAGATGAGGTCTGTTTGTAGTATTTGGAGACTAGCCATAGACTAATAACCCAATTCCGAGTAGCTTTTAGTTCCATCAGGCCCAAGGGAACAACTATGCAATTCCAACATCCCTGACACGAGCCAGTACTGCACTTTGCCACCTGGCAGAATATGACTGGCAAATGCAATAATTATTGTCTCAATGGATCTATTGTGTAGCCCATTTCACTGTCAAGGAGATCTTTTCTGAGATCAACATGAGATAATTGCTGCAGTGTGTACAAAGTGGTTGGACATATTTCAGTTGTCATGCTCATCGGTGGAGGTGAATGGTATGGAACAGGAGAACAATGCCACCATGCTAGTTATCAGAGGCTGTTGGTTGGCTAGATGGCAGGAGATGTGAAATGCTCAGTGGAGATGGCAGAGCAAGAGCAACAGGGCACGTTTGTAACGCTAATGGGCAACCTATCGTCACAGCACAGCTACCGTAAAAACAAATTGCCAGCTACTAGGGCTGGAGTAGCACATACAGTATTCTGTAAAACATGTGAGCTCATGTAAAACAGAATATTATCTGCATTATCTCAATATATATATTATAAAATAACTCATTGCAGCTTTGCCTCAATGGTTCTTGAGCATGAATCTAAAATATCTTCTGGCTCCTGGACAATGGGTGTGGCAGATTAAGCTCTTAAAGGTAGGAAATACCAATCATTTCAAGATTTCTTCTGTATTTATTAACATTTTATAAAATGTTATTCAAGAGTGATTTAGAAAACGAACCATTGTGAATGCACAAGAGAGTCTGTCCTTTTACATGAAGTTATCCATTTTTTCTATGGCTCTCTCTCTCTCTCTCTCATCTCTCTCCTCTCTCGATTCCCCTCCCTCTCGTTTTCTGCTCATGTTCTATTTTTTTTCCCAGACTCCACTGCCATTACACACTGTTGTGAACCCATTAGCTTGTGTCTTAATGAGGTCTTTGTTCCAAGTGCCTGCAGTGTGCTTCTGCTGCATAGGAAATGGTCTACAGCTCTCAGGATGAACCTCAAAACACTTAAAGAACTAGAGATTGTTACTGCTGAAAAAGCTACATGTGTCTTTATTAACTATAGGAACAGAATTATTGAGGTGAATTGATGATCCTTCAGCTATTAATATGTATATTCTATTGAAGTGAAGACCAGATGTAGACCCAGAGTAAAATGTTAAATCTGAAAGACTATGTAAGGTAGAATTGTCCCTGAATAATATCGGCTTCATTCATCGTTCCTTCATTCAAGGAATCAGGTCGGATTAGTGGGTTTTATGTACTGGGTGATTACTTCTCAGTGTTTTATCACACCAAACAGTGGAGCTGCATCTATGGTGAATCTGATATCAGTCTGTAACACTACTTTGGTGTCATTTTAAATCATTTTATTGTTCATTCCAGTCCAGTTTTTTGTTTTATGGCGGCAGGAATTCCTTGGACATTGACACACGATGCAGAGATCATGCTTATGGACATGATGATGCAAACCGTCTTGAAGTGCTCAGGCCTCATTTCTTGTTTAGCTCAACTTGAGCGTTTCTTACTTTCTGTATTTTAGTATCAGGTTATACTCTGCTGAGCCATTAGCGGGACATGAAAGGAAAAAAATACATAAAAGGAAAAAAATGATGTAGAAGAAGAAAAAAAACAGTAGTGACGGTACAGTGGCGTAGTGACTAGCAATGTCACCTTGCACCTTCAGGATCCGGGTTCGATTCCTGCCTCGGGTCTGTGTGCATGGAGTTTACATGTTCTCTCCATGCTTGGTGAGTTTCCTCCCACAGTCCAAAGACATGCAGATTGGCCTAATTGGCGTTCCCAAATTGACCATAGTAAATGAATGAGCATGTGAGTGTGTATGAGTGTGTGTCCTGCGATGGATTGGCATCCCACCCAGGTTGTAACTCGCCTTGTGCCCTAAGTCTCCAGGCCTCCAGACCTTTATACAGAGGTATAAAGGTCTTCTATACCTTTATACCTCTATATCTCAGTATAGAGAATGACATGAGATGATGATAAAAAAAAAAAAAAAAAACAGTAGTCCTTTTATTGCATCTCACAAAACCCTGAACACGAACACGAACCTTCATTCTTTAGGATTCTAACCAATAATACAACCATAATGTAGAAGACAGCATTTGCAGTTGTTTTGTAATCTTCTTGTTTATTATTTCCATAATCATTATCGTTATTTATGAATTATTTAATTATACATAAATATGGTTTAGACTGACATTGAGATTTCACAATTAACAAACATTGTGTTAAATTGGGCTGAAAACATAATGATGTTCCTACAATCATAGATGAGACAGAATTCTTCTAACTAATCATAACAAAGAAGACTGGATTTCTGAACCTTGCACTGAGGCTTGCTAACAGTTTAGCATTTTTTAATTATTTTGTCATTTACAAAAATAAAAGGAGTTCTTGTCTAGCAGTGATTGTTCTTACATTGACTTGTATATATTCCCACCCGTCTCAGTGAAAAAAGTTTGCTTGTTTTTTTCCCCTTCTACAGTATGTATTTTCTTATGTCTTTTTCATATTTGCTCAGTCCCTTGCGGGGTCATTAATATTCAGAGCACTGATATCGATATTGTATTTAAAATGGAAAAAGTTCACTTTTGCAGCCATACACAAGAGCTTTTGGTGGTAAATCTGATCAGAGATTGAGAACTTGGGGTCAAGAGCTTGTTTCATTATTCATAATCTAGCTAGCAAGTGTAAAATAAAAAAAAAATAAATAAATAATAGAATGAAGAACAAAGTAACATTTAATAATTGCAGTTACTAGGTGCTAATGTCTGTGAATAATAACAGTTTATGCTAGGGCTTGTTTGTGGCCGCTGGCCTTTTTAACACACACTGAGCGTCTGATGTCCATTATTATGTTGGATAGAAAAGGGAGGATAAAAGGAGCAGCGAACAGGAGAAGAGTGGAAGCCTGTCTCCCATTTACTGCCTGTTATGTGCCTCAAACTATCTTGGGGTGAGGAGTACTTTCACACAAATGCGCTCCCCTGTGCCAGACAGTAACGCAATGGGCTCCACCTGCCTCAAAAAGGCTACAAAATGGCTCTCCCATTAACTACTGCTTTTCAGGAGAGTGGTCAGTGTAAAACAGGAATTCAGTGCTTGAAAAATCTGATTCTTTTTGTGGTATTGTCGAGTGAAATGGGGAGAAAATAGGACCTTTTAATTGTACGGTGCAGATGTATTAAATCCGGCTAAAGGCAATGCAACCTTGTTTCATTCGGGTTTTTTTCTTTATTAGTTATATGATGTCAGAATAACACAGTTTAACATGAAAAGAAATGTTTTATTTTGCAAATGCATAATCTATAGATATCAACATGATAAATCTTAATGATTGGTAATTGGTAACACATTTCTGTGTGTGTGTGTGTGTGTGTTTTTTTAGCAACGTATTAAGCACTAGTCATGTGTACATCAAATAGCATCCTTCATAGTGTACTTGGATCACTCTGTGGAATTTCTCAGGGTTGGCTTTGTTTGTCACATAAAATATATTGGATTACATATGTTTATTCTGCTGAGCACTAAGCCATCGTGGTATCAGCAGGAAAATCAGTACTGGCATAACTTGAATTTCAATTTTATGAACATGCAAAATACATGAGCTTGGCCAATATGTTCAGTGCACAATGGATATAATGTGATCCGAACCATGATGGGGTTTTTTTTGTTGTTGTTTTTTTTGGGGTGGAGGTACTTTCCCCTATTTTTTCCTAATTTAAGTTAAAAATTCATTGAAATTTTCACCACTAGTAAGGAAAACAGCAAACTAGTAAGGAAGTCTGTACTGTGCTTTCATTCAGCTGAATCTTGAAACTTACTGTAACACTTTCTGTGTTTCACATGCATGAGCTCAAAGAAACCCATGAATGCTATCTGTGATTGTTAATGAAGAGATAGTATGCAATCACTCTCCCCCAAATACCATGGGCAATTTTGCACATCATCTGTGGTTCCATCCGGATCTTAACCTCTGATCTTCAGTCGGTCAATACGGTGGACACTTGTATCACTTCTGTTGCACCACTTAGTAGCCTGATGATGCTGTGCTTAACTGCATTTTGAGTGTTTTAACGCAGTCAGAAACAATTATTGATTGAAAACCAGGTAATGAATGTATGCGACTAGTGCATAATGTATGAGGATGGAGCTGACTAAGGATTCCTCTCTCCACAGAAACGAGACAAAGGCCAGGTGCTTCTTGACAAAGTCTGTGAGCATCTTAACCTTCTGGAGAGAGACTACTTTGGTGTCACATTCCGTGATGTAGAAAATCAAAAGGTATGCACTTATTTTATTTGGGGATTTAAAAAAAAACACAAAAAAAACAGACAAAACCCCTATGTGGGAAAAATACTGAATGTCTTTTTCACGTTCACAGAACTGGTTGGATCCATCCAAAGACATGAAGAAGCAAGTCAGGGGTGAGTGCTTACTATGTGGCAGTTTTAAGTATTACTTTTATGTGCAATATGTAGATAATCAGCATACATTATATTCAGATTTGGACTATAATGACGTGAACTGTAAGCAGCTTTAAGCTGGTTTGTGGTTTACTAAATGTCTTATTGTGAACATAGTTTATAGGCTGTCTTGTTACTTTTAAGCCTTGTTAAGTAATTAATTTGTTTTCATTTTTATTGTATAGTATTAGTCCTTTTGTTCCCTTTGCATCACTGTTTTTACACCTCAAGACCTGCTGTCTCAGACTCTTGCTTTGAACTGCTCAGTCTGGTTAAAAAAAAATAAAAAAAACAGGCAAATGAAATGATTCGTAATAGCATTCAGTTGTGAAAGAGTTTCATTGAGGCAGGCTTAGCCTTCACGTCGCTCCGTCTCAATTATTTTTTGTTCTTTTTTTCTTTTAGGAGTCGCCTGGAATTTTTCCTTCAATGTGAAGTTTTATCCTCCAGACCCTGCTCAGCTCTCTGAGGACATCACAAGGTCAGAGCAATTCATTGCATCGCGATCACAAAAACACTCAGACGGGCAAACTGAATGAATCAGACCCTGATCATTCCATGTAACTTTGTTCTTTCTGTTTTTCACATTTTCCATTGTAATTCTCAGTACAAACAGTGCTCAGTAAGGTTATGCCTCTTTGTGTTTCTCTCTGTATCTCAGGTATTACCTGTGTCTGCAGTTGAGAGATGATGTGGTGTCTGGTCGTCTCCCCTGCTCCTTCGCGACACACTCTGTGCTCGGTTCATACACAGTCCAGTCAGAGCTGGGAGATTACGATCCAGATGAGTACAGCACCGACTACGTCAGTGAGTTCCGCTTTGCTCCAAACCAAACCAAGGACCTCGAAGAGAAGGTCATGGAGCTCCACAAGACCTACAAGTGCGCTTTACTCCATCATGCTATAAGATGACTATATAACGAGAGTTGCATATTTTGTGTGATTGATCGTAATTTGATGTTTGACATCTTAGCTTTAGTGAGAAAGTTCATGACTCTAATGCACCCAGTATGGTGTTCTGTAATGTCCATCTTCCATCAGAGGGATGATGCCAGCTGAAGCGGAAATGCACTTCCTCGAGAATGTCAAAAAGCTGTCAATGTATGGAGTCGACCTCCATCATGCCAAGGTAAAGAACCCATCTTCATCTTTATGTACTGTTACACCAGCCTACACTTCAGAATAAGTATAATTATAGTCTTGTGCAAGCTTTACATATTGCTATATAATGTCTGCTTTATTAGAAAATGAAGTAACTTTGCATATTTATAAGTATTGCGTAATTCTGTGTAATGAGTTTAACATAGACCTCCTTATTTGCGTGGAAATGAAGGGTAAAGCAGGAACAGCAGTCATTTAGTAACACGCAGAATGACTCTGCTTTGACTCCTTTTCTGTTTGTTTGTTTTTGATGTCATTTCAAAAAAATTCTGTTTCTTTTGTCCGTTAATACATTTGGAAAAAAAACAGCCTTCGTCTTAGGAGGTCGTCTTAATTTCTGTTACTTGTGGTGGCCTTGGAAAACATATCAGATTTCACTCTGGCTGAATTCTAACAAACAAGCCAGAAAAAAAATCAGATCAAATATTTTGATCAGTTATTATTATGTTTTTTTTTTTTTTTTTCGACAAAGGTATGCTATGAATTTAAAGCATAAATATATTTCACCAGAATTTTATGGAAACTGGCAAAGATTATCTTGGATAAAGAGTCAGTGTAGCCAATAGAAAAACAACAATGGTCTGTCTAATGATAATGAAGCTGGGCTTTTCTCACACAGGGAATGTCAGGCTTTGATCAATTTCTTAATTGATATTGAAATTGATAGCTGCTTGCTGTAGTAAAAAAGATATTATAAGTCGAATTAAAGGTCTGCAGTGCTCCTGGGTCACAGTCGGCGTTCTCCTGTCTCCTAAAGATCTGACAGATCTTTATTACTTGTTGAGATCTATGCAAAAGCAAAATGTTTCATTTCAGCTTTCTGAAAATTTTCGGTTTTCACACTGTATATTAGAATTTCTTACCATGTGAAGAATTCTGTCCAGGCTGCACGCGTTTTGTGACGTTTCATGTTTTCTAAATCATATATCATTTATTAAATATATCTACATATATCTATGCTTTCCATCACACTGTTAACCATTTGTTTCTTTACTGACATCTTTTTCATGTTAAGTGTTGTTGTTTTGTGTGTGCTTCGCTGCATTTCTGTTGTCTGAATCGCAGTAGCAAGAAGTTAAGAATAATCACCTCTAGCAGGACAATTTTCCAAACGTACAGTACAGTACAGTATATAACAAATTCATTCGCTCACTGCTGCTGCAAAGCTGAGGTGTTTTTAGTATATGTCCGGATCAAAGAGTTCAAAGAATATCAGAAATGTGTGTAAATGTAGAAATAGCTTCCAACAATATGACGCTAATGCGACAGAAAGTTTTACCTTTTCCAAAGTCCTAACATTATTAAGAAACTGCTATCGCCTTATCCGGTCCTCTAATACTTTACAAGCAATGCAAGTTTCATTAGACAGCAGTCGTTAAAACAAATGTAATTCTTATTGGAAAGAAATAGTAGTTTAAATGTGCGATTTGATATAATGACACTCCCCTTAGGGCCGAGTAGGCAATTACAAGGTAAACATTCTCAATCTCTCAAACTAATTTCATACGGAGTGGCTTTCAATATATTCTGTCAGTTTGAAGCATACAGTATTAGGTCATCGTTCATATTGCATATTACTTTTATCAATATACTTAATTACATTTGCTTAATAAAAACATCCGTTTCATTTACATAATAAAAAAAGGATGAAGCATTGATGATTGTTTCATTACAGGCTAATTTTAAAACAAGTGGGAACATACAGTAGACAGCTTGATCAACCTTCATAACACTGCTAGTCTCAGTGATTTTCTTTAACACATCTTCAGCTGATGATGTGTTAAAGTTGAGTCTCACATACTGTATCGTCCTGTAAATGGTCATTGAGCGGCCTCGTCGGAAATAACAAGCTATGATGAGCATGGAAATTGTCCCTCGGTTTGGTTCAGATCAGCCCTCTTCTTTGTTCCCTTTTCTTACTGAATGGCCTAGTTGGTAGGAAGCTTCTTTGAGTGCTTGTCTCCAGCTAAAGGAGAGGTAAGGCTGCATTCGTGCATCTGTCTGTCCTTGTATGTGTGTGTGTATGCTTCTTCCGTCTGACCCTAGTATTCGTGCATGACCATGGAGTGAAGAATCCCATTGTCTGAGCTGCAGCTGATTTGCCCACAATACGTGCACTATTGTGGCCCACTGCCTATTCCCAGTATGCCTGTGTGCAGAAGTTACATTCCCCCAGAGATTCTGTAGATCTCCTCATAGTTCCACATGTTTCACATGTTACTACAGAAACACATTGTTCAGTCCCAGGATAATAATGTACAAGCTATCATTTCCATCAGCTTTTTAAACCATTCATTAGATGGGAAACATTTGTAAAAAGGGCTCCATCATTACCAAGTAAACACCACATTAACAAATAGCATTAGTCACATCAGGACGTTTCAAACACCCACTTGTATTTGACATCCATTATCTTCCCTTGAAAATTTCCTGAAAGATTGTTTTTTTTGTGTGTGTGTGTGTGTGTGTGTGTCTGCATAGTGGATTTAATATTCCTATTAATGAATGGGTGCAAAGCCTAAACAACTGTGAATGTGTACCCTAGGTGTTGCTTTGAGTAAATAGCCACAACAACGTTTTGTTCAGCATCTGTCAGCTGTGAAATTTGTACCCATCTTTGAAAGGCTTTTATTTTATTTTGATGTCATATTCTGAATGCCCCCCCTCAAAAAAAAAAAAAAATCTCAGTAATCCACATTGTGAGAACCCATCGCGCGGATGAGAAACACAATTGCATTCGTTCGTGTGCAATCATTTGAAACGGACCTGTCAGAGAATCGTCTGCTGTGCTAGTACAGCACGCGATTGAAGCATATGGACATGTGGGGCTGACCAATGACATTTACACAGCCCAAAAAGAGACTGATTAGTCTCTGCATTGCCTGCTGTATGTCTAGTGCATTTTTTTTCCCACCTCTCTCAGGGGCCTTACCTCATGGGCTGCTTCAGTTTATCTTCACATCTCTTCACTCAACAAGATCTTTTTGCAGTGCTACTCTGATTCCAAGTCATTTTACATTTTGTTCAGTCATTGATTTAAAAAAAAAAAAAAAAAGCTTTTCTGACAGGCTTGATACCGAGTCAGAGATTTTGGCTACTAGCAGTTCTCTACTAAAAGGATTTTTTTTTATGTCAAAAATTTGACATCTTACTATGGAGCCACTCAGAAAACTTCAGTTGTTTGCCTTATGATTGTTGTCTCTTTGGTCATGACGCATTGTACCAACCTTTCCTGTCTAAAATCATTCCTCAGGACTCGGAAGGGGTGGAGATAATGCTAGGAGTGTGCTCATCTGGCCTCCTCATCTACCGAGACCGGCTGCGCATCAACAGATTCGCTTGGCCAAAAGTCCTCAAGATCTCCTACAAGAGGAATAACTTCTACATCAAAATCCGACCTGGAGAGGTGAATCCAGAGCAACTTGGTTACCATTAACACTAGTTCTAGGATGAACCATTTAATGCGGAGTGTTGACAATTTTGTGTGTTTTGTTCTGCGTATGCTATTAATGTCTAGTTTGAGCAGTTTGAAAGCACAATCGGCTTTAAACTTCCCAATCATAGAGCAGCTAAGAGACTCTGGAAGGTTTGCGTGGAGCACCACACCTTTTTCAGGTGAGAATTATTATTAGAGTCTGAGGAGAATTAGACATTAAGCATTTCTAGTAATTTTGCAAACGTTGACCATGATTTAGGAATTAGGTGTTGGGTAAAGAATACAAATGCACATGTTTCTGTTTATTTATTTATTTATTTTACAATGTGGTGAGACAAAATAGTAATTTGATTAGGTTAAAATTTTTTTTACTTAAGACATGTCTAAGATTCTCATATTGACTGTCTGTTCTACGTTTTTATGTTATTCGCTTTAGCATTGAAGGAAACGCTCATGCTTTAGAGATTCTCCGGCTTGTAATTCAAACGTGTGGAAAGTTGAAATCAGTTTTAAGTGAAATGCTTTATAGTAGTTGCCAGACTGTATTTGTCTAGAACCACATTTTCGAGAGTTGTTTAGTAATGTGAGAACCCTAAAGCACTGAACTTACTTATGAGCACTTTATAGCAGCAGGTAACTCAAGCATATGAACATTATTTATCAGGTTGGTATCTCCAGAAACTCCACCTAAGAAGTTCCTGACTCTTGGTTCCAAGTTCCGCTACAGTGGCCGAACCCAAGTCCAAACGAGACGGGCCAGTTCACAAATAGTTCGCCCAGCTCCCTTCTTTGAGCGCTCAACCAGCAAACGCTACATCATGTCCCGCAGTCTGGATGGAGGTTGGTCCAGTCTTACAATATTCATTCGCTATTTCTGTCATTTATGGTGAGTGTTTATTTACTGCAGCTAGCTTCATTTCATATGCATGTTAAATTTTGATGTTATACAGATTACATACATACAGTTACTGTATATGGACTTCACAGTAAAAAAAAAAAAATCTTAACATCTATCTTATAGTGGCTCAGGCGGTTAAGGCGCTAGGTTGTTGATTTGGGGATTCGGGTTCAAGCCACGCTGTCGGTGGTTGCCACACCCCATACTACACAGTCATTGCATGCAGTGCCGGACCCAGGCCCAGATAAAAATGGGAGGGTTGCGTCAGACAGGGCATCCGGTGTAAAACCTGTGCCAAAGTTGTGTGCGGATCGGATGGTCCGATGTGGCGACTCCTTGACAGAAGCAGTCGAAAGAAAGTTTTAACATTGAGAAAACCTAAGCCTAATTGGATTGCATTATTTAGATTTATCTTTTATAATTAAACTATTCCACAAGCCCAAAGAACAAAATGTGTACCTTAATATACGATAAAATGTGTCCCCATTTTGAAAATCTGATTTTAATCCGTTCTATCTTTATTCAAGCCCCAATGAGGCGATGTAATATTTAATGATATTTAATAATATTATTAAAACATTATTTTCAAGCAAAGTCTTTAAGCAATCACCAATTCACCAGTCACCAATTCCAGTCCCTTTATTCAATTACTATAGGACAGTTTCTCGAGTAGAGTAAATTATTAAAGTAACTGTAATAAAATCGTAACTGTAGTGTCTTTGGATATATATATATATATATATATATATATATATATATATATATATATATATATATGTATATAAAGAGATACAGTATATAAGAGAAGCAATAGCTTTATTGGCGCTCATGAACTTTGTTTAGTGGCATTGTTTTTCTTGTTTTTCTTTACTTGGCCAAGAGCTCACACACTTTAGAAGTCCAGGTTGTTTCTCACAATGATGCAAACATGGTTTTGTGCCCCTGCGAATGGCAGCATGTCAGTCAGCCTCACTGGAGTTTGTCTTGTAGTTATTGTTTGCGTTCACATCGCCTATTTCACCCAGCATGGGCTTCTGTCTCTACCTACTGTTTTTATCAGCTGGTACCAGACCTCCATTAATGTTTTCCAAGTTGCTTTGTGGTGTCTTTGCTGAAAAGCGCTTGTTGCTGTGCTGGGGCAGCTCTTCTGATGGAGTCTTTTTTTTTTTTTTTTTTCCCCTTTTGAAACATACTGTTGAGAGCAAGACAGAAATACTCACCACAGGGATTTTCTTCTTAGTGCTGTTTTATATTTTCTGCTTCTAAATGCACACTTACAACTACTCCCCTTGTTCCTAATTAATGGAATAAATTGCTCCCTGAGAGCTTGCGGAAGCCAACAGACGTCTGATTTTGGCTCTCAGCTTTAATGCTGTGATGTTGACAACTAATGTTGTTCTTCTAGATTTAGTGATTTCCCTTGATGTGGACAGTAATTCACAAATGAAATGATCCTGAAATGAAATTATTGATTTGAACAATGTAAGCCTCATTTGCCAGCGTGAGTTCCTATTAACTGTGTTCTCTGTAATTACCTCTTGTACGTGAGAGGGCACTTCCTTTGCCCCAGTCCCAGTACATTAAAGGCTCAGCAAATTTTTATTATTTTTTTAATTTATTTTAAGACCTTTACTCTGTTAAAAATATAGATTGCAATCGCATACTGACCTATAGAGTTTACTTTTAACATTCAAGAGAACCATTGGAAAAGCAATGTGCACCAGCTCCTGAGAAATGTTTTTACAAAATGCTATACTCTGTAGATGTAAGAGAGATTTTTTTTTTTTTTTTTGTCCACCCGATACCTTTCACCTTTTTAGGGCTTTGTTGAAATGCAATGCCTAAACTAATGACTTATTGTGGCATCACATGGCTTTTTAACACTAAATTCACGTCATTCAGGCAGCATGGTGGCATAATGTTTAACACGGTGGCCTCGCACCTCCAGGGCCAAGGATTCGGTTCCCACCTTGGGTCTGTGCATGCGGAGGTTGCATGCTCTCCCCGTTCTTGGTGGGTTTCCACAGGGTGCTCCGGTTCTCTCCCACAGTTCATGCTGATTAGGTTAATTGGAGTGTCCAAATTCCCCTTGATGTATGTATGCTTGTATGACCTGCGATGAACATCAGGGTGTACCTCGCCTAGTGCCCGAGTCCCCTGGGATAGGCTCTGAGAAAATAAGTGAGTGAGTGAGTTATTCAACAGCCTCAGACAAAGCAGTTATTTTTACTGTGTTATGTATTAGGTGCTCCCAAGTGGTGCAACAAAAAGATGCCTTTATTATTGCAAGTTTGAAGTCTGACGAAAACTAGTTGAGCTCTCGGAATTTTCTCCTGATTTTTTTACCCAGTAGCCAATCAAGGGGGTTTATAAGTTAATGTATATGGGAGAGGACACAGCCTTGTGACATACTGTAGCAGGTGCAGCATTTCAAAAATGTGGTGGCTTGGAGGAATGATGTCTTTCTTTAGGTCTTCTTATCTGACAGGAATTGTTGAAAGCCACAAACTACACTTTAAAGGCCTCGGACATCTGCAAGATTTTAGACTTGTACAGATAGTAGTCATGTTTTATGTGTCTTTACCCCAAATGTCAGACATGGTAATAAATCAAATAAATATTACTTTGTAAAATTTGAAAAAAGTCAGCAAGTCTTCTTGTGGTGTTGACTTTCTCCTCAGCTCAGCGGAGCATCCCCCAAATGACAGCGACTGTAGTCCCAGGATCTAAACCACTTATCACTATGAATGGCACTAAACCAGCAGGTATTATGTGCATCTACAACCCCCAGCCTAGATCTTAAGTTAGAGCTTACTAGTTTGGAAGGACATGTGGTGCGATCGATTCCCTATTAGCAATCTGCTGCAATCCTCTGGCCAGCTCTGCATGCTCCTGACTGTCTGTGCTGTTAGCCTAGCATGTTCAAACTCACACTGCTAGCTACAGTCTCCCGTTTGCTTAGCTTCCTATTTATTTATTATTTCTTTTTTTGGCTTCTGGGTATATTTGTCAGTCTAGCTCATATCACTGGCTGTTATTTTTAAACTAATCTCATTGACTAAATTTCAGGACACTCCTGAGGGTAAATTAAGGACAATAAGCTTTTGTGTCACACAGAGATTAAGGATGAATTGAATTTCTAGTCGGAACAAATTCATGCATGGCCACCGTTATTTAAAACGTATTGTGCGTATTGTACAGTATTCTTATTGCGTTACACCACCATTCTATTACATTTGTGTAATTTGTGAGCTTAGTTGTTGGCTCTGCATGTTATCTATATACTAGGCTATATACTAGAAATAGACTAATGCTAGCAAAGTGGTAGATATGATATTTTCAAAACATCCTTCGTGTCCTGGGACAGAAATCGAGGGCGCTGCATCAGTGGCTTTTTCATATTAAGGAGTAGACCCTGGCAAAACTTTCTGAAGTGAAAAATGAGGACTGTCAGTCATTTTATATATATACTGTATGTGTGTGTTGATAATCCCATCTTTTTTTGTGTGAAAATAGACTGTGCTTTTGCCATATTATTGAGTTTGAATTTGTTCTGGTGTACACCTGTGTTAAAAAGTGGAGCTCCTATGAAATATCTGTAACAACAGGTTCGATATAATCATTGCAAAAAAAATAATGATTATACAGTGATTACCCAGGCCTCCTTGTAATTCTGTTGCCCCACAATTTGCTATAATACCTCCGCGATAAGGTTTTTCAAAGTAAATTCCTTATGCATGGATTTTCCCCTCAAGTAATTTTTCAAAAAGAAAGGAAAAGTAACTGAAATAGATTGGAAATACTGCGAAAAATGTATGTATATGTATGTGAAGTACTTTTGTTTAAATGTCTGGTAGATGTACTGACTAAAATCCCCTGTACAGTACTTTTTTGAAAAAAGCAATCTCTTCCAATAATAAGCATGGAGAAGCTGTAATGTGTACTTGCTACCTGAGTGTCAACCTCACCTTTTATCATTCATTCTTTTGAGACACCTCCATCTCATACACGCATTAAACAGTTATTGGCTTAGGAATTTAAAGCATTTCTATTTAAGCTTCCTTCCTCCACAATAAAACGAAAAGCAGTAGTAATACAACTGAATTATATCGAAGATGCAAAGAGCTGCATTTTTTTTTTTACTGTAATAAGTGTGAACGGTGACGTCTCTAAGTCAGGATAAATTGTTAATAGAGCAAACTGAAGCCTAGAAGTTTGAACTCAGTGACAGTCTATTAAAAACTATAGTATATAATATAATTAGTTTTAAATCTATCTATCTATTAACAGCCATGCCCCGGTTAAAGGCATAGATAAACATTGCCTGCATTACCTGAAGTTCTTGCCCTGTATGTGCATGATTTTTTGCACTGTGCTGCTGCCACATGACTGGCTGATTAGATAACTGCATGATTATGCAGGTGTACTAGAGTTCCTACGTATATAAGTGGATAGTGGGTGTATAGTCAAATGGTAGAATCACCCAAAGATTTTTTAAATGAACCAAAATCCCAGTATTGTGTAGTTACAGGAATGGAATGGAATGGTGACTAGGCTTTGACTATGACTTTGTATTGCAACGAATACACAACAGAATCATTATTGTGCTATTTGGACATTGCTTTTGATTCCTGTCATAGATCAAGTCTAATATCTGGAAATGAGGGCTGCATTTTTGTGTTTCTGGTTTGTTAATTTAGCCTTTGCTTTGATGCTGTTCTCGCAGTCCCTGTAGGTTTGAAAATGAATGCAGGATGGCTTTGCTCATTTAGATTGCAATGTCATGACATCAGCATCCAAGCTTCGAATATACTGCATCCTACAATTATTATGCAATGAATGAAAAGCTGTGTGTGTGTGTGTGTGTGTGTGTGTATGTGTGTGTTGTAGAGATGGGCACAGCATTGTACGGTGCTGCAAAGGGCATTGCCATGAGTGACCTCATCACCACAATTACACCAGAGAAAAAGGCAGAGGAGAAGAAGTCAGAGGAGGAGGGATTGGTGCTGGTAGAAAATATAGTCGTGGAAGAAGAGGACGAGATAACCAAGGCTACAGAAGTGTCCCAGCCAAGTCCACCAACTCCTGTCCGACAAGACACGAGGGTACGATGCCTTTAATTAACAATGCCTTTAATTATAACGTCATATATTTTGCCGTTCTTAATTTATGCGTAAGATATATATACGGGAATTAAGGTGCATTTCTTCCTTCGCATGCTTTCGAATGGATTACACATTACAGACTGATTTTACAGACACTGCTATTGATGGTGAATTGACAGCGACCGAGGTTTGTAATATAGGTTGAAGTTTACTGACCTGTTCACACATAAAGTCAAGCCAATAAATATTTCAACAGTCACACTTTTTTGTTGTTGTAATTTTCCCTCTGTATACTACCACAGTGGATTTGAAAATGAATCAAAGTGTAAATGAAAAAAAATTAAGTTTACAAATTACACATTTTTTTTTTCCCAAAAATTCTTCCATTTTCACACGCTTAAAAATTATTGGACAAACTCACGTAATAACATATTGAAATTATTTTTAATGATGGATGCAAAACATTTGAAAAAATCCAAAAATCCTGTTTCCAGGCCTTTACAGCAGCTACTTATCTCCTGCTTTATTGTGTGACTCTTGCTTTCGGATTTTTCTTCAGTAATGAAAAGCATTTAAGAATGTTCCATTTCCTCGCTTTACGAAGCACTTGGGTTCTCTTGCAATACATTTTGGGCCCTTATTCATCTGTACTGTAAGGTGTTGTCTTATCAGTTTTGCAGTATTAGATTGGATATGAGCAGTAAGTATGGCTCTACAGTATACACCTCAGAGGTTATCCTGCTACTTCTATCACCAGTCATCCAGTTCCAGTAGCTGTACATGGCCGTGCTCATGCCAGAACGCTACCTTTATCATTTTTGACAGATGATGTAGTATACTTTGGATCAGCAGCCTTTCCTTTCCTTCCCTTCTCCATACTGTTTTATTTCTATCATTCATTTGGCTTGGTTTCATCTGTTGCAAAAATCTCGTCTTACAGGGCTGTTTTATTGTTCCTCCAAACATGTCAAGAGTGTTCTCGCGATGCCATTTATCCGTTTCCATTGGCAGCCATAAATACTAATGCCATAACCCTGCCTCACACTTTTTCTATGATGTGAGATGCTTTGGAGCAAGAGCCCTTTTTTTTCCCTCTCTATACTTTTTTTTCTTCCCTTAATTTGGGCATTTGGTACATTTTGTGCTTTTTTTTTTAGATGTTTTCCAACCATTATGTTGTTGAGTGGTTTGCATCTTTAGGTTTGCATTTATATTCAAAGCAGCTCTTGAATTGTGGACGATGATATGCATACCTTCTCCAGAGTGTTCTTTAGATGTTGGGAAAGGTGTGTTTTCTTCAAGGAAAGAATTCTGTCATTATCCATTTTTGTTGTTTTCTGTAGTCTTCCAAGTTGCTTGTTTTGTAAGAATACGCCATATACTTTGTTTGGACACTCATAAGGTTTCTGATAGGTCTGTTTTAGTTTTTCATCCTGTTGATGGCCTCCTTTTCCTTGCACCAGCACCTCATATGTGAATCGCATCTCTTTATGAACAGCTGCCAAATATTAATTCAGCACTTTTTAATCAACTCCAGACCTTCTATCTTCTTATTTTGTCACGAAATGTTAGGAAACTGTCCACAACTGGAAATGAAACTGCTCATCATTGAGTTGTCCACTTAATTCTGAGCCCGTGATAAATTAAATCTCGAACGAAATTAAAGCACCACACATCGATCACATCTTCGAATCTACTGTTGTGGTATGCAGAGGCAAAAATATGAAAATTGTGTACCTGTCAGCCCATTTATTCATTTGTTTGTTTCATTTCGTATTTTTATTTGCGTTTTTTTTTTTTTTTTTTTTTCAAGTAACAAGACATGGTTGTCTCCAGATCACCCAGGTTTTTTTTTTAGCTTCCCAGTTCTGACTTTAAGTCTCTATGATTTACAGTCAAAATCCTTAATGCATGTCTATCCATATATCATCATATATACCGCACAGTATACCTTTTTCAGTAATTGTGCTTTCTATCTCATTAAATGACTGTTTTGACATTGTAGCTACATAGCACTAAATGGTAGGAGTTTTATCATTTTATGATATTAAATTGAAAATCATCTGTTTATAAATGTAGTACGCTCATTATTCCCACCTGTGGATCATCTAAGAACAATTCATTCTGTATGTTTTTTTTTTTTTTTTCATTTATCATCTTTTTTTTTTTTTTTTTTTCACTGACACATTTGCTGCATAACCTCTCTGTTGTTGTTTTACTGATATGGTGACGTCTAATTTGGTGTATCTCTTATCATCAGTCGGATCAGGATGATGAATCTGAAATAAGGATCCAGGTGAGTAGACTTTCTGAATACCATGAGTTTCATTGCAAAACAGAAATTGTACAAAAAAGAACTATTACTGTTTTGAAGTATAGTCTAAAATAAGATAAAAATAAATAAAAATGTGTATGTGGTCAATATGCGAGGTACGATTTGTGATGCTTCTCATGAAGGGTATGCAACATCTCCGCATCCCACAACGTTATTGTACCAGAATGCTGATCAAAAGAAGCTGCTTCACAGTAATCATCGTCTGTGACAGTAGGAAGCCCTCAGTTGATAAATCGATTTCTCTTTCCCTCCGCAGCCCAGTTTTATAAGGAGAATTAAAGGGGAAAATGTGTTTATCAGACATAGTAAACTGATGCTGGAGGTTGGTAAGGAATGGGAGACGTACTGCAGTGCATGCGGTGAAAACAAATCATTAACATCAGCTGTGTGTAGCACGATAGACCTGATCACTCAGCTTCAGGGTAATGATGAATTTGTCTAAAAGAGCAGTTATAAAGCATGTAATAGCCGTGACATTCTCTTAACATTTGCAGTCTCGAACTAAGTTTGTATTTCTGCAAGGTGTTGATTGTGTCTTGCTGTTTTAATGTCAAGTGTGGTGATTGCGGTTCAGCTTTAATGATGAAGTACGGCTTGCTTTTTAACCTAACCTAAGGAATAACAACTGTATTCTATTAAAACTACATGGCAGCCACACTAACGATACACAGGAACGTCTTTGTGTTGTGGATAGTATTATTATTATTATTATTATTATTATTATATATACTGTATATATACTGTATATATATATATAACAATGTTCCTGTTTTTCCAGGAGGTAGATACAACACCAGACCTGATCAAACACCAGACCAATATTAGTGAGCTGAAGAGGACTTTCCTGGAGGGAGGCACAAATAAATCGGGTTTAACAGAGTGGGAGAAACGTCTCTCCTCATCCCCACTGCGATCCCCCCGACTGGACGAGGCTCCTATGATTGAACCCTTAGAGCCTGAGGACGTAAGCAGAGCCAGTCACTCAGCAATCATTTAGACAGGATTTTTTTATTTATTTTTTTTTGTAAATAGTTGCCCATTTTAATTGCTTTAAAAAGGTTACTGAATGCAACTAGAAAAGGTTGAAATATTCCCAGTGCTTGTAACCTTGAGACTTTAATGCTGTGACCGTCACAGCTGACAGATGCTGTAAAGATGATTGGGGCTTGTTTAAGGAGAGAAAAAAAAAATGGCTCTTTTGGGTTGAAGCTGAATGAATGCTTTAGATTAAATGAAAGAATGATTTACTGATTTTCCTGAAGATTGTCACATTGATTTTTTTGCTACATGGCTGTAAATAAGGTTTCATCAAATGGCTGACGGAACGACAGCGAGATTGGAGGGAAAGATCTGTCGAGCAGGTCTCGAGCAGCGTCGCATATCCCTTTTCAGCCGCACACAGATATGGTGTCACTGGTGCGGTCCGCGTCTTTCCGCAGCACATAAAATGTAAACGGGAAGATCAAAAGATGTAGGGAAAAAACGATGTATTAATCACACTTGTTATCACAACCGTCACAGCATGCGAGAATCAACAGATTGTAGACAAATTAGATTCTCAGTATGGCAGAGGGACATGCAGCCATGTAAGTGACAGCTGCTGTAAGGTTCCAATCTTGCATAAACATTGCGTGAGTGATGCTGAGAATATGGGGAAAACATGCCTCTTAAATGATCTGTTATACATTGATTAAAAAGCCAAACTGGAATCATTTTATAACTTTCAAGATTCCTAAGCGGGAAAATCATTTCATTCTTTTTGTTATTATGTTCATCTTTTTTCCCCCCATGTGGATAATTTTTATTGCATTTAGAATGAGTTATTGATGCTTGTTTGATTAATGTGTATGCCATTGTGCGCCGTTCTAAAAAAAAAAAAAAAAAAATCTTTAATAGATCTTTGTGTCTGGTTTAACTGTCACTGGTGTAACAGCCTGCGATTACGAGACTAGTGACATTTAAAAAAAACCGCTTGTGATTTAAAATGATAGCACTATGCTGTAAAAAAAAAAAAAAGAAGAAAAAAAAAGCATCTTAGCAAGTGAAAATATCATAAACGTAGTCAAATTTGTCTAGTGTTTCCTAGGATTACGATATATAATGAACACTTGAAGCTAATGCAACAAAGAATTTACTGCGGCTGTGTCAGATCTGAGACATTTTAGGACTAAATTATGCAGTATGTGATTGAAGATAACAGTGGAACATAAATGTCAGGTCGCTGGTACAATGTAGATCTCTCTGAGTCATGTCCCACAATGTTCCTTCTTAATGTTGCATCTGATCTCGCTCTCTTTCTACACTCCGTGCAGACCAAAGAAGATTTAGAAACAGCGGCCGAGAAGGAGGAGGTGGCTATAGGTGCAGACGAACGGGACGGCCCGGATGACGGGAAAGATGATGTGGTAGGTGCCGTTTTGTCTTTTTAATGGGCAAGGGTGTCCATTAAAGTCTGATGCATTGTGTTAGTTCTTTGTAAGCAGACAAAAATGTTAAGTTTGTTAAGATTTTGTTAAGATTAATGTTAAGATTTTTTTAAAGATCAGCATGTTTTAGTAGCTACTGACATGTTTGTTGGCTTTAAGTGTATCGTCCACCCCTCCTACAGAGGTGCCTAACATACCTTTCTGTATCTTGTATGTAGGAGTCTGATGGTTGGGTAATTATAGACAAGGTCCCGCCTAAGGTACCTGAAAAGAAAAACGTAGTCAGCTACAAAGTAGTGGGCATTACTAACATTGTTACCGCTGACGAGGCTTTGGGAGACGTAGCTCTCAAAAAGGCATCGGCCATACAGGAGGAAGTACGTGAAAAGACATACGCACTTGGCAAGTCTTATGACACTGCGACAGGGAAGATCGTCACCGCCACCAAAGATGATGACTTTCCGTCCCCGACTCTCACAGTAGAGCAGAGGAAGTTCTCTGATCAAACAAGCACCACGGCTGTAAAGATCATACCGGTCTCTGTTGAGAAGCTCGAGCCTGCAATCCTGGCACCCACAGCCATAACAGCACCGGCGATCACGGTTAAGGAAGCAAGGACCCCTTCTCCCTCTGAGCCTGCAGGCGTTGTGAAAATGGTGGTGGTCGTCGATTCCAGTGGGGAAACCGAAGAGGCGAAAAAGGATGAGTTGAAGCTGCTTACAGATTCTTCAATCACCCTTACGCCCAGGTCCCCTCTCCGGTCCCCGCTCCGGTCTCCACTCAAATCTCCATCGAAGTCAGTGGAATTGGGTGTGAGGCCCAGCCCTGGCACTTATCTAATCAAAACCTCTCCAACAGCCAGAGTGGTAGTATAACACAACACTGATAATTCCAGCACGTTGCTTCCCACGCGACACCCGCCAGCATCCCCGGCCGTTTGGCTTTCCAAAACAATTCAAACGAACAAATTAATTAAAAGCCAGCGCTTTGCAGTCCTTTTACATTATTTCAAATGTTCTAAATGCATATTGTGTTCCTTTTGTCTTTATGTGTTTCTTTTAATTCCCGACTCAAATACCTCACTATGGAATTTGAAGTCACTCCTGCTTTTAAGCGCGAGCCAGCTGCTTTATGAGTCCAGCTTTGACGTTTTATTTTGCCTCACAAATGAGCAGCTTATTTTAGTTTTTTTGTTTTTTTGTTTTTTGTTTTTTTCACTTCCTTTTTTATTAACCAGGCTTCCTGCTGCCAATAACACGAAACACGAAATGTCTTTGGCTCCAGTCACAGATCGAAAAGATGGCAGATTTCCTTTCCTTTTATGTTCCCTCTGATGTTTATGCTGCTTGATGTGGATTGATGAGGGCTCTGTTCATAAGAGGGCACAGAATCCCAGTGGAAACTGATGTAACTCCACTCTTTTTAGGGCTGTTGTGGTCGGAAATTCATCAGCAACGAAAAGGAGAGCGACCACGATTCGATTAGTGCGCTCTCTGTAGGGTTAAATGGTGTTGGGTGCCAGTTTTTCACAGAAGAATTCACAGTCAAACTCTAGGACGAATGAATGATTTGTAGTCAAACCTCCTTAGGTTTTCTACATATGTGTCATTTTAAACAGGCAGTAAGATTGCTGGTGTATGTTTAGAAAACGAACAAATTAATTGCCTCTCTTATGAATAACCCAAATAAAAATGCAAAATTTTGCCATCTTATGCAAAGCTTCACTTAGCGCAACATTCTAGTCTGATAACTTTGTTTCCGATCTCTGTGTTCTGACAAATGGTGTCTCTGTGTCTGTGTGTGCTCACATGTTCGTGTCTCCACTTTAACCCCTCACCTGTGCGTGTGTGTGTGTGTGTGTGTGTGTGTGTGTGTGTGTGTGTGTGTGTGTGTGTGTGTGTGTGTGTGTGTGTGTGTGTGTGTGTTTGTCTGGGTTTTTGTGGGGATGAGCTCAGCCTAAGCCCACATTCGAGGAGATGTCCCCGGAGCTCACTGCTCTGTTAAGGTCTGCTCATGAACAGATCGGCACTCGCACCTGGTCCTCCTCCTCCTCAACCGCTACTGGGCAAACTTGGGCCGTCCTTAAGGTGGACTACACTAGAGACAGCATTCTAATGTTTACAGCTTGGTGCATCTGTTGCAAGCAGTCTTTTCTGAAGTGTAGGACAGAATTCCTACGGCTGCTTCCATTATATATACTACTATATATATACTAATATTTACTGCTTTATGAAATGTAGCTATGATGTATGATATAGTCTTATTTATAATCACAAAGCATTTTTTTATTGCAGCCTAGCATACTGCATGCTTTTATAGGCCACCGTGTCACCTTGTCCTTGTAATGTTTTGTCTAAAAGCCATCTTGTGTCCTTTCATTACCTAGTGGCAGATTTATTGCTTGGAGGACCATCAGGGGTAGTAGAGGATGTTGTATTCAAACTCACAACATTAGCAATATGTAATCTGTGCACTCTTTCTTGCACTGTTTGAAGAACACTCCTAATCTATCTTTTAAATCGGTTGTGTACACGATGTGCAATAACATTTAATTCAGTTTACTCTTTAATGCATACGTAGATTTTCCTCTGTGTGCATTAATGTATGAATACGTTTGTCTAAACATTTCATTAAAACACACTGACAGCACTAACAACTGCCCTTAGACCTTTCTTAGAGAAGTTTTTCTTGAAAATCCTGAGCATAATTTAATATTCAGTCTTAAGCTGTTTAAAATGGTGGTAATAAGCTTATAAGCTTAATATTGTGTAAGTATTTGTAATAATGTTTTTTTCTTTCTTTTTTTTTTAACTGTGATCTCTGATCTTCATTATTTTATGTTTTGTCATAGACATCTTCCGGTCCTAATGGGACTCTTCATCAGTCAGCAGTTACACAGGAACTTCCAGAAAAAGACCAGCCAAGAGAAGAGGAGCAAGCAGCTGATCTACAGCAGCGTACCGTATCAGAGCAGTCACAGGTAGAGGCACTCATTTCTCCAGAACATCAAGTGGAGCCCAGTGCCTCTAAAATTAGCTATGATGAGCCCGGTAGCTCTGTGCATGTCTCAGACCAGAATACCCCAGACCGTGACACAGACTCAGACGAGGGCAGCATTGATTCAAGCAGCATGGCAACTGCTGAATTCAACAGGGCCATGTCCTCCGTGGGTAATGCCCTCGTTGCCCCGACTACTCGGACCCTGTCGCCTAGTGACAGCGATTCTGGTGATGAGAGTTTTTCTCTGTCTGCTGATGATGATGATGATGATGATGATGATGAGCCAGTCCCAGGAGACAAGTCACCCAATATGGCACTCTGCTCCCCTGTCATCCTGTCTGAGCAGAGGGGAGATGCTGAGGGTCACAATGAGGAGGTAGAACTCAGTTTTTAGTGGTGTCCCCTCCTTTGACCCCATAATCCACAAACCAATGCCTAGGCTTGTACTTCAATTCCTCCCTGCGACACCCAATAATATCCACGTGCTGTTATTTAAACCAGTTTTTTCAGTGTGCATCAGTGTATGTGTACGCATCAGTGAGCTCCACTGGGATTTTTAAATGAGATTTGATTGTTTTTTTGTTTTTTTATACAAAACATTTTTTTAGCCAGAAGAATATTGAGAATCTTGGAAATGAGCCATGCCTTACATGAGCCAGGCTGTGACATGACCTCATCAGATTTGGAAATGTATGACAGTAGCCCTGGGCGTTTGAGCACACTGATGCGCGCGCACACACAAAACTGCTCACAAATTAGAACTTGTTCTTTGATTCTTCCTCATTTCCTTTGAATGTTTATCTGCTGTTATATGAGAAGGGGCATTGAGTTTACAGATTCGCGGTTTTATTTTTCACTTTAATAATCACTGGCACTGAAATGTTAGTCAAAAACAGTTTTGCATCACCTCAAAAAGGTTAAAGAATTAAGACATGAAAATGCATGCTGTTTTGGAAAAATAACAACAAAGGTTAGTCTGGGCAGAATGGTAGCATAGTGGTTAGCATGGTGCCTCGCACCTCCAGAGGATTCCTGGGACGGATCTGTGCGTGTGGAGTTTACATGTTCTCCCTGTGCTTGGTGGGCTTCTTTTCAAAGGCCATGCAGATTAGGTTAATTGACCTCCAAATTCCCCACAGTGTTTGAGCGCATGTGATTGTCTGCCCTACGATGGATTGGCACCCCATCCAGGGCGCACCTCACCTTGATTGAGGCATCCCACAACTCTGCACAGGATAAGCGATCAAAAGTGAGAACGAGTGAGAGAGTGAGGTTAGACGGTTAGACTGTTTTCTTCAACAGCACATTCTGTCACCACATTCTTACTGTGGAAATAAGGCTAATATCTTTTCAAAGCATTTTCATTATGTACCAACTCTTGGATCCCTATATAGTGAACCTAATGGGAACTTCTCACTTCTGTTGTGAAATTTCGATGTGAATAATGCTGACACAGCCCTAATTTTCACAGTTTTGATGTCATGAAGATGCTTGAGCATCTAGAGCAACAATAGACCTACACACTAACAACAATTGAGACATGTATTAGCTTTCCCAATATAGCAAGTATTTTTTTTCCAGGAAATAAGCTTGAACTGTATGTGATAATTCGTGCCATATAAAATCGACATAGGATGTCTATGAGAGCTTTGTGTGTGCATGAGAGAAAAGAGACAAGAACATTCAGACAGTATATTATCTGCTCTTTTTTTTTTTAGGTTTCGTCAGTGCTCCAGACAGCGGAGGTCATAACCTTTAGCAGTCCATTGTCAGGAGAGACAGATAGCGTGGTGGCACAGGAAGTGCCAATGATCCACACGGAAATGAAGACTATAACATACGAGACTCAGCAGGTACACTACTGCTCTGCAGGAATGGGAAAACACATCACCATATCTTTTAGCATGAAGGAATAGAGAATGTTATGGTGTTCCCATGCATTTGCTTTATATGTGTATGAGAGAGAAAGAAAGAGAGAGAGTGAGTCCATGAAATATTATCAAGAGGAAGATGAGAAATACCAGACTCAACAATACAGACGATCTGAACACTGCTACCAAAGCAACCTGGTCTTCACTAACACCTCAGCAGTGCAACAGGCTGATTGCCTCCATGCCATGACACATTGATGCAGTAATTCATGATAGTCTCCGGCCCTCCCGACTAAGTGGTAGTAGTAGCCTTAATGTGGGAGCCCCCTAGTGACGGGGAGGAATTGGACATGACTAAATTAGGGAGAAAATTGAAATATATATATATATATATATATGACACACACACATCTCTCGCCTTTACACCCCCCCTCCCCGGCTTCACACAGACACACACACTCTGCTCTACGCAGAAACTCTGCTCTGTCATCAATTCTTTTCAAAGGTGTAAGGTGCTGGTTCATTTGTTTTGTTTTGTTTGTTACTTCATAACAGTGATTCAGTTAGTCTGCGCTCATGCGAGTGTCGTTAGAGAGGTTTCTTTTTTTCCCATTAAAACAGTCTTTCGCTTGTCTGTGTGTTTGTTGTGAAACTTAAAAAGCGAGGTGGGGGGGAGGGAGGAGGAGTTTTACTGTGTAAGACGAGGCGAGGGAAGGGGCTAATTCCACACACACACACACAAATACACGGCGCCTGCGCGCACAAACGGAAACACTTATCTGTTGGGATTTATTTTAACTTCTTTTAAAGGTAAAGTGCAAGTTAATTTGTTTTATTTTTACTTTATATATTGTATTCATTATTTTTCTGTATTTATTTTTTTGGGCTGTGGAGCGAATTATTTTGAGTTTTCATTATTTCTTATGGGAAGATTTGATTTGGTTTACGAGTGTTTTGGAACACGAGCCCACTTCCTGAACAAATTATGCTCTTAATCCAAGGTTCCACTGTATGTATATATATATATATATATATATATATATATATATATATATATATATTTTTTTTTTTAAGATTTTAATCACTTAATATTTCAATGTAATAATTCACATAATTATTTAAATATTGGTCTGTTATGTGTGTGTGTGTGTGTGTGTGTGTGTGTGTGTGTGTGTGTGTGTGTGTGTGTGTAGTGAATGCATGGAAATAACCGGGTACCATCGTCACAGTTTGAAAAGCTATTCAAAGTAACTTACTATATTGAGTAAAGATTATTCTTCATCATAAAAGGTAATGCATTGATCTAGGAAAAACAAAACCGTCATGGCCTTTATCTAATTGGCTCAAGTCAGATTTAGTTTTCTTCTCTGATTGCATTGTGTGACTGAGTTGGTGTATAAATGCTACGTAAATCTTAACACTGTTTTTAAACACTTTGATGTCGGTGCTGGACTGTTACTGCATAAAAAATATAAAAGCTGGTAAAGTCAAACTGGCAAAAAAAAATATCTGGGAAAAATTCAGGGGTAAATATGAACGAAACAGGCTAGGCGTGTCTAATGAAGTGAAGTGTTCACAATGTGTCAAACACCCACAGAGGTATTACACATAATATACCTGTTCCAGGAGCATACCAACATTACCATTCTGTTAGCGCTTCAGCGTCACCACTGTGCTGAGAGTGATTCATCGCATAATTAATATCTGGTCCTGCTGTGGTCTCTTTTCATTAACTGAAGGCTGATACAGTCAGTCTGAGACAAACTACCATCAGTTATTGTATAGACAGCAGCTGAGGTCAGGGCGAATGTGTGAAGTTTAACATGGCATTGCTTTTCTCTTGGCGACAGGGTGATACGGGCGGTGACGCAGAGCCAGGGATTCTCATAGGTGCACAGACCATCACCTCCGAAACCACCAGTACAACCACCACCACACATATCACTAAGGTATAGCCTGCTAATTCTGCCTCATGTTCTGCCTCTGCTTTCTAACGTTAACAGTTAATAATTTATTGTCCCTGGTGTACCATATAGAAATAAAAATATAGTAAATAAGTAGAAAGCCTATTGATGTCTTGTGTTGTAGATTTGGACGTGTAGTGATGACGCACTGCCAGATTATGTGTCTTCTTGATGGATTACGGTGCATAAAACTAATCATGCTTGCTCATCTCAGCTGTGAAATATTATTCAGTTCAATTCAATTTCTTTCTGTAACGCTCTTAACAATAAACTCTGGCACAAAGCTACAGAGATCTGGATTATAGCCCTAAATCCCTAATAAACAAACCAGAGGTGACAGTGAAAAAGGAAAAACTCGTTGACAAGAAAACTTGGGAGAAATCAGTGTTACAAGATGACCAATAATTGTGCGATAATGGTTTCTTTAGAAATGTCTTTTCTACAGTTGTACCGTGTACTACAGAATGACGTACTGTATGTTGAAAGGGTGTTTAGTATGAGCAGATTAAAGGAGAGTTCTAGACTAAGCACTGGACACTCAGCAGTAGCAGTTCAGAAGATACACAGCCCGTACCATGGTCAGGAGCCAAGCATTTGTGCTGTCTGGTTGGAAGGGATAGCATACACTTCCTTCCTCTGGCATCACAGCAGCATTAGCAAGCTGACAGTGAGTGTGAGATTCATGTATGTAGAAGAGGGTAGACAGTGATTTCCTCCAAGTGTGTTATGCTGCACAGTGAGATAGCATAAGCAGCTGTTTGAAAAAACACAGTTGGCTGGCTTCATGTCTTTCAGTGGAAGCACTTGTTAGCATTTACCCTGCCCAGTTGCTAGCTCATGTGTGGTAGGTGAGAGCTGGGGTGCCAAGGTGGCGTCCAGCATTGGGCGGGAGTTGAATCTTGTCTCTAGTCCGTGCGTGGATTTCGTCTGGTTACTCCGGCTTCTTCAGCTACACAAACATATGCGGTGTAGGCGTTTCCAAATTGACCATAGTGCGTGATGAAGGTGAGTGTATGTGTATACTTGTGCCATGTGATACGCCCCACTTTATCTGACACAGGTCTAGCAGTATGTAGCATAATGGCTGAATAATAGTAAGCTAATAGTTTAAACTAATTAGAGTAACCAGTTGTTAAAAGCCACCTGTTTGGCTACAGAACAGATGGGGTGATTTTTTTTTTTTTTTTGGAAATATTTAAACACCCGTCAGTTTAAATATTTTGGTTTATTATACATTTATTGATCTCTTTTGCTGTCAGACTGTGAAGGGAGGCGTTTCAGAAACCAGGATTGAGAAACGTATTGTCATCTCAGGGGACGCAGACATCGACCATGATGAGGTGAGAATCACACCAGTAGTTTCTGTATTATACAGGTGTTGATACAATGCTTATCCAGTTGCAACACGAGTATGTCTATAGAGTATGTCCTCTTTAATACTTACTCTGATCTAAGAAGTATTACAAAAGTACTGTATATACCTTTATCATTCATCTGTATTACTTGGTGACCGTCAGTTATGAGTTTTTTACTTAAAAGTAAGAAGAATTAATATTTACTCTCTAGCTATTCATTTTTAACACACACACACACACAGTATAAAATACTTCCACTTCACTCCATTATTAATTAAAGACATAATTCTCATTACTTGCATTCCTACACCTCTTTGTGTTGCCGTTATGGGGTGCCACTGGGGTCAGGCCCTGGCTCAGGCCATTAAAGAAGCCAAAGAGCAGCACCCCGACATGTCAGTGACCAAAGTAGTGGTCCATAAAGAGACTGAAATCACACCCGAAGATGGCGAGGAGTGATGCAGGTAAGGGAAGAGCCAGTCACCACGCTGTTTGGCTTGGCCGTCTGCGAACTAATGTACCGCTTTGCTAATGCTAAAGCTCTAGAGGCTGCCATTCTAACCCCCTGCTAGTTTTTTTTTTTCCCACATCTCATTCAGAGATACCCTGAAGACTACTCCTATGTTTTCCCTCATAATGTTCATGCTGAACATTTTTAATCAACATATTTGTATATCTTTATTTTTTATGGTGATTTTTCTTCATTGCTTCTTGTCAAAGCAA
Source organism: Clarias fuscus (assembly GCA_030347435.1). Classification (NCBI taxonomy): domain Eukaryota; kingdom Metazoa; phylum Chordata; class Actinopteri; order Siluriformes; family Clariidae; genus Clarias; species Clarias fuscus. The sequence continues at coordinate 27,619,804 of CM059207.1, read as the reverse complement.
CATGAAGGGAAAATTACACTGTTGCTTCTGGGCTGCTGCTGAAGTAACCCCTTTTTCAGAGCGTTGCTTTTTAACAGCCGAGAGGTAGGGGTGCCCTCTGCTGGAAATAAATATTAGTACAGTTTACTGCAGGTAATATTGGGGGATTGAAAGTGCCAAATTATTAAATGATTAGTATTTCCTTCAAAATACGCTTTCATATTTTATATACATTCTAAATACGTTCTAAATAAATCCATCAATAAATTAAATGATAATTGTTTTAATAATTGCTTCATTAAATAACGTATTTAAACATTTAATTAATGATGATTAAGGATTGGCGGCACAGTGTGGCAGTGGTTAGCACTCTCCACACATACGCCTCAAGGGTCGAGGGTTCGATTCCCGCCTTAGGTCTGTGTGCGTGGATTTTATTCGGGGTGCTCTGGTTTCCTCACACAGTCGAAAGACATGCAGATTAGATTAATTGGCATTGCAAAATTGTCCATAGTGTGTGTGTGTGTGTGTGTGTGTGTGTGTGTGTGTGTGTGTCCTGAAATGATTAGGCACCCGGTCCAGGGTGTACCCCGCCTCATATTCTGGGATAGACTTCAGACACCCCGCGACCCTGTACACATGATAAGTGGTGTAGAATGAATGAATGATAGATTCATTAATCGATGTATTGAAAGCTTAGTCTGTTTGCTTTTGTGTTTCCTTACTTTTTGTTTGCTTACTTACTGTACTTCCCTATGTGTTTTCGGAAATATTGATGGATTTAATCATATATACTGTATATATTTTTTTGGCCATGTATGTTTATTGCTTGTTATTAATATATACAAACTGGTACTATCAATAGGACATGCTGTATTTTCCATTGTCAAATATGGTGCAAGCATGTTTTAGAGACTAATAAATGTGATAATTTTGCATGGCATTTCTAATGTATATGGCATTGTTGTATGCTAACATTCTCAATATGTTTAAACACGCACAGAGACATGCTCTGGTGTTAATAATTGTTTATGTCTGCTTTTGTTCTAATTAATAATTGTTTGTTCTAACTTATTAATTGTAATAAGTGTTAATAATTGTTTATGTCTGCTTTTGTTCTGCTCAAATTTTACTTCATGGCTTGATAGTCTTTAGTTTTTTTAATAATATTCTACGTTTTTGCCAATTCCTTCATAGGATTAGAGCGTCTTCATATTTTCTGGAGCAGTCTCATCTACACCATGTGGAATAAAGGACATTTTGGAGATGCTGCCTTGAATAAACAGCACCACAGATACATCAATGGATATAACTTCATCTGAACACTGCTGGAGTCACCTTAACAAACCCATGCTCACTTTCTCCTGCATCACATGCTTACTGATCTCCTGGCTCGCCTGGTCCAGCACTGTTCAATGACATTGCATGACAAGGGAACAACACCTTTCCTGTAAAGAGAACAAACACTATGTACAATGTAGGAAATGCTCAACGACCGCAGTGTAAACTCAAGTCTCCCATGCACACTCCTTAGGAAGGGGAAAATAAATATGTGGCAAGAATTTTGAAAATAGTATTAATATTATGATCTACATTTTATTTATTAGAACACTTCTCGATATAAGAAAATAAGAATAATAATAGACTGCATCTGTATGAGCACCCAGTATTTAACCATGCAATAGATGTGTCATTGAACCCGGTCACCATGTCCTGTTTCGGCCACCTCTACCCTGCCTCTGATGTGCTCTCCTTGAATGTATGTGCGGCTGAGAATATGAATGACGTATACTTGCTTTTTAGTCCATGCATACTAGGAAAAAAATATATGTTTTTACAAGTTGTATATCAAATTTTAGGTTTTTTCTTTTTTCCTCAATCGTTCTTAATTAAATGTCTGAACTTTCAAAGAATGAATGCACTGTGACCATATTTGACACTGACCCTAGGTCTGTGCTAAAAGTGATGTCTTTGCAAGGCGACTTCGGCCTCAATTTCACATTTTTAAGTCCCCTCAAAAATCATCCTGCCCACAACTGCGCCTTAAAGTGTATAAACTGGATGGAGAATCAGAAACATCACCAATGATGTATTTTAATCCTTCTTTTTCTGATCCTTCTTTTTCTTTTTTATTATTATTATTATTATTATTATTAGCATCTTTGTTGTTGCTGATGTTGGCCTGTGTGTTTTTAATCCATCATGCTGCCATATGCTTCACTCCGTGTTGAATGTGTTTACCACATGAGCTCAAATAAAAAAAATAATAAACAAATTTAAAAAATATATTCGAGAGATTTTGTTAGGGTTTGTTCTCAAAAGAATAGTCTGCTGTTCCAGAATATAAATTTCTTCAATTATTATATAGTGTTGTCAGAAATGCAGGTAGATTCTTTTATAATAAAAAAAATTTATAGTATATTATAATATTTGTTCCAATAGGTTTTACATGATTTCATGTATCTATTCTACACATTCATGTGATTGTTCTTGTATCATTTGGGTGATAATCACACTGCAAGCCACAGAAAACATAAATAACTCTTTACAAGAGCTCCGTCCTGAAAAACAGCTCCTGTGCATTAAAACATTTACTGTTCAAGAGCAGTTTAGAGTTTAAAGAATTGAACGTTTCCATCTGTGTGCTCCTTTCTTTATGCCTGATTCAGTCTTAGACCATATATCTGATGTCACCATTGTGTTCCATGACAACAGACAGACACCTGCACAGAAGTATAACTTCAAATCACTTTCAGTTTACTGTTTGTTTTTTGTTTCTTGTTTAATCTTCGATTTGTTTAATGCAGAACTGATTTCCACTGGTGTTGACTGGTGTCACCTTAGTTGACGTTGGTTGAAATTAGTTCTTAATAACAAAATTATAGCCAGTTAACAGCAGTAGAGCAGTTAATTATGAGGCGCCGTATAGGGCTTAAATCAAACTTCACTCATGCACACACATATGAAACACTTGCATACACATATATGAAACAGTCACACATCTATACACACGTGGACAAAATTGTTGGTACCCTTCGGTGAATGAAAGAAAAACTCACAATGGTCACATAAATAACTTTAATCTGACAGAAGTAATAATTTAAAACAATTCTATGAATGTTAACCAATGAAAGTCAGACATTGCTTTTCAACCATGCTTCAACAGAATTATTTTAAAAAATAAACTCATGGAACAGACCAAGTTATTTCTGTGACCATTGTGAGTTTTTCTTTCATTGACCGAAGGGTACCAACAATTTTGTCCACGTGTGTATACTACAAACTGCTCACACAACTACATATGAAATGCGCGCACACATACAGTACCTATGAGACGCGCGCACGCGCGTGCATCTCATAGGTGTATGCGCGTGCATCTCATATGTGTGTGTGCACGGAGAGTTTGTATGTGTGTGCGCGTGCATCTCATATGTGTGTGCACGCATACACATACACAAAGTCTCCGTGCGCACACTCACACACACACTCACACCTATGAGACGCGCACAAACAAGGGAATTCCTATCAGTCATTTCAATATTTATTGTAATTATTTTCGAGGACAACACCATATAAACAGGACACAATAATTTAATTTTAATGTAATTAAGAAATATTTAGTATTACATAGACTAGTAATCTGTATAAATAAATAAATATCCGTACATCTTGTAAATTAATCGAATCATTTATTCATAAGTTATAAACGTTTCAAAACGTTATATATTTTAGTGTCAGTTTTTTTTTCAATAAATATTCTATATTTAATGTCCGTAGCGTGAAATTTCCACAGCAGCAGGGACGGGTATCCAAGGTGCTTATGTTACTATGGTAACGCATGTAGGAAGTGACGTTGCAGGATGTTCCGAATGGCGGGATTTTGTATAGTGAAGTTCCCTTAACAGACATTCCCCCACATGGAGTAGGATGTAGTAAGTTCAATGTATATGGACTTGCCGATTCGTTCTCTCTGATTAGTGGTAGCATTTTTAAATAGACCGTTACTGGACAGTTTAGAAGACAGCGAGTGATTTATTTATTATCACCACAAAAGTATCCGACATATTAGCCTCGATTTTCTTTTTGCTAAACATCACCTGCGTTTTGTGCCGCTGCAATATTCAGACATTATGTGGACAGTTGTGAATATGCCTTGTGATTGAGCAGTGATGATCATTATACTGTCCTACTCCGTCTTCTAAACTCTCCTACAGCAGGCTGTTTACAAACCGCTACTACCAATCATGGAGTATGAAGCGACAAGTCCGTCTACACTGAAATGTCTTCCGGTTACACTGAAATGCCTTCCGGTTACGCTAAGAATTTCATATGTGTGTGTGCGTGCATCTCATAGGTGTGTGTGCATGGAGAGATCTTCACATGAAATCTAACAGAAAACGTTTTAAATTATACTTTCGTTTATAGAAGCAGCAAGTTTATCCAATACACATATTACCAAAGTGAAAAAAGTGATTGCCCTCTAAACTTGTGCCACTTTCAGCACCAACACCTCCAGCCAAATGCTTTAGATGCCTGATGATCAGCCTGAGATCCACTGCTGTGGAATCTTGGCACTTTTTTTTTTTTTTTTTTAGTGCAGCCACATTATAGGGTCTGCAGGCATGATGTGCTTTCTTTTCACAGCATCTGAAAGGGATACAGGTCTGAACTATGACTAAACCACTCCAAAACACTATCATCATTCATTTAGAGCCATTCATAGATCAACAGTTATGATTGGGATCACTGTCTTGCTACAGTTACAATCTCGTTAGGAAGGCACCTGGAAGTGGGTGGAATATATCAGGCAGCACGTGAACCTTCTTTTTTCTGAAGTTGATCTGTTGGAAGCATAAAAAATATGCAAGCATAAGGATTTGATTGACTTTGGCTTTGATGGCGAGATGACTGGGTCAGAGCAACTCCAGAACTGCAGGATGTTCCCAGTCCACAGTCCCCAGGACCTACCAAAAGTGGTTAAAGGAAGGGAAAACCAGTGACAGGGTGAGGGAAAGATATCATGTGCAGTCCAAGGCAACATAAGCGTTGCTTTGTCTGAATTTGCTGAAAATGCGCTGGTTCTAATGGAAAGGTGTCAGGACACACACATCACTGTTTTGGTGGTAAAAGGGGTGACCTACTCAAGATTAGGTGGGTGGTCACAATAGCATGACTAATTGGTGTACAAGTATAATAATAATTACACAAATACTTGTGCACAAAAATTTTAGTCATTGCCTATACTGCAATTATTGCATAAATCAAATTCTCATTTTATTGCATGTATAGTAGCAGTTGTGGTGCAAATTCTTAGTTGCAGCATATTGTATTGTAGTTGCAGTAACTTTTAGGTCATACATATACTGTAGTATTGAACAGATTATTAGTTGATGGCCAGATTCTTGTTTGTACTCTTGGTTATTTGTATTATTATAAGTGTTATTATAGATCTACATCTACATCTAGGCATTTGGCAGACGCCCTTATCCAGAGCGACTTACATTTTTATCTCATTAAATCTGAGCAATTGAGGGTTAAGGGCCTTGCTCAAGGGCCCAACAGTGGCAACTTGGTGGTTGTGAGGTTTGAACCTGGGATCTTCTGAACCGTAGTCCCATGCCTTAACCACTGAGCTACCCCTGCCCTGTAACTACTTAGTTATTGTATTGAAATGTATTGTATTGTATAGTTAAGTATTGGTATACCCTGTTGTCACTGCAGCACCTAATGGTTAGTAATCTGGTAATTATTGCAAGACTATAAATAAAATGTTCCTGAACCTAGAAATTCAAAGCCATGAATTGGTGAGGTTGGTGTGGAGAAAAAAAACTTTTGGACTTAAAGGTTAGCATACCACACATGTAATTATGCTCTTAATAGTGCAACCGTAGAGGTTGTCCAGTGAGGGCTAGGCAGTGTTTTAGCTCTATCAGGTAGTATGGATACTGCTGAGTTTTGCCAGAGATTGTGGACATGATGACACTAAAAAAGTCGGTCCTTTGTGATGCCCTTCCCCATTCATGAAGAAGTCTCTGATCAGCTCCTTGGTTTATTTAGTTATAAGTTAATGTTATTATTAGTAGATAATTTAGAGTATTAGTATTGCCATACTGAGTGCAGAGAATGAGGAATGCCTGCAGAGACAGTCAATAGTGTGAATTGTGTAAAGAAGGAGGCTCAGCACACAGCCCTGCGGTATCCTGGGTTCAGAATCAGGATTGAGGATCTCTGTTGGCTGAGCTCATCTGTCTGAATGCATTTGGTTAAAAAGTCTTAGTTCTGCAAATTAGTAACCTTTTTTTTCAGGGATCAGAGTTAAATGTTAAGCTGATGTCATGAGGTTTATAAATTTATTTGCAATTGGCAGATATATCAAAATGACAAATTGGCATACACACTATATGGACAAAAGTATGGGACACCTGAGCATTATACTTAGTCTAGTTAGTCTATCTGTTGCTGTTATAATACCCTCCAATCTTCTTTTCCACTAAATTTTGGAGTGTGGCTGTTTGTGGCTGTTTGTTTTTGTTCAAATCCAGAGCATTAATGACATCAGACAGTTAACACACAGCAAGCTATGTCTTCATAGAGCTCGCTTTGTGTACGGAGGCATTGTCATGATGAAACTGGTTTAAAACCTTTAGTTCCAGTAAAGGAAAATTATTTGGTAAAATTACAGCTTAACTGGTGTCAAACATCCTAGACAGATGTTTTCTTACAGCTTTGTGTCAATAATCTGGGGAACAACCATATATAAATAAGTATGCTGGTCAGATGGTCACATACTTGTGGATGTAGTGTATATATCAAGAAACAGGATTTTCAGGGACGTATTACATGACGTCATTGCGTGAAGCAGGCAATAGACACTTGCATTTTTTTGGGGGTTACCAAACTACAAATAATCACGGGTGGACAAAGAAAAATAATATTTTTGATATATTTATGAGAGGACAGTTTGAGTTGATATATAAATAGTCCAGAAATCTGTGTGGAAATCCCTGACAAAAACATCTCTTAGGGAAGTGGACTGCTACTTAATTCTAACAATTAAATCCAAAAATAAATCGAAGACGATGCATTTGCAATTTTTTCACAACTTTTATTGTCGTCATACATATACATAGAGGTGTACACTATTTAAAAAATATAGGTTTAGCCTCTGGTGTAAACATACAAGAAAGAGGACATGAGATATGATATCCATTTCGGCACGCTGAAATTATTTTAATGGCATTAAGAAATAAGATAACCAACGTTTTGTCTATTATTACGCTCCCTCGGTTACAGTGGCGCGCAAAATGCGTGCACTCTCATTTCCCGCTCGTGACAGTGGCTTTCGCGCCGCCAGCAGCTCCCGTACCCGCGCTCCAGAGATTGCTATTCACGGAATATTTACGCGAGCGTGCCGAAGCCTGGCCGCCGCGCGCGCTCTATGCGGCCTGTCTGTGCGCTGTTTGCGTAAGCGCGCGCTGGCTGGCGGCACGGCTGCGCACGCCCTCGCTCCGTCTGCAGTTCCGTGCTGGCGCAAGCGCGTTCTCCCGCGTGTGTGTGCTCGTCCTCAGGCCAACAAAACACAAAGTACATTATTCACTACTGGTTGTGTGACATTCAACGTAGACTTCTCCAGGGGATCAAACCGCCACGTAAGGGTGAGAAATGTGCTTTTTTCGCAAATTGGAGCAGCTTTTAAAATAATTGCCGAATGTTTGAGCAGGATGCCTGCGCGTTCTCGGCTTCGTCATGTCAGGAGTGTTCATGGCTGCTCGTGCTTGTGTCCGTCGTGAACGGCGTCCATATTACTAGCGCGCTGCTGAGGGGGGAAGAGACGCATACACTCAGATACACTCACTCACACACTCATTCACACACAGGAGGGGGTCCTGTGTTCATAAACTGCTGCCATGTAGCCTGTTTATAACAGGATTTTGTTGACATTTTATTCAGTCTTATGAGGATTTTTGTTGCTAAACAGTTACATAACAATGTTTTGTTTATGATAATTAGCTACACTGCTAGCTAGCTGGTGATTTTAAAAGCTAGCTGGCTAGCTAGCCGTCTTGCTAAATGCTAACCGTGCATAACAAGATGGTTGCTAACCGGAGAGGCTAATGCGGCAGGTAAATAATACCGAGAGAGTCTTATAAGCTTTGACTAGTGCACTGCATGCGTGTAAAGTAGTAAAGACATTCGTGCTTCGTGGTGTCCTTTGATAATCAAACATCACTTTAACTCCGGTTTCGGAATGTCAATAGCATGCTAGCTAGCAACCTGATTATGCTAGGGAGTGATGTTAACTGATATTGGAAAGATGGGAATTTGCTTATCTCTCATCGCATCTCACAGTGCTTATAATAATATTTATTATTATTAATATTAGCTTGAAACATGTAGGGTATATCGGAATACCTATCCGCCTGCTTATTTTAGTTAAAAAGCTCATGTGCTGGTCAAATCATTGAGACATGTGTATACTCTGATCTAATTAATAACTTCTGAAGAAAGTGCTTCAGGAATGATTTATAGTGTAATTGCTTAATAGTAATCCTAAACCAGTAACACTGAACATCTCTTTTTGTTCTCATTTTTCCCTCCAGAACTGTGTTCCAGCATGTCAGAAACTTTGAAATATGTGGATGATGAACACAAAACAATTTTCCTGAAAATTCTGAACGAGCAGAGACTAGAAGGCGAGCACTGTGACATAGCTGTGGTAGTTGAAGACGTTAAGTTCAGAGCACATCGGTGTGTGTTAGCAGCCTGCAGCAACTACTTCAAAAAGCTTTTTAAGAAGCACGAAGTGGACAGCTCGTCTGTCATCGAGATCGACTTCATCCGCTCGGACATTTTTGAAGAGGTGCTGAATTACATGTACACAGCGAAGATTTCCGTTAAAAAGAAAGATGTTAATTTGATGATGTCATCAGGACAAATACTTGGAATACGTTTTTTGGACAAGCTTTGCTCTCAGAAACGCGACATGTCCTCTGAAGAGAAAAACGACCATAAAAATGCCAAATATTCCTACGACCTTGTGAAAATGGGACTTCAATCTGACGAGGCCCAGTTAAATCAGGACAACGATGTCCAGGTCATTGGCGACCAGGACGACACACCGTCTGACGATATTGTGGAGGAACCTCAAGGCAATCACGATTTAGACAAATCGCCGAACAGTGCCCTGCGAGTAGAGGAAGCCACTTCACTTTTAAAAGAGCTAACCCAGGAGGAAGTGCACAAGGTTGCCTGTTACGATCAGGATGTGGAAGCAATGGACGCTGAGCCCAAAGAGCTTGCCGCTCACACTCAGACTCTTGCATTTGCTGACAGCATGGGGGATGTTAAGGATGAACAAGCTCCCGCATGGAGTACGGCTACTGCAGACATGAAGCTTGAATACCTGCTGTACGGCCACAGGGACCAGTTTGCCTGCCAGGTTTGCGGTAAGACTTTTGTGGACGAGAACCGGCTGAGGAAACATGAAAAGCTGCATTCCGCTGATAGACCGTTCATATGTGAGATATGCACCAAAGCATTCACCACACAAGCCCACTTGAAAGAGCATTTAAAAATCCACACTGGCTTCAAACCCTACAGATGCGAAGACTGTGGCAAGTCTTTCATCCGCGCCCCAGATTTGAAGAAACACGAGAGGGTGCATAGCAATGAACGGCCCTTCAATTGCCACATGTGTGAGAAAGCTTTTAAACACAAGTCCCACCTGAAGGACCACGAACGTCGACACCGGGGCGAAAAGCCTTTCAGGTGTAGCTCCTGCACCAAGGCCTTTGCCAAAGCATCAGATTTGAAGAGACATGAGAATAACATGCACAGTGAGAGGAAGCAGCTGTCTTCAAACAGTTTGCAGAGTGAGACTGAACAGCTACAAGCAGCCGCAATGGCAGCAGAGGCCGAGCAGCAATTGGAATCAATAGCATGCTCATAACATAACGTGTGTGTGTGTGTTCAATACACTCACACTAATGCACTGTAGAACAATGTTTTCTTACCCATTTCCATTTGGTTAACAGATACAGTCTTATTGTTTTTGGTCTTGTTTTAAGTTCTTTTTTTTTTTAACTATTAGAATATCAGATCTTGATAGTTTACTAATTTTAGATGGAAAAGTTGATTAACACTGTTGAATGTTTTTATTTTCTTCCAGATGTCCATGGTGCAAAATTTCTTCTCACTGTAAACTTCATACCAAATGTATTTGAGTATTTGTGGCAGTGCAACGGACAATAAATTGTACTGACTTAGACTTGTTGACACAGTACACATGCACAGTGCCATTTTTTTTCTAAGAAAACAGAATTATCAAAATGCTGATAAAATTTATGTCTTTCATGGTCAATCTTTCCATCGACTCTCTTGCAAGATGAAAAGAAGATTTACCTTATTGATATTTTTGCTGTAATAAAAAAAAAACATTTCACAAAAACGAGTATAGAATTTTGTGTAGACTATCAGCTGCCTATTTCTATTTTGTGTGTGTGTGAAGTGTTTGAAGTAAACCTAACTTGAATTTCTAATAAACAGTCATTACAATTTAAATTAGCTGATGAAATGGAGGTTGGAAACAGCAAGTAGCCAAAGAGACCCCAATTTATACTTGAGTGTACGGTTTCACAGCTCCCGATACGTACATCAGTTGTTGGACTTTGGGCTGCTCCCATCAAGGGGTCGCCACAGCAGGCCATCCGTTCCGCACACAACTTGGCACAGGTTACCCTGACAAAAAAAAAACATCGGGTGGGAATTTAACTCGAGCCTTCCACATGGGAGATGAGAAACCTACCACTGACCCACCCATCAGTGTGTCAGTATTCCAAAACCACCCGGAGTGCAGAGTTACAGCTAAACTTGTCCACAACTGTAAATGCATATTTGGTGCACTTGCTGATGTTTTTTTAAGTCCCAGTTCACACCAAACGGTCAATAATTGAGAGACCTGCTTTATTCTGTTGGCCCTCATGAATGCCTGGCACTGGAACACACAATAATGAGTGCGAGTGTGTGAGAGACCTGGTTTAAAAACTTTTTCTTTCTTTCTTTTTATAAACAACCCAAAGGCCTTTGATCGTGTTGTTCGTATTTGTTGCTTGAGGTGAGAAAATTGCCATGAAATAAATTAGCGGTTCTTTGTCGTGTGAACGCCAGGCGTCATTTATGACATGGATGTCTCGATAGCCTGGCAGACGACGCTGCTGATGCGCATGCGCAATTGGCGATAGCGAGAACTTGAGAACTTTCAGGTGTGAAAAGGGTAAGCTAACGCATGACTCCGTTCTCAAAATATGAGTTCCATTTACCTAATTTAGCGACGCCATTTAGCTCTTTTCACGCACAGCTCGGCGACTAACATCTCGGGGAACGAAACGTATATTAGATGTGTAGGTGACGATTTCTCGCGCTTGATGAGATGGAAGTGTTAGGGGTTTTTTTTTTGTTGTTGTTTGTTTCCGCACGTTGGCCACGCTTTGTCTATTGCTCATTAAAATAAGAATGCACAATTGTGTCTGTCCTAGACAACCCGGACATTTTATTTGTTTTTTTAAATAATTAAATTATTATTCATGTGTAAAAAAAATATATATATATATTTTTTTTTTATATAAATGAATGAAGCCCAGCCTATCCTCTGCATATCTATCTATATATATATATATATATATAATAATTATGTAATTGTTTGATATGCAGAGGATAGGCTGGGCTTCATTTTAAAGCTTAGAAATAATTCCAACAAATGTTTGTTGTTTAATTTCAGTCCTTCATGAGAAAAGTCACATTCCAGTCGGTCTGAATGATGATTCTTTGTGATTATTCTCAGTGATGAAGGATGAAGGTGGCAGAGGAAGGTGAGCTAGCAAAGGAAGACCATTCTCACAGGAAGAGATCATCAGCTGAGACAGATGACCATGGGTAGAAACAAACCTTTCATTCCCTCATCCTTCATTTATTAGTTTCGAAACAGCCATACTGTATCTGGGTGACTAAATGTAGCCCAGTGGCAATTCAAAGCCTTTACACTAATTTATTCTACATATAATACTCTAAAACAGCCTCAATTCTTCATGGCATGCAATCCACAAGAAGTGAGAAACATTCCTTTAGGATTCTGGTTGTATTATACAATCATGTGCGCTTTTTGTCTGAAATTCAGGGGGGGGGGGGGGCGCGAGTGACCGGGAAAGCTAATGAGCATTGAATTTGTGGTCATGTTCATGAAACCAGTTTGCAGTGTCTTTAGCTTTGTGACATGGTATGCATCGTGAAAATATCTTGCTGGAAGTGATTAATATTTGATAGGTTAACTCATTATTACAGATTGTGGCATTCAAGAGATGATTGGTTGATCGATTGACACAAATCAAAATGCTACGAGAACATTTCCCTCAGCGCTACAGTACATCTCCCCCACCAGCCTGGACTGTTGACACAGGTTCAGGTTCAGTTCACGAATTCATGCTGTTGGTGACCCACCTACCTGTGTGCCTCAGCAGAAAATGTGATTTATTAGACCAGGTTACATTTTTCCTGTGTTCAATTGTACAGTTTTGGTGCTGTGCTGTGTGCAGCCGCTTTCTCTTCTTACCTGACAGAAATAGAACCCGATGTGATCTGCTAGTGTAACCCATAGTGTAAAATAAATAAATAAATAAAAACACTGGACTGACTGACTGTTCTCTTTCCAAGCCAGTCTTTCCAGTGTTTTTATTTATTTATTTATTTTTATTGCACCGTTTGGAGTAAACTCTCAAGACTGTTGAGTGAAAATCCCAAGAAATCCGTAGTTTTAGAAATACTTGAAATCAGCCTGTCTGGCACTAACAATCATGCCACAGTCAAAATCACTGTGATTTAAAATTTTTTTAAAAACCTAATTTATTGGTTGGTGTCAATATTTCCTGTCTATGGTGGCCCATGTCCGCATGATTTTATCCATTGCATTGCGCTCTCATAGTTAGCTGAATAGAAAATTTCATGAAAGTAAGTGTTGGTGTACACATTTTCCTAATAGAGTACTCAGTCAGATATTTGGACAACTGACCAATCTCACACACACATGTACTTGGTGAATATGCCATTGTAGACATGGTCCTCTTTTGCAGTTAAAGGCTTTTGCTGTGGGGATTTGTGATCATTCATCACAAGAACATTTAGTGAGGTCAGACACTGAACCTGTTGAGTGAGGAGTCCTGGTGCACAGTCGGCATTTCAGTTCATCCCAAAGTGTTCAGTAAGGTTGAGATCACGGCTTTGTGGAGACCACTTCATTTCTTTTATACCATCCTTGGCAAACCAGTAAAGGGAAAATGTTACATCATGCAAAGGCATTCTAGACAATTATGTGCTTCAGTCTATTGGAAAAACTACACAAGGGTCTGAAGGTCAGGTGTCCACATACTTTTGGTAAAAAAAAAATTAAAAAAAAAAGAAGAAAGAATACCACTGCCGAATGACAGCACAGAATGCCAAGTTTGTCTGCCAAAACAAAGCCACCACAGCAGAAGAATATTTAAAAATGTTATGATGGTTAACTCATTATGTTGCAAAATGCTATTTCAAAACCATAATTTTTAAAATCTTCCTGTCATTTATATGTTATACATTTTTTCCATGTTAGAATTAGGAAGAAGGTGAAATCAGGATCCAAGGAAAAACATAAAGGTTCTGAAGTAAATGGAAAGTATCCCAGATCAACTGAAAAGGTATGTTAGACATGAAGGGTCATAATAATGTTTTGTAACCCACGTGTACAACAAGGCTGTTTTGTTCATTTCTTCTCTCCTATAAGAATTCACGCTCGGGATCTGCACACAAACCTCTGCAGGAGTCTAAGATCACAAGGTGTGTTTAAGGTCTTCATATCTTTTTTTCAGTTAAATAAAAACCATATTGTTACTCTTACATCATTATGCATACTATATATACTTCACGTAGCTCTGAAAAAAAGAAGTCTGATGCTCGGAACAGTGGATCTGAAGCTGAGGGTTTTGAGTTGGTATGAGCTCAGTATTTTTGTGAAACGTTGACCATGTGATGGCACTGTTATTCTTCTAATCATTTGCAATTTTCTCTATGAGCTGTGATTCTTGTAAGCAGTATGCTATTTGCTTCTGTTAGGACTCATATGAAGACTTGGAAAAGAGGCAAGTTATTTAGCAGCATTTTGCTTAAATGATTTCAATCACTGTATAATGCTAGAATATTCTGTTGTTGTCTTGTAGAGTGGATGGAAACAATAACCTGGAGGATGTTATGCGACCGCAAGAGAAAAGAGAATTGTTAGTAGCTCTAAAACCATTTGTATAATATTTGGAGTCGGGTAATATGGCGATATAATATCAACTCAGTGGTGAATTATCTCACTATACATTTTGAAATATAATGAATATTGTCAGTGTATTTACAACTAAATATACATAAAAGCAGATGGTTAAATGTTAACATTGTATTATATTTATGAAATAATAGTGTTTGTTAATTGATTTTTTTTAGACATTGTGTATTGAACTCATGTAACAATACAGTTTTGCTGGATGTTTCTTTTAAGATGTTTCTTTTAAGATATTATGTATGACACTGGTTTGTGTTTTTGTATTTTTAGAGCTTTATTATCTGACGAAACTAAGCACTGCAAGGTGTGGTGGTATTTCTTTTACTTTTCTTACAGCTGTAATATGTATAGTCTTAAGACTAATTGCTAACAACAGTTCTTTCTTAATTATTTCTAGTCAAGAACTTCCAGCTCCAGTCACAAGCATCGACACAAGACTACCAATGATAAGGATCATAAACTTCAAGGAAACAGGTAGAATAAAGGATATTTTGAAGTCATCTCAAGGAAATACTCATTTGTGGTTGTTTTATACAGTAATGTAAAAACTTTGTTTTATCCATGAATGTAATTTTTACACCTTAACACGTCTTATGTGAATATACATATGTCAGCTCACCAATGTGTAAGATATGAGAATAAATTGATTATCCTGATGGTAAAAATAATATGGCTGCAACCAATTATGTAATGAATTTTACAAAGGCAGTTACTTGTAGATTTACAGGCATTCATTCCAATGAAGTTGACTTGAGGGTTTAGTGTCGTTGCACTTGATGTAACTTTATTTGCATACACATGATTCAGAATGTTGGTGAACTTATCGATACCCAGAAATGACATTATATGGCCAAAAGTTTATATTTGTGTGCTGTAGCATTACAGTTTGACTTCACAGGAACTAAGGGGACAAATGAGCTACATGAAGACCTGGCTTGTCAAGATTGTTATGAAAGAAATCAAGTGTCCTACACAGAGCTGTGACTTTAACCCTACTGAACACTTTGGGATAAACTGGAAATCAGACTGTACCTCAGGCCACCTCACTACATCACTTTATAAACAAATAGACACAAATCAACACGTGCATGTTCCACAAGGTAGTGGAAAGCCTTACAAGAAGAGTAGCACAGGTTATTGTAACAAGAATGGGGGGGGGGGGGGGGGGTGTAAAATATATACTGTATATATTGTATATAATATTCAACAAGCACATGTGGTTGTGAATGGTCAGGTGGCCACAAACGTTTTTGTAGGTCTCATACGTAACACAGAGTCCCATCCTTTAAATGTGTAAGGGGGAAATCCATCAATTCAGCAAAGAAATAATAAACATTAAAAAGTTGTATAATCGTAAGCAGTAAAGTATTGTGTACCTGAATGAAACCCTATTTGCCTATTTGCAGATCTGAAAAGAATCGGACAAAAGAAAACAGTAAAAGTTCATCTGATGTTAAAAGTAATAAAATTCATGTAAGTATAAAATTCCTAAAAATATTCAACTGTTTTTAAAGTATGTCAACATTCTTAAGAATTAGAAAAATGAATGTAGGGTCCTGCACATTGTAGATTTGCAGTCCTATAATACACATGATTATAGTCTTATGGATTTCTTTGGTAAAGAGGTAGACTAAGGTTATTAAATCAGATTATCATATAACCTTCATTAGTTATTTATCATTTTCATGCTGTTCATAGGCAAAAGTGAAGCAGACTGATAATAGCCACACATCTCTGACAGCTATAAAAGAGGAAGATGTCGGAGAGCAAATCTTTGATCCCATCTCTGGCTGCACACAAGCCTGTCTTGCTGTTGAGAATGATCAGGAGGTGAGAGAAGAGAAATCCAGTGCTGAAAAGAAGGGGGACAAAGAGTGCACTGTCAATATTACAGAAGATAAAACACAAGGCCAGAAAAAGAAAAGGAGTTCTCGAAGTACGGAACATAATGAAGCAAAGAAAACTAAAAAGGTCAAGATGGTAGAGGATGAGGACAAGAAAAAAAAGAAAGGAAAAGGCGAACCAAAAAAAGCTGAAGATGAAGCTGGTAAATGGAAATGGTAAGGGTTTGAACTGATTTGGTAAAATCACTTCTATGTATGGTAGTTATGTTGTTCTATGTGTAAAAATGGGCTGTAAATGGTGTTGGATCTGTCTTTGTTTTCGGTAGCAGGTAGCATCCTGAAACCCTGTGATTATTTTGTATTTATTACAGTAGTGTACACTGATCAGTCATGAAATTATGACCACCCAGCTAATATTGAGTAGGTTTCTGCAGTTTTGAAGTTGCTCTGACCCAGTTGAGTAGCCATTATAATTTGGCCCTTCTAACAGTAGCTACATTTTAATATCTCCTTAAAATGGTGACTGGAAGTGGGGGGGGGGGGGGTGTATTTGGCAGCAAGTGAATCTTTTTTTCCTGATATTAATGTGTTGGAAGCAGAAAAAAGGGCAAGCATGAGGATTTGAGTGACTTTGAAAAGAGCTGAATTATGATGGCTAGAGGACTGGGTTAGAGCAACTCCAAAACTGCAGGTATTTATGGGATGTTACTGGACTGCAGTGGTCAGGACATACCAAAAGTGATCCAAGGAAGGAAAACCAGTCAACTGGCGACAGCGTCATGGGTGGCAAGGCACATGGGGAGTGAAGGCTGGCCATGTGTAGTCCAATCCAATAGAGAAGCGCAACTGTAGATCAAATTTATGAAGAGGTTAAGGCGGTTTGTGATGCACTGTGTTCTGACACCTTTCTAACACTTTTATGATGGCAAAACGGGGACTTCCTCAATATTAGCCATAGGTCATAATGTTGTATCTGATCGGTGTGGTAGTGGTGTTTACATTGTTGTATTATAAAGTCATCCTGATCCTCATGCGTAGTGTTGGAATTTTTTGACACGTTTAACATTATGTTCATGAAAGAAAACATGCAGTGAATGGGTCAGTGTGATTAAAAAAATTAAATGTATGTGTGTCTGGCTCTGAAAGCCAGTGATCTGAATTAAGCAGGTTTCAGATCTATTCGCGCTCTCTCTCTCTCTCTCTCTCTCATATACTGTTCTGTGCGGAACTCGAGGCCTTCAGCCGTTTCCGGCAGGACGAAAACAAATGTGACACCGTCATTGATACGCGTGTGTGTTGTGTGCTCTGCAGTGGCATGAGCGCGTTCATTTTAAAATTAACATTGTTGCCCTGTATTTTTATATTTTTATTGTAATGAAAAAGTGTCATGGTGCTTTGACGCTGCTGATTCGCTTTTCGGTGAAGATTGACAGACCTGCGTTTGCGTTTCAGTCCATCAGAAAACATGCTCGTGCTGCTCCAAACGTGCGCGCGCCAAGGTTAGTTAGCTAGAACAGATGGATCAGTTGTTTCTATGGTTAGGCTTTATTTATAAATTGCCCCGATTCTCAAGTGGGATGAGAATCGCCCCCCCCCCCCCCCCTCCTTTTTTTATTTTTATTTTGGCTTTTGGTGCCATTTTGTGCCCCATGATTTCTGCTCTATCGTCACTGTGAAAGGTTAGAGTAAAAATGAAAGATAATCAGAATAAACAAAACTCTTTAGAACAGATTTGAGCTAGATGATAGTGTGTCAGTGTTTCTCAAACTCAGAGCCCAGGGTGCTTTTTGTTCACCTTGTGTTTGCATCATTATTAATGAAAAGCACAAATCTTTTACTCCTAATTTCAGGATTTATCTTAATATCATTGAGCACTAAGCTGCAAGTTTAATAAGTGCACTTACCCAGTACCTGCTCTCACTGGCCATTTACCAGCTCTGTAATTAGGAAACACTTCTGTAGAGTCATTGTACGCTAAACAGATGTGATTATTCTCAATATAGTGCAAAAAAAGCAGACAGGGTAGTAGTTAGAAACACCTCCTCGTTGTCTGGTTTAGAACGGTTCACCAGCCAACAGTGCTGTTATTCAGAAACGATCTACTCTGGAGGCTAGAGGATGACTAATACACCCTCTTGTCTATAATTAAGATTTACAGATTTTTCTAGCATTTTCTACTTCGTAATATATTGAAAAATGATGGACCTTTTGTCCAAATATTCTGTTTCTCTCCTATTTTTTTCCCTCTCTTTAAGACGTATACGATTATAAGATAGACATGTACCTAGTAAGCTGGCAAGACTGTGTAAGTTATATGTACATTTTGCTGCACTTAGGCATTGCACAGAGGGTTTGACACCGTTATTTACTTTGTCGAATTATTTTTTTTTTTTCACATTTTCTCAACTTCAGTAAAAGCTTTTAGCATGCTTTTAAGATTCAGAGTTATTTTCATCACGACTCTTGTGCAGGTGGGAGGAAGGGAAGCATGCCGATGGCCAGAAGTGGAAAAGTCTTGAGCATAAAGGGCCTCTCTTTCCACCAGAATATGAACCTTTACCAAGCAATGTCCCATTTTTATATGATGGTAAGTATGTATTGTATACCAGGCGTTTTCTTTCTTTGCCCAAAACTGAATACTGATTTTTTTTAATTATTATTATTATTATTTTATAGGTAAGCCTATGCAGCTGAGCCTGCCTTCTGAGGAAGTAGCAACTTTTTATGCCAAGATGCTGGATCATGAATACACCAGCAAGGAGACTTTTCAGAATAATTTCTTCACTGACTGGAAGGAGGTGAGTTCTGCTGAATTCCAGCCATTGCTCTGTTGTCCTCACTGACTCTCCTTTTATGGTTTAGCCATCAGGAACAACTTGTTCCTCATTAAGCTTGTATGTCCTGCTCTGCCTCTAGATAATGACGGAAGATGAGCGGAAGATGATCAGGAAGCTGTCCAAGTGTGACTTTGGCAAAATCCACAAATACTTTGTAGAAAAGTCAGAAGAAAAGAAGAACATGACCAAAGAAGAAAAACAAGTACGTGAACGTTTGAGTGTACGGTATGCCAGTTTATACTGTATGTCATGTGTAAAAGTTAGTGCCCCTTCTTTTATTTATTTTCTTTTGTGTGTGTGTGTGTGTGTGTGTGTGTGTGTGTGTGTGTAAAAACATAGTCGTCTGGTCATAAGGGGCCTTATTTTTTATTCAAATACAACCCTAGACAAACAAATAACAATTTTTACTGAGCCATTATTTATTTAACAAACATAAAGCCAAAAAGAGAAAAACATGGGTAATAAAAAGTGCTCCTTTACTGCTTCCACAGGATTTAAGAGGGTAAGTTGCAGTCAGGTGCTGCTAATCGTCTGCTCTAGATTAATTGACCATCAGAAGGATCTCTATAAAAGCAGATGTTTTGGCAGTTTGGAGCATACAGGTGCCATGGGGGAAAGACATGAGCAATAGTCTTAGAGAGTTAAATTGGAAAATGGTAGAGGAAAGCTCTGTAAAAAATCATTTCCAAACAACTTGGCGGTTAAAATTCAGTGAACAAGATTATTCACAAGCGAAAAGCATTCAAGACAGCTGAAAGTCTTCCCAGGTATGGATGTCCCAGTACATTCACTTCAAGGTCAGACAATGCAATGCTTAGAGAAATAAAAAAAAAAAGAGCTACATCTCAGACCCTACAGGCTTCACTGCACATGTTAAATGTTAAATCCCATGACAGCACAATCAGAAGAAGACTGAACAAGTGCAGTTTGTTTGGAAGGGTTGCCAGGACAACCCACAAAGCCTCTGGAACAATGTCCTATGGTGAGATGAAACCAAAGTGGATTTGTTTGGCCTTAATGCCCAGTATCTTATTTAGCAAAATCATTTCAGCAGAAACACCTCACAAGCTTGGCAGTGGAGAGGGGTGATGTGGCTTGTTTTTGCTTGTATACCAGAGTATTCTAGAGGCAAATGTAAGGCCATCTGTCTGACAGTTAAAGCTTGGTCCAAATTGGGTCATGTGTCAGGACAATTATCCAAAGCACACCAGTAAATCTACATCAGAATGGCTGAAAATTAAATCACTTTTTGAAATGGCTTAGTCAAAGCTCAGACCTCAACCCAATTTAATGCTGGTGTGGGACCTTAACAGAGCTAGCATTAGCAAATGCCGAAAAACATCAATGAACTGAAACAACGTTGTAAAGAAGAAATGGATCAAAACTCTTGCACAATGTTGTGAGAGACTGAGAAAGTCATACAGGTAATGAAAGTTATTGCTGCCAAAGGTAGATCTACAAACTATTTAATCAGGGGCTTCTTAGTATTGTTTTTTTTATTTATTTATTTATTTATTGCTTCATTTTTATTAAATAAGTAATGGCACAGTGAAAAAAAAGTTGATGTTCATCTGAGGTTATATTACCCTAATATTAACACTTGCTACAACCGGATGATTGTTTTTACACAAAAAACTAAATTAAGAGGGGCACTTACTTTTACACATGGCTTATTTACAGTGTGTATTATGTAGTTTTATATGTATAGTACTGCATTGTCTGCAACTTGTATGCTAAATATGTATAATATGTTAATCGTTTTACTCAGGTTTTAAAGGAAGAAGGCAATAAACTAACAGAGGAGTATGGATACTGTCTGCTGGATGGACATAGGGAGAAAATAGGAAATTTTCGTCTGGAACCTCCAGGGTTGTTTAGAGGACGAGGGGAACACCCCAAAATGGGCAAGCTAAAGAAGCGTGTTCAACCTGAGGATGTAATTATTAATTGCAGTCAGTAAGTAAAAACTCAAATGGATAGAGGTTAGTCAGAATGCCCTGATGATGAAGATTGTAGATTGATACCGATGTTTAAAATAATAAACGTGGACAAAATTGTTGGTACCCTTCGGTCAATGAAAGAAAAACTCACAATGGTCACAGAAATAACTTTAATCTGACAAAAATAATAATAAATAAGAATTCTATGAATGTTAACCAATGAAAGTCAGACATTGCTTTTCAACCATGCTTCAACGGAATTATATTAAAAAAAAAATGAACTCATGGAACAGGCCTGGACAAAAATGATGGTAACCCTAACTTAATAGTTTGTGGCACAACCTTTTGAGGCAATCGCTGCAATCAAAGGATTCCTGTAACTGTCAATGAGACTTCTGCACCTCTCTGCAGGTATTTTGGCCCACACCTCATGAGCAAGCTGCTCCAGTTGTTTCCGGTTTGAAGGGCGCCTTTTCCAGACAGCATGTTTCAGCTCCTTCCAAAGATGCTCAATAGGATTGAGGTCAGGGCTCATAGAAGGCCACTTTAGAATAGTCCAATGTTTTCCTCTTAGCCATTCTTGGGTGTTTTTAGCTGTGTGTTTTGGGTCATTGTCCTGTTGCAAGACCCATGACCTGCGACTGAGACCCAGCTTTCTGACACTGGCCAGCACATTTCTCTCTAGAATCCCTTGATAGTCTTGAGATTTCATTGCACCCTGCACAGATTCAAGACACCCTGTGCCAGATGCAGCAAAGCAGCCTCAGAACATAACAGAGCCTCCTCCATGTTTCACAGTAGGGACAGTGTTCTTTTCTTGATATGCTTAATTTTTCCATCTGTGAACATAGAGCTGATGTGCCTTGGCAAAAAGTTCCATTTTTGCCTCATCTGTCCATAGGACATTCTCCCAGAATCTTTGTGGCTTGTCAACATGTAGTTTGGCATATTCCAGTCTGGCTTTTTTATGATTTGTTTTCAACAATGGTGTCCTCCTTGGTCGTCTCCCATGTAGTCCACTTTGGCCACCACGACGGATGGTGCGATCTGACACTGATGTTCCTTGAGCATGAAGTTCACCTTGGATCTCTTTAGAAGTCTTTCTGGGCTCTTGTGTTACCATTCGGATTATCCGTCTCTTTGATTTGTCATCAATTTTCCTCCTGCGGCCACGTCCAGGGAGGTTGGCTACAGTCCCATGGATCTTAAATTTCTGAATAATATGTGCAACTGTAGTCACAGGAACATCTAGCTGCTTGGAAATGGTCTTATAGCCTTTACCTTTAACATGCTTGTCTATAATTTTCTTTCGAATCTCCTGAGACAACTCTTTCCTTCGCTTCCTCTGGTCCATGTTGAGTGTGGTACATACCATGTCACCAAACAACACAGTGACTACCTGGAGCCCTATATATAGGCCCACTGACTGATTACAAGATTGTAGACACCAGTGATGCTAATTAGTGGACACACCTTGAATTAACATGTCCCTTTGGTCACATTATTTTCAGTATTTTCTAGGGGTACCATCATTTTTGTCCAGGCCTGTTCCATGAGTTAATTTTTTAAAATAATTCTGTTGAAGCATGGTTGAAAAGCAATGTCTGACTTTCATTGGTTAGCATTCATAGAATTTTTTTAAATTATTACTTTTGTCAGATTAAAGTTATTTCTGTGACCATTGTGAGTTTTTCTTTCATTGACCGAAGGGTACCAACAATTTTGTCCATGTGTGTAGGTGCTGATTGTCAATACCTTTTTTATTTCTTTATTTATTCTTCCCTTTTGTGCCACTAAGACAGAAATCTGAACTGTTTTGCCATCTTTTTAACCTCTCGGTTACAGTATCTTTAAATGACCCCAAATTCAATCATACAAATTTTGTCAAACAACCTTTATACAGTGGAACCTCGGATTGCGAGTAACGTGGTTTACGAGTGTTCCGCAAACCGAGCAAAGATTTTAAATAATTTTTTATTCGGAAACCGAGCAAGTATTAGTTTACGAGCGCCGAGTATCATGCTTCACACATGCGACTATTATTTTGATACCGAGCGTCACTCTCTCACCTTCCCCCCCTCCCCCTTCCCCCTCCCACCCTCCCGCCACGGCTTCGCAAACACAAACTCTGCTCGTGCGTGCGCAATTTGGCACTGAAACACACACACGCACAGACGCTCTCTCCCCTTTTCACCCCTCCCGACTTCACAAAGACACAGAAACTCTACTCTGTCGCGATTCTTTTCAAAGGTAAGGTGCTGGTTCATTTTTTTTTTTTTTTTTTACTTTACAGCAGTGATTCCCTTAGTATGCGCTCACGCCAGGTCAGAGAGATTTCTTTTTTTCCGTTAAACCGGTGTTTCCGCTGTGTTTATGCGCTTGTTGTAAAACTTAAAAAGTGTGTCTGTTAATATACGCTCATGTCAGTCTCAGAGAGATTTCTTTTTTTCCTGTTAAAACGGTGTTTCCGTTGTGTGTGTGCGTGCGTGCGTGTGTTTGTTGTGAAACTGTTGTGAAAAAGTGAGGTGGGGAGAGGGAGGAGGAGTGTTACTGTGTAAAACGAGGCGAGGGAAGGGGCTAATTCCACACACACACACATGGAGCGTGCGCGCACCAATGGAAACACTTATCTGTCAGGATTTATTTGTACTTTTTTTTAAAGGTAAAGTGCAGATTAATTTGTTTTATTTTCATTTTATAGATTGTATTAATTATTTTTATGTATTTATTTTTGGGGGCTGTGGAACGAATAATTTGAGTTTTCATTATTTCTTATGGGAAATGATGATTTGGTTTAAGAGTGTTTTGTAATACGAGCCCACTTCCGGAACGAATTATGCTCGTAATCCAAGGTTCCACTGTATATGCTTTTGCAAAACATTATTTTTTTGGGTGAAAAATAATAATTTCAAAGGCATTTTAATCCTCCACCCAGACACCTACTTATTAAGAATTCACTACTTGCATAGCACAACAACAAAAAAATTTGTAAAACATGAACTAAGTGTAAATCTAGAAGTTTTTAGAAAACTATTAAGGTTACTGCTTATAGAAAATCCTAATGAAATGTTACTGTAACATGTCTGCACAAAGTGCATATCACTGATCTTTCTCCTATAAGATTAAATATTCACACATGGTCAACATTTTTCTGAAACCCAACCACACTTGCACACACCTATTGGATCTCAAATGGCAGTTGGGTTTTGATGTACCGCTGCAAGTACACACCGGTCATTTGTCATCTTATTAGCTGATAGGCCTATGGCAGTCAGTGCCGGTGTATGTCTGATAAATTGGTGCATCACTAGAGATTAGCCAAGCGGTTGATTGCATGATGGTACATCAAGTTATTTATGTTTGACCTTTGTCTTGTCAGAGATGCGAAGGTCCCAGAGCCACCTGCAGGCCATCGGTGGAAGAGAGTGCAGCATGATAACACAGTCACATGGCTGGCATCCTGGATAGAGAACATCCATGGACACATCAAGTACATCATGCTCAATCCCAGCTCCAAACTCAAGGTAAAGGCTTCTTCAAAGTCTAAATGGGCTAATTGTTGTCCTCTACTCATCTTCACCTGTGCACTTTTTTCTGAGTGGTTTCTTTGAGTTTTGCTCTTTTGAAGCCATTTGTATCAGGAGCTCAGCATGTTTGTCTGAATAGGAATACCATCAGATTCTTTCAGAGAGTGGTCCAGAAACCATTTCTTTAAAATAGTAGTCTAGGGTGTGCTGTAAGTGAACTCATATGTGGGACTGCACCATATAAAAACAAGCAATTTAGTTAAACTAACTCTTGCAGAATTTAATATTTATACATTTGTGAACTGTGTTTCAAAATAAAGACTATGTTTGTATTGATTTTGATGTTGAATGCTGGATTTTGAGGGTTATCTGTCCTGTGCAGGGGGAGAAGGACTGGCAGAAGTATGAAACTGCTCGTAAGCTGAAACTGAGAGTGGATGATATCAGGCGCGAGTACCGATCAGCCTGGACTGCACGAGAGATGAAACAAAGACAGCGAGGAGTTGCTTTATACTTCATCGACAAGGTGGATAACGTTATTACTGACGTTTTAAAAAAGGATAATTTTACAGTGTACAGTTGTACAAACAATAAATGCATGCACACTATTGCATAAGCGAATACATGATCATGTATTATTATCCTAAATGCAGTTTTGTGTGTATGTGTGTAGCTAGCACTGAGGGCTGGTAATGAAAAGGATGATGATACCGCAGACACGGTGGGCTGCTGCTCTCTGCGCGTCGAGCACATCACTCTCCACCGACACCAGGATGGTCTGGACTATGTAGTGGAGTTTGACTTCCTGGGCAAGGACTCTATCCGTTATTACAACAAAGTGCCTGTGGAAAAACAAGTGAGCAGTGCTGCATATTTGTCTTTGTAATTGTCTCATGTGTTCATTGTGTGTGTGAATTAATGAGTTTAGGCTTTAAAAATAACAGACCCTTAATTAGGGCTGATGGCAGACACACCAACAGACTTCCACTGCGTACAGTAATAAGTAGTCGAAGGGATGTTGTAATACAGTATATTTTTGTATTTTTTTCCCTTGTTAAATGATTTTAATAGGCTTTAAATAAGCCTTAGTTCTTTTTAATGTAAGTAGTACCAAGTTTATGCTGCCGACTATTAGCAAATGTGAAACTATAATCAAAATGTTTTTCTGCAAACCTGTTACCAAATATATAATTATGATGTGATAACTTCCTAACTTGAAATGCTGGCTGTAAATCTACCATCCTACACTGATGTATGGTGATGTATTATTTCTTTTCAGGTTTTCAAAAACGTGAAACTATTCATGGAAAACAAGGATCCAGAAGACGACTTATTCGACAGAATTTCTGTAAGCATCTCACTTCAAATCCGACATCATCCCTTTAATATTTGTATTCAGAGAGGAATTTACCATCACATAAATCACTTTATTAGTAGGAATGCATTATTGATGTGTGAACCTTTTACAGACAATCTACCTCAATAAGAAGCTGAATGAGGCAATGCCTGGGCTGACAGCCAAAGTGTTTCGAACTTTCAACGCTTCCACCACGTTGCAGGAGCAGCTGGACAAGCTCACCATCGGTCAGTGCAAGCGCACACTCGCGCACACCTTGCAAAAGGAGCACAGATACTGGCTCAGTTTCTTGACTCGTATATGCTACAATTCCAGTGAGGTGGACTGGAAAAAACGAGCCAAGAACTGAATCCTTAATAAAAATTTATAGTCATTCCCTTTAGCAGTCGCAAACTTGCATCTGTGTGCTGCACAATTATGTAAATATCGAGCATTGTGTTGATCTCGGTAGCCAAATTGGCCAAAACTGTTCTATCTCCAAAGACCACTGTCAGATTTGGTTAAAAATTAGTCTGCATATAAAACTACGCTTACCAAACACACTGTTGCGCAGAAACAACCTATTCTCTTCTTTTTGTTGTTGTTTTGTAAGTCAGAGTTCTAGCTAGTGGGCAAAAATGCATCTTATAATCCTTAAATGGATTTTCAGCCTCCAAGAGGAATTAGTCTTTTGTATGCATTCAGGTTGTTTTAGTAAAAATGCTCGAAAACGTTTGAGGTTCTGTCCAAGCCCGGAGGACTTAACGCACTGTAAGCTTGAGTGATTTTTCTGCTCTACCATCTATTCTTTGTTTTTAAACCAGCCAGTATGTCCAGAAGATTGTTAGTTGTGGTTATGGTGGTGGTAGGAGTACAATTTTTTTTTTTTTTTTTTTTTTTTTAGGCTTTATTTTATTTATTAGTTATATTTGTTTCTTAGTTTTTTTTATTGTTAATTCTTAATCACAAACAAGTATTAACTTTATCATTAACTGTTAAATGAATAATTAAATGCAAGTTATTATTATGAATTAAAAACCGCAGAAGTGCAGTAACAGCTTCTTTGTGAACAGACTTGTTTGTGTCAGCTCTGGTGGACAAAAATACTCTATTAGATTTATGAAAATTGTGCAGTGCACAAGAACTGTGTACACCGTCATCATTATTAGCATTCTCCTTCTGCCTTCAGTCATTATTAAATATTATTAATAGTGTTGGTAAGAGGTAATTTTGTTGATGTAGTGTCACACTGACCTTTATTTTCCACCACTGCCATTGGGTGTGTGTGTGTGTGTGTGTGTGTGTGTGTGTGTGTGTGTGTGTGTGTGTGTGTGTGTGTGTGTGTGTGTGTGTGTGTGTGTGTGTGTGTGTGATATTTTAGATGATATGACTGTGGAGGAAAAAGTGCTGGCTTATAACAGAGCAAACAGAGCTGTGGCTATTCTCTGCAACCACCAGAGGGCAGCACCGAAAACATTCGAAAAGTCCATGTTGGTTCTTCAGGAGAAGGTAAAGCTGTGATTTGCTGTTAATTAGTAATAGTGTAAATAATTAACGCTGCAGTCGCTGTAATTAGATTTATGCTGATGACATGAACAACTGTCACTCCTAAGAAACAGAAAGTTATGTCACATGTTTTTCTAAGTCTTTATTATCTGCCATTACTCGGAGGCGTTTATAGGATTTTTACGACAGAATCAGGACCACGACAAGCCCCCTGAGCCCAAGTACACTGCTCCTGTAATCATCAGTGTTCTGAGGTCCTGCACACTGATATGCTGATATCCTGAGCACCATCCAACATTAACTGAGTGTAGTTGGAGCTGAGTTGGTGCTTAGCGGCAGCTGAAATTTGGAGCCGATGTCCAGGCAGTTATTTAGTTTTGATGTTTATTTGCAGTATCAGTTTCCTTTTTCTTTGGCTAGCTTCTCTTTGCTCATTTAAAAACTGAAACCAGGCCAGAACTACTGTAATTCAGTTTATACCCGAATTGAGGGAAATCTTCGTCTGATTGTTTTAGTTTGTTAGCTCATAGGAGCCGCAAGGAATAACTGATCAAAAGATTCATTTATTAAATTTCAGCACGCTTAAGATAGCCATCTTTATAGTGATGGAAACAGAAAAGGATATCCAGCACCAGTATAAGCATATTGCTCAAGCTAAATTAAATTAAGGATGTTTTCTTAAATTAAATGTTTGCAAGAAATGGTTCCAGTGTTACTTTTGATGGGACAAACGTGGCACCAATGAGACAGATATTTTGTTTTTCAATAATGACATGCTGTGCAAAACTGTTCAGTGTCGATCTTGAAATCTTGAACAGATGACCAAAAACATGCGACTGGAACCATTAGTACGTTAGTATTTGACAAAAAAGATTTATAGTTGCATAGCATTTTGTGCTCGGCTGCAGTTTGGGTTTGACAGCTGGTATCTGCCTACAAATTGAATGATTATGCTGATGTCTGTTTCACTACAACATGTAGCTGTTCAACAGTTTGATTAAAGCCCGACATTCAGAGGGTGTGGAAATGAGACTTGATGTCACTGTTTTGCTCAAAATGACTACCATGTTTGTTATGTTGGTTCTGACATGATCTTTACAGATACATAGGCTAGGTGAGAGTAATAAAGTAACACATTTCTAAATTGCTTTGGTGAAATATAAATGTGGTTTCTTTTAAATGTATTTTGGCCCAATATGTGCTGGCTTTTTTCTTTTTCGTTTTTTTTAACTTGAATTTTAATTCATTCACTGAGACATTTGATAGGTTCCCCCCCCCACACACACACACAAACGTAGGAAACGCTATGATGGCACTCTGAGAGACTTCAGAGCTTATTGAATATAAATAATGACTAGCATATCAGTAGCATATATAAGTGGTAGGACGTGGTCGCATTCTGTTTTGCTCTTTCTGTGTCCATATGAAAATGCTTAGGTTTAATGTTTTTTTGTGTGCTTTTTACAGATCAAAAAGAAAAAGGAGGAAGTGGAGAAAGCCAAAAAAGAGCTGAAACAGGCAAAGAAAGATCACAAGGAGCAACCATCAGAGAAGTCAAAGAAGTAAGACATCAGCATTTAACCTACCACCATTGTGTATCTGCTGGCTGTTGTGTGTTTTGGAGTGATTTCAAGGGTTGCCTGTTAAATGTTTTATTTGACACAAAACCTTCTGACATAATTTTGGTTAAAACAAACTATTCAAACTTGCAAAGGCTGAGATTGCTGAAACAATGATATACAAAGATGATGTTTGTACATCTTGAACTGTAACCTGGCATTTTTATTTATTTATTTTTTTTTTTATAAAGTACTGGGCAAAAGTCTTGAGCCATTCCTCATTTCTTTACATTACAGTGGAACCTTGGATTACGAACGTAATTCGTTCCGGAAGCAGGCTTGTATATCAAACCAAATCATATTCTCCAATAAGAAATAATGGAAACTCAAATTATTTGTTCCACAGCCCCCCAAAACAATAACATAAAAATAATGAATACAAAATATAAAGTAAAAATAAAACAAATTAGCCTGCACTTTACCTTTAAAAAAAAAAGAGGAACAATAAGTCCTGACAGATTGGTGTTTCCGTTTGTGCACAGGCGCTGTGTATGTTTGTTTGTGTGTGTGTGTGTGTGGAATTAGCCCCTCCCCTCTCTCTTCTCGTTTTTAACCTCCCCCCCCCTATTGACACTCGACTGTGCGCAGACTAATGGAATCACTGCTGTAAAGTAAAAATTAAAAAATGAACTTGCACTTTATCTTTGAAGAGAATAGCGAAAGAACAGCGTTTCTGTGTGAAGCAGAGTGTGTGTGTTTGTGAAGGGGGGGGGGGGGGGGGTGCACGTGTGTGTTAGAGTGCACGGTGTCAAATGACGCCATTCAGAGAAAACTGAAGTAGAGAGGAAAATGGATCTTTTTTTTTTTTCTTCTTTTTTTTTTTGGATTTTTCCCCGATTTTCTCCCTAATTTAGTCGTGTCCAATTCCTCCCCGTCACTAGGGGCTCCCACATTAAGGCTACTACTACCACTCAGCCGGGAGGGCCGAAGACTATCACATGTTTCCTCCGAACCACGTGACGCCAGCCAACCGCATCTTTTCGAACTGCTCGCTTGCGCACCGTTGGGGGCGGCGTAACACACTCGGAGGACAGCGCTATCCGCTCCCTCTGTTGCGCGAGCTCACAGACGCCCCTGACTGGCTGTAGAGCCGTGATTAATGTGGGAGCACTATGTACCTCTCATCCCTCCCCTCTGAGAGAGCTCGGCCAATCAGCTCTCTCTAGACCTCCGGCTGCGAGAGGTTACAGCACCACCCGGGATTCGAACTAGCGATCTCCGGATGATAGGACGAGCGCTTTAACTACTACGCCACTTGGAGGCCCCGGAAAATGGATCTTTAAGCTATCTAATGAAACTTTCTTTTGCTTTACACACGTGTATTATAATAAACAATACAAGCGCGCTGTACACACACAGACATACAAACACAAAATAAAAGATGTTTTACACTCACACGCGTGGTCAGTGTTATAGTAAACAGTACACGCATGCACAGATGTTGATTATACCAGTGAGAGACGAGCACTAAGACCCAGCAGGGGAGACGATTACCCACAATTTTGCAGCGCAAGAGAAAAAACGTTGGTTCAGTTGTGATCACGTGACGCTCGACATCAAAACTAGAAGCGCATGCATGTTACATGATACTCGGTACTCATAAACCAAGACTTGTTCATTTTCCAAGTCAAGATTTATTCAAAATCTTTGCTCTTCTTACGGAACACTTGCAAACCGCGTTATCGCAATCCGAGGCTTCACTGTATATTAAATAAAATTATGTAGATTCAATTAAGGAAAGTGAACAAATGTTTTACTATGACGGTCTGCAGATAGCCTAAAGATCTAAAATGGTTATATAACAATTTTAGAAGCAACCTCATTTCCCCTCTCATCTGTTCCAACCACTCAGCATTTTAGCATCAGCGGTATACTGACCATCCGCCATCATCTGCACCTGTTTTACACTTGTTCATGCCTTAAGTTAGATGTCTTTTTATGCTTGAATGATTCATAGGTCACTGTGGGCTTAACAAACAAACATTCCTCTGAAACTGTTCAGGTATAGAGACTACCAAAATTTTTTTTAAACCAAACACTTGCTAAAAATTAGAGCCTAGAGAATTATTCCTCAAGACTACATTAAGTCTGGTTCTTTAGAAGCAAAATATAAACAAATGAGGGTGACCCAAGACTTTTGCATGGTATTGTAAACCATACTGTTTAAATAGTACGTCAGGAAGAATGAAACATAAAATTACTGTGTGTAAAATAAACTGATTTTGGACTGGAAATTTTAAGTACATGTAACTCCAACAGTAACACTGTAGCATTAACACAACAGCAGTACACCAGTGGTCGTCTGCATATTGTACCTGAAGCATGATATTTCTTTGAAAACAAGCCTCCCTCTCGTTCCGTTGCTCTCTGTTAGGCTGGTGGAGAAGAAGGAAAAAGCTTTGAAGAGACTGTCGGAACAGTTAAAGAAGCTCAAGCTGCAGGAGACAGACCGAGAAGAGAACAAGGTCATCGCTCTGGGCACTTCCAAGCTCAACTACCTCGACCCCCGCATCACTGTGGCCTGGTAACACATTACGCATTGCACACTCTACAGCATGGGATTTTGTGCTGCTGTTTGGCTTTATTAAAGCAGTAAAATGATTTTTGCTTATAAAATAAAGACCCCTTTGGGTGTTTGTAAGCAAAATGAAATCTGTGCGCAGTTTGATTGCAAAAAGCCTCCTAGCAACCTGATGCTACTTGCTTTTAAACAAAAGATCTCTATCTAAAGAATCTAGCAGGAGTTTAGAATCTGATTAACACGTTGGCTAAAATATTACCTGCTTATTATTATGGGTTAGCACTCTTAGCTACTGTTTGCCTAATCTAACACTTTGCGATTGGTGTAACTGGTAGGTGTGTGTATATAAATCTCAGAGAAACATCAAGACTTTACACTAGAGAGAGACTGAAGGCATGTATGTCTCTTGATGCTCACCGCTTTGTTGTTCGTAGATACCTGCAAAGCGTAACGTTTTAAACAGTGTTAGAACATCAAGGGAATCTGGGATACTGATAACTGGGGTGCTGCTCACACAGATCCCATAAACCATTGGGTCCTTGTACATTTTAGCTAGCTAAACATTACTGCTTTTCAGCAGCTCTTCAGTAAAAACATGACCTACAGGATTTCTGTGTATTTTCTTGGTAAGCTGCAGGTCTTAAGTCGCTATAAATTACACGCTGGCTACATAGCAGACTTGGTGTTAAATCACTAGTATCAATCCAACTTTACTGATGAGATGAATAGCTACTTATGTGAGATGAAAAAGTTGCAAAGCAAAACCAGAACTCCATGGATGCGTTACATCCCCCTTAATTTCCTGTAACTACAGTACATCTGTCTTCTGTTGGCTAGGAATGGTGTCTGGTTCGATAGTAAGCGGTAAAAATTTATCTTTCATTTTAACACCCTAAAGCGCAAGGTTAGGAAACCAAATCTACTGGAACAAATCATTTCCTAGCATGTGAAAATATCTGGAATAGTGTTCAATTTATAAATTATATTAAGCTTGTTATTAAGCTTATTTCTATTCAAATTATATTAAAATGTTAAGCAAAAATTTAATTATTGTCCTATTGGCAGATCATTTTGCTAGTTTTAGGAACTTATTTCTTGAAATAAACCAAATTCTCTGACCCTACATCTTTCATTTACAGTTTGTGACATTTGACTTGATCATCTTTAATAATCTTTTATTTGTTTTGTTGTAGACTTTTATTTAAGAAATTATAGATGGGATGTGCTAGAATGAGGAATCACTTGCTAAGATGCCAAGATTTTTTTCACTGTCTTTCTTACTATTAAAATTCACTACAGTCACCCACTATGTTTCTGCAACTGAGAAGTGCAGCCGACATCAGAGCGATGTCTATAGCTCAGGTCTCTGTTACCATGAGTCATATATATAGTTGAAGTTAGAAGTTTGCACACACCTTATCCAAATACATTTAAACTCAGTTTTTCACAGTTCCTGACATTTAATGCCATTACTCATTCCTGTTTTAAGTCGATTAGGATTGTTGCTTTATTTTAGGAATGCAAAATTGCAGAATAATAGTAGGTCAGTTACAACTTTACATATCCTTAGTTTTGTATTTTGTAATATTGCTGTTAAATTGCTTAATTTGGGTCAGACACTTCTGGTAGCCTTACATAAGCTTCTCACAATCAGTTGCTTAAAATTTAAGTATAATGCAGCCATTTTTTTGTAGGCCTCCTTGCTTTCACACACATTTTCAATTCTACCTATACATTTTCTATTGGACTGAGGTCAAGGCTTTATGATTTCAACTTGGGCCACTCTGCCACAACTTTGGAAGTAAGCGTGGTGTCATTGTACACCAAATGTGAACCATTTGCGACCGAGGTTTAACTTTCTGGCTGTCTTGAGATGTTTCTTCAATACAGTTTACAGTTTATACACATTTATTTATATATATATATATATATATATACATACATACATACAGTCAGTGACATGTATGCAAACTTTTGACCTACTGGAATTGTGATGTATAGGGAATTTTTTATCAAATAATATATCTGTAAACAATTAGTGGATTCATTACTTATGCATAAAGTAGATGTCCTAACTGACTTGCCAAAACTATTGCTTTTAACATGAAATTCTTAGAGTGGTTAAAAATCAGTTTCATGTGTATGTAGACCTCTGACTTCAGTTATATGCAATTTCCACATACACCCGTTTTCACCACTGGACGTACCGTTGTTTGGTACACTGAATAAGGGCCCTGCGTCTGTCCAGAACGGTGAGCATCAGTTTGACACATGACACCTGCCTTTGTTTGTTTTTTTGTGCAAGATTGTTGCAGACCAGCCACACCCCTTGGTGGCAGTGGTATTCCCCATGATGACAGTGGCCCCATTTAGAAGTATAAGGTCCCCCGCTGCACGCACATCTTGAGCCTCAAATCTTTTAATAAAGTGTGTAATTGTTTACGTCAAACCAAAAATTTCTGCCGGATTTATAGAAGTTAATTAAGTTTCAGAAAGGCTGATTTTCTTTGTAGTAACACGCATGGGTTGATCACCCATAAACTGCACAGCGTGTACCAGACTCAGCTCATTTGCATTTAATGACGGCCATAAAAGTTCAAGGACATAGACGGCTGATTGCGCAAAATACCCGATCAAGCTCAGGCCTGAAATTTTGATTCAAAATGAATGATGAGGGTAAAGGTGTAAATGTGACTTGCATGCCAACAAAAATATAAAATAATCAACTATTACTTAATAATAATAATATGTTTTAATAAAAAGGCATGGACATGCTGACCCATTAATTTAGGTGCATTTCTTTTTCACAGTTGAAATAGTTTTTGAATTTGTGTTGCCTTGCTTGCATTTTCCTACGTCCAAAAAATGTATCAGATCAAATCTTCATTTTTGATGTTCTTGATCCCTGACCCTTTGAACTGCCATGAGGATGCGGTTTTGATCGAAAGTACAGAGCATTTCTTTAAGTCTTTCTATATATATAGTTGTCTGCCAAATGCTGTAAATGTCATTACAAATAAGCAATTTAAACTGGACCGTATAAACCAGATATAAATGTAGTCCATGAAAAGTATATGATTTGAAGTCAGTACTGTTGAGTTGTGCATTAGTTAATCATCTTATGTGTATGTACAGTCGTGGCCAAAAGTTTTCAGAATGACACAAATATTAGTTTTCACAAAGTTTGCTGCTAAACTGCTTTTAGACCTTTGTTTCAGTTGTTTCTGTGATGTACTGAAATATAATTACAAGCACTTCATACGTTTCAAAGGCTTTTATCGACAATTACATGACATTTATGCAAAGAGTCAGTATTTGCAGTGTTGGCCCTTCTTTTTCAGGACCTCTGCAATTCAACTGGGCTGCTCTCAATCAACTTCTGGGCCAAATCCTGACTGATAGCAACCCATTCTTTCATAATCACTTCTTGGAGTTTGTCAGAATTAGTGGGTTTTTGTTTGTCCACCCGCCTCTTGAGGATTGACCACAAGTTCTCAATGGGATTAAGATCTGGGTAGATTCCAGGCCATGGACCCAAAATTTCATCGTTTTGGTCCCCAAGCCACTTAGTTATCACTTTTGCCTTATGGCACGGTGCTCCATCGTGCTGGAAAATGCATTGTTCTTCACCAAACTGTTGTTGGATTGTTGGAAGAAGTTGCTGTTGGAGGGTGTTTTGGTACCATTCTTTATTCATGGCTGTGTTTTTGGGCAAAATTGTGAGTGAGCCCACTCCCTTGGATGAGAAGCAACCCCACACATGAATGGTCTCAGGATGCTTTACTGTTGGCATGACACAGAACTGATGGTAGCGCTCACTTTTTCTTCTCCGGACAAGCCTTTTTCCAGATGCCTCAAACAATCGGAAAGAGGCTTCATCCGAGAATATGACTTTGCCCCAGTCCTCAGCAGTCCATTCCCCATACTTTTTGCAGAAGATCAATCTGTCCCTGATGTTTGTTTTTTTTGGAGAGAAGTGGCTTCTTTGCTGCCCTTCTTGACACCAGGCCATCTTCCAAAAGTCTTCGCCTCACTGTGCATGCAGATGCGCTCACACCTGCCTGCTGCCATTCCTGAGCAAGCTCTGCACTGGTGGCACTCCGATCCCGCAGCTGAATCCTCTTTAGGAGACGATCCTTGCGCTTGCTGGACTTTCTTGGATGCCCTGAAGCGTTCTTAAGAATTGAACCTCTTTCCTTGAAGTTCTTGATGATCCTATAAATTGTTGATTTAGGTGCAATCTTAGTAGCCACAATATCCTTGCCTGTGAAGCCACGCGTGGCTGCACGCGTTTCTTTGCAGGTCACCATGGTTAACAATGAAAGAACAATGATTTCATGCATCACCCTCCTTTTAACATGTCAAGTCTGCCATTCTAACCCAATCAGCCTGACATAATGATCTCCAGCCTTGTGCTTGTCAACATTCTCACCTGAGTTAACACAACGATTACTGAAATGATCTCAGCAGGTCCTTTAATGACAGCAATGAAATGCAGTGGAAAGTTTTTTTCGGGATTAAGTTAATTTTCATGGCAAAGAAGGACTATGCAATTCATCTGATCACTCTTCATAACATTCTGGAGTATATGCAAATTGCTATTATAAAAACTTAAGCAGCAACTTTTCCAAATTGCAATATTTATGTAATTCACAAAACCTTTGGCCACGACTGTATGTTGTTCCAAATTAACAGGATTTTAATGAATACCAAATTTCTCACCAGCCCTCACCAGCAGGTTTTCTTTTAGGCTTCAACTTGAACTGACCAACCACACACCAGTTATATTACTGGAAAAACATGAAAGTGATAATGACTGATTTTTAAATGATAAACACACTTTCATTAATGATTTGATGAGGAATGGCGCACATGATGCGAAACCCTGAAGGGTCACTCAGATTTTGGGACAGCATTCTGGTGATCATGCCACATCTGGGGCAAATTATCAGGGAGAGAATTGTGGAGACAGGCTGAACCCTTTCAAGATCATGTTTTGAAGCTATAATTTCTATTGCTTTTTTCCCCTCATTGTCTACAATTCTTTGTTGCTGATTGTTAACAGCCATTGTGAACAATGAAAGCAATATGCAGCTTTTCAGGACTTCACTGCACAGTTTCGCTCGTCTGTCATGCTTGTAGTCCTGTATTATAATAATTTAATAAAACTGAGTAAAAGACATATAGCCAATGTATAATCTGTTTAGCTTTGGATCTCGCAGAATGTCTGTCCATTGCATGTGTGGTTATTTCAGCTGGTCTTAATGGAGAAATCTTTCTATCACAGGTGTAAGAAGAACAACGTTCCTGTGGAGAAGATCTACAACAAGACTCATAGAGCAAAGTTTGCCTGGGCTATCGACATGGCTGATGAAAACTTCCAGTTCTAACACAGACAATGCTGTGCTTTTTTTCATTGTTCATTTGTTTTTCCTCCTAATTTTCTGGTGTTTTTTTCCCCCCCATTCAATTTCCTTCTTTTTCTTAACCATTTTTGAGCTACTATTCATTTCTCTGTGGTGTCTTTTTGTTTAACAACCTTGGTTAAAAAGATTACTGTGATGTTTCTTCATTGGATTTATTTGTGTAGTAAAATGTGAACACAAAGCTGAAGGTCATGCTTTAGTTTCTTTGCTCCTGAATGGAAGGTATGTAGCTCGTGGATCCGGTATTTTCAGGCACACAGGAAGGCTGTTTGTCAGGGGAAAAACAAACCTTGCCCTACAGTAACACTGACTACATTTATGCTTAAAAGCTGTCCAAATGCTGGAACATAACACCAACCTTTTTAAATGGTTTGTTAAGAAAGTGTTTCCAAGTATAGATTAGCTTGCAAGCAGAAGATCAGTACATTCCAGTCCTTAGAATAAAAGCAATAATAGTATTTCAAAAGTGAGTGGTGAGGATGTGAGCTGAAATTGTTCATCCTATTATGCAAAATGTCACAGATGTAGTGACTACAAGCTTTAAGACAGTGTGAGTGTCAAGTTCATATGCGTAATCTGTGTGGTGTCAGTAACCAATGCAGTGCAAGTCGATGGTTCCGTACTTCCGGGGTATTTTACTGCTTTTAAGTGTAATGAATGGAAGTTCTTTGAATGTAGGGAGCTTCCAGTCTATGCAGGACCTGATGGATAAAAACACATTAGTTCTATGGTATTTTGTATATTCCGTGTGTTGTTCAACAGGCTGTCCAGAAAATCAGGAACCAATAGAAATATGTTGTGCGAATATTTCAATCTGAAAATGTTAAAATCTTTGGGGGAAACTGATCAAGCAGCTGAGAAAAAGCTAAAGATTGAACTTATAGGGGTCGGT
The DNA here is from genome assembly GCA_030347435.1 of Clarias fuscus. NCBI lineage: Eukaryota > Metazoa > Chordata > Actinopteri > Siluriformes > Clariidae > Clarias > Clarias fuscus. The sequence continues at coordinate 27,582,027 of CM059207.1, read as the reverse complement.
ATTAGCTCTCCGTGATAAGCCTCCGAGTTACTGATTTGAACGTTTGGTGATTTGAGCACAAACTCTATCAAGTTGCCACTGTTGTGCTCGGTCTATGTGATAAATAAGAACTTAATTAACTTGCAGCATATTCTGCATATAAATCCAAAATTTTGTATATTTACCCTTGCTCTCATTGGTTTACTGACTTTTCGGATTGAAATATAAAGTTATTTCAATAGAAATTATGAAACATATGTAAGGTTTCTCATAATGAAATGCAGTGTGAACAATTTATATCATTTTAGGAATGTGGTAGTATATAGTGCTGTATCTCTCCCCTTATTGGAAAAAAAGACTAAAGAAAATTAATATTATTATAAAAAATGAGTGCTATTGTTGGAAAATAATAAGGAAAAAAATGCTAAGATTCAACTCAACCCAAAGTGACACAGATTTTACCAGCCTGAAGATTATTTTCCGATCACCTGGTCATTCAGTACATTCAGGCAATCAACTTTATTATTGCCACATAATGTTGCTGAGCCTGGAGATCATAACACTATCTGAGATGTGTATAATGGGCATTATGCATAATAAGGTTCCTTCTTAAGCTAACTCCTCTATCATTCTAGGCTAGGGTCAGTCTGGACTACATAACATTTTTTCCATTGCTCCAAAGTCCACTCTTTGTTGCCTCGAAAATTAAAACCTTTTTTTTCTCATTAGTCTCACTAACAAGTGGTTTTCTTATGGCTACATAGCCATTTATTCACAATCCTATGAGTTCTCATCACATTGTATGTAGAAAAAGTTATTTCCTATTAAACATACCTATTATTTCTTCTGTTTATTTATTTGGTTGGTTGATTTGGAGGTTTACAGTGCACCTTCACCAGTAGTATACAGTCGTGGTCAAAAGTTTTAAGAATGACAAATATAATTTTTTTTAATGAAGTCTGCTGCTTCATTGATTTTGGATCTTTTTGTCAGATGTTCCTATCGTATACTGCAGTATAACTGCAAGCATTTCAAGTGTCAAAAACTTTCAAGTTTATGGAAAGAGTCTATGATTGCAATGTTGACCTTTTTCAAGACCTTTTTCAATTTGCCTTGACATGCTGTCAATTAACTTCTAGGCCGGATTCTGACTGATGGCAGCTAATTCTAGCGAAATCAATGCTTGGAGTTAGTCAAAAGTTTTCTCAATGGGATTAAGGTCTGGGGAGTTTTCTGGCCATGGACCCAAAATTTCTGTTTTGTTTCCTGGGCTCCTTTTGCCTTATGGCAAGGTGCTTCATCATGCAGCAAAAGGCATTGTTCCTAACCAAACTGTTTGGGAGAACTGTTTGAGAACCAAACTGTTTGCTCTCTGAGGATGTTCTTGTACCATTCTTTATTCATGGCTGTGTTCTCGGGTAAAAATTGTGAATGGAATGTTTTGTTGACCATTCATGTCCCACCCACCCTACCCTGGGACCACATTTTATTTTATGACCGTGAAGATTCTCCCCAATCCTTTCAGGTTTTAATAATGTGTCGAACACTTCTTAGCCCATTTCCTGTAATTCTATTGTTTTCTTCACTTGATGTATGCCAGTAATTCAACCCTACTGAAATGGTGACTTTTTGGCCAGACAGTATACGTTATAGCAGCTATAAATAGTTGTTCCCTCACCGTCCTCTCTTTTTCAGCCAGCTTGTCACGTTGCTGAGTAACTACAAAACTCGTAGTCCTGACTGAAAACCAAGTTACAGGTTTATCTCTAGCCCTAACCCTGGAGACTCCTTCCTACATGCAAAATTAATAAATGGATCTCTTCCCCTAGAAGAGTTTTTGTATCATTTATTAAAAGTGACACCTCTATGGGAATGTTACCATGTCAGACTGAGCTGAACAGCTGACCAAACCATGCAGTTATAGCTTATTAATCGAGAATGCAATGTATAACATTGTGGTATAATCTTAACATATATTATAACTATAACAACTTTATTTGCTAGCTCGAAACTAGACCCAATTCGTTTCTGTAACGTTGGCTTTTAAAACAGCCGTTACGGAAGGAAGGCAGAATGGATCATATATAAGATGTGATGCAGCAGAGCCGACAGGTTCTTTTAAATTCAAACTCCAGAAGTCTTTGAAAAGACATCCAAAGCCTAAGATTAGGAGAGTATCTTTTGATGGTGGAGTGAAGCAGTAATACTCTATGCTGCTTCTTCCTGCACAAAAAATGTGTGTGAAATTCTTGTGCTGGAGTCTAATCCTCATGCAGGACAGCTTCTTAAAGTAATTAGTGCTTTTTTCCCTCTTTAGCCATGTATCCAGTGTCAACCATTGATCTCTCTCTTGTTCTTTACATTTTATTGCTCTATTTATTGCTGTAGTCTTAAGCTATTGTTTTTTTTTTTTCTCTGAAAAGCCTTTTTCAGCAGAAGTCATTGGCTTGAATTTTTCAAATAAAGGTCCATCCACTCATGATTGCTATACCAAAAGCCACATCATGCCATTGCTTTTTATTATCCTTAAAACAGGCTCAGCACATTAGGGTCTGTTTGCCGCCATAAAAGCCATGTTGTATTTTAGCAAAACTCCTTTAACATGATTGTGTGGAGTGATGTCATTCCGGAGTAGGATTGAATGACCAAACTACTGGCCTCTTCACCACATCATGGCTCAGGGAGTGGTATTAGCATGGCTAAAGGGTGGGAGGCTGCGAAAACTAACTGCTGTTGAACATAGTTCATGGGAATGATGGTGTTGTAGTTTAATGTCAGATAATTGGACCAGCATCGTCTCTTTCATTTGGAGAATGTCATTTGAAGAACTGTACGTCTTCTTTGTGGTGTGTTGTACTGTAATTTCTTGATATGGCTTAAAAAGGCCCGAAAGATCTCTTAATAGACAATGTTTCCGTGTAGAATACAGAAACTGGTTTCACATTTATGGAAAAAATGTTAAATGGCGGATGAATAGTTTTTCAGCTACAGCACCAAATGCTGTCCTTCCTTTAGTTATGGATAGATCCTAAAAGCATAATTACAGCCGAATAGTTGACCCAGTCCTGGAGCTTTCTTTTCTTCTTTTTTCAATTTCTGCTAAAAAGGAGTGAGCTAGTAACAGAGCTATGATGGAGAGAGAACATACAGGCCAGTTAGCGGGCGAAGAGACAAACAAGAGAAGCCCCAAGGCTGTCTAAAATGGTGCTATTCAGTCAGAACAAATATGTCTGGATTTGTCCTTGTACAGCGTAAATGTCCTACAAATGTTATATTTTATTCCAGCTAACCAAGATAATTTTTTTTTTTTTTTTTTTTGCGGAGCTCTTTTGGAGGGAAAAGAGTATTTTTAATGTGTCCCGTGTGTGCATGCACGCTTATTAGGAGGACTTCTTTTGTTGGTAAACTGATGAACAGTACAGCAGTGCTGTGTCTGCAAATGCCTTGAATCTTCATAAATATTCCTCCAGCACCAGTGAAGCGAAGCCCCATCTGGCTGCTCTCCGTTTAGTGCCCTACCCAGCACCACATCAAAGCTCGATGCAGCCCCTCCTGAAGAATAAGAGGAAATCTGGAACAAAGTCCACTTCCCTTCACAGCCCAGACGCTCACAGGGTGAGTGCTACTTTGTTTTGCAGCTATACAGAATGACTGCAGGCCTGTGGGCTTCGCTTGTGAAACCACCCCTTACCTTTTAATGTGGTTTCTGCACTTGGAATTTGCTTCAAGTCAAAAGCATTGCGACACCGAGACAAAAATACACTGGCGATTTCTAGCATGTCAATTAAAAAAAAAAAAAAAAAAGCTTAGAGAACAATGCATATGATTTGATCTTGCAGATCCATGAGTTCACATAAATGAAACCACTCGCACATTCCTGTTTGATGTTATTGATGAAACCTGGCAACAGAGTAACTCTCATTAATATACAGCACTTGTTTTCACTCTCTGTGGGATATCAAACAGCAGTATTGGACACCAGGAGTATATTTGAAATATATTTGGAGGCTGTGAAAGATTTTCAGCGGTAAAAAAAACAAAAAAATAAAATGTGCATAATTAATTAAAAACATGAAGCTTAATTTCACTCACGAGACATGGGCAGAAAAAGCTCAGTTGTGATATCCGCAAAGATAGATGTATAAATCAGTAGGAGTCTCACCTAGGCATACCTATATGAAATGAAAAGCAGGGTGACCTTTTCATGTAATGTCAATTCTGCATCTCATATCGCTGTATCAGATCTCTGCTGGTCTAATTCTCCTGCAGCTTCGTAAAGCCCTTCATCCTTACTGTTTTATTTCAGGAGCTCACTCTGATCCTAATCAGTAGTCTTAGCTGCTCCGCTGGCTTTTTTAACAAGGATTTTTTTTTTGCCTCTGTTTGCCCTGGGGATTAGCAACTAAGGTTCGGGAGCTTCAACAGGCTTACACATGAGATCCAAATCTGATACATTTTTTTGTATTTCAGTGTCCTCTGTTATGTGTCATTGTGTAAATTGGCAGTTTGTCCTTGGAGGGGTCTATACTTGATGCAGGATTTCCACCATTTTACTTTGATCAAAGCAGCTTTTGCCTTCTAGTGTTGTTTTCCAGGATTTCCTTATAGTCGCTTGCCAATAATCATAAGCCCAGGACTGTTAATGGGCAAGCTATTTTTACGCCCTGCTTTAAGAGGCAAGCCCGTATCTAATTGCCATTGTTTGGATCCGTTCTTGTAGTGGTAAATTGCATAAAAGGATAATAGCCTCTTCTTTCCACCATGTGCACAATTGCGAACCAAGTATCTATGATGCATTTCAGCAAACAATTAATTTTTTAGATCCTGTAGGATCCAGGTTTGGGAATTACAGTATCATCCACAACTACTCATAATATTGAGTGGAACGTCCTACCGTTCTCCTCATCTTCCATGCGACAATGTCTGCCTGAAGCCAACAGCTGGAGTGACGTCTCGCACACATCAGCGTCTGTTCACGTCTTCCACTCCTCCACACTTGCTGTCAGTGTAACATGTGCTTGGCATCCTTGCAGATGTTTCAACAACCGAGATTTGACAGACATGTTCATCAGCTTCTTCGTGATTCACTTTGGCAGTTTGGCAAGACAGGGAAATGTAAATAAATAAATAAATAAAAAGAAGTGAAGTGAAATATTTTTTTCTGCATGGTAATCAGTCGAATGTGGCATTGATTGTAAACTAAACACACGCACACAGATTTATGTTTCTACTTTTATTCCAGTGTTTTGAACAGAGAGATCTGTGGAGTAAAAAAAAGGAAAAAAGTAGCAAAACAAATTGAAAAAAATAAATAAATAAAGCATGCATGGTTTTAATGAACGTCCACTATTTAAGTTGTGTGTTTGATTTCCACCTACCCCCTCCCCCCGACCTCCCCCAGTTCATTTTCCATAAAATTGTGATTGTGTGTGCTCTTTCTACTTGTTGGAGCATAAGCTTAATTATCCATTCTGCCCTAATAGCAGATGCGGTCTGTAGTTCTGGCTCATACATTTATTCATAATTTCTCCAAAGATCCTCAAGTTCTCAGATTTTTTTTGGAACGTGTGTGTGTTTTTTTTTTTTTTTTTAGGAAGTTATCGTATTTTCTTATTCTTTCCTAATCAGGGTCTGTAGAATTGATTTCGGCTAGCTTTTCTTTCCTTTCATCCTTTTGGTATGCTTTGACATGGGGGGGTAAGTCATCTAAATCAGTTAAGTCATCTCAGTAGGACTAAATGACCTTTAACCCTGACTTACCATCTCAACTAGTGACAAAGGACCACAGGGTTTCACCCTTAATCTGCCAGCACATTCCCTGCGAAGGGGAGCCCACTGAGGGCAAAAGAGGATTGCTGGCCTTTTTCATCTCACTTCTGATTACTCTCTGCCACTTGCACATTCCCATAAAAGCTTTGAGCAGCCATTAGGGTGATTTTAATTTTTTTTTCCTTCACTCTGTTAGGATGTGCAGTCATCTTGTAAATTACATTGATAAAAAAAAATGTTGTGTCAATATTAGTGCAGAGAAATGTACACTTTTTTGAAAAGAACTGTAGGTGAGTAATTGGAATGAAAAGTCCAGGCTGCTTTTCATTCATTATATAAATACAGCTTTATAGTTTCTGTTTAAGAATAATCAATTGAGGATGTCAATAAACATTTATGCTGTTGTGCTGTAGAATTGGGAGAACACTTGCATATTATCTTTACCCATCACAAATTCTTCCTGCAAGCATATTTTAGTCATGTTAAATATGCTTTGGTTTCCAGATGGGTTGGCGTACGAGTGCAAGGATTCGCAAGCAGGCTGGCAGACTCCCAGGCCAGCGCAGAGGAAAGGCCGTCTGTGCAGTGCAAACACGCACCCAGGTGAGAGCTGCCATCACTGAAGCAACATTTACGAGAAGCCAGAATCACTTCTTGGGAGAGGTGTTGGAGAGCTGTCAGAGATATGAGGATGATGGACTACCTGACACATAAGATTGTGGTCACATGCTGGCACAAAGTACAGGTAGTTAGTGCAATAAAACATCATTTGTCATGGCTGTTAGAATGGAATGTGCTGTTCTGTTTGTAAAACTGCTTTGTGAGAGGAAAAAAAAAATAGGACCAAAGCAGAGGTCAATATGTACTCAAACCTAAACTTTGGTGAGTGCATATCCTATTATTGTGTATTCTATAGTAAGTCCAGTTCAGTATGTCTGTAACTTGTATTTTTCCCATGTGATAAGGAGAAGTGGTGGATGTGTTTGGCACCAGACTAACACAGGCTACGGTGTGAATCAGACATGGACACAAATTTCAGTTTATTTTGAAAAGTGTAGAAGGTGTTTGAGGTGTGAGGATTTTTTCCCCCCACAAGGTGATGATTTTCTTCTCACACCTGAGTTGCTTTTTAGATCTTTTTCCCATTCCTCATCCCAGAAAATGAAATATTTTTTTAATGTTTGGGAGACGATGAAAAGAACTTGAACCAGGCTGGCAGACCATAACGGAAGACGTTCATACAGCTTTCTCACATCTAATAATAAGAGCAAGAAGCAATATATATATATATATATATATATATATATATATATATATATATATATATATATATATATAGCTTCTTGCTCTTATATTATTCACAGCTCTTATACTGTGTATGTATATATATATGTGTGTGTGTGTGTGTGAATGTATATGTGTGTATATATTTGTACTGGAAATAAATAAAATATTCGGGTCACATTATCTATTTAAACTGTTGAGTACAAGGAGAAGATGGATTTCTAATATCTCACCTGTGCTGTATATTGGATAATAACCAGGCAGCTCACACACAATAAATATCCTGGGGGGTCTAATTGCATTTCAACCAGACTATTGCCCTTTTTCACCCAGCTACATCGTGTCACAATTAAACCAGTGCTGACAATAGCAACTCTTCATTTACTAACAGTTCCCCTCCCCAAAATCCTGAATTACAAATCCTGGGAGATTTTAATGTGCATGATGATTAGTGTAATATCATATTACTGCAGTGACATTAGCTTTACAGTGCTCCTTAATATAGAATAATGAATAAAAAATAGGCCAAATAAAATAGAAATAAACAGGTACTTGCAGTTAATTCTGAGTGATTACATGTCCTCTTCCATATGCTCCATTAATTGTATGGTGGATGTGCATTTACAAGCAGGAGGCTGGTCACAGTGTTGCCAGTTTGGAAAGTTTTCCACTTCATTGCACATGTTTTTTTTTTATGTTTTAGTCTTTGTATTTAATTAGCTCATTTTTCTCTTTCTAAAAATAATTAACTCTTTAATTGTTGTTAAAAGTGGTGGAAAATAATTATTCTTGGGTATAATTGTGACATGTAGAAAAATATCCCATCAGTATTTTTGCATCAATTTAACTGGTATTTAATGTATTGTTTCAAACGATTAGTTTATCATACTAATAAATACTGCTTATATTATTGTATTCATTTTGTGCAAATGTTTGTGGTTTTGTGGCATCTTGCATCATATTTATAGACTATTTGATTAAAATTTCCTGATGAAGCATGTGTTGCTCCTTTTGCCCTTATTACAACCGTTCACATATTTCTGAAATAAATGTCCCAGTAAAATCGTTTTATAATCATATTATTTCAAATAGACCCATTAACGATAATTATTAGCTACCAACTTACTTTCTTTTATAGAGCATTAAAACAGAAATATTTATCAGGTGCAGAGTTGAAGTAAATGGTCCTGATCAAGAGACTAATAAAATCCAGGAGGTTGTTTTGCCTATTCCGAAAAAATAGTTATATACAGTAAATTCTGTTCGGATGTTTTCACACTTGAAGCTTTTTAGCATTCCAAATAGTCTCAGATCAGTATGTTGGCACAAATAAATTCATATCTCTTTAAACCAGCCCACAAGCAAACCAGGCTCAGATCACCTTGAGAGATGGGCTCAGCACAGTTTGTTTGTGGCTCATTTTGTGGTTCAATTTTCTTGCTGTCCATATGTACTTGTCATCTCAAAGACAAACAAAAAACAAGTGAAGTAGTCTAATGACTTCCAGTGGGGTTGTGTGGTCTCATGTCAACGTAAGCCGTGTTAGATAGTAGCATGAATTTCAATAGAGGAAAGAGGCAGTAGCAAATTTTGCTATATTGAGGCTCAAGAGTTCTATAATAAATAATAATAATAATAATAATAATGCTGATGAAAAATGATTAGTTATACAATAGTTTTCAAAGTTCTTTGTACAGTATAATACTAAGGTACCAGCGGTCATCTAAACATTTATTTTATTTATTTTATTTTTTGTACCGCTTATCCTTTGTATGGTTGCAGGGGGCCTCGAACACAAAAATGGGCAACACCCTGGTTGGGGTGCCAACCTGTCCAAGGGCAGAGGTGCATTCACAGTTAAAATCAGCGCAGTGGTAGTTCAATGGTTAAGATATTGGTCTATGGATCAGCACCTAACACCTATGGTTGCCACATCGTCAGATGTATAATGAGCTAACAATGTAAGTCGCTCTTGTTAAGGGTGTTTCCCAAATGTCGTAAATGTAATTTGTTATTAATTATATTGACCAAGCACAGGGAGAACATGCGAATTCCATGCACACAGACCCCTATTTATTCCCTTTTTTACAACCATGGTAGGACCTCTAGTCAACATTCACACACTGAATTTGGGCATGCCAATTAGTCTAATGTGCATGTCTGCATGTGGGAGAAAACTAGATTAGGCGGAGGAAACCCATCTAAGCACAGGGGAAACATTCAAACTCCATGCACACCGGCAGAGAACCCTCGACGGTGGATGTGCAAGGCGACAGAGTTGACCAATCTGTCACCATGCCACCCTACATAGACCTGGAGCCAACTTGTATTGGTGTACATATCTGTGTATTTTATCTGTTCATGGTTTTCTCTAGTTTGGGTTTTTAACCCTTTCAAATGAGTATTTGTATTTCAGTGTTAACACTGATAGGCCCCAAGAGAATATGTGTTATAGACAACAACTGGAGCTTAATGAGCTGGCGAAAGTTCCAGAAAGAATAGTTCCCTTTTCACCATGTATTGTGAACACGACAAATCTCTGACTACACCTGCACCTGTTTTTGCTTCTCGTTTGTTATGAAAGTATGGTTCGTTTGATTACTAATTAAATCTGAAAAAAAAAAATTACAAAACAGCAAAATGTCGGTCACCCGTGTGATAAAAACAAACGGTTTACTCTTTAATAGAAAAGATGATGCGGGTTAATAAGCTAACAGGTTCTAATCAGGATTCAATCTGGCAACCCTGATGCTGCGGCGCGCGCCTGCGATATTACTGCCTCAGCGCGCGCGTCAGATTTAAATAGTCGCCGTTATGCTGGCTGTGGGAGCGCGCGCTATTCGTCTGTAAGCGAAGTGCTGTTTAAAACTGGAGTTTTGTTTTATTATTATTATTTCTCGAAGGGAACTAAACGACATTTTTGGAATCCGTGAGCAGTTATTGTCCCGTGTATGGACAGGGTGTGTTTAGTTTAACCCGTCTTTTGGGTCATTATGCCTGAACCGAAATCTTTAAACGAGGGGGAAAATTGTTGAGCGAGGTGCGCGCGCGCGCGCGCGTAATAACAACTTCAGTTACTTGTACTGGAACACGGTATATCTCTGGGAGCTTGTCTGAAGTGATTTTTTCTTTCTTTCCCGATTTGGAAGACAAGTTAAAAGGATGTTTTTTCGCTTCACGACTAGCGCGACCAGCGTCCACCTCCTCCTTCTCCTCCTGAGTGTTGGTGAGTGTGTGACTAGTCTAACAGTAGTGAGAGCAGCTCTTATTAAAACTTATAAATCTGTAATTAGGCATTAGTCATTCGGGTTCATTTGCAAAACGATAAGCGATTATAGCGGGTGTGAGGAAATCCATCGTGGTGTCACTGAGCTGTGTATAATTTGTACCTTAATTACAGGGCAGAAAATTAGGTCTGGTTAATTCGATTTCAAAAGTTTCATTAACGCACGCGCGTCGAGGTTTAATTCAGCCATGCAATTAGGAGCAGACTAGTGCTATGGCTATGAAAAGATAGATAGATGGATATTACTTTTTTTTAATTATACAGTACAGGCACTCAGCATGTTTGGCATCTACCTAAAATGCAAAAATTACAATTGCATGTTCAAGATGTAAATATAAGTTTTATACAGTAAATAAATATATAAATTACAAGGGAGTGAATATGTACAGTCGCTATTGAGTGCATAACAGTATGAAAAACTCTAGCGGGCATAAAATATTAAATATGCAAGTATTAGACATAAATTCATGTAAGAGATATGCACAACAGTACACAGATTCTTCATTAAAACAAAATACATAAATACATGGAGGGGATATGCACAACAGTACACAGATTACCCATTCCAAAAAAAAAAAAATATATATATATATATATATATATATATATATATATATATATATATATAAATTAATGATCAGGATGATGATGATGATGATGATGATGGTTGTGTGGTTGTGGGAGAACCTGGCCCTGGAACCTGCCAGTTCTGGTATGAACGTTCCTGTATCTCCTCCTGAATGAAAGGAGGTTGATCAGTTTGTGCCTGGGATGGGAGGAGTCCCTGATGGTGATAATGTGTCCTTTGCGCAGTCATCTACTGTGGTCAAGATGACCTTGCACAGGGTTGAGTAGGTTTTGTCACATTGCTGCTTGTGTCTGAAATGACTCCCTACCTGCCTCCTTCATACAAGCACGGTGACGATGTGTGTACCATGTCCTCTGTGCTGCTTGGTTTTGAATTTTGTAGTGAAATGGGTTTCAGGAGTGTGCTGCGTATTTTACATGATGCTTTCAAAAATACTTGTAATTCTTGTGTGCTGGGGTATTGTAATATTGTATAGTGGGTTCAAATTAACTTCACCATGTAATGTAATGTAATGTAAATTAACAGATCAGTCGTAACTTTATGACCACTGACAGGTGAAGTGAATAACATTGATTATCTTGTTACAGTGACACCTGTAGCCGTAGCTCAGATTGCATCGTAGTTTGTTGTATATGGGACTATGTAGCTACAGATCAGTGAAGGTTCTCATGCTGTCCCGTGTCCACCAACAATTTTGCCGCCAATGGTCACTTGAGCATCATAGCTACGGAGGTGGCTTGGTCTGATTAATCATGTTTTTCTTTTACCATACCTGTGGATGACCGGGTGCATGTACGTCACCTCCCTGAGGAAGAGATGCCACAAGGATGCACTATGGGAAGACGGCTAGACGACAGTGGACCGTCTATGGTATTTCCTGACAGCAGTGTCCATTTTCGACAGGAGAATGCGCCATGTTACACTGTACAAATGGTTCAAGAATGGTTTGAGGAACACAATAAGAAGTTTGAGGTTTGACTCTGCCTCCAAATTCTCCAGATCTCAATCCAATCAAGCATCTGTGGAATGTGTTGAACATACAAGTACGATCCTTGGAGGCCCCACCTCACAATTTACAGTACTTAAAGAATCTGCTACTGATGACTTGGTGCCTGATACCAAAGAAAACCTTTAGAGGTCTAGTGGAGTATATGTCTTGATGGATCAGGGCTGTTTTGGAGACCTCCTCAGTATTAGGCAGGTGGTCCTTATGCTATGGCTGATCGGTGTATGATATTTGAATTGGACTATTCAATTGGACTATTCAATCTAGGACTGCATGATTCGGTTTTAAAAAAAAAACCCACATTGCAGTTATTTTGGCACATATTGTGATTGCGATTTAAACTGCAATATTAAACTATGAAATTTACAATTTTGTGTTCAGTTGTATTTATTGAAGTTCAAGCAAGTAATGGCACAGATGAGCTCATTAAGTGTATGGTTGCCTGTATTTATTTAGCATGCAAATGTTATTTTTAAAAATATAAAATACTTAAATTACTGACAACCTAATACTAAATTATATATACCCCTGGCCATGCATCCTTTGCTATTAGATAATTTCACTGGTCCATATCACAGCTTCTATTTTTATGTGATTAATTGTAGAGCTTTATTTTTATCCAAATTTGTGTTGCTTTGTTGATGGCACGTCAGTGTGAAATGTGTAGCTGAAATGATTTTCTGATGTTGTACATCACTACTTTATCTCATGGCTGCAGGTTGGTGTGAGAAGTTGCCTCATAAGGTGGTGAAGTCCACACCAATACAGGTGGACAAGAGCTATGGGAAGCTCTACAAACACAATCAGTGTCACGACAAGCTTAGACACCTTCAGTACGGGGAGCAGATCAGTGTGCACATGCCTCCTGATATTGCTGGACGCTGGGTGTCTGAAAGGTATTGTCTCTGCTTCTGGCAAATCATTCTTTATTATAGTAAACTTGTATCATGCACTATGAGATTTGGCATTGCTGGTATTGTTCTTGTGGTCTGAGTAAGATTTCATCTTCCTTTATCTTTTTTTTTTTTTTTTTTTTTTTAAGCTGCGAGGTGAGACCTGGACCAGAATTCCTCACACGATCCTACCACTTTTTTCCAAACCACACATTCCAGGCCCTTCAGTTCTATTATAAGGACAACCACTGCACAAAGCCAGGCTACACTCTCCTCATCGAAGGCAGCCTGCATCCCCTTCAGGCATCTTGGCTCGTCCGTGGAGGCACAGAGTCGGACTACCAGCTTAGTCGAGTGCTTCTGATGATCCACAGCCTGCCAGTGGCCAAAGATCTGCAGGTGAAACTGGAGAAGTCCTGCGAACTGACAGAGCATCTGGAGCCACAGCTCAGCTATGAGCTGTGGGTAGAGGGCTCTGATCGTGACTGCACCCACGGCTTAGACTTCAGCATGCAGGAGCTGCAGCTGCTACGCATGGAGAGGCGCTTTGAGCCCAGCGCGCCTGAGAGACAAGCGGAGGAGTTGTTTGTGGGGGACGTGCACACAGAGCGCACTCAGAGGCGAAACCACAGGCCCACAGGCTACCAGCCCCCCTTGCAGAATGTCAAGGTCAGTGCATCACCTCAGCTTTAGTGCTTGTATAAGAGATCCAAAGTACCTTGCTTTTTATTTTTTTTATTTTTTTAACTGGATCAGTTCTATGACACATACTGTACATCCATCATCCATTGTGCAAACTGTAGAGTGGAATAGGATAGAAAATAAACTCAGAATATGCTTTTTTAGTAACGCCTGTACCTGTATCTAATAAGCCAATCATGCAAATTTAGAGTTACAGTTACAGGTCAAGAGCTCTAGGTAAATTTCACATCGAACATCAGAATGGAGAAAAAGTGTGATGTCTGTGATTGTGGCATGGATATGAATATCAATACCAAATGGGTTTCAGGAACTGCAGATCTCCTGAGAAATTAAAACGCAATCGTCTCTAGAGTTTACAGAATGGTGCAAAAAAGAAAAAATAGTGTCAATTCTGTAAATGGAAACAGGTTTTTGATAAAAGCAGTTACAGGAAAATGACCAGATTGGTTTAAGCCACAAGGAATTCTGTAGTAGCTCAAATATTCACTCTTTACTTCCATGCTGAGCAGAAAAGCATAGTGGCGTGCACAAAACTCATCCAGGGCTGACATCCAGACCTCAGCTCCTGTGAGCCAAGAACAGTATTTTGAGGCAACCACAGACCCAGACTCACCCAAATTCATCAGTTAAAGATTAAAAAGAAAAGAAAAAAACACCCGGTCATTTTCCCTTTTTCAACTTTCCATTTCGGGTGAGTCTATGTCTGTGCCTCAGATTCCTTTCTTTGGTTCACAGGAGTGGAACCTGATGTAGTCTTCTGTCGTTGTATCTCAGCCACCTCTTGTTTTGATGTGTTGTGCATGCCGAGGTGCTTTTCTGCTCACTCCAGTTATAAAGAGATACTAATATTGTCAGCGCAGTCCAGTCTAGTCATTCTCATCTAATCTCTCTCATCAACAAGGTGTTTCAGCATGCGGACCCTCCTCTCACGGGATGTTTTTTTTTTCCCTCTGTGCTGTTCTGTGTAAACTCTACACTGTGGTGTTTGTGAAAATCCCAAGAATGCAGCAATTTCTGAAATGTTCAAACCAGCCCATCTGAGACCAACAACCATGGCACATGGCAGGGATCACACTCGCACTTTTTCTCCATTCTGATGTTTGATGAGAGTATCACCTGAAGCTCTTACATTTTTCTGCATGATATTTTTTTTACATTGTGCTGCTGCCACATGATCGGGTGTTATATAATGTTCATGATAATGAATGTGTAAATGTACAGATGTTTTTTGCTTTTTTATTAATCTTTAGCACTGGTTGCTTAGTTTTAGCTCAATCACTTACTGTATCACACCTGGAAACGTTACCGTATAATTTTCTTATTAGTTTAGTCGTGGAAAGTTCAGACTTAGATGAAAGCTCTTCAGACTTCTGCATGGTTTCAGCACTTCAACCCAACTCCTCAAATATCACATACCCAGCAAAGATACAGATGATTAACATCCTCCAGCAGCGGGTTGGTACAGCCCCAGAGAAGCAATGAGTCCGCGTCCTTTAATAACAATAAATACATGGTGGAATTGCACAGCAAAATAGGCACTGATTCACACTGACATTTTCACAACACATGCTTTTTATGTTAAACTAACTATCACTACTAAGTAATAAATGGCTAAATGAAAATGAGTAACAGCCCTATAAACCATATATTACAAAGGTCCCTTTGCCTATGAATATTAATAGGCTTCTCGGAGCAAGAAAGATGTTGGCAGTCATGGCATTACCCTGTAGACCTCTGTCACATTGTGTACACACAAAACTTAAAAATAGATGAAATGTTTCACTGACGCATGTTTAATTTATCAAGTGCAGTGTATTTTAAAGTACAGGTCTACTATACACTCAGTGTCAAATGTGACATAGCATTATGATTCATTCATGTCAGTAAGGTTGCCCTCAACTTCCTGTGTGTGCCTTAGATAGTTGTCATGCCCTTCCTGGTACACGCTGAGTGCATTATGTATTCATTGGCTCTTGCTTTCTCCAGCCATGCAGTTTTGTTCTAGTATTACCATGATCTGACGTCAACCACTCCACTATTTCAAACAAGACTGATACAGAACAAATATCAGCATTTCCCCTGTCGTTTTAGTGTGATTTCAGCTGGTGTCAGAGCGTACCCAGGCTGCTGATCCACTTCTATCCCCTGTCTGCTTCAAAGGGAATGAGGAAATAGAGCTGCAAAGGGCATCATTCTGAATTCCAGCTCTGACTTTGTGCGTGCCTAAGGCGCTGTGGCAAGGCTAAGGGAAAACTGCAGCCCGACTTAAGAGGTGGAATGGGAGCTTTCGGCCGGATTAATGCCTTTCATGTGGGCACACTCACCCATATACTCACGCACTGCTCTTCATTCTGATGGCTACAGAAAGGCGTTATGAAAGATGCAGTGTAGATGTAGTTAATGAATTCTAGTTTGAAGCTGAATAATTTATTAGGTGCGTGTTGAGTCATGGCAGTCGAGCAGTAGCAACTGATCAGAAGGCAACCTCTTGCTTCCAATAAATATTCTAGGTGTACATTAGCCCTAACAAGTGAAGGGCAGGCTTAGCACAAGGTGGTGGAATTGTAATTCCGCCACAGGCATGCTTACTGTAGAAACTATATTACTGTATATTTGAGCCAAGAACAAGAATTCATCCATGCCTGTGAAACCGGTGAACTAAAATGCCGTTGTTTATTTATTAAAAATTCAATTAGAATCAGAAACAATACATGCTTAATACTAGAATCCCAGCAAAACTGATATAATATACTCACTTACCCAGAACATGTTCTTCAAAAGACTTGCTTTCAGGTTTTCCGATAATCGTTTCATTGCTGTTGATATTTTTGAGGAACTTTGTATTATAAACCCATGATGTAACCCATAAAAAATAAAAAAAACTAAGCCCTGCTTTGTCGTGTCAACTACAAGAGCACAATTGCCTTACTGGCTGGAAAAGATGCAAGGTTTCTCTCTCTTGGCAGTGATGTACAGTACCAATGAGCCAGTCTGGGATTCTACAAGCCAAACAGAATCAGCGAGTTAGACCTTAAAAACCTGTGCATCGTAGTTTTCCTAGTGTTTTATAGTTTACTTTTTTTTTTTTACAACCATTTCACATATTGTCTGAACACATATTGTCTCTTTTTCAGAATTATGATGATAGCTGTGTCACGTGTCAGATCATCTCTGTAGCAGAGTTTCATCATCCACCAATTCTGCCGTCTCAGATCGATCGCCCCCTGCATCTCTTCGGTAACTGGGTCAGTAAGCGCTGTGAAGTCCGCCCAGGGACGCTCTTCCTCACCCGTCATTTTGTCTTCCACAAGGAGAGCAACATTTGGGAGGGCCACTATTACCACTACTCTGACCCAATCTGCAGGCATCCCACATTCAGCATCTCTGCCAAAGGACACTACACCCCAGGCATTGCTTCCACTACAGTCATGGGAGGCACCGAATACACTTTCACAGGTACGCTAAGCTGGTTTAGAGCTCCCCAAGCAGTAATTATTTTGTGGTGCTGGTACTAATGAGCAAGTGTGAGAAACAAATTGTGGCTTCTTAACAGCAGAATTGTTCAGTTGTTCAACTTTAATACATAAAGCTACCTAATTGTCCAGGGTTTTGCATATGGTTTTGTGTAATATACGAACAAATCTTTTGCTTGCATTCAAATTACCCTAGATTGCTGAATAATAAAAAAAGTTCATAATTTACATTTATATGAATAAAGTTCATGATTTAATTATCTGGGACTGATTTTCTCTTCTTGTTCCAGTGACCCAGATGAAGGTCACGCCCATGGATGTGGCCACTACATCTCTCCTGAACATCTTCAGTGGGGATGAATGTGGAAATCAGGGCTCCTGGAAGCTGGGGGTCCAACAGGATGTGACTCCAACATCAGGTTGTGCGGCCCTGGGGATCCATCTGCCTCATACTGAATACGAGCTCTTCTACATGGGACGAGATTCAGCTGGATATCGCCTCCTCTTTAATGGACAGAGACCCACAAACGGTTCAAGCCCTGACCAGCCTCACAGGCGTGCCACATCTTACCAACCGCCACTGATTCACTGCAGCACCAATCAGAAAGGCATTGGAAAGGAAGGAGATCATCACTTCAGGCTTGGGAATAGATGCAGCACACAGTCCCAGTACCTGCTATATACTTTTATTTTGGTCTCACTTGTCTTTTCAACCATTTGAGCAAGTGTTTACATAATGATGTGCCTGCTCCCATTCTGGTCATCACAGGGAAATAATAATAAAAAAAAAAAAAAGTGTGGAGATACTGTCCTATTACAGATCCCAACCTCTTTAAATCATGCGACTTGCGTTAACTAGCTGTCGAGTATGTTGTGGAACTGCTTCAGCAAACTTTCTTTGTAAATGCTGATGAAAGTGCGTGGTGTTTATCACTATCTTTTAAGTGGATTGCACATTTTAAATGAGGTAATCCCAAACATCATCAAATATTTATGAAGCTGGTCAAGAGGAAAGCATGCATGTTAACACCGTAACAGTAAAATTTGTTCTGACATTTATCGTCCACTGCACGCACTGTATTAAACAGATCAAGTTTCCATTTCAATTAAATTGTACAGTAGTGTGTAAAGAGATGTCAAGCATACACTGAAACAACAATGTAAGATATTTTTTATTTAATTTTAATTTTCTCTTATTTCCCAGTGGCTCATTGTTAAATACCATATACAGTCAGAGTGGTCATGTTTCAGTTAATAGTTGCCTCACAAATGAGTATATAATTTGCATAAAGTAAATGCTAAGACTTAATGTTAGAGTAAGACGTGTCTGTTGGGTGACTGAGAGAAAATAATGTACATGGAAGGAGGCACAGTCTCTCAGCTGAATTCTTCACATTCAAGAAAATAAAGTGATTGTAAATCTGAAGCTCATTTTCACTGTGAAGAGGCCAACCAGCAACACGCAGCATCTTTTTTTTTTCCTTCGAGTTTTAAATTTTCATAAAGGATTAGAATGACATGTACAAGACATTTAAAACATTCCAACACTTATTAAACCACATAAAGGAAGCAAGAACAATTAATTTTATTTATTCATTATAGATTTTTTTTCATTATCATAAAGGTCTCTACACAGTGCCGGCAATTTGACTGCAAGTGATGTATTAATAAATGTACAGTTTAACCTGTCCCACCCTTGAACAGAAAAAAAAGAAACCCCTCACCACAACAACATAAACAAGGGAAAAAAAAAAAAAAAACAACAGGAAATGGGGAAAAAAATATCAGACTTTGTTCTCTTTTCTGAGTGTGTATGTGTACTAACCGTGTGAGATTGCAAAAAGGCAAGGCCTGTTTGAATGATTCTGTACACAGACGCATTTTTCCCCGCCGCCTTAGGCCAAACTAGCACTGATGCGACGCTGAACGACAAGAACACACGCTTCGCCCCTCAGGCCCAGAAGACACTGGAAGGAGCTGGGCAGAACACACGCATCTATCCTACAACACAAACTTCCCCAGGAAGAATCCAATGAAGATAGCCGCGATAACAACAAGCAGTGAGGGGAGCGATTTGGAACTGGTTTCCTTCCTCACCATGGCTCCTGTGTTTGAGACCAGGTTTTCTGAGCGCTGAGCCTTCCTCATCCGCAGACCCTCATCCTAACGAATAACAAAGCACAGTCAAACACTATATCCAAAGGCTGGAAAGTAACAACATATTTATTACACCTGCTGTTAACCACATAAACAAGTGTTGTAACAAGCGTCTGCGGGTAGTTTCCACTGTTTGTGTAATAAATGTTTTGTCCTATATAGTGCATAATGCCTCTGTTCAGTTCTGTACCTTAAGTTGCCGGTTCTCATCTCCCAATTTGCTCACTTCTGACTGCAGCCTCTTGCACTCCTCCATCAGCTTTCTCATCTCGGTGTCATCCAGAGCCATGCTGCTGGACTTAGCTGCTGATGTGCTGTCTGCCTTGGAGGAGTTAAGGACGGGGGCAGCTTTGGTCTGGTCTACATCATTCTGTTTAGGACCGACACAGAGATTTATACAGAAATGAGCTGAGACCAGCAAACAAGTTAAACAGTAAACCAAATATTATGAAAATGCAGGATGTTCCAAGAGTCTTGATAAGAGTACAGATTATCTTTCATCAGCTGATCTGTCTATGCCTAGAGGAAAGCTGAAAAGGGAGGTCTTGTACTGTCAGTGATGAACATGGTACTCTGTTATACTTAAATTGACTGATTATATGTTTAAGTTAGTTTCTAAGTGGAATTACAAACCTCAGACTACACCACACTTACTGCATGTATTCCAGTCCAGATTGGCAATGTTGATGTTGCCAATCTTGTTGATGATGAGAAGTAAAGCACAGTAACCCACTACAGACTGCTTAGACTACAATCACTTTATTATTATTATTATTATTATTATTATTCTTTGTTTGCAACTCCCTGATAGCTGTTAAAATGTTAGCATGGCTTCCTTTCACAAACCTGACTCTGTCTGACCCTCGACTTGGCCTGTCACTGGGAAAGTCAAACACTTTCTGCTGATAAGTCAAGTTTTGCTCGTCTGCAGGTGTGCAGTAATCTCCAGGAGTAGAGGCTCTGTGGGCTCCCACAGTGCTCCAGGGGGTCCTGTGCCTGGCCACAGGGCCACACATACCGAACTTTAAAGGACAGGAGTAGAGCAATTTAGCTGTTGCATGCAGAACAACTACAAACATGTTCTCGTCTCACATGCCATTATGTTATGAAATTACATAACATTTCGTTTATTTCACATGGGTCAGACGCTTTTTGTGATGAATACACTGAACTCAACTGCATAAAAAATTCAGATGTATTATTCTTTTTAGTAAGACAACTTAGGCGAAGAATAGAAAAAATGTACACAGTCCAGTCACATGACTGTATCTATATAAAGTTCAAGTTAGCTTAAATCTTTAAGGTTCCAGGAATTGTTAGCCAATATTTGAGACCGTCAAAAATTAGGTCGCAAATAGAGAATACGGCATCATGGGGCAGGTAAAATGATCATCACAATCATTCAGCCAATTACTGTTATGTAATACATTGGATTCAGGTAAATCATCTGATAATATCAATGTTAGCCACTTAACACACCTTATCTATCAATTTCTTACAATTTGAACCTTATTCGCCAATGAATGCCTCTTCGGAACACCATCCAGGTTAAAACTTTAAACAATGTTAAATAATACTTTATAACAGTAATAATCAAGACTGAACATTCATACAACTTTTGTAACTTGTATGTCCTAACCAGAGCTGTATCCAGCATTTCACAGGCTAATACTGAAGACTGCTGTATAAAATCAGAGCTGAGACTGAGATTAAAAAAACAATTTCTGTCTCAATCCCTTACTGGTCACAATGTATTAGGGTTCAGCATGAATGCAGGACAGCTAAAAGGCTCAGCAACCCTCTCTGCTCATTCAGTATTCTAAATGTCACCTCTCTGCTGATTACTCAAGCTGTTAAAGGAAGCGCGAGTACGGCACTACTCACCATTTTCTCATTTTCTGAAGGCAGTTCAAAGACGCATCTGAGCTTAGAGTCCATAAGGTCCTCTGGCTTTGCATCCTTCCACTAGGAGGGTGGAAAGAAAAGATGCAACACATGGTATGTATATAGTGCATTCAATCATTATTTTTCTACATATACTGTACACCTAAAACATTTTACACTTTAAAAATCACTGTTAAAATGCTAATTAACTGATGTTGTGATCCTTTGTATCGGCAAGCTACTAAATAGGTATCAGCTTAAACCTGAGTAACTTAACTACTGACCATGGTACAAAATATTTTAACTTAAAACAAACAAATGCTTTTAGGGATATAGAAGACACGGAGGAACATGAAAGAAGGCAAAAAAGAAAGACTAGCCATCTTGTCTAAAAAACAAATCCCTTTTCTTGAATGTGCTGTTTCCTACAGGTCAGCAAGCCGGCAACAAGGACCTGTGGTTTGATCGCTGCAGCAGGAAATAAGAACGTGAACTTATACTGTCCTCTGCTGGTGAACATTGTGAATGCATCAGTTAAGAAAAGCCTTACATCAATAGACCATGTAATAGAAAAATAAGTAGGAAAATGCTGGGGGGAAAAAAAAATGCTTACCACAGCTTCCAAGTCGGTTATGTTGGGAGGCGCATAAATGGTCTGCACCATGAACTTGTGTTTACTTTTTTCATTTGGGTCGTAGTCAAAAGGTTGCAGCATTACTGGAGAGTAAATAAATAAATAAATAAATAAATAATAAAATGTCATCTGTGAACAGGACAGTTCAAGTAATATATATATATATATTTATGAGGGTCACACCTAACAATTAATTTGAACTTAAAACAAAACCAGCATCCTTTCTTTAAATTAAAGATAACAAGGACACGCAAAATCTCCATCTGTACACATCAGTCTGAGAGTAATTTGCAATTACATGTTCGCTCTCTTCCTAAAATCTTACTAGTGCAAACACCAGTGTAATCAGTGAAAGACCTAACAGTGGACAAAAGAGAGGAGCAGTTCAACTGCACGAACGTCTAAAACCAAATCCTCCTCATTACTCATTTCCTATTTGTGCCAAGAAAAAGTGTAAAATTCTGACCATTGTGTTTTTTAACTCAATACTGAACCAACTTGATCCTTGCAAAAACATATTACATAATTAGTTCTTGCCTCAGCAGCCACCAGTACGCATAAGTGTTGTACGCTGCAGTGGGATGCATGTGTCTGCTAAATAAACTAAAACCTAATGAACAGACTTGTTCCCATACGGGCAAAAGTAGTTCAGCTTCTGCACTCAAGTTGATGCCATGAGATAGAAGCATGAATCAGACATTGAACAATGTACATCATTCCCCGCCCCGAAAACTACGCAACTGCGATGAATAAGGGACAACAAGAGCAGATGAGGAAGCAGCTTTAGGAAATGCTGAGTGACGGCTAACCAGCGGTTGTGTCAGATAGGCGTGTTACTCTGTCACAGTGTATGATGTCACCAATGACATTGTAGAAATACAGATTAAAACGCATTTCTGTCTATTACCATCTACCCGTTCTTTTTATTTTTCTCCAATCACGTTCCTTACTCCAGTCACATTGTGCTTGGTTGTGATCCCCCAAAAAGATTGCTACCATCTAAACATGAATCACACCACAAGCTCTTTTCAAACACGGGAGACAGCTTTCTATCATTCATAGATCATGTTTATGTTAAAGTTCTCATTCAGACATACGGATGGCCGTAATGGAGAGGGCAACACATTCGTTAACTAATCTTTGTGCATTATGATTGGCTACGAGAATCTGGTTTCACCCACGAATAGTTAGAGCGTCACTAAGCATGGAATATGAGCCAATCCTGAAGCACAAAGGCAGGACCTAAAGTGTAGTCTCTCTTTAGGGAAGTTAGAACAGTTTAGCTAGCACTGTGCTATTAATTTTTAAACCTCACTGAAAGGTTAAAACAGCTTTAAGAATCATTTACTTTTTTTTTTATAATAATTTTGGTTTTCTGTCCTAGGTCAAGATGTCATAATTGTGTGTGTGCCTATCCCTTATTGTGACTGCATGCTTTTCAGACTTGTGCAGAGCAGAGGTGGGAGGTAACTGTACTTCGTTACTGTTCGTTAGGAACATATTTCAGTATCTGTACTTTACTTGAGAATACTTTTTTTTCTTTTACAGTGCTCAAAAGACCAGCAAATACCTGTACTCTTACGTTACCATTTTTGCATGGCATTGTGTTACCCATGCCATGTATAGTATTTGAAGCAGGAAGCCATCTGCTGACTATTATGTGCAATTGCCACATCCATCTATCCATCCATCGATATATACAAACATCCATCCATCGATATATGCAGAATCCATCCAGAATCAGCCAAAAAAAAAATTACACACACTTTTAGGAAAATAAAAACTAAAAAAATAGGATACAATTTTTTGGCTGACTTTGTACAGTATGTACGGATGTACACACGTGGAGAAAATTGTTGGTACCCTTCGGTCAATGAAAGAAAAACTCACAATGGTCACAGAAATAACTTTAATCTGACAAAAGTAATAATAAATAAGAATTCTATGAATGTTAACCAATGAAAGTCAGACATTGCTTTTCAACCATGCTTCAACGGAATTATAAAAAAAAATGAAAACTCAAAAACTCATGGAACAGGCCTGGACAAAAATGATGGTACCCCTAACTTAAGAGTTTGTTGCACAACCTTTTGAGGCAGTCAATGCCACTCACTGCAATCAAACGATTCCTGTAACTGTCAATGAGACTTCTGCACCTCTCTGCAGGTATTTTGGCCCACTCCTCATGAGCAAGCTGCTCCAGTTGTTTCCAGTTTGAAGGATGCCTTTTCCAGACAGCATGTTTCAGCTCCTTCCAAAGATGCTCAATAGGATTGAGGTCAGGGCTCATAGAAGGCCACTTTAGAATAGTCCAATGTTTTCCTCTTAGCCATTCTTGGGTGTTTTTAGCTGTGTGTTTTGGGTCATTGTCCTGTTGCAAGACCCATGACCTGCGACTGAGACCCAGCTTTCTGACACTGGCCAGCACATTTCTCTCTAGAATCCCTTGATAGTCTTGAGGTTTCATTGTACCCTGCACAGATTCAAGACACCCTGTGCCAGATGCAGCAAAGCAGCCCTAGAACATAACAGAGCCTCCACCATGTTTCACAGTAGGGACAGTGTTCTTTTCTTCATATGCTTCATAGCTTCATTCGTCTGTCAACATAGAGCTGATTTGCCTTGGCAAAAAGTTCCATTTTTGTCTCATCTGTCCATAGGACATTCTCCCAGAAGCTTTGTGGCTTGTCAACATGTAGTTTGGCATATTCCAGTCTGGCTTTTTTATGATTTTTCAACAATGGTGTCCTCCTTGGTCGTCTCCCATGTAGTCCACTTTGGCTCAAACAACGACGGATGGTGCGATCTGACACTGATGTTCCTTGAGCATGAAGTTCACCTTGGATCTCTTTAGAAGTCTTTCTGGGCTCTTTTGTTACCATTCGGATTATCCGTCTCTTTGATTTGTCATCAATTTTCCTCCTGCGGCCACGTCCAGGGAGGTTGGCTACAGTCCAATGGATCTTAAATTTCTGAATAATATGTGCAACTGTAGTCACAGGAACATCTAGCTGCTTGGAGATGGTCTTATAGCCTTATAGGTCTTAATGCTTGTCTATAATTTTCTTTAGAATCTCCTGAGACAACTCTTTCCTTTGCTTCCTCTGGTCCATGTTGAGTGTGGTACATACCATGTCACCAAACAACACAGTGACTACCTGGAGCCCTATATATAGGCCCACTGACTGATTACAAGATTGTAGACACCTATGATGCTAATTAGTGGGCACACCTTGAATTAACATGTCCCTTTGGTCACATTATTTTCAGTATTTTCTAGGGGTACCATCATTTTTGTCCAGGCCTGTTCCATGAGTTTATTATTTTTTTTAAATAATTCTGTTGAAGCATGGTTGAAAAGCAATGTCTGACTTTCATTGGTTAACATTCATAGAATTTTTTTAATTATTACTTTTGTCAGATTAAGTTTTGACCATGTTTTTCTTTCATTGACCGAAGGGTACCAACAATTTTGTCCATGTGTGTATGCATGCAGGCAATGAGGCATATATATATATACACACACAGAGACAGAGAGAGAGGGGGAGAGAGCCTATGAAAAAGGCTACTATAAAAGTTAATTCAAGCCCCATACTTTTTGATACTTTAAATTTAGTACTTCTGTGCATTTACTCAAGTACACAGGTAAAAAAGAGGACTTCTACTTCAGCAATATTTGCACAAGGGAATTTTACTTTTATTGTTAGATTAGTGCCTGAAACAGGCTTAAAACAACTTTGATTCCTTGGCAAATGACAGGAACACAATGAAAATGTTTCTATCTCTGCTGCCGCTCTAAGAATTTTCCTAAAGTTAGTATACAAAATTTGTTAGCAAAAGTGCAAAACAACATTGTATAAACAAACATTTGTTTAACTGACTAAACAAAATTATGTACTTTTGAATAAGGAGCGCTGCACACTTTTAGGGTTTTTTCCCCCCATTTTTTATTTTTGGCTCAGCGTGCCGCCTTCTGTTGTAGTAACTTTTCCTTTCAGCTCTTAATATCAAAGTAACTCACACCAACAATGGGGCTTGTTTTTAAGCGAAGTATGAATGGATTTATTCAACATTCATCCTTAGGAAATTTACTATTCCTGGAAATCATAATATTTATGCAATTTTTTGGGAAAAAAATATTTACTGGATTTGATCTCTTATCTCTTTCATATACAATAATATCCAAAAAGACTTTTCAACAGATTTTCTCCTAATTCTACCACAGGTTTTATATGATTGCTGAATACCATGATATTTTATGACTGTGTAGTCTATACTGTGACAACTTTAAGCCGTAACACCCCTAGTGTCTCTGTAAGATTTCTCACCAGAGATAATGACTGAGGAACCAGGATCGATAGCACCACTGTTGGGCCGCACGCAGTAGCGACGTGGTGCAGTTGTCTTCACTTTGAAGCATACTTTTTTGTCAGATGGGTTTCGCAGCTTAAGGTTAGTGGTCACAACATCTGTGAACGGGCCTGTGAGGAGAAAAGTCTTTAGTAAATCTGATTGACACAAATATTGCAATTCTATAAGTATCACAATTATATTAATATCCTGATAATTCTTTTTTCAAATGTTATAATTTAAAGTTCTTGAACCTTAAAAAAAAAAGCTGTCAAACCTTAAAAGTTTTATACCTTAGCTTTATTCAACAGCTTCACATATGAACTGAACATGAATGTAGACCATTCGTTATAACATTAGTTGTCTCACTTAAAACCCAAGTGCAGCAGTTAAACAATACAAACTAACTTTAAATACAAGAGTTTAACATTTAACTTTAAATTATATTGAACAAAAAGCTTCACTATTACTGAATCTCTGTCATCAGTCATTATTATTATTTCTATAATTCTTTCAACTTAGCAAATAATTCACGCCCACCACAAGGATTGCATGTGTGGGAATAGCTTAGAGTGTACCGCCTGTAGGATTATAAAGAATTTGAGGACTTTTTACCACCTCCAAAGTCTTGAGTCCATATTGAGCAACTGCAAGCACAGAGCAGAGATTTATGTGAGCACACACAGCTTCTAACGTGGACACGTGTGGCTTTTAACATGCGTGTTTCGAGACAAATAATGTTTGTGGTGTTTTGAGACTGGTTTAAATGTGTGTGAAAATGCGTTTCAGTTCACCACTCGGATGACGGTGCACTCGGCACAGTATAGGTTAATTCCAAGGTTAATCGGTCATGTCTGAAAACAATTCAAGTCCGGTCATTGGCTGATTGACCAGTACATTTCTATTATACATGTAATAAATCATTTAAAAACAATTTCTTAACCTCTTGGTTCTTAGATCTTAATACAAAACACATATCACAAAATATTGGTTTCCACATAAAAGTTCAACCATTTAAAACATACTAGTTTCTCAGGTTCATTGACATTTGTGTTCAGTGCAGTAATATTTATAAAGAAAATAAACAAAACAAAATATGTCATGCACACAATTAAAGTCTCACTCCTAGGAGCCAACAAGTTTTAGAGATGTGTTTCCTGGTCCTGAGTTCACACTGTCCTGCACTGTTTCAAATTTCCACTTGACACACCTGATCCAACTCATGCAGGGTTTGTTAATTAGCTGATACACTGCATTAGGTGTGTTAGGATTGGAAGAAACCTGAAACTATTCAGAGCAGTGGGTTTAAAACCACACCCCCATTACAGGAATCACGAGAAGTGGTTACTGAAGACGTTTTTCACAGCTAGAGTGAGCAAAATTCCAGTACTACCAGGCCCACATTTATCCTACGGAAATAGTGGAGTGTATCATTTAAAGCTTATTTATATTTGCTGTTAACTAGGAAAACACAAATACCCTGTGGTCATTTGGCACATAGCTCATGCACATCTGCAAACATTAAGATGACATGTCTGAGTCCTGCAATACCAGTGTACATAGAGGAAGAAGGATAACACCATGTGGTGATATATCTGCTACCAAATAAACATTGTATCTCAAATCGCATACTAATGTATGTGCATTTTTCCTACTCCGCTTATTGGTTACCTAAAGAGGCGTAATACTACCAAAACCTTTGTCTTAAATACCAGTCTTTTGGCTTTTCGGGATTACTAAGCATCTTTGAAAGCACAGTGTACAGATTTTCCATGTGAGACACAGGCCATGACAACAGTCACACTCAGCTGGACTTGGAAACCTGATGCACCATTTACCAGACACCGCTTTTCATTCTCTAAAGGTACATAAAATTTGTAAATAGAAGTGTGCATGGGAGCAATGCTGATCGAAGTATAGTCACTGTTTGTAAGTGAGATTTTTCACTGCCTTGGGAAAACTAAATTTTGATTCTCATCCTTATAACCAGAATATTTGAGTACAAGTATATTGCTAGGTCCTTTCGTCCGAATTGTCTAGCTGGGCATTCATTGTCCTGTATTTTTTTGCTTGATCATGAGCAATATATTCCTTAAAAACTGATGACTAAGCTTCTGAAACTGATGTTTTTTTCTTTAATGACAGAGTGCCAGTAAAATAGTACTTAGGTTCAAGTTTATATTTTTAGACCAATTAATGTCAATATGCTTAATAAATGAATAAGACTGGGCACTAAAACAATATAACAAGGTATTGTGATATAATACAATAAAGATTCATGTTTTAACCATTGTCAATATTATTATGTCTGCTCTTTTATAATTCCTTCGTTATTCTAGTACTTAAAAATTATTTTGGTCAACTTTTATATCCCCTGACCCCTCTTTGTGAAATTATTAATTTTAAAAAGTTCTGGACAATGATCTCGAAGCCTAGTCAATCTTGTTGCTGAAACCTTGGAAAAAATTACTGTATATATTGTGATTACTTGTTTAATGTAAAGTTCTGTGATATGATATCTTTGTCAAATCCCCCTAGATGAGAATCCAAGTTTAGAGCACACAACTGGAACACCTGAGACAGGCGTGTACTGTAACAGCCCATGCTACTTAGTACACCTGCTTTGTAGCTACAGGCACTGCCCTTTTCATCAGGCATGATGTAACCCATGTATCTGTCGATACAAAGAGACCACCACAGAAGAGACATTACTATTTGTTGAAACTGCAAACATGGTGGTTGTATAAGGCTCTGGGTTACTGATCAGAAAGTTGGGACATTCAATCCCCATGACTATCACTGTTAGGACCTTGACAAAGCCTGTAATCCTGTCTGCTCTATAGGTGTTGTACCATGGCTCTATCCCCGGCTTCCGAAACGAGATGGCACAGCCAAAGAAAACGCGTGCTGTAATGTATATGTAACAAATAAATGCTTATTCCTCTCTCCTGCCACTTCGAGCGCTGGACTGCTGTTGGTAAGTGAACTGATCTCCAGATCTTGGTGATCACAGACGGTGCAAGAGAATCAAAGCTGTGAAAACTATATAATATCATGAGAGGCGGTCCATATTCATCATCAGGACTCACTAATGGAGCAAGCACACACAGTGCATGGCCAGAATGCACCTATAAGACAAGTGTACCTGACAACTTCATCAGAGTGTAGCTAATTCTTTAACATCAAGATGGCACAGTGATGTTCAATATGGAAGTAAGCCCAGCACCATAACTGACTGAATACAGTTCCTCAAAGACATGTGAACATCGTCATTATGAGCGAAATGTCAATTAGCACATAGGGAAAATCAATCTACTGGGTGAAAAAAAAAAAAACAACGTCTCAGCTAACCAGCTAACACTGCCTTCAAAACCTGCAAGCTACGCTTCCTCTTTTTTGCCTTGTAGCTTTAGCTAAATCTCATTTCCTAGCATGGAGAGTGAAAGGGCACGGCAATCAGCACTAGCATTACGTTAGCTAGGAAATGAGCCAATAGGTTTTTAATGACATTTAGCTCCAAGTAATAGCTCAGGAGTTGACTTGGCTAGTCTAATTCCTCCACAGTGCGACAACTCAACGTAGAGCATCAACGCAAAATCCGCCAAGCTGCCATTTTAGCAGCGCTGCCCAAGCTCAAAAACAAACTGCCAACGTAATACATGTTATTATTCTATTATTATTAGTAGTAGTATTAGAGGCCTAGGAATCCTCGTCCCTTCATTCAAAATGGCGGCAGTGGAGACGTGGTTTAAGCGGGCTTTAGCTACATTTATCCGCCGGAGATCTATCTGTGAGTTAGCGTGTTAGCTAGCGAGCCATCCTTAGCGAACACCTCAAACCAGAATTAGGTTAGCTAACTAGCTAGCTCAGTAATCCGCTGACAAGCGGCTGCCCTGGCCCCATCTACATAACAGCAACGTATGGATGAGCTTTACCTTTGAATTTCAGATCAGATGGCGGGTCGAGAATTAATACTTGCTCAGGTTTGGACATGTTGCCTAAACAGGGTTTTCCCGCAGCCAAAAAGCCGGCGTGGCTGTAGGTTAGCTAAGCGCTCTGAATATTCAGCTAAACACCACTGAATCTCACTGAGTCACACAGGAGCAGGGGGCGCGCACGCTCACGAGCACGGGCACGACACTGACAACGCGCGTTGCGCTGCGCTGCGCGTGCCCGTGACACGTAGTTTGTCTTAAACGTTAATTTTGTTTTTACTTTAAGAAAAATAATAAGTGTAGTATCTGGATTTTCCCCAACTGGTAAAAGTAATGAAATATGCTGAATTTATTTAATGGGTGCATAATATCCACTGGAATAAATTGATCTGAAATAATATATAGTTTGTTTCTTTTGCGTAAGACGTTCAAGATTGCAGTATGAAATATCACGAAAATCGCTCATCAAAATACAAATGGCATCAACATCTCCGTCAGGAAAGAAGGCAAGATTTTTGTTATACTCGTTTTCCTTAGACTCTGTTCCCCTTATTTGACTATTTACTCATAAATAGCTTATAATAAAGATATTTCTTAAAATGCATTATTGAAAACTATTATTATTATGATTATTAATACTAATATTATTGGCAGCACGGTAGCTTAGTGGTTAGCACCAGGTCCTGGACTTGATTCCTGCATCTGGTCTGTGTGTATGGAGCTTGCGTGCTCTCCTCTTGCTTGGTGGTTTCCTCCTGGTTCCCCGGTTTCCTCCCACAGTCCAAAGACATGCAGATTAGGCTATTTGGCATTTCCAATGAATGTGTGTGTGAATGTTGACCTGCCACGGTCATATAAAATGGGAACGGGACACCATTGGTCTCCGCTGTCCCAGGATTACAGAGGTTCCTGGATGGATGTATTATTGTTATTATTATTATAATTATTATATCCTTATAATAGTTTTCTCATTTCTGGGTGGATTTCCTCTGGGTTATCTGCTTTCCCACACAGTCCTAAGACAGTAGATGACTTGCATTTACAAATTGCCTATGCCTATCTATAAGTGAGTGTGTGAGTGTGTGTGTGCACTCACCTGTGGCTTGTGGTCACTGCAGCCAAAATATCAGTTACAACGATTATCAATTACAATGACGGATTATTATAGATAGATAGATAGATAGATAGATAGATGGATGGACAGATGGATGGATTGACGGACGGACTATAAAGGAGGAAGCTGATTTTTGCCAGACTTTTATCAATGTGATGTTATAATGTGATATTATGTAGTAAAACATCATTACTGTCTAAATATTTTAAACAAGTGTTTCATTTTAAGCTGCAATTAGTCATTACAACATACTTTTGCAATTCGGGAATACCAGAGTGTATTTCTGTATTTTTTTCATTTGTTTCTTCCCTTCTGTATTTATTCTCCTTTATCACGTCAAGGCAAGGCAAGTCAAGGCTTTTAATGCCTTTTCAACTATATACAGTTCAGTGAAACAAAACAATGTTACTCCAGGACCAAAGTGCAACATACAACATACATTAACTACATTAATTAGCAAATTTTTATTTGTTCCTCTCCTCATCCCCAAGTGTTGGGCCTTGATCCAACATTGTGTCTCTGAATAGCTTACATTGGTACATTAAGGATGGAATGCAAATACTCTTCATAAATAATTTTTCTCAGATTTACACATTTTGTTTTTCATCTTACTTACCATATTTGGTAAATCACATGACCAGTTCACATGCAGAGTGCTTAATTTCATTAATCCACTTGAATATTGAATATTGAATATTGATGATACGTAGATGTTTGTGTCTTATGATACTTGTGTACTTTTTAACTTTTAACTCGTTAACTGAAGAACCTTTGATTTCTAAATGTATCCTGATAATTATAAGTATGTAGCAAATTTATTTGTAATTGTGAGAATTGCAATACAAAAATTTGGATTTATATTTAATGTGAAGACTGTGCTCACACAATGCAGGTTACAGTCAATTACAGATTTATTATTATACATTTGCAGTTAATACAAATGGTGATATTGATTTGATTAGCATTTATTGTTTACAACATAGTGAAAATAAAAAAATAATTAAAAAAAATTAACAGAGCCAGAGAGTTTGCATGTGTGTGTACACTATGTTTAACAAAACACTCAACATACTGTATGTGGTTTTAAATCTTTCTGACATACTGTACTTGTTTGCTTTTTAAGGATTTAACAATATTAACAGTATTATACTTCACCATTTATATATAAATAATATTACATGTAACAGTTATTTTTCCTTTTCTGTGTATCACCATGTCCAAAAGTTGAGGCATGATTTGCTATTGAAAACAATCTTTTAGATAATTTCTCATCTCTTGTTTTAATTGTTGTGGTTGAATGTAAAAACTTTACCCTATTATAAACAAAAAATACAGATGAATAAAGGACAAATTAATTAATGATGGTAGTAGGGATTTAGTGGTTAGTAGTAAGGATGGTACTAAGTGGCTTAGTGGTTAACACTGTGACCTCACACCTCCACGTTGGGTGGCTTAGTGGGTTTCCTCTGGTTAGTCCGGTTTCCCCCCAAAGTCCAGATACATGCTGTGTCGGCAGTTGATTTGTGTTTACGAATTGCCCATAGTGTGTGTGTGTGTGTGTGTGTGTGTGTGTGTGTGTGTGTGTGTTTGTGTGTGTGTGCTTGTGCTCTACAGTAGGTTGGCCTCCCATCTGCCTTGTGACCTAAATGTCCTAGGATAGCTCCAAGCTTCCCACAACCCAACATAGGATAAGTGGTATAGATAATGCATGGATAAATGAATTAATAACTAATATAATACAATATAATTACTCAATATCACATTTGCAGAACTCATGCCTATGGTCAAATGAAAGCATGCTGAAATTCAGAACAATACTTGTGTGAGTGTTAAAAATATGAGATAAGTTAAGATGAGATAAGATAAAATAAGATAAGATAAGATAAGATAAGATAAGATTTCTGGGTGCATTCCTCAGGTCCACTTTTGAAACTGAATAAATTAATATTATAATCTAATATAGAATAATATACTATCATAGAAATATCAG
Source organism: Clarias fuscus (assembly GCA_030347435.1). NCBI lineage: Eukaryota > Metazoa > Chordata > Actinopteri > Siluriformes > Clariidae > Clarias > Clarias fuscus. The sequence continues at coordinate 27,548,982 of CM059207.1, read as the reverse complement.
AATAAACATACCACAAAAATAAATAACTAAATAAGTAAGAAGTTAAACATTTCATAAATCTACATCCATATCTGAAGCAAAAAAAAAATTAACTAAAGGGTGCCAATCCATCACAGGGCACATACATGCACATTAACACACCCACACACTTATTCACACACTATGGGCAATTTGAGAACAATAATTAGCCTAATCTGCATGTCTTTGGGAGGAAACCTGAGTATGCGGAGGAAAGCCAAGCATGGGGAGAACATGCAAACCCCACGGACATAGACCTGAGGCAGCAATCAAACCCTTGACCCTGGAGGTATGAGACCACATTGCTAACTACTATGCCACCGTGCTGCCTAAATTAAGAACATTCATTCATCTTTTATACCGCTTATCCTGTACAGAGTGGCAGGTGGTCTGGAGCACACACACAACATCTTTGGACAGTGTGAGGAAACCGGATTGCCTGGAGGAAACCCACCAAGCATGAAGAGAACACAAAATCCATGCACACAGACCCAAGCAAGGACTCAAACCCTTGACCATGGCGTAGTGGTTTAATTCCCACCAAGCACAGGGAGAATGCATGAACGGCTAAATTAAGAACTTTTCTTCATTTTTCTTTTATACCACATATCCTGTTTCATCATCGCAGGGGCCTACAGCCTATCCGACAAGGCGACCGGGGATGGGGTGCCAATCCATTGCAGGATATGCAATCCATTGCAGGATACACACACACACAATATGGGAAATTTGAGAATGGCAATTAACCTAATCTACATGTCTTTGGACTTTGGGAGGAAACCAGTGTACACGGAGGAAACCAACCAAGCATGGGGAGAATGTGCAAACTCCATACACAGACTCAAGTTGGGAATCAAACCCTTGACCCAGGAGGTGCGAGGCTAACCACTACGCCACTGTGCCACCTTAATAATAGAATGTTAAACAACATCACAAGAAATTATACATAAATAGTTGTGATTTATATTTAATAATGTTTTATTGCAAAGCTGTCGAAAGTGCAGCTTTGTAAAACACCAAGAGTAAATTTTGTGACCTGCTCGGTCATGGGTTTAAGTGTTTGCGCATGCGTGGTTGTACCTCACGCGGGGCCCGACAGATGCGCACATGCGCGGTGCGACTCGGCGACGAGGCGAAGTTACGGGTAGTGACAGGGTTCAGTGTGATCCCAGCGCTGCGCTCTGTTCTGTCCTCCTGCACAGTTTAGCTTTAGCTTAGCTTCCCCCCCTCGAGTTGTTGTCGCCTCTTCGGCACAGACCACTTTTAAATGTAGGACCAGGACAAGATGGCGGGTATGTTAGAAGTCCACTTGAGTTACGGCACGAAACTAAAAGAGTGCTGCTTTAAAGCCGGTTTTGGTAGTTAGCTTTTATTACGTTAACGCTAGCTAGCTTAATGTGTGTTAAATATATTTGAAAGAAATCACATGCTAGCCTGGCTAATCCGAGTTAGCTAGCTGAGTTTAGGTGTAGCTCGGTGATAGTCACGACTGAACTCGTTTTCATGTGTTTGTCACAGATATTTCGCTGCTTCAGGAAGATTCTCAAGAGGAGATAGACGGATGTGAGTATTGTGGTGTGTGTTTAAACGCTTTGCTGTGCGCGGTGTGTCACTCGGCAGGACCCGGGCTGAGCGTTACCCAATGCTAAGCTGTGCTAATTAACTGTGCTAGGAAGCTACGAGCTAACCGGGCAAACTTTGCTCCTCACCCAGGCCTAGAGTAACGATTAGTGCTTAATGAAAGAGGGCTCAGCATTTTGTTCGGGCTTATACCGCTGGAGTACTTATTACACAAATTAGTTTTAAATTGTTAAGATGAGTAAATATGTTTTGTTCCAAATAAGCGAGGGATTTCAGCAAAACGGAAATAGACGACTTGCCTCACCGTCTTTCAGCTTCTATTGGAAATGGTTTAGTCATCTAACTTGGGTCGTTTAACTTGGTGTGTGATCAGGTCAAAGGGTTTAGACTTGTACAGTCGTGTGCAGGGCTCGTCTGATGCTCAAAGTTCTTTTCTGTTTTATACTATTATATTTTGCTGCTATATTTTACTACATTTAAGGTAAAAATTTTCTCTTCCACCTCATAGCGTTATCTATTCTATAGTTTCCGCACAGCCATGTTATATTATATTATTTACTACAATTACAATATACACTATACATATTATATAATACTACATATAATAAGTATTATATAAATTTACCTCCTGTGTCGAGGGTTCGATTCCCACTTCAGGTCCAAAGATAGGCACCCTACGACTCTGTACGGGATAAACGGGTTAAATGATGAATGAATGAATGAAGACGAGTATAAATCATCATAGATGCTAAGCTACATTTTGTTTCTGAATACCCGTACTATGCAACGACAACAAAGTCGTACCCATTGTGTAGTGTAGTACATAATGTAGGTTGCCCAGTTCCATTGCTGGAGACCTGGAGTGATTTGGATATTTGATAAATCTTTCAAATGATCAGGGGTGGCATGATGGCTTAGTGGTCAGCACCGTCACCTTGCACCACCAGGTTCTGGGTTTGATTTCCACCTCGGGTCTGTGTACACGGAGGCTGCATGTTCTCCCCGTGGTCTTGGTGGGTTTCCTTTGTGTTCTCCGGTTTCCTTCCACAGTCCAAAGACATGCAGATAAGGATAACTGGTGTTCCCAAATTGCCTGTAGTGTATGAATGAGCGTCTGGGTGTGTGTGTATTTGCCCCTGTATTTGATAGATTGGCAATGCCAGTAGGCACTTGGGGATAGGCTCCAGGCCCCCTCTGATCCTGTACACAGGATAAAGCGGTATAGAAGATGAATGAGTGAGAGAACTATCAGGCTTTCCAGAGCCAGGATTGCAGTAAACTAAGAGCTCAGGAACATTACTGATTACTAGATAACCCAGCTATCTGACAATGAGTGAATAGTATTCAGATCTACTTATTATTATTCAGCAAAAAAAAATATCATTACGATTGTTGTGTTATCTGTGTGTTGTATAGGAGTTTTCTATATATCAATTGCATTGCTGTTTACTGAGGAGGTACCCAGATAAGGACAGAATAGAAATTACTTCCATAAAACCATTACTGCAACACCTTCCTTGATGGAAGTGGGCACTTGGAAAAAGGCATCAGCGAGCTGAGGTTGATTAAAAGCGCATTTATATTGTCTCATAGTTCTGTCTTTGTGGTCTGTTGGTGTTTTGCTTCTTATCTGAACTGTCTGACTATGCTATTGCACTTGCTCTTTTATTTTTTTTAAAATATATATAAAACAAATCAAGTGGCATGTCTTGTCTTTCGGCCATTTTTGCTAACCTTGTTGGTGTGTGTATATTCTGGTCACTCTTCTTTAACTGGTAAAGTTCTTCACCACTACCCGAATGTGTGCTGGGTGGTGGGTTCTGCTCCTAATATTTCCAATGTTTCTAATAGTTGGTGTGGATGACTACAGCTCAGAGTCTGACGTCATTATTATACCTTCAGCCTTGGATTTTGTATCGCAAGATGAGATGCTGACGCCCCTGGGGAGGCTGGATAAATACGTCACGAGTGAAAACATATTTAACAGGTACTCAAGTGTAGACTTTGTTAGATTTATAATAGTATTGACTCCCATTTGTTTGTTTCAGACTGACATCAAGTAGTGGTGGGTTCTCTAGCTTTTCTCTTGAGGAGAGGAAAAATAATTGGGCACATCTTAAAACGTTTGTAATAATGTCTGTGTTAATTTTGTCATTTTGCATTGCTGAATTGCTTACCATTGCACAAACCTCTCATTAGTATTTTCTTCGCAGACAGATGGTGGCTCGCAGTTTGCTGGATACGCTAAAAGCAGTTAGCGAGGATGAGAGGGATTGTATTGCAGTCCTCGAGAGAGTCAGCAGACTTGCGGAGGACTCGGGTAAACCACAGTTCGATCCCTCATCAAATTTTTAGTTTTCTGTTTGCTTTTCAGCATTTGAAACAAACCCTTTCATTGTTTGCTCTTTAAGCAACGTCTACCTTCCTAGAAGTGTCATGATATATTTAGAGTATCCTGTGCCCTTGTTTTGTCTCAGGTTCAGTGTTACAAAGAAATCTGCTCCCTTTATCACGCATTAATTTTTGATGGCACTGGTGTGACTTGTTAGTGTTTGTGCCAGTCTTCCACCTTACAAAGCAAAATCCCAGGCCTTTTTCTTTTTTTGCATTTTGTATTTATTCATTTTTTTTTTTTTAAAGATATGTACCATGTTTCTAACCCTTACCTTAAAATGTCTTTGCTGTATAGAGCAGAGCGTGGAAAGGCGAATCAAACCGCCACAGTTTTAAAGGTTCCTGGTGACAAAATGGCGTTCTATGTGATGCATATCATGCTCATGTTTTTTGTTAACATACTTATTCAATACTACCAAAACTTGAAGGAAGATCCAGTAAAAAAAAATTAATTGTTACAATTTGCTATGAGGGAAGATGCAACACTGGCATACACCATATGTCGCATCCTTAAGCTTTGTGACTCTGAAACATGACACAGTTTAACTTTGTCACTTGATTAGTGATCATTAACCCGGATTGTTTTAATATAACAGGACTGTCCATGTATTTTCAGAGCCTACAGTTCGAGCTGAGCTTATGGAACAAATCCCCCATATCGCCATTTTCTGCCAAGAAAATAGACCTTCCATTCCCTTTGCTTTTTCAAAGTATTTGCTGCCCATTGTAGTGAGATATTTAGCTGACCAGAACAACCTGGTAAGTGTATGTTTTAAACCAGCATCTTTGTTTGTTCTGTTATATGTATTTGTGTTAGTAGTCTAGAAGTCTCAGAAATCCTATAAAATTGGTCTGTAATGCTCGATTACACCAGTAAATAAATGTTTAGGCCTTTCTCATGCTTTCTCTTATACCTTTACCATTAGACCCAGCTCTGGGTCAGGAAAGTAAAGGTGTTTTAGCAGTGGAGCATTTTATATGTATATCATTAAGTATAGAATAATAAGTTTACGACCTATGTTTCACCTTAGTATGTGTGTTTTTAATTAATTAATTAATTAATTAATTAATTAAAAAAAATTTTTTTTTCACCTGACAGGTTAGAAAGACAAGCCAGGCAGCCCTTCTGATGCTTCTGGAGCAGGAGCTGATAGAGCGAGTAGACATTGAGAATCTTGTCTGTCCTGTCCTTGTTGATCTCACCGCCCCAGACAGCAATGATGATGTCAAGACTGAGGCTATGGCAGTGAGTGTTTAAGCAAAATTTGGACATTCTGATGCTCTGAATTGTTTTAAGGATTTTATTTTTAACACAAATGTTTTAAAAACAGATTATTTGCAAAATGGCGCCCATGGTGGGGAAGGATATTACAGAGCGCCTCTTCCTTCCACGATTCTGTGAGATGTGCTGTGACTGTAGGATGTTCCATGTACGCAAGGTGGGCATTTCTGTTTGGCTCTTTTACAAACATGATTGCAGTTAAAAACACATTTAATTTGATGTTTAAGACAGTTCAAGGATTTAAAAGTGGGTTTGAATTAACAATAAAATTTTTCTAACTTAATAGGTGTGTGCAGCAAATTTTGGAGATATCTGCACTGTTGTTGGGGGAGAAACAACGGAAGAATTACTGGTATGGGATTTCTTATTTGTGCTTGATGGTTTTAAATAAGCATATTGCCTACATACACAGAGCTATATGTAAACAGGGGCAGGAAAAAAAAAATCTATAGTAGTACCTCTTGCATTCTGAGTGGAGTTTTATGTTCTTTGCCTGCTATCCAAAAAAAGGATAGGGTCCTTTAAATTGTCCCAGCTGTGAATAAGTATAGGAGCTTGTGTTTAATATCTGGTAAGTGCTTGGTGTCTCATCCATTCTGTATTCTTTTTGTGGGTACAAGTTCCCACAAAGGGACAACTTCTGGATTAACTGCCGATCTCACCATTTCCCATGGCTGTACTTTTGCAGTGCAGCATGGTTTTTACCACATGGGTGACAGTATTATCACACAGTTTAACCCTACTGCTGATTAATCAACAAAGGCTTAGTCTTACTATTGTTTAATTATCATCATATGACCACTGGCTAAATCATGGGGATGTCTCTGTGCCCTGGTTTGTGTGACTTGCCTGTACAGGATAAACCTGTTTGGACCGCCCATCTCATGTTGTCTGTATCGCCTGTCTGGGTGTTGTAATAATCTATGATTATATAACAGCTGTATACAATTATAATTTTTTTTGTAGTCCTATTTTTTTTTTTAAATTCAACTTCAATTGCAGTTTTGCTGTGATAACCTGCAATGTAGCAGATGGGATTTTTAGAATTGTTTTAAAATGCTTATTATGTTTAAAGTGGACAGGGAAGGATTTTCCTTTCCAAGTCTGGCCTAATTGTTTTTCCTTTCTTCACCGCATTGTCTTCCTGTTCAGCTGCCACGGTTTTTCCAGCTCTGTTCGGATAATGTATGGGGAGTGCGGAAGGCCTGCGCAGAGTGCTTCATGACCGTGTCCTCGGCAACCTCTCAGGAAGTGCGCAGGACCAAACTCTCATCTCTTTTCATCAACCTCATAAGTGACCCCTCCCGATGGGTGCGTGACTTCCCTCTTCCCTGGGCAACTGCTCTGAGGATGTTTGTTTGTGTAGATAAATGGGATTTTTTTCCCTCTTTGGAATCTGGGCCAGGACTATTGTTTACAGATGTGTGAAGCGCATGGTTGTGTGTTCATGATGAATCATGGTTTATCTTAATTACTTTTTATTTCTTTTTTTATCTATGCAACATTTGACATCTGATAATTCTTTCTAAATTAAAAGTTTTAGAAACTCTTTTAAAACTGTTCCGTGTTTGCTGCATGTAGTGAGTGGCTAATTGCTGTGTGCTGTGTCCAACAGGTGCGGCAGGCAGCGTTCCAGTCTCTGGGCCAGTTTATCTCTACATTTGCCAGCCCTAGCACTAATGTGGGCCAGTACTTTAAAGAGGGTGCAGAGGAGGGTGACTGGAAAGCCCAGCAATTGCACAGTCGGTAGGAATTCTCTTCTGAGTGGAACACTTTTTTTGCACATGTCTTTTGCACACATGTATTTATATTTACACTGAGTTTTTTTTGTCCGACACTGACAGAGTAACATTGAATAAGTATAAACAGCGGATGGTGCAACAGTTCAGTGTAATTTTTAATCTGCTTTAGTTCATGACCCAAAGGACTATAATACTATTTTGTACAAGTGCTGTAGTTGGCTCGCCTGTAACTGAAGCTAAATGATTGAAGGGGAAAAGACCGACACTATGTGGCCTATATAAACTTTTCCAGTGCTTTGAACTTTGTATCAGTAGTTTGGGCATTGTGAGAGCACTCTGCCATATAGTTTATTTTTTGACACTTCAGCTGCACAATTAATCTCATTTAAAAAAATAATAAATAAAAAAAAATGCAATATGGACCTATGCAACTATCTAATTGCAAAAGGCTGCAATTTATTACAGATCACATGCTCATCATAATCAGGAGTTTATATGTAGAGTTTGTCAATAATTTAAGTATTTTTATTATTAATTATATTTTATTATTGAATTGATGGGTTAAATAAATATTGACAGTCATCCTTTAAATGAGATCATTGCTGTTAGCCTAGATAAATATGTTTGAATAAACATTGGTACATTTAATAGTTAAATATCTAAGGTTAAATCTCTATCGCAATATGTGTCAAAATAATCGCAATGTGATAAAAATAAAAAAGAATAAATTATCAAACCGTGAAGCCATATTTGACACCATATAGAACATCCGAGATGTTTAATTAATTTTTTTTTTCCTCCACAAATCAGGGCTGGCGACAAATCCAAAAGCACTAACACACCTGCTACAGAAGAAAAGAAAACTGTCCCCTCACAGCCTGACTGCATTTCCCAGAATCCACCATGCACCCAGGAGCATTGTGAAGGCCAGCTATGCCAGTCGGAACGGGACAGTGTGGACATAGATGTGGAGGGTGGAGGGGAGCAGGCAGCTGAAGCTTTATCTCCGGATGAGTCGTGCTGCCATGATGGGGATAGGCCCAGTCTGAAGTGCCTTTCTGAGCTGGCTGATCTAGACGCAGATCAAACATACAGGGAACCACGGTGCTCACCATCTGTGAGCTCCACAGCACAGGACAGCCCATCAAACACCTCAGAAGACCTCGTGAGTGAGAATCTCGCGCCATCGAACCCAGACACCGCCGACGACACAGAGGTTTTTTTGAGTGCACTACCAAACCATGTGGCAGAGAAAGCAGAGATACCAGAGCAGGAGCTGTATAACTCATTCCACTACTGGAGGACACCCATCCCACAGATAGACCTTGACCTGGAGCTATTGGAGGAGAAGTGCAAAACTGACGACGAGCTTTATGCTACCTGCTCCTCTACCCATCTCTCCACGCCGGCTCTGGACAGGAAGCAGCTGGAGGAACTCATTGAGAACCTGGAACCCCACATTGATGATCCTGATGTCAAAGGTGAGGAAGGCTACCCCTCCACCCTTTTTTCATGCTTCATAATCATGTAGAAATTACTGGCATCAATGGTTTTGCTTTGCAACCGTGTTCATCTCTGTGCACTTCAAAAGATTTTTGACACCAGTGCTCTTCAGTGCAACCATGCATGCACTCTATCAGAGGGAAAATTTTAATGGGGCAGTGAGCTGCAAAGCTCCTGCTGTTTAAAAGTAGCATATAATAACTGAAATATAGACTTCAATGGTATTTCCAGCAATTATAATTAACTCTTGATTTAGTCTGTGGCTGGATTTTTTTTTTCCAGCAAACATGTTTTAAACAATACTTAACAGTATTCATAGTTAAAATAGTTGACAGTATAACCGTGCCTGTTTCCGGTATTATAGGTAATAAGATTGTTATTTAGATTATCCAGATTATTCCTCAAGCACTAAAAGTGGCACAGGCAGTCAGACCTATAGTCTTGTGTCTATGTGGAAAGGAAATGAGCTCAGGAAAATTGAGCAAACATTGAATAGAAAAGGGTGTGTTAATGTTAACAGCAGCATGACCAAACAATACAGTGCCTTATCACCCAACAGTGTACTTTTAGTTTGTTTACCATAAACGAAAGATATTTACTTGTTTGTCTGTGATGCATGTTGTAGATACATTAGAAATGTAATGCCTTAGTATTACTTTGAGATTATAAATACAGATCACTGAAATGGTCGAGTGGGCTGTATGCATGCTGCTGCAGTTGACGTTTGATGCAGTTCTGTTGTCCTACTCATCTGCTTCCTTTCACATGCTACAGCAGTACAGTGTTTAAGCTTGGCTTTGACCATTTAATTCCCCCATCATGTCATTAATTTGTCAATTACCAGACTGTCTTTTGTGTCACCTGAATGTGCTAAATCTGTAAAGACTGTGGAACGTACATGCTAGAAATATAATAGTACAACAATTGCACAAAGGTTTTGTTTCAGCATGATGGCAAATTTGCACCTGAAACCTGAAAAATATATATGTATATCATTCTGAATTGTTTTAGACAATGACCTTTTTTTTTTTTTTTTTAAGGTTGCACCAATTCAAATTTGAAAGCATGTGGTTTGGTTTCCTTTGCTTGAGTTTTCGCTTGCCGTTAACCCCGGTTTAGGTGTTAGTGGTGTTGGTTATATATGTTGTTTTAAATCGATCTCGCATTCACACGCGCGCACACACAGATTAATGAATGTGTGCACACAGATGAGAAAGTATGTAACTGCAGAATGCAGTTGTACTTTGTGGTAATTTATCTTTGCTCTATAATTTTAAATGCCAATACAGGAGTACAAACTCCAACAAAGCAAAGGAAAACCAATAAATTGAACACTTCCAATGTAAAGAAACTACAGAGACACACAAGATATGTTCTATTTAACAAAGTGGTCTGTGTACACACGCACACGAGCATCGTCTTACTCAACTGCTCCTGACAAAGGTTCTGGGTTGATTGTCTTTATTTATTTATTTATTTATTTATTTATATTAAATCCCCTTCTTTATGACAAAGTACATGTGATGCTAGATTCAATCCGAGCAATCATAAACACAAAAACCATAAGCTTTTTTGAGAGCTAGTAATACTGCCACCTATGTAGAAAATCACTTCCTGACCTCTTGTAACAGGTTGCACCACACAATGCAGCGGATGTGACATGTGCAAACAACCTATTGTTCTACTCTGAGCCATTTCTGATGAGAGAAACACTCTGGTTAGGCTTTTAAGATTCCGTCAGTGTGTAGCTGACAAAAAAAAAAAAAACATTCAAGATTGTTTGATTTTAAGTTGACTTTGTATAGCTTGCTGAAGTGGGATATGACTCTCTTTATGTTAGGTCTTTTTTATGCTGTAAATGGGTTTTATGTGTCGTATATGCCAAGATCCTTGAATTTAAACCCAATATCCCAGCTGGTCACACTTTTTGTTTAAATTTTTTTTAATGTAAATTACATTTTTGGCAATTTGTATTTGGCCTATTATGGTGTTCCACTGTTCTGCACAGTCCAGATGTTTCTGTTAGAAAATGAAAAGGCACTTTTGCACAATATGAAGGTACAGCACATACCTGTGTGTGATGTAACAAGCCAGGTGTGTGTTACTTGAGGGTTTCTGTGCGCTCGCATAGCAGGCTCATGTTCAGACTTGTGTTTAGATCGTCAGTCGACAAGCATGCATAACAGGCTATGGCTTTCTTGTAATCTGGCTATTCTGCCTCGTTGTACCATATAAATAACTTTGTGCTTGTTATTGGTCGAACGCAAGTTCACGTGATTAAGAACAATTTTGTAATTTAAAAGTATTTAACACTCTCTAAATTAAGCAGTCCTAATGGTTATGCATTATTTTATTTTCTAGCACAAGTGGACGTGCTGACTGCTGCTCTGAGAGCCACATCATTGGACACTCACGTTGAGGAGGCTTTCCTGGAACCTCAGCAGTCTCATGAAAACCCTTTCAGCTCGTGCCACGTCCCGCTCATTGACTCTTCCGATGTAGAGGTTTTTCTAATTTTCATATTTTAATGAGAATAGTGTAAATTGTCTTCCGTCATGACTAATACTGCATGTGTGCGTACACTCCTAGGTTAGATAATGCCGACTGCCATGAGTCATGCAAGTCGTTTTGTATTTCAGAGCCGAGAATCCACCCTACCTGTGAGTCATGGTAATGATTCGGAGTTGAGTGATAGCAGCAGTCCAGAAGAGGAGAAAAAATCCAAGCAACAGGTAAAAACGCATTTACCCCATTTTTGTGGTTTGCCGTCTTGACAACCATTTATTTTTAGAATTTTTTTTTAGCATGTCTGTAATTAATCAGTGTCCTAACTTGTTACAAAGCATTCTTGTATGTGCATGTTCTCAAACTGTACTGTCAAGTACCTGTTTAAAATGCTCTCTCTTTTTGGGGTATTCTATAGGATGTAGTCCCTCAGGCGCTGTTGGATCAGTACCTCTCTATGACAGACCCATCCCGAGCCCAGACCGTGGATATGGAGATAGCAAAGCATTGTGCATACAGCCTGCCTGGTGTGGCGCTCACGTTAGGACGCCAGAATTGGCACTGCCTCAGAGACACCTTCGAAACTCTAGCCTCTGACATGCAGGTGCAGTGAGACCGCACTTCAGAATACGGCCCTTCATAACCCTTGTTACTCTTCTGTGGCTGGTGCTTCTGAAAACATATTGCTTTTGTTGTCCGTTTGTGTTCCTGGTGATCTGTAATTATACTGTAATAAATTGTATTTATATAGAAGTTTTAACAATGGTCATTGTCACAAAGCAGCTTTGCAGAATAAGGAAATAAGTTCAATGTGAGGAAATGTGTATAACTTAGAATTATCAGGTTGTTCCTGATGAGCAAGCCGAGGGCGACAGTGGCGAGGAAAACCTCCCTGAGATGACAATAGGAAGAAACCTTGAGAGGAACCAGACTCAACAGGGAACCCCTCCTCATTTAGGTGATATCAGATAGCAGGGTCAGGGTCATTCCTTGTGTTAGGTTGCTGGAAGTTCAGTACGACATGAGAGGTATTTGTAAACATCAAGTTCACTTTTGTTATTGGAGGCTCTGGTACAAAAATCGTTTGTGGGAATCTCGGTCCTGAACTGTTAACCGATATATCTACTAATTTCCTAGTATGAGTAGGATACGAGTCCTATCTGTTTGATGCTCAAATTTGTGAGTAGTAAATACTAGACAGGAATATTTAGCCAAAGAAATCTGCCAAAATGCAGGTGGAGGATTAAAATTCTTTATTATGATCACTAAAATGCTGTTCAGTCTTGTGCGTAGTCTTTTTAATTTACAACATTGCTGGCTTACTTTAGAGTAGTAGAGTTTTTCCTGTTTCAACACATTTAGATAATTTACCCTAATGTGTTTGTCATCCAGGCCTACTTTTACTTATATTTTAGTTCTCTAAAATACTTTAGGCTACACGCACAGTCGTGAAAGTATTAACTGAATGTAAAAAAAGAAAAAAAGCAAATAAATGATAAAAGATTGCCGAATTGTGGTTCTGAATGCCTTTCTCCTGCCCTGTTGCAGTGGAAGGTACGGCGGACACTGGCCTTCTCCATCCATGAATTAGCCCTGATTCTGGGCGATCAGCTGACTGCCGAAGACCTGGTGCCCATCTTCAATGGCTTTCTTAAGGACCTGGACGAGGTGCGCATAGGAGTCCTTCGGCACCTCTACGACTTCCTCAAGGTTAGGACGTTTCGTGCTGCTGCTTCTGCCTTTCCGCCAGAGCTTCCACTCTTAGTTTCTGTTTTGTCAAATTTAGTTTTCTGTTTTTACAATCTCTTAAGCTGCCTCTGTATTTCACTCTTTCACTTCTGTATATTTTGCACGTCAGCCACACACAAAGAACAGATATTTAACAAGATGTTCTTTTCCTCTTTTAGCTGCTGCATCAGGATACAAGGAGGAAGTACCTCTATCAGCTGCAGGAGTTCCTGGTTACAGACAATAGTCGCAACTGGAGATTCAGATCAGAACTTGCAGAGTATGACCAGCTAAAATTCATAATATTCACAGCGTTCATCAGCATTTGTTACCTCTTCTTTTTCATCTCTGGCCAATTCTATTTTACATGTTTTTGTGTGGGTTTTTTTCTAACAGGCAGTTAGTCCTGCTGTTGGAGCTGTATAGTGGGCAGGACGTGTATGACTATCTGAGGCCGCTGGCGTTCTGCCTCTGCATAGACAGAGTGTCTTCTGTGCGGTGGACTTCCTACAGACTGGTATGCACAGCCATACACACAAGTCATTCCCTTTGTAAGGGTTCACAAGGCTGTCTTATCGCCTCAGTTGTGTCGATGATGTAACAATGTTAGTTCTTATCCTGATTGTCCTTGGACAAAACTTTTGGTACCCTTCTGTTAAAGAAATGAAAACCCACAATGGTCGCCGAAATAACTTGAAACTGACAAAAGTACTAAAAAAAATTACTGTTCAAAAATCAGACATTGCTTTGGAATTGTGGTTGTTAATCAGTGGCCATTATGGGTTCTTCTTTCTTTAACAAAAAGGTACCAACAGTTTTGTCCACGTGTGTACATGGTGTGAGGCTATGGTTGTTGATTAAGATAATTTTGAATGGTATCTCTGTTTCTTTCCCTGTATAGGTCAGTGAGATTATCAGGAAACTTTCCACATGTCCAGCTCTGTTGGTGAATTTCCTTGGCGAGTTGGTGGATAAATTCTGCCACTCTCCAAAATGGTCCGGACGTCAAGCTTTTGCTTTTGTTTGTCAGGTAAGGACAAATGCTCTTATTAACCACTTTTGATGTGTCTTATTCTTGAAGCCTCCGTCAGTGCAGTGTTTATGGTGCATGGTACATTGAATGAGCTCACTTCTCTGGGTGATGCTGTAGTGGCAGTAGAACAAATGTCTCTTATTTCATACTGAAACTTTCTTTTTGAAATCTTAGGTCATCAATAAGCATTTCACTTCATATAATACTTTGTATGACTGTGTATGTGATGAATAAATTTGAATTTGAAAAATGCAACATGTAAAAATTTCCCTTAAAACAATTTAAAAGATAAGCAGCATTTTAGTTTTTTTCTGTATAGTTACATGCACAGTCAACAGCTTAAAGATGGCTAAGGCTAGAGCACTTCTGCCATATGGTCAGTACCCCTCTCTCCTATGGCCAGTGTTGTAAAGGGAGCATAGCATTTCCTGGCTACCACCTGCTCACTGCTCAGCATATTAGAGGTGCTGTTTAGGGATTACAGTAGGATACTCTTAGAAATGGTGCTTTCACTTCAGTCTTTCATAGTTTATCTCCCTTTTCGTTGTGGAAAAGGAACATTTTGTATGATTCAAGTCTTTTATTTATTTATTTTTGTAACCTTGTTTCCTTTAATACATGCACACATCTCTAGCTGGCTATAGAGGAGGACTGTGTGTCATTGGATCAGTTCTCCGAGCACCTGCTGGCTCCTCTGCTGCAGCTGGCATCTGACCCTGTGCCCAATGTTCGTGTGCTGCTGGCCAAAACCCTGCGCCAGAGCCTGATGGAGCGAGGTCAGTGCCAGCCTATTGACTTATTTCTTAAGGGAGTGTGTGTATTCTGAACTCATTAGTGTAAAGTGGGGTGGAGATTTCTGAGACAAGAAATATTTGTATATCTTGGATTATGTAGTGTGTGTCTGTCTGTGTGTACACAGATAGTTGTTTTATTAGACACAGATAAAAGTTTGTCTTGGTCTAAATTATTTGGGTATCCAGGAGTAGATGTAATCTGACAAAGCCCCTCCTGGCGTCCTTTTAAATTTCACTCTGACACAGTTTGTGATGTTATACTCGGGAAGGGGGATTTAATGCTCCTGTGTTGTTTCCTGTAGAATATTTCCTACACTCAGCCAACTCGCACCAGGAGGCCCTGGAGCAGACTCTGGTCGCTCTGCAGATGGACATGGACAAAGATGTAAAATACTTTGCCAGCGTACACCCAGGAAGCACACGCATTAACGAGGACGCCATGAGCACCACTTCCTCCACCTACTGAACACGCACATACAACACCCCTAGCTTTGACGATGGTACAGGGGCTTGTACTGGCCTCTACCATGGGCACAAAAACTGAGAAATATTTGCTTGGGGAGTCGCTTCAACCAACTGTCCTTCCCTTAGAACAACTCACTACAACAAAGAGTTTTTGTGATTATTCTTCTTCTTTTTTTTTTGCCACAGAAGCCTTACAAGTGTCTTCCTTAAAACCAGAGAATACTTGAATATCTGGAGTCAAAACACCAACAAACTACAGTCAAAAATATCAGCATATCTCAGAACCAGGGAGTGGATGACTACTATTCCTTCACTCGTCCTCATCCTCTCTCTCTCGTTGATGGATTCATTTTTTTTTTCTTTTTTCCCCCTCTACAACAAAGCAGGAACTGTCAGCTTCACACAACCACATTAACAGGAAAGTCTGTAGCACCGAGTGTTTCCCTAATTTTATCCCATTTTCCATTTTGATACTGTACCGGGTGATTGACTCATATGCTGCAGATATATTCAACATGGAGAGTGTAACCGCCTCAGCCTTTCCACATGCCCTAGTCTGGGAGCTGTGGTTTGATGCCGGACACGCTTGAGCCGATATTGTTTTAAAGTTTAGTGCAGCACATTGTTGTGCTTTCCCTGGGACAAAGCGGGGATCCATGTCCTATTGGAAAAGGAACTATTGTATTTTTAAACCCAAATCACAAGAGGTCCATTTTTTTTTTTTTTTTTTTTTTGGCAGAGTATGTAGAAATTCAATATTGAATCAGTGTGGTTGTTGCACATCACTCTGGGGTATTTTAACATGAAAATAAAAAGTGCTTCACTATGATCCATGCATCTCATGTACTGTACATATCTTCCAGTTTTTTTTTTCCATTTTGATCAGTGATCATGAATAGAATTGTTATATGTTCTCCTAACCTGTCCAGAATAAAAGTTCAGATGCAGTTGTTTTAGTCTGGGTTCTTTGTTTCTATTTTGTTTCTAGCATTCAGAATTGTTATTCAAAACTTCAAAGTTTAGTCAGTAGTGGAATTGCCAAATTCCACATGCTCACCTTATTGTGAACAGGAGTAGGACACTAGTTTGGTGCAGAGACCCATACAAAGATCATTAATGCTGCAGTTTGATCAACATGATTACTATTTTAATGTCTAGTATACCATGAAAACAAAAGAAATTATCCCTTTGGAATTATAAGGTTCTTTTTTTTTTTGGTCAAAATTGTTATTCACATTCTTATTTGTTACAAACTTTTAAATATAATGTGAGGTGTGTTTTTTATGCAAATTATATGCATTTTTGGAACATTTTATTTGGAAAATAAAAAAGGCATAGAGCACAGTTTTGCTCTATGAAGTAAAGGATGTAAATAGGACCTTATTATTCCAAGGAAACAAAATACTTGTGTTGACTGTAGAATCCATCTATCCACCCATCCATTCACCTTTGTGGCTATTGTATATAAACCATTTAAATGGGAATAAATACAAGTAAAACACAATTACTATTTTCAGTATGTGAAAGTTATGAGAATTTGTATTCATTTAGATATCAAAGCTAATATATTTCTATTCACTTTGTCCTGAAAAACCCTTCGGTTTAATGTATTTTCAGAGCCAGTAAAGAGGACCCATCCTCTAAATGTTCGCATGCAGTGTAGACTTGCTGATTACATAAATTTCCTCATTGAGCACTGAAAGTGTACTGTACAAATCTATAACCTTGCTGTCATTAATACTGTTGAAATCATCATTGTCTCTTCTGCAGAAGTTTGGATTTAGTTTAGTTTGGATTGTATTCAACAATTCTTTAAATCAATAGATGTTATTAACCTTTAATTAGAAAAAAAAAATGTTAGCTTCTGCTGACGTCATGGTGACTTGGAGGTAAAGTGATTGATTATCCTGACTCATAAGCCTTTCTAAGCTGGCTGGAAAACGGAGCTTTAGGATGATGCTATGTGAAGCTCCTACTAGGATCCAATGCCAAGGCTAAGTGGTCATGTGACCTGCACTACTTGTGTCTCGATCTATGCCCAGGAGAGAAAGACTCCTTTGTACGGATTGTAAAAAAGTGTTTCAGTGGGAGGAGCCTCGTCACAGGCCCAACCATCTGCTATCTGACCCAGAATCCATCATCAATCATACAAAGCTGATGTGAAAGTGCTCATCTCCCCTCCTCTCCTCTATTCAGGGGATGTTGGGCTGACTGATTAGTGCACCTGCCTACTGAATGCATCCATACATGGAAGAATGAAACATTGGCATGGAAGCAGGAGTCGGATGCATGATCAAAATCCACCGAAAACTATTTGATTAAAATAGTAACTTTAATATTGTGTTTAACCATGTCTTTTTTTTTAAGCAAATTACAAAAATTTAAAAGAAAATGCAGCTTAGGTTTTAACTACAAAATTTTTAGCATGTTTTGCAAATGGATCTGTGATATGATAATTTGTTAATAAAACAGACTTCAATAGGAAACAAAATAACTGGTCTTGGACATATTTCAAACTGAATTCTGCTTTAATCAATCCAGTACCATGAACTTCATATTACTTCAGAAGCATAACCAGCAATGTTTCCTTATTTTTAATGAGACACTGCAAGGTCTTTTTGATTAGAGCATCCTGGGTCAAAATGCAAAAGTACCTTTAAGTAACCGTACCAAAACCTGCCCTCACTAGGGTACAACAACTACAATGGATCTCAAAGCTGTAGACCTTTTCGAGATAAATGACTTACACATACAAACTCTAAGCTAATATTTTGCAGGGCATAAGCAGGGCGCATGTCCATGTTCAGTTTGCATCCTCAACATATCTGTGTGGTAAAAGCAGACGTTACCTTCGGAGAGGAATTATGACTAAGGATATCTCATTCGACATTTACTAAAAAAAACAAAAAAACTGCATGTACAACAGTTTGGACATGCAACATGATATTCTATGATTGCAGCATTACAGGGACTTTTCTGTTCCCTCCGATATGGTACCTTGATGTGAGAACTAGGTTTAACTAGTAAACAGAAATAAAGTTGGTAACATGCCATAAAACACATTATTCAGAGAATTATGAATACTATTTGAAGAACGATTGCCTATATGCAATGTTTTATACAAAAGACTTTTTTCCCCTAGAAAACTATGAGACAAAGTGTAAAAGGATAATACAAAGAGCAAAATCACAAGGGCTTGTAATTTACATGATTGTCGCTTCCGTTTCCCAACCCCAGGTCATTGACTCCTGAGCCTGTGGTCCTGTTACTGTGCCCTCTTGTGGCTGTTGTGTGAGCATCCGCAACACTCCAAGTCTAGTGGTTTAAAAAAGACAGTTCATGCACTTCACTGTTCTGCTGCCGTAGTCGATACACTCGGGCCCGATGCACTCGCAGCACGCGTTGTGAAACCAGCGGTACTTCGAGCCTCCCATCGACTCGCAGTACTGCTTACATTGGCGAATTGAAACGCAGTCATCAAAATAGACCACAGTGCACATGTTTTCTAGAAAGGATAGAGAGGAAGAGATTATTGGAATATGGAATGTTTAGATGGTTAGCAACTCATGTTCCCAGTTTATAAACTGTTGATGAATTCTGGTCCAGTGCATGAATTGAGGTCATACTAAATACTTTTAAAACCCTGAATACAATTGTCACAATAAATAAGCAAGAAATTGCAAATCCTTAAAGCACCCAGTGTCTATGTCACATAAGCTATTAAAAACTACCATGGTGTGTTACACCTATTAATTGCATTGCTGAACATGGACACCAACAAAACTAACTGGAAATTCCATTCTTGGGCATCTGGTTTAAGGAAAGAAAAGAAAAGCTGTAAATTAGAATTAATTTTCTGAACCTTTCATATAAGCTGTAATTTCCCTTTGAACATCAACACCTTGGCCTATCTTTGCTGGTTGTCTGATTACTTAATCAGTTGGAAGTTCACTTCAAATTAAATTTCAGTCAGGACAGCAGCATTCTCCGGAGCAACTGGAGCATATAAATATACGAGGCTCTGAATCAAGACGACATTTCATGCTAGGGGTAAATGTCCATTCCATGTGTATTATAATCGGTATGCTTAAACATAAATAAATAAATAAAAATGACTGGCAAATCATTAGTGCTAGATTTAAAAGAAAAAAAAAATTTAAATACATTGATTTTAGAGGCATCCACTATCTGTAAGGTAAACTGTATATTCCCTTAATTTATACGAGAACATTTATACAGATCTAGAAATAGTCATGCATTATAAACTGGACCTTGAATACGAGAGGAAGGACACAGACTTCAACTCAAACTTGTTGCTCTGGAGAAAAATATCCTTTGTAGATTTTGTCAGTATGGAAAAAAACTGTGTTTCACTGGGAAACATCAGATTTAATGACAGGACCATGCCTTACCTTGAGTGTTATCATAACTAGAATGAATGCTGTTGCCAGGCAACGAGACGTTCTGATGCTGATCTTCCATGGTCTCCAAGAAAGAGACCAGGTTCTCATGGTATGAGAGCTCCTCTGCTACAGGAAAGGAGACCACCATCATGTTGATGGGGGCTTCACCCTCAGTGAGCGCTCTGAACAGGGAGGGAATGGGCCTGTAGAGATCCTCCACTGTGCTCTTAGAGGTGGCTGGTGTGTCACTGTAGTTCCTCGGGTTGCACATGCCTGAGAGAAAGAGTCGATACAATAAACACAGCTGTTATCAAAACACAGGTCCTTAGACAGAAAAACTGAAAAGTATGAACAGCATTTAGGAAATATTTGAGCTGTTAATATCAGGTTCCCTAACCCTTTCACATCTACAGGAATGACACTGATCATCATGCATTAGAAAGCAGGCAAAAAGTCCCAGTCTTACATATTGGTGTCAGTTTCAATTTTACATTCACATGAACTACAAGCGAAAAGCTTACACTCACCCACACAGTCGCAGCACTCCTCCCACAGCGTGCCCAGACACAGCATACACTCCTTACAGCACGAACAGTTCCCATCTGACGGCCTGCATTGGCACAGCTCCTGAAAAACAGAAATCTAACTGCTAGCAAAAACTTTATAAGATCAATCTATTAAAAAAAAAAAAAAAGTACTGCAAAAGAGATGGAAAAAAAGCTAAAACACTAAATAAGCATAATTTCAAGTCTATTTAATTACACGAGCCATATGCTGTAATCATGAACAGAGAGGATGTTATTTCACTACTTTTATATTAAAAGAAAATATGATACCTATAGAGAATATCAAAATATTCTGATGATTTATACACCTGACAAATGTGAATAATTTTCTTTTCTTTTATACATGCACTAACAACCATTAGTCAAGGCAACGAGTTAAACAGCATTCTCCACATGAGCGAATCAAATTTTGCAGGGATTTTATATAAACCTGTTTCTCTAAAGAATTTAATAAACGTCATACTTAAAAAAAAAAAAAAAAAAAACCTTTACAGCTTGATAGGTTTTAAGAAAACCAAGTGTGTTAGCTGATATTTATTAAAACATCGAAGTTAAAAAGTAAAAAAAATAAAAATAAATAAAAAATCCTGTGTGCAAGTGTAGTTTTTTTTTTTAAATGCATATCCCTGGGTGTAACTGTAATTAATTTCCATGAAGGACATGCATATGCAGTTTTCTGGTATACACTCTGCAACCTCAGACCACCAAAACAGCAGGAGAGGTTGAGAGCAAAGGTCACATTCCAGATGTGCAAAAAGCAGCCTAATCCCCACCACAGGCAGTGCAGAATCTGGCTCATAATATTGTATTTTTCATACTTTGAGACAAAACATGTATTTCATGGTTAAAGAAATAGTGCGTGCAGATTTCTCACCAGAACAAACTAATAGATTTCAAAACTTAAAGAAATTAAAGAAAGGAGATGATTAACCTCTTGAAGATCTGAGCTCAGAGCAAGTAGCTGATTTGTTGTTTTAGATATACAATATATACAGTACTGTGCAAAAGTCTTGACCCACCCACTTTATAGTTTGCTTAGAGACAGAGTTTCTTGCAATTTAATATACTCTTGAGGAATAGTTCTCCATGCTTCCTGTAGGACCTTTTGTGTCTTATTTTCAGTCCATGGCCCTGTACCTGACCAGTTTCAGAGGAATACTTTTGTTTGTTAAGCAACACAGTTACCCATCAATCACTCAAGCATAAAACAAACAAACAAACATCTAACTTAAGGCATGAACTGGTGAGAAACAAGTGCACATGATAGATGATGAGGCCAGTGATTAGTATAACGCTGATGCTGAATGCCGAGTGGTTGGAACAGACGAGAGGAGAAATGAAGTTGCTGCTACAGTATGTTGTTACATATAAAACCGTTTTTTGAACTGTATCCTTAAGCCCTTCGCAGGATGCCACAATAAAACATTTGTTCCCATGTCTTTATTTTAATCTACATCATTTAACTTACTGTAATTTTATATGGAAAAAAAAAAAAAGAGGGTTGGCTCAAGATTTTTGCACAGCATCACATATCGAAGGCTCTGGTCCCCTAGTGTTAGATACAAATTTTGACCGTGTACTCTGAACAACCACAGCCCTAAAACCACAAACAAACTGCACAATAATGATGCTCATAACATGAAATTTATGTTAAAACTTGTATTATTCCCACATGGGAAAATTACGTTTCCAGCTGCAAGATAAGCATGCAAGTAAAAATCTAATCTGTGTGAAGGTAAAGCAACATAAATAATACAATAGCATTGTATGCAATGCAGTAAAAGGGAAGATCATAAAATGCGCAAAAATACAGAGATGCTGGCGCAGTACATCAACTGTATCTATATCCACAAACCCAGAGTACCAGCATATGAAATATGTTGCCAGACACTACTATCAGAAAGAAGAGGAAAAAAAAGGCATTTGTGCAAAATACCAGGTTTAAAATGCAATAACTGTATTAAAATAGCCATTTATGAATTTATGGACAGCACTGTACACTTTCTTCAAATAACCGTAAGCCTCTTAATTTAGGATCTGAAGTTTACTAAAAGTTTATAATGTTTTTAATGTTTAAGTATGTTCTTCATTGCTCCAAATTTAGTTGTACAGCATGGTGTATATTCTCCAAGACATATTATTCATAATTTAAACAATGTCTGACACTCTTTTGCATTGTTACTTGGTTTAAATGGATGCAGTTGTAATTCTTGCCTTTTTGGGGGGCTGTCAGGGTGTTTTATTTTCTCTCTCTCTCGTTCACAAGCACACACACACTTTCTCGCTCTCTAATGTCGGCAGGTGCATAGAAATATTTGCTCACATTTTTATCCTTGTCTTGTGTCTGAAGTTCCCCACTGTATACATCTCTCTCCATTTAGATTGTTAGTGATTTATTTTCTCAGCTTGAATCCATTAAAATCCATTAAAATTGATGATGCGTTCTCTCTGCTCGATGGCCACTTACTGTTATTCATAGTAGCTTCTTATTAGTATTACAGCACCATTGCATTTTCTGGGTGTGGTATCTGTAGATTCTTGACATGGTGTAGGTACATGGTTCAAGCCCGGAGCCCACAACCATTCAAAGTGCTTTCTACATACATTACAGCACCAAACATTTGTAGATAACCATCAGACTGGTATGTGTTTTTTTTTCCACAAGTGTTGCCACAAATATGGAAGCAAAAAATTGTCCAGGATCTCTTTCTATGCCGTAACATAAGTTGAGTGGCCTGCACGGAGTCATGACCTTAACCCCACTGAATACATTTTTAACAACCTGAATCTCTACCACCTAACAAATCTCAATAGACACACTCCAGAATCTAGAGGGAAAGTCTTTCCAGCAAAGGAAAAAGAAAAAAAAAAGCACACAGGTGTCCACAGATTTTTGTACTACTAGTGAATGTGAATCCAAGCATGCATGCATAAAGAAAATCCCCCTTACCTGTATTAGACACTTGCTGACGTCACTTGCGCACAATGCTTTATTGCATGCAGTAGAAAGGGAAAGCCCAGACAAAAACACAAGAAGAGCTGCAAACAGCGCTGTGTGTGTCCAGGTCGACTGCATCCCGCCGCGAGCAAATCTCACCCCACCTGTAAGCTCACAGGGAGCACAAGACGTGTACAGTACATGGTCAGGTGTTTTAGTTAGATAGTTAGTTAGTTAGGACCAAATGCAAATGCTGTATATCTGAGGTGAAAACAATACCATCAGGGAACCATGTGTAAACATGAAGGTAAACACGCACGCGCGCCCCTGCTTCATTTCCACACTTTCCTCGCGCGCCATTGTTGTGCTAAAATGGGCGGCAACATCAAAGCGATGAGGCCAGGTACTCAAGGAGCAGAGGAACAAAACCCAAATGTCTTCCTATTGCTTATCAAGTACACTACACTGCGTGTGCAAGCCATTCCGACATAGTGCACTTGCAAAGGGAATGAGCATCCATTTGGGACGTTACCCCAAGTTTGGTCAAGGAAGTTTTTTTTTTTTTCCCCCTCAGAGCCATAACGTTTATTGTGTCAAATAATAATAATAATAATAATAATGATAATAATAAAGAGATTAAAAAAAAAAAGTAAGACATGCTTTAGTTCAACAGTTCAACTATCTGTGTATGTTTTTGCCTGGACCACCAAATCAAAAATATATCTTAATCCAATTTTCCACTAACTCATTCCTCGTGTTTGAGGAGCACCCCGACCGCCGCTTCAAAGGCGAAAGAAGTTACTTTGTATCAGATTCTGTTTGTCGACCGCAACAACGTTTCCCTTAAAATGCGCTTTGTTTTTTTTGTTTTTTCCCCTTTTGTGTGGCTTCGTGTAAACCCGACACTAAACACTAAGTGCCTGCACTCATTTTGTAGCCCATAAAACAAACGAAAGGGAAAAGAAGCAGAAAAAAAATGTATCCCCTTCTCCGCTGCAGTTTAAACAATATGATGTTACTACAAACAAAAGAGGACAACACATGAGTGTTTCTCAGACTTACCGTGTCGCAGTAGAGTTTGTACAGGAGTGCGCAAAGTTACAAACCGTTATCTATCCGCTTGTTTACTTTAACTTCTCCTCCAGGATAATTAAGGCATGTTCCGTGGCGATGGCGTGCTTTTCCTCTCACACAAAGCAGCAGACAGGCGCCTTAAAGAGACAGAACACCTCCTAACATCTCAAACACAGGTGAGCTCAGAGCCTCAGCCCTTCTGCTCACACACACACACACATCATGGGGGGTCTCACTGCACTGCGCTGATATTGTAGAGAAAAACTTCTTAAAGTTTTTTTTTTTTTCATTCACCCCCTATCCTGTACAGGGTCACAGGGCATGGAGCCAATCCCAGGAGACTTTAGGCACAAGGCAGGCTACACACTGGACAGGGTGCCAATCCATCATAGGGCACACACACACACACTACGGGCAATTTGGGAATGCCGATTTGCCTAATCTGCATGTGTTTGAGCTGAAACCTGAATACCCCGGAGGAAACCCACCAGACAAGAGGAGAACATGTAAACTCCACACACACACAGCCCCAAGGCGGAAATCAAACCCTCGACCCTGGAGGTGCGAGACCACTGTGCAGCCACAAATTACATTTAAAGCTTTCGCTTATGATTATTTTATTCCTTCATTTATTCCTCTTTTCCTTTCTTCCCGGTAAACAAATCAAAGCAACTGTAACCAAGACAAAGCAATTTCCCTCTGGGATTAATAAGGTTCTTTGAATCTTCAATCTTATTTCGCATAGACACTTTATTTTTGTCAGTGTTGCTCTGAATCCTGCTGAGCTGAGTGTGAGGTAGGAATGCCAGGCCATCACATACCAAGCACACTTTTTCACAAACACGTCTATCCCATGGCGATAATTAAACAAGTGATCAATTTTTGGAGGTCAGTAGAAGCTGTAGACGAAACTCATGCAGACGTAGGGAGAACAGGAGAAATTCCACACAGACATTTGTGTGGAGCTGTGAGGCGATAAAGCTACCTGTTGTGCCTCCCTCAATTGAAAAAACAAACAAACATGAACAGCTTATTTTTTTTAAATAATATTTCATATAGAGGGCATTCAAAACAGAGAGATGTGTGTCCATTGCTGTATCACAGCTCCAGAAACTCTAGATTAATTCCTGTGCTCAGGTTATTGTCTTGCTGTGTTTCCCCTACAACGTTCCTTCAGGTTCTTTGGTTTCCAGCTAAATCCAAAAACATGCTGGTTAAAGCCAAAATCATAATGAGTGTGTCAATGCGTTTTCACAGTGTCCTGAACTGGCCTCTCATTTAGGGTGTATTCTCACCTCATGCACACTGTTCCTGGGATACGGTCCAGATCCACTGGGACCTTGACCAAGATAAAGAGGTTACTATAGATAAATGAATCACACCCAGTAAAACAATTGAAATGCTGATACTAGAGAACTTTAAGTCTATCCTCACATGAATAGACCTGGTAACATAGTACACAACACACCATCTCACCACAGCTTGTATGCATCTGCTGTGCTTCCGTATAACGTACATTACATCTTGGAACTGTTTTTAGCAGAATTTTGTTCTCCCTCTACACACCACACACATCTCTACACACATCTAATGAACATTTTAACATGTAACTAATCTTCCAAACATCTCATGGTAGCTTGTCATATATTAATGCCCGAATTATGTGATTTTCAGCTGTGTATCTGAGCAGCTGTCAAACTCTCTACTGATTACACAGGTCATGTTTTAGCTCACCTAAATTATAGTCATGAAGGTAATTTAAACTCTTAGAAATGGACACTTTGTAGTTGGTTTAAGGGTTCATACTAGGTCCAAAGAATTTGTTGTAGTATTTTAATATCTTGTAAAACATTTCTCCAGCTCATGCACTGAGTCATAACGGAAAAGGTATCGATTCCAGTTACCAAAACCTTTAGTGACTAATTCTTTTGAACAGATCATGAATGCCAAAACTACTTTCAAATGCAGAGAAAATTATTGTTTTTACCCAAGTCATTTAATTTTTAACCAACTTGGTACAAAAACCAAAACGCTGAATGTTTTGATGTATAAAAGGTTTCATGAATGATCATGCAATAAGCATTGATTGCTAGCCAGCTGGAGAGTTAGCAAGTAAACATTCTGTGGCGTTAGGGCCTTTCAGGAGAATGAAGAACTAATAAATGAGGAAAATAAGGTAGTAGTTTCCTCTTCGACACACAAGAATACAATACTAAAATTAAGTATTTTATAATTTACTTAAATGTAACTTTAGATCAGATTTAGATTTTTGGTAGTGTGTAAGAAGAAAAAACAAACAAAATGAATGCACATTCATGTCCATCTTTATTTTGTACTTTCCCCTGTGAACCCACAATCTCTTCAAAAAAAATCTTCGTTATTAATACTTGAGTGGACAGTTTTAACTGCCCAGTTGTTGAACAAATGGGAGCAATTTTTTGGAGTCTTTGTAATGCAAAGCAGAGCTAAAAGTCCTCATGAGAGAAAGCCATGTGTAGGTAGAGATACCCTGTGACCTGCCCCGGTTTCAGCTTAAGCATCAGTTGGTTCACTCTGACATTTCTACATGTAAATTATTCTCAAAAGGTATCAGTCAACCTTAAAAACATCAAATAGAAAGTTATCGGTCAATAAATCACACACCTATTAAAAAGCATGTACATGTCTAAAGCATTGATACCATGGGTTGGCAAAGCACACAGGAACTACAAGGGCCCATTTGCGTACAGTAGTGTACTATGCTTTTAAAGCACACAGCATTAATTATGGGCATCCAGATTCATGCCACAAGACACTTTATAATTAATAATAGTAAAAAAACAGACCCACCAAGAAATATATTAATCTGCAGACCTGACCCCAAGCACAACCAAGTATGTACTAATCAGTGCTCTTGAAAATATGAGTAGGTTTAAAATCCTGAAAACCGTGTCTGGGGAGATTGAGAAGTGAAAAGACAACAGAGAATAGGCACAATTAGAGTTAAATGAGTCAATTATTACAACTGGATTTCATTCAGTCAGTAATCCTCCAAAACCAAAGTGGCAGATTAAAATGGGCCAAAAATAATAGTGCACTTTAAAACATGACAGAAGCACACTTGTATTGGCCAGCAACAAGTCACCAAATTAGTGAGGAAGACCCAACTAAGCATACACGTGTGCATGAAGACAATCAGTGCCAGAAACATACAACAGAGGCATGGCTTTCTAGAAAAAAAAAAAAAAAAAAAAAGAGCGAGAGGAGGAAAAAAATACTTACATGAATACACCTCTTAGAAACAGATTAAAAAGCAAAACTGACGAGTCAATATGACAAATCTCAACAAAAAAAAGGGGGGGGGGGAGAGTTGGGGGGGGGACTAGTACAGAAGCTGAAGTAGCTTTTCATTGTTGTCAGACATTTTTTTCCTAGTTGTAGTAATTTTTTAAAAAAATGTGACCGTATTGATAAAGATGTGTATGTATTGACCAGTCTGTAGCTGCTTGTATGATGCTCAAACTGTGCTCAGTAGCATGCACCATACGCCAAGAGCCACAGGGCTACACTGCCTCTTCACTCATCTGATCCAGCAGACCTCTTCTGCGTCCTCTTGCGGGGTGATCTTCTAGGGGAGGCTTTATCTGGAGTGGGTAAGAATAGCAGGGTTATCATTTCAAAATTAACTTAACTCTATAGTCATCCACTTCGAACACCCGACACCACAACTAGTGCAACACAGAGTACAATTTCTGTGCCTACATTACTTTATGTACAATGTCCAAGTGTGGGTCATTTTATTGCATAAAGGTTGAAATAAAATTTCAGTGATCTCTAAATTCAACAAACTAATGCAACATCACTATTTTGGAAAAAAAAAGAAATTCTGTTAAGCTTCCAGAACTGCAAAAAAAAAAAAAAAAAAAAAAAAGATGCATACACCATCACCTAATGTTCCTTCTTTTGTTTTGTACCCTTGTACATAATCTTACAATATAAGACAAGTGACAAGCCTGCAACAGAATGAAAAGGCAAGAGACCCCATGTTTAGGAAATGTAATAGGAAATCTCACCTCGCCGACTCTGCACTGGGGATGCGAGAGGAAATAAAGAGATAGAATGAATGATCCGGAGATTAAGAAAGAGCACCACCAGCCAAGTTCATGCAAGAAAAAAAGAGGGGAAAATACAGCAAAGCCAGTGTTCATGTCAGAACAGTTATTAAGATTCAAAGCGAGTTCAAAATGTGTAAAACGACAAGACTTACTGATCTGATTAAGTGTCTCCTGAGGAATCCAGCTCAAATCTACGTCATTATGGTTGGATGTTCCCATCTCCACCTTGGCCACTGGTCTTCTCCTCTGCAGAGAGATACAAGTAATGAGCGCAATTTCTCTTCTGACCCCCTCAGTGATGAATTCATAAAAGTTACATTCATTTCGATTGCTACAGAACCCAATCTGTTCAGTAACGGTCCTGTGGGATTAACATGCGTCCAAGGCGATCTGATAACAAGCAGACAGCACTTATACAATACATAGCTCTAGCCATAAAATCACTGGGAATCTGTTTAGAAAATACAAAGAGTCCTCACCTACTGCACTTAAGCATAAGGCTAATGCCGGAACTACAGAGACAAAAGTAGCTTCTTTTAATAGCTAAAATTGATAAAGCTCCATTTCCTCAGTGGAGACAATCTCAAGCAGGTCATTTTCAATCGAATTCGCAACTCTTACCATTTCCCCCAAACACCATACCTGCATGCTTCTTATACTCACTACACCTATTTAGCAACTTTTGTCAATGAGAACCATTATTTAATATTATGTAGCATTTAGTACATTGTATATAATATTGATTAGTAATAAAGATCTTCTTGAATTGACCTGCTAAGCTCAGGAAGATCAAATCCTACAGTTCATACATTTAATTACTGGGATTTTACCTTTCTAGATTCCAGCAGCTGATGCAGGCCAACAACCACCAGAAGGCCAAGCCCAGAGAGGAACACATACATGAAGATCCTGTGGGAAGAGGAAAAACCTAGCAGTCATTAAAACATGCTTATGAAAACAGTATGAAAATCTTAATAGCCATCTAAGCTAAAAGCAGAAATGAATGTCAATTTAGCAAAATTCACTCACGTCTCTCCATCCAGACCATCCTCCCTCTCAGTGATTGTGACTGTCTGGTTAAACACTGCATCCTGGAACACGTTTCCCTGTTATAAAAACAAGCAAATTTTTTTTTTTAAATGTTTACTCATTGAAATGTTTAATTTAAAGATTAGATTTCATTTGAGAACATAAAGCTTCATCATGCGCATTGACTATCTCATGGTTTATCACATCAAGATACAAGATATATCCCAAGTTACTAATGAAAACAAGTCCAGGTTGAATCGTGCCTCACTTGTATGCATGTATAAATTATAGACACACACCTCTCTCAGAGAAGTAATCTTAATCATAAACTAAGCCAGTGGCTCTCAGCTACAGCCTGGGAGGATCACCTGTCCTGCACATTTTAGTGTTTTCTCAGCTCCCAGCACATCTGATTTAACTAATCAGCTATTTAACAGTTTTTTCTTAATTGAAGTGGTTGTGACAGAGAAGGAAAAACACTGAACTAAACTTTTATCATAAACACTACTGCACCCCAAAGAAAGACTGCCCCATTTCATGACCACCATAGATGCATATTTGTAATAATCTCTGTAATCGGTCTACATCTGCTCTGTAGCTTCACAAGTACCTACAGTGTTACACTTACATTGCTGTCCTTGTAGTTGAGGTTAATGACCAGGCCAAAAGGGCGCCCGCCCATGGGCTCAGCTGGGATGAAGGAGTACTCGAATGTAGCCTGACGCTGTGGAGGCACCTCCGTGCCCAGTTGGAGTGCCGTGAAGTTTTGGATGTAAAACTGAAAGTCCTGAGGGTAGCGGAAGGAAGCATCCAGAGACTCAACCACAAAGTTTTCACTGCCTTTATTGGTGAAGCCCAGCAAGAACTTCACAATGTTGTTGGCTGGAAAGTCTGGGATTAAATCAAGGAGTAAACATAAAAACAAATTAACTAATTGGTTACTTTTCTCAGCTTACAAATCCAATTTTATCATGCATGGATGTATAATCATTACAAACAATGGTTAAGTAGCATTAGAAATGATAAATCACAAACTTTGAAACAAACGAGAAACTACAAAGTCAACACTGAAAAAGAGCAGACGCAGCTACCTTCTCCTTTGACAAACAGGATGGTTGTATCAGCATTAGGGGAAGGCTTCATCTCTCCTGCTAGAGCTTCCTCTTCTTCCTCCTCCTCTTTTTCTTCAGTCTGACACAGATCAGATGAGATTTATGCAGTGTTTGTAAAGAAAAGAAAAAAAAAGTACAATTAGGATATCACTCTATTTTCTTACCAGTTCTGTGGTTTCATCATCTTCCACCTCTGCTTCATCATCCTCATCTTCAGCAATCACATCATCAGTAGTATCTTCATCAGCTGCCTCTTCTTCTTCTGTAACATCCTGTGCAGCTGTGAACGTACCTGAAGAGAGACATACAATACAAAACACCTCATCATGGCATCCATTGTTTATTTGTTGTCAGATTTGTTTGTTTGGATGGAGGGGTTAAAGTTCACCATGGGGGAAAAAAAAGTCTTGAAACCTTTTGTTCCAAGAAATTTCAAGGTTCATCTTTTACATACCTCATGCCTAACGCAGAGGCATTATGCTTTTTTCTGTTGCAATGTCAGAAAACTAAAATAAAAACTATATATAATATATATATATATATATATATATATATATATATATATAATTTATTTTGGCAAGTTTGGTGTGTTGCCTGTGAAACAGTGAGGACAGACATAAGCAATATGTGGAAAAGGCTGTGTAAGAAATGATAATCAATACTGAGACATTTTTAGGGCTGAAAGTGTCCACATGGCACCTGTTTGTAGTTTGTTTTAAAGCAAACAAAATCTGATACACATCAAAAGCTTTGTCTGTGGTCTCTCTGATCATACGAGTACTTGATCTTAGACCTAATCTAATCTGTAATCCAGAATGGCTCCTAGTTTATTCGACACATTTCCAAGATGAAACACACAATAAATTCAGGTGATCATGTCGCAGGCTTTCTCTCCTCCAGGTGGCTTGCTGTCACTCGCGTTACAAACACAAATGGTACACAGACATGTGAATGAACCATGAGACAGGATCCAATCCCACATTGAACTTTATTTTAACTGGTTAATCATAAGCGGCCAGTCACTGCTCGCATTTTACTCTGCGTTACTTTATCAGGCTGCTAAGCTAGCAACTTGACCGCTTATTTACTACTAGACAAAATCACTACACCTACTACCAACATGTTGTAATTTTCAACGCCAGCATGAATACTTCCTCATAAGTCCTTTTTATATTACCCAAGTCTGCAGTACAACACCGACAGTAACGCTGCACTTGAAGCTAGCACTAGCCTAGCAACATTAGCCGTTAAGGACACGTCAGTTAAGACGCACTCGAGCTGAATGTACTGTATATAGTTGACTCTGTTTAGCTTGATTGAGAAAAAGGGGGAAAGAAAGTTGTAGAAAAGCATCACGGACACGTACTGTCTTAATACGTTCATGCACACTAAATGTAAAGCTTACTTACTGAATCATGAGCAGGATGAATTTATTGAACACCGGCCTGCTGAGTTAAAGCTAACCGAGAAATCCAATAGCTAGGCGTAAAAACCCACCATAAACTGATTTCCTTAATTTCTAGAAGGCTTACCTTTGATAAAAATCGTTGCTGGAAACGCTAGCAACAGCAGCAGGAGAATTTTCGGCAGGAACTTGAACATTTTGGCGACTTGAGCCAGCGACAAAGACACTAACAGCGAGCACGCGCGCAGCTAGTGCCCTTTACCTGCTAATGAGCGAGAAGCCTTCTACGCATGCGCAGTCAGAAATATTTGCTTGACTGCCCGTGACGTCGAACAAACTTGCAGGACTTATCACATGAGAACTGTATTATTATTATTATTATTATTATTATATTTTTTTTACATTATATTTGTGTGTGTCTTCATATACTAAAGCTCCACGAGGACATGAACGATGGAGTGAAAGGACTCAAGTACTCTACGCAATGTCCTGACCTTAACCTCAATGAACATCAAACTAGAACATCCAAGCATCCTCACTCTGACATAAATGCCTGATTGCACTAATGCTTTCTCAAATCTAGTGGAAAACCTTTTCCAAAGTGTGGAGCTTATTATAACTGGATGAGCTAAACATCTGGTGTAGGATGTTCAACAAGCAACAAGAATATTTATATTGTATATACTGTATATACACAGTATATATACAGTGTATATATACTAGTGTTAGTACCCAGGAGAAATGTTTGTAAAAATATGCTGATCAGCTTTTATGTAATCAGTGATATTATTATTTCAGGTTAAAGCCCACGACAAATAAAATTTGAATTTGATTTTGAATTTGAATACAGTACATGTCTGCCTGGCTTTCTGTACAGCAGAACTCTCTGCCTAAATTATTAGTGCAAATAAATGAAAAAATAAAATAACATTTTGTAAGGATGTGTATCTTACGCCTTGTTTACTCTAAGTTGATTGAAAACTAGATTGGTTAAAGGTTCAGTTTAGCATTTCTAATTAATATCTATTGGTGCAGGCGTTTGTTTATATTGAGCAAGTAGCTTATTTTAAAGTAGATTATTAAATCCAGTACATAACTTTATATAACATCACTTTTAGCATTTTGATTTGAACACATAACATTTCACTTTCAGTTCAATTATTTTACATGCCCCCAAAAAATGGTTTTAAAAATCCTACAGAAAGAATAAACATACATTAATCTGTCCATCTCTCAAGGTTTAGTTTTTATAGTCTACAGTTCTTTTTTTGAAGTAGGCCATTCTGTGTTGCGTCTTCGTTTCTGTTATTGATTATTTGGGCACTTTATAGGTGCATTACTGTCATTTCTGTGTCATTACACTGTAAACTGTCACTTTGATTGAGTGACAGTTATAGCCACACTCACTTTGAGGGGAAAAAGTGCTATATATGTCCAAAAAAGTGCTAGATGCTGTAATCTGGCATATAACTGCTCATAACATCCCTTCTCAACATCGTCACAAGATTCTGAAATTCTGAATACACACATCTTTATGCATCCCTAAAAGGTCGTCACTCTGCGAGTGGATTTTCCTATCGACAGCTAGCTAGGAATCTTGAAATACCTCTTTCTACTGTTAACACTATTATAGTTCAATTTACTCAAAAGGGGAGAAACACAAAGAATGTGGGCTTTCTGCAAGACAAAGATTTGTCAAGATTGTACAACTGTTTTTTAGGACTTCAAAAGTGAGAGAACGATTCCAAATAACCCAATAATTGCAATAAATATTCTTCATCAGCTTATTTTATGAAGCAGTGGGTAAAAAGACGTTGTATCTAAAGGTTAGAACGGTAATTAAATGACTGGATCTGGCTCAGAAACAGCTAGGTGCACAGTATTATTTTGCAAATAATATGAACAGAGGCGCTTCTCGATCTATCCAGCAGAGGGCAGTAACCGCTTCAGAAACCAAAATAAACGAAGACATATTCACATAGCGGAAGTTGTCGTCTGCAACTAAACTAACATGTCTTTTACTAAGTAGTGCACTACTTAGGGTAAGAAGAAGTAGTCATCGAACCCGTTGTAGGGAGCTATATGCTCAGTATGGAGTCATTTGAGAGTGATTCTAAGGCTTGGTCTCAAAATCACATACTTGTGCACTGAACTGTACGGCACAGGAGCACCACAGTGCACTACACTAGTATACTTTCTAGTGCTGAAGTGTGTGATTTGGACGTGGCGTAATGCAACGCAAAAGGCTAACAAGTAACTCTAATCAGCTAGCTCGGTAAAAAAAGGGAATTCATTATATGCTTTAAAAAAAAATAAAACAAGTTAAGGTGTGGTCTGTAAGATATTAAAGATGGTGGACTCCCATTTCCACGTTCAGCTGACAGCAGTGCTGGACGTGCTGATGAAGACGGCGGTGTCAGACATCTGTGCGCTGGCCGAGAGCTGGTTTAAATCCCTGCACATGGAAATAGCGAGAAGCAAAAAGGAGAACGAAGATTTAAGGCAAAAGCTGCAGAGCATGGAAGAGCAAAAACACCACCAAGCTGCGGCTAACGGAGAGCTGCAGAGTAACACGACCAAAGAGGAGAAACAGGAGACTGGCAGTGAAGTGAGAGATACAGACGGTCAGTGGAGTCAACATCAGTAAACACTCTCTCTCTCTCTCTCTCTCTCTCTCACACACACACACACACACACATGGTGGGAAGTATGTAGAGGGAGACCAGGTTACATGCATATCTTACAGTTTTCAGAGACAGTGGTTGTATTTTGGTTGCATGTCTTGCCTACTGTCTGGACAACACAGGGCATGGAGTGGATGTCCAGCAGCAGTAGAGACAGTAACTAAGAGACATATACAGTGTAAGATAAACACAGGGTGATGTGAAAACTGACCAGAAGTTACGAGTGCATTTCTACGAACCAAAAATTACAAGACATTTAAGAATCATTTAAATAAATAATATTAATAATGCATAATATTTTATGGTGTAATTAGTATAGTGGAAAATTACTTCTTGTTGTTCGGCAGAATTTGTATTCGCCGAAAATTCGAAAATTGGGCAGTTAGGTTTTCCAAGATGCCAAATAATAAGCTTCAGTCTGTGAATGGTTTCTGATCAGAAGGTTCTGAGTTCAAATCCCGGCACTAAAAGTCCCTATGTCGTGACCGAATCTGTTTTTTATGCAAAAAAACTAGGATGTGCAAAGACAAATAAATCACTGAATTATACTTTCTGTCAGGACTGAGTACTTGCTCTCCATACAATTGTAAATAATGCCTTTATAACCCGTTTCAGAATTAACTGGGATGTTCAAGAACATGCAAGTGTGATGGTCAGGTCTCTACATACTTTTAGTCATAATTTATCTGATAGAAATCTTATAACTTATGATTGAGATTTTTATAACTTAGTCATTGATGGTCATTAATCATAGGCATGGTGGTGACATGCTTCAATACAATTTGTGTTAGACAGCCCATTTTTTGGGCTGGCCAGTATATGACATGGCACGTCTGTATACACTTTTACATTCACAGCGTTTGGCAGACGCCCTTATCCAGAATGACTTACATTTCATCGTATTATATATCTGAACAGTTATGGGTTAAGGGCCTCTCTCAAGGGCCCAGTAGTACTGGTCGTGGTGGTGGTGTTTGAACCCAGGTCGTTCCGGTCCGCAGTCTAAGGCCACTGTGCTACCCCTTCTTTTATACACCCCAAAGGGAAAAAAGTCAAATGGTGTTAGGTCTGGTTTTATTTAATCTTCTATTGTTAGATTCAAAGTCATCATGGGTCAGAAAAGAAAATTCAATTAAATCAAATGTTATTTAAGGAAAAATGCCTATGGATCAAGGCTTTGGGCCAACTTAAATATACACTGCCAAGCCAAAAAAAAAAAAAATCTTCAGTAGGGTCAAATTGTTGGCCTGCAAGTACCAAGAATTATTTAGGAGATTTGAATTGACAGTTAAGAACGCTTCACACATAAATAAAACCTATAAGTAAGTAGTGCTGAACCTTTGAACTCGAACCTCTGAAAAAAAAAAAAAAAAAAAAGTAGAAATCACAACTTTGAAGCAATGGAAGAAAGGTCATGTGGTCTGATGTTCAGATTGACCCAATACTAGAGCAGTGGTTGTTTTAGGGTAAGAAGGGAAGGGCAGTGTTATGATCTGAGGTTGCTGAAGTTGGTCAGGTCTAGCTACTTAGAATGAAATGTTTGCAGTTGCAATCAACAAATTAACTGGAATTTACGTTCTTGTGTAGAGTCTGGCTGCACAGTGTTTGCAGGAACCTCTACAGAAGGTAAAGAGCACAGTTACACAACCTCCTTAATACAATTTTGTTATAAAAATATTAGTCGGAGCCGTTTGTGAGAATACACTCACACTGTATGTTAAGAGTGTGCCTTACTGTTCCTATACATTTCTACTGCATTATGGTTACCTTATCATTGAACATAACTTATTTAATTCACTGTTTTGTTTCTAATTCCAGATCTAGCTGCACGTGCACAACTGTGGTCGCCTTCTTCTGGGGAAGGTGAACAATTTTTTCCTCTACCAGTCTACCAGCTTGATTTCAACAGTTTTATGCAGAGCAATAATTCCACCTGCTTTTCACAGAACAGAGAAAGAAGACCACGTTTTGTCACATTTGTGGTAAAGAAGTGGGATGCCTCAAAAGCCATCAGGAGTGGCATGACCAAAAGTTAAAATGCCATATTTGTCACAAGATGTTTCAGAATAAAGTTGTCTTTTCAAGACACCTTACCTTGCACACTGGCACTAAGCATGCTTGTGATGTATGCAGGAAGACTTTTCGAAGTAAAAGTGGTCTGTTAAAACACTTAAGTCATCACAAAAGAGACTTGGAAAAGTGCAAGGACTGTGACCAAGTGTTCCCTACTAAACAAACCCTGTATTCGCACAGAGAAAAGACACACGCTGTGCCAAAACAGTGTCCTTTTTGTGAGCTTACCTTCTCCCGTAATAGCAACCTTAAGAAGCACCTACAGAGGCATAGATCTGTCCATATTTAGCCAACTCTTACAGTTATGCTTTATAGGCTGTTAAACATAATTTTTCAATAAACATACAAGACAAATAACTCTGAATTGTTGTTTGACCTTCTGTTGCAGTCTAGTGTTGAATACTTTATAATGCTGGAAGCTGCTGAGGGACTGGATCTGTTAATGTTTCTGATCTGTTTTAAAACATCATTTTCTGAAGCTCTGTACCTTTGAGATTGATCAGAATGGTACTCACTGTATTATGGGTATGAGAAGGTAAAACATCTTTTTGCATTCTAATCTAAATGAGCGAGAAAAAATGTGTTTGGATATTACAGTACATGTAAGTGATCACATATATATATATATAATATTTACATTTAGGCATTTTGGCAGAATGCTGCCCTTATCCAGAGTAACTTAAAATGTTTTAATCTCATTATACATCTAAGCAGTTGAGGGTTAAGAGCCTTGCTTAAGGGTCCAACAGTGGCAACTTGGTGCTTGTGGGGTTTGAACCTGGGACCTTCCGAACCGTAGTCCAAAAAAGATTTCTTTTTTCGGTGACTTAAATGTTATTTGCTAGATCTAGTAATTTGGAACAAAGCTGTAAATTTATAGCATAATTCTTTTTACACTGTCAATCAAAAAACTAATAATTTCATTGAACATATGTGGCATGTTTGTTGAAATTATAATCTAAAAGGTACAAACAATAATAATAATAATAATAATTCACCTCCACCTCTTGCATTGATGTTAATGTATTCAAAGGAGTAACTAAAAAGTAATCAGTCCTGATGAAAGTACTATATATTTGATCAACCTTGGCCCTACTGGGAACACAGCATGTGTGGAATGCAAAAAAAGGTTATATAAATAAAATAAAATAAAAAATCTAAGACATCCTGAAGGAGTTGACATTTTGCTTGAGCTGTGCTGCATGTGGGCTTTACCAGAAATTTTTTTTAGAATCTCAGCCTACAGTCAGTTCCAGTGTCTAAAACATGAGCAATCACCAAGTGTAATTGGATTATGTTAATCCTTTTCGTAAAAGTTTCATCATTTGCTATCCTTAATGTTAATATGGCAGTCATTTATTAATCGATTGTGTCTGTTATCCAGACTCTTTGAAAAGAAATTGTTCAGCGACCAAGTCTGCACCAGGCGAAAGAGCACACTTGGTAAGCATTTTCATATTTGGAGAAAAAACATTACTATACTGAAATAGTGGCATATCAATTAAACAATACATTTACATAACAATTTAGGCAAAGTGACTTACAAAGGTGCTTTGAAGTTTCCGTCAATGGATTGAACCTTACTAGGTTACTAACTATACGTACCATCAATCAAACACTGTTGGGAAGAATTTTTTATTTTTATACATATTCAAACACCAAAGAAACAGATAAGTCTTTAGCGGTCACTTAAAGGTAGCCAGTGACATTTTATGACATTTTATTTGAATACGCACACACAATACCAGTCATACCAGCCATTACCGGCTTCTAAAGAAATAAAAAAGGGTGATGTAAAAATATATATCGAAACTATTTTGGATGCCATAGATTTTTAGTGTTGTTTTTCTCACTGAATATAAAACATACCACTAAGCATTGCTTTTTCATTTGATTAAGTAATAAAAAAAACCTTAAAATTGCTTTATTTAATACATAGAAGCTGATTTGAGAAAGATCTTTTGATATGGGAAGAGGGTTAAACTAGGACAAATTGTGACACAGATTTTGTCTTTGCTATCATTTTGTATTTCCTCCCTTTCAGAGATGGAATCATACACCAGTAGGCACTAAAGCAGAAATGATGGACAGATCCGTTATAGAAAGATTAGAGCAAAGGCTAGAGGGTGAGTGACTCAAACCAATGTACTGTACAATGAAACTACATTGAAGATTTCTTATTTGTTGATGTAAAATAGTATATTTTAGTCAAATCTTTATAGTAAAAGATTTTACTTCCTTGAATCGTTTACTTTTCTTGTTTTTTTTTCTCTGTTTTTTCAGATACAAAAATATACGGTCAACGTTATTCACCCAGTGACGAACTTAATACTGAGTCTAGGAAGTCACGACCTGCTCTCCAAAGCTTTGAATGCAGCACCGAGGATGGCTCACACGATGGAAATGAGAGAGAAGAGAAAGACGAGTGCGTGGTGCTGGATGATATCTACGAACCTGAGAGCCCTCAACACACAAGAGAAGAAGAGCAGGAGTTTGACGTCTCCTGCTTATGGACACCTGACCTAGAGCAGAATTCCACACATGTGCTTCGAGAAAATCAATCAGACCTCACAAACCCGGACTGCAGAGTGACTTTCAATTTGGGCAATTTAGAATCGGCAGCCAGAAATGCTCAACATTTGGATTATTCCAAAAGAACACCAGGTTCTCTACCATTTGAGAAGGTGAACACGTTTACTTGTAATATCTGTAGGAAAAATCTTTCAACTAAAAATTCGCTTGCTTCCCACTACAGATTGCACACTGGAGAGAAGCGGTTCATGTGTGCGCAGTGTGGAAAGAGTTTCGCCAAGAAATTTAACCTAGATATCCACTACAACATCCACACTGGGGCAAAACCCTACACGTGCGCACTCTGCCCGAAGTCATTTGCGGATCCAAGTGCTTTTAGACGCCACGAATGGATCCACAGACGCAAAACGCAACAAAGCACGTGGAACACTAAATACAAATTCAATTGTAACACATGTGGGAAAAGTTTTCTCTCAAAACCGTCTCTTGCTGCACATTATCAGTTACACCATGCGGAGAAGCGACACACTGTACAAAATGTTTTGTTCTAACGCTAAAGAGCTTAAAAAACAAAAGTGAGCTAATGTTTAAAACAAAAGAGTTTATTTGGTAAAAATACTTTAAAAAAAACAAACAAACAAAAAAAAAACAAGAAGAAAGACCGACTCAAATTTCACAAGCTTGCTATCAACTTTGTGCAAATTTTTTTTGTTGTTGTGTTTTTTCTAAAGCTGTATTCTGGAGTTTTCCTCAAGCAAACATATACACTTTGAAATTATTGATGCATGAATACTGGAAATGATTGGACTTCATTGTCCATATAATCAAACGTGATTAATTATATATTTTTATGAAATGAATGTAAAAAGTAAGAAAAAGAATGCATCTCATGTGTACAGCATGAGAATTAAGGTTGTCTTAATGTGTGGTAATGAAAGAGTTTTTTACTTGCATAAGATCTCTCTTCCCTATAAGTACTCACCCCTTTTTCCTATTCGTCACTATTGACTCACAACTACTTGAACAGTCACTTTGCCGTTATTTGGAGTTTTTCCACTGTTCCCTTGTTTTCTTTTTTCCTTCAATTTTTTTAAACTGCAAAAAGGGCAGTGACGTGTTCCTGACTCACAGCCTAAGTACCAGACTCAAAGCCAGATTTAGAGTGTAGTATCACCACAGTGTACAAGTTTGCCTTTTGGAGTATCTCGTCTGTACATATTTAGACATTGCGCATATTTTAAAGTGTCCTGAGAAAAGAATGAAAGTAATCTTTGTGAACTTAGAAGAGAGACATTACTTTAAAGTGCTGGCAGCAAAACATAAAAATAATATTCAGGGAATCCATTTATACATTTTATGCTGCCCAGCCAAAGCAATAAGCAATTACTTAAGAGCCTTTGATTGGATAATTACTGCAGCGATAAATGTTTTCAGCTGATATTTTTTTCATTTCTTTAAACTACTATGTCAGAAATCATATCCTGTGTTTTAGAAGAGTCAAATGATTGGTCTGCATCAAGCAAAGAAAACATGCCAGGGAGCATGTTCAAAAATGAGTGGAATAAAAAATATCCAGCATGTAATTTAAAACCTGGAAGTACGGTGATGAACCCTCTACTTTGTGGAAGAAATGTGGCCAGAAAAAAATATGAATAACCATGATCAGAGATAACTTAAATGTGTGGTAAAGTTGCATTATATATGTAAAAAAAATCTGAAATCACAGTTGTGTCTAATAGTGAAAGTAAGAGCATTTCCATGTACACAATGCGGTGAGATGAGAGTCTCTCTGAAGGCAGTGTTATGATCAGGGTACGCGTCAGGAAATAAAATTAATTAAAGTTGCAAGCAACGATGACGGGCCCAAGCAACGGGCGCGGTCCCCACCCCGGGCGCACCGCACAACCTGCGTGTTATTCGAGTGTGTCAAAACCTCAAAAAAGTCATTGGCACCCGGTTGCACCGCAGAACTTGCACACAGAACGTCACACATCATACTGGGCTAATATCAGTTTGGGCCCTAAATATTTGTGTGTGTGTGTGTGTGTGTGTGTGACTAGTTAATGTGTCAGTCTGTCTCTGATGAGTAAATGTGTTTTTGTGTGTTTGTGTGTGTGTGGTGTGTGAATCTGTGTGTTAACATTAGTGATGTGTGTGTTAGTATGTCCAAGACATGTGACTTGTTAGTGGATGTGTGTGTTTCTGCGTGAGACAGAGATGTGAGTGTGTGAGTGTTATAATTTGTGATGTTATAATGTGTGAGTATGTAGGTGCTCATTTGTGTGATGTACGAGTGTATTTGTTTGTGTGTGCATGCATGTGTGTGCGTGTGTGTGAGATGTGTTTGTGTGTGTGTGTGTGTGTGTGTGTGTTTATTTAGTGTGTTAACATTAGTGATGTGTGCTTGTGTATGTTTGTGTGTATGGTGTGTTCAAATATTAGTGATTTGTGTGTGATTAATAATTGTTCGGTGTAAGTTTAAGACATTATCACGGCTGACCCGTTTGAGATATCAACATGTGTGATGTGTGTGTGAGAGTGAGGGAGAGAGGTGTGTGACAGTGATGTGATGTGATGTGATTTGTGTGTGTGTGTGTGTGTGTGCGTGTGTGTGCATGTGTGTGTGGGAGGTTTAGTGTGTGGGAGGTTTAGTGTGTGTGAGAGTGAGGGACAGAGGTGTGTGAGATGTAGATGTGTCAGTCTGTGTGTGACGAGTAAATGTGCTTGTGTTTGTGTATATGGAGTGTGTGTGTGTGTGTGTGTGTGTGGTTGTTTGTGTGTATGGTGTGTGAGTCTGTGTTAACATTAGTGATGTGTGTTATTAATAATGTTTCGGTGTAAGTTTAAGGATGTTCCTGAATGTGATGTCACTGTCCGTGTCACTGAATATGATGAGTGTGAGTGTGTGTCTGTCGTGAGAGATGTGTGCTATAGATGCGCAGGAGCCTCTTGTTTTCCTAAGGATCTTTTTCCTTTTTCATGATATATTGATTTTTATTTAGTCAGGTCACATTAGTGACGTGTGCTTGTGATGTGTGTGTGTGTGTGTGTGTGTGTGCATGTAGGATAGTTAGTGTGTTCATATTGTGTATTTGTCAGGATGTGTACATGACCGATGTGTAGAGTGTGTGTGTGTGTGTGTGTGTGTTTAGAATGTGTGGTCTGGTGTGTATATCGCCGCGCTTGTCCACCAGACTCAATGTTGTACAGTTGGCAATTTAAATGTTTGTATTGTTTATTTTTTATGATTTCTGCATATATTTAAATTGTAAACATGAAGCCATAGTAAAAAAGAAGGGGAAAGACCTGACTGCAGAATACCTGCCTACTACTGCCATCTACTGGACATATTTTATTACTGCAGGAGTCAGTACAGAAAGTTCAGGACAAGGATGATAAATATACTGTAAAAAAATGTTGGGAGCTGTATGAGCATCACAAAAACATGAAACTCAACAAATCTACTCAGAAGCAGTTGTTCTTTCTACCTAAAATGTTTGGGCACATTAGGACTTTCCACTTGGTGGATATAAGTATCTTATGTTTGCTCCAAATGATATGTTGCCATAGCAACACTATTCAACGTATCAAAAAGTCCTTTACAGTGTGTCATCAGCCG
This sequence comes from Clarias fuscus, assembly GCA_030347435.1. Classification (NCBI taxonomy): domain Eukaryota; kingdom Metazoa; phylum Chordata; class Actinopteri; order Siluriformes; family Clariidae; genus Clarias; species Clarias fuscus. Next base: position 27,506,408 of record CM059207.1, on the reverse strand, counting down.
TGTCTTCCAATTATTGTGCCTGATTTTGAAGCCAATTTGCTGAAAATTAGCCACAAAAGAATTTAATTTCTGAAAGTAGACACTTTCTGCTGCCAGTTGGTGGCGCTATGACTGAGACTCACGGGACCCATGTCACTGTGAGCAGGACTCTTCTCTTAACCTACCGCTGAGGTTTGATGAACGTCACTCAATTTATACAGAAGTTATTAGCCACTTCCTGTTTCCTGTTATTCGCCGTGGCCCTTAAAGCTACGGGCCGTGTTTCAAATGTGTGTGTGTTTATAACACGAAATAACAACAGCAAAAGATAATAGTGACAGTCACAATAACATATTGATTCTAGGCATACTTACTAAGAATACACACACACACACACACACACACATGTAAATATATATATATATCGCGACCTCGCGGGCATAATAACTTGTTACCGGAACAGATAAAATGTCCATTGTTAATATAGTTAAAGACTTCACAGTTACTGTTGAATTCACGCACAAAACTTGATCCAAAGGGCGATTTGTAAACAATTAAACAGTCCATAAACAACTATTCAGCGGCAGCGTTTGTGTCAGTCCGCTTCACCAAAACTCAAATCTGTGAGGGAGGGGGAGGTCACGTGTGTCTGTGTCTCTTCGTCAGTGTGGGATGTGTGGTGTGATACCTCCATCTAGTGGCCATAGTTTAGTACTGCAGGAGTTAGTTTATGCAATTTAAAGCAATTAGTTAATAAACAAAATATTGTTGGGAGGCGTATGAGCATAACAAAATCGTGAAACTCAAGAAATTTACTCAGAACCAGTTGTACCTTCTATGTAAAATGTTTGGAGACATTAGGACTTTCCACTTGTTGGATATGAGTATCCTAGTTTTCCTTAAAATTTTACCTTGCCATAGCAACACTATTCAACGTATCAAAAAGTCCTTTACAGTGTGACATCAGCCGTGTCTTCCAATTATTGTGCCTGATTTTGAAGCCAATTTGCTGAAAATTAGCCACAAAAGAATTTAATTTCTGAAAGTAGACACTTTCTGCTGCCAGTTGGTGGCGCTATGACTGAGACTCACGGGACCCATGTCACTTTGAGCAGGACTCTTCTCTTAACCTACTGCTGAGGTTTGATGAATGTCACTCAATTTATACAGAAGTTATTAGCCACTTCCTGTTTCCTGTTATTCGCCGTATTTTTAAGGGCTCGCCACGGCCGACCCGTTTAAGATATCAACCAGCCGTTCACAATATTAGATCCTCAATGTCTTGAGATTATATTAGACCCTGTTTGGTCAAAAACATATGAATCCTGTAAGAGTAGTATATCACATTCCAATGGGTGCGTTTTTCAAACAACGCAAAATAACCGACTTCCTGTTCAGCGGATTCCATGACATGGGTTATGCAAGTTGTTCACCTCAATGAGATCTAAATTTATACTGGGTCTCATTCATATATGTGAAAGTGGATATGAGTTATGCAGCTTAAACTTTACAAAGTTCCAGGGGGCGCTGTACAGGCCTTGTGGCACGCCCAGGCTCCAGGCTCTCAGGGCTTCCTCACAATCAGTGAGAGTCTACACCCATACAATTTTGGAACCGGAGGTCTTTCCACTTGTAAGATATGAGAAGAATAATTTTCTTCGATTTTTTCTTGAGTTAAATCGTCACCATAGCAACACGATTCAAATTAGAAAAAAATCCTTCATGATTTCAAATGACCCATGTCTTTTCATTATTCTGACTGATTTTGAAGCAAATCAGGTGAAAGTAAAGGACAAAATATTACTGATTTCCAAAAGTGACACACTTCCTGCTGCCACTTGGTGGCGCTATGACATAGACTCATGATTGTCATATCATGTGATCAGCTTCCTACTCTTAACATACCTGTAAAGTTTCATGTGCATAACTTAATGTACACAGAAGTTATTAGCCACTTCCTGTTTCATTTTATTCGCCATAATTTTAAAGCGTCGCCACGGCCGAACCGTTCGAGGTATCAAAAAGATCTCTGCAATTTTGCATCGGCAACTTGTTTAGATCATATTTAGTTGGTTTGGTGCGAATTGTAAAAATTTCCTAGGAGGAGTTTATTACATTCCATTGGGTGCGTTTTGCAAACAACTCAAAATAACTCACTTCCTGTTGATTAGACCTGATGACATGCAGCGCGAAACTTGTTCAGTTTGATGAGATCTACATGTACACCGAGTTTTATAAGTATACGTGCAAGTGTGTCTGAGCTATAAGGCAAGACTCTGTAGGGGGCGCTGTGCGGGGCGTGTGCGACGCCCGGGGCCGAGCCCCACTGAGGACCTGTTGGCCGCAGATTCCAGTCTGTGTGCAAATTTTGGTGAGTTTTTGAGTATGTTAAGAGGCCCGAAAGTGCCCGGATGATTGAAAGAAAAATAATAAAAAAAAAAAGAAAAAAAATAATAATCCTAACGAAAACAAGAGGGCCCTGCGCACTCAGTGCTTGGGCCCTAAAAAGCTGACCACCTTAATGTAATGAATGACCAGGTTATACATCGAAGTATTGTTCTTCCCTGAATGAACAGGTATACTCCCTATTGAAAATGGAAAGATTGTTTGGGCTCAATTTGTGAAAGAGTGGTTTTGGATCCATAAGGAATGATTTTCACATATAAACTGGCCACCACACCTTTGCACGAGTCCTGATCTTAACCCCATTGAAAATCTTTGGGATTTACAAGATCAGTACAATACAAGATCTTGGCAAAAAAATTAACTCTGGATTCTGGAAATGTTATGAAGTTGCGCAAGATTGATGAAACAATGCAAAGGTGAATTCAATGAAATATTAGTATGTGCAAACTTTATTATTATTATTATGATGATGATGCCAGGGATTTTAGCGGCAGATAGTCAAAGGGCAAAAAGCACAGAGGCACTGTATTGCTTAAATCAAGAAATCAACTTTCTTGCATCAAAAAGTCTTGCCTTACTTCCTATTCTTGCCTACTGTAGCTTATAATGTCTTACAGCCAAATTAATATTAATGCTCCAACTGACATATGACATGAAAGTGCATCTAAAGAGGTCATAGCTAATATATGCAGTATAAAGATTTGTGCCCCCTATTGGATAGATGATGGATATGGCAACCATTTGGAATGTGGTCTTAAACCCAAGTTTTTAGTGAACACGGAAATATTCTCATACAAGTTAATGCAATGAAAATACTATCGACCTAATTCCAGCCCTCATAATCATCCATTCATACCCCTCAGAGCTCCACTGTAATGAAGATCATATTCACAGTCACAAAACATTTTTTTTATTTATTAAAACTAATTTGCAGCAGAACGCTGAAATAAGAAAAGGCCCTAAAATTAACAGATGAAACACAAACACACTGGGATATGATTGTCCAGCTTAATTTAAACCACATATACACTTTGTGTGAGCCATACAGCTTCAAATATTGTCAAATATCTTCTGATGTATTAGACAGAAAGCTAACTAATTCTATGCTTAAGAAAATATACATTCACTGTCCACTTTATTAGGAACACGTACACCTGCACATTCATGCAGTTATCTAAGCAGCCATGACATGTGACAGTAGCGCCAATGCCAAAATAATCATGCAGATAGGGGTGAAGTTCACATCAGACATCAGAATGGGGAAAAAGTGTACTCTCAGTTATGGAAGTTAACTATGGCATGACAATTGGTACCAGGTCGGCTGGTTTGAATATTTCATAAGCTGCTGATCTCCTGGAATTCTCACACACAACAGTACCTAGAGTACATAGAAGGGTTCCTAATAAAGTGGTCACAAGTGTTTTGTACTGTCAAATAACAACCCCACAAACCAGAATACAGTACATATACAATCTGTCATATTTGTCATGTAAAAACACATCTGAAATGTCATATTCCTTTATAAAAAGCCAAGAATTATTCACAGTGATTGAATTTACATTGATCCTTTAGATAACTGTACTTCTACAACTACAAAACCACAACTCCCAGCATTGTCATGTCATGTCGTTTATCTAAAAGCTGCCAGTACAATACCTATGATGTATCACATACCTGATTCTCTTGCAATCAATATCAGACTTAATTTAGATTTAAATTTACTACATAAATATATTTCTTTGCATGCTAATAATACTTTTTTAATAATTGTCATGTGATAAGAAAATACAAAAAACACACAAATCATCCTTGCATAATGTACCTAATATTTGCATTAACCATGAAATTAAATCTATAAAAAACTAAGATGATAAAGCTATGCACACAATACCTATGTAGAAATGAACACTGAACAAGCTGAAACTTGCTTTAATACTCTTTGGTAATTCGTACAAAAGTCTTCTTGCAAACTGCCTGCAGACGATTTTCATGAAAAAAGCTTGTTAGCATACACAGCAGTTTGAGCTACATTAAATTACTTGGCTATCGAGGCAAAACTGTAAAAAGATCATATTTAAATGTTTTATGATATAAATGAACTCAGAGATGTGACACCTGATGATCTGAAGCAGGACATACAGTAGCTAAAATCTGTAATGCTTGCAATGCATCCTAATAATGTCTTCTGGAGGCAGAACATCTAGTATTGATGTCATCTGACATCTGAGTAAGCAATATAAGTAATCATTCATGCACTGTACTAAAACTGCAAACGTAATGCATTCAAGCACTGGTTTTCACTAAAACTGATTTTAAGCTCTTTAAAAAACACATAACAGCACATCATACTATAAACCCAAATTTGAAACTCTAAAATAAAAAACACAGTGTAAGGTAATCATTCATTAATGTTTCTTTATGCTAAATGTAATCTAAATCTCAACTAGATTGTGTATTAATTCTAGAGTTATTTCTTAATAATACTAATACTAGAATACTTTAAAAAACAAAGAACTGAACGAATAACAGCCTAATTCACATTAAATAATGTTTTTTTTTTATTATTTTTATGAACGTATGTGCAGGCAGCCTTAAGATAAAACCACTCAGGATTGAATGCACTTTACACGTGAAATACCGTACCAAATTAATGAAACTATTACTAGTATTACTATTTCCTGCCATTATGTTTGTCAAATTTAAATTAAAATAATAGAGGACCTGAGAAAATATTTCTTAATCAACCAGTTGAATATAATATGCATCCATGGCATGAGCAGCTGGACTAAAATAATATAAATAAAAATTAGAATTACAAATACAAATAATTATCCATGATAATTATGTCCAAATGTTGAACATATCTCGCTTCCTCACCTAAACATGCGAGTACCCTATACAAGACACCAGGAACATGTGCTTTTCCAATGAACCTCATTCGTGAAAAAAGTTGTTCTGGTTTTCCTGCCCTGTGCTAGCGCGTACTTGAGCAAGAAGAACCAGTTTTCTCCAATGGCTGACTTTCGACTTAACAGGCTACGAGGCTCAGTGATAAACCTAGTTTACCATCATGGTCCGTCATCGTCCTCCTCACTGATTATCTTGCTTACCTTTTCCACCAGAACATCTGCATTGATTCTAGGAAGACCATTGTCCAAAGGACAGCCTTCTACCAGACTGTTCATGGGTGTTGGAGGAACACCAGAGTCCTCTTCCATCATAGTGTCCTCACAGCACTGCTGAGAGTCCCCCTGCTGTCCTTGTGTGCACTCATCGTCCAGCTCCAGGTCCTCCAGCTGTTCCATTTTCCTCTCTCTGTCTTTAAGATAGTCTGAAATGATGGGTAACACCTTCTTGCGTGAGGCCACTGTGTTGCCCTGGACGTAGGCCTTCACGTCTGTATATGGACTGCTCATGGGACTGAGATTCAGATTGGGGTTCCTGGCTTTTTCAAGTGCTTTCATTACCTATTGAGAGAGACACATTTTATAAGTACATGCTGTCTTTAGAGATGGCAAGAATGTATCAAAATGGACATGGCTAAATGTACAGCAGCATGGGATATTTTTTTATACTATGACAAATTGTGAGATTAGGCTCTTTTTAACTGAAATACTGCATGGACCTTTTTGGCATACATTTGGCATACATCTATCTTGATTTACTGTAGATTTACGCCTCTTTCACTGTGGCATGTAGCTATCCAACTTAATCACAGCATGATTATTGCTTCAACAACAAAAAAAAAGCTATCTTAAATCCAGTAAACCCATCTATTTCTCACTAAAAATCACAATAAATATATTAGCATATTTCTAAACACACTGTACTATTTTTGAACAGACATGTTTTCGTTTTATTGGCACTTATCAGAATTATCTACCAATGTAACACGTAATGTATGCTTAAAATAGTCAAATCTGTCTAGAAATAGGTTATATAACCATATATTTGGTTGCAATGGTATACAAAGAACAGGGCAGATTCCACATTTTTTCAGTTGCTTTTTCTTTTTTGCAATGTAGGGGTTAGTGGTTGCATTTTTTAGCAGACTAAAAGTTTTCACCACCAGTACCACCATGTTTGCTAAACTGCCTCTCTGTTTATGTTGGTTCTTGAAGAAAAATATCCTAGTTTTAGAGAGAGTGAGAAAGAGAGAGACATTGTAAAACAATGTAGAAGGCATCCAAAATATTAAGTTTGAACAGTTGATATTGAAATGCTCCTTATGCTCTGTAAAGCTTTCATAACGACTCTGATCTATGATGCTGTTAATGGTTGATTTCTGAGGCTGCTCACTCTAAATGAACTTCTCCTCTGCAGCAGAGGTAAGTTTTGGTCTTGATTTCTTGGGATGGTCTTCATGAGACCCAGTTTTATCATGATGCTTGATGGGTTTTTGCAAATGCACTTGACAATACTGTTCTTGCAAGAACTATTCCAGGACAGCAGACCTTTATGTCTAAAAATAATAACTGATTTTTGTTGTTACTAATGCCATATATGGTATTTTATAGTTAAAAAAAAAAAAGTTGTGTTCTAGAATGTACAAAATAAAATCACTACGCGAAAACAATTAGAATTAGAATGAATTAGAATGTGTGTCCAAATGTTTGACTAGTACTATATTCTAAAATGGTATTTTTATATTTTGAATACATGTATGAGAAATCGTGTTGTATAAGAAATACACAGCAGACACTGTCCTACACTGTGGTCTACACTGGGTGAGCTCTGGGGTACCTCGTCTCTGTTGCGTGTGCTGGAGCTGTAAACCGCCATCTGCCTGAAAGGTTCCTTATTGTCGATGAACGAAATAGTCATAGCCACAAGCAGATTGTAGTTATGCTTATGACAGAATTCACAAAGCTCCTGTTGTAGAAACTCTCGTTGCAGGAAAGCCTAAAAAATACAAAGGAGTTTTTTTTTTTTAAACACTACTGAAAGCTACTATGGGGATTATCAAATATAAGCCATTAAGTCATTAATAAAACATGCAATATTGTGGCAGTTTATCTGTACTTTCAGAGTTTAAATATTAATGTAATTTATTAATATATTATGTAACTTATTTCATGTATTGATGTATTTTCTCAAGCCAGATTGCTTGAATTGAATGAGATGAATGAATGTTGAACCAGTTTGTGAATCGTGTGAAAATACACTGATTTTTGCATTAATGGTTACAATGTGATCTCATTGCACTAAATGTTTAATTTTAGACTACAATAAAGATGTCTCTGCAAGGTGCGTGTTATTCTTTTCCACCTATTCACAGACTTATTCTCACAAATCTCTTATAGCGAGAACCGCTACATCTACAGTATAATGCACTACAAACCTTCTTTGGCATTCAGTATGACTGCATTTAAAACGTAATAGAAGAGTATCTAATTGAAAGCTCTTACCTCGAGTGTCATGTAGACAACACTGACAGCCAGTCTTAGATCTCCTCCTGATAGAGTCTTCATGTCTTTTAACAACATTTGCTCTGTGGTAAGGCCTGTGGCACATAACACAAAAACATACAGTATGTTTATTATTTTCTACAGACATTATATAATATGCAATGTCACATAATGAAGTTTGCAACGGGCACATTTTACTTATAAATATTGACTCCTGAGTTTTACAGGAGAGCCCACAAACCTGACACATCAAACTTGGCATTCTGTAGAGACTGAAAGAGGATGCTCCGAAGAGGAAGCTTAGGAAAGCGGCTCTCTAGAAAGTTGACATACTGGCTGTCTTTGGGTGTAACTTTTCCTGCCTCAGGTGCCATATTGACACAGTCAGTGATAATCGTGCCTGAAAAAGCACAAAGTGTGTTAAATACTCAAGTTATTTAATACACTTAATACAAATACTATTTGGGAAATATGTTTAAATTCACAATTAGCAAGTGACTGTAACATCTGTAACACAAAACACAGTAAATTGTGGTTTTAGAGCTTCATGATATAGTGATTCCCCCCCCCCAAAGAAAATGCATCTCTGAAGTGCAGACATGAGATTAAATCTGGTTTGGGGTGGTTACTTGTCTATTGGGAACTGGTCTGTGTCCAAGATAAGCTCATGCAGTTGATTTCAGACTAAGTAAACAGCAGACTGTGCTGTGAGGACATGCATTCATGTTGAAAATTGCTGCCATAGTGCCTGCAAATCAGCCATACTGTTTAATGACTGTACTGAGCCTCACACACCAAACAATCTGGCTATTTGCACGAACGTCAGTGAAGCATTCAATCTGTCTTAAAAAAGCTTTTTTTTTTTTTTTTTTGCTGTTTCTCTGCCAAAAAACCTGTGCTAAGCTCATATATGCGAACCGATGGTCCGCTGTGGCGACCCCTTGCTGGGAGCAGCCGAAAGACTAACAACATTTCTCCAGATAGATTATCTATATTATTAATTTTTTTTTTTTACTGATTTGTGAATGGTGCATTTTGGCAAAACATATGCCACTGTGAGTAACTGTACTTACCATATAGGAGCTGTGCCACCTGTTGGTCCAGGAGCTCAGGTGCCTTCTGGACAATGCGCTCTGTAACCAGGGTGGTACAGGAGCCCACAGGCTCAACAGTGATGGGACAGGAGGGAGACGGGGTTCTGTCTAAACGATGATGATCAATTACTTCCACCACAGCATTTTCTAGTGTCCTGTCAGCCCTACATGAAGGAAATTGCATATATTCAAATGACATATTCACATATTCTACTCTATGCTCATGTGATTATTAACAACAATATTATAAACAAGCATAGCTGATACAGTCAGTGATGGATTTACATTTACAAACGGAGAACAAACACAACAAAAATATTCTTCCTATCATGCCAAAACCCAAGGGGTATGGTTTTTTATGAAAATTATCAAAAATGACATGGTGTGGTCGCTACTACCCTGACATCACATACTTAAGATCCTTAAGATAACTCTTGTAGCAAAGAAATTTGCAGATTGCATTTCTTAAATTAAAGAAACTCAAACTTCAAAACATCAATACTTTTAATTTGTGGATAGTTCCCCAGTTCCTGCTATTGCTTCTGTTAACAGCTATACACACTGAGGGCAGTCTCTCCCTTTTGCCCTTGCCTGACTTGTAACTTTAAGTTACAAATTCACCTCTGACTCATCACACAAATGCTAAAAGTCTTGTCACCACACCCACCATATCGATAATTTTACCATATTAAATAATTATACGAGTTTAACCGGTTTAAGTGATGTGTCCACTATAAGATGTAGCTTTTAAAGTTGTTACTAAGGAAACAATATGGTACTAGATCCACGTGCATGAACAAATTACTGTCAGATCTGCTTTTAAATGAAATTCATTTGTACCTCATTACTAACCACAAGTGAGCACAGCTTTACGTTTCCTTTGCATTAATTCCTCAACTCTCAGAAAAAAGTTAGCAATGGAATACTGTTATACACTGAACATGTATCCTCAATGCTACAGCAGCAATTACTAAATCTAATTATCTACAACTTAACCAACACTACAAAAATATACTGCCTGGGCAAAAAAGTCACACATACACATTAATATTTCACTAGATTACCTTTTGCTTTCATTATGGCTGTGGTATCATTTTAATAAGCTTATGCAATGTCACAACATTAATTTCCGTCCAGAGTGCCATTAATTTATCTTGTATTGATGATGGGAGAGTCAGACCACTGTGTAAAGTCTTCTCCAGCACATCCTAAAGATTCTCAATAGGGTTAAGGTCTGGACTCTGTGGTGGCCAGTCCATGCGTGAAACTGAATTTGCGTGCTCCCTTGCTATCAGAGAAGAAGAATCCACTGATGAAAAACCTGGTCATTCAGGTTGTCATTCAGGTCGTCAGCTGACCTCAATTTTGGGCACAGAGCATTGCTGAACATAGACCTGACTACCTGAAGCAACCCCAGATCATAACACTGCCTCCACAGGCTTGTATGGTAGGCACTATGCAGAATGGGAGCGTCAACCCTTCTTACTCGGATGCACCCACCAATCTGGAACAATGTAAAGTGGAACCTTGGATTACGAGCATAATTAGTTCCGGAAGTGGGCTCGTGTTCCAAAACACCCGTAAACCAAATTAAATTTTCCCATAAGAAATAATTGAAACTCAAATTATTCATTCCACAGCCCCAAAAAATAAATACATTAAAATATGTGTGTGTGTGTGTGTGTGTGTGTGTGTGTAATTAGCCCCTTCCCTCGGTAACACTCCTCCTCCCTCTCCCCACCTCGCTTTTTAAGTTTCACAACAAACACACACACAACGGAAACACCGTTTTAAAAGGAAAAAAATAAAACTCTCTCTTACACTGGCATGAGCGCATACTAACGGAATCACTGCTGTAAAGTAAAAAAACAAAAACAAAACAAATGAACCAGCACCTTACCTTTGAAAAGAATCGTAACAGAGCAGAGTTTGTGTGTGTTTGTGAAGCCTGGGATGGGGTGAAAAGGCGAGTGTCTGTGCGTGTGTCTGTGTGTGTGTCGGTGTCCAATTATGCACGCACACACATAAGAGACACTGAAACATAGAGCAAGATGTTGATTATACAAGTAAGAGACGAATAGAGTTTCTGTGCGTTTGCGAAGCCGTGGGGGGGGGGGGGGGGGGGTGAAAAGGTGAGAGAGAGTGTGTGTGTGTGTGTGTGTGTGTGTGTGTGTGTGTGTGTGTGTGTGTGTGTGTGTGCGCGTGTGTGTGCGCGTGTGTGTGTGTCAGTGACAAATTACATGCGCGCACACACATAGGAGACGCTGAAACAGAGAGGGTGGTGTTGATTATACAAGTAAGGGACGATTACCCACAATTCCGCAGCGCAAGAGTGACGCTCGGTGTCAAAATAAGAGGCGCATGCATAATACATGATACTCCGCACTCGTAAACCAGAGGTTTTTCAAATCAAAATTTATTAAAAATCTTTGCTCGTCTTGCGAAATACTCGTAAACCGCATTACTCGCAATCCGAGGTTCAACTGTAACTCTAGACTCATCAGACCACTTGACCTTTTCCCAATGCTCCACAGTACATTCTTTATGCTCTCTAGCACACTGAAGCCTTTTTTCAGATTAGCTTCAATGATAAATGATATTTTAAGGCTACACAGCTGTTTGGTCCCAATCCCAATCTCCCCATATTAATCTCTGCAGTAATTATCCAATTCTTAAATATTTACTTAATTAAATGACTTTTTTGACAGGGTAAAAGAAATTGTACACATTACTTTTATCTAACTGAAGGTACATAATCTTGGCCTTAAGGGCAACATTTAAAAAGTTTTGTATGAAAGCATCTTCAACATAACCCTGTTAATTCTGTAATGAGGAAACTTACTCAGGTAGAACATTGTGGTCCACTAATGTGATTGCCAGATTTTGCAGACTGTGCAAGTCCACCTCGTCCCTGAAGAGCAGGTAGTCCTGGGACAAACCGCTCTCTCTCAGCAAGGAAAACACTGTCAGATCGCAAGGGAAATTCTGCTCGTGGGATGTTCAGCACAGGCACTGCTGCCTTCACAGAGTCGGAGGTCTAGAAATCAAACAATGAGGACTTAAATAACTCAATTATAGCAAAATTATTCTGAACAATTTGACAAGTTGACACAAGGCAGGTTATGTCTGCGGATTCACGCTGTTGGCACAAATAAGATCTAATTTTCCCCATTTTGACGGTTGATGTAAACATAAGTCAGCACTGCTGACACACTATTAGATCTATTATGAACGAGTCGATATACAATTGTTCTAAATAACATGCTCAGTGAGTGAATAAATTCCTGAAAATCTCACCTTTGACAGAAAATAGGCAAAAATAAGGGCTGATACCATGGAGTCCATATCACATGCCTCATTTCCCAGCACAACATGAAGCTGCCCAGAGCTGTTCTTTATGTGACCCTAAAAAAAAAGCAAAGAAAAATGAATCAACTTTAAATTACACCCCATAGACCTACAATCAGCTTGGTATAAAATGGCCAACCATCATTTGTCAAATGATTACAAACGGTAAAACCATTTTCCCTCAAAATGTAATTCTCACTGTAAGGTCAGGCAAGGCAATTTTATACCAAATTTGATAAAAAATGACTTTTTGCTGAGCCTCTGATGGTAATGCAGTCCTGCTCACTGCCTCACTTCGATCTCACTGTCACTCTAATTGCAGGCTGGAAGGAAGGAATTCAGGTCAGTTTTTCTGCTACACATTGAGTGTAACCATTAACCTTGATGGTGGGGGTGGATGTTAGAGGAGCTGCTATTCAAGGCTTTCTTTTTCTTACAAGTAAAATATGATTAGGTCTGACATCCATACTTCCATGTGAACTCAATGCTGTGAGAGCAAAGGCAGTATATACTGTATGCTGCTATGCTTTTCTCTATGTGCTAAGTGCTATGCTCTTGTTTACCTGTCTCATATCTCTATGATTTAATTTTCTTGGAACAAAGTGTGCTTTCATTACTCATTACTCACAGACAGTTATCTTGTTCTGCATGTTGGACGGAATTTGGCAACCAGGTTCTCTAATAAATTTGGGGGGTATTTAGTTCAAATCTTAAACCAAAACAGGAGCTGCATTGCAAAACTTTCTTGTAAAATAGTAGTATACACAAACACTAAATTCCAGACTTGTGTTTGTGTATGCACTAAATTCCAGACTTGTACATTTACTAAGAAAAAAAATATATATATGTAGTAAAACTACATAGAATTACAATTTTATTCCATTATGATCAAAAAGATATGTTTTACACACAGCAGCTGCATACACTAAAATGAAGCAGGATGCTATAGAAATAAGGAATATGCATAAAGATTATACAGTATAATCACTTCTTTACAACCTGAATCAAAATAAAATAATTACAAAATGAAAATGAATTTAACTGCAAACGTCTAGATGTCAAGCCATTAATTGTCACATATAAACTACAGCAAAGTGAAATTCTTCAGATATATACATAGCTACACTCCGAGTGTATCGTCACCAATTGGAGTCTTGTTTGCCCAAAACATTTATACTTTAAATGTTAAATTGTACCATGATCACCGTGCAATCAAACAACCTTTGTAAACTGTATTTTAAATCATTAATCCAGAGAAGCACTTTAAAAGAAAATTTAATAAACATGACACATGATATGAAAACAGAAATATACACTATATGGCCAAAGGTTTGTGCACGCCTGACCTTCGCACCCACATGTACGCCTTTCAGAAACTGTTGCTACGAGGCAGTACACAACTGTCTAAAATGTTTTTGTATTCTGCACTGTAGCATTACAGTTTTGCTTCAATGGAACTAAAGGGCCCAAACCGGTTCTAGGCTAACAATGCCCCTGTAAACAAAGTCATGAGGAGGTCCATGAAGACATGGTTTGCTAAGGTTGCACACAGAGTCCTGACCTCAAATCCTACTGAAGACCTTTTGGATTATTTGGCATGTCCACTATGATGTTATGGTATGCCAGATCAGAATCTTGGTGGTTCAAGTCCAAGCACCACTACATATTCGTTGTTGGGTCCCTTGAGCAAGGCCCTTAACCCGATCTGCTTAAGGGGATATGCAAAGTAAGAATTGCACTGTGTCTTATCTTAATCTCACAAATGCTCTTGTGGACACAAATTCCTACAACCAAAAATCTGGTGAAAAAAAAGAAAGAAACAAAAACAAATCTCCAGTGGAGAAGTGAAGACGTCATGTTTGTCACAAACACATTACATCATAGTGAAATGATCAAGTTTTGAGATATCCCAGCTTGATGTAGGGACCTGGGGTCAAAGTGCAGCATTACCCATGATACAGCATCCCTGAAGCAGATATTGGTAAGAGTCTTGCACAAGGGTTTAACAGTGTCACCATGATTGTGTTGGCGCTTAAACCCCTGACCCTCTGATCAGTAACCTACCCTTGTTGAGGTTATTATAATATTAAAGAGAATAAAATCTATTACTGGGTGATCAAAAAGCACACAGGAGGTTGACTATACAAATGATTGAGACATCACAAACCTTTTATGTTAGAAAAACAGACAAGCTATTCTTCTCCCTGACATCTGGCTGTTTGCTGTACTCACCACTGAGTTAACAATATGAATGAGCTTTCTGTTCAGTTTGTATAAATAATCACCAGCAGCACTGCTTTAAAATGCATGAGAAATTACTAGTCATTTACTGTTATCATATGAGCCTGGGAGAGGCTTTAGAAAAAAAGAAAAACATTCTGGAGCTTTAAAATTCTGAAGTTGTAAAAGAAATTATATGTGACCACATGGTATGTCACATATTTGTTGATAATGACAAACCAACCATTTATATTTCTAAAGGTTAGGGGTATTATTTAAATGTTTACAATAATAAACTAATACATTTGTATGTTTATTAGAGACACTTCAAATACATGAGGCTCAAACTGATATTGACATTATTAATAGGCCATCTTGTTTGAGTGTTAGTGAGGTTTGTGTTGAGAGCTTAACAATAAGTGTCACAGCATGAAAAACAGTCATCTTCAATAATGTTACACTTTTATCTAAGTGATGATTAATATATAGGGGGGAACAAAAACATATACACACTTCAACATGAAAACAAATCATGATCACATGATAGCATCAGTGATGGTGTGACTACTGACATCTTTAGAGGAAACATATACTACACATTGCTGCTATAATTAAATTCGAGTTTTGAAAAAGGACATAGATAACAACTGTTGAAGTGGGTATACATTTTTTGCACTTCTTTGTATATGTACAATATATGTATGCATGTGTGTGTGCAGTACAAGTCAAAGGAGACACAGGTTTGGATTTATATTTCTACATTCTAGAACAATACTGGATTTTTTTTTCAAAACTATTAAATACATATGTAATTAGGCAATTAAGTAACAACAACAACAGTCAGTTATTTTAAGACATGAAGGTCAGATGTTCTGGGATAGGTCTTGCACGAACAGTATTGTTATGTGTATTTGCAGGAACCCATAATGCAACTGGTTTTCATGAAGACCATCCAAGGAAAGCAAGACCAAAATTTACCTTTGCTGCAGGGGAGAAGTAATGTTACCAGCCTCAAAAATATCCAATTAATAAACAGTACCTCAAATTAGAGGCATTGTGAAGGCTTTACAGAGCATAAGCATAAATAAAGTGCAATCATGTCCGTTGACTCACAACCCCCCAGAAATAAAAAACAAAATCCTGACTTGTGCGTTCTAAACTCTTTTTTCGTTGGACTGAAAAAGTTAAAACAGAAATATATACAGTAGATCTGCCCACACCGTCTTTTAATGGTGTTTATTAACCCTTTGAATTCATTAACTTTTCCTATTATTATTTTTTTAATATATAAAATTCAAAATGATTCATTCATGGTGCCCTTATGATGTGTCTAAAACAGGAAACGTGATGTCATGTTTTGAGTACAGATGTTATCTTTTTCACTATTATGCCATTATATCAGATGGTAATGTCAGCATAAGGGTGGGTGTGTTGGCTTTTTTTGGGGGGAGGGGGGATTTTACCCTCCTGTGACAGCTTGTCTTCAGGTTTCCTGGAGTGACACATATATAATAAACGCTTTAACTGCGATTTCTGTAAACAAAATGTATCTCAGAACCTCAGAGGATTCACTTCTTTATGAGACCGATCTGTAACAAGGGCGTGCGCGCGTGTCTGTTTATATGCAAAACCACACACGTCACTCTGTTGGGATCACGACTTAACGATGCATAACCAAACAAGGGGAAAAGCAAAAACGTTTATGTAAATCTAAAGGCTAATTTGTGCACGTTTGTTTTATTTAAATGCATTACGTGCTCGATAGGGAAAACATGCAAACATCTGTAAATAAGTTTTTTTTTTTCTCCCAAGAAATCAACACGTCACAGTAATAGTGTTGACCGCGTGCCTGCGCGTGCTTTGGTCTAACGATCAACTTTGCCCGAGTTTGCGCTATTCTTACAGCCTTAAACCAGACCACGGTTCTTTAACATTAATCCATACACACCCATTTTCCATGAAAGGAACACATGAACTGACATTACAAACTGGCTTAACTAAAGTGCGAGTGGCCAGAGAACAGTGTGCCTCGTCATTACCGCATCGCGTCCTTACCTTCAGCGCGTCCCGACAGCTCTTTAAATGCGCTTCCATTCTCACATACAGCCTCGGGACACTCGAGTATCGAAACGTCCTTGTTGATTATGAAATTGCCCTCTCGGTAACCTGTGTTAGCGAAGTTTACAACCCCACCAGCGCACTCGCTCCAATAGATTATGCCAATTCACTGCTTTGGTTTTGCAAGCATGTCCTGTCGTCATCATTGTGCGCCGCGGCAAAGCGACACTACGCCACGTGATTGTGGGTAACGCAGTAAACCTCGAAAATTTGTTTTCATCCCTGTCTCTCTCTCTTTGTTGGCAAGTCCACATAGCCACTCATAATCTATACCGCTTTATCGTGTATACGGGGGTCTCCTCGTCCCAAGAGACTTAGGGCTCGAGGCGGGGTACAACCTGGACAGGCTGACAGCCCATTGCCTGGTACACACACGGGCAATTTTGGTTCGCCAAATAGTCTAATGTGCATGTCTTTGGACTGTGGCAGGAAACCAGTGTACCCGGAGGTAACCCATCATGTAATAAGCAAACTCCATGCACAGAGACCCCAAAGCAGGAATCAAACCTGTGGTGAAACAGTGCTAACCACTAAGCTGCCTTGGCTCTTTAACCAACTCCAACAATGAGCAAGGAAATTACTCAATTAGGGCCCAAGCATTATGTAGCATCTGGGGCTTCTTGGGGAGCTTTGCATGCTCAAAGTTACAAAAATCGGCAGAAAGTTTGGACTCCATTGCCATTAGGATGCCAGTGAGTCTGGGCCCCGGGCTTGGCACAGGATCCTCACACAGTTATTTTGAGTTGTTTGGAAAAGCATTCCTCCTAGAGAACTTATACGATTGCCACCAACCGGTTTTGTGATCCAAAGACAGTGAGGATGCAAAATTGTTGAGCGATTTTTGAGGTTCAGCGGTGACGATGCCTTAAACTTACGTGAAAAGTGATTAGTAACTTTCTGTGTGGCATTATATTGAGAGACATCACGTTCAGTGACATCACATTGAGTAATAGTGTGATGCTTATTTTCCAGCATCTGCGGCCTATTATACACGCATACACATCACAAATGTTAACACTCACGAACAAACGCACTCATATTACAGACAGACACACTCACATTCATACATAGCTCACACTCATAGCTCACATCAGCCCTACTGTATATAGTGTGTGAAGTGTGCATGTTGTGCGGTGTACCCGGGTGACGATGGCTTTTTGTAGGACTTAACACACTCAAATGACACTCAGGTTGTGTGGTGTGCCCGGGAGGTGATGCCGCTCATCATTGCTCGCAACTATATTATCAATTGATAGAGCACATTCAATCAGAAGTCTTATAATTTATTGTCATTATTTATTTATTCATTAATTTATTTTAAAAAATTTAGATTGTTTTTTAAAATCTGTGCATCCAGATGACACAGTCTGCAGATATAAAACATTCATAAAAAAACTGTTAATGATTATAAAACAACTTTTAAGACTTAAAACAAGGTTAGACTTAAAAAAAAAAAAAAAAAGGTTAGAATGGATTTTAGGTTTTCTACCCAATTAAAACATAGAATATTATTTCTGCCATATAAATTTGTAAAAATACATCATACATCATGATCTATAAAAAATTTTTAAAAAAACTTTTACAAAGTCCTAAAACATGATCAAGATAAAATCCATTTAATTGGATTACGTTTTCTCTGATATTCATATGAAGTTTCTCAGGTCTATTGTAACAGGTGTATGTATACATCCTAATACCATCTTTTCATTAGTTGTGTATTTGGATTTGCTCTATAGCCGATTGAAATTCAAGAAATAAAATTTTCCACTGCTAGTGTTCTACTCTAAATCTTTTCAACATAGTTCCCAGGAAACATGCCTTCTCTTCCTCGTAGCCGACCAAACCACCAACCTGAGGGATCTGGATGGAAAACATACAGGAAACAAATATGGACTGATTAATGAATTTATCCAGTTAAATGTGCAATTTCTGCAATCTTTGTCAATGTGTACTTATGTTTATTACCTTCATTTAATATATCTATTACATCATCTGCATTGAAGCTGAGCTCATCAGTGTCCTGTGCATCATATGCATACAGAGCACGGCACTGTGGGGTGCGAGGTTTGGGCCTCGGCGCTGGCTTTGGCACCCCTGCTCCAGGGACAGGCTTAACCTCTTTTGACATCCGTCGATGAAGACTACAGTAAACATGTAAAATAAGATTATAAATGCTGTATATTTTTCTCAATGTGAGAAAATCTTTGTTTTTGGAAGATATTGTGTGTATATAAACACACACACACACACACACACACACACATATATATATATATGCATGCATGCATGCATGCATACATACAGTACATACAAACATACATACATACATACATACATACATACATACATACACACATACTATATAGTATCCATAATTCAATTAATAAACTCATTGTATAGATTCATTACATACAGAGTTACGTATTTCAAGTGTTTAAATTTTGTTGATTATGGTTAACGGTTGTTGAAAACCCAACAAAAAATTTAATATTCTCAGAAAAATAGAATATTACTTGAGAGCAATAATAAAAAAAAAGAATTAACAGAGAAATGTTGTAATACTGAAAAGTATGCACATGTACAGCACTCAATACTTGGTCCTGGTTCTCATTGCATTAATTACTTATTTACGAATATACCAATGACTCTAATTAGCAACCTTCAGCTCTCCTGCGTTGTTGGGTCTGGTGTCTTGCAATCTTCTTTTTATCCACAACACCTCATAGCTTCCCTATTGGGTTTAGGTCGGGCGAGTTTGCTGGCCAATCAAGCAATGAGATACCATGATTGTTAAACCAGGTATTAGTACTTTTGGCAGTGTGAGCAGGTGTCAAGGCCTGCTTTGAAATAAAATCAGAATCTCCATAAAGCTGGTCAGCAGAGGGAAGCATGAAGTGCTCTAAAATTTCCTGGTAGACGGCTGCACTGACCTTGGACCTGATAAAACACAGTGAGCAACACCAGCAGATGACAGGGCTCTCCAAACCACCACTGAGCATGCAAACTTTACACTGGACATCAAGCAATTTGGATTCTGTGCCTCTCCTCTCTTTCTCCAGACCTGATTTCAAAATGAAAGTTTACTTTCATCTGAAAAGAGAACTTTGGCCCACTGAGCAACAGTCCAGTCCTTTTTGACCTTAGCCAAGGTGAGACGCCTCTGCCGTTGTCTCTGGTTCAAGAGGGGCTTGACACAAGAATGTGAGAGTTGTAGCCCATGTGCTGGATACATTTATACATGGTGGCTCTTGAAGCACCGTCTCCAGGTGCAGTCCACTTTTTGCAAATCTCCCCCAAATTCTTGAATTGGTTTAGAATCCTCCCAATTCCTGTTGCATGTCACCTTTTATTTTTTTTACCACCTTTTTTCTTTACATTCAACTTTTCGTTAATGTGCTTGGAACAGCCAGTGTACGGAACCAGACTGAGAGACCACTTTCTTTTGATAGTGTAAAGCTGCTTTGCAACAATGACAATTGTTAAAAGCGCTATACAAATTAAATTGAATTGAATCGAATTGAACTGGATTGGATTGGATTTAACTGATTGGCTCAGGAAAACTTTGCAGGTGTTTTGAGTTAATTAGCTGATTAGAGTGTGACGCCATGAATATGCAATATTGAACTTTTTCACAATATTAAAATTTTCTGAGATATTGGGTTTTCATAAGCTGTAAGCCAGAATCATCATCAAAGAAATAAACACTTGAAATATACCAGTCTGTGTGTAATCAATCTATATAATATACAAGTTTCACTTTTTGAATTGAATTACTGAAATTAATCAAATTTTCAATGATATTCTAATTTATTGAGATGCATCTGTATACACCCACATAAACACACCACGAAAAAAAAAAAGTATTGAACATGTCGCCGTTTTTCTCAGTAAATATATTTCTAAAGGTGCTATTGACATGGATTTCACTGCTGGTTTGGCGATATGGGCTGATGTGCAGTGTCAGTTGTCCTCCAAACATGATGGCATCCATAAAGGTCACTTTTGGTTTCCCCTGACCAGACCATATTCTCCCAGTATTTCACAAACTTATCCAAATGTTGTGCAGAAAACGATAAACAAGATTCAACATGGCGTTTCTTCAGCAATGGAGTCGCGTGGTGAGTGTGCATACCAGGCCATGACAGTTTTTTTGCTTATTGTTTTCTTACAATTGTAAATACAATTGTACGTGCTGACTCCCGGTGTTTCCGAATATCTCCACAAGTGGTCCTCATCATTCTTTCCACTCTTACCAGGAGCACTTGCTCATGGCCGTTTTATGGTGAAATTATGTTCTTCCGTATTTTGGTCAAAACAGTGCTCACTGGAAACATTCAGTTTTGAAATCCTTCTGTAACCAGTGCCATCAGTATGTTTTGTAATAATAAGGTTGCAAAGGTCTTGAGAGAGCTCTCTGCTTTTACCCATTATGAGATGTTTTTGTGCGACACCTTCTTACCATCAGTTGGGACTGAAACAGCTCGGATTAATTTGGAACACTGACAAGGGGCAGGGTGGCTTTCTAATTACCGATTGATTTCAGCTGCCATTTTACACCTCCTTTTCTTCATCTGTTCATTACATTTTCCCCATCTTTTCACATTATTACATATAACTTCATTCATGCACATACTGTACAGTATATGGTTTGATTTCATGGATTTCTTGCACGTGTGGATTGCATGGGTTGTTCATATGTTAAAAATTCCATGTCGATAGAACATTCAGAAATCCATTTACTGAGAAAAATCAGGACATTTTACTTTGCTGTGTGTGTATACACACATACTGTATATAAAGTGAGCTACATGCTAAATAATGGGGATTGTCTTTGTATTCATGTTGTCTTGATCACTGCTTTTGTGTATAGTAGAAAATAAAATAAAAAAGGAATAATTAACTTCCTCTCACCCTGCCACTCCCTGGTCAGGCACTTTCATGAAGCCCAAGTCATTGGTTATCTTGAGCTGATTCGGGCTGGCCCGAGGACCATGGTAATGGGGAAGGCTGGGCTGATCCATACTTGACTGCTGGCGTAGCAGAGACGCTCTGGAGTTGGAGTGACGATTCCGGTTTGCTCCTCCTCCTTGCCTAGTACCTACTGAACGCTCTGAAATCATAGGATTTTTTAAAACACAATTTATTTACAATGAAGTTTTAAGTGGAAACTTTGGCCCAGACAGTGTATGTATTGACAAAGCAGTATGCTATAAGAAAAGAAGACTGCCATTTTGCTACTCTGGAGAAAAGCAACAATTTCGAAAAGTTTAGATAAGAAGGATTGCTTCATAAAACTTGTGCCTAGATTGTATACCTGTCAAAAGTGCTTGCAGGTCAGATAATTTGGAGACGTTGGTACATTTCAAGTGGTTTGAGTTATCTGATTTGAATGGGTCATTTGTACTGTATATGTATATACAGTATGTATATCCAGATACTATTTTGATCGCCAGGATGCAGCAAATGAAAGTAAAAATAAAGTTAAAGTTTAGGCATGTTTCTGTCTCCTTTAATTGTATAATAGCATTATGATGTGTCTTTAAAAAATATACAGTGGAACCTCGGATTGCGAGTAACGTGGTTTACGAGTGTTCCGCAAACCGAGCAAAGATTTTAAATAATTTTTTATTCGGAAACCGAGCAAGTATTAGATTACGAGTATCATGCTTCACACATGCGACTCTTATTTTGACACCGAGCGTCACTCTCTCACCTTTCCCCCCTCCCCCCTCGACTTCGCAAACACACAGAAACTCTGCTCGTGCGCGCGCAATTTGACACTGACACACGCGCAGACGCTCTCTCCCCTTTTCACCCCCTCTTTGGCTTCACAAACACACAGAAACTCTGCTCTGTCGCGATTCTTTAAAAAGGTAAGGTGCTGGTTCATTTGTTTGAGGTTTTTTTTTTTTTTTTTTTACTTTACAGCAGTGATTCCCTTAGTATGCGCTAACGCCAGGTCAGAGAGATTTCTTTTTTTTCCTGTTAAAACGGTGTTTCCGTTGTGTGTGTGTCCGTTTGTTGTGAAACTTAAGTGATTCCTTTAGTATGCGCTCATGTCAGTCTTGCTTTTTTCCGTTAAAACGGTGTTTCCGCTGTGTTTATGCGCTTGTTGTGAAACTTAAAAAGTGAGTCTGTTAATATACGCTCATGTCAGTCTCAGAAAGATTAATTTTTTTCCTGTTAAAACGGTGTTTCCGTTGTGTGTGTGTGTGTGTGTGTGTTTGTTGTGAATCTTAAAAAGCGAGGTGGGGAGAGGGAGGAGGAGTGTTACTGTGTAAAACGAGGGAAGGGGCTAATTCCACACACACACACACACACACACACACACACACACACACACACACACGGCGCCTGCGCGCACCAACGGAAACACTTATCTGTCAGGATTTATTTGTACTTTTTTTTAAAGGTAAAGTGCAGATTAATTTGTTTTATTTTCATTTTATAGATTGTATTAATTATTTTTATGTATTTATTTTTTGGGGCTGTGGAACGAATAATTTGAGTTTTCATTATTTCTTATGGAAAATGATGCTTTGGTTTACGAGTGTTTTGGAATACGAGCCCACTTCCGGAACGAATTATGCTCGTAATCCCTACGATTATGGATTTCCACTGTATATCTATATCGCCAAAGATGTGAACACCCATTTCTTCCTAGTTGTTAGAAAACCTAGTTCGTATCATAACCATCATGTTTATGGCTATAACGATTTGAAAATAATGGACTTTTACCTTGCGAGTATTTCCCTGTGGTTTGATTTCCCACATATCTGCTCTTCCTCTTGTCACGCCGAGTGGGCCCTGAAGAGACAAAGCCGTGAGACTATACTCATGTGCTAACCTTGAATAAATACAATTATTACATCTTAATCTAATCTAATTTTGGACGAAAATGTGAGCAACATCGCGACTCAAGTGATCACGGCAAGAAAAACTAATTGAAGCCTTACTTGAGTTCTTGGGAAGGCCTGGTCCGATGCTCACGATCAGTGCCTTGTTACTGGGTTTGAGCACAGCATTATCTCCCTGGCCCGCCTGAAACTGGATCTGGCGGGATCCAGCAGATGCGAACGGGCCCCCAACCACCTTTTTTCACTTTGAATTCAAGCCTGGGAAGGACAGATCACAAATATAGTTTTCATCTGTATTAAATTACATCTTGGAGGCAAGTTTGATTATGCAGTCTTAGCAAGAGAAAGTGGCCTAGAGTTACATGTTGTTAAACTTGAGTGGCAGCTTCTTCCGAGTCTTTTCCTCATAGCGTTTGTAGAGAAGACTTAGAAACTCTGTTTTAAACACAGACTCCAGCACACTGTCATAATGTTCCTCGTGCAGAATGAAGAAGTCATCCTGCAGAGTGCTGAAAGGAGAGAAGCAGAAGAAATTAAGATGAATGAAAGTACAGATAAAACGTGGGGCACTGTTATAGAAGAATTATTGATATTTATCGGGATGCACCAAAATCCAGGGTGTATACATACATATCTGCCATAACATTATGACAACATGCCCAATTTGCCACCAACAGCCCGACCCCTTGAGGCACATCATTATCCTGCTGTCACTACTTGAGTGTACTTGGGCAGCAACAATGTTTAGGTAGGTGGTACATGTCAAAGTAACATCTATATGAATGGCAGGACCCAAGATTTTCCCAGCAGAACATTGCACAAAGCATCACACTGCCTCTTTCGGCTTGCCTTCATCCCATTGTGCATTCTAGTGCCATCGCTCCCAGCGGTAGTGGATGCGACACACACGCACCTGGCCATCCACAAGATGTAAAAAAAATTTTTTTCATGAAAAATGATTTCTCAGACCAGGCCACGTTCTTCAATTGCTCTGTGGTCCACGTGCTCTGATGCTCACATACCCAGTGTAGGCACTTTTGGCGATGAATACGGGTCAGTATGGGAACCGGTCTGGTCCCACAAGCTCATGCAGAAATAAAACTGAGATGTGCTGTGTCTTCTGACACCTTCCCATCAGAACCAGCGTGAACTTTTTAAGCAATTTAAGCTACAGTAGCACTTCTGTTGGATCAGCCTACAGTACATGGACCAGCCTTTACTCTGACCCAGTTGTCTAAATCCTTATGCTTGTCCAATTTTATTATGCTTCACATGATGCTCAACTTCAGAGACAAAAATGTTCACTTTCTTCATGATACTGTATATCCCACCCACTTCCAGTTGCCACCTTCAATGTTACTCATTTCACGTGTTAGTGAGCATAAAGTTATGGCTGATCGGTGTGTGTGTCTCTCCCTATCCAGAGAAAGAACCTGGTTACTATGAGGATATCAGTATAAGATTATTATCAGATATTTGTCCTACTTCAAAGTAATGTATTTATATGAGTATAGCACTGAAAATGGATAAAAGGGCATTAGTGGATACCTAACATTAATTTATTATGCATTACACTTTTAGATATTTATTATATACTAATTTTATACAGGGTGAAGATGGGATTGATAAGTTAGTAAAAATGACCTGGCCTACCTCAGTGAGACAGACTGAATTTTCTCCAGCTCGATCTGCCTTTTGAGCACCTCCTGAATCTGTCCCTTTTCTGGACCTTGCTTTACCTTTTCCCGACCAATCAGGTAGAGGAATTTGGATGTCAGGATCAAGTCACGCTTGACAGTCTGTGAGTATTGAGTAGATACACAAAGGTTCATGTGATGCCTTGCGACTCCACAATCCTGTTACTTCTATGTCTCTAGTTATATAAATTTTTTTAAAGTATACCTTAAATCTGCGATCGTATTTGATCACCACATCAGCAAATTCAATCCTTTCCCTGCGACCCACAAACTGCCGGATCTCAGGCCGATTGTCCGTGCCGATGTAATCACCCACAAAGTTACGGTTGAGGCTGTTCTTCCGCCTCTCCTTTTTATTTAACAGGATGTCAGATGCTGAAAATACAACAATCCATTTTCAGAAGGTGATTTTTTTAAAGATCAGGACATAAGAAACTATCATGTGGATTGTAACTAAATTATATTACCTTCCTCCCGCATCCGGACATATTTGCGTACAGCAATATGCCTACGCCAGGCTTGCTGGATGACCCGAGCAAATCCATTATACTTTCTCTCCCTCATCTCTTCCAGAAGGAACAGCTACAGGAGAGAGTGGCTGACTGTAAGCGACACAGCTTTAGGACATACTCTCATTTTGATCTAGTCATGGCTCATGTTCTTGAGCAATAAGCCAATGATAAAATGCAAAGGAATAAAACATTAACCATCCAATTAAACATTATAAAAGGAGAGGTTAGGCAATCCTAACTGATGTCTAAACTAAACTGTCTTACATTATAGCATACCCTAGTCATGCCCATGCAACATAAGTTGCTCAGAACTGAAAGAAATCTCTCAGGGATAACATAATGGGAGCAGGGAAAGCAGAACATGGCTCAAATTAGGAAGCTTTCGGAAAAATTTAAAATACACTAACCTAAAGGATTATTAGGAACACCTGTTCAATTTCTCATTAATGCAATTATCTAATCAACCAATCACATGGCAGTTGCTTCAATGCATTTAGGGGTGTGGTCCTGGTCAAGACAATCTCCTGAACTCCAAACTGAATGTCAGAATGGGAAAGAAAGGTGATTTAAGCAATTTTGAGCGTGGCATAGTTGGTGCCAGACGGGCTGGTCTGAGTATTTCACAATCTGCTCAGTTACTGGGATTTTCACACACAACCATTTCTAGGGTTTACAAAGAATGGTATGAAAAGGGAAAAACATCCAGTTTGCGGCAGTCCTGTGGGCAAAAATGTCTTGTTGATGTCAGAGGAGAATGGGCCGACTGATTCAAGCTGATAGAAGAGCAACTTTGACGGAAATAACCACTCGTTACAACCGAGGAATGCAGCAAAGCATTTGTGAAGCCACAACACACACAACCTTGAGGCGGATGGGCTACAACAGCAGAAGACCCCACTGGGTACCACTCATCTCCACTACAAATAGGAAAAAGAGGCTACAATTTGCACAAGCTCACCAAAATTGGACAGTTGAAGACTGGAAAAATGTTGCCTGGTCTGATGAGTCTCGATTTCTGTCAGAATTTGGCGTAAACAGAATGAGAACATGGATCCATCATGCCTTGTTACCACTGTGCAGGCTGGTGGTGGTGGTGTAATGGTGTGGGGGATTTTTTCTTGGAACACTTTAGGCCCCTTAGTGCCAATTGGGCATCGTTTAAATGCCACGGCCTACCTGAGCATTGTTTCTGACCATGTCCATCCCTTTATGACCACCATGTACCCATCCTCTGATGGCTACTTCCAGCAGGATAATGCACCATGTCACAAAGCTCGAATCATTTCAAATTGGTTTCTTGAACATGACAATGAGTTCACTGTACTAAAATGGCCCCCACATTCACGAGATCTCAACCCAATAGTGCATCTTTGGGATGTGGTGGAACGGGAGCTTCGTGCACTGGATGTGCATCCCACAAATCTCAATCAACTCCATCAATATGGGCCAACGTTTCTAAAGAATGCTTTCAGCACCTTGTTGAATCAATGCCACATAGAATTAAGGCAGTTCTGAAGGCGAAAGGGGGTCAAACACCGTGTTAGTATGGTGTTCCTAATAATCCTTTAGGTGAGTGTAGATAATAGATTAGTATGCTAACAGAAGTATACAACACTAAAAGAAATCCTAGTGGAATATGAAACACTGTTAAAATGGATATATATATATTGAGGCATATTTTTTTAAAATCAACTCCAAATGTTCTCACTGATTCTGGGGCCTTAATGAAGATCTTGCTCTTGCCCAGTTGGTACTGGTCTGACTCCATGTTGACAGACCTCAGAAGGTGCAGGACACCCTGTTTTTCATCTCCACGCCACTGTGGCCATGTCTCTTTAGTCAGGATGGCATATCTGTGTAGAACAGTATTTGATAAATAGAAATAAAAACTGTATTTCACCACAGCCAGCCCCATGGTTAAGTGTTTTGGGGGGTTTTTGTTGAGGGGGAACTGGTGAGTTCTCTCTCACCTCTGTAAGAACTTCTTGAAGACGCGGCGGAAGGCGTAGCCAGCTCTCCGTACGCGGATGTTTTCCCGCAGACCCAGGTACTCCACTTGGTGCTTCACTCGACTCTCCTCCCAGTCCCGTGATTTCTTGGTCTCATTGGGTTTTATGCAGCGAATGTAATGAGGAGTGCACTTCATCAGCGTCTGCACCAGGTTATTGGCCTGTTTCTGCATGAGTAAGAGCAATGGATATAGAGCTCATTTTGAGTACTTTGCAAACAAGATTTATTATTAGAATTATTCATTTTTTTGTCTGTTTTGATTAGTGTCTTGCCTTGATTTTGGTGCCCGCAGTGGTGGGTCGACCCTTTTTCTCTGCCTCAAGATTCTCTGGGAAAAGGTCTTGGATAAAGGCACTATTTACAAAAAAGGAATGGTAGCAGTGATGATTTTTTATACTACTAAAAAGAATAAAAGTATCTGTATAAATGACTTTGAAACTCCAAAAGAGTAAGGGTGAGTATTGGGCGAATATACTGTATGAGAGAATATTATCCACCACATGTGTGTGTGAGGGGGGGACAAAAGAGGTGGTTACACTTGCAGGCTGTAATGATTTCTATAGTATTAGTCGTATAGTAGAAGAATTTCTGCTAAAGTCTGGGATATTTAGAGAATTTCAGATATGTAAAATTTTAAAAAATAAAAACCTATGACATGTGCAGAGTATATCAGGTTATTTAATCAATTCAGTTTCCTGTTTGTATTTTCTTGCCCAGTTTGCTCCTGGATACATCTAAATCTTTTAAACGTTAAAAATCCCTAAACTACTTGCTAGAAGAAATGAAGAAACAGAAGGCAAAAGCAGAATCATAAAACGTTACAGATGAAGTAAAAACCAATTACTCACAATTCACTGCTCTGCATCAGCTCGATTATGTCGTTAAAGAGCACGTCCCTGTTTCTCTCACAAAAGCCATTCACATTATATGATACCTAGAATAAAAATGCAACATCACGTGTGTATCATGAAACGCTGCTACTGAGATGATTATTGCAAAGCAGTGCAACAATCAACCCAGTTATTGCTGAATAACCAATAAGGTAAAAAAAAATCAAGTAAATATTGTGAATTTATATGTGAAGAACTAATACAATTTTAACAAATAATGTTTATTGATGATAATTGATCATCTTTTAATAACGGAAATCAAATTGTAACACGACTGAAAGTTTTTTTTTTTTTTGCCATTTTGAAGTAAACACGGACAAAGAGACAGAGTTGTAAGTTATAAAGCCATAACAGAATGAAGCAATACAGAATAATCTTAATCGGCTTTATAAGAAGTTTGACAAACAGAAATAAATAAATTAAGTTACTCCTGTTTTGCCCTTGAGCAAGGCCTTTAACCCTGTCAGCTTTAGAAATGCTGTATAATAACTGACCGTGCGATCTGACCCCAGACTCCTAATAAACCTCTGATATGTGAATTTCACTGAATACCGAATTCACCGTGTTGTAATGTACAGTATATGTGACGAACAAAGGCTTGGCTTAAATTAAAGCCAAGTGTGAACAACCGAGTGGGTTGTTTGTCTTGTATAAAAGGTTTGAAGGTTTATCAAAATTCCCCCAAATCTACCGTATATCAAATGACACTCCTTACTAGGCGCTTCTTACCTTTCCTGCATAGTGATGCACTATGAAGCCTTTGTTCCAGCTGTTGAAGTGCTCATGAGAGCTAATCTGCGTCTGCAGCTTCTGAAGCAGGGTTTGGTCTGCACCTTCACCCTTGGCATGCATGGTAGCGCACACATCATCCAAAATGCTCATGATCCCAACAGGATTCTGGGAAGATCACACTTCTGTATTATTTCCTGATACAGTGGAACCTTGGATTACGAGCATAATTCGTTCTGGAAGTGGGCTCGTATTCCAAAACACTCGTAAACCAAATAATCATGTCCCATAAGAAATAATGAAAACTCAAATTATTCGTTCCACAGCCCCAAAAAATAAATACATAAAAATAATTAATACAATCTATAAAATGAAAATAAAACAAATTAATCTGCACTTTACCTTTAAGAAAAAGTACAAATAAATCCTGACAGATAAGTGTTTCCGTTGGTGCGCGCAGGCACCATGTGTGTGTGTGTGTGTGTGTGTGGAATTAGCCCCTTCCCTCGCCTCGTTTTACACAGTAACACTCCTCCTCCCTCTCCCCACCTCGCTTTTTAAGATTCACAACCAACACACACACAACGGAAACACCGTTTTAACAGAAAAAAAAGAAGTCTTTCTGAGACTGGCATGAGCGTATATTAACAGACTCACTTTTTAAGTTTCACAACAAGCGCATAAACACAGCGGAAACACTGTTTTAACGGAAAAAAGCGAGACTGGCATGAGCGCATACTAAAGGAATCACTTAAGTTTCACAACAAACGGACACACACAAACACGGAAACACCGTTATAACAGGAAAAAAAAAGAAATCTCTCTGACCTGGTGTGAGCGCATACTAAGAGAATCACTGCTGTAAAGTAAAAAAAACAAAAAACAAATGAACCAGCACCTTACCTTTGAAAAGAATCGCGACAGAGCAGAGTTTGTGTGTTTGTGAAGCCGGGGAGGGGGTGAAAAGGCGAGAGAGCGTCGTAAACTAATACTTGCTCGGTTTCCGAATAAAAAATTATTAAAAATCTTTGCTCGGTTTGCGGAACGCTCGTAAACCACGTTACTCGCAATCCGAGGTTCCAAAATGTAGTAATAAAAACTCACCACTTTGGACTCTATTAAGTCACACACGATTTTGTTGTTGAAGTATTCAATTGGTGTCCATTTGATTCCTTCCTGTATATACTCTTCCTGTAAAAGAGTATGTCAAATGTAAAGTGAGAAATGGTAATAATCCCATCCTAAGGACGTAACTGTTTTAATGGTGTAAAACTGCTCTGCTGACCTGCTCAGCCTTCAAAGTGAGCTCAATAAAGATCTGCTGAAGCTTTTCGTTCACAAAGTTTATGCAGAACTGCTCGAATCCATTTAGCTATAGATGACAAAAATGAGACAAATAAAAGCCTGTTGGTTTAACTGCCTTCTCAATGGTCCATTAATACGTTCCTCTGTTGCAAGTGATTAATTCCCACCTGGAAGATTTCGAAGCCGTAAATGTCCAGAACGCCGATGTTGAATTCCTCATGATCCTTTTGCATGGCTTTGTTTACTGCCTTTGGACAGAAAGGTAACAACAGGAGGAAACATAAAAAAAAAACAACAACAAAAAAACATACATGTCATTTGTAATTTCCTGCCTTATAAGTAAATTATGTGTCGGTAAAATACTACTATACTTGCAATTATTTAATTATTATTATTGCAATATCAGTTTTATTTGAGAGTTATGCTGGAAATTACACTTGAAGTTGGAAACTTACACCAACGAGGAAGTCAAAAAGTCGTGCATAGAGCGCTTTCGACAAAGCGTCGCGTGTAAAGCAGGCCTGCTCTGTGTTCAGAGTGACGGATATGGTTTCAGACTTGCCCCCCCATTTACTGTCCATGGTCCGACTGGTCAGTTTGTTCTTCAAGCCATCCTGAGATATTCCCAGAAGATAGGACGGGAAAGCAAGAACTGCACAGGATTGATGGAGGATGGAAAAGAAAAGCGAAAAGTGCAGATGTAATCTTTATTATTTATTACAATAATTCAAGTTCTATTAAATGAGTAAATAATGTTTATTTAATAACACATAAACAAAGACCTTTACATAAACCCTGATGTGAGATGATTTATAAAGTCAAGGATGTTCCTACAACACTTATTGTCAGACCGTGTATAAATAGCTGTATTTCTCTTTCACTTTTGCTATTTCTGTCACAAAACAAAGTGACCAAAGTGACCAAATTACACCATGAAAGACCAAGAGATGCACCAAGTTAGCACACAAATCTTTTTTTATTTTTTTTTATTTTTCCCCCGATTTTCTCCCTAATTTAGTCGTGTCCTATTCCTCCCCGTCACTAGGGGGCTCCCACATTATGCTACCACTACCACTCAGCCGGGAGGGCCGAAGACCATCACGTGTTTCCTCCGAACCACGTGACGCCAGCCGACCGCATCTTTCCGAACTGCTCGCTGTTCGTTGAGGGCGGCGTAACACACTCGGAGGACAGCTCCTTCCGTTGCACGAGCTCACAGACGCCCCTGACTGGCTGTAGAGCCGTGATTAACGTGGGAGCACTAAGAATCTCTCATCCCTCCCCTCTGAGAGAGCCAATCAGCTCTCTCTAGACCTCCGGCTGAGAGAGGTTACAGCATCACTCGGGAATCGAACTCGTGACCTCCGGATAATAGGGCGAGCGCTTTACCACTGTGCCCCAGCACACAAATCTTGCATACTCCAACAAATATTTTTATTGATTTTAAACAGGGATATAACAGGGTAAACATGCAACGTTCCAATACACATTTTATAGCCCCCTTATAAAACCCTAAACCACCCACCCCACCCCTTCCTGACTCCAAGCCAGCTATACATGTATGGGAAAGATTAGACGCCAGGCATATTTAAAAAAGGAGAAAAATGGAAAAAAAATAATAAATGAGCTGGAAGTTTTTGGCTCTGCGTGCAAAAAAGATTAAATAAATAAATATTAAATAGGAAAGGAATCAAACTATAAATGTATATGAAAAAAGCGAAGGAAGGGCCCCCACACCTGTTGAAAATTCAAGTCCGAATGGCGAATTGAGTAGTGAATCTTCTCCAGGGATAAACAGGACATAATATCTCTGAGCCACTGAGCGTGAGTGGGTGAGGTGGCATCCTTCCACTTGAATAAAAGAGAACGCCTGGCCAGTAGTGTCGCAAAAGACAACAAACGCTGTTTAGCTGGAGTTAGACGCTTATCTTCCTTTCCAGTGATACCAAAAAGAGCAATCAGAGGGTCTGGTTCAAGATTGCATTTCAATATGTACGACAAGGTTTTAAAGACATCCCTCCAGAATTTTTCCAAATTCGGGCATGTCCAGTACATATGAATAAGAGACGCCTCTCCGCTTTTACATTTATCACAACAAGGATCAACGTCTGGGTAGAAACGGGAAAGCTTGAGTTTGGAGAAATGAGCCCTGTGTACAACCTTAAACTGTAATAAACAGTGCCGGGCGCATAAGGAGGTTGAGTTGACAAGCTTGAGAATTGAATTCCAAGTGTCGTCTGACAGTGTCAAATTTAGGTCTTTCTCCCAAGCAGTTTTGATTTTACTCAAAGAGGTGTGACTCAAACCCATCAGTCCACCATAAATAGTGGATACTAGGCCTTTACGCAGTGGGGACAAACAGAGGAGATTATCTATAATATTTGCATCAGGAGCTTCAGGGAAATTTGGTATTGATGAGCTAATGAAGTGTCTTACTTGCAGATATCTGAAAAAATGAGAATTAGGTAAGTTAAACCTCTCAGAAAGCTGTTCGAATGACGCAAACCTATGATCGACAAACAAATCTTTACAAAACTTAATGCCCTTACTGTACCATTCCTGAAACACTGAATCATGTAAAGAAGGTTGGAAGAGATGGTTAGAGACGATAGGACTGGAGAGAGAAAAGCGCAGAAGACCACTGTGCTTTCTGAACTGAGCCCATATTCTCAAGGTATGCCTAATAACTGAATTATTGATTGATTTAATTGAGGGGATGGGGAGTGCAGATCCAAGGAGTGCAGAGACAGAGAGGTCTTTGACAGAGTTTAGTTCCATTTCCACCCAGACAGGGCGATTAGGTTGATTATGAAAATATACCCAAAAGATGACACATCGAATGTTTGCTGCCCAGTAGTAAAAACGAAAATTAGGTAAAGCCATGCCACCGTCTCTTTTAGATCTTTGAAGGAGGGACTTGTTCAATAGAGGATGTTTACTTTTCCAAATGTAAGATGATATAATTGAATCTAAAGCAACAAAGTAAGATTAGGGAATAAAAACGGGTACAGAGTGAAACAGATATAAAAATTTTGGAAGAATACTCATTTTAATGGCATTAATGCGGCCCACCAGAGACATGGACAGTGGTGTCCATTGCCCCAAGTCCTTTTTTGTTTGGTTCCAGCACACAAATCTTAACCTTGCTTTATAATCTTAATCTGACATTAAACTTAAAGAAGAGGAAACACAAGCTAACCAGACTTCTCGATAAATCAACGCTTCATCAGATCAGTGATACTTACAATCTTCACTTTCCACGACAGCATAATTGCCCTCCTCTTTGAAAGTGATGTTGCCCAGATGAAGAATCCCTGCCACAATCTGCAGCACAGCATCTTGTTCATCCAGAGACAGACCTATAACTGACATAGCCTCCTAAAAGCACAGAAAAAAATGGCACACATTAGTACAGTGGCCTAAGCACTGGATCTGTCAAAACAATACAAATTCATTAGCAAAATCTCCTCCAATGACTTTAAAGATACCATGGTGTCAGAGAACTCCTTCTTGTCATTGATGTCATCCACAGTGTATGTACCAGACTGGTTCATATAGAAGTAGTAATCAGGAGCGGTAATGCCCAAATTTTCCCTCTGCTCTTTGGTAGCGCCTGCCAGAAGCTGTAGAATGAAAGGATATCAGATGAACTGATAAAGGTTCTGTTCCCATTCTTTAAGCCAGATGTTCTCAAAGTGGAGTCCAGTGACCCCAGGCATCCGGGAAGCAGACAGAGGGTATGTGATTTTTAGATTTAGTTCTCTATGTCAAATATTACACATTAAACACACATTAAAATAATTAGCCAAATAATGAAAGATTTGAATTATCTTTGGAGGGGTATATAAAAATTATCTTCTAGTCAATGAGGTCATTGTTTTGAAAAAAAAAAAAAAAAAAAAACAGTTGAGAACCCCTACCTTAAAGTGATAGTTCAGATTTCTTTTCGTCTGTCTTAAATCAAAGTTGAAATGCATGCAACAATCATGCCAAAATACATTCCAGAATTCAGCTGAGACTTATATGAAGCTTCTGCAGTCCCACTGGCGAGCTGGTATCAATTTGGTATCTTTCAAAGTTATAATACAAATTTTCTTTCTTTCTTTTAAAATTTTCTCTTTCCTTTCACTGGAACAGCCATACAGCTATTCCTGTATGGAATAAAATCACTGTCAAAAATAATTGTGATAATTCAGACAAATTACAGAGATTTTTTTTTTACTATAGGTAGGATTTAAATATAGGTACTGTAGGTAAGATTTTAGGAGTTTAAAATGGTGGCCGGGCGAATGTGCCAAATGGATTCCTTTTCCTTTGGATAGTAATGCCTGTGCATGTGTCCTTGATGATGTAGTTTTGACAGAGGTGTAAGACACTACATTCGTAGGTGTAATTTTGTAATTCGTCCGTGTAACAGAGGAAGTTTTGTGTCTGTAAATGGTCAGAGTCGTATATTTCAGTGTTGTACTGTAACAAACATACAAAATCTCTTATCTGTAAACTGTCGTGGCTTGTCGTGATTTTGGTATCCAACTCAGACAAAACACAGAATTTTTTTTTTTTTACGCACAATTATTTTTGACAGTGATTTTATTCCATATTTCCAGGTAAGTAAAACAATTAAATTTGTACTCAAAACATTTTAAGTTTGAAAATCATCAACTCCATTTAGCTCAGTGGGATTGCAGAAGCTTCATATGAAGCTCAGCTAAACTTTGGAATGCATTTTATGCACTGAATAAGGATTGTGGAATTTGGCCCTGATTGCTTACATTGTACTCGCGTTCCAACTTCATGGGGGTGGGGTCGCAGGAAAACTTGACCAAGACCTGTGGTAATGTACTTATGTGCACCTCAACTTTTGATTTAAGATAAATTAAACTAATCTGAACTACCCCTTTGTGCACTGTAAAATCAGATATGAAAATGCCTACAATTTATTTTGTATAGCGATGTTTGATATCATTTTTTCATACTGTTATGTAATATAACCCATGTTATTTTACTACATTACAGTACTCTACATAAACCTATTTTTCGAAACCTTACCTGGTAGTAAATATGGAAATTTCTTTCCCCACTGTTTTGAGACACCACCCTGGATTTCTCCAACAGGAAATTAGAAATTTTTCCTCCATCAGGCTCTCCGCCACGGCTAAACTGGATCTCAAAGTATTTTCCCTGAAGGAACAGATGGTGGATTAAGAGAAACTAGCCTGAAGTCTGAAATCAAATCTAAACACTCACTGTTACAATGGACTAATTAACAACATGAGTTTGTCATATAGCCCTGCACTTTCACAAGCCCAAAGAATACATCATGTTCTAGATAATTCACAAACTAAACACACACACACACACGCACACACTAACAAGTTTTGACTTGTTGAGTATGCTGCTAACACTAGCCTAAAGGTTTCTCGACAGGAATGCATACCAAATCTCCACAGTAGTGCCACAACTACAATGTGTCTGAAAGTAAAGGTGGAGGTTTCCTGAATAATTCTAGAGAAGTCTACCTACTGAATCTTATCAAGCAACAATCTGGCAATAAGACATTATAGAGCGTAGAATTAACTAGCATCTTGACTCACAAAACGACTGGAGTTGTTATTGCGCACTGTCTTGGCATTCCCAAAAGCTTCCAGCAGAGGGTTAGACTGAAGGATGATATCTTTTACATGCTGAGAGAGAGAGAGAGAACGAGAGAGAGAGAACGAGAGAGAGAGGGAGACCGGAGACTTTATTTTGCAATATCATGATGATGCAAGCTCAAGGTATATGTAAATATACATTATTAAGCACCAAAATGAGTGCAATTAACTAAATTCTCTAATGGTAATCTGGTAAACATTTCAAAATAATTCTATGACACTTTATATTTGTATTCAGATTTCAAAAATAGATTTCCATCCCACGCATGGTTATATCTTGTATGGAATGTGTATGGATCTCTTACTTGAACTTTAGGTCCACCTCCTGACACTTTGGAGATGTAGCTCATGATGTACTTGGCTGCTACTGTCTTACCTGCTCCACTCTCTCCACTACAACCATTGTACACACACACACACACACATGCACACACACTATGACAATTTAATACTTCAGATAGAAATGCTTTAGAAATGTTTAAATTGTGGATTATCATGTATTCTTTATTCCAAACAACTCAGGATAACATCATTATCATTAAACACATCCTCAAAAGTTAAGAACCACTGGAGCAAAATGTCCCTGACCTGATGATGACACACTGGTTCTCTCCATCGATCATCATGTTACGATACATGTTGTCTGCCAAAGCATAAATATGTGGGGGATTCTCATATTGTGCCTAGGGTGGAAACATTCAAACGGACCTCAAATTAAAAACATCAGATTTTGACAAACTTTGGCGATGCATCTAAATTAGCTACAGTAGCGCAAAAAAAAAAAACCTGAATGTTGATACATTGCCAGTATGTATATTACAGTCTACTGTACATATCTACAGTACTTAGAGAACATTTTTAGAACTACACACAGACAGAAACGCATCTCTCCAATCACATCCAGCTCAGATTTAGTCCCACGCACACATTCATATTTTAACTTCACTATGCAGGAATGGCAAGTGCTGACATGCAACCCCAACCATTCTGCCTTCTCCAATTCAGTCCTGCCCTGTATTCTCACTCAGGAGCACCTTGGCACTTCATGCTCCTCATTCCTTAATCGTCTGATACTGAAGGCACAAGTCGATATACAACAGCACCAATCTTTATTTATTTACATTTAGGGATTTGGCAGATGCTCTTATCCACAGCAACTTACTTACGTTTCTATCATTATATACATCCTTACACTGGGTTACAAAGTTACGATCAAACACTGGGAAGGGGAACCATTTTTTTTTAAATAGAGGAAGAACAGAAGAGGACCAAGTACTGAGCCTTGTGGTACACAGAGGCAGAGTCTGCATTGAGCAGATACATACACATACATTTTTTGTTAGTATTTCTGTAATTCAATTACAACATATAAGAAAGACAGATTCTACTTACAGCTCCCTGATACAGCTCCACTTCACGGTCAGTAAAATATGGCAGCTGCTTAAAAGGGTTTACAGAGATCAGCACAGGGCCAATGTATGTCTAAAATAAGTGGTCAAGGTCCTTATAAACAAGGTCCTTATAAACAATTAACAATTAATTACCAAACTAATTATATTTAGATAATTAGCCATTTAGATAATACGAATGGTTTAAGTATTGTATCAAAAGGTCTATTTGTTCTTTTGTTAATTTTTTCATTCATTGTTTTTATTAGGCACATCATCCTAGGTGCTTATTATAAGGTGAGAATAAACAATGGATTGGACTTGCATCACAAAGCACCACCCACACAT
This sequence comes from Clarias fuscus, assembly GCA_030347435.1. Lineage (NCBI taxonomy): Eukaryota > Metazoa > Chordata > Actinopteri > Siluriformes > Clariidae > Clarias > Clarias fuscus. The sequence goes on along the minus strand of CM059207.1, from coordinate 27,468,445 downwards.
TCCTAAAGACAATGTTCTGCATAACTAATCCAGTCACTAAAAACATGCCATGAGGCTTTACATAATGATATAAAAACAATGTGCATCTAGCCACCAGGATACAAAGATGAAGTCATCCATGTATCTTTTCTTGAGGTTATCTGTGATGGCATCTTCGCTGATTTTGGCAAGGAGGACCATGTCGTCCACCCCGCTGACCTTCACATTTTGGGTTTGCCAGTGATACCGCTCCTTACTCCCCTGAAAAAAAAAAAAAAAAAAGCATAAATATAATGTATTAATGAAGGTTTAAACTACAATTATATTTACAGATATGTCCAGAATATAAAAAACCTTAATCAAAGTATTTTGACACTACTGATTTGAATGGACTAGCGGATTGACCCAGTTAAGAAGTGCATGCATACACTAATTAACTAACATGGCAAGTTAACTAATTTGTTACTAACTAACATGGAGAGGTTGTATAAAATGCCTGTTTTACTGCATCATACTTGAGTAGATTTGTGAAGAAGAAACCCCGCTATTCGGCTACACTCGACTTATTATTTTATATATGTATATTAAGTAGTCTTTTCACCGAATACTTCTTTACTCTTACTTGAGTAATATTTTGGATATTTTGGACTACTTTTTACTTCTACGTGAGTAATATTATTTTGAAGTACAGCGACTCTTACTTGAGTACATTTTTGACTACTCTACCCACCTCTGCTGAGGAGGGTAGCATAGTTTCGAGGCAGTTGAACAGAATTCTTTGATGCTGTTGGAAAGCACTACACCCTTGTTTACACCAACACAAGTTATTCAGAGTTGACAAATGTGCTTCACTGAGATGTGCGGTAGGATTAGAGATAACAACCAGTTAGTACCCGAGTTAACCACAGCAAACTTTACAAACAGCATATAGAAGGAGGCTGAAACAATAATTACAACAAAAAGTCTGTGTTGACCCTGTGTTTTCAGAAAACTGACCACCCCATCCTCTGTATAAAGACTACTGTATATTACATGTTGTGCTATGCGAGAAGCATAATAGTTCTGCATCTCCTAAAATTAGATGGTGCAGTGCAGTGGTGTCGGTTAGGTATGATAAATGAAGTAAGCGATACTCCAGTGCCAAATATCTCTAAATATTAGAAACAGACTAAAGACTGTCACTAATTGTAAATTGTATAGGTTGTTACTTTATAAGACACACAGGAGTTAAATATGTTTTTAGAAGCCAACAGTTAGGACAGTACGCCATTTAATTTTTTGTTTTATTTTTGCATAAAGCAAAGTTGTGTTCAGTTTCCTTTATCCAACAAACTCTATTTGTCTTTTAGATCCTGAATTCTGCAGTGACCTCCATCTCTTTCTAAGCACTCGTTGGTAAATTATCTTAATTTAAATTTATCATGGTGTTGTGGTTTGCTTTCTTTGGTAGTTTAAAATGTAAAAATATGACATAACTTATAAGCTGGCAAGCAAGATCGCTGGTGTTGATCAAACACTACCAAATATCAGTTATTTATCATACCACCTCAGTGGAAAGATCTCTAGCTGTTTTAAAATATTACTGATCTTTGAGTTACAGTTTGTCGTAGGCACCAAAATTATTTTTAGTACAAATTTTGTTATACGAGTTCATTAGTAAGGACACACATTAACATCATTGAATAAACTTCCTAAACATTCAAAGGATTTGTCTAATTAAATATGCAAATGACAGGTCAATCAGAGTGTAGTAACTGGATCGGCAACTTTTACACAAACATGGCCGTCTCCATCACTTGTATGTAGATACATCCAAAGACCTCCTGCTACAGAAATGTAATTTATTTAGTTAGGTAGTTAGTTAGTTATTACTTAAAATCACAAATTCCTAACCTTTCCTTTAAATAAATAAATATTTTAAAAATAGTTTTAAAATTTTAACCTGACCATAGTAAACATTTTGTAGTATGTGGTTATCACGTCTGCATTATTACCTGCATAAAACCATTCACTTTTTCCAAACATTACAAAAGAACTATGTTAGGAAATAGTGAATGGTTTTGTACGTAATAATAAGACTTTATAAACACTCACTCATCGCCTCTATCGCTTAATCCTGTATACAGGTCATGTGGGGCCTGGAGCCTATCCCAGGAGACTTGGGGCACGAGGCGGGGTACACCCTGGACAAAGTGCCAATCCAACGCAGGGTACATGCTCATTCACACACTATGGGCAATTTGGGGACGCCAATTAGCTTAATCTGCATGTTTTACACGGATGAGACCCGCCAAGAACGAGGAGAACATGCAAACTCCATGCACACAGAGGCACGAATCGATCCTGGACCTGAGGGGCAAGACGACAGTGCTAACCACTCAGCCACTGTGCTGCCTGTCTTGATTAACACAACACAATTTTTACATTTGTATTAAAGATCAAATAGGGCCAGGACTTGCACAGTACTATAGGTATATACAACACACAAGCAATGAAAAAGAAACAAAAACAAAGAACAGCAATTAATATTCAGCAATTAATCAGATTCATCCGCTCCACCTGCTTGGAGCCTCTTCACCTACAACTCATATTCTGAGGCAGGGAAGGTATTGTCTTGTGTGTATACACTTTCATTAGTGGCTAATATCACATGGAAGAACTGCTTTTTTATCAAGAACACTGACACTCATTCTGTCCATCTTTTACACATTTAGTACTCTTTATCTAGAACTGTAGAGGAGCAATGATCTAATCTCAGTACCCATTCTAACCTCAAGACAATGGGTCCCCTTTAGACAGAGGTGAAAAGTAACGAATTACATTTACTCACGTTACTGTAATTGAGCAGTTTTTTGTGTACTTCTACTTTTTAAAGTTTTTAAAATCTGTAACTCTACTTTTACTTAAGTATGTTTAGTTTGAAGTATTGTAATTCGCTACATCTTAAATCATATTCGCTGCTGAGTAAAACAAATGAATGAAAATGCAAAAATAATACAAATATTATGCTTTGTATAAATGCTTCGTTGCGCTCGCGTGTGTGTATCGTGTCCTGGTCGCGCGCCGCTCCAGACTCCACTCCAGGTTTTCTGACTGTCTCCACATCGGCATCTACCTGACCTTCCACACGGTCGCTTCCGCCCTGAGAGTGACGTCATCAACCAGCGCGACCATATATAAACCGGAGAGAGAGACGCGGGACAGAGGAAAGAGATTGTGGCGTTTTGCCTCCCATTGACTTTTATGATTACTTTGCCCCTTTGCTTTGGTTGGTCTTTGTATATATTTGTAGATAATTTCACTTTATGTTTGTGCACTCACCAGTAGTAGCGGCGTGGTTGCCATTTATTTTGGGAAGTGGGAATTTATTAATTGTTTTTGGTTTAGGGAGTCCGGGAAGATACCTGCATTTTTAATGCGGGTATCTTCCCGGAAAGATACTGAAATATACTGATTACTGAATCAGTATATTATTATATATATTATACTGATACTGAAATATACTGATTACTTTCAGTATATTATTATATACTGAAAATATATAATTGTTTGTGTTTTTTGTTTTTTTTCAGGTAATCTAGCTCCTAAATATAAATACCATTTTGTTTATTATTTTGGCCTGGGTCCACCCTGAATCTGATCCTCCTCCTGTTGTGTGTGTCTCTGTATTTTTTCGTAAAGCAATACAAACCTCATTATTTCATCAGTTAATGACTGGATCTAGTTCTTTCTGCTGTAAACCACTATTTCCATACAGTTTAAAATTGAACCCTGAACCATTCTTTTGTTTTTGTGTTCCTTCAGTTAAAAACAACTAGTTTGAGATTTATATCTGCACATCTTTTTTGAACTAGGTTAGAATGCCTCATCCCACCCCTGCTGTAAAAAAAAAAAAAAAAAAAAGTAACTAATTTTTACTCTGAGTAAATTTTTTTATGAGCTTTTACTTGAGTAGATTTTTATAATGGTAACTTTACTTGTACTTCAGTAAAAATTTCACTGAAGAAACAGTACTTTTACTTGGGTACAAAATTTTAGCACTCTTTCCACCTCTGCCTTTAGAGTTTTTTATAAGGTCTCTATGTCCTGTTGTCTCAAATAGTTTATTTTGCCATTGTGGGTCTGTTTCCTAGAAATGTGCGTTTAAATATGAGTTTACCTTTAAAGCTTTTCTCTGAAAACTTCCTGTACACCATATCCATTTTTTAAACGTAGAAAAAACAAGGAACTAACAAGAAAATATATAATTTATTTCTGAGAATTGTTCTGGATTTATGTACAGCTCTTTATTGTTATATGTTTGTACTAATTATATTGAATTTACTCCCAGCTAGTTCGTTAAACCCACCTGTAGCACTGATAGAGCTGTTCTAGTAGAAATCCTGTAACACCTCGGTAGTTATATATAACACACAGACACACACACACAGACATATATACACACGACATGGACACACAGACACACACACGTATACACACAGAGAAACATACATATACACACAGAGACACCTACACACACAGACACGCGCACACGTACACAGACACATACACGCACAGGCAGACAGACAGACACAGACGTATACCCACAGAGACACAGACACACACACACAGACAGACAGAAAGACAGACAGACATGTGTGCGCACACGGACATGGACACACACACGGACATTCATATACATACATACACACATTCATATACATACTGTACACACACACACACACACACACTTACTGATCGGATTGTCTGCACATAAGCACATCAAACGAACATTAGCAATTATTTAACCAGTAAGAAAAAAAAAAACCCCAAACAAACAGTTACATCTAACAGAAAGCACAGCAGTAAGGCCGCACCCAACAGCACCCATTCTCCATACCTGGCCAGGTGAGTGAGGTTGTTTGATTTAAATAAATAAATAAATCTAATAAATAAATAATTAACAACAGAAATAGATTAAATATGTACTCTCTTCTAAAAATAAAATGACATAATATACAGCAACAATGTTTCATGTCATTAAAATGTTTCAATCACAATTCAATCAAAAATCTTTAATAACCCCAAATCAGCTGTAATAAACTCTCCACAAACACTGGAGTACAACTTGCATACGTCAGGATCACTTGCACTGTGAGTACTGAGACTTACCATGCTGAAGTACAAACACTTCCTGTTACAGCACTCTCGTTCAGGAGTTCACTTCTATGCAGAAAGGAAGACGAGTGTTTAAGGAAAAAGCTGGTTTCGGCTGAAACTCAGGTTTTTGCTACAGACAGTAATGTAAATCCATCCCATGGAGCTACTGTATTGGTTTGAAATCCCCAGGATAAGTTAATAATAAAATGCATCAGCTGTATATCCAGTCAGGTTAAAAGCATTACTAACTGTCCTGTGAGAAAACTTGGACACGGATATTTCTTTAAGACAAGTGCCGACAGGTAAAGAAACCACTGCATTATGGGTAGCAGTGATAGAGTATCAGATGGACTGTAAAACAGCGCCCCCTAGTGTCAGTGAGCGATCAGTTTCTTAAACTATACAAGACTATAAACACAAACTGGGCCTTCAGAACGTGTGTTCTCTTAGTTATGTATAATTCTCACTCGCACTCACTCACCATCTGTACCATTTAGTCTGGCGCCTAGGAGATTTGAGGCGCGGTACGCCCTGGAACACCAGTTAGTCTAATCTGCATGTCTTTGGACTGTAGGAGGAAACCGGAGCACCCGGAGGAAACCCACCAAGCACGGGGAGAGCATGCAAACTCCATGCACACAGAACCCGAGCTGGAAATCAAACCCGGATCAAGGAGGTGCAAGGCGACAGTGCTAACCACTACGCCACCGACTATGTACAGTATATGATGGTTTTCATCAGTGCAGGAAAAATGACCACACATTAACGTTACTGTATAAACTTTCTATATTTTCAAGGGATTTTGTCATTCATTCACTCATTTTTTATACCACTTATTATGTACAGCCTCACGGGGACTGAGACTTTTCTCAGGAGACCTCAGGCACATGAGGCGGTGTACAGCCTGGACGGGTTGGCAAGCCAGTGCAGGGTACACACACATTTTGGGAATGCCAATTAGCCTAATCTGCATGTCTTTGGATCGTGGGAGGAACCGAGCAGAGGGAGAACATGCACAGACTAAAGGCGGAAATTAAACCCTCAACCCTGAAGGTACAAGACCACGGTGATAATCACTATGCCACCGTGCCACCCATTCAAAGGGTTTGTCCAATTAAATCTGCATATGACAGGTCAAGCTGAGTGTAGTAATTGGGATGGCAGTGTTAAACTAAACTTGGCAGCTGCCACCCTCTATCACGTATGTAGCAACATCCAAAGACTTTCTGCTACACACTTTTTATTTTAGTTTGTTTTTACTCAAACCACAAGTTCCTAACCTTTAAAAAAAAAAAAAAAACTTCACAATGATTTTTAATTTTAACCTGGCCTTCTTCACCTTGTGTTATAATATGCAAACTGACTGCTATAACATTACAACCTCTCTTTGGGATTAATAGAGTACTGTATATACAGTCATATTAAAACATCTATTGGCCGCACTGTCTCTGCAGTCACTACGGTGCAGGTGTGAACTTGTTATGTCAGTTACAAATGCAGCACAGGCAATGATGGATGACAGAGTGCACACTTTGTTTTTATTGTGGTTTTTGTGGTACGAGAACAAAGCTTCCTGACAGGTGGACAAATCGTTTTGAAAAGCAAGATCATATTAAAAAGAAAAAGATGAAATTTCCCAAGTTAATTGAACTAATTTCTACAGCCAGAGTGTGGATAATTTTCAGCTCACCTCATATCTATCCATCTTGTCCTGTCATACACGATCCTGCACATTTTTGTGCAATCAAGAAAGCGTAAGTAATTGAATCAGGTACGTTGGGAGCAGTAAAAACACTTGAAATTATTGTTCACACTATGAATAAACTACAGTGGACAATAAAAACACCGCTGACAAGAAACAGATACATTTAATTTATTATACAAAGTAACATTCACAAGTTAGGGCAGGTCATTCACATGATAGTGAGAGATGGTCCGTCAAACTAGTTACAAAGGAAGCAAAAAAAAAAAAAAAAAAAAAAAACCATGGAACAAAGAGAAGTATAAAATGCGAAGACAAAGGTGAAATCGATTTCTAAACGTCTTACTCAAGCATGTTTGAATATTTCACAGAAACTGGGCTTTCACTAAAAATATGTAAATTAAAACTGGTTCTACAGAAAGGAGGAACGAGTCTTGGTAATGAAACAGTCAGGTAATGTCTCTCTTAAGAAGAATAATGAGTTGTGTGTGCATGTAGTGGATTTAGTGCATTTAGGAATCTGAAACTAAACCTTAATAATGCACTGGATTATTCATTTATTTGCAGGCTTTTTTTCTGAGCATATGTTCAATTTACAGAACTCTCAGTCTCATCGCGTAAAGCAACATCTCCAGTTACTCGGCTGCTTAGTGGCCAAGTAACCTATTTCAGCACAGCGCCCTGTCGTTCTCATATGAAAAGAGTCCATGTACATCTGTGAAGTTTAAAATTTATACTATGTACATTTGTACACACTAAAGAATCATATTTCTGCTCAAAAAAGTCTGAAATGAAATAAGAAAAAAAAAGGAAAAAAAAAAAAGTCAGCCATCCTTGTACATGAGAATTCACTGTAATTGTAGATAAGCAATAAATAGTGTTTTGACTCTTGCTCTGTCATATCACACTTTAATACTTACAATGGTTAGAATTAGATTTTTAGTTAATTTAAGTCAAATGTCATTAGATGTTAGGGATTATAACTCACTAATGTTCTGCTGCATCAGTAAGTTTTTTCCCCCCTCCATGAAGCTGAAAGCACAGTGGTCATCTGGGACCTGGCAAGTTGGACAGCAGGTATGCTTTTAACGTCAAATAAAGCCATTTAAGAAGTTTTAGTGCTTCTCTGAGGGGACCCAAAAAAAATCTTTCAACCAGTGGGAACTAGCTTAAGTTTTGTACATGGTTTTGAAAGAAGTGTTAGCCTCCCTCAAACTGAAGCTAAAATAACACTGATCAGACAAAATGCACTGATGACTCTGTGCTGGTTACACCTCTATTCCTCATATTACACAATGTGCATTACTTAACACAGAACTTTGTGCACTTTTGAGCTATCTCAGCAGAGATTGCATTATGTGTAGGTGTGAAAGCTGTAGATTGTTTACTAAAAACAGAAACTCTTTGTGATACCGAAACGAAACTGCGCAAAAGAATATGTGACTGTAAGACTGTAAATACATAGCCAGTTTATGAGACACGAAAGCTGTGAGTCTGAGCGCAATCAAAGGAGGCACTAGGATATTGAATAAACGCATATACCAAAAAAAAAAAAAAAAAAAAAAAGATATCCCAGACCCCAGGGGAAACAATACAGTATGAGAAAAGGAGAAGCTGATGTAAGGCTATTGGGGGGAGGGGGGCAAAAGACAAAGCAAAATTTCACAGCTGAGACCTCATGAGAGGGATAAAAAAACAAAAAAAAAACAAAACAATCCATGATCAAAAACTCAGTCACGCTAGGATGTTGAAAGCCGGAAAGATGCGAAAGGGCTTGGGAGTGAAAATGGTGCGGCTTTTTCTTAGTCATAAAGTTCGAGTCCACTCTCACTCCACGTTCACATGATGCCGTTGGTGAGGTACTGGAAGCCATCGTACAGCTTGGTGGTGATGGAGCGCATGGAGCCGTCTACCATCTGCTCTACCAACACTTGCAGCTGCTCCTCTGTCAGGCTCATGTGAAATCGCTCCTTCAGGTTGCGGATGGTGCTAGAACCATGGAAGCAGGGCAGCTGGGAGCCTGGAGAACAATCACAAACGCTAATCATGAGGTACAACGTGACCACTAGAGTATAATTTGGTATGTTAATCAAAAAACTCAAAAAGCCCTGAGAGAACTGCCTAAGGACAGACACTACCTTGCTGCATAATCTCCACTATCTGGATCACTTTCTCCATGTGTTTGCGTGCAGCAATGAGACCCTGAAGCATGAGCATCTTGTAATAGTTGAACATGTCTCCATCCTGACCGCCCATGACCTGTAAGATAACAGGTATAAAATCTGAACAAAAAGCTTGTGCGTGGTACTCCTCATAAATTTCAAAAAACATTTTCGCATCCTTCCAGCTATACAAGTGTCCTTACATCTACAAACTCATTGGTCAGTTTGAAGGCAGAAGTTTCAAAGCCAAGGTTTCTTGGAGAACTTGACAAAATGAAGCCAAAGTCAATGTGAATAATATGACCCTCGGAGTCGAGCAGAATGTTTCCGTTGTGCCTGTAAAAAGCAGAATATTATAAGACACTTTATAAGATCTATTGTAAGATCCAACAAGTACTTTATATTAGGAAAAAAACGCTCATTGTTAATTGTTAATAAAAGGGTGAAGGGCCTTGTTCAAGGCAACCTGGTGGAGCTGGGGCTTAAACCACCAATCTTTCGGCCAGTAACTCAGTGCCTTACTCATGGTCACAGATGACTGTGCATTTGAACCAGTGACCAGTGGACAGTATTAGTTATAAATGCTTAGAAGTTAAAATTATTTGAATTGCCATTTTTAATGATTAAAAATATACACATTTCTTGTTTCTAGTGAAGGTGTTTACAAGGCAAGTAGATATGAGGGAATATTGTTTTAAAATAAAAAAAGTGCCAAGTAAAAGGTGTTTAAACAAATATTTGTGTGCGCGTGCGTTTGTGTGCCAGCAACAGAGAAATTCTTCGTTATTTATACTCATCATCTGTTAACTTATCTAATTCACATATACTCATTTAATTTTTTTCAGGAAGCACTTTGGTTTTTCCTTATTTTAGGTTCCATTATTTGCTATGATGAACCCTGGCTAACGGACATACTTTTTATTATTTCCTTCCAAATAATAGGGTGATAATGGTTAGATCAGAGCCTATAAAAAAGTACTATAACAACTATTTAAATGGTTGCTAAAACAATTATTACATTTCATTATTATTTGGGTAGTACAGAAGATTTTGCAGACCAAGTTTTCCTTAAAATAAAATGTACAATTTTATACACCAGGGCCCATATTCACAAAGTTTCTTAAGCCTAAAAGTTGCTCCTAGTGACAAAATTCTAGGAAAATTCTTAGAATTATAACATTCATAGACTCTCCCCATTAATTTAGGATTAAATAACTTAGTAAAAGTAAAAATGAGGAGAGGAGGATTTTTAAGAGGCTAAAGAGTTTCTATAGCAAAGGACAAAATGGCAGAAAGAAGAAATATTCTTCAATCACTAAACATAAAGCTAAAAATAAACGCTGCTCTTCTGTCCAATTTGGTTTTCTTATTCTTTTACTTCCTTCCATCTCTCTTGGATTGTTGGTACATACCATCCAAAAGTGCAACTTAAATAGACTTGTAAATTATTATCATGTAAATTGGTAAAAGCTGAGCCATTTTGCTCCAATCATATAGTAACTACTGTGTGGAAATTGGTTGCTTCAAAATTAGACACATTTTCAACATTTGGCTGTTTAATTACCTTTAAGATATTTAGCCTAAAACGTTGCTTAATGATTGCTGCATCATTCCTAGCAATGGGATCAACCACACCTCCTCACCAAGATAAAGGTTTTTGTACTTTCCTTACTCATAGTTGCTCTAAAAAGTTTCCTAAATGACTTAGTCTAGGATTCCCAGCTAGGACGTTTTAAGCTAAGATATGAGCTCTCAGAGAATTCTAAGAAGCTTTGTGAATACGAGCCCAGGATTCTTCATACATTTCTTTTATAGAACTAAAATTACATCACTTTTAAAACATTTAAGCAGTTGTTACTGATTTCCTACTCTGAGAGGCAGATGAATATCGAACGGACAAACGCGTTATGCTGTGGTTTTTGCCAATGAAATAAAATTGTGTGGTTTTACAATACAAGACATATTCTATAAGGTTACAACATGACTGCGATAAGCTGGATGAAAACTTTTACTTTAATCAGATATTAAACTTAGACTTAACTTTAAACTTAAATATTCAATTTAAGCTCGGTCACTCCTAGAAATAACTATGAGCGGACGTGCAGCTCCAGAGGTCTACAAAATCAGCACAAATTAAAACCCGTGATCGAACGGTCAGATTCACCTGTCCTTGACCTGCAGCAGGTAGCAGATGAGACAGTAGCCTGCACAGCTCTGTACAAAGTTGCGTTGTGCAGTGAGAAAGGCCTCGGTAGTGTAGTTGCCATGCTCCTGCAGGAAGTAGTCAAGCAGCGAGAGCTGACTCTGCTTCTTCACTTGATGAATGGACACAGCGTTGACCACTGGCTCAATCATGCCACTGTCTGAGGAGATGACCAGAATCTTATAGGGCTTAATCCACAGAGGGACACGCTCTTGCTCCCAGATCGCCTATATGGTAGATGAGAAAATGGGTGGCATTAAATAAATTTCTAATTAAACTATACTAAGATCATATTGTGAAGGTCATAAACCCTGAAATTCATAGCTCAAAGAAATAAGCAGACTAGTAACCTGCAGTTGCTTCAACACTTGGAAGGCAAGAAGCTCCTGTCTTAGATCATCACCACATTTCACTATGACTGAGAGGAGACGCCAGTTGGGCAGATGCCCATATGGAGAGCCCTCCCGGATTCGTCTGTGTAGCAAGAGAAGGGAAATAGTTTAACACAAGTTATTTCAATTTGAATAAAAAAATAAATAATAATAATAAAAAAGTAGACACACTTGCCCACAGGGTGAAGTGCTTTTCTCTACTTACCTAACCTTCTCTTGCCAGGGCTCTTTTAAGGCTACTGCTGAGGGATCCTCTGGGTCCCTCTTAAATGTGGTTGGCGTGTGTGCAAGCTGCTCAGAAAGTCGCCGCCTAAATAAGTGCAAACAAACCCAAATTAGGTGACAGATAATGACCCAAGGTCAAAGTATACACCAAAAATACAGAAACCAATTGGCTATGCAAAATTTATTTATTTAAAATTAATTTATTTAAATTGATTTACTTGGTTTAATTTCATACTTCATATAACAAAAATGATAATATAAAAAGCTAAAAGTTAAATAAACTTCCTGAAGGTGCATGATAAAAAGTCAAAAATCACCATGAGCATGGAGAACACAGAACGGAGACTAAAAAAATTTATTTAATTATGATGTAAATAACTAGGCAACACAGCGGCTTAGTGGTTAGCACTTGCATTTCCAAAGTCCAGGTTTGATTCCCGACCAGTTCCAAGTGTGTAACTTGTGAGTGTTTGTGTATGTGCCCTGGGATGGATTGGCACCTCATCCATGATGTACCCTGCGCCATGCCCCAAGTCTCCTGAGTGAGTGAGAGTGTAAATAACTAGTTCACACTTTCTTAGTGTAATCAAATAGTTGCTATAGTTGGCAATTTGGACCATAACACTTCATTCAGACTTTGTTGGACTGGTTTGTTCCACACCCATTTGCTGTTACCTCACCTAACCAAATTAAGGTAATTAAGGTAAACATTTCCAAAGAAAAACAAACCACAGGTACATACAAGAAAATTGGTATTTTTTACACCGTTGAAAGCAATAGCCCATGAGAAATCAAACTGCCATATATTGTATGGTTAAAAACTTATAAAAACCTATTTTAAAAAATGCACAGCTAATGGTGCTGCATGAAACAGACCAAAAAGAATAAAAAGACAAACTTCATTGGCAATAAGGTTAATTGTGTGGCACTGTGACAAGAGGCTTGTATAATAACTAACTAAATACAAATAAGCATTTCTGTGTATTCTGTTACAATTAGAAACTCTATGATGTCTCACTTTGATATATTTTTCTGCTGATGATTTTGGAAATGTAATTCATTTCAGTGTGAGAGACAGAAATGAAATTAAGATCTAGGTCATAGATCATAGGTATTTAAGAAGTCCTAGCACTTTTTTCAGTTTCTCTTTAAAGATCAGCTAAATTTGCTCTGGACAAACTAAATTGACTGATAATCCACACCTCACAATCAGCAGGGAGTTAGAGGTACTAAAAACATTTTCCTTGGCAGGAAATGTTTAAGATAAATTCAGCAGTTTAAGATAAATTCAGCAGTGAGATCAGTAATTTCTCTTACAATGATGCTGATACAATAGGCGATATATGATATGTACAAGCCCTGCAAAATCAATATACCTGCAATTACATTTTTCAACCACTAGAGTTTGTTGCATACACATCATCCTGACTGAAATTTTTTTTTTATAAATTCCAATGAACACATCGAACAGAATGCATTATCTATGCACAAAACTATGCATAAACAATAGATAAAAGAAGCCCCCTTTTTGCTTTAAAAGGAACATAAAGTGAGTCAATCTAAATGTGTTCAGACATACCTGATGTCTCCAGCAGCAATAAAAATGGGCTCTTTGCTTTCTTGACTGGTGATGCTATCAACTGAGAACTGGGAGATGTTGTCACAGCTGTTAGTGTGGATCTCAGGCAGCTAAATGGACACATGTGATAGGTTAATTTACAGAAGAGCAAAATAATCGTTTCATCAAAAAGACAAACAAACCAACCAAATAACAGGCAGCTGTGTAACTGTACCTCGACCTGAAGGTCTCCAATATCATCCACAGACCAGGCCTCGTCATCGTTGTCATAGTTGGGAACGGTAGAGAAGCTGCTGGCGCGCTGTTCAGCAGTGATACCACAATCTGGGAGATTCTCTACAGATCGTGTGCTGCGGATGCGCGTTTCAGGAATCCTCACTGGAACACTTGACGTCTCGAAGTTCTCACACTCCAGAACTTCCACATAGATAAGGTATGGTGCCTGGAGAAAAAATAAATAAAAATTAAACAAATGCATCAAATGCATCAGTTTTAGTACTCGTATGGATGATTTCAAATACTTTTACACAATGCTCACCTTGTCTTTTGAATTAAGCACAACGGCTTGTGTATGAGGAACTCGCACCACGTGGTGGTCAAACGCCGCAGTGGGTAGCCACACACGTGCTGGCAGCTTGTGGTTGAGCAATGAGAGCTCAGAGATGAGTCTCTGTGTCTTTTGCTCCTTGGTAGGCAGCGTGGCCAGTCTTTTTCCAATGCCCATCAGAGACTTGATGAACTCGCGCTGAGGAGTCAAGCGTACAGGCTGACAGGGAGGACAGCAAATGCCACAGACATGTGAGAAAAGAGGAAACAAAAAGACTGAAATTTGAGTACACAAACATCTCAAATTTATCATCAAAACACTAGCAGCAGCACAGGTTACTGATAATAATGACAACTGAGACTGCAATTATTACAAAACAAAATGTGTAGACGGCCAAACGGAAAACATGCATGACACAATCATTATGAAATCAAAGCAAAGAATGAGGGTATAAACAAATGAGGAAGGAAAAAATAAAACACACGAGTGCTTTCTAGCAACAGCTGACCATAGGGTGGAACAAGTGTGACATGAATGAACAACCTGGATGGAGAGCATTAATGAGATGAAAAATGAGCCCATTCCACAATGGCACATGTGGAGAAAGACTCATCAAACTCCTCCATATGTGTTATTATCTACAGTTATTTACCACTCCCAAGGCTTTATAAAGACAAAGTACCATATACAAGAGGCTGTGGAGAAAGCTTAACCACAAATAACAAAGTTGTTAAGAACAACAGTGCTGATGATTTCATGGTGATTAATTTACTGAACAATTCCTAGGTAATATCAAGGTAATAACTTTACAGAAGTAAGGATTGACTAACAGTAACAAGAAGATATGTTAATTAGAGAACCTCAAAGGCTACTAATTAAAATAAACATGGGCAGATCTAGTCAAAGAAGTCACCAAATTTCACTGAATCACTGACTGTAGGATAAGACTGGGTAATAATTCTGGCACAAGGAAATCAGAGCCAAGTTACCAGCTTTAGAGGACCACAATATTTTTACAGGTTTTTTTTTTTTTACCAACAAAGACTCAGTGTCAGACCCAGCACTTTAGTAAGGCATTATTCACACATATGGGTCTGACTCCATCACGGCTATTTGGGACTGTTTCCAGCTGAAGTGCCTGAAGAAAGCAAGCTCACTTAATGGTTAGGGAGGGACAAACAATATTCACTTATAGACTTCTTCTAGACTAAAGGCCTGTCCACACCAAACACACGCACCAAGACAAAGTCATAAAATGATTCAAATAAATACATAAATAAATAAAATAAATAAAAAAACACGAGTGGATATCAAGACTGACACGGTCACTCAATACACTGATGCATCTGGTTTCTGTCAGGGTTGACTTCATTTTGGCCAACAAGATATGAATTTGGATTTATAGAACAGACTGGTCATGATGTTAACCAGACAATGCTGATGACATATCAACTTGTATCAAAGTGCGACTACAAAAATTCAGTTTGACAGAAAACTGGGTATAAGTGATGAGTCAATGTGATTTTTAAAAAAAATGGTTTTACATAATTTCAGCTCTTAGTTATTAATTCAACACCTCATGACAATATCAACATTTATTTATAAGGATTTTACTCCAATCATTGCCCAGTGTTCATCACCTCCTGATTCATCTAAGCATATTTTTCAGGGACCTTGCTAGAACATGCAGTGTGTCATCATCTAATAGTAAAACGCACAGTCACTGTACAGTTCTCATAGAAGCAGACATTATAGGCAGCCTTCTTTGAAGACTTGATGGACCCAGAAATGCCATCTTTCCTATTTGATGTTTCTTCTAGGATAGGCTTCACAGCAGTTGGCGTAGAAAATTTCAGAAAATTCAATTAAAAAATGTTTAAAAAAAAAAAACAATTTTATGCAGTTGCCGCATGTTCGGTGTGAAAAGGCCTTAACGCTCCTGACATCATCTTTGATCAACAAACTTGGGCATTTACAGATGGCACACTTTTCACCCAAAAAAAAAAAAAAAAAGGAAACCCTTCTTTAATTGTCCCTTTAATTAATTAAAACAACGGGTAGGATATAGGGGGAAAAAAAGACAAAGCCTACATTTACAAGCATGTCAGCTCACAGGGCTCACTGGGCAAGCGTCCTGTTCATATAATATACTTTTATTCATTTTTATTAATAATTCAGTGATCTCAGGATGACATGCTTGCAAATTGTAACAGGCACACATCTGAAGGAATCTGGGAGTCCAACCCCAACTGCAAACAGAAACAGCCATCAACCCAAAAATGCACAGATAAGGATGCTATTAGACAGTGGTTGACTTACGGTACCAGCCTCTAACTCAAGACTGTCGGAACTGGAGCTCATATCCTGGGAAAAGGAGGGGTGGGTTACGGTACAAGAGCAGGGGGAGTGGTGGAGGGGGGTAAGAGCAAGACAAAACAAAAAACAAAACAAACAAACAAAAGCTCACGGTTATGTTTAAAAGATGCAACTTTCATGGATGTGTCCATGAGTCAACAAAGTCTCAAAGCCTCTGGGCCACACACACACATCTGTTTTTGTAGCCAGTGCTTAGGATAAATGAACACAACACTGATATCTTAACCTCTCTTTCTCCCCGACATTGAACAGATGTGCTCATACAGCTGCAGTTCATTTACAAAGCTTAAGAGTAACATCTTTCCAATACATGTATGTATACCCTTGGAAACCGCCCCCCTCCCCTCACATGTAAGGTTGTGTGTGTGTGCTTATCTATCCATGTACACTGTCTGGTTACAAAAAAAAAAAAAAAAAAAACGAAACTAAGATATAATTAAAAATTACGTTTAGCTTCAATTACTATGCATTTCACATTGTTATATTTGATATACATCCATTTATACCTATTCTTTTTTTATATCTACATTTTATTTTATTCTATTTTATGTTTATTTATACTTTTTAGTGCCATTCATTGGGGGACAGGAATTTCATTGGTAGGGGGGGGGGGGGAGCACATTTCTTTACTGTGCATATGACCAAACTTGAAACTTGTATGGAAAGACTCTTACTTTTACTATTAGTCATAGCTATGTTTTTTACTGATAATTTTCATTTTTATGCTACTTCATCAAATGTTCACATGATCTCCATTCATGATTTTATTTCCATCCCCCTTTTTTTTTTAATGAAGTTGATGGTTCAGCACTGTCCATCCAGGTTTGATAAAGTGTTGAAAGGTTCTTAGCCCAGTTGCAGTAGATTCAATAAAATCCCAATAATTTGACCCCTCTGAAATCCTCTGTATATGGGGTGTAACAGCATGCGTATTTCATCTCAAATTCTGGACTTTTTTTCCATTAATTTGAATTACCCAAATTAATGGAACAAGCAGCAACATCGATGAGAGCTTGTAGTAAAATATGTAGGTTGATCTTAAGGTTTGAAAAGTCAGATGAACAAGTTTATTTAAAATATAATTCAGCATTCCAAAGCAGTAACTTCTTGGTAGAATTATGTTATTGGCGACTTTGCTACATTCAACAGAAGAACCGGATGTTCGGGTTTTGACAGCAACATGCTAAGCAGCTACCTGAGGTGAATGATGAAAACGTACTGAACTGTGACTTCACGTAACATTACACCCTATTAATTTGTATGGTAACTCAATACGATAGCAACTACACAGATCTGCCAACCCAGGATTATAGAAAAATTCTCTTATTTTAAAAATTTGCAGTCACTTAAAAAAAAAAGATTTCCATCAATTTTCAGCTGACTGACCTGTGGGTTACATTCTGCACCAGCTTAACTTTAATCAGGAATATCCTCTTTGAATAAGAATGTGCATTGCTTACTTCATGCGCTTTTGACCAAACATGTTTAGACTCATAAGACAAGACAAATTTTCCACTAGTTAAAGACAATCTGACTTTTAAGAAATTTGGTAATGCAGTATTGAAAAGTTTTCCTCCTTCCTATTTATTAATTTTTTTATTATTTTTACTGCTTTTTAACCGATTAATGCTGCCATGACTTCTACTGCAATAAGCAGAACAGATTATAAAAGATGGACAACCAATGACTCAGCCCAGGCATTATGAAACTGTGCGTTAAAAATGACGATTAAACAAGCGGAAAGAACGGAGCACAGCATCACAAAATGATATATGATCCTAACAGCAAACAAACTGATCATCTGATCTTCCACATGATACAGGCCGTGAGCTCTCGAACACGGGGCGAAAAACATGCTGAGAAAGATTACTGTTTCTTTCAGCTTGTTTAAAAAAGCTTGTGTCTCATTGTTTATGTAGCAGCTGTGATTCATCAGATTAAAAAAAAAAAAACAACTCCAAACTCCTCTTAATTAAGGGTTTCTGGGAGCCACTGTCAGCCTGGACATTTGTGATCAACACGCTGCCACAAGTATGCGGTGTTTGTTACGTGATAATGCTTCTTCATGAGACCTCTTGCTCGTGCTGGATCCAAAGCCTGACATGCTGAATTCTGACCAAGATTAGTCAAATCATAATGTGAGTGGTGCCAGAGCATGTGGGGTAAAGTAAAACCTTGGCATTAATGTGACAGTGACTTCTTCTGCTCTAACAAATAAACTAGGGTTTAAAAATGAAGCAGAGAATCCTGCAGCAAAGACGTGAATCTTATCATTATATAAGAAATAAACCACAACAGATGAAAATAGCAGACGTCAGGTGGTGTGATGCGGCAGGTGCACAAGTGAAGTGGGTTAATTGTATTCAGCAGCACAGTCTGAGGTGCAGCACAGAATGAGGTGTGTCCTTCTGCTTAAGCCACAGTAATTTGGTATGTAACAAATGACTACAATGCTTAATTGTTTAATGAAAAGCATGTTGAGCATATTAACAAGTTAGTAAGATTTAATCTCGTTTAATCTTGTTAGTTTCTATTCTCACTTACGTTACAGCTATAATAAACATGTCTCTCTCTCACTCTCAAAGCATTTTATCTAGAAACCAGAATGCATAAACCTAATGGAGTTCTTTCAAGGGGCTAGGACAATTATAAGTCAAACTCCTTCCATTTGAAATTCAACAATTACGAGTTTTCTTTATAACAGACCAATTTAAAAAACTATTTGTTTAACAATGTAAAACTGTTGATGTTTAAAAAGTTACATGCATGGAGCATCACCTGTACTAGTTCTTCTATATGAACTGCTACTATAGAAAGCACAGTGCATCCAGAAGGTATTCACAGTCCTTTTTCCACATTTTGCTATGTTACATCCTTATTCCAAAACGGATTAAATTTATGATTTCTCAAAATTCGAGAAATCTTTGCAAATTTATTCAAAATAAAAAATGGAAAAAGAAAAAAAACAAAAACAAACATGTGCGCAAGTATTCACAGACTTTGCCATGGCACTTCCTCTTTCCACTGTTCATCTTCAGTGGTGCAGAAATGTTTCTGTACCCGTCCCAGATTTGTGCCTCAAAACAATCCTGTCTCGGACTTCATGGCTTGGTTTGTGATCTGACATGCACTGTTAACTGTGGGATCTGATATAGACAGGTGTGTGTCTTTTGAAATGTCCAATCAACTGAATTTACTCCAATCGTACAAACATCTCAAGGATGATCAGTGGACACAGGATGCATCTGAGCTCGATTTTGAGTGTTATGGCAAAGGCTGTGAATACTTATGTACATGTGATTTAGTTATTTATTTTTAATTACAGTGGAACCTCGGATTGCGAGTAACGTGGTTTACGAGTGTTCCGCAAACCGAGCAAAGATTTTTAATAATTTTTTATTCGGAAACCGAGCAAGTATTCGTTTACGAGCGCAGAGTATCATGCTTCACACATGCAACTCTTATTTTGACACCGAGCGTCACTCTCTCACTTCATGCCAGTCTCGCCTTTTTCTGTTAAAACGGTGTTTCCGTTGTGTGTGTGTGTTTGTTGTGAATCTTAAAAAGCGAGGTGGGGAGAGGGAGGAGGAGTGTTACTGTGTAAAACGAGGCGAGGGAAGGGGCTAATTCCACACACACACACACACACACACACACACACACACATACACACACACATACACACACACATACACACACACACACACACATACACACACACATACACACACACACACACGGCACCTGCGTGCACCAACGGAAACACTTATCTGTCAGGATTTATTTGTACTTTTTTAAAGATAAAGTGCAGATTAATTTGTTTTATTTTCATTTTATAGATTGTATTAATTATTTTTATGTATTTATTTTTGGGGGCTGTGGAACGAATAATTTGAGTTTTCATTATTTCTTATGGGAAATTATGATTTGGTTTAAGAGTGTTTTGGAATACGAGCCCACTTCCGGAACGAATTATGCTCGTAATCCAAGGTTCCACTGTTTTTGCAAAGATTCAAAACAAACTTATTTCACAATGTCATTATGGGGTATTGTTTGTAGACTTTTGAGGAAAATAATGAATTTAATCCACTTTGGAATAAGGCTGTAACATAAAATGTATTCTAAGAAAACATTAACCTATTGTTCATACTACTCTGTGCAGTTTTGAGAATTCAACTATGCTGCGTTATTGTTATAAAAACCCAATATCAAACTCTCCCAAATTATCTGAAATATTCTGAATTCTTAAACACTTAGAGCTGTAAAGTAATACTTCAGCCAAGCACAGCATTCCATTACATTGTATATAACTACTCCTAAGGGCAAAATCGTAATTGAGCTCTACCTACACATTAGTCAATGTCATAAACACTCAGGTAACACAGCCAAACCAGGACTGATGATCACTGTACTAAATTCAGAAGTCTCCCCCCCCTGTATTTACTTTCAAAATATTGAACAAAAACAATTTTCCTTAAGGCACTGTTAATTTTCTCTGCAGTGTGTATGTATTTCTAGAAGACTAAATCAAGACAGGTTCATAGCAAAAACTTTCATAACTGCTTTCAACAACAGCTGCAATCACATGTGATTAGTGACACCCGTGTTGCTATGGCAACAGAAACAGGCAAGTAAAAAAAAATCAAATAAAAAAAATAGCATGCTGGGCAAGTGTGGGGAAACAATGATTATGCCCACAGATTACGATGGTTATAATCTGCCTGTGGGAGGCCGCAAGATGTGTTACAGTAATAAAGAAAATCAGCCATGTTAGTTTCACTTCTATTCAGAACAAAGCACAAAGGACTATAATTATGTGAGTATTGTGAATAATTCTATTTCAGAGAAAATTTTTCTTTTTTTTTTTTTTTTAAAGATGTTTGTGATATAATCTAGGAGGAACAAATTACTTCTTAACAGAATTTTATCTTTTGGATAAGCAAACAAATAAAAGATAAAACATCAAAAAGCACCTGACTATGGCAGTGTCATTAGAAATGCCTCTCAGGGATTTGCAATAATTAATGAACGGAGAATCCGGAGAATTCAAGTCTAATAATTAAGTGCTGAGATTTTAAGTGGGTTTCTATTAGTTTGCATCCAATTCCTTAATTAGTTTGCATCCCAATTCCACTCATTTACACTGATGCAATGAACAGCCATGAAAAATGACATCACATATTCAAAACAGTGACACACACACACACACACACACACACACACACACACACACACACACACACACACACACACACACACACACACACAGATCAATCTCACGCAGCAGTGTCACCCAATCTCAGATTCCTCATCCTGCTCACCTCATCCTGACTGCTTTCCACCTTCGGGTTGCTGGCTGTCCTTTTGAGGTTGCTGCTGAGGCTGATGCTGGCGGTGGCATCTGATTTAGAGCGCTGATGAGTGCGCTTTGAGGGTGAGAGACCATGCTCGCTCACGCTTGGGCCAAGGATGTTATTTTGCTGCTGCTGCTGCTGGTGGTGGAGGCGAGCACGCTGACCAGTCGGCTTCAGCTCGTCAGACAGGATGAGTCTGCGCAGCTTGGTGCCGCGTGAGTGCCTCTGTGTGGAAATGTGCATATCGGACGAGTAAGCGCCAAGCAGCCAGGCGCACTGCAGCGAGAATCCGATGCTCTGGCGGCAACGGTGCACCACATACGGCTTAATGGCATCACCCACATCCTCGTCCATGTGGATGTACATGTTGAGCAACTGCGGCAGGTAGAAGTCCACGTCCTCGTCCCGGAAACTGAAGAGTCGATTGCCAATGTATGCCTGCACGCCGGGCTCCTTTGAGTTGTACAGGTACGAGATGGCCATGGAAATGTCAAACAATTTGGACTCGAACAGGCGCAAAAGCCATGACTGCTTGGATGAGTTGTTCTTGTGACGTCGGCGTGCGCTCTTCACCGTGCCCCCTGCTGGCACCTCCTCCTCCTCGATTTTCGGAGGCTTGCCCAAACCCGTACCATCCCCGGTTAAGGGCTCAGTGTGATCGGTCCCATTCACCAGCTGAGGCTCAGCAGTGGACACAGCTGCATCTCCATCACCTTTGAGGAACTTCACCTTCTGCAGCACCTCCTGGCAGGCGATCTTGGCTACTTCAGTATCAATAACCAGACTCAGTTCACCTACACCCTCTGATATGACATCCAGTGGAGGGCTGGAAGCAGGCAGGCCTTCGCTGGCACTAGGGCTGGAGCTGGTAAGAGGTCGTGGGCCAGAGGATGGCGAGGAGGGCAGTGAGAAAGACGAGGTAGTGGAGGTGGATGAGGCTGACGGACTCTTCTGTAGCTCCTCCAGGTGAGAAGGAGAAAGCTCCAGCTCTGTGTCACCCATGGCCATATAAAGTTAGGCCCCTATAATAAGGGAGAGGAAAAGGGAGAAAAAACACAAATCAGGCCTTGGTTTAGTTTACTCCTAAAACGTTAAATTATCAGTAAACTGTTCTTGTACTGTCTTTCTCAAAATAATAAACTGCCAATAACTTCAACGTTTTAATCCTGAACTCCCCCTCTCCTACACAGAGCACTCGACTCATATCACATATTCTTTGTCAGTTATGATATATTCCTCTGTCAGCCTGTGTAAAGTGCAACAGCCTACTCCTTCCTACTTATGTCTTTGCATACATACAGTAGTCCAAGTAATTTATTGCTAATAAGTTTTTAACTTATTAGAGGAAAGTCTCCCAATATGGTTTAACTGGTGGGCCAAACAGATGGCTATACACTAGTGTTGTAACTGTATGTGCATTTATCCTGTAGGACGTGCGGTTCAGTGTAAGCACATTACGTGCATAACTGTTTGCATGCTCTGACGAACAGTTGATCGAAATGTTATGACAATGAAATTATACAGACAAGACAAGTGTGCCTTCCCTTCTGTTGGTCTGTGTGCCACACTAAAAACATTAAAAAGCACCTGAAACTTTCCTCTAAAGCAACTAAAATATCGCAATTCAAACAATGCGACCCCGTGAGCATGGATGTAGTGCTACCGCAGTGCCTGCAAAAGTGTGGACCTATTCGCCCTCAAATGGAGAGAAATAATGTAATATATACCGTCTGAAAGTCACAAACATATCTGTAAGTGAACGAAGATCAAAGCATCAGTAATGTTTGTCACAGACTAGGAAAAACAAACTAAAACAACAATAATAAAAAATTTAGGTATAGCCTAAATTGTCAGTTGTTTTTTTTTAACCATGAAATACCACACATGGCATTAGGTAATTTATTTAGACATGAAGGTCAGCTGTTCTGGAATAGTTCTTGCAAAAGCAGTCTTGTCAAGTGCATTTGCAAAAACCTATCAACCACCATGATGAAACTGGCTCTCGTGAAGATCATCCCAAGAAAGCAAGACCAAAACTCACATCTACTGCAGAGGAGCAGCCTCATAAATCACAGATTAACAAACAACACCTCAGATTAGAGCCATTATGAAGACTTTGCATATATGTCTCAATATCAAATGTCGAACAGATTATTGCATATTTTCGATGTCTACAGCATTGTTTTACGAAGTACAGTAGAAAGAAATAAAAATCAGGAAAGACCATGGAATGTAAACGCGTGTCCAAACTTTCATTCGGGTTTCTGCACCGATAACATACTGAACAGGGAGATCAAAACCAAGGTAGGTACTGAACAGTGATTTTTTTTAGTGTTACATACCTCTTCTACATACTTTACACAAGTGTATTTCACTGCACTGCTTGAACTCAGAATGCATAAGAGGGGTTTGTATCAATATCATTAAAAGGAAACACTAACATTAAAAGGAAATCTATTCTGGACCAATCACAGACCATGTTCAGACCTGATATTAATATCGGATTATGGTAATCACATATGAACTTCACTGGAGTCAAGCATGTTTTAAGAGCTGATCAGAGCATGCGTGAAAGCGATTCTCGGATACACGTGGAAATGTTTGCAGTGTGAATGCCAAAGCATACCGAATAACAGACACTGTTGAGCAATACTGAACTGCTGCCATGAGGTCTAGTTCTGATGGTGTTTTAGTTATTAAAATATTCTCAGATGTAATATTTTCAAACAGTCTAGTTATGCAACCAGAAACTTGGCTAATTTCTACACAACTATATTGCAGGCCTTGGAACAATTGCAGACGGGGATGTCTCAGGACAAAAGATGCAATGGTTACGGTTGAGAACTGCGCTAAAAACATCATGAGTACACACTACCACACCAGGCCTTTGAACTTTTTTTTTTTTTTTTTTTGGAAAAGGTACAAAGTAGAAACAGATTGGAATACACATTTATCAGTTTTTAAGTTCACCCCAGTGCTTTTCTGTTGCACAAACAATGACATGTAAACAAAAATCAATACTGCACTTTAGTACCAGACTTGGCCTGAGCAAAATTACCCACACTGCCAGAGTCCTCGTCAAGAAATTTACAAAAAATGCAAATGAATACAAATGTGCAAGCCAAGAGCTGTCCCCAAGGGAGTGATACATCACAGCCATTTTAATTCAGAGTAATAGATCCAACAATGCAGAGGATCTCAAGAGCAAAATGACCCTCTGTTGAACCTTTGGAAAATAATTTTAAAAAAGCCACTGAGAGATTCCCTAGAAGAAAAGGCATTGACTGTTGAAAAGGCTGATGGGTGTTCCCTCTTAAAAGTCCCATAAGTACACTGCATCACTGTGTTTGCACTCCTTACAAATATGAACTTAAACTGCTTCATCCTTCTTGTGCAAAAGATGTCTTTTCAGTTTAAAAGTACACACAGAGAGCTCTCAGGCCCTGACTAGCCAACATAGCAAGGGGATCATTAAGTGCTGCAATGCCTAGACTTTGGAATTCCAGTATCTAAGTAACTGTTTCTACCTTACTTACCCCTCCAACATGATCACCTTTCACCTTGTTTTTTTTTTCTTTCTTCCCTCTCTTCTCCTATACCTGGTCCTATGACCAACACCTTCACTAAATTTAAATAGCCAACGTGTAGTTTGATTTAAAAAGACAGGACATGGGTTACTTATAAAAGCTTTTAGTAAGAATTAAAACATTTCTTTAGTTATCACCTGTGTGTTGCATAATTAATCTAATCACATTCCTAACAATTCGATGACGTATGAACATGAAGCACTCGCACTCCCAGTTGCTTGAGCTTAACTTCACACACGGGCTTTCATGCAAACATTACTGGGACCATGTGAGGACACTTCTCTTTAACCACATTTTCCTCAACTACAACATGTTCTCATGTGCCTAGAACTTCCCCAGGCTGTGTTACGCCATCAGCGGTTCATTACCGGTCAGAGGAATGTGTCAGGTCTCTATCAATGAGAATACAGAAAGGTGAAGATTTTATTTTCCCCTCTCCTTCTTTAAAGATGCATTAGAGGACATGCTGTTACACACTTCCTCCATAATGGGTTTTACACAATGTTTTAAGCTTTATAATTACCCCCTAACTTTGATTTGATGTCATTAGTCATACTTGGCAATGGCTAGAGCTCAGATTTTCATTAATTGAGACATAGCTGTGTTTATAATTAAACCTAACACAACACAGGAAGGGGACGTTTATTTTAATCTCTGTCCTGTAAACTTTGCCAATTAATAGGTTAAATAACAACACCCTTTATAAACATTTATAAACCTCCACTAATCATACGTTATGCATTACTGAAGAGATGTACAGAAAAAAAAGAAAAAATTTTCTGAGCATCACGGTCTTAATTGACCCAGGAAGTGACAAAAACTAGTGACAACAAGTGAGACCCTTGACAAGCTCAGCTGAAAGTCAGTGTGTTTGTGATGAGCTCCGATCACGCTGTTGATAATATTTTCACATTAGGCACAACTGATTCGTACAGTGCCCAGGAATGATTGCCCCCTCAATCCCAAATCCCCCCGCTGACCGGCGTTCATTTTTGTTCAGGTACACCCCCCCGTACTTTGCCTGGGACCACCTCTTCATACTAACTCGGGCACGGTTCCCAGGCCTGAAACGATTGTTATTACAAATTCAAAATAAATCAGACTCTGGTGCCGAGTGTACATAGAAACGATCCTGAGGCTTGCTGTGATACTGAAAGTCCAGCTTTATGTGTGTGTGTGTGAGACCACTGTGAGTGAACATGCATCTCCTGTTGCAGTGGAAACGGCTTCGTGTGGCTCCGGCGCTGACAGATGACACCGCATCAGCCTCGCAAAACAATGAGCAGAAAGAGAAAACCTGCATCGGATCATCTTCCCTAGCAGCCAGCAAAGCCACTCACGACAATCAACAAAAACAGCAGCACAAAAAATGTAATCCCTGTTTTACTTTCTAGTGTGTGTGTGGCTTTATTATAGATCACAAAAAAAACTTCAAAGTTAACTAATATTTAGTGTGGAGATAAATTCACACACTGTATTTTGTACACAAAATACATTAACACTTGTGGGAGTTTCCAGATCGAAACAAGAAGAGGATTTCAATACGACCATTTGTCTAAAGCTACCTTAAATGCTTTCCCTTCTAGATGATTTTTGTGAAGCTCGGTAGATGAACTGCAATTTTAACTAACTAACTAGCTGAACGGATGCTCATGAATAACATAACATGTTTTAAAAGCAGCAGTGCAAAAACAAAAAGGTCAGAAAGAAACAGATTTAGCAAAAGATTACCTATTTGCTTAATATGCTCAAAAACAACCATTTACATTAAGGTAATAAAATCAGTCTGGACTCTGATCATAAAGCGCCCTGTGGATGTGATAACGTTTCACGGCATCCCAGGCTGAGTAAAGGTTCATCACGTAGCACAGACGAGGCAGGAAACTACTAGACAACTGCACACCTTTTATTAATAGTTTTCATTTTTTTTTAAGAAAGAAAAAAAACAAATCATTTAAACCTGAAGACGTTACGCCAGCTAGCTATAAAACAGTGCTAATGGCGCTAGCTAATCTACTCAGATTAGATACTCAACATTCGTGCAAGAACCAGTAATATAACTAACACCAAACACACATACACTTTTCTACCTGTCAGTAATAGTCACTAAGCGGGAAGGCATTACTGGATAGAGAAAGCTTCTCACTGATCACTGTGTGCTGCTTTAAGACTTTAGCTTTGAAGTAGGCCGACGGAAAATACTGCGTTAGCTAGCACAGAAGAGACTGCCAGGGTCGATAACTTACCAAAGCCAGAGTCAAAACAAACCATTACAAATATTACCCACATACACCACAAAGCAATTTAATCTATACATTGACAACAAATACCAAGCTATAAGTCAGATGTAGTTGTTTTTAGATAGCTGCTTTACCTCAGAGGATTAAAGAGCTCGCCGTCGCTAGCTTAGCATCACCAGTTAGCTGAACGAAACAGTTCCCCCTTTAACGCGTTTATCGAGTTAAAGTTCAAATTTAACCCTTGAATACAGACATCTGCTCTTACCAAGTGAACCGGGTGCTGTGGTTAATCTGTCTATCTTTGCTCTAACAGCTCCATTTGGAAGGTGCGATGCCCCGAATGATGCCGAATAGCCGGCTTGCAGTTGGTAGCGAACATCCTAATTCAGCTCAGCGCACTTCCCCTGCGCACTTCAGCTCGGGATGGGCCATGTTCGCATGCACACAAACATACACGCACAACGACCGAATGGCAAACGAAAACTAATAAACTTATCAAACACGCTTTTCATACGTCAGCACGATGTTTCATACAAAACACGACGGTAGTGAAGTAACTATGAGATGTTTAAGTTTTTTATTAAAATAAAATCCGCGTGTAAAACGTCTCACCCCTACAGGAGTGGATTGGTCCAAGGGGAAGTGACAAGGGGAAGTGAGGATGGAATGAACGTGGACGAAAACTTTAGCACTCCTTACAAGTGATTAAGGAGTGACCACTACCCAGAGTGTTCGGTGTGGAGATGCCATATCAGAAGGAAAAAAAAAAACAATCATACAGACACAAAATAAAACTTGATTGAAGATTTAAGTAAGATTATGGCTAGCAATATTGTGCTGCATGTTTAATTTAGTGTACACATTTCACATAGATAATCATACAAAAAAATAATTGACTAAATAAATAAAGGTGCTCTAAAAGTGACTGAGTTGTCTGTGCAGGACAGGTTGTGTCACAAATTGTGCTTTTGTGTATTTGTGCTAAACCACGTCATACCAAAGGACATGGCTATAATCTTAGCATGTATTTGCATCTGCTTTTAATGCTCAGTCTGAGTGAACATTGTCCAGTAGGAAGAACATAAAGGATCTTGACTCTTTCTTTTTTCCTCTTAACAATATCACCAACAGTAATACCAAGAACAGAGATAAGTGACAGTGCTGTTAAAGGATATAGCTATGATTAAAGATGCCTAGATTAAAGGGAGTAAACAAGGAACTGGCAAGTATAAGAGCAAACACATATTTTTTGTCAGCCTATACAATTACAAACAAGAAAAGAAAAGAAAAATAAATTAAATAAATACAATAAAATAAAATAAAAAATCTAAATAAAATAAATTCATTCATCTTCTATAATGCTTATCCTTTGCACAGGGGTGGGGGGTGGGGGTGCGGGTCTGGAGTCTATGCCTGGAGACTTTGGGCACGAGATGGTTATTACAGTCCAGGGTGCCAATCTATCACAGGGTAAAATACAATGAAAATTAAACAAAATTAATGGAAGCTAAGTGACACTAAATTGAATTATGATCTGCTTTGAGCCACATTTGAAATATTTTTATTATTATTATTAATAGAAATATTATTATTATTATTATTATTATTATTATTATTATTATTAAGAAGAAGAAGAAGAAGAAGAAGAAGTACTTGTGCACAGTGTACTCCACCTCATGCCCAAAGTCTCCAATGATAGGCTCCAGGCCCCCCATGACCCTGTACAGAATAAGCGGTATAGAGGAGGAATGAATGAATGGAAAAAAAGGCCAGTATAAATACATGGCAAGTTTTCATGCTGGTGTTCCAAGGTACAGCATTTGGTCCTGAGCTCAGGATACTGCCTGTATGAAGAATCACAGGTTGTGGGAGGCCTGGAGCCTATCCCAGGAGACTTTGAGCACAAGGTGGGGTACACCCTGTACAGTGTGCCAATTGATCAACTGGAGTACATGCACACACATTTATTCACACACTGAGCAATTTGGGAACGTCAATTAGCTTAGTCTGCATGTATTTAGACTATAATCCAGAGTCCCGAGAAGGAAACCCACCAAGCAAGGGTAAACTGCACACTCCACACACACAGACCTGAGGCAGGTTAACCGTGGAAATGGAAGGTTAGAGTGCTATTCACCATGTCACGGTGCTACCAGTATTATTATTATTTTTTTTTTTTTTACTTGTAGTAGTATAATTTATATAAATAGCAATTACTCATTACGTCAAGTATACATACAAATATGTATGGCATGCTGATGCCAAGTGCAGCAATAAGTAGTCTAGAAATAACAAGTCAGGACTTCCTTTCCTCAAATTTCCACTGGGTAATCAAATATGTGATCTTGTAACACAACAACGTGACTCAAGCCAGTGACATCAATAGCCATAGGGAAGTGCTCCGTGTGTGCTGTGCCTAGGAATATTTTTTGCCGATGCTAAGAGTAATGTGGTCTACAAGTTAAAAAAAAAAAAAAGATTTTATCACGCATCTCTACTGAAATCAAAGGGCTGACATGCCAGATTTACAGAAGGGCACGTGATTGAACCGCGCGCGCGCACACAGGGTCTGTGACTTCTCACAGGCCGGATCCAGCCCACACCTGAAATGATGGATATAATAAAACAGTAATGTTTCCTACCTTGAAATACAAACATGTCCAAAATAAAATAGTAGTTTTATGGACTATATTTGGATATCACTGAAATTCCGGCCCGACATTAACGTTAAACGTAACAGTTTCACTGTTCGTCATGGTTGTCATGGCAACGTTAATAGCCGGCGAGCATTTGGTGTTTAGCGTCATAGAGTTCAATTGTCGGCTGTCCGGTCAAAATGACAGAAAAGCGAGAAGAAAAAAGTGATTCTGCCTGGCGGAAACACCTTTCTCTGCACAGTTCATTCGGCTAAATGAAGTCAGGACAGTGCCATTTCTCACACTAGGCTGCTGTGTTTTCACTGTCTTAGGGGCCGTTCACGTGTTACATCTTTCGCGTGCTCATTTCTTTCCATATGTAAATACGCCGTCGCGATGCGCGTGCCTTTTCCATGCGCGTCCACGCAGCAGCGAGATGGGAAAAAAATGGCGTAAGTGCACAACAGGTCATGCGACAGGAACCAACCAAACAACTTCAAACTTTCTATGCTCTTGGATCAGCTGGTGAAATCCCCCACGGTCAGTTCATGTTTTAAGGACGATGGGAGGCACCACGGCACACGTGATCGCTTTGGGAAGTCGCGTGACTGGCATTTTGACGTGTTTTGAGACGTGATGTGTGACCGACCCCTTATTGTATTACGTACCTTTTACTTCAGAATCCTTTTGTTATTACAGTGTCTTATTAAGGATTAATATTCAGTTATTTGTCGAATGGAACTTACAGGACACTAAAATGATGATTGTTTTTGTTGTTGCATACGCCAGTATCCCAGTGTTGTGTTACCTTTTAAGGCCAGTTTGTTTAACTCGTTTATTCTAACATAAAGATACACATTCCTTATTTAGTTTGGTTAGGCATGAACATCAGTCAATGATGATTTTTTAAAGCCATTTTCTTATCACCAATCGTTCCGGAACTTTGACCTTGAATAGAAATCAACTTAGGACCCTAAGTTTGAGAACCCTGGTCTAGAGTATTATTTTCCTCAATACACGTTGTTTATGAAGACAAAATTTTATCTCTAAATCATCTCTCTCTCTCTCTCTCTCTCTCTCTGTATAAGACTGTCTGGTTCCCAGATGTGACTATAAATTATATTATGTTTAATATAGGGACTATGCAGTCACACAAAAGCAAAAAATATGTTTGTGCAACATTTATGCCATGAAGAAATAAACAGCATGAAATTAATTATCGTTTTTAAGCCAGTAAAACCTTTAGTAAATTAATTAATTTAATATTTAAAGACTCACGTGAAGGAATTGCTCCTATGGAAATAAGGAGGTTTTACTGCCTTCTCTGTGACCACAAGGGGTCGCTTTGCTGCAATATTTCGATCGTTATCCCCCATTATAATTCCTGAACATTTTCATCTCATTACCTTCTGTTATGTGTCAATACAATATCTGCTTAAAAGAAAACCACAGGTCTCTTAGGTGCCCTGAGCTGTACACAACAGAAAAACAAGCAACACAGACCACCAACATGCAAGATGCATTATTATCAGAATGTATTTCTATTTTGTTGTGGCCTAGATCGAACAGTGCATAGTTTTGTGTTTTGGTAATAGGAGCTTGCAGGAATGACTGAAGGGAGGGGTTGTTATTTGTCTGGATTTTAAGTTTCATAACAGCCAACTCCAAGCCAGCCATGATGATGATCATGATGATGCAATCTATGTAATTGTGCAAACACAAACACAATTGTGGGGAAAAACAGTATAAAACAGTATTGTTTCATCATTTACATGAAAAAAATAATTAAAAGCAAATCTTCTGTGCAAAATCAATCAGCAAGCATTGCTATTTTTGAGGCTTTTTGCTTTAATGAAAATGGAAACCATGCAAAATTCGTGGACAGTATCATAAGAGCAGGGAATAGCACAGAGATTAAGATGTTAGACTACTGATCACAAACCCAGCATCACCAAGCTGTCACCCTTGAGCCTTAAAGCAAGGCCCAAAATGTACAATACGGTAAATGTACTTTGATATGGATAAGGTCGTCTATCAAATGCAGTAAATCTAGAATAACTGGTTTACGTTCAAATAGAACACTATTTGATATTCAACACAAAGGTTGGCTTTAAACTTTGAACTACACAATGAACAGTGAAGCGAGGACATAAGGAAGTAGTTTTGGGATCTATCTATAAACTGTGTGTGATATGTTTATATCTGCACACAAATCACTACAGACTTTATTTTTGGCTGTAAAGGTGGCCAGTAAAACACTCCTCTTTCCATGTTTGATGGTTTTGCTCTGTTGCAGCACACGCAGCTGGATACCAGATTAGTTTCAGTTAGAGAGATTCAGCTTTTAAAAGTGTAAATATTGTGCATGCTTTTGTACATAGAAATCATTAATTCCGCTAAGACATGATTTCTGCTCTGGCTCTGTAGGACAAGCATGAAAAAAATAGATGTTAAATGTTTCATTACATGATGTATATATACATACTGTATTTGGTGAAACCATGCATGATACAGCCTTGTTTTGTGCACACTGCTTTTTATTTTTAAAACGTGAGGTGAAAAGTTCCTATACAGATTATAAAATTGTTTTGTGATAAGTGCCAGCTATTTAGTGAATGATTTTATCAACAATAAATTCACATACTGTTAATCAACAGTCACTTACAGATGTCTAAAAAGACAAGAAGTAATACAAAGCATGATGGAGTTGACTATATACTGATAGTGAAGCAAGAAAGATAATGAATTACTGTTTCATATTTTCGAGAAATAAGAGTTGCAATTTCACAGCCAGATGTCGGAGGTACAGTCCCCACCAGGGTATCGGACCTCGTGAGCAAGGACAGGACCGTCGGGTTCCTGACCAAAATCCACCAAGAAATTTTCATTCAGCGTCAGGCCACCATTCACTGTATCCACATCAATCTGCAGCATGACTGAGCCTTGCCTAAAAACAGAAGCAATGACACATTTTGTGAGTCACATGTTCCTCCATTATGATGTTTATTGTAAATGTTGACCTGTATCTGCATCAATTCATATTCATACACTGCACTGCTGCCACAAGATTGATTACTTGGATAATTTACATGGATGAGCATGTGTACAGATGTCCCTATAGTGGCTGGTGAGTATGAGTGTGTCTCACTTTACGAGCTCAGGGTAGAACTGTTTGTCCCATGCACTGTATAGGGAAGTTGTCACATAGAGTCTTTTTCCATCCAGGCTCAGCTGCAACATCTGCGGACTCCCTGGTATTCGCTTACCCTGAATTATGAGAAAACCTTTATTTTCAGCTGTCCATGTGTTTAAGGAACAAATGGTAGATTGTTTTAAGACTGCATTTTTTAAAGTCCTTGAAATGAAGCAGTTATCCCAGTACTTCAATTCATGAACAATCCGGTCAAGGTTATCTACAATGTCTGAAAAGGTCATTCTTAAAATAATGATTGCACCTTCAGTATCAAATTTCCATGGCAAAATTGGATTTTTGCATACCTTCACCATTCGTGGAGGAGGTTGCTGTTGCAGTTCCTTGTCCTCTAGTACTTTAACAGGACCATCATTTTGAATGCTGCCTCCAAGAAAAATCTTACAACAAGCACTTTTTAGTAAATTGCTACCAATACCATATTAAACTATTAACCGCGTCCTTAATTCTAATACTGCAATCATACCTGCCCCACCATACGGGGATTCCTCCTGTCAGTGATGTCATACTGTCGAATGTCACCATGCAACCAGTTGCTGAAGTATAGGAAGCGATCATCCAGTGATAATATAATGTCTGTGATGAGACCTGCGAGACACATTTACATAAAAAAAACAAAAAAAAAAACAATTATGCTCATGAACCCACTATGTTTTAAAAAAAAGTATTTTTATTTTATTTTATAAAAATAAAAAAAAAATCTTACTTGGCATTTCAGGTAGAACCCAATCCTCTACTTTTTTATTAGGAACCTTGATGACCTTCTCTGCAGCCCAGTCACCTTTCTAAGAAACAGAAATCTTATTGGTAAGTTTACATAATGACTACAGCAATTTTTCTAAGATGAATTTCCTGATAGTTTAACATTTGGTTACCGAAGTCTTGTAGAAGCGGAAAACTGTGCCCTGGAGCGCACAGCCCACATAACCCTCCGGTGCCGCAGGGTCATGCAGAAAGCGGATCTCTAGTGGAATGGCGCCCTCTTCTCCCAGATCCAGAGCCTGCACATGCTTGTGAGTGGTCCAGTCCCACACATGGATGCGCTGTCCATAGTGACCTGCGGAGAGAAGTCGAAAATGCATTTTGTTCCATTTGTGATTAAATGATGGCAGTCAGTGACCATGAAGCAATAAGGAATCAACATACAACACACCTGCTTTGACATCAGCAGGATTGAATCCCTTAGCGAGTACTTTGGGTGCTCCCCACTCTGTGCTAATCATCACATTATGGCGTGGTTGGTACCAGAAGTCATATCCAAAGGGTGCTGCTTCACCAGGCAATTCCCAGTTGCCAATTATTTCAAACGTCTCACCATCCAACAAAATGAATCCACCTAGTCACACACAAATCAATATGGTAATCATTGTAAGGCACTGATTCTTAATGGCTAATGTTCACATCATCGTGAATATAGCATACTTCTTGATAGTATTTGAGTTATTATAGACATACAACATGTACTTTAATAGGCCAAAATGGAATATTACCCTTTCCATTTCCTGAAGGGTCGCCCAGGGTACTAATCATAATTTGGCCAGTGCCCAAGCAGTGAGAGGTGTGAGGATTGGCCAGGCCGCATTTCCAGTACACCTCCACAGGTTCTACTGTCTATTAGATGAAAACATAGATTATATAGAAGCAGAAGAATGTGATCTCAGTGTGTCTTTGACTTCATGTTGGTGCTCGATAGGATGGTTTGATTATTTATACAACAGCTATTTCAGTGGCTGGAATCCTGCTGAACACTCCCTTAAAAGATATTCCCTCAATCTAGTGACTGTGAAAGATATACAGTAGCACACTGACATGGTCTGGAAAACTGTATTAGTTCACAGTGTCTGTTCCTTCTAAAGGGACACATACAGGTTAGGTGGTTTAATTATTGTTCACAATGGTTAGAATGGGAAAAATGTGACTTTTTGATTGGTTGTTGCTGCTAGATGAGATGGGTTAATTATTTACACAACAGTTATGATCCCAGTCACCAGTCAGTGCACCAGTCTAACGTATGTGGCATCTCAGACTAGCTTGTGCTGACAAGAAAGCTATGGTAAATTAAATAACCACTTCTTACAACTGTTGTGAGCAGGAAAGTCTCTCAAAATGCACGACATGCCAAACCTTGAGCAGGATGGACTACAACACTTGAAGACCATATTTCATACCATGACAGTTCAACACCTGTCAGACATCAAATAAATCTGAGACAAAAGTGGGCACAGGCTGATCAAAACATGGGCAGGTATACAGGTCTTCTGCACAGTTTTGGGTCTTGACTTGCTGTATGCACTGCAATGTAGAGTCTTACTAATGTGGCCAGTTAGACCATGGTGTATATATTATCTTTTTTTTTTCCACTTTGTAAAATTATTTGCAGCATTGTGTATGTTTTATGATTGAGATCCTAGCTTCACACTGTGCTCTTAAATGACGATGACCAGACCAACTAACAATATAATGTCTAACTATACAATTTATCTCACCATGGTGGCCCTCCCCACTCATGTAGATAATTTATGGTTGTGTAATGGGTGGCCATGTACCGAGTAAAAGAAATTCTTAGAACATTAAAACTTAAAACTGCAATTAGGACTGCAATTCTTCACCTTGTGAAGTCGTGGAGCACGGGCGTCTGTTCCCACATCAATGACATAGATCCGGGAGGAGATCAGTGACGGTAAGATAAGCCGGTTGCGGTTCTTTGTGGAATCACCAAAACAGCTGCTGCAGGTATTCCATCCAGAGTGGTGCAACTCATCGTTCATATTGGGCATAGGCAACCGGTGAATCACCTACGCATTCATGTATTACTAACGTGTGAATAACATGAATACAAGGACTGCTTAATAGAGCAGCACTTAGTTAGTAGAAACAACTCTACACATTTAAACCAGGAGGTATTGTTTTAAAGCTAGTTGATTTTTATAGTTTTGTGAAACTACAATAAAAAAACAAACAAAAACAAAAAAACAGGCTCCCTGAATAAGTTCACATCTAAACATAGATTTTTTAAAATGTTGAACATGTCAACTATAGGATACACTGTTTTTTTTTTTAGAATAACAACAGTTATGACATTTCTCACTAAGTTAAGAGACAGCAAGCCCTGCCAAAGGTTATACAACATCCTGCAACTAATAAACAGATATAACTCTTTCTTCTATTTTGACTTGCCTTGGAATAAGTCGGAGATTTGGGATCGACATCAACAGTTGCAAGATAGTCAGGCTTCTGGATTTCAGTATTCCGGTAAATACAGGGAACGTAAACAATCTCCTCTCGAGGACCTTAGAAGAAATATATGTTACAGGTTATTATATTGCATCTCTTTCTTTGTATGAATACCAGGGATACCAAGCTTTGCGTTTCCCTACCCTTCATTGCATCCAGAGGACTTTTGTAACCTGGTCCACATCCTGAGCAGGAGGATGCTGTGGGTAGAAGAAATAAAACCATCCTGATACTAAGAAAAAAATGCACATCAAGGTTGTCCAACAGTACTTGAATAAATATGTGACAAGTTAAAGGATTAAAAACTAAGAAATCAAGCCAACATTATTTCAATTTTATTCTATTTGTATTTCGCTTTTAACAATGGTAATCGTCACAAAGCAGCTTTACAGAATCGAAAGAAAATGATGGAAATGTGTATGGATTGTGAGAAAATAAGTATAAATCAAAATTATCAGATTGTCCCTGATGAGCAAGCTGAGGGCAACATCGGCAAGGAAAAGCTCCTTGAGATGGCAATAGGAAGAAACATCCTCATCTGGGTTATAACGGATCGAGACTACAAAATAGCATCAGTGAACCTTTTATTTATCTCTGGAATGCGGCTGATGGAATGAACACTCCTCCAAAAGATATTCCATCAATCCAGTGACTGTGAAGACTATAGCATACTCTTATAGCAACATTTCCAAACTCACGAAACCAGTATGTCAGTCGTACTGCTGCGTCATCCTAGAAGAGACCACTTACTTCAGGATAGAAATGTGACATCATGGGACAAAGGTGGTCAGTCTGAAGAACTCTGTTTCCTCTAAAGGGACATATGGACCCAAACTATGTTAGCAAAATGCAAAAGATTTCCTTTAGTTTGTCTCACATCTGCGGGTCCCATTCTTTGTTAAAGTAAAAAAATAAAATAAAAATTGTATAGATTCCAAGAAAACATCTGGTTAAGAAATGCAGGACTTTCAACAATTACGCTACTCATAAACTAATAGTCATTCTAAACATAGTTTTGGCTGTTGGTGAGGTAAGGGCAAGAAACCTGCAACTCCTAAAATGATGAAACCTCTACACTGGTTAAAATTTATATACTGTACATCTCTGCTTTATATATATTTTTTGTTTTAAAATCTTTCGCAGTAGGTCATAGTTCAGAATATAGCCATGTGTATATTGACAACACCGTTTAATGAGAGAAACCGGTGCCACAGAAAAAAAATTGCAAAGAAAGTCCATAAAAAACAGTTAAGCAATCAACTGCCACTCTCTGGCTAACACTTCCTCTTTTGTTTTATGAAGTATAATAAGAGTAATCTGAACATTTTATCACCTTTTCATGTCATGTCAAGGTGTAAGAGCTAAGTGAAAAGCTTTGATGTTTGAAGTTAGTTTAAATTAAAATCACATTTAAACCAGGAGGAAATGTTTTAAGCTAGTTGATGCCTTTATGATGTTTTTATTTTGTAAATTTATAGTGTTAATCTGTTTTGTTCTCAGGTAGTCAGCTAACTAGAGTTAGCTCTTGTTAATTTATGTTGTTTGTATGTAGCACCTTGGTCCAGGAGGGACACTATTTCATTTCAACGTGTACTGTATATGGTTAAAATAACAATAAAAGCCTACTTGACAGTTTTGTGAAACTACAATAAAATAAAATAAATAAATAAAAAAATCAGGCTCCCTGAATAGTTCTCCTCTAAACAGATTTTTAAAATGTTGAAAATGGCAACTACAGGATACACTGTTTTTTTTTTTTTTAGATTAGAAGCAGCAGATGTTGCATTTCTCACTTAAGAGAGAGCAAGCCCTGCCAAAGGTTATACAACATCCTGGCTCTAGTAAACAGATAAAACAAAAAACTTTTTCTAGTGAGTCTTCCATTAACATTCCATGAAAGTCATCATGACTGTGCATTAAACACGCTCGCAATCACTAATATATACAGTACAAGTTCTTTGAACGTTTTTAACAACTATGTACCTCACTCCAGCTGACATTTTATATTGAACATCTTGGAGACACAAAACGGATGAGATTCAAGTAACAGCACATAATTTCTGTCAAATAAAAGAACACAGAGATATAGCATCTCTCTTTCATTACCAAGCACTTCAGTTGTTATTACTGAAAAAATAATCAACATGCAAATATTTGGCATCTGTGCATAGCTTCTGAAAAGATTTTAAGTATTCAAAATTGCAATATACTCATTAAACAGCAGTTAAGAGATAGTGGCCAGGGCAACAACTAGAAGCAACCTGTATTGTTGTGACCATCTGTTCATTTATACATTTTATGCATGGCTGTTTGCACACAACAGTGAGCACAGGTCCTTGTATTAGAAAATCAAGAAAACAACTTGACTTTAAATAATTTCCCCTTGATAAAAACAAAACAAAACAGATAAACCCTGCAACAACAAAGCAAAAAGAGACTTATCAGTTACATTTCATATGTAATTTAACTTACCCTCACATAACAGTGTTATTTAAGAGAAGATTCTTTTCTCTTTTGTGATTTATTTCTTGTACTTTCACTTTAAGTACAAGGGAAGTAATTTAAAACGTTTTATACAGCGTGTCCCACTTTTCCATACACTAGGCGTGATATAGGAAGGTAACCTAATCAAGCAATTCCAAGCAAAACACCAGACGCTTTAATGCGAATTCATCATATGTTGAACTTGGTTATGTAGTGCAATCATATCTTTATTTTGTAAATAAAGTCCATGCAACATCAACCTAAATATAGGGAAAAAGCAGGCATAATTCATACCATACCAAATCATAGTGATACACAAAATTAGGCAACTACTACTGGCGTAATGCCAGTCCCAAACGATTGCCTTAACTGCCAGTCCCAGGCTCTGATAAAATGGGAGGGTTTCAGCAGGAAGGGCAAAAAGGAAAACCTGTGCCAATCGTGACCATTGAATTTATTCCCATTTTACCACCGTGGTGGGATCTCCGGTCAACATTCACACACATTCATACACTACAGGTATTAGATTAACTTGTATTTCAATTTAGAAATACCAGTTAATCTAATCTGCATGTCTTCGAACTGTGTGAGGAAACCAGAGTATCCAACCAAGGGGAGAAAATGCAAACTCCACGCGCACAGACCCAAGGGCGGGAATCGAACCCGGACCATGGAGGTGCAAGGCAATAATGCGAACCATGACTTCATACAGTTTGTAGATATTTAGATGCGTCACATTTTTGAATTAGGGATGTCAGCTAACGATTTTATTTCAAAAATTATTTTCAATTCTACACTTTTTTATGGTCAAGAATTCACCGAACGTTGTTAAAAAAAACAGCATTAAGTAAACGCATACGTACCCATTTTGTTGAAGTTTCTCGAAGGAAAGAGCGGCTGGTGTGAGCTTGTGAAAAAAAAGGGCGTGTCCAGAGACTGTGGCGCTGACTGGCTGTTATATAAACCTGGCCGAGTGGGACTGGAAAGACTTTTTAAATCATTTACTAACCCAATGCTTTTACAAGTGTGCACAGTCACTCTAGGTTACCCAAGCTGGCTTTTCAAACGTTCTTCTTCATCCTGTAGGCGTTAAATTTGATTATTATTATTATTAACGAGGTATTACTGCAAACCTTAAAATATAAATAAATGTGTGGGTTCCTTTAAAGTACATTATTACTGAAAAAAAAAATCTTACTATACAGAACAAATTAGGACTGAGCTTAAAACTCTAGACCCCTAAAATATTTGTAGTTTTGTTCTTTCCCTAATGCAAACTTCACATTTACTGCATTAACCAGAGTGATTTACATTTATTCTCTATCTCAGTATACTTCTGAGCAGTTGAGGGTTAAGGGCCCAACCAGCAGCAACTTAGTGGTCGTAAGATTTAAATCCAAACTACTGGTCCAATGCCTTAACCACTGAGCTACCGCTGCCTCATCCACCCATCAATCAATCTCTGTAGTCCAACTAGGGACTGTGGAGGCCGATGGTAATGACCAATGTATTTATTCCCATTTTACAGCCATGGTAGGAACTCCGGTCAACATTCGCACACTACAATTTGGGAACACCAATTATCCCAATCTGTATTTCATCAGGCTGTGGGAGGAAACTGGAGTACCTGGAAGAAATCCATCAAGCATGGGACGAACATGAAAACTCCATGTACATGTACCTGAGGTGGGAACCAAACCCGGACCCTGGAAGTGCGAGGTCATTGTGTTGACAAATTTTAATCCTGAAATGATAATGTGCTGTGTGGCATTGTTAATTCATTTAACAACTTGTAGGTCCTTGATGGTTTACATACACCTTTCAGGGCAACTTGATCTTGATTTAATTAAAACAATAGCCATCAGAACCTCCGGTCAGCACCCTTGCAGGCTGTTCCTTGCTGGCGGATCTGAGACCACTATTGCAAGATGAGACTTCACACAAAGCATACATCACCTCAGTGAGGACTCAACACTAGTTTGTGGAAAAGCATATGAACACCTGACTATCATCCATATGTGGAATGTCACCAAATTGTCTAGAATGTCTTTATATGTGGGTGGCAAGATAAAATGAGAGAAGAGGAAACCCACATGGTTGCAGGAAGCTCATGCATGACAGTAGTTGGACTGGACCATGGATCCTGGAGATGTAAGGCAGCAATTTTACCTGCTGTACCACCATACAGATCAGATGTGTGTGGTACATGATGAATTGGTACAATTCTGTGGCATTTTCTTTTCAAATGATGATAAATTGACTCAGTTCAACTTAATTTGTATATTGAGCTTCACAGGCTCTGAGAAAGATGTCAAACCACAACTTTGTGTCTAGGTACAGACCCAAAATAGACCTACAAATCTCAAAATAACATTTTCATACTACCATATAGACCTTTCGATTAGGGGGTTATACTCTTAATAAAATAATTAAGAATAATGTCTGAAAATAAACCCATGTTCATTTGAACTTTTGAGCATGGTATAATTTGCATAAGGCTAATTGGACCCCCATTTATATTTGTCATGTTTATTAAAATACTCAGGATTTTTTATTTATTATTTTAAACAAATTAAAGCATGCGAAAACTAACAAATTCGGAGAAAGAATGTACATGTTTAGGGTAAAAAGGTTAAATTTAAGCAGCAAATAAAATTCTCTCTTTAGATTTATAAAGTTACATGATTTTAAGTTACTGTATATTCAGCTCTCTTTATAGTAACTTCATCAGCACTGAGCCATAGGGGTGAAGACATCCAGGTTTACTTGTGTGGATGAAACAAAACATTCATGTACAATAGATCCACACTCAAAGGAATAAATGAAAAGTACAAATCGTACAAAAGGTTATCAACAGCCGTATGCAATAAAATTATGTTTGAGGTTTTTAGACACAATTTCACCTCAGGATAATTAATCATTAATCATGATTATACATTAAATATATACTGCCTATATTCATCATTTAATTAAAATTTATGTAGCAAGTTAGCAATTGGACCCAGTATCCATCTGTGTTGCGTCAAGGTCCTGACAGGGTTCTGAATGCCCATCGCTCTCAATATCGTGGGGTACGTTATCTGGAAGAAGATCTACAGTCTCACTTGATGCCTCTAATCCTTCAAATGGTGCCTGTTCTGTTTTTTCAGTTTCTGTTACGTTATCATCTTCTGTTTCTTCAAGTATTTCTCGGTCTGCCTGTTCAATGCTGCTTATATTTTCACAGATTATGTTTTCTTTTTTCTCCATGATGCCTTCAACACATTTCTCCATTAACTCTTCCTGTGACTGTGAATCATAATCTATTGCCTCAGGCTCAAGCATAGCTTCCGTTAATGTATTTATAAGTTTCAACTGAGCATCAGGATCCTTTTTACATTCTTCGTTTTCCGTGATCAGGCTAGAAAGGCAAAATGAGTGCTGAATCATTTCAGGCTTGCCAGAACAAAAAGTCAAGGCCTCCTCTAACCAGGACATAAGAAGCCTAACCAGGTCTTCAGGCTTCACATCAGCTATTTTGTTCTGGTTTGCAAAATAAGACCAGCGACACAGCAAGAACTTTTTCAGCACAGGGCGCAAACACATTTCCAAAGGTTGCCAATGGCTGCTGCAACCAGATGGAATAACCACTGGTAAGGTGCGTGTTGTACCTAAGGTAGACAGGAAGTCTTCGGTCATATGGCTATGATGGCCATCAATAACTAACATGGCCTTATTGCCATTCTGTGTGTTTAAAAACTGCTGCCATACATTAGCAGTCCAGATCTCTAATTCTTCTTTTTCTGAAAAACCTTCAACTCTTGCTTCAAGTTTAATCAAGTCTGACAGGCCTTTGCTAAAACTATCTAAAGGGGTACTTTTAATAAACAACATTGTGGGCAACACTGTACCATCTGCCAGCACTGACAAGTAAATGTTCATCCATGGTTTCCCAGTGCCCTCTAATCGGAATGCGGAGTCTTTAGAAAACCCAGTACTATTGACAAGTCGGTCAAAATCAACAAAAATTGAAAGTTCATCCATAGCACCAACAGCTGAAAGTGAAACATTGTGTGTTTTAATCTGTCTATGCACAAACTCTGTAAAATCTCGGCAATTTTCCTCCATTCTGCGTGGTAGCTGATGACCTCGTGTGCCAAGACAGTGCAAGCCCAGTTTGTGCTGCAACATAAAGTTCACTGCCCATTCATATGAAATACGGAAGGAACTGCTTTGGTTAGTTTGACTGTGGATCTCAGAAGCTTTTTGAAATAGGTTCTCCTCTCTGATAGGATGCTGCTGCTCCCGCTGGACGAGTACCCACTCCACCAACTGGTCCACAGCATCTTCACTGCTACTGGCTAGACTCTCACAGTCTAGTATTTTCTCTTTGTCTTGAATCCAATTCGTAATAATCTGAGGATCTGTGTCCATGTCCTTGGCTGCTTTCTGGATTCCAGAGCATAATGCAAACAGGAGAATTCGGAGCTGACGTGCAGACATCATATCCTCAGTTTCTTTAAAAGGCTTTGGAGAATTAGGCTTTACTGCAGACTCTTTTCCTTTGTGCTCATCTCTGATCTCCAGAGGCTCTTGCTGACTACTGTCATCTGTCTCTAATTCTGAATCTGAGGATCCCAGAGGGGCCAATTCTTGATCGATGTCTTCATTCATCCCGTATGAGTCCTCATTTGCTGCGCCAAACGGAAAGTTTTTAGAAGTAGTGGTGTCCTCGTCAGACGGAGTAGGTTCCCTGA
This sequence comes from Clarias fuscus, assembly GCA_030347435.1. Lineage (NCBI taxonomy): Eukaryota > Metazoa > Chordata > Actinopteri > Siluriformes > Clariidae > Clarias > Clarias fuscus. The sequence goes on along the minus strand of CM059207.1, from coordinate 27,424,659 downwards.
AAGAAGATACAATAGTTACCAGACTAAGATCTACACTAAAGACACTGGCATGTTGACAATGGTTGACTATGCAAACAAAATCTAGTCAGAACTGCTCCTGTCATGGTCCCTTTCCATTTATGCATAAAGACTGACAAACTGTATATAGCCATAGTTGAGTTACAGTTGAATAAAACTGAAGTTATACAAACTCAGTTAAATAATAAAATACAATTTCATCCTGAAGAAATGACTGAAGTTTGCTTTATTAGTTTTGTGCTCGTATAAAAAGACATACCTCTTAGGCTCCACAAATCCAATATTAGGATTACCTGAAAAAAAAAAAAAAAAAGATAAATAAGATGTCTCATACCAAAGATCATTTTGAAAATGTTAGTATTGTGATCTTAATCTCTATAACTTATAAAATTATGCTCAGGCTTCAATAACCCATATTTTTTAAAATATGCAGATAAACCTTGGTGACCCCAGAAGCATGAGGTCTGCGTGCAATTGACCTGACATGCAGTGCAGCCACGCACTCTCATGATGTTGATGCTTTAGCTCACAATTCTTATGATATCTTGCCTTAGAACTGATTTTGGCTAAACTATGTCTGACCCCACCAGAAGTCTTAGAAGCTTCTATCCTACCCTCACGTCTCCGATGATGCAACTGGTCACTGCTCATTTCCTTCTGAAGAGCTTGCCTTTCAGCAAGCTTGGCCAGCTGGTATCCCAAGCGTTTTCGGTAGTTAGCCTGAGAAAAGTGGCCTCCTTGAAGCCATCCTGGTGGATTGCCTTTCCGAGTCTCTCGCAGAACAATGAAGGAATTAATGATGCTCAAGTTAACCAGGAACCAGAAGAGATGTCGCCAGTTTGTGTCCAAAACCAATCCTCCTAGCTGGTTACAGGCAAGGAGCTGACTGCAGATGTCCACACCACGCATGTTATCTTGCAGTAGCTTGAAAGCCAAAGGTCTTGAAATGGTGGAGAGTTCCCCTGCCTTACTAGTGGACCTCCTCCACACCTTGTCTGGCTGACCAGCCACTGCATTTGTAGAAATGCAGACCATCTCTTTTGCATCCTTCCATCTGGTGACCAGCACAGGAGTGTGCTCAAATTGAACATAATCTCCAGTGTTCTTCAACGCAGGCAGATCCCAAAAGTCCCTAGGGAGTACTGTGCCACATGTGGGGCTTGAGCTGGAACAGTAGATGTTCTGTTCGTACAAGTCCTTCATTAGGGGGATACTTGTTAGCAGGCTTGACATAAATATCTGATGATGTTTACCTTCAAGGCCCTTAACAAGATATGGCACAACCAAACTCCCCAAGTCACTGTTCTTTTTCTGTTTTGTCAAGATCAACAATTTATGACAGTACCCTGACTTTGAATCGCATAAGAGCCATATCCGTGGCTGAGAGTTTCTACTCTTCTCCCCATCAGCTGCATTCTCATGAGATCCCAGTAAAGTTCGATCAATAGTCAAACATTTGTTCGGCTTGTAAGCTTTGCACATGCTAGTCTCCAGGATTTTCAACATTGGCCTGAAGAGAGACAGCTTGTCCTCTTTGTCATTCTCCTCCTTTGCAATCATGCTGTTCATCCGAATATGCTGGCTGATCTGCTTAAAGCGTGCTGCAGACATGGTCCTGTAGAATGTGGAACAGCTATGATAATGCTCCCAGGACCAATACATCTCTGACTCTGGAAGAACTTGCAGTCCCATCAGAATAGATAGGCCTATGAAACCTTTAACTTCTTCACTGGAAAGAGACTGCCATGTGGGGTCCCCTTTGCCAACATAGCGCTGATACTCAGCATAAGCATTGGTTTCCTTGGCAATCTGCTCTATGAGGCTGTCTGGGAATAGTAGCTGGAAGTACTCAAGGACATCACTGCTTTTAGCCATTGAATGCTGTGGCCCACTGCTCTCTGTGAACTCTGGCACAGATTCTCCATCACTCGGAACGCTCCAGTTCTTCATGGTCAACCAGTCAGGTTTCTCCTCATCATTAGCTTCTTCCACTTCCTCCTCCTCCTCCTCCACCTGGCAGAACTCAATATCAGTCTCCAGACACTCTGTAGGGGAGGGGAGGGATCATAGGAACACACAGTTAGTCTTCTTTTCTGAGCCTACTACTACTCCATTTTACAACAATATGTTTAATGCTAAAGTGGTTCTCATGTGCCAGTTAGCTTTTTTTTTTTTTGAAAGAGCAAGGAGCTGAAAAGCAGTTGATAGTTCCTCCTTTTACTGTCCTTTTTAAAAAAAAACACTCCCTGTTAAAGTATTTTAGAGAACCCTTGTCCTCATTCTGATTATATACAGTTGGAATTGTATAAATAATGTTTTACATTTTTCTTAAAATATGGTTAGATTACGCTGACACTTTACTACTAACATGTAAACAGACGACAGTCACTCTTGCCAAGGAATAAAGTCGCACACTACAATGGGTGGACAGTTTAAGTACAGTGGTACCTCAGCATACGAACTTGTAAATTTCTGCCCTAAGAACTGAAAGTTTACAAGCAATTTGCATCGGTATAGGGAGCATTTTCGGCATATGAACGAGAGACAGAACCAAGCAGAACCAAACATCAGCCAAGTTGCGTGTTTGTCAAGAAGCCATTCAAAACTTGTTTGCATCAGTGGAAAGCCAACCGAGATTTTGTGCAAGATTTAGTGAGGACATAGCACCATGGGTCCCAAGATTGTCAGCAAGGACGGTAGCAAGAAGACAACAGAGCCACTATCAGTTTCGTTTTTTTAAAACAGCCAGTGCCAAGGAAATCATAAATTAAGGTTAAGTGAGGTTTAATGTCTACTTACATGTTTGTTCTAAATACTTTGATTGTTTTTATATGTAAAATATTATTATAGTGTTGGAAATTAGTAATTTTGGGTTGCCGAAACAGATTATTTGCATTTACATGCATTTCTATGAGTAAATGCATTTTGCAATACAAATCTTCTTAAAAACTTCTCTGGAATGGATTAAATTTGTATGCGGAGGTACCAATGTATGTTCCTTTTAAAACGTGTAAAAAATAAGATTAAAAAAAGACAGTGCAGAATGGCCTAGCATGGACAAAGAAGGATAGTGGGAAAATGCCCTTAGGAAATACTACAATTACACTTCACACATACAGAGGACCTCGGAAAACCAACTCCAGGGTCATTCTGACCAACAAGCGCCATTGTTCTACAAGCCAGGGTTTTTAACAGAAAGCGATCTTTTGTGTGCTTTTTTTTTATATTATCAGTTATAATTTTATAATAATATTTAGAATGAAAATTAGATATCCCTTAATTTTTTTGCATTACTACTCTGACTGGATTATTAAAACAATGTTGGTCAACAACATGGCAGTGAAATTATTCCAAAACAAATTTGAGTAGTTTAGGTTGGTGTGCTAAAAGGAAAACACTTACACATTTCAAAAACTAAATTATAAAAATCATACTAACGGATTAAATTAAAATCTAGTTTTAGGTTTTAGATTGTCTCAATAAGAACAAGGAACATACTGTAAACTGCAAGGAATTGACAAGTCATAAAAAATGAAATAAAAAATTAAAATGAAACACTTTTGTAAATATTATGGGCTGCCTAAAAATGAGAACACGTTAATTACAAAAACTGTAAGAATTGCTAAGTAAATACACAAATGTGTCTGAGGTGATATTTCACACTTTTATTACACTGTGATTGATTAAAATCTGAATCTAATCCCCCCTCAAAAAATACTGTGTCACTGTTCAATTTCTTAGAGAACGCTCTGTAGATGTTAGCAATGCCTGAAATCATACTCACCCTTCAGACTGAAAACACAGGAGGAATGATCTGGGAACTGAGCCAAGTGTTTGGCCATCAGGTCTCCCTGAGTAGTCTTGTAGTTACACCAAACACACGTTAGCTTCAACCAACTGTAAAATAAGTCAAAAAGACTTATTTTCTTTTTATTTATAATTACTAAAGAGAAGACCAATCAAGGTAAGCCATTACCTCATAGATTCCCTTTTAGAACGGCCTTTAGGACATCTGCTTGAAACATGATTGCTGAAATAAGGTAATATATATATATATAATAAAATAAAGTCCAGTTATCAGTTACCCTGGGTAAAGATCCTCTAGTTGGTCATGAACAACATACTATTAAACTAAAGGGCATATAGTAAAAGAGACACAAACGCATTTATTGTAGATTTTCATGGCAAATCTATTATTCAGTATTATCATAATATTTAATAACACAAGACAGTTATACTGACTTACTCGATCATGTGGTTGGCATATGCACGTGAACAGCATGTGCTGTACGTGCACAATGAGCAATGGACATATGTAGGATAGTGATTGGCAAAATCTGGGATGTCAAAGGTGCACTCCACACACTTTTGTCTTCCTAACAGTGCTCTGAGGAAAAATAAACAAAAATCTATGTGTCAATAAGTACCCATTCTCTTTCACTCTCTCTCTCTCTCTCAGTTATCTCTCTGTCACACACACAAATTTTTACACCTCTTGTTACCAGTCTTCTATATCATGGGTGTACGTTTCATGTGAGAAGTCTATAAAAAGGTACAAATCTGGCCCGTGGAGGAAAAGTACGGCCTCTGTGATTTCAATATTAATTGTTGTAATTAACATGTGATCTTCAGAACCGTTCAAAACGTACTTTGTAATGAAATTCACAGTTTCACACCTTGTCACCTGCTCTAACGCTTGACTTCTCAGCGTTGACCATTTAAAAATCTTTACACATTTTAATGAAGGACATAAGAGCCAAGAATCGTGTTCAGGTGGATTTTCCATTAAAATAAACTTTAGAGATTACATACTTACACTAATATATACACCAAATAATTAAAGGATGAATCCTTCAGAGTACCACCTATACCACTACTGTGACAAGCAATGGTACAGTTTAATGATTTTTGTGCTGCTGTGTAACTAAGGAAAAAAGCTAATATTATTGTCATTTCTTTTTACTGTAAATTTCAACACCTACCAATGAGACACAAATCAGCCATAACATTATGAAGTGAATAACGTTGATAACATTGTTGCCATGGAACCTGTCATGGGTGGGTTTTATTGAGCAGCGAGTGAAAGCCACGTCCTAAGTTAGAAATTTATGCGCTTTTGTAAGTCGCTCTGGATAGCATCTGCCAAATGCCTAAATGTAATTGAAACAGGAAAGAAGTGCACGTGTAAGGCTCTGTGAGAGCTAGACAGCTGGGTCAGAGCATCTCCAAAAATGGCAGGTCTCGTAGGAAGTTCCCAAAATGCATTGCTTACTGTATACCAAAAGTGGTCTAAGGAAGTCACGAGTGCACAAGGGTCACAAGGGAAGTGAAGGCTAGCCGTGTGCGTAACCAGAAACTGGTCAGAGTGCCTAGTAAGATTTGTTAAACATCCTGATATAATCCAACAATTAGTTACAAACAGAACAGTCTCTATTTGAGCTAACCATACATTAATTAATTAACTGATTGATTGATTGATTAATATTATTATTTAAGCATAGAGACTATTGCTTTGCTTTGATTTGAAGCTAGTTTGGAACTTGAATTTAGTTTCAATATTATTTTAATTTGCTTATCCTTGTGTTTAAATGATTAAACATTAAAACATATATAAAATTGCTTAATGCATGTAAAATGATATTGTAACAAAAAAGGGAAAATATGTATGTGACTGAGGGTTATCTTTTATTTTCTTTGCCCTCTAGATTTATGTCACCTGCTCTAATGCTTGACTACTTAGAATTTACTATTTTATAATGTTTACACGTTTTAATGAAGGACATAAGAGCCAAGAATTATGTTGATTTTTAACATAACAGAAACACACTATTTACTTATTATACAATCATGTTTTGTAAGTAATACAATGAAAAATATTATTTTTTTGCATTATACACTGTACATTTCAGTCTATATTCTTACTGTCCAACTGATCATATATAAAAAAAACTTCACTCATACTTGGGTACAGATGACAGGCTGTTGGGATTGGAAATGTGAGTCCCTGAAGCAATGAATTGTGCTGCCTTTTGTTACACTACAGCTCCTTCTAGTGGACGAGGAGTCGACAGTACATATTAGGGTCATTAAATAGAAAAACAAACTTACCTATACTCCTGAAACTTGGTCAGGAAGCCATACATTTTGGTGATCTGCTTTTTAGGAGGTCCACTGCTTTGTGGTACTAGCATGTCTTTACATGATTTAGAACCTGTTTTGTGTCCTGCATACGCTCTAATGGTCACCTGGACAGATAGAGAAGAGGGACAAGTGAAAGAATTGTCAAGCCATAAAAATAGACTCAACATGACAAACAGCACCAGCCAGTATGACATTATTGTAATTGTACTAATATTTGGACAATGTTCTTATGAAAAAAAAAAATGCTACTGAAACTTTAGTGTTCAGGGAAATTTGGGTATTAATACTCACTTTAGTCCCGGCCTGGAGCCCTTCTAGTGGAGCTGGCTTGCGGAAGGTCTTGTGGTGATTGACTTTATGGTCAACCTTCTCTTTCGTGAAAAGAAACTGAAGTCTGCATTTGTTACAGTGATAAACTGATGATTTCTGCAAGCAAAAGTGAAAAGAATCAGCTAAATAAATAAATACACACAATCTGCGTAGTATCACGTAGCATACTGCTACATTATAAAGAATGTACACCTGTATTTACCTGATGGCGTGCAAAGTGCTGCTGGTATGTACCAGAGGTCTTGAAGACCTTCAGACAGTAGATGCACAGCAGGTAGCGAGTGTCCTCATGCCATGTGCAGAAGTGATTGTGAACATCAGAGTAGAATGAAGATCGATACTGGCACAGCTGAAAATATTACAGTTGGAAAGAGCGCACAAGCGTATTTAACTAGATAAAAATGCACTTAAATGACAAGAAGGAAAAAGAATATTGCTTCAGGAAACGCGGTTCACCTGACAGACATATGGCATCTCGCCGGGTTTATGAGTGTTCTTCATGTGCTGCAGGAAAACAGGCTCGCTCTCAAAGGCCCACTCACATATTTTACATCTGGCTGCACAAAAAGTGAACAAACAATGAGTCCTATAAAACCCAACAGAACACAACTGATTACCATTTAATATGGAGACATCAATCTGATACAGAATAAACATTGCTTTTTCCTTTTTATTGGTCAGTATTTCGCTAGCTTATAGATCAATATATGTCAGTTTCTCAGAGAGAACTTATATGTGCTATGAATGAAAGTAATTTTGTCAATTAGGGACCTAAATTTAAATATGTAACTTAATTTATGTTTTCTGACAGTGTCATTGTTAAAAAATCACACTGTACAAAAATAAATAACCTGAATGCTGATGGTTAGAACACAGATCATACATGTGCACAGGCTTTATAAATGCAATGCTTCTCTCTGCTGTTCCTGGACTACCACCAGCACAGTTTTGGATTTCTCTTTATTGATTTACTTCCACATTCCTTACAGTGCATCTGGAAAGTTTTCACAGCGCTTTGCTTTTTCCTCATTTTGCTATATTACAGCCTTATTCCAGGATGGATTAAATTTGTTATTTTCCGAAAATAATGAATTTAATCTATCTTGGAATAAGGCTGTAACATAGCAAAATGTGAAAAAAGTGAAGCGCTGTGAATACTTTCTATACACTGTATATGGTAATACTTCCTATGACTCACCAGAACACTTTTATCTCTACAGAACATGCTAATGTGCTTTAGGTCATCTGTCTCTGTGTCTCCATACAACTTACATGTTGACGCCTTTCCTTCTTTTGATGTACAGGATATACACAGCACAGGACGATTGGCCAAAAGCTTAAAAGTGCTCCCTTTTTAACAATAAACAGAGCTGACACCGATCCTGTTAGTGTTTTACCGAGGCTCTCCCAATGGCAGCGAATGTATCGATGCGTGGCAGTCACACCAAGCAATAATCCTTCCTTTATTTAATTTAAACTGAAAAGCTCTGATGTCAGTATTATATCGAAAGTGTTTAAAAATAAAAATAAAATCAAACTATAAAAAAGCTCTCACTGAGGTCTCAAAAGTAAAACGTGTGAAATAAGTAAAACTGTTGGGATTATCAGACTGCACGTGGAAGAGATTTAAAGATTGACAGACCATACACAGTTTTCAAAACGTATATAACGTGCAAGAATGTATGTTAAAATGAAGAGTAAAAATAAGATTCTTTGCGTCTATTTTTGCGAGGTGGCTCTGTGTCCGCCATGATGGCTGTTTTGAAGAAAATTATGAGTTTGAAGAAATAATGAGGTCTTAGCTCAGGTGATCGCAGTGCCGCGAAAAGGGACATTGGGTCTAATTAGCAAACTAAAAGTACAGGCTGCACAAAATTTTCACTTTTTTTTTTTAATAGATAGATTTGCCTAGTCAAAACCATAACGATATTACTCATTTTTATAAACCATCTTATTTCTTGTGTACTTGGATAGTCTGAATCAAGTTAAACGGAAGTTGTAAAGCTTGAATTCTATACCTAAAGTTCGAATTAAAGATTGAATTATATATACCTAAAGTTTATATATATATATATATATATATAAAATATATATAAATAAATGTTTTCTTTTTTAATTTTCACTTAAATTTTTGTAAATTGTACAAAACATGCATTTTAAGCAAGAATGGGATTATCATGTAATTAGGCACTAGGGCTGAAACGATTCCTCGAGTAAATAGAGTAATTCGAATTACAAAAAATGATCGAGGCATCGTTTAATTAATTTTAAAAGCTTGCGTTATGTTTTTGCACAATTATTTGTTGACAGCACGCTTTTGACACAGTACGCTTCCGGATGCAAGCCGCCAGTAAACACCAACAAAGACGAAGCGCTTACGTCACCCACAAAGCGGAAGGAGACGCAAACAGTTAGCTGTGTATTGATTTGAGGGAGCGTTCTGTTGCGGGCTGCAAAATGGAAGGGAGCGATAAAATTATCAGTGAGGCCAAGAGAAGAAGAAGCAAGAGAAAACGACAGAAATTGTCAGTAAAGCCTTATGTTATGCCTGAGATGTAGAACTTTTAGTTCTGAAAGTTTAGTTGCACAACTTAGAGTTTTTGTATAATTATTTATTTTAATGTGTGCCTTAGTTTTTTTTTTTATCCTTAAAGTTATTTGAAATACCTTTTTTTTGCATCCAAGAAAAGGCTTTAAAATAAGAATGTATGGTGCTGTAATGCACTTAATTAATCTCAGTCAACTTTAATACCCCTCTCTCACCTACGCGGTATCGCGCAGTGGCTGAAAGTACGGTTCTTCATGATTCACCGCAAGTTTTGGCACTGCGATTACGTTTCCATCTTTCTGCGCGAAAAAATAAATATGTTTAAGCCGCCTTAAAAACATGTTTAAACATGTTTAATTTTTTTGGCGGACCTTGCAGAACGTCAGCGGGCAGTCGCGGTGGCTCACAGTGCCTAACACCGCATCTCACTGCGAGTCAAACCGCATAGGTGAGATAGGGGTATAAGCTATTCCTTGTATTGTGAATAATGACGATGTTTATTTTTTGATAACATGCTGTATGCATTTAAAAAATAAAAGTAGATTTTTCTAAAAAGAAAACCAATTAATCCTTGTTTCTCTTATATATTTTACACTGCTGTTTAATTAAGCAAAAGTACATTTTATCCGATTACTCGATAACATTTTTGGTAGAATACTCGATTACTTAAATATTCCATAGCTACAGCCCTATTAGGCACAAAAATGCCTCTGCTTGTTTTTTTTGTTTTGCATTTTTTACAGAAACAGGAAAGGCTAAAATCCTCTGTGGAAAATCTGAGGAATTGCTGAACATGTGACAGGCAAATGCTATTGTGATATATATTGTGCAATGAAAACGAAATTTGCAAATTCAGAGAATGGAAATAAAAGAATTTGCTGATGACTGTAAAAGCTGTTATGCCAATGTCTTTAGTCTAATGCCATATTTCACAGAACAGACCGTATGCTATTGTATATTATTTTAGATGGTAAAAATATTGTAACATTTTACTACACAGAGGATGGCCACTGTTCACAGTGGATGGAAAAACTTCATCCACTAGCAGTAACTAACTAGTAAGTAATAACTGTATATATGAAGACATTTCCCTTACTTGTTGACTCTAAGGTGCAATGGACGCTCTCCACATGACACTGAAGGCGAAATGGAGTTGGAAACTGGCGATAACAGTGCGGGCAGGATACGTGTTCTACACTCTGCTGTGTATGACACTTCATGTGGTTCATAAGCCTGGAAAGAAAATTGTTACAGTTGGCCAAAAAACACAAGAGCAGCAGGTTGCTAGAAAAACTCTCCTGTTCCAAAGGCGATTTTCATGTTTTGTGATCTTCAGCCAAAAATTAAATAAAATATCCATTTAACCACTACTTAAATTAACAATTGAAATACATTTCAAACCTGATATTGTTCTTCTGCTTCTTGCCACATGTGAAGCATCTGAATGATAAAGTCTCTTTTAAGTTGTCTGTGGGCACATATCCTCGATTTCCCTCATAGGTTCCATAATAGAAGTCATTCACCAACATGACAATCCTCGACTGATGTTCAAGTCCTGGACTCCTTGTGCATTCAGTCTTTATTTTCATGAGTTTGTTCTGTTTTTGTTCTACCTGAATGGGCACTTCACTCTTTACACTTGTATGAGTTATGTCTGGACAGCAGAACTATAAAACAGAAAAAAAAATCATTATAAATAATCTCTATCGCTTTAGACAGACTAGTGCTTATTGATTCTGTTTGGTGGTTGTGTATTTGGTTACTTACACACATATGTCCCCGGAACGCCTCCAACATTTTGAACCGGGCTCCACATCGTGGACAGAGGTAGGGTAATGCTGATACAGAAGTACCTAAAGTAAATAATTATAGCACATTTAGGTAGTTAGGACTAGGGGTGCTCCAATTGATCAGTCGCCGATCATAATCGGCCGATAATTGCTTTGGGAAGTTTGATCGGCAGTCTCTATAATGTCTCTATAAGTTGCATTAAATATAATTTTACAAAAGTAATTTATGGGGACCTCAGGAATTGTACAGTGCTGGGAAAAAAGTGTTTGCCCCCTTCGTGTTTTTGTTTTGCATATTTGTGCCGATCAGATGACGCAAAACTTGTGAGACTATTTTCTTGGCGCGCTGCTAAAATGGCTTCACCGGTCTGGTAATTCTACGTGTTGTGTGAAAAAGACAATACATTAGCAATCTGCAACCTGTGTAACAAGCCAATTCCACGAACCTCATCAGACATTTGAGAGAGCGGGAGAGTTCAGCAACTCGCTGCCCGCCACTCACTCAGCTCTCGGTAATTCCCCTATCTCAACTACGCGGTTTTGCTCGCTGGCCGAAAGTACAGTTCATCATGATTCACCGTGAGTTTTGGTGCTGTGATTATGTTTCTTTCTGCGCGAAAAATTAAACATGTTTGTAAAACGTTAAATTTTTTAAACAAGTTTTTAAATATGAAAAATTAAACATGTTTATTTTAAGCTTATTTTAAACATGTTGAATGTTTTGCCGGTCCTGCGGATCTTGTAGAACTTCCGACGACTCACGTCCTACTTGTCTGTTATTTTATTTCATTTTATACAATCTACATGAAAGTTGTATTTGTCAAGCGCTAAGTTGTTCCCAATTACTAATCAAACACAGGCTGCTATGTTTTAAGTTGACGTGTTGCACACGTTCTTATAATTTCAATACTTAATTTACATCGTTGTTCGATATAGTTTAATAAATAATGCTACATGATAAGGCTTCGAGTAGACCCTGTAATCGGTGATCGGTATCGGCTGATACAGCTTCTAGTGATCGGAGATCTGTGATCAGCCCCAAAACTCCTGATCGGAGCACCCCTAGTTAGGACCTGACTATAGTTACTATATATAGTTACTATATATACACCATAGTTCTCGGACATAGACCTGCCGAATAAGAAAAGCTATTCAGGTAGCTGTGATGGTCGATGTATATTTTGTCTTTCAAATGGTGAACTGTAAATTCATTGTTAGATATTTAACAAGTGAATGTGTCAGTACCTTTATTGAACTAAAGTATAATTTTTTTAAATACCTTTATAACTACTTCTAATATTTCCATAGCCATGCTTTTTGCAGGTTGAAGGGAGTAAAAGTGATAGGCTTTTCCTGACTGGAGACTGGACTAGCAATTTTAATCGAATTGTCATTTAAGAATCGTGTTATCATCATATCGGAAGGTGACTGTTGATTCCCATCCCCAATGATCAGCCATTATAAATTAATATATAAATTATACTAATGCATATTTTAGCCATAATTCATTAAATATAATTTTACAAAAGTAATTTATGGGGACCTCAGGAATTGTACAGTGCTGGGAAAAAAGTGTTTGCCCCCTTCGTGTTTTTGTTTTGCATATTTGTCAAATTTTAATTATTCAGAACATCAAACTAATTTTAATATTACACAAAGATAATCTGAGTAAATACAAAAATGATGATTTCAGTTATTATTGCCAGACTGTTGAATAAAGTAATCGCTTAAACACAACCGGTCTGAAAAAGTACAAAACACTAAAAGATAAAAAAAAAAAAGAAAAAACAAATAGATAAAAAAAAAAAGATCATGATCTAGAGAAACATGATCTAACGAAAAATATGAAACCCAATAACAGATGAGAAAAAGTAATTGGAATGTATGAGTCTAGAAAGGGTTAAAAAAAGAAAGAAAGAAACAAAAAAAAAGCTTTGGGACTCCAAACAAATGGAAAAAACTTGGAATAGTGGTGAACCTTGCCAGCAGTGGCCAGCCTACAAAAATTATACCAAGAGCATGATGACGGACTTATTCAAAAGTTCATAAAAGAACCCAGAACAATATCTAGGGTTAGGGTTAACCCTAAAGAACTGCAGGCTTCACATGCCTCATTCAAGGTCAGTGTTTAGGGTTGGGTACCGAAAACCGGTGCCAATACGCCACCGATACCTCTATAACCGGTATGTACTGGACAGAAACAGAACGCGAATTTCGGTGCCACTTAAATGCCTGAACTGTCAATTGAAATATTTGTCCTCTGGGGATATGATGACAGTTATAATAAGCATTAGATTCATCAACACACATGATCGCTAGTAAAATTTAAATACTGCATTCATAGGGTATCAAAGTATCGGAAAAATAAAAAATGTCCTTAATTAGAAAACTCTTGAGGACTTCGGAAAGCTTTGATAATACAAATCCAAAACATTGTTGCAATAATGCTACTGTCCATTTTTTATTTTGTAGATTAAAAGTTTATTAGATTAGATTAAAAAAATTAAAAGCACAAATCATCAGGAAATGAGACCATCCGAGATGCGCATGAATGCATCTTGAGTTGCACTTGCTCTGACGGCAGCAGGTGATCTAACTGCCATAACTTGCTACCATAACTTGCTAAATTAACTTTCGTTAAAATGCCTAAAACTAAAGGTCGAAAGAAAGAAAGGATTCCAACACCGCGATGTGCAGCAAATGTTTTACAGCAGTTGCGTGTAAAGGGGAGAACACGTAAAATCTAAGGAAACATTTGAGGGCACACGGAATAAACTTAAAAGCAGAGGGATGCACCGTGTTTGACAGCTTACGGACAACAGTTGGCACTATAGGTGTGGTTGACCCCAGCCCCAGTCATACCAACCATAGCAAAAAGAAGTCGACCGATTATGATGACGTCAGCAGCCTTTCCGCAGGTTAGTATTCGGCTAATGTAATGTTAATTATAAAATGCAAATCTTGCATTCATGCTAACACATGGTCAAACGATTTGTAAAATACTAATGTAACATGGATTCTGTTTATAATTATAGCTTTCCAGCTAGTACTTAAACTTTTAATATATAGTTCAATTTTAAGCATTTAATTTTTTGTTCAATAAAAATGTATTCATGAGTCATAATTTTGTGGCTTTTGCAAAGTATCAGTTCAGGCTCAGTTTTGGCACCGGTACCGGTTTAAAAGTAGTTGGCACCAGTATCGAAAAAAACCTAAATGATACCCAACCCTACTGCTGACCAAAATGAACACAGGGGCTGGTCTCACATTGGCCAAAAAAATATCATGATAATCCCTTTTGGGTAAAGACTTTTGGGTAAATATTCTGTGGAGTGATGAGATAAAAGTCAAACTTTTTGGAAGGTATGCATTCCGTTATATCTGTCTTAAAATTAACACAACATTTCATAAACATTGCATCATACCAACACTATATGGTGGTGGTAGTGTGACGGTCTGAAGCAGCTTTGGGACCTGAACAACTTAATTGACGGAACCCTGAATGCTCCACTCTACCACAAAATGTCCAGACGGAGACAAAATCGAATTGAGATGTTGTGGCATGACCTTAAACAGACAGTTCATGCTTGGAAACCATCCAATGTGGCTGAAGTAAAACAATTCTGAAAAAAAGAGTGGGCCAAAATTTCTCCACAGTGATCTGGAAGACTCATTGCTAGTTATCACAAACACTTTGGTTGCAGTTGCCCAGGGGTGTCAGTTATTATAATTAGGGAGCAATGACTTTTTTCCATACAGGGCCAGGCAAGTTTGGACAACATTTTCCCTTAATAAATGAAATCATTTAAACATTTAAAAGCTGTATTTTAATGCGGAACAAATACCCATACTTAAAACTGCATTTAAATTCGGTGTCTGAATTGTTTTTTTTTTCAATTCAGACATTTACAGTTGAAATACCACAAAATGACAGATTAATAATACAGTAATGCACGTACCTTGCACAACATTTGCTTGAGCTACAGGAAGAGCTGTCTGGACTGCAGCAGAGCCAGAGCCATTAGCCTTTTGATTGCTCATGACAACAATTGTTTGATGCTGACTTCCAGAAGAAATATTGACGGAGTTCACGATATTCATCAAGTTATGCATGTCCAAGTTGCTACCACCAGGTTTGACAGTCACTGTCAAAGACATGAAGTAATATAAATATCGTACCTAGCATTATTTCAAATATTGACCATAATCATGTGCCTGTTTATGACAAGTGTTAAATAAACTCAATACTGCAAGTCTTTGTAGTCATTTGGTTTGTTGTAATTCACATTCAAAACACCAGTCTCAGTTTGTAACGCAGTTCTATGTCTTTAGATGCATTTAATTAATGTCTCAAAAATAGGATCAAGGACTGTACAATAAAAAGTTGTGATAACTGATATCTCATTTAAAAATGATTAAAACTTAACACTATGCAAATTTCATATTTAAACATATCATCAAACTTAAAGTTTGCTTACCAATTTTAGTTTGGGTGTTAATGGGTAGGGGCTTTGCTTGAGTGGAAAGCTGGGAAGTTTGGATAGACGTTGCCCTGGGCTGGCTCGCTGGCACTGCATTTCGGATGGTAAGAGTGGCAGGAATCTGCATTGTGGTGAAAGAGCCTGGTGATCGTCCCCGGTTTACAACTGCAGTTGGAGGCCTTATTTGAGCTTGTGGAGTAATTATTTGAGTTGTTCCCACAGCTGGTCTAAAAAGTCCAGGTGTACCAGGTGCTGCAAGATTGAACAAAGTTAACAAAAACTATAAAAAAAATAAAAATAAATGAACATCCTCCTCCTACTACTACATATACCATAGGCAATAATAAAATACACATTATGAACTCAATTAAGTACAATGGTCTTGTGCTCACTTCATACTAAAGCTTCAGCAGAGCAACTATTTTATTATCCCACTATTACAGAATTGCCTCACCTTGAACCAGAGTAATGGGACGAACTGTTTGGCCATGCTGGACATTTAAGACAATGCTCAGTGGGCTTTGACCTGACTGGATATTCTGAACAGGGATACCCTATCAAAAAAAAAGAGAAAAAAAAGAGAAAAACCATTACAATATAGACACTGTGGAAGGCATTTAACTTATCAACAGTCAATGCTTCTATATTTTTTCGGTGCTTTCCTAAATGTGAGTTCAGTATAAGCCTGCACCTGTGTGGTCAGGTAGATGGGCTGGCTGCTACCAGCACTGCCACCAGGTGAGGTGCCAGGCAAAATCACCTGGGACAAAGCCACAGGTGTCAAACCTCCAGCACCTTGGGTCAGGATCAACTGCGGCCCTGGTGTACCTTTAGAGATGCCTGCAGGTAAGGCTGTTGACACTGGAAAAGTAATTACATTAGAGAACATCTTGAACATTGCAAGCATACAGTATGTGCTACTATACATCAAGTCTGAATAAGCCTAAAAGAGAGACTTACATGGATTAGCTAGCATTGGAACAGGATTCACATTAGTACTGGCTGAGATACTGGAAACCACAACTGGTTTGGACACAGATGGAAGTGGAGATGGAGATGCTCCTGAGGGCATACAAAGAAAAAAAAAAAATCAACATGGAGGCAGCTCATGACCTTTTCCATATGAAATAAAAGATAAAAAAGAGTAAAGTGATTTTGATAATTTATTAACATTATACAATAATAATAATTTTTAAAAATCATAAAATAATCTATAAGACAGAAGCGGCTTTACTTTCAGCAGGGCCAGGTGAATCATGCGGCTCATTCTGATTCATCTGTTGCCATGGTTCCAGCTCCTCCTCCTCACACTCCATAAACAAATCCGCTTCCTCCATCTTACTGCAATGAATGCAAAGTCATGGTCAGTGATGAATATTCATTTTCATGAATAGTATTGATTACAATTTGGTTAGGACATGTATTGTGCATTTAAATTGCATTAAAATGTGTTATTATGGAATACCGTAACCAATCAGTGTATTGTGCCATGTTCCTAAAAAACATCATCCTAACGGTCTCACTTTAATAAAAGTTCATCTGTCTGAAATTCTGGAACAGTCTTCATGTATGCAACCTTGCTCAGGTAAGATGCTGATGGGCTAAGTGTGTATACGAAACGTAAGACTAATTGTACATTTATTTCACCATTTCCTTTCACATCTGGACAGGATGCATTAAACTGCAAAGACAATTCATTAGATACAGAAGATCACGCGGCTGCCCGTGTATGCACCATTTACTGAATAAAATCCGGGAAATTCTCAAACGACACACAGACTGAAAAGGGGCGGAGAAAAAAATAGTCCCTGTACTGTGTGAGAAACGATCAACACACGCTGTGGTAACGGGTTTAAACACACAGCTGCGAAACTTTCAAGTTTTGGGAGATGTATGACGAGTGTAACTAATTTCCACAAGCATGTCAGGACGGTTTCTTGACGTTTCCTGAAACTGCACGAGCTCAAGTTAATCTGAAGGCGGAACAGCGCGAGCGGCCGCTTTACCGCGCTGTAACCTTCCGCACTTTGTTCAATGCGCACGCTGGGGTAAAACTGCGAATTCAGAGCGCGAATGCGTTTCATACCGAATGCGCTTCGTGCATCATGGATAATACTCACCTTTAATTGAACGCTTTTAGCGAAGCGACCCCTTTACATTAACCCAAAACAAACAAAGCATGGCCGGCACGTCACCGACGAGACATCTTGATGATTTTCCGTTCTCAGGATCACACCGATAGACGGTAGCGTCGTTCGTTCCCCACGTCACATCCTGTTTCAACGCTATATGCTGATTGGTTGAGGCATATTAAGTCCTGTAACAATGAAGGCGTACATGTACAACAACAAAAAAAACCCCACCAACAATGAAAGTGTGATGCCAACATTACAGATTGGTTGGTGGTATTCTCCTGATACACACTAACAAATCATTGTAATACATTGTCAACCTTTATATTTAAATGGCCGACAAAGTTCGACATTCGTCAATGTAAATTTCCAAATGAATTCCTAAAATATCACATTTCCTCTATGACATCAAAAACCTCTTAAGCTCGTTCAATCTAATTGTCAAATAATTTCTCCCTTTTTACTAAATATTATTTTGTTTGTTGGTCGGGTTAATCTATCTGTTGTTATTATTTATCTATGCATTCTTTTTCTGCAGTTTATGTTATTGAATCATATAACAGAAATTCACAGAAAAGGAAAATGTACCCATCCTGAACACAACCAAAAGACAGATCTGTGTGCATCAGACTGGTCATTGTGATGCATGACCTAGTTCAAATATTCAATCAAGCAATACCTGTAAATTTTTTAAAATAAGGAATAACTTGTAGCCATTTCAACTCGCTTATGCAAAAGTTTAGGCACCCCATTGATAAAAGATTTTGGTGATTTTTTTTCATTCAAAAGATCTAAACACAGTCTCTATTGGAAATAAAAAAATAATAAATGCACAATATTTTCAGCAAACATTGGTGCATAGTTAATTTTTATGTCATAAATTGAACAAAGATAAAGAAATAAAGACATTATTATGGCACTTTGCAAACGTTTGGGCACCCTACATAATCAGTACTTAGTAACACCTCCTCTGGCAGATATCACAGCCTGCAAACGCTTTTTATAGCCAGCTTTCAGTTATATTTCCAGTCTTTCAGTTCTTGTACTTGGGATTTTCTCCCATCCTTCCTTGCAAAAGGCTTCTATTTCTGTAATATTCTTTGGTCGTCTTGCATGCACAGCTCTTTGAAGATCTACCCACAATTTTTTTTTTAATGATGTTTAAATCTGTGATGGCCATTTCAAAACCTTCTGCTTGCGTCTCTTGAGGTATTCCATAGTGAATTTCTAGGTATGTTTAGGATAATTGTCATGTTGTAGAAGTCATCCTCTTCTCAGCTTCAGCTTTTTTACAGATGGGTGATGTTTGCTTCCAGAATTTGCTGGTATTTACTGGAATCCATTCTTCCCTCCACCCGTGCAATGTTTCCTGTGCCACTAGCTGCAACACAACCCCAAAACATGATAGATCCACCCCTATGCTTAATAGTTAGCAAGGTGTTCTTTTCATGAAATGCTGCTTCTTTTTTTCTCCAAACATGCCTTTGCTGATTGTGGCCAAAGAGTTCTATTTTAACTTCATCAGTCCACAGTACTTGTTTCCAAAATGCATCAGGCTTCTGTAGATGTTCTGTTGCATACTTCAGATGTAGGTAAGGTTTTCTTCTGCTGACTCTCCTGAGTCTGCTAAATCTTCCTGCAGGTTTTTTGCAGTCAAATGGGGGTTTTGATTTGTCTTTCTGACCAGAGTATAAGTAGTTTTCTCTGAAAGTTTTCTTGGTCTTCCAGATCTCATCTTAACCTCCACACTTCCCCTGAACTGCCATCTCTTAATTACATTTCTCACTGTGGAAACTGCAAGCTGACAATGCTTTGTTATCTTCTTGAAGCCTTCTCCTGCATTGTGGGCATCAATAACTTTAATTTTCAGAGTCTTACACAACTGCTTAGCGAAATCCATGGTTGTTTAGTGTCCGCAAGTGTGTGCACAAGGTTTGAAGAGTCAAAGTATTTGTAAAGCTTTGAAATTGGTATTTACTAATGAGAGCTGTTGCCCTGCATCAGATCTAATGAGCTGATTAAGGTCTGAAACCTTGTAAAAAGAACCTGAGACTCTGGAACTCTTAGGGTGCCCAAACTTTTGCACAGCGCCATAATAATGTTTTTATTTTTTATTTTTGTTCAATTTATGGCATAAGACGTAACTATGCATTAATGTTTGGTGAAAATATTGTGCATTTTTTCCATTTCCAAGAGAGACTATGTAAAATCAGCAAAATCTGTTATCAAGGGGTGCCTAAACTTTTACATAAGACTGTATTTATATTTTTATTCTACTATTTTATTTTCATTATTTTATTATTTGTACATATAAATAATAATAAATATAAAAGTACAGCTAAAGTTTATTTCCATATTTCTCTATATTCCTAATTTGTAAAATTCTCTTACTTCTATTATTTCATACAGAAACTTTCTTTTCGAATTTTTAGGTCATCAGCAGTCATATAAGCATTTCACTTTATATTATACTGTGTATGACTGTGTATGTGACGAATAAAATTCGAATTTGAATTGGTAAAAGAATATCGCTGTCGAAAGTCTTAGTGGGTATTCAGTCTTCTTCAGCCTAAAAAAATTAATAATTCTTTAATCCACTTCTGAACGTCTGGGCAACAAAGATGCAATAACATACTGTAATACTGAAAAAGCAACTTGTGCAAAAGTCCTGTAAATTTGGGCACAAAAGGAACATGCGACCTAAATGAAAGGGACACCTGTCACATCTTTCCTCAACAAAAGTACATATTTCAGCCAGCCTTTCCATTTTAAAAAATGGAAAATGGGCAAAAAAAAAGAAAAGTCCTGGCTTTGGTGATTTTACAGTTACTAAGTAATAAGCTTGTTGCAGCCCATACTCCAACAGCAGACTAGCAAAACTTCATACAAATGATAATAATGTGAGATGCCTTTATCGTGCAATGATAAAAATGCTGAGTCTAGAAGTGATGGTAACAAATGATTTTTATGATTTTATCCAAAGAATAAAAAAAGAATTTCTACCTAAGTAAAGGAAGAGAGGAAAAGAAATAAAGACATTTGGGGAGAATGGTAATTTTAATGCCACTGATTTTTCCTTTAAAGAAAGTGGAAAATTGCTTCATCACTAAATATCAAAATTTTACTTTAGGAACAAGAGGGGAGAAATTGGCATAGGAAAGATCAGATAAAGAATGAACCTATTCTTGTTAAGATTGCTTATACTATATTTCCTCTATGTACTCTTTTGTTTTGTTTTGTGAGATCAGGTAGAGTAGAGATGCATGCATACCGTCCTGCTCATCCTTAGACTGGCAGCCTGGCA
This sequence comes from Clarias fuscus, assembly GCA_030347435.1. Classification (NCBI taxonomy): domain Eukaryota; kingdom Metazoa; phylum Chordata; class Actinopteri; order Siluriformes; family Clariidae; genus Clarias; species Clarias fuscus. The sequence continues at coordinate 27,403,915 of CM059207.1, read as the reverse complement.
TCCCTCTTTAAAGCATAGCACTTTTTAAATTCAGTCACTATATTGTGGACACTGCACACGTATTTTAACCAAAACGGTGCACACCACCATTTAGACCAATTAAACTGACTGTTAATTAGCTCTTTACGTGAATCAGGCGGAAATACTAAACTGTGAAGAGCAGGTGTACAACCAGCACCAAGGGTCATTCTACAAAAATGGTGGAAGGTGCTGTCACTTAATTGTGCTTAAGCCAAAATCAGTGATACATCATATGTACATCATATGTACTTTCTATCATGAAATATATTTTCTTACTTTAATGTTCAATATTTTATCGTAGCATTTTTTTTAAAAGCATCATCAGCTTTATTCCTCTATAGTTGCCACAGCTCTGCACACCTCCCTTGTTCTTAAAGATCAGCACCAATAAACTTCTCCTCCATTCCTCTGGGATCCTCTCACTCTCCAAGATCTTGAAAGACTAGTCAGAAACTCTATTGCCACCTCTCTTAAGCACTTCCATACCTCCACAGGTATGTCATCAGGACCAACTGCCTTTCCACTCTTCATCCACTTCAACGTCCTCACCTCACTCTTACTATTTTTTGCTACTTCCTACTCCACAACAGTCACCTCTTCTACTCTTCGTTCATTAAAGTACTCGTTCTATCTTCTCATCACCATCTGGCACCTGTCACTACATTAACATCCCTATCTTTAATCACTCTAACCTGCTGCACATCCTTTCTATCTATATCTCTTTGCCTCACAAACCTGTGAAGATTCACCTCTCCCTCCTTACTGTCAAACCTAGCATACAAATCCTCACGTCGTCATGTGTTCTTTGTGTGGCCTTTGCCACCTCTACCTTCACCTTATGCTGCATCTCATTGTACTCCTGTCTACTCTCTTCAGTCCTCTCAGTGTGCCACTTCCTCTTAGCTAGCCTCTTTCTCTGAATACACTCCTGGACTTTTTCGTTCCACCACCAAGTCTCCTTGTCCACTTTTCCCTTTCCTGATGATACACCAAGTATCCTTCTACCTGTCTCCCTGTAGTTGGCCCAGTCAGCTAGAAACACCTCCTGACCACACAGAGCCTGTGTCAACTCTTTGTCCTCTGCTCTGCCTTTGTCCTCTTCACCTTCCTCACCACCAGGATCATTTTACACACCCCCATTCTGTGTTGTCTGGCTACACTCTCCCCTACCAATACTTTGCAGTCTCTGATCTCTTTCAGATTATAACGTCGAGTGCTTCTGCCTTCACTCTTATATGTTAACCTATGTTCCTGCCTCTTCTGGAAGTTTCTACCTCTTCTTTACAAAGTTCACCACCATCTGTCCTTTTGCTTTCCTGTCCTGATGACCAAACCTGCCCATAACATTCTCATCACCTCTGTTCCCTTCCCCAACATGTCCATTAAAATCTGCACCAGTCGCCAGTCTTTCACCAAAGGGAATGCTCTGCATTACGTCATCTTACTCACTCCATGATTTTCCCTTCTCTTCTAACTCGCATCCTAAACTAACAACATTGCACATCACACCTTCAGTTTCCAGCTTCAGACTCATCAATCTATCTGATACTCTTTTCACCTCCAGAACATTCCTTACAAACTCCTTCAGGATAACCCCTACTCCATTCCTGTTCCTATCCACACCATGGTAAAACAACTTGAACCCTGCTTTTAAGCTTCTAGCCTTGCTACCTTTCCACCTGGTTTCTTGTAAACACAGTATTTCTCTATTCCTCTATTCTCTGCATCATGTTAACCAACTCTCTTGCCTTCCTTGTCATAATCCCAACATTGTAAAGTCCCCACTGTCACTCCTAAACTCTTGCCTTCCCTCTTCTCTTTCTGCCTATGAACACACCTTCCTCCTCTCCTTCTTCGAACCAACAGTAGCCCAATTTCCACTTTGTCTTTGTTAACCCAGGCCACGACCGATCCGGTATGGAAGTCCTGTCAATGATTCGCATGTATGATTTGGCAAATGTTTTACGTCAGGTGCCCTTCCTGCCACAACCCCCTGTATTACTTCACACTTGGGACTGGCACAAGAAGACACAGGATTGTGCCCCCCTGTGGTTGCATTTTATTTTGCAATTTCAGTTTATTTTTGAATCGTTTAAGCCTGTCATTGATGTTACTTATTTTATATTTATAACTTTTTTTTTTTTTTTTACATAAACACTGCTTACATCTAATAATTAATAGATTTTGACATAATGGAAAACCATGTGGTCTTACACCTATAAGATATTTTAAGATATTCCATGCACACAGAGGCAGGAATTGAACCCCGCCAGGAATCGACCCCAGACCCTGGAGGTGCAAGGCAACAGGTGCTAACCACTAAGCCACCATACTGCCAGAAGAAATACATTTCAGAAGATTTTTATGACCCAACCATTTTTATGATCCACCTTTTATGTAGAATGACCCATATGAAGATTTTATTTCATTGTGGTATTCTGTAGAAATAAAAATAATAATTTAGCAGGTTTACCGGGCAAAAGATACAGCACAAAGGACGCAATCATGGTACACACACACAGACACACACAGTCATGTACAGGATTTTTTTTGTAAATGCAGTTATATATTGCTAAAAAATTTGTTTATTTCTTTACCCATGGATAGAGATTTTTAAGACACCCATTGCATGTTAAATTAACACTTTAAGATACAAAATAATATTATTGTGCCTGTTTTTTTTTTTTAACTGGATGCTCTGTGTAACGAGCACCCTGTCAGCAGTCGCTTTATCATATGCTTTAAGCCTTGAGCGCGTATGTACAGCCTAATGCGATAAGCTCAGCCATCTCTATTCATAGCCTGTGTGTCCACAGCTGCAGAGATTTGTTGAAGAACGCACGTGATTCTCAGAAGACAGGTCGACAAACATGCAGGTTGTCAGTCTGTGTGCTATGTGGGATGAAGCCGGTGCCACTAACCGGACTATCAAATGATCTTTGTGTCTGTGTAGTATTTTATTAATCAAATAATAGACAACTTTAACCCAGAGAAGAGGTTCCCAGATGGGTGACACACACACACACACACTAAAAAACTAAAGCATATTCCAACATCAGGGTTGGGAACCTGTGAGTTAAAGTATTTCATCACCTCATAACAAAAATGCTTTTTGTAAAAAATTCTTTTTATGAATTACATAAAATCGTGCAGTTTTTTACGAGTTCAAATTGAGGATAGACGAGCAGTGAAGAATGGATGAAAAAATATTACTCAAACACTGTGGCATTGATAATAATTAATGTGTAATTATTTAGGGCGTCATCCAGCCTATTAGCATGACATATTCTATTAATTCAAGATCCAAGAACTTTCTAGATTTTTTTTTGTATTATGAACAAGATTTTTTCTTTGATTGTACAATGGGATTCTTAGTTTGCATGCAGTCATATTGTGCTGCATTACTGGTGCTGCATGAGGACAGCAACAGTAACAACAATATACAAATTAAAAATGTATAACAAATTGTTTGAGCTGTAGTGTAGACTTGTGTATGTGATAGACAATAAAAGTAATTTATGTGATTTCTATGTAATTTAAATATAAATTAAATATGAGCATTTCTTGATATTGAACTCATGATCTAAAATTAATGTGTAGGGTTGCCTAATTTCTTCATGCGATATTTAATACTGTCAACACACTGTACTAGCTCTGTACTTTATGTGACAAATGAAAGAATATGGGATTTTTTTTTTTAACATTCCAGTTGTGAAGGTTCAATTATTTACAGGTAAAATAATAAGCAAGCCTTAAGTATCTTTTTAACAGTGTTTGTTTCTTTCCCCTGCAGATTTTTTGCTGATTCAGAAATGGATTGCTTGTGGCATGTGGAAAAAGCAGTATTGATTACTGGAGTCAACACTAGTATTGGCAAGGAAATAGCACAGGATATGTCTCATTGAGGTATGAGACATCATTTATACTGTAACTGATGCAGCTGCTCACTGCTCACCATGCAATGTAGTCATGTGTTATTAATGGTTGCTGTACAAGGGGGTTTCGAAAGGTTTCGAGATTTGTGCGCCATTAATTCGGTTGCTTTTGCCATACGTACTCCCTCAGGCCCCTAAAAACATGGCAGTTGAATTCGCTATTGATGGTCTGACCCCTTGGGATGAATTCTTGATGCACAATGCTGCACATGTGTAAAAAGACAATGAGTATGCACTTGGGCTATGGACTTACCTCACCCTTTTCGGTTGTGGAGATGATGGGCTCTTCCACTGTGAACACTGTTGCTTCAACATCGTACCTGTACACCCAAGTTTCCTCACCTTTAATTATCCTCAACATGAAGGATCCATGGCACACTGACAGAGTTTGTAGAAGGTCTTCTTGATCTCTCGTTGTCTTCCGGTGATGTTCTTCAGCTCTTTGCCATTCAAAACACCTCGGAAAACTTATTGCAGCATTGTAAACTTGCCGAATAATGTCAAACGTCTTTGTGGGAGACTTGATGTCCATGATGAAAAAGCAGACGTGGTAATGCACATGGTCAGAATAGCACCAGTTGCACAGTTTCCAATGAAGTTTGGCATTCCTTGTGCTGCCATCTGTTGGGGTATTACAAAACTAGTCTTGAAACTTTTTGATACCAACTCATATTCAAGGTAGTGATGGCCTGTTGGTATCTGACACAAGCTAAAATGGTGGGGCAAGAGATATGCCAATCTATAGGAAAATGGGAATGTGGTCATCTGATATGTGAATATAGCCTTCCTTTGTTAAAAGTTTGTTAAAGAATTCTTTTTTTTTTTGGATTTTCCCCCGATTTTCTCCCTAATTTAGTCGTGTCCAATTCCTCCCCGTCACTAGGGGGCTCCCACATTAAGGCTACTACTACCACTCAGCCGGGAGGGCCGAAGACTATCACGTGTTTCCTCCGAACCACGTGACGCCAGCCGACCGCATCTTTTCGAACTGCTCGCTCGCGCACCGTTGGGGGCGGCGTAACACACTCTGAGGACAGCGCTATCCGCTCCTTCCGTTGCGCGAGGTCACAGACGCCCCTGACTGGCTGTAGAGCCGTGATTAATGTGGGAGCACTAAGTACCTCTCATCCTGGCCACTGGAGAAAGACTGGATATTCTAATCAATAAGATTATATTCTGAACTAGAACTATATAAAAACTGTCAATAGAGTTAGCAACATCAAATTCAATGAATTAATGAGTCTTCTTGAACAGATGGCAAATGGTTTATATGCCAAGTCCAATTGCATTAATATTTCTCTTAATTCAGTTCAATTTTATTTGTATAGCGTGTTTAACAATTGTCCTTATTGCAAAGCAGCTTTACACAATCTAACGGAAATTATAGAAATTTGGATGAAATGTGAAAAATGTGTATGAATCAAAATGATTAGATCGTCCCTGATGAGCAAGCCGAGGATGACGGTGGCAAGGAAAAACTCCCTGAGATGGCAGTAGGAAGAAACCTAGAGAGGAACCAGATTCAACAGGGAACCCGTCCTCATTTGGGTGATAACAGATAGCTGCGATTGATCTGCAGTCATACTGTCTGTTAGGCTGCTGAAGGTTCGGTATAACAGGAGATGTCTTTAAGTTAATATGAAGTTCAAATTCAAATTCAAAATCAAATTCAGGTTCAAGTTCAGGTTGTTATTGGAGGCTCAGGAAGACTGTAGGAAACTCCAGTCCTGAACTATTGAGCGACTGCAGTCACAAGTAACATAAACTATAAGTACAAGTTCTATTCTGTACATCTGCAAAGGAGTGTTTTCTGTAACAGGTGTAATGATGTGCCCCAAGTGTATCACACAGAAAGGTTTTAAAACAGAGCAAACTGTTAATCACCTGTGCCAGTTCTTGCTTACGAGTCTTCTGTTGGGAATTTTCAAGAGGTCCACCCTGAGCCATGTGGTGAATATCTCCAGTATTGCACTTGTTGACGATAATCTCTTTTTAATTAACGCTCAGCAAGATCACGATTCGTGACAAAACTGTTTCCAAGACAAACTGTCTCATTAAAGAGATAAGAATTTTAAAATTATCTGAGATTTTTTTTTGTTGAAAAAAAAAATCATAATTTTATGTTTTAATTTTTTCGTAGGAAAGATTGACAAGAGGCCATACAACAACTCTATACAGAGCAAACTGGTCCATGTGCTTTTGTTCCCCAGAGAACTTGCTCAGCAGCCATGTAGCTGATCGAATCATTTGGTCACTTTTTGTGGTCCTTCTTTCTGTTAATTATTGGTTGTTAATTATTGCTTCTAAAAAAATGTATATCACACAGACAGATAAGCATTTCTGACTCCATTGTTGGTTTCAAATGTGTTGGGGTGACCTTTACCGCTTGCACCTTGGAGTGATCCATATGGAGCTGGGTCGCCATGCAAGGTCTACAGTATATAACCCCCTGCAAAGTTGTCTGAGCACAGACATCCATCTATTGTGCTGTGACAGAGGGCTTGGAGGACAAGACTGGATGCTAATAATTATGATAGTTATTGAAATGGAACATTATGATGGTGTGAAATGTAAAATGGCTTCTTTTTAAAATATCATTTTAAAAGTTTAGGGATAATTGTTGTCACTGCTGTGGCATCATTAGAAAGACCTGACCATGACATGACATCTTCTTATTAACAATTTGTAAAATGATGGATTGCAACTTGAGTTCTTTTGTCTCTCACAGAGGACGATCAACAAATTAAAGATCAACAAATAATATTATCACTAGATTGTCTCCAAAAAATTATTAGTGTTTTCTCTTTCCGACTTGGGCTAGCATTTAGCTGTGCTGATTGTGAGCTGTTATATTCCGGCTTAGTCTCCTTTGTCTGTCTGACCTAGTTTATGTCAGCTTAATGAATTTTTTTTTTTTTTTTACTTTCTGCCTGTCCTTCATCTTGGAAATTATCCACCACCTTGGATGGTTTTGAATAAAATGCAAACTGCATCTGTTCTCATCTGTCCACCAACCCGTACAGAAGTCTTTACCACTAATGGATGCAGAAGGTTTCAAGGCATATATTTGGTAGACAATAGCAGCAAATGTTGTCCTTCATACTGCTTTCATAACACCACTTACTCATGACTGATTACTTATTCTTCAATCCAGTAAGTATAGTAAAGGTCAGAATAAATGACAAGGTCTCCTGGTACAGAACTCACAGTAATTTCTTTTACAAGACACTAACTCTGATAGAAACAATGTAACGCAGCTCCAGAGCTCTTGAGAGTGAACTAATCCATCTACTCACGGCTTTACCTAAATTCCATATTGTGCTCTGGTTGCCATGGCTTTAACATCACAACCCTAAAAGTTCATGGTCAAAGCATGAACGTACAACCTGGCCTGCCATGAGATCTATGTGTCTTGTTCTATAGTTGCCATAACAACAATTTCTATTGAAAGCTCCAAAATAAATGAGTCATACACCTTATGACTTATGAAATGGCCTCATTTCGAGTACATCGCAAATTGGGTCCACAGTATTCCTTTAGTCCCAACTGTGAAAAAAATATGGAAGAGTATATCTCTGTGGCCCTTGCTCAAGGTTATATTTGACACTTCATATCAATTAATGCTAAAAAGGGGAGGGGTCTGCATCCCTTTATTGATTACTTTACTCAACCTTAGAAGTTCTTCCCAACAAAGTGATCCCTACAACATCCAGGAGCTTTAGAGGTTTTCTATACCTACTAACTTACACAAAATATACATTTATACTCAGTCACTGACCCTCTAATATTCTTTTAAAAAGCAATACATAATACATAATCTAAGATAACATTCTTCCTCAAAGGAATTTACTCCAACTTTTATTATCAAATGAATTTCTTGAAAACATAAAAATGAATGAAAACAATTGTCTTGTCTTTGAATAATATATTGCAATGGCTAAAGCTGGCAGAATATTTTGAATAATTGAAATGATCCAGGTGTTCATGTTGGTTTGTGTTAACATCACAGAAGCTAACGAGGATGAGGTCACTCAAAGACTGTGTGATGAAAGTGATCGACTTGTGGGCTTAACTGCAGTGCAGTAGTCAAATATCCACACCTGCTACCAATTCTGTTGATCTGACCTTGAGCTGATAGATCTGTTTCATCTTGAAATTCTGTGGTTTTGATTTCAACTGGACAACAGCGCGTAGGACAGTCACCTGATTAGTACCACACAATCATATGGGTTGCAGGCCATAAACTCACCACTGGTGTAGCAGAACAGAAAACACAGCAACCCACTCTGTGCTTTATAAAAAATATTGGAGTCACCAAGCAACCAATGTGATTTGCATTAAAATTATATTTGCCTACACATGACTATTCATTCAGAATCTCAGAGAAGAAAGTTGTATTCCTAGTCCAAATTTTTTGGGGACTATTTTTGAGTTCTTGTTAAAATTACTGTAAGGAATGACCATTGTTAAAAGCGCTATAGAAATAAAATTGAATTGAATTGAATTGAATTGAATGTTTATCTATACACGGTGATACATCTTAAATGAGAAAAATATAAACCTTCATTTGAATGAAAGGCAAAGGTAATATCACTCTATTCACACTGTTTATATATTATACATCATGATGAATCTAGATTACAGTCATTGGCACGGTGATGACATGTACAGTATAGTGTGTTTACTGTATATGCTGGGATTTGTGCAAACACTGTAAATGTAAGATTAATTACAAAAATAATTTCTGTACTGAGGCTGTTTTATTAAAACTGATGTTTAACTGCATCCATGTCTTGTATTGTATATTGTACTGAGAGATTGTTTTAATAATGAGGTGAATCACTCTCACCCCTAGATGGAAGCAAAGTAAGGCAAAGACTACAAGAGAAAATATTTCTTTTAACCAGTAACGTTTTGTACGTTTTTGTCTGTATACTGTATCTGTATACACACACACACACACACACACACACACACACACACACACACACACACACACACACACACTGCATATAGACTTGAGTGATGTTGATGTTGAATGTGTGTGTGTGTGTGTGTGTGTGTGTGTGTGTGTGTGTGTGTGTGTGTGTGTGTGTGTTTGTGAGTTCTGACCATGACCTTGTTACAGGATGTGGTGTCCTGAGGGAAGTTCTTATTCTGATAAAGACTTGTTCCGTTTGTCAGTGGTTTCTACTTCTCAGTGTCATTGTTTCCACTAATGGGACAATTTCCTGATAAGTGACACAAAATAGTTCCGAAAATATTATCATGGTTTGGTTTATGTGGTTATCATACAAAAAAAGAGAAAAAAAAAAAAAAACATGTGGACAGAAGAAATACATGTCAAACCCTATGCAGATTTTTGATTGGGTTGAACACAGTTATGAGGGAAGAAACACCATTATTTCTCTATTTCTTATATCTCCTGCTACACTAATGCACTTGTTCAAGCATTTCACAAGTGCTGGGATTCTAGCAAGGTAGAGAGTTTTCTTAGTATGTCAAATATGGAAATGTCTTGGCACGAGGTCAGAACTGTCCATGGGACGTGTCAATAGCTCCCAGCCAAGTTCCTTTCATGTGCAAGTGGTGTTTGTGAATTGTGTGTGCAGTTTCCACACACAGATGCGTCTCTTCTGCAAACTGTCAATTTTCAAGGATCAGGCATTCCAATCTGTCGACATAATGGTAACTCATGGTAATGCTCCGAGCCATCTCAGACTTTTTTTTTACTGTGGCTACGTAAAACTCTCATCACCATACAGAGCTTAAAGTCTTGTCAGTAGGTATAATGTCTTCATTCACAAGAAATTTAATCACCAGTCCCGGTTTGATGTGAACACCCCCTTATAGAGATGCTCATACTGTTTAACACAAACTCTATCCGATACTACATGAGTGCAAAAATATTGTATTTTATAGTGAATATAGCCTTTCTTACTACATCATGTCTGGTTTCATTTAAGACTGTAGGAAGGATCATCCCCAATCAATGAGCTGTCTGTACTGACTTTTCCACTAGGGACACTTGCTCTCTGTTTTCATGCGCACTGGACTGTATTGATTAGAGGTCTGTGGTTTCTTGACTGCAGGATACTTATCTGCCAACTATAAAGCATAACAGAGAATGGTATAGCAGATAATACAGTAGGTTATTAATCCTCTAATGCAACTAAAAATGCATGCATTATACATGTATATTGTTAAAAACATGTGGATCATAATTAATTTATATAAGAAAATAATGATTGGCTAAAGACTCTGAGAAATTAGCATAATAAATTGTTAATTTTAATATTCACAAAGAAATCATTCATGTATTCCTCATGAGAGATTCAGAAATGTGCGTTTAACCTGTACATAATTAGATGACATGTGCTTACAACCCTTGATACAAATATGGCACAATATCACTCTTCTTTTCTAATACAATATTATAACCATATAATATTGATTATTTTTATTAAAATGATTCATTTTCAATAAATATTTGCCGTTTGTCACTGGACTAGATGTCTGATGTTTTCTCTGATATCTAATTCACCTTTTTGTTGGCATTGGCCTGATACTGATACTAGGTATTGGATTGGTGCCATCTTTATTACAGGAGTACAGACCAGTTCCCAGTTGCTTGTGGTGAACTGACTGATGTGATCATATGGTTTACTCTGTGATTTTTGTTAAGCCAAGCAATTCCGCTAATTGTCTTTTGTATTACAGAATAAACTGAAAGAGAAGGCATATGGCATAGTTTTCTTTTGTATTTTTATATGCTTCAGTAGTCAGAAAGACTTCATGAAGTCTACATTTATTGCCTATTGTTGGTTATTGTTACATAATTCTGTGTATGTAAACGTACATAACCGTGAATCCTTTGTGAGCATTTGAGGGGAACTTTGCTCGGAAAAAAACCCAGAAGCCATGTTTCCCAGTGTCCCTATTTTGCTAATAACAGGAACTGAAACATCATACTCAGTAACCGCTGACCCACTCAGGTGACTCGGCTGTTATGGAGTTATCAAATTACGTCTAACAGAGAATTTGATTTGGCTTAATAGCTCTCTATTTGAATTAGTAGAGTAATGATTGATGATTAATTGTTTGTTGCTAGAAATGAGTCACTCCCTTTAGCTCATAAACTGACCCATACTTACAAGGAAATTCAAGTTCCAAATTAAACAGAAAATAATCCATCTGATGCAAAATTCTGCAGATTAATAACCATGAACCCCATTAAAAAACTGTTTATATTAAAATTAAAATGTAATGTAAGAGACAGTAGACAAGAATTTGTGCTTGATTTCAAGGGTTAAGAACGCAGAATAAATATTTGTGATGGTCTTTCAGCAAAAATGGCAGTCCTGCTTGTGATGAAGACCAAGGGACTACCAGTGAAGCTTCACTATGAAGTACTTAGGGGAAAAAACATAAAGAGGGTTAATAAAACATTAGCAAAGCTTTAAATCTATTTAGGATCAATGAGAAATATATTATAACAAATGGAATGTTCTACAGCAATAAACGTTCTGTTAAAAATCATGTCAAAAAGAAGGTCTGCATTAAAACCCAGAATTAAATTCAATTGAAAAGCTGTGGCATGGCATGAAAATGCAGTCCACCAACATTAGAGCATCGTTTAAAAATGCAAGTAACTCTGAAGGGGTGAAAACTTTTCAGTAATTCAGTTTTTCATAGCCCCCCCCCCCCCCCCCCCCCCAAATATTTCTAAGACAAAAAGACATTTACATAGTTAATTAGCTTTTATTTCTGTAGACAGGCACTGCTAAAATATGATGTTGAAATAGAGCAAAGAGAGAAATAATGCCTGGAGGGTGAATCCTTTGTAGAGGCACAGAATAGTCATTGAGAGAACAATAACATAAAAATGGTGTAGAAATATGCAGTTTTGCTCAGGAATAGACCATTTTTAATAAACCAGTTTTATTTTGTTAGGGTTTTGTGGTTTTCAGATCTGGAAATCCTTCAGTAAATTAGGACCATAGTGTTTGACCTAGTAACAATGCCTGGATTTAAAAGCTGTAAACAAGCAAATTGTCTTTACCTGGATAGAATCAAATGCTGCCCCTCTGTCTAATGCCAAATGCGGTTTATAACATTCAGAGTGGCTACATATTAGTCCACAGCTACTTTGCAGAGACAGACTGAGATAATGGGAGCTGAAGCTCATGCTCAACGAAGGAGGATAGGCAGATCATGGCTGGGGTGTAATTACCATTGAGCTTGTATGGCAGCTTAGTTGGTGGGGTGCAGTAATCACTGCTCTGTATTACACTACTGCATGCTGCATGTAGGCACACTCTAATCAGTGCTACTCACAGAATCACTGGGATTGTACAGAGACAGCCTACGCTTTGAGACACATACAACCAGTTCATCAAATAAAAAACGTGCCATGAGAGAGCTTTGAGGTACCATGGTTTCTCAGCTTTCTTTCCATTTTGACCACATATCAACATAAATATGATTTTCAATGTCAAAATGTGTGCGGTATGGATCGCTTTGTCAAAAGTACTTAATTGCTAAAACTTCACTTGAACATTACTTTCCTGTTCATTTTCAGTATAAAATATTTGGATGTGGGTGGCATGTTGGTGCAGGTGTAGTGTTTCCATCTAACAGCTTCAGGGTCCCCAGCTCGAACTTGGGTTGCTCTGCAGAGTTTGTCATATTCTCTCCATGTTTATGTGAGTTTCCTCTTTACTCCCTTGACATGTTGGTGGGCGGATTGGCTGCACTAAATTGCCTCTATGAGTGTGAGTGTGTGCATACTGACTAGGGTGTGTTCCCGACTCACACCCAGTGTTCCCTGGATAGCCTCTGTGATTCTTAATGAAAAAATTAATAGTTGTGTTAGCTTTCTATTTTTAGTGTGCAGATTGCTCTTTTCAGTCGTATGCAAATGTTTAAATAACATCATATGCAAGAACGTATCACATGGCGAATTGGGTTTAATGGCATTAACATTAAAGAACATTCATTCATTTACATTATTTTGCCCTTCATATTCAGTTGGTACAGTTGGTAAGTGACTTGCAATTGCAATGAAAGCATATAGATCCGCAGCTGGAGGTTAAAGTCTTGCTCAAAGGCTCAGCAGTAGCTCTTGCAGTCTTCTCATTGCTAGCCTTTACTATTGCATTAGAGAAATGATTACCACTATATTACACAGTGCATCCATAACCATTTGTACAAAGCCATGATCATTTTCGTTCATTAGAGCCAAAATGTCTTCTTCTTGTTCTAATGGACCATGAAGAAGAATGTTTGTTGGTCATTGTGCTTTATATTTAATGTGGATGCACTTTCGTGTTCCACACTTATGCTCCTTTGAGCTAAATTATTCTTGTAGGCAGCCATAAAAAGTGTACATGTTTTACTTGAGCAGAATGTAATGAGATTTATTTGTCATTTGTTTTTCAGACAGTTTGGGAAGCATTTCACTTTTCTACTGGAGCACTCCAAGTAAAGCTTTGTTACTTACCCAAGCTTAAAACATTGTATCAAAGTGAGGTTAATCTTGTAAAACAGTATTGTCTAATGAAATAAACATCATTATGGCGTTGTCCTGTGGCTCAGTGTCATTTAATAGCAGTCAGAGAGAAAGATAAATTATTGATCCCAAAACCTTCGATTTTGTTATCTAACATAATGTGGCTTCAGGCAGTTTCCATTGTGTAACCCACTGCACAGTCCTTCAGAAAACAAATGCAAATCAACCAATGAAAGAGAGCTCAGACATGCAAACATATGTGATGTGTCTGAACCAGTCAATATCATGCTACTCTGTCTGGAACTGATGGAACAACATGTGTGATAGCTCAGTGGTTAAGGCATTAGACTACGGTTTGGAAGGTCACAGGTTCAAAAGCCCATGACGCCCATGACGACCATGTTGCCACTGTTGGGCCCTTGAGCATTGATGTTTAGTGAGATAAAAATGTAAGTTGCTCTGGACGAGGGCATCTGCTAAATGTAAATGTGTACAGATGTATCCAAAGCTGTATACCTCAATGCTGATACGATGACTCTCTCAATGCATTAATCCTGAAAGTGACAGGACATTTTTAAGTACTGTAAAAACACACCATATCTTTGTGCATTTATAACATAATGTGAGTAAGTCTTTTACATACTCAGTCACCCTTATTTTAAACTAATTTGTGCCTGATGTATTGAGTTGAATTTGGTGTTCTGTAGCGTGGGAAACATGAAAAACAAACTTGTAGAATTTGTACATTATTATAATGCATTTAACATTCTTTTTCCTGAGACCCCAATTTCACTCACTCTCACTCATCATTTATTCTTTTACAGGGTTGCGTGGGGCCTGAGGCCTATCTCAGGAGACATAGGGCACAAGGTGAGGTACACCGGTACACCCTGGATGGGGTGCTAATCCATCATATTCACACTCACACAATATGGGTAATTTGAAAATGCCAATTTTTCTTTGGACTGTGGGAAGAAACTTGCGTACCCAGTGGAAACCAACCAAACATGGGGAGAACATGCAAACTCCATGCACACAAACCAGAGACGGGAATCACATCCGGATCCTGAAGGTGCAAGGTGACAGTGCTAACCACTATGGACCATCCCACCTCAGACATAATATGTTTAAATCAGGGGTGTCAAACTCCGTTCCTGAAGGGCCGCAGACCCGCAGGGTTTTGTTCCAACCCTCGAGGACCTGCAGAGTTTAGCTTCAACCATAATTCAAAACACCTGATCCACCTAATCAAATCATTAAGGCTTATTTGAAAACCTCATGGCATATATTTTGGAGCAGGGTTGGAACAAAACCCTGCGGGTCTGCGGCCCTTCAGGAACGGAGTTTGACACCCCTGGTTTAAATCAAATTGTTAACTACAGATTTACAGATTCAACAAATCTATATTCAACTATAATAAAGAAAATGAGTCAAGGATGAGCTGGAATATATTTGATCATCAACCTTACCAAGGGTATACAGTGCCTGACCTTACCAAAGCTTTGGTGGCTGAATTCCCTCATACAAGGTGCTAGCATACTAGCATGCTGGATTCAGAAGTATATAATGTCCAATATAAAAGTATAATGTCCGAACAAAACACAAAATGTGTGCAAATGACGCTAGATGAAACCAGTCTTTTCTGTGGATATTAAAAAGCAGATCAATATACATAAAAATGCAATATACTGCATTAACTTGATTAGGCAGTTCTAAAGCAAACCTCTACAACAGGTTGGGAGGGTAAACATAGCATATTTATGCCTTATGAATAATGACCAAACCAATAAAAGATGCTTTAATAATTGATTAGAAGCACTGAGATCTCAGTGTAACTCTGACTACAACATGCCCTTTATTGCCAAAACACAATGCAAAGAACTCAATATATTGCACAGTATAATAAGCAGGAAAAATGGTTGAAATCATACTCATGAATTCTCAAATGTAGACACAGATTTTTTTAGAGGGAAAATCTTTTCGTATTATTTCCTGGTTAAAGAGGTTGCGCAGTGTATGGTCACGCAGCAAGGACCATCAGCAAGCAAGGAAAATACACAAGTCTATATCATTTCTAATTTAGTAGTTCAGAGGAGTGCCTACAGCAAGTTTACTTTTTGACACAACTTGTAAATATAAGATGTGTCGAGAAGTGGTGTAGGCTCCCAATGTTACTTCTCAATGTATATTACTAAAACACTTAGAAATCTCACTCTTTTGATCTTAAAAGAAAACCAACATTATGTCAGTGCACAACTGAAATAGTTCCAGGGTTTTTATTTGGAAAGACAAGAGACAAGAGAGTGTCAATGAACATTCCTGTTCTTTGCACACTCCATAATTGATGGCTCTACAGAGTAGAGTTTCATGGCTAGCATTACAAGACCTAAGTGCATCTCACTGAGCCAAATGTAGAGTCAGTGTTCAAGCAAAGGTAGGCTTATTTGTCAGTGGTGTTATAAATCTGATTGAAGAATATTTACATAAATGACAAAGAATTAAAATAATATCTTTGTAGCACACATATTTTCTATAAACACTTTGAAGTCAAACAATAAAAATGATTGGTACAGATCAAATGAACGTGTCTTTTAAGAAGATTTATTCAGGTTTTGTTTTGTGCACGATCTAGTTTGATGTGTTCTGAGCACTTTACTGCATTGCAACAACATATCTCATACGTATGTTTTTTTCTACTCTTTTAATACAACAGTTGATTTGACTGAATTATATTGAGAGTTTCACAGCAACATTATCACAGTGTAGTTATACAGAGTGCACTGTACTGTACATAGTGAAATGTTGTGCTTTACTGAATGATAATTGCCACAATCAACTGCTACTGATGTCTAACTGTTCAGTTAGGTCAAACATTTGTATGGATTTACATTACCTTAGTTTTTTTCCTGTTTTACAAAGAATTTAACCATAGATATATATTGCACCATTGTGCCCACTCTTCTAAACAGAGGTGCATCAGACATATCTGCAATTTATTTCATAGAAAGACATTATGAGATTGCAGATCCAAGTTAATCTTTTCATTTTCAAAGGTTTATTTTTTTTTTAAAAACAACACTAACTCAAGTTCATAAAATGATGTGTGTTTTTTTTTCATCTCTCAAATGTTAAATGTCAGGCCAGTCCGACTAATTGCTCCTTTTCATGGGAATACAACACATGAGAATGCACATGCATTCACACATTTTTGGACAGTGTAAGAAAACTGAAGACCTCAGGAGAAATCCATGTTGCATGCAGAGACCATTTAAAACTCCACACAGACAGTAAACTAATAAGACTGTTAAAGTCCTTACATTTCAGTAGATCATATTCCAATAACATTAAGGTTCAGCGTCTTGAATTATGTTTTTTTTTTATTCTATTGTGCCCCTCTCTTAAAACTCTTAACTAACATTAGGAACAAAATCTGTTTAACACATGGTATAAGTCTCACTTTAATCAAATTACAAATAAATTATAAATTTTAATTAATTACTTTTTCCAAATAGATTTAACTTTTCCTTCACCTAAATTCTTAACATTATCTTGACTATTATCATAGCTCATATTACACTGTTATACAGTGGCCCCCTGTTTAGCAATAATTACAGCCAATCATTAAGTTTATTTACACTGTTACAATATTTACAATGTTACGTGTTATAGCTATAGTAATGATGGTTTTAACTCCACATTGTCCAAGTATCATTTATAGAAAGTTATAGTAATACTAGTGGCTGGCACTGAGGGACATACAGCAACAAGCACTATGGCAGTGGAGTACAAGGCACTGATGTCCACTTGCAAATGAATGCAAAATCTGAAATCAGAGCCTCCTGACATTATTTACCTTTTGGAGTTTCCCCACTTTTGTGGCCTATATGCTTAGAAAGATGTATATAGTTTAAGCCATATGGGGGGGGGGGGAGGGGGGGGGGGGGGAGACTGTCGAAGAGAGACAACTGTCTCTTGATGTCAAATATAATAAATCTTCAATGTCTACTCTGATGGGTTCTAATAAATTATTAAAATTCTTTTTTAAAAATCATAGCTTTTCTTTTCTGATTTGGCACAAAATTGTCAACCTCTGCCCATAACAGAATGTCACTGTTTCAGAGACAGTGTTGTAAAGACATGTTTAATGCAGAAAAAAAATATATTGCAAGAAAAATAGAAGGAAACAAAACTCAAATTATAACAAAGTTATGATGGCAGTAACAATGACATTTTAAGGGGTTCATCAGTGAAGGACATTTGGCTTTTTTGCTGAGCAGGTGAGATATTTTAATGATTTCCAAAACAAGAATTAGAATAATTTATTCGAATGTAATGTTTACACATCAAAGTAGACGATTCATCGTATTAGGGTTTATCTTGCTATTTAAGTAGCCTGATATCTAAAATCTGTCTGAAAACAGTCATGTTATCTAATGTACTGTTTGTACTGTTTGTACCACTGGCTACTGTCCATTACTGTCCACCCTAATCCTTCAATTCACTTATATAATCCAGACGAAGTAGGTCTTTTCCTGCAGATCTGTGTTTGACCCCATTCACCAACAGATTAGCGATATGAACACACACACACACACACACACACACACACACACACACACACACACACACACACACACACACACACACACACACACACACACACACACACACACACACACACACACACACACACACACACAGAGCACACTCTATCTTTTAATATGAAATCCAAGAAAGCTCCTTTTATGTTTGTTACATACAACACATTCTTGCCAAATACAATCATTTGTTTATTTATCGGTAATAAGCAAGTGGATCAGTGGTTAACGTTCACTCAGTTGTTGTACTTTAGTGCTCATATACACTTTATAATGGCTCAAGGTGTTTGAATGCCTATGTGTATTTATCACACAACAAGCGACAGTGCAGTATGATGACTCAGGGTGAACTGCTGTTTAACTACCTGCAGTCTGGTTATTCAGATACTTGCTAGAGGACCCAATATTCCATGTGAGATGGGGTTTCACTGAATCTTTCATTTGCTAGTGTAAGGTAACAACAAAGAAGAGACAGCAGCAACATTCCTGATGTTACTCTCATATTGACACATTGCTTTTAGATGTGTGGTATCTTTTAGACCCACACAAATCTGACACTGACTCTCATTAATATTGATGTCATTAAGCATTTGTTAGATAGATAGATACTTTATTTATCCCATAGGAATAATAGAGAGATATGGAATGTATAATAATGCAAAAAAAAGAAAGAAAGAAAGATATATATCCTTATTTGCAAACAGTTACCACCCCTGCTTGAAATTATAAATCTAGATTTAATACCAGTGAAATATTTCATCAAGCTAAAACTAAACATGGCAGTGAAAGACTGGCCAATACTTTTGTCTCTGTCTATGTGCATGTGTGAATGGGGCATTTTCCAAATGAAAAAGAAGATTTTACATTGTAAATTAGCATGTCCTGCAAATTTCACTAAACCATAGCTTTGCTGTGTCAACATTTCCAGGTTTTTAAACTGTAGTCGGTACTCTCCCACTTTAACACTAAAAAAAACAAAAAAAAAAAACACCTGCCTGGAATGTCAAAGGACGAAGCCTGGATGTCAGAGGAGTGTAGAGGCAACACAATAATTGCATACTATAATTCTACCAAAGGGAGAAAATCTTATATTCTGCCTGTTATCCTAGGCTACAATGTTAAATGATGTAGCAAAGTGTAAATTCTTTAATCTTGTTGAAAGAACAGCAATTTAAGACACACGCTTTTCTGACAAGATTTGAAAAATGAACCCACCAAAATTACAGAGATCTCTTTTAATAGAATTTCAAGACCCAACATGATACAGCATTAGTTATTGAATTAATTTAGCCTTTGGGAGCAAACTGCTTGTGCTTTTGTTCTGCTATATAAAATGCTGCATGTTACTGATGATGCTCTGTCTGGATGAAAAATATGTCTGTAAGTGCCATAAGGAATAAGACTATACAACAATAATAACAATAATAAGAAGAAAGAATAATCTCTATATTTCCATAGACTGTATATGTCTGGCTTTATTAGGCCTGGTATTCAATGTGAAAATGCAAGCACAATTTTTTTTGTTGCAAAAAAGTGTTTTCCTGTAAAATGAAAGCTATATCTGACTTTTAAAACATGCATTTGGATATTTAAATCTGTGGAGCACATTCAGATTTCAGAACATATAAAATCATTGGCCAGTGCATAGATTTTTTGGCTAAGTACAAATTTTCTTAAGGGAAATGTGTATACGAGTGGATCCTCAGTTTAAAGCATTAAGTTAAAGTTGCCAAAAAGGAAAGGATAGGTATTGCAATGAACTTCAGCTCAGACTATTACATTTTGTTGGTGATTGAATAGTTCTCCTTCAGTATCACTAGTGATTAAATACAAACACCAAACTCTCATAAGTGTTTTTTTTTTTTTTTTTTTTTACATATCAGTAACATCTGAAAACATAGAGCAGAAAAATATATACGTACTGTAGATATAAGCCATCTTATACTGTAACCTTTCCCTTAAGCTAATTGTTTAAAGTGTTATACAGCTTAAGATGTTATACAGACAAAATGCTATAATACATACATTTCCATAATAATAACATAATACATACATTTAACAATATGTACTTCAAATGTAGCTTTATAACTAACTATAGTGTCTGATGGTAAAAGTTGTAGTTTTTTTAAAAGGCTAAATTACCATATTCTTTTAGATAAACTTTTCATTAAGTACCTGCTATAAGATTTACCCAGTTTTTCATTAATGTTCAACAATGTCCAGCCAGTATGATTTAGGACATTGCTGAGTTGGTGATGTGTAGTTTATACTGTACAAATGAATAAGACATAACAACATACCTGAATGTTCTTCATTCACCAAATGTGGTGTCATTTTGGTGTCTGGGTCTTGTCACTGAAGATTTAAAGGTAGATTCTATTTTGATGACAATATGACAACACATGACAATATACTGTAGTATATTACTGTAGCCTATTGTAGCTGTTTGACAAAAAACAAACTAGGGCTTTAGCCTCAATTACTTGAATGACAGTGCTTTTTTAAGTATTATGTATTAAGTGAAAGTCAAACCAGGATGTGTGATGGTGCAGAATAACAGAATAGAGTTTAAAAAGATTAAAAACTAACTTTATTTCTCTATATAATGCCCTCCTATACTAATTCACTTATCACAGTGTTTCACTAGCACTTGGATACCATCAAGGTAGAAAGTTTTCTCAGTACGCCGGGGACATGATCTGACTGCCAGCTTTGTGTCTGAAACACTGGTCCCCCAGAGACTCTTTGAATTGCCCTAAAATGGGGAAATTGCTTAGAGCGAGGTGGGCTCAAATCTTCTGTAAATGCCAATCTGTTTTATGCCTTCATTCATGGGAAATTTCCTCAGCGTTTGACTTGAACATCCGTAGGACAGTAGATACATATTTTTACACAGGATAATATCTCAGTATTCTATAGCTGCAATTTTTACAAAGAGAAGCTAAACTAATGTTGTTTTCTTTGCATCTCTGTGTTAAGGATACATTTACCAGTAATGTAATAACATTGTAAATGCATTTAGGATATACTTAGGGCTGTAGGATATTAGCTACTTGGGCACTGTTCAGAGTGGGAGAATCTCATCAAATCACTCTGTCTAGTCTCTGGTGTTAAACTCTCTGAATTCTCTGAATCTGATTGGCCGATTATGGTGAAGAGTCAACTTAATATAGCTTGGACATAATCAGAGTGTGATTGCCAACCAGCAGAGCACCATTTCACTGACAGGTCTCTCAGAAGACCGGCTGCTATTTATAGATGTGACCTTTCCCTCACAACAAAGTGAGATATGCCACTAAGCAATTTTTAAGAGGATATCAGTATCTGAACTATTTAGAGAACATACACCTAAAAGACCTACTGTACATATAATAAATTGCTAGATTGTTTCGGGTATGAAACATAAATCATAGTCATTAATAATGTATGTCTCTATTTATGCAGAGGATTTCCTTGTACCCTCAGTGAACTTAAATGATGCCAAGCCTCCTTTTTTTTTTTTTGTTATTGACTGGCTCGAGAGAGGCTCCATAAGCACTTTTACACCATGGTTGTGCAACAGGCCTGCTAAAATTGGGTCAGTGGTACTGGATTAGTGTCATTTGGCTGATGCCATTCTGTGATTGCATTTGTGTCATAGTGCTTGATGTTCACAAATACCAAATAAAAACATATACCTTAACCAGTAACAATTGACATTTATGCTTTGTCGGTTTACAGCTACTTAGCTAAATTTTGTCATTGCCAGTTATATAAAGTTATATAGACTTCAAACTTGGGCTTGAAAAAATGGTTGGAAATCAAACTAAGGGCGGAAAAGATACAAATGGTAAAAAAAATCACCAGCTCTCCAACAAGCATAATAAAGAACTGTATGTATACATGCTCTTAAATGGACTAATGAACTGAATTAAGTAAAAAAAAAAAATCAGCTTCACACATCAAAGCACATGAGCATCATAGTAGTGAAAGCAGGCAGCATTGCTGTCTTAGATCTTCAGTGTCTCTGGTTTGATCCTGAGTGGATCCTGTTCCTCACCTTCTACTTCAGTGGTTCTTTATTTTTTTATTCTTTTCAACATTATACATTAATACTGGAGACATCCAAACTATGTGTTGAGGTTTGAATTATGTACGAAATTAAAACTGTCCTTTGGTCTGATGAGTCCAAATTTATTTATTTTTTGTTCTAACTGTCATGTCTTTGTTGGACGTAGAGAGGCTGAACAGACGGTTCCTGAATGTGTGGTTCCGACTGTGAAGCATGGAGGAGGAGGTGTGGTGGTGCTTCGCTAGTGACACTGTTGGCGATATAGTTGGTTACTAGAGCTTTTGCAGCAACATACTGTAGCAAGACTGTACCGTTTCTCTTGTTTTTGCACTTAATGGAACAATCATTTGTTTTCCCAACAGGACAATGACCCCAAATACAGCTCTAGATTATTTAAGAGCTATTTGTCTAAGAAGGAGAGTGATGGAGTGCTGCACCAGATGACCCGGCCTCCACAATCACGTGATCTAAATCCAATTCATATGGTTTAAAATGAGAGTAAAGAAAAAACAGCAGACAAGTTTGGGATTGGAAGTTGAATATTTTGCAGTTGTAAACCCCATGGTTTGAATAGCTGATTAGCTTTCCTGTTAAAGAGGAAGAGCTACATCTGCGTAATTAGTTAGAGTTGAATGGCTGTTGCATAAGAGCGGAGCAGCCTATCGTTCCAGAAAACTCAATTACATAATAAAAATACGGAACATTCAGAAGAATTTACTGAACTGGTCCCTGCTGGACTAGAAACAATTTTGGCACTTACTGAAGAACTGAAATAGTCTATTGCTCCAGCTTAATTATATTACAACAATATTATAACAAAATAAAGTGAATATCTATTTTGTTCTGAAAATGCTAAATTTAATACAGACTGCCACTCACTCCTGGGGTCACACAAAATACTAGGATGATCACTATGATAATTGCAACTAAACCAAAGGCAAACTGCTTGCATTTTCTATAGCCTATCAATTACCTCATAAAAAAGGAAAAGAATTGCAATAAAAATTATTTTATAGTTTATAAACAAAAAAATACAGTTTTATATTAAGTGACATTTAAGCCAAACTTCATATAATGCATTCACCCACTATTTACATGTATAGATGTAGTCATGTTTGACATACTGTATATTCCTGTCATGGGTTAATGTTTTTTTAAGAGTCAATCCTGATTCATTACAGAATTGTCAAGTTCACAATGGTACAACAAACCACTATCCAATTTATGTAAATTAACTTGAGGTGAAACACTGATTTGGATGCAGACTTAAAATATTACAGTGAACTGAGCATTGAAAAATACTACAGCTGACCCAGTATGACTTTGGAAAAA
This sequence comes from Clarias fuscus, assembly GCA_030347435.1. Taxonomy (NCBI): domain Eukaryota; kingdom Metazoa; phylum Chordata; class Actinopteri; order Siluriformes; family Clariidae; genus Clarias; species Clarias fuscus. The sequence continues at coordinate 27,380,467 of CM059207.1, read as the reverse complement.
GGACTGGCTGTAGCTTAGTGATTTCAGAAAGGTTAAGCACAAATTGATTGGGGAAGAATTTAAATCTGTTCTGATTCCATGGGACTAATCAGAAGCTGTGAAGCACAAGTGAGATACAAAACAGAAGCACAATACAGTAGCCACAAACTAGTCTTATTCTTGAACTGTCTGCTAAAATACTGTACTTTACTGATCTGCGTTATGGCAGCCAAGCAGTTAGTCATGTTTACACTTATCACATATACTGTATTATTAGCATACTGCAACAGCTTATTTTCATATCTTACATTTATGCCATTTGGCAGACACTCTTATACAGAGGGTACAACACTGAAAGCTTGGTTGTGCTGAGGTGTGAACCTATGACCTTCTGAGTCACAACACCTTAACCACTGAGCTATCCCTGGCTGCTTTGTCTCACATTCAAACTTTGCATTGACTTTAAGTGTGCCCATTGTCTTGCTCATTGCCTTTTGCATTGTTTTGCACTGTTTACATACACTTGTGCTCATGTACTTTGTAGTTCAGGGTTATTTTAGTATAATTTTTAGATATGTGTAGCCTTGTGTTGTCCTGCATTGTTTTATGTAGTGCCACAGTCCAGGAGGCATGTTGTTTTATGTTACTATGCACTATACTTACTGTATATGGTTGAAATTATAAAAAAAAAAAAACAATTGTAAAAATCTCATTGACTTTTGACCATTTTGGCTTTGTTTTAATCAGGAATGGATGGTGATATGGACCATCAAACCTTTAGTTGTACACAGACCTGTAAGAAGCAAATGGAAACAAAATTTCATGTCCTTAATCCTAGGCTTCTTCTTGGTTGCACATCCATAATAAGCAAGCCGACGAGGATAATTTATTATATTCTCTGTCTAATCTGGAATGTTTCTGCCTCTTCTTAAGTTTTTAAACAAGGATTGTTCTCTAAAGATCTTCAAACAGAATGTTGGGTACAGAGTGAATAGCCCTATTAGTGCTACTATTGTAGAAATCCATATTATGGCAAGAAACACTTGGTTAAATAGAGAGAAAAGACAGTCCATCATTACTTTAAGAATAAGGAAGACCAGGAGCTACCGCTGCTGCAGAGGATACGTTTATTAAGAATGATCTGCCAGAGAACCCACTGATTTACAGCACCTTAGATTAGAGCTGCTGAAAATTAGCGAAATGCTTCACAGAATTCGAGCAGCAGACATTTTTCAACACCTACTGTTCAAAAGAAAACAGGCCTTCATGGTCGAATTGCAGCAAAGGAACCATTACTTGGTAAGAACAACACGCAGGACTTCAAATTCAAATTCAAATTTTATTTGTCACATACACAATCCTACACAGTACGATATGCAGTGAAATGCTTAGAAATGCACTTCAAACAGTGACGTCTAAAAGAAGAAGTCTTTCAGACGGCCGAGGTTGACCAGGTTGTGACTCCGTTAATGCTTCCCAGGTTTCTTTAAAATGAATGTCATTTTTATGATGGTAGAAATGTGTATTTCTTTTTTTAAAGATTTGTAGCGAGCTGTCTGTCCCTCACATTGACCAACAATCTGGCCTCTAAAAATGGAAATTTCACTTCTACATATGTTTAAATAGGGATATATTGCAGTCTGAAAAGAAGGAAACAAGTAGTAGTAGTCATAATGGAAACACATTTAGATGCATAAATTTGCCCATAAAAATGAGTGTCTTGCGTGTGTTTGTGTGTGTGTGCTGTGTGTGCGTGTATAGCGTATTGGGAGTGCACTTCCCCTCCAGCAGAGCACTCGTGGCGCTGTGATGAACACAGGAGGCGCTGTGGAGCACCGAGCAGTAGCACCACAGCGGCAACTTCTCCAAACCCATACAAGTGTGAGAGCAGACTTCTAACGGGCGGAGGAGAGGAGAGCGATGGCAGCACCGCTCTGACTGTGTGCTACCAGAAAGCTGATTTCTATTGTTGGGAATGTGCGAAACGGCGGAGCGAACGCAAGGCGCAGAGCCTGGGAGGAACGAGGCGGAGTGAAGAGACACGACCCTGTAGTTTAGTTTCGCAGCTCGTCTTCCATTTCTCTTTCAGATCGGACTTATTTCGGTAAAAAGCAAAAAAAAAAAAAAATCAGATCAGAGTGAAGAAACAGGACTAACCCGAGCGATCTCGTGATGAAGAAGAACAAGCGGGTACGAGCCTCACAAGAGTGCGCGCTGTTGTCACTGTAGCTTTGACTAACACGCGTCTTTGTGCCGTAACACTTTGTTATATACATTTGGATATATTTTGGAAAAACACATGCTGATGCTCGGTCTGCCTGATAATACGCCATTGTAGCTGTTTTTTTTTTGTACGTGTGGGCTGCTGGACTCCATCACTAATACCCATTTGTTATTGCAGAACTGATTTTCCATCTACGTTTTTTTTTTCACCCTGTTCTCTCACTTGCACGGTTTTTACGTTGTTCCATGTGTGAATCTGTGGATTACACAAAGTAAAGAGCCATTTTGCCCTTACACTGAGTGGAAAGTTCAGCACTGACTCAAGCTCGCAGTTGGTGTTGCACAAAGAATGGGACGATCTCCATGACAAAGGCAATGGTAGTGTTTTGTGTGTGTGTGTGTGTGTGTGTGTGCCATTTCACCCATGCAGATTTGTGAAATAGCCTACCTCCAGGAGCAGCACTCAGGGCTGTAGCCTAATTGCTTAGTGTTGTGTGTGTGTGTGTGTGTGTGTGTTTAAAGGCTTTGCAGGACTCCAGCCAGCAGCCTGCTCAACCCGACAAAGTGGGATGGATTCGCAAGTACTGTGGCAAAGGCCTATTCAGGGAGATCTGGAAAACCAGATATGTGGTGCTGAAAGGAGACAAGCTGTACATCTCTGACAAAGAGGTCAGTTTCTAGAACACTTTCAAACATCTTTACAAATCCTTTGTGTTTTGTCAAATAATGTCAGTATTAACAATAAATAACTAAATGATTCTAAATGCAAACTTGGCAGACACGACATTGTCTCATGCTCAGTAGAAAAGGTTAGTGGTGTAGAAGTAGGATCAGTGCACATACCTTTGGTCATTGCCTCAATCATTAGACATCCAGTGACCTCCTCTATGCCTGTTGGAGGTCTTACACTTGCTTCCAACCAGTGCTAGAGAGTGGTTTTCCAAGTAATCAACTAAATCAACTAAATTAAAGTAAAAAAAAAAAAAAAGGGTAATCTCAATGTTATTATATTGTGATATCAGTACCATATTCATTTATACCAGAATACTGCTGAATCTTTGATTCTGATTGATTAGAAGTTTTGGATTAGCTTAATAAAAGAAGTAAGAAATCTAAATCCATATTCAAAAATGTGCTTTAAATGTATAAATTACAGCACATTCAAAATTGCTGGTTTCTGATGTTGTGGTACACATGTATATGCTGAATACAAGTATACTGAACAGTTTTTAATGTTTCTGCTTCAATTAATTGATTTCTCTCAGCTAAGTGCTGTTACCTTTGGTTCTCTTTGATCTTTTGTTTGTTTGTTCTAAATCCATCTTAGGGCCTGATATAAACAGCAAATGGTTAGACTAATGTGCTTGATCTAATAATGCCACTTTGTATAGTAACACTTTACACTAGAGCTAGCATGGGGATGCTCTATATACTGTAAAAGGATAGGCAATTGTCATTATGATAATGTTTTTTCAATGGAGTCCTAAGTGTCAGTGCTAGTACCTGACAAAGTAACGCGGTCTGTTTTCCGGCACAGGAAAAGAGGGCTTCTGCAGATTTATGGTAACTTGACAAGCTGCATTTTTTTTTCTTATAACTTAATAAGAGAGGAAAAAATATATGCTGTTAAGGGAAAGACGGTTTATGGCTGTTGTGATAAGCGCTAACCGGAAACAACTTGTTTTGTGGTTGTTTCACAACATTAAATATATCTGTAAAGGAAAAATAGTATGATGTCACTCTAAATAATTAAAATAAACTAATCACTGGCTAATATTGTGATAAAAGAAGAATAAAGCACTATATTGAAAAATATCATTTTCAGTGGTCTAAGAGTAATAGTGATTCATGTCAAGCTGCATGTGATGCCTTCCTGTAAGCCTTAAGAAAAAACAATAACTTCTTGGTGATATTTAAATGTTGGTCCTTTGTGCACAGTTGTTCTATGACTACTAGAATAAGGTTTACAGATTGTCTTGACGTTTGCAGTAATTCTGTGGGGGGATTTCCTGTATATAGTGTGTATTTAAAACACTGCATGTACTCAAATTTCACAAATGCAACAAATGGAAATTTTTTAAATGTATTGCAAAATGGTTGAATATACAAAGACGTAATTTACATTGTAAATCATTTTACCCTTCTTGCCTGACAATTCTGATTCTAAGGGTGTTATTTTCTTAAACAATGTAAAACTAAATTGTCTGATTTAAAAATATTAAGTGGTCCCTCATTTTGTATAAAGATGAGCAAGTAGCCAATACATTGTTGATCCAGTAGATATAAAGTCATTAGATGATGAGTGTCTAATAGCGTTGCTGATCGTAATTGTATATTCCCAGTTAAATATTCTAGTTTACATAGGTGTAAATGGAGGGTGGCAGTGGTTTTAGTCTAATTTTCCTGTAATCCTTGTTGCCATCCTGCAGAGACACAGGCTCCTAGTGGTCAGCAGTCATCTGCCGTACACCTGGTCTGGGGGTTGTTTAGAAACTGCTGTCAATTGTATGTTACAAAATTGGTTTTCTTAGCAGTCTTTTCATTCCCCGTATATTTTCCTAGTGCACCTGTTTTGCTTTGCTGTGCAAGCAAGCAACTGTCCTCCCCTGATGTGAAAGACAACATTGTCTATGGGAAAATGTAATGAGCTGAGCAGAGTTATCCAGCCAACATCATGACCCCATACTAATGAGCTGCCTTGTAGTGAAATATGCAATCTGCTGTTTGAAAAATTAACAAATTGCTTTACCTGATTGTGAAAAGGTGTAGGGAGCTGTCCGTGTGTTGCTGTTGTTGAGCTTATATGGATTATTGCAACAATTAAGCCAAATTATTGTTAATTATTGTATTCTATTTTGGAGGTGGAAGAAGTTCACAAACAAAAAAAAGTAGACGTACTTGTATAAAATGTACTCCATTACAAGCAGAAGTACCAGTTCATTTTTTTTTTTTTATCAAGCACAAGTTTTAAGGATGTGCTCTAAATTGTACTTTCAGTACAAACACAATTGAAGTAACATAAATGTGCAAATCTAGAAGAGATTGGTTTTCTGGAGAAATCTAAAATGTATACCAGAATGAAAGTATATATTAATAATGAATACATAAATGTAAAAGTAATTTGCTGTGTTCATTTACAAGTTCATGAAAGCTTGTAGGCCTGACTTGTTGGATTAGCCTGACAGAGAGGTGTGAACACGGTATAAGTTTTTAGACAACGGTCATTACAGCTACAATGTTGAATAATTTTCAGCATTGGTGATTTTTATGGACAAAAAAGAGACCCCTTTACAAAAGTGCTGGTAGCCTCTCTGCCATGCTTGTAGTTTTATTTCAGGTCAGCTGTGGCTTTTCAGATACTACTAATAATAATCAATCAATAAATAATAATAATAATAATTATTATTAATAATGTTAACAGGTGAAGGTTTCAGCTTTTAAAAGCCAATGCTGTAGTGTCTTGTATAGGCCTCAGTGCTCAGTTTTTTCTCAAAGGGAGATAAAAAATGATATGAGAGATTATTAAGTTACTGAAACTAATGGAAAGGTGGCGCATGATACCATGACGTTTTGATAGAAGCAAGATATTACATTAACTAAACTAATCGCCAGCAGCATTGATGACGACTATCAATACTTCAGTGAAGTAGCTAGTTGCTACCATTGCTATGCTCTATAATGCAAGAAGTCTGTGCAATTAGAAATAGACATACTGCAAGCATAGAGAATACAATAAAGTTAAAGGATGCACAAAAACGTTACAGTATAAGCTTGTTATAAAAAGGGGTTTTTCCCATTTAAACAGGATGTTCATCAAAAAGTGTAGTGAGCAGAAGTAAAAAGTATCACATACGAAAAAAATACAGGTACACACCAAAAATCTGAGGTACAAAGTATTTATACTTCCTTACTTGCCACCTCTGCCTTTATTTCAATTCCCTGTACTTGGGTAAAGAATCAGAATGTAGAAAATTGTGTGTTATACTAAAGAAGTGTTGAGACCAGACTTTTTTGATGGTAAATATTATTAAAGTTGCAGCAAAAAAGTGAGTAGATTCTATATTTATTAATTCCAACAGGTTAGCACTGTGGCCTCGCACCTCCTGGGTTGAGGGTTCAATTCCCGCCTTAGGTCTCTGTGCATGGAGTTAGCTTGTTCTCCCCTTATGCTTGGTGGGTTTTCTCTGGGTACTGAGGTGTCCTCCGACAGTTCAAAGACATGGAGATTAGGCTAACTGGCGTTTCCACGTTCCCCATAGTTTGTCAGTGAGTGTGTGCATGCTTGTGTGCCCTGTGTTGGATTGGCACTACATGCAGGATGTACCCTACTTCATGAATGTAGAGGATAATCGGTATATAGAGTGGGTTCTGCAGTCCTGCAGGAAGTAAACCAAAATGGTCACAACAGTGACCATTTGAATCAACAGCGTTTGTACTGAGATCCGTCTGAGCAGGCTACAAAAGTATCTAAAATATCTAAAATCCCACTCCCCCAGCTGCTCTAATATATTAATTAAAAACAGGATTTTTTGTAGGAAAACAATCACACATTGTGTACTTCTACCAAAAAAAAAAAAAAAAACTTTTGCCCCAGCCTTTGTACATTTTGTCCCTATGGGTTTCCTGTATGTTCAATTATCCCATTCAACATATATGGTCAAGAACTGCTAATATTGTGTTTATGGATGACACTATGATCATATAGATACAGATGATATTTGATTAATCTTAATGTAAAGCATTGGACCATATTAAAAAGATTTTTATATAATGCTGTTGTATTCTTTAGCATGTAAAACATATGCTGTATTATTGCATGTTAGCAGTAGGTCACTGACTCATGTAAGGAATAGAGTGAACGGATGTGATGGAAGGCAGGAGGCAGTTAGTCTGGCTGAAGGATTTAACAGACTTTAAATACTTTGATCCAATTGTGAACTTACTACCAGGGTCAGACTATAGCATAGCAGGTAACAAAGTTGCTATCAGTGATATTTGCTGATATGATTATATATATATATATATATATATATATATATATATATATATATATATATATATATATATATATATATATATATCCATGCACATATACAATATATAATTTTCCAACTCAATAAATGTTGATGTTTTCTATAATGTTTCTTTCCATTGAAAGCTTTACCGGGCTCCTCTAAGCATGCCCAATATAAATAGGCCATTATTCATCTAGCTTTTTCTTACTAAGGGAAGTGGAGATGGAACAAGCTTGAGTCATGCTCATGCTGAAAGCTGTTTGCTGCGCTCAGCATCGGATCAAACAATGCCGAGCCAGCATATGGCCTGTGGATACATGGAGGAATGACCCTTTTAAAGCTTAACACGCTGATGTTTCATCATGCTGGTGACTGCTTTCTGCAGCTGTCTAGACAGATGCCATTAATCAAGCAGCTTCTGTTACTTCGGTGTCATTTTTATTAATGAAAGGACAAACGAGAAAGATTTTCATGAGCACCCCCAAAAGCGATAGTTGATAGATTGCTCTTTAAGAGACATTTGGAAGAATACCAAAGATTGACTTTGGACCTGGTGTTAAGATTTACTAAGTGACACTGCAGGTGAAAGATCTTGTGGTCAATCTGTTAGGCTAACAAATTGTATTAAGATTCATTACATCTGATAGAATGCCTGCTAGTCAGTGGGTCACTGTAAATTGAGACAGTGTCCTCTATTGCATTTGAGCGGGGTCTGGGAACAAACATGACCCCAGCACTGAATTGTCTCCTCATCTGTGCAGGAGATCAGATGTCCTCCTCAGAGTGGTGTCCTCTGAGTGGGACAGCTGTCTGTGGGGAGTGGACACAGACGTGGGAGACACTCTTTAGTCTTTCCATTCTATCTGACTCATCAGTGTTTCTCCCTGCTGACTGTTTGTGTTTAAATGCAGGCCTGCATGCCATTCTCACATTTACTTCCCTTTTGTTTTTTTTTTGGTCTTGTTAAAACACAGGATGTACATACTTTCATTTTAAGCAGGCTTACTACTCATAAAACAAACATTTTGCTTAAGAAATCACATTTATAAAATGTGTATTTATTTGACTCTTTGCAATAGTCTTGGAAAAACATAATACACATAATTGTGTATATTATTTGTAATATTGTAATTTAGTGTCAGAATTTTGACTGGTTGTGCATGATAAAGCAGCCATTTCATAATTTGTCCTTAAAGCCACCAAGTGATCTTGCTAATGACTGCCACATTTGGCTACAGAAGTCCACCCACGCTCTTCAGTCCCACACCCTCCATCTAAATTTTCCTCCAGAGTCTCTCCTTTCATAAACATTCACACACACACAGAGCATTAGAATCATGATGTAATATTATGATCCAGAGAGTGCTGGTGTGGGTGCAAGCTTTTATTCTATTCAGGCTTTTTCCACTACTCTGATTCTTGAGTAAGAAGCTTAGTAACATCTAAACTGATTTGATTTTTAAAATTGTCTTCGCTCGCTGCTTTGCTGGTTAAAAGGAGACATCGACAACAATGCTACATACAGGACAAGCAAATAACTCTCATCCAGACTGGTAGACATCAGTGTGCTTTTTGGTAAGCTCACGTTGCTGAGTACGTTCTAAGGTGACAATTTTGGAGGATAGCAATTTTTAATTAATTAACCTAATAGGCAAAAAAAAGTCAATTAGAAGAAAAAACTTGCAAAATCTGGCAACAGGTTTCAAGTTCTGTGACTCTCTCAGGTCTCACTGTCTCTCTACCTCCACAGGATATACTTATATATCGAGTAGAATCTACTACGGTTTCCGAAATGACTCAGTACTGTCTATTTCATTGAATGTGTAAAATGCATCTTGGTTGTTCTGTGGTACCTAGATCAGTGTTTTTTTTTTTTTTTTTTAAGTGTTTTTGTCTGAGAAGTAGCCAGTCATTTGTTAAATGTAGTTTTATTGGTGGAACTCATAGCCTGTCATAATAAAAAGCTATTATCGGTATTGCTGAGGTATTATCTGACATGTGACTTGAATTGAATAGCTTTAATCCGAACCTTAATAACTCACATAATCAGCAATTTGTTCTCTTAGTGGAAAGTTCAGGAGGAAAAGCTATGAAATAAATCCGCACTTGAGGCACTGTGTGGAATTTCTTTGACAGTTAAATGGATCCCTGGTAGGAAAAGTCACCATAGGTTGTATTGCTGACAATATGAAAAAATGCATTGCTTTAGATAAAATGCATACTTTTTCTAGACATGATTAGGAAAACTCCATTAACTGTTAAACTAATTCTTATATTTATAGGTAACATAGTTATGTTTAACTTTTTTTTTCTTTCTCAAAATGTCAGTGCTAGTTCAAGGTCATCAAATGAGTATTAATTAAACTCTTGATGAAATGCAGCAGACATAAAAAAAAAAAGGATGTAGAGGCTTTCTGTTCTTCTTCCATATAAGAACGACTTCTTTAAGGTTTGTAGGCTGAAATTCTCTCCTGATCTCTCTTCTGCTTTGGGGTCTATTTCCACATTTTCAGTTCCTCTTTTTTATCTGCTGTTTTTTATTTAGTTCTCAGTAGAAGGATGTGATACAGTCCCATTTTTCCCTTTTGCGTTAATCAGTTTATAATTCCAGTACATAGTGTCACATAGTTGTGATTCGTCAAGCTACAAACCTATTGGAGCTGTTCATGATGTTTCTTGCAGTTTGTTGCTGCTTTTGCAGAAATAACCCACAGTCAGAGTTTCACAGAAGATGATGTGACGGACAAAAGGAAGTGGCCAGTATCAAATTAGAAACAGGTTGTGAAATACAATGTTGTTTGTGTCTGGAAGATATAAGCCTGTAACCTAAAAAGGAAAAACAGTATTTTAATTAGTCTTTGCTTTTTAGACAAGAAAAGCAGTGTAGTTATCGTTCCCCAGCACCAACACCATTACTATTTTTGTGGGTAAGTTATTATTCACTTTACATTTTTTAGATTTTGATAATTTCTTAAGAATGAATCAGCAGCTGGATAGGCTGTTACTGGGCTAATTGCTAAGCTGCTGCTAGCTGCTACAGTAGGCTACTGTGAAGGACGAGTGCTGACAGTACAAAGTAATTAGCCATATTCTGTGATATTTTAGACAGCGAGTTAAATTCACACTACATTAAAATAGTAATAGCCCCTTAAATAAATGCATAACAGTAATATTGTCAGGGGATACCACTAGAGGGCGCCAAAGCGCCCACAGACTCCATTTTGTTTTCATTTGTAGTTTATGTTGGACTCAATTCCCCAGAATGCACCTCGGGCAGGTGATGTGGTGCTCACCTGAACCAAGGTTGCTCATTAGTTTTGTTATAAATGTTCCTGAGTTCAGTTAAATCTTGTCTTGCATCTGTTTGTTTTCGGTGACAGTTTGTTCTGGTTTGTTGTTTAGCTGTGTTCTTCTAGCTCTGTGTTCCCCTGGCTCTGTGTTCTTCTAGTTCTGTGTGTTCTCCTGGCTCTGTGTTCTCCTGGCTCTGTGTTCTCCTGGTTTGTCTGTCTCCTAGTCTGTCTGTCTGTCCCCTAGCCTTTGTCTGTCTCCTAGCCTTTGTCTGTATCTCCTTGCCGGTGTTATCTCCTAGTCCGGGTGTAATGTCTAGTCTGTCATGTTTAGTTTATCCCTGGTTTAAGTTCATGTCTGTTCCTTTGGTGCCTTGTTTTGTGTCTCATTAAAATCCTTTTGCCCACATTACCTCTGCTACTATGCCATTCATTTGTCCCGCAAGCAGTACCCGTGACAAATATGAAGGAATCCTCAACTGATTTTAAATTCTGATTGGTGTTGATTGTCTACACTGACTCACCAAAAAAAGTTCACCATTTAAAAGATGGTCAAATGATTGGCCTGCAGCTAGCAAGGAAAACAACAAAGGATATTTGAAATAGCTGGAATTGGTTGAAAAACCCTCCACACAATGTGGAATTTGGAGGCCAGGTCAACACCAACTCATTGTCATTACCCTACTGAGAAAGGCCACTCTCATCAGGGAATATTTGATCTTCAACCCTTTTTTGTAGGTATTATCTCCAGGCCACCTTCTTCCATTGCTTCATGGTCCACACTGAACATGGTCCAGTACTGACGTTCACAGTCCCTTCTAACCAACCTATTTTTATTCTACTCTTATAATCCTCCCCAGATGAAAGCCATGGAAAAAAAATCAAATGACAGTTTTGACAACTGCATGGCTCCAAGTTGATTTAATCAAGCTTATATTTTGTTAATGAAACTGTTCTTAAAAGTTAAGTTAAGCCTTTATTTGTCACATATACAAATTTCACATATTTTGCAATCATTTTGTATGGTTAATTGTAGTCCCACGCAACCTCTCACCCCGTTCAAAATAATACTTGACTACACTATCTCCCTTGAAATGTTTTTTCAATTCGACCACTGGCTATGCAGCCCTATAAACAGCAAGGTGCAATGTGCTGTGGGTTCTGACACATTTCTATCAGAGCCAGAAATAACATTTTCAGAAAATTGTGCTGCAGTAGTTCTTCTGTGGGACTGAACCAAACAGGCTAGCCTTTGCTTCCCATATAGTTTAATAACCCTTGGATGCCCCTGTCTCTGTCACCCGTTTCAGTTGTGCTTCCTTTGACCGGATACTAACCACTGCATATGAGGAACACTCCAGAAAACCTGCTGTTTCAGAGATGCTCTAACCCAGCTTTTTAACCACCACAGTGTGATGAAGTTTCTCAGATCCTTAAGATTGCCCATTTTTCCTTTTTCTGGTACATTGACTTCTAGAACTGACTTTTCATGTGCTGCCTAATATATCCCACCCCTTGGCAGGTGTGAATAGGTGATAACCAACTCACCTCTGAACTCACTGAACATCCAGATTCACACAGTATGATGCAGTTAAATCTCCTGTCAGCGATCTTAATGTTATGGCTGATCTTTTTTGAAGTTTAGTGTGCAGCATTGACGCGGAAAGGATTGGTGCAGTGGACATGGCTTAGAATGATATCTTGGAGATGAGAGATGAGGGATTTGTAGATGAGTGGGTTGAGTGCTAGTGTGTGGGTTTGGAGAATTATTCTAGGAATATGAAATGAGTAGCTTCACAGTGGAAAGTGTGAGAAAACTTGTTTATTTCAGCGTGGCAAAGTGGTAGATAACATTTGGAAGTAATTCTGAATACGAACAATTGCCACATGGTTAAATGTTAGTGTAAATAATGTCAGTTTTTTAAAGACATTGATGAGTTGCTGATATTTTGGTAATGTGGCTAAACATATTGCTGTTCATTTGTGCTGCCGGAGCCTACAATAACTCTTATTTTCTTTTAACAGTGATTGTGTAGGATGTCCTTCAAATCAATAATATAATGGATGACATAACAGTGAGCATTATTATTTATTCTCATGCCCTGACACCAATAGGTTAGGTGATTCTGAAAATAAAATCTGTCTAAAATAGCACAACTCTCTCTGAAAGACTCAGTTTACACTCGACACTTATAATGTATAGCCTAATAAGTGTCAGTTTCCTTATTATTTAAACAGTGATACTGCCGAGGCTTTGAAGACAAGCAGTATCCAGTTTCAGCATTTGACTGACTGTCACGAGCAGCTTTGTGTGTTTAAGCTGACCGATAATCGTCCCTGTCTCAATGGCCAGGCCAAACTTGAAGCTGTATAAATATTGCAAATGCAGCTTTGTCCTTAGATTGCCCTTTGGCAAGTTAGATATCTAAGCAGTCTCATTTGCACTTTGACTGTTGCCAGGGACTTAAGCTGCCATGCTGAAAGCCAAGTGGGTTACATATTGCTTTAGCTGTTGCTGAAGACATAATCATTAAATCAGGTCCAAGTATCGTAAATCAATGTAATTATACAGGTATTAAGCAGGTAACAATACAATTAGTTTTCCCTAGGGGATGAGTCGTGATCTTGGTAAAACACAGAATGTTTTTTAATACGATTGCCATATTTTTATAGATATGCTTTGAAACGAGGGTCAGTGATGTCTGTACATTCTGAGTATGTAATACTGAAGCTCTGGAGAAAAGGAAAAACAAACAAGTGATGCCACAATCCAACATTATTGTCTCTACTTGTCACGTATTTCTGCCAGATGTTACACTGGCATCCAGGTGTTTAGGGCATGCTTCAGGTTATCATTCACAGTACTGGTTATTTGGAGTTCCAAAACAACTACCACTGGCTATTTGAAGGAAAGAACATGACTGTTAAAAACAAAAACAAAACACAGGACTGATGGTAGTGCTCATCTTCATACATTTCAAGAAGGGCAGCAAAGAAGCCATGTCTCTTCAGGAAAAACATCAGGGACTGACTGATATTCTGCAATAGGTACAGGGATTAGACTGCTGAGGACTGGGGTAAAGTCTTTTTTTCTGGTGAATCCCCTTTCCAGTTGTTTGGGGCATCCAGAAAAAAAAAAGTTGTCTGGGGAATTAAAGGTGAGCACTACCATCGGTCCTGTGTCATGCCAACAGTAATGCATCCTGAGATGATTCATGTGTTGCTTCTCAGCCAAGGGAGTAGGCACAATTTTGCCTAAGAACACAGCCATGAATAAAGAATGGTATGAAAACATCTTCCGGGAGCATTGGTTATGCAAAAATGTGCTGCCATCAGTCTGGATATGGCCCAGAAGTTAATTGACAGCATGCCAGGGCAAATGGCAGAGGTCTTGAAAAAGAATGGTCAATACTGCATATATTGACTCTTTGCTTAAACTTATGCTTTAAATTATACTTCAGTATACCATAAATTATTATTTAATTATTTAAAAACATTAGTTAAAATTAGTTAATTAATATTTATTAAAAAATAAATATAGATAATAGACAGTAACTGCACTGGGGCATTTAACACTCCCAGTAAAACGTTTGGACACAGCAACAATGCTACTTACTGTATGCTCTGTAAAGCCTTCATAATCTGAGGTGCTGTTTGTTAACTGGTGATTGTTGAGGCTGATAACTCAAAATTATCAGCCTCAGCAAAGGTAATTTTTGGTCTTACTTTCTTGGGATGGTATTAATATCTAAATCGATTGACCTCCTTAGGTGAAGGACGAGAAGAAAATTCAGGAGGTGGTGGACCTAACAGACTACGAGAGGTCTGAGGAGCTTCGCAAGGCCAAGAGTCGGACCAAGAAAAATCACAGCAAGTTTACGCTGCTGTGCGCCCGCCAACCAGGCAACATAGTAAGTAATGCAGTCTCTTGACTAATGGGATACTGTGATCTGAATGAGATAATGATCAAAGCTAAAAAATAAAAAACGAGAAAAAATATTTTCCTACAAACTGCAACATCTAGATATACTGAGGAAATAATGACACACAGCAACTCACACTGGGTTTTTTTTTCTTCAAAGAAAAGGACCCACAAACAAGAAGTGATACTCATCATTTGTCATCAACTTGTACTGTATAATCAGCTTTCAGTAAGGCGGCTAATCGTCTTTTGCAAGTCCTCAGCCGTCCTGTTCATGTGACAAGAACACTGCCCTTCAGACCGAAACACGTCAGTGATACCACATAAATGCCATTCACTTTGCACATCAGCAGTTATTTTTGCTGATTTTAACGGGTCACATGTTTAGTATTAAGGCAGATTTATTGAAATAAAGCACTGAGGCAGGTGGTCAATCTTACGGCCTGAGGAGAACAAATCAGCAGCACACGTCACTGCATGGCTAATGTTTCCTACTGCTTTACAAAAAAACACAACTAAATACAAGCTGTGGAGGAAATGACTGACACCGCTGATGATCTACGTGGAGATCATAAGTCAGTACTGACCAGCTGTGTACATTTGTTATAGTCTCAAAGGTTAAGGCTAGTTCCTTTGGTGTTACAGAACTACTTAGACAGCAATAAAATACATATGCTGTAAAGCACAACACTGAGGCTCTGGTATGGAAGTTGACAGCACTGAGATATGCATAGCTGAAACACTCGAATTTGTGTAGACTGCTGCAGACTCAGGAGACTTACATTTAGAACACTTGGAGTTTTGCACCATGATATTTTAGCCTCTTGCTGATTTTTGTTGTGTATGTGTGTGTGTGTGTGTGTGTGTGTGTGTGTGTGTGTGTGTGTGTAGAATGGAAACGGAACTGCATGACTCTATAGGCTCTGTTTGTGGGTGGAAGCATAAATTGCAGCATGATGCCAGGCTAGTGCTAAATTGGTTGAGTACATGTCAGTTGTTTCCTGTTTGCACTAAGTTGATGTTTTTGTGTTTAAAAATACTCTCACATCTGACTTAAAAAATTGTATGTGGCTGTGGGGGTTTAGTTCAATGGGCAAAATTAAACTCCGGTGTAAAACCTGTGCCAAGTCGTTGTACAGATCATATGGTCCACAGTGGCGACACCTTGACCTCAGCAGCCGTAAGACTAACAAACACAAATTGCTGAAGTTCAACCTAAGCATCGGAATGGAGAAGGATGCTGATTTACATGACTTTGAACGTCAGCAAATTGTGTCAGCAAAGCAAGGCATTTTCACCCAGAACTTGGTATAAACATGAAAGATTGGATCCATACTGCCCTGTATCAATGGCTCTGCGTGGTGGTAGTGGTGTAATGGTGTTGGAGATGTCTCCATGCACACTTTGGGCCTCTTAGTACCGATTGAGCATCATTAAAATGCCGCAGCCTTCCTGAATATTGTTGAACATGTGCACCAGTATAATGAGTCATGTTACAAAGCTAAAATCATCTCAAACTGCTTTCTTGAACATGACAATGACTTCACTGTACTCAGTCACCAGATCTCAACCCAATAGGAAGCCTATGAGAACTGGTGGAACGGGAGATTTTCATCATGCATGTGTAACAGACAAATCTGCAGAAGCTACGTGATGCTATCATGTCAGTATGGAAATTGCTCAAAGTTATTCTCAAAGACAGGGAATTAATGTATATACTAACTCACTCACTCACTCACTATACCGCTTTATTCTGCGTACAAGGTCACAGGAGGCCTAGAGCTTATCCCAGGAGACTTAGGGCACGAGGAATGGCACTCCGTGGATGGGGTTTTCAATCCATTGCTGGACACAGAGACATATACACACACTCATTCACACAACTGAGAATGGGCAACACCAGTTAGCCTAATCTGCATGTCTTTGGACTGTGGGATGAAACCGGAGTACCCGGAGGAAACCCATCTAGCACATCATGCAAATTCCACTCACACAAGGCGGGAATCGACCCCAGAGTCTGGACTTAGCGTATATAAGAACAAGAAAAAGGGCAATTTGAAAAACTGAAGAAGTGCAGTAGTTCCATGTGGTGGGGATCACATTGAAAAAATACAAAAGGGACATTATAGTAATGTATAATGTTTATAGTGTGTATAGTCTGACTGCTTCCTTCTACTTTTTATTTCCTGAATTATATGTTCATTCCAAAATCCAGTGCACCTGTTCTGTTGGCATGTGGACAAATATAAAAATAAAATCTCTTGACTCTTGAATCTAAAACACTGCTCTCTAAAAGTGCAGACAGATGTGAGTGACCACTAAGGGAAGTGTGCTAGAAGACCGAAAATACATTTCTTATGCCAGTCAGCAGGGTATTTTTGCCATTACATTACATTACATCGCTGTGAAAAACAGAAGGTCATACTGTATGGGAATTCCCAATGTATTTTTAAGGAAACGGCACCGCTACTGCGTACTTAAGTTAAATTGAATGAAGGAAGTTAATTTAATTGTATATTACCTAACCTGATCTTGATTATAAGCTGTAAATAAGTAATGCAGTGATCTTATATATCTTATTACAAAACTTGCACATAATAGGAGCTTTTATGAGATAGGTTTAAATAACCAAAACATCTTTAATGATGTAAAATAAAAGAGTGAAAGGAAGATGCGTCATGTTTCAGGTGTAGATTACAGTGTTATGTTTACATGTCCACTAGGTTCCAAATCTGGTCTTCTTGGCTGTGAGTCCTGAAGAAAAAGAATCTTGGATCAACGCCTTAAACATAGCCATCACCAGGGGAAAGAACCGCGTTCTGGATGAGGTGAATTAAACCTACAAGCACAAACATGCACGCCCACTATATACCTGTGTCTCTGCTCTCTCCGATTTTCATTTTCTAAACATGTATGCAAAACACTAAGGAATACAACCACACATTGTTGTTCTCTTCCTCTATTTTCAAGTGAAGTCATTCGCATTTTAACGCAAGGTGTCTGTAATTAGTAAGTGAAATGAGCTCAAAGATGAAATCGCTAAATATATCAATTCTATGTTTTAACATTTGTCTTAAGATGACATTTTAGAACTGCATTTTTTTGCCTAGTTTAACTGTCCATTTCCTAGATTTAGTAGCAGAGACCTCTCCTATTATATGATCAAAACATCTATGACACGGTGCTCCTTTTGAAACAAAATCTTGAGTTGAGAGAGTTTGAGGGAACTTTCATAGTCGAGTTTGATGAAGAGCAACTACTGACTGGCATGAAAAACTTTCCACTAGAACCGACTTGGTACTTCTCATATACTCTTCAGGAGAGGGAAGGATGGAGAGGATGGAGTCAGCACACGAAGCCAGGTCTGCTGTGAACAGATTGTCCCTGTAATCTAGGTGTTAAACCTCAGCCTGCAGTTTCACACATGACTGATTTTACATTAGCGCAAAGGCTGTATGTGCTTAGCGTAATACCTCCTCTTGTGCTGCTCTTTGGCATATGTATTGCAGTCATGAAATGCTTTAAACTGGGCTTTAGATTATGATGTGGAACAGCAGTGTGTCAAAAGAGTTTGGCCCTTGTTTTGAATAGGTTAATAACTTTGATTTAAAATGTGTATGAATGTATTTATACTGTACGTGCAAAAATAAACTGTGATTATGAAATATGTTTTTGAGATAACATTTACAATGGGGCTAAATATTGTTAGAGGTCAAACTTGGGATATTTTTTTACATAATGCCCATGCATGTGACTGATCTATTCTAATCCTTACATGTCCCTTTGGCTAACATTCCAGGTTGCATTGGAAGGGGAAAGCTGTTTGATTCATCCCACGCGAGATCGAGCTAAAATCCCACACACACGCCGACTTCCCACCCGCGGGCACCTGTTAGCAGTGGTGAGTTGTCCATGTCCTTACACCAGACCTACACTCATTGCTTAAATATCTAAGAGCTGTTATGTGCAACACACTTCCTCGTTTCTTTCTATTGTTGTAATTCATTTTTTCAGGCTTCAAAATCTACTTCAGATGGAATGCTGACCCTTGACCTCATTCAGGAGGAAGATACGCCATCTCCTGAAACAAAGGACCAGAACAAATCTGCAAACTCCAGAATAGACACCTGTAAACTTCTGCCGGATTCGGAGGCTACGGTTAAATCTCAGAGCCTCCCACGTAAAAGCGAGAGTTCTTGGAACTGGTGTGAGAGTCAAGCCCAAACACCCAAGGCTGGAAATAAGTTGCGAGCCCCAGACAAGAACCGCTGTGCCTCCATGGATGAGATCCTCTCTCACTCAGACACCAAAAGATCAGTCCCGCATTGCTCAGCCTCAGCCCCCACAAACTCCATCTGCCAGCTACAGGAGCTCATCTTGTTAAAACTGGAGAGAACTCAGGAGTTGCTCCGTGAAACGCGGGGTCACACCCAGGGTAGAGGTGCAGGTTCTGCCCCGGGCAAAGAGGCAGAACGCCTGCTGGAGGAGGCGGCAAGTGCTTGGGGGCAAGCCAGAGATGTGCTGGAAGAGGTGAAGGACATCAAAGTGCTGTGCAGGCAGCTGGAGGAGTCCTCCTGCCCCAGTGACAAGCTGAAGAGCCCACAACAAAATCAATCCAGGAAGAGCATGATGTGAAGATGTGGATAAGGTGATGCAGTGATGCTATTGATGCAGTTAATGGATTTAATGGATGAACAAATGTTGGACTATGAGACTGATTAATATTTCATTTGGACAGAAATGCCTCTAATCTGTCCCGCTATACAATTTTAACAGTCAAAATGGTAAAGAATGTTTAAAGACACATTCACCCTGTTTTCTGCTACCTTCTACAATGGGTTTTAAATGACCAAATCTTTGGCAATATCACCTGGACGATCTGAAGTCATAATACTCATGGCACATGAATCGAAATAACTGAGAGACCTTATTTATTTAACAGAAATGGTTTGGTTTGATGCCAAACTATGCCTGCATTTTGTGAATTTCCTCAACTGATTTTCACAACTGATTTCTTACTAAATAACATTACATGACAGATAGCATGCGTGTAAATGTTTAAATTGTACATGCAGACGTGGGTCTTGTTTTATACAGCTTACACTATGTAGAAGGTTGTCCCAAAGCCAGAAACAAGAAATTTGCCATAATTCAATCACTGCTTATTTTACAGAAAGTGCATGTTGTAGCTGTTGTGAAATTCTGTCTGCAGTCTTTGGCCACTTTCATAGGGATAGATGAAGACATGCTTTTCTATCATGTGACAACAGTGCAACGCATAAAATTCGTTCAAATTGAATCAAATCACATTTAAGGATGGAAAAAAAGAAGAAGATCTCGGTGACTTCGCTTGTGGCATAGTTTTTACTGCCAAACGGTTGGTTTGAGTATATCATAAACTTCTAATGTTGCATAAATACATCGTTGATGAGGTATGTCTGAGAAGAATGGTGAGATTGGGTTGAGTTTTCTTTACAGCTGTGGTGAGCAGAAAACCATTTCTGAATGCATAGATTAATAAACCTTGAGGTATATGAGCTAGTACTGCACAAGACAGTTGAAGACCAGGCCATGTTTTTCCAAAACATGTGCTCAAACTGTGCTCAAATTCCTGTTAATAGCAAGAACCGTTGTCGAATGAAAAATCATAAGTTTCTGAAATACACAAACCAGCTAGCCTGGCAAGAACTTTAACGCCGCTAAAGTCACTGAGATCACACACTTCCAAAAATTCGTAGTGGTAGAAGTGTTTCTGTTAAAGTGGCTGGTGATTGTATATCAGTCCATAATACAAGGATCAGACAGAAAGAAATTCACTGGTGTTCAGTAATGTTTTTTTTTTTTCTGCACTGAAAACCAATATAGTATATCTGGGTATTTTGAGGTGTCAGCTCCAACACTGCTGCCATGGAGCTCTTTATAAAGGATTTTAATATGGAAGAGCAAAACGTCCAAGGCAGTGGAGCTACTGAGAAAAACCACAGGCATCACCAACCTGCCACAATGTGAATATTATATTTTTCTGCTTAATACACTGGAACAGCTCTGGTTCATTGAGGATGGAAGTCTTCAAAGCTGTGGCTGTGCAAGTCTTTGCTGCTGCTCTAATGTTTTCTCAATAATCCCCAGCACACATGGTCGATTATATGCATACAGGACGTGAGTATGTATGCCGAATAAAGCAGATGCAACCAAAAGCAGTGGCGGACATGGTGAAGAGGCTTTTTGAATATGTGCAGCAGAAAGCTGATCTTGAATTTTATGTGGTTTGCTAGGTATTTCTACATACACGATCAATGAACTCTCTTTCACAGTACAGTAGATGGACTCAAACTCATAAAGCCATGTATAGACCTCTAATCAGGAATATGGATAAAGTCTGGTGCCAGCTGCTGTAGGTTTTGGAAGAAGGAAGAGCCAGAACTGCCATGATATTTGAGATTCAGAGTTTGTGGAGGCTTGAAAGCTCGAAGGAAAATGGATAATAATCTCAAATTTGCACTATTGAATGCTGTAAAACGGAAGTGAAACTGTCAAAGCTGTCTTTTTTATCCCCTAAGGCAAGGAGCAGACAATCTTACAGGAGCTAGCTTACCGTCAGTTACCTAAAACTTTGGTACGAAGATAAAAAATATGAAAATGCTGCCTTAGTGTACTTTCCAAGGGCACATGCTATTTGCATGTCAGACATTTGTGTTTTCCATTAATGAAATTTCACCTTCAAGTTGCCTGAACCGATAATAGGAGAGATGTGCAGTGGCACAGAGGCCTTTACATTAGGCCTAATTTGCTCAAAAAGAAAAACAAAACTATGCAATATTGCATACAAGCCTGAAATAAACAGGCATCAAGACTTACTGGGGATGTAAAGTGTGATACTGTAACAGACCAAAGGGTATGTTTTACAGTTCGTAGCTTATTAACATGTTTGCACAATTCTGTAGGTATGATTTCAATCTGTTCTGTCATTTAGGCCTAATGACAGTGTTATATTTTGTACGTTTTTATGTAAAACACATTTTTCTAGAGTCAGTAAAATATTCTAGAAAGTTTTTTTTTTTTTCCCCCCCCAGAAAATGATTGACTTGTATAATGCTTCCCTGGACAAAATGCTCAAATTACCTTATTTGAATCTAAGGCACTATGGTGTACTTAGCATTTAAAAATGTAACAAAGCACAGTATGTTTTTATGTCTTGCCCTGCATTTATGTCTCTGTAATAGATCCAGAACTAATCGAATTTTCATTCTATATGCAATGGTAATGCTGCGAAGATGTTAGTAATTTCTGTGTCTAACATGTTTGATTATGTAACATCGGGAGTATCACCACAATGTATCCACTAAGTTATGACGAAAAGCTAATTTCCCACACATCTGCCAGACTCTAAAACACATTATTCAATTTGGTTGTAAACAAAATGTACCACAGATGAGGAGATTGAACTACTTTAAAATTACACAGGCTGCAGACATGATGAGGACATTATACACACACACGCACACGCACGCACATTTTATATATATATATATATATATATATATATATATATATATATATATATATATATATATATATATATATATATTTTAATGAGTACCTTTATAATGATGAGTTTATTGTTAGTATTCCCTGTTTATGCTAAACAACAACAAAAAAGTGAAGGTTCTGACAAATCTTAAAAAACAGGTTTATCTCATATTTCCTATTATTACTTAGTTGTAAACCAAATACTGTATATGATTATTTGACCTATTTATAGATATGCCTTATGAATTCTAGGCTTGCTTTATTAAACTACACATCTAAAGTATCTAAAAGTGGTTAAATAATCCTGTATTTGATTTGCAGTACAAGAAATGCAAGAAATATTACATAAAGTGGCAACTCACTTCCTAGGACATTATGATATAGTGCTTAATGTTTCCTTATATTTAAATTATATCTTTATCTTGATTTTTGGAAAGGCTAAATTTAATTTACTTCCTGAATGAATGATTGAATGAATGGCTCTTGGCAGATGTATCAGACATGTGGTCTCAGGAGATGCATACAATTCCTTCATTTTTTTTTCTTCTTCACCTGAACACTTTCTAGTTCAACTCTGGTTCTGTTTTAGTTTTCCAGTTACATGTACTAGAATAAATCATAAGAGGGTTAAACATATAGATTGTTTTACTATGATAGTAGGACTGTACGTATTGGTGTAGGGGTATATTAGTCATACTTATAATTAGGACTGATTCTCTGATTATTTTGGTTGATGTCACACTGTTGCTGAGATGCCAAGCAGATATAGACTGCTGGAAATACCTCAGAAATGCAGCTATGTACCTCAGACACCTTTATCATTTCAGTTGATCTGCTTAAAGTTTTATAAAATTGATGGTGTGTCCCCTTAAGTCTCCTTAGCTATGTGCTTCAGGTATAGCGAAGCTGGATACATGTGGTTATGTCTGAATACATAATTGTAGGTCTTGCACTTATATTTTTATGCTCAGGATTGGTGAATCTCTGATATACTTGAGACAGACCACTTGTGCAATTAAAAACCATTCTAACTCCATAAACACCTTTTAATACTGAGTAAATGTCTGTTTTTTCCCCCCATTGTTAGCAACAGAAACAATATTCTGCGCTTACAGAAAAAGGGCCAGTTTTAGAGGTCCATTGACTGGGCACATTTCCTCCAAGGATCAACCTTTAAACCTTAAACCTTTTTTTTTTTTACATTTTTTTTTTTTACACAGATCTATGCCAAAGACAAACTATAGACCATAAGGTTTTTAAAATGCGTATTTAGCAAGGTAGGTATTCATAAAATTCATAAATTTACCTTCATCTTTTACCTAAGATTTACTCTAGCACAGTGTACAATGGGCAAACTCATCACTTACAGTAAGTGCTGTGAGAGTATGGTGGGTAAGGATGGGAATCATCAGTCACCTCCTGAAAGAAACAATGTTTTACAGTTTGGAGAAATAGCCTTTCTACGTGCGTGATTAATAAAAAAAAAAAAAGATTATTGATAATTGGTACAGTATCATTTATATCTGAGGCTGATCGGCTGCAATTAAACTGAAAACCAGCCAATTCTGGTCACTGTTCAATCGACTGGTTCATCTCTTTCATACATTTCTTTATTATAAATCCTACAATTTTACATTTATAACATTTCTTATATTAAAAATATCCTGTTAATGTTTCAAAGTAAATTAAAAAAAACCTTGTTGCCATTGAATAAGATTTCATCATGACAAATGAATCTTTACATTCACAGTGCTTAAGACCAAAAGAAACATGTTGAATCAACTTAACTTATGAAATGTAAATATAGCTTATAAGTTTAAACAGATCTAGCTTGTAAATGTAAAATATTCACATTCACTTTAACTAAAATGTCTATGCACAAGACTATAATTTAATAAAACAGCAAGGAAAGGCTTTAAAGGTTAACAGCAGTGTGTGGTGTCAGTCTGAAATTACATGGTATAAACTCAGGCACATGGTAAAAAATGTCTAGAGAAACTTAAGCTGCTAATTAGAGCTGCATGAAGTGTGGTTTTGAACACAGCTGGCCAATATAGTGTCATTGTCTGAATAAGCCTCAGCAAAGTGGACAGGAGTGAAAGAACAAGAACAAATATAGTTGCAAGCTATGTGCATCAGTGGAAGCTAAACGATGAGCAGGCCATAGGCACCGCAGGTGCATCACACAATCTGTGTGTCTTTTGAGCATGTTAAGACCTACAAAAAACCATCGCTGGTGCAGCGCACAACTTGCTCACTGTTTACTTTGGTTATGTTTGTATAATGTTAAAAATAGTTTGATCTCAATCATTTAAGCCCCATGCCCCCACGTAGGCCCGGTTTGGTGGCGATCGTATAAATTACCTAGGAGGAGTATATCAAAATCAATTGGGTGCGTTTTGCGAACGACCCAAAATAATTGACTTCCTGTTGCGTTGAGCCCATGACATGGTTACCGAGTTTCGCATGCATATGTTTTCATGAGTTTTTGAGCATGTTAAGACCCCTGAAAAGCACAAAATGGTGGGAAAAAAAATCCTTAGGAAAACACACAGAGGGGTGCACCCTATAGTGCTTGGGCCCTAATAATAAAATGAACAAACATCTGCATATAATGTTACTTCACACTGTACATTCTATACAATTATTTAACACACAATTACTGAGTCACAATTTGGGAAATTAAGATTCACTTCTAATTGGAACAAAAATGAACTCATAATAACCTTCAGAATATTAATTAATTAATTAATTAATTAATTAAAAGTTGAAAAGTAATTAAGTACAATAATTAATTAACTTGAGGTGGCCTGGTCTGATGAACTACATTTTCTTCCACATCCGCTGGATGAACAAAAGAGTTCTTGTTACTTACCTGGGGAGAAGATGTCACCAGAATGCACTATGAAAAAAGACAAGCTGGCAGAAGCAGTGCAGTGCTCTGGGGTCAATGTTTTGCTTGGAAACCTTGGGTCCTGGTGTTCATGTTGATATTATTTTGACATGTAAAACCTACCTAAACATCAACTTCATACAAGTGCATAAAACAACTAAAGTTTTCTATATTTGTATAGCTAAGTCTTTTTTACATTTTATATTTTGTTATATATACATATATTCTATATTTTATTTCTTATTTTATTCCATAATTTATTTCTTATTGATATATATATATTTTAAGGTCACAGACGGTCATATAAGCATTTCGCTGCATATCGTACTGTGTATGACTGTGTATGTGACAAATAAAATTTTAATTTGTATTTGAAGTGTATACTTCCATGCAAGTGGGCTTTTTTCAGCAAATAATGCAAGGATAATGCACCAGCTGCACT
Organism: Clarias fuscus; assembly: GCA_030347435.1. Classification (NCBI taxonomy): domain Eukaryota; kingdom Metazoa; phylum Chordata; class Actinopteri; order Siluriformes; family Clariidae; genus Clarias; species Clarias fuscus. The sequence continues at coordinate 27,355,176 of CM059207.1, read as the reverse complement.
GCAAAAATGCTTAGGAATGGTTTGATGAAAACACAAAGATTTCAAGATGTGGGGCTTGTTGAATAAGGAAATCTGATCCATGAAGGCCACACCTTGCACGTTACAGGACTCAGAGGACCTGCTGCTAACGTTTTGCTGCCAAACACCACAGCAAACCTTCAGAGGTCTTGGGGAGTCCATTACTTGACAGGTCAAACCTGTTTTTCATGGCACAGTGGGGACCTGCACAATGTTATGCAGGTGTTATATATAGCTGAACTGTGTAGCATCTGTTTTATGCACAACAAAGCAAGATTTTGGCAAGATTGTACACACTGTAACTTCAGCTTTTTATTCTTGGCTGACAGAAGTGGAACCTGACATGGCCTTCTGTAGTTGTAGCCATCCACCTAAAGATTTGATGTGCTGTGCATTTTATGCTTTTCGGCTCACCACAATTATGCAGAGTGATTAACCTTAATTACAGTAAGTTTTCTGTAACTTCTGCCTATTCTCTGTTGACCTCTTTCATCAACTAGGTATTTCCATCTACAGATTTCTACATTGCACCATTATCACTGAACAGAGAATGTTTTGTGCTAACATCTCAGGTAATCATCAATTATAGAAATACTTAAACCAACAATCATGCTACCCTTACAATCGTGGAGATCATTTCCCCCCTAAGCTGATGGTAGATGCCAACATTATCTGAAGCTGCAGGCTGTTGTCTACATGATATTATGCATTGCACTGCTGCCACACAGATTAGATGACTGCAAAAATTAATTCAAGTGTACTAATAAAGTGTTCTGTCAGTGTACATAAATACGTACCTCCTAAAAACATTTATACATTGAATCATAAGTATTTTTAGAAATATATGCTCTTTTTTTTAAAGATTTAAAATGCATTTTGTAGGTTAATTACTAGGCACATACAGTAACATCAAGGAATAGTATTCATTATGATCGCGTACGTATAACATACAGGCCAACAATGTGTTTTTTTTTTCTTTTCATCTTCATTTATACAGCAGACCAGCTTAAATGAAGTTGTGGGGTAAGTTTTTACGATTACCAAATGTTTAATATGAAATCCATTCATCCATATAGGAATCTCTGTTGTCCAACTAAGGAACGTGGAGGCCAATGGTGATTACCATTGTATTTATTCCCCTTATTATTATCATCATCATCATCATTATTATATATTTTTCTTATCCGGTCAACATTCACACATACATTCATACACTATGGGCAATTTGGGAATGCCAATTCGCCTAATCTCCATGTCTTTGGACTGTGGGAGGAAACCGGAGTACCCGGAGAAAACCCACCAAGCATGGGGAGAACATGCAAACTCCATGCACACAGACCCCGGACTGTGGAGGTGCAACACGGCAGTGCTTACCACTAAGCCACAGTGCCACCATTTAATATGAACTATTGACTACTTATAATACAGTTAGCTGCTTTGACTCTTTGAATTAAATTGGTTTAATATACAAAACACAACAATCGGACCAATAAATTCTGTCGATTTGGGTCTGATGTGGTCTGTTAGTGAAAACTTCAGGCACAAAAAGCTTCTAAATAGGTTTCCTAGTTAAAGGGAGCTCTGGATGACAAATGCTTGAGAGCTACTGAATGGAGGCAACTTATTGCTTGATCTGTCCACCAGAGGGCGCGATAATCTTACTTATTGCACCCACGAGCCCACGAATGTTTTCTACGCGGGAAAAACATTTTCAGCAAATCTTACCTGCATTTATCTGAAATGTAGATAAAACCTACAAAACAGAGGAAACAATAACATTTACAATTTAAAAACGAACCTTTTTTAAATCATAAAATGCCTAAAATTAACCATCTTGACATTTGTGTAGTGTTATAATATAGAACTAAAATAACTAATTATTAACAAATATGATTACATTTCTGTGGACAATGAGTAAATTATTTTGTTTGAATGGGAAATGGTTCCAGTGTCAAATATTTACCTTGCAAATGAAGACATAAAAATATATATGACTTACACTTATCTTTTAATGAAATGCTAGACAGCTACAATCTACCAACCCGGCATGAGCATTTGTAAGATGTACAAGTATGCACTGCATAAAGACTGTGATCAGTTCTGTGAAACCAGATGTTGTTCAGTTTGGAGGTTGTGGGAACACCTTATTACCATGCAGTACTGTACCTAGCAAAGCTATAAGTGCAACATGGCTAAATTGTGAGCAATATCCTTCACTGATTGTCCACCTACTGTATGTGGTGTCTTGCTCATTGATACTTGCATCTTGCTGCGGCTATTCGTAGTTTGACAGGTTTTGAAGCAATGATGCACTTCATAAAGAGAATCAAACGGTGAGTTAGCGCTAGAACACTTAAGAGACATGCAAGTGCTTTGTGTAAAAGCTATAAGTAAATGTTAAAATTGAGTTGTTTAGCGGTTGTATTTGCAAAATCACGTCTGGGTCATTCTTTCAATGCTATCCCAAGTTCCCTTTCAAAAGCTACACTCGATGCTGTGTGAAAACGCTATGGGAACATCTCTTTGTTCTCCGGTTGTGAAGCCTGTGCATGTCAAAACCGCCGAATACCTCGGCTTATAACCTCTGCCAGGCATGACGTCACCGAATAAGGTGCACCTGCAGGTTATAAATAGGAGTGAACCGGAAACATCCTCAGATCTTTTTGTCTTCAGGACCACTTTATGTTTGCGTGTGCATGTGCAAGCCATAACAAAAGCAAAAAAAAAAAGGAAAATAACAGCATTAACTCACCGATATGGCGGAGTTGCTTAAGAGATGCGTGCCTCCGTGCGATAGATCTCTTTCGGAGGGCGATCTTCATGAATTTTGTGAGTACTGTGATCTTCTCCCTATTAAGGTGCTTCGCGCGCAGCTCGCTTTCTTTAAAGAGAAACATCAGAAACCGCGAGCCGCGGCGCATTCCTGGGGCTCGCGGTTTCTGATGCTGATCTGGCAGACGCGCACGAGACGGAATTTCCCCTTTCTCTCGCGCTCTCTCCGGATCAGGAAGTTTTAGCTTCCGCTTCGCAAGCCCGCTCCGGCCCTTCTTGTGAAGTAGCGGAAGAATCCTCCTCTCTCGCTCCCATGGAAGTAGCCTCCTCACAACGCTCCTCCAGTGCTGACAGAGCTTATGAGGAATTATTAGAGATTATTACGCGTGCAGGTCGAGCGATTGCATATCAACTGGCCGCAGAAGCGAGATTCCCCCAAGCGTTTGAGATTGGACGACAGGTTTCTGTCGGGTGGCCGGGGGGGAGGAGCCTCAACGTCTCTCTCTCCCCTTCTTTGGTGACCTCCATGATGAATTAACTCTTTCATGGAGCAAGCCGTATTCATCGCGTGTTTTTGTGCCATCAACTTCGACTTATTCGAATATTGTTGATGCGAAAGCACGCGGTTATATGATGATGGCCACAGATAGAAGAGACGCTTGCGGGCTATCTCTCTCCTGCCGCCTTCGATCCCTGAGAGATGGTGGGACGAGGCGAGCAGTGCTGGAGGATCAGAGGGCGCAGTGCGTGGTGTGATTAGAGCAGAGAGGTAAGTGGGTGCTGGGCCATTTTTAGCTTTGTAGGCAAGCATCAGTGTTTTGAATTTGATTCGGGCAGCTACAGGAAGCCAGTGCAAGGAGCAGAGGAGTGGGGTGGTGTGGGAGAACTTGGGAAGGTTGAAAACGAGACGAGCTGCTGCATTCTGGATCAGTTGCAGAGGACGAGTTGTGGACAGAGGCAGGCCAGCCAGGAGTGAGTTGCAGTAGTCCAGTCTTGAAATAACAAGGGACTGAACAAGCACCTGAGTAGCCTGTGAAGAAAGAAATGGGCGGATTCTTCTGATATTGTAAAGAAGAAATCTACAAGAGCGAGTAAGGTTAGCGATGTGTGGGGAAAATGACAGATGATTGTCCATGGTTACCCCAAGATTGCGGGCAGTGGCTGAAGGAGTGATTTGATTGTTGTCCAGGGATATCACAAGATCTTGACCTGGGGATGAGTCACCAGGAATGAACAACAGTTCGGTTTTACTCAGATTGAGTTTCAGCTGATGAGCTGCCATCCAGGATGAGATGTCTGCCAGACATGCTGAGATCCGCATGGAAACCTGAGTGTCAGAGGGAGGAACGGAGAAAACAAGTTGAGTGTCATCTGCATAACAATGGTATGAAAATCCACTCGATAATATGACCTTACCAAGAGACCAGGGTATAGAGGGAGAACAGAAGAGGACCAAGTACTGAGCCCTGCGGAACACCAGTAGAGAGTCTACATGGGGCAGATGTAGACCTCATACGACCTATCTTCTAGGTAAGAAGCAAACCATTGCCACGCTGTTCCACAAATACCAAGGCTTGTGAGAATAGATAATAGGATCTTGTGGTTCACTGTGTCAAATGCAGCTGACAGGTCCAGGAGGATCAGGACAGATGACAGTTTAGCAGATCTAGCAGCATGGAGCTTCTCAGTGACTGACAGAAGGGCAGTCTCTGTGGAATGTGCCACCTTGAATCCAGATTGGTTGGGATCATTAAGGTTATTCTTTCAAGAATTTTGGAAATAAAAGAGAGAAGTGATACCGGACGATAGTTGTTAACTTCTGATGGGTCCAGGCAGGGTTTCTTGAGGATGGGAATAACCCTTGCTTTCTTAAAAGCAGCAGGAACATGACCAGATGGAATGGTTGATGATGGTTGTGGTGAAGGGAAGGAGGTCTCGTGAGATGGCCTGGAGCATTGTGGAAGGGATTGGGTCTAAAGAACAGGTGGTGGGGTTGGATGACGAGATGATCTGCTGAATCTCATCAGATGACAGGTTGGAGAATTCTGCTAAGGGAGGGAAGGGAAGTTCCTGAGGTTCTGCTGTAGGAGTTTGGTTGGGAGCGAAGGACTGGCGGATTGCAATTTTCCCATCATAGAATGTGGCAAAATCGTCAGCAGTCAGAGAGGAAGGGGCAGGAGGAGTCGGTGGGTTGAGTAGTGAAGAGAAGATGTTATGGAGTTTGCCAGGATCATGTGCTGAGGCTTCCAGCTTTTCTTTGTAGAATGCAGTTTTGGCAGAAGTAACGACACATGAGAATTTGGAGAGAATAGTCTGGTAAGAGACAAGATCGGCATCAAGCTGCGATTTCTTCCATCTTCTCTCTGCAGTTCTTAATTCTCTTCTGTTGTTGCGCAGTACATCAGATAGCCAAGGAGCAGGACAAGACGTCTTCCTTGGTGTAGATGACAGCGGGCAAAGGAGCTCTATGGATGAGGAGAGAGAAGAGAGGAAAGTTTCAGTCGCAGTCTCTAGTGGTAGAGAGGAGAAGGAGTCTGGGTCTGGGAGGAATGATAGGGTGCATGAAGACATAGAGGAAGGGGAGACAGAGTGAATGTTTCTGCGGGTAAGAGAGAAATTTTGGTGGGTAGTTTTACACAGAATAGGAAGGGTTATGGTGAAGGATACCAGGTAATGATCAGATTTATGAAGGGGAATAGTAGTGAGATCTGTGACTGGGGAAGGGCGGCAAAAAAGGAGGTCAAGAGAATTCCCTGCCTTATGTGTGGGAGGGCAACTGTTTAGAGTTCAAGAGAAAGAGTTAAGGAGAGGGAGAAGGAAAGAGGATTGGAGTTTGTCAGAGGGGAGGTTGAAGTCTCCTAGAACAGTGAGAGGAGTGTTAGCGGAAGGAAAAAGACTAAGAAGCATGTCCATTTCATCCAGAAAGTTTCATAGAGAGCCAGGTGGACGGTAGATAACTAAGATGTGGAGGTTAATTGGAGAGGTTACCTTAACTGCATGAAATTGAAAAACTGTGATGAGACAGGTCAATAGGCGAGAAGGACCATCTCTTAGACAACAGCAGACCCGTACCACCACCTCTGCCAGTTTCTCGTGGAGAGTGAGAGAATATATAGGCAGAGGATTGGGCAGTCGGTGTAGCAGAGTTTTGAGGAGATATCCAGGTCTCTGTTAGTGCCAGAAAGTCAAAAGAGTAATGGGTAGCTAGGGCTGAGATAAAATCTGCTTTCTTTACAGCAGATTGGCAGTTCCAGAGCCCACCTACCACCAGTGCAGGACAATGAGACAGTACTGGAGGGTAGATGAGGTTTCTGGGAGATCTGCCTCTGCTGTGTGAGTAAAAGCATCTTGGTCTGTGAGAACTGACAGAGATAGGTTGAACACACATCCTTAACTCCTAGACAGAATGAGATATTTGTCTAAAAAAATGTAATTCCTTACTAAATAAGAATTTCTCTCTTTTCTATGTTCTCTCTTTCAATTCTATGTACACTTGCTATCTAAGTTCATGACCAACTTTGTTGCAGGGTATGCTTATTTACTGACACCTTCAATATATGTAGCTAAGCCCTGCCCACAATTCACACCTTAAGGAAGCCTGAAACTACTCTTGATTAATTACCTGAGAACAAATCACACTGCAATCAACACTACCAAACAGCAAGAACTAGGTATACAGTAAGAACCAGTTGTGTTTCCAAAACAGTACAAAGGTTAAAGACCTACCTTACCAGTGGAGAAGAATCCAATGTAGAAAACTAAAGCACACATGAATGTCATGGATCTGCATAAATTAGCCCATTATACACAACTCTGTGTGTATGTGGTTTGGTGATCATTTCATTATGCAACACACGATACCTAGCATCATTACAGTTATTATATTTTTTCCCTAATTGTTTTTCTCTTAATTATACACAGTAGAATATGTTTGCACATACTAAGAGAATTTGGGCGTTTAAGTGTCTTTCAGCACAGGTAGCGGGTTGTTAACTAGGCTCAACTGACATGGTATATGACCTTCTCATGCAATGCAACAAGAATAAAAACACCAAACCTGCATACACACAGAGTTGTGTATAATGGGCTAATCTATTTGATGCATCTATTAAAAAAAAAAGATTATTAATCTTATTTTTTTAAATAAAGGAAGTAATTTCAGTTTTTACAAGCTATCTTGTTCCTTAAACAACAGTGTTGTGGGTTTGCAGAAAAATTACACTATTTACTGACACTATTGAAATAAGGGAAATGTGTAATTCATACAGTATTTCTTCCTGATTTTATTTACTAATGGCCATTTATTGCAAATTCTTGATTACAGCTATTGCTGCCAAGGGTCGCATAATTAGTTATTAGGTTTAGTCGCAGTTATTTTTTCACATAGGTGTAGGTAGGTTTGTACAGCTTTTTTTCTCTTAATAATTGAAACAATCATTTAAAAACTGCATGTTGTACTTACTCGAGTTTAATTTGTTTGATAATCTGAATCATTCAAGAAAAACATAATCAGGAAAGGGACAAATACTTTTTCACAGCACTGTTCATTCTATTATTAAATTTTGCATAGACACCTTTTACTGATTTGGTATGATGATGATGAATGATGGATTATTCTGAAACCTGATAAGGAGCACATTAAGACAAAGAGATATTTGTACTGAAACTGAGATCATGACATCCACAAGCTTTACCTCAACAAGCAGAATACACACACACACACACACACACACACACACACACACACACACACACACACACACACACACACACACACACACACACACACAACATTCCTTTAACCATTTATTTAAAAAAACAGTATATCCTTATCCCTAATATATGCATTTATACACTGCAGTAGGTAAGTACTGCAAATGCAGTAGGTAAGAGCCTTCAATTGGATAATTACTGCTTCAATTGGATATTACTACTTACAGTATATAACCCTAACTGAGGCAGTGAGCAGCTTTTACTTTCTTAAACAACCATGTCAGAAGACACATCCTGTGGTCGTGGGAAAGATTTTACCCTATTTCAGAAAGATTAAATAATTTTCTTGCACCAAGAAAGAAGAGACAACTAAGGAGATTACTGAAAGTACTAAAATTGTGTAGAACTGTAAGACATCATTAAAACCTGGAAGTATAATAGTGAACCATCATCTTCGAGGAAGAAATGTGATTGGAAAATGTTCCAGCGTGATAGAACACTTAAACTTCAGTTTTCGAGGAAGCATAAAGAGTAGACTATTATAGAATAGAGAATAGAGGACTGGAAAAAAAGGTCATGTGATCTAATGAGTCCAGATTTACCCTGTTCCAAAGTGATGGAATCATCATGGTAAGACAAGGTGTGGATGACGTGATGCATCCATGATGTCTAGTGTCAACAAAACACACCTTTGGGGGCAGTGTCATGATCTGGGGTTGATGACCAACTGACACAACCCCAGATCATAACACTGCCCCTACAGGTGTGTTCTGTAGGCAGTAGACATCATGGGTGCATCACTTCATCCATTCCTTGTCATAAAGGCACTGATATACAGTAGGTCTGTGCAAAAATACTTGATTAGTATCGTGGTGATGCTGAATGCTAAGTGCTTGGAACAGACAAATGTTTCTGCTAAGGTTGTTACATAAACAGCCAATTTGTCACAGTAAAACATTTGTTCCCGTTTCCTTTATTTAATCTGCATCATTTAATTTAGTTAAATTTAATCTGAAGAAATGTACAGTACTATAGATAATAACATGATTCATTCTGTTTCCATTAACAAGAAGGGCATATACAAATCCCATACACCAAAACAAACCCAGACATTGTCAAACTCAGCACGATATTATTTTAGTATAAAACCAAAACTGGAACCAATCAAATACAGTAAATTCTTTCCTTACTACAATAACTACCCTGTATTCAGAAATGTTCCCTGTTTACAGCACATGCTACTGAGTAACATGACAACATTTGCATGAATAATTGCACTTAATGAGCTTGCTAGACCATAAAGGTTCTTCAGAGGCTACATGTCAGGTTGGATTTATTTTTGGCCTTTCAGTGGAGATTAACACACAGTCATCAAATAGTGCCAGCTTTTTTCAAAATTCAGAGACCAGTGCACCACAACACTATTAAAATCCTATTCAAAAACAAACATATTGAACAAAAATAATAATTTATATAAACAGCATTCCTCAAAAGTAAAGGAAAAAAATAAGATTTTGCATGAATGCCAAAATAAATGCCAAAATAAATAAATAAATAAATAATTGAAAACACCCACACATACATTCATATATTTAAAAAATGTCCAAATCCACACAAAAATGGTAAGAGAAACATAAACAAATAACGTCAATATTTTGCAACCATCCTATTCACTTTTTTGAATTCTACTGAAAACCTGTAGCCTGAACTGAAGACGATAATTTCTTTTTTCATAAAAACTATGCACTGTATTTTTCAAAGTTAACAAACATTTTGTACGAGTGCATATGTAAATGTACGCATTTTTTAAATGTGTTTTTATTTGTATGTTAGAGGCAATATCGTAAATGTAATTGTAAATGTACTGTAAATATGATACCCTGTAAATATTATTTGGCAAAAAATCGCCGTTCCACTGTTTTGTAAATATGTCCTTACTTGCATGAGAATAGGACTTGTTCCCTAGAAGAACTTTTGTAGGACCTAAAGTTTTCTGTGACTTTGATCTTGTTTTTATAAAACTGTTGATATATTGTGTTTGCTTTGGGTACTATAGCTCATCAATGTTCACGGACTATACTGTGTCTGTGGCACAGCAGTACTTCAGAGCGTCTAGGCTTTGCAACTTACCAAATGAAAGCAGAAGAATGACTCATTGCTCTTATTAATGATTGGCACAAATTAAAGAAAGTTTCTATTAAAAAATCTTTCAAAAAACCCAAATGCATTAAGATTACCGACTGAAATAAAAGGCCAGACTGTGTGGTTCAAGGCAGTAGGTCACTTTTTGTGATAGAATCATCATGAATAATATGAATAATGAAGATAAACAGAAGAAGATCAAATCTTTGTTGTAACTTAACAATGCATTTTACTTCCTCTGACAAGCCACCAAATCATAATACTTTAGTTCCTTTCATCAGCCTGAATTATTATCGAACAGAAAATTTCAATTTGTGCTACTTGTTTTCTCTACATGTCTTTAGGAAAGATTCAGGGAGTTTCTAAGTTTCTTGTTTTATTTTCTAAGTACGAAACTTGAAGCAATTCCCCCCCTACAAATTTAGATTGCCATGTCTTAAAATTTCGCTTTGTGTTTTGTAAATACTATGTCTAATATTAATGCCTGTAACACATATAACACGACAATTAATAAATTATTGTAAGAGAAACTGTCACTAAACATTAAATGAATATTTTGTTATTCACTATAAATTAATTTATACTCAGGTATATTCTACAGACACTTCCATTGATATCGAACAACGTACATTAAAAGGCATGCAATGAGATTTCTTTCCAGTACATTCATATCAATTATGGTGAATTATAAATAATGTTATATACTGTATATATAAAATTCACTATATTCACTATAAATACAATATCATCAAAAACCTCAACGATAGTACACTCACTATGTACACTCACTATGATACACAATAAGTAAATAGGTGCATCAAAAACCTCAACGATAGTACACTCACTATGATACACAATACGTTTATATATATATATATTCACTTCAGAATTTTTGGGGTAGAGAGGCAATTGTATTGGGGTGATAGACACACCTCATTTTGTGTTTTCCATGTAATGGTCTCACTGTGTACAGGTGTGCCTTATATTGGGGCCAATACCAAAAGACAACCCTTTTCAATGTGGCATCAATTTCAACATTTTGTGGGTATAAAAAGCTGGTATTGTCAATAAGTCATTCCAAGTTCATCATTCAAACAGCCATGGACACACAATGTCACTTAACGGACGAGCAGCGCCACCTGGCCATGGCGCGCCTTCGGGTCGGTGGCAGGCAGTCAGATGTTGCTCGTGAACTTGGTGTGTCTCAAAGTGTCATCAGACTTGCATCAAGACACAGAGATGTAAGGGGTACAAGGGTTTCCAGACAGACCATTCGCAACCGACTCCACCGCTTGGCTTGAACGCCAGACGACCGTTGCAGGTGACTCCGCTGTGACCAAGACGCCAAGACCAAGACACCGCCGTGAATGTTTGCAGTGGGCACAAGACCATATAACCTGGACAATGCAGCAGTGGTGTACCGTCCTGTTCCCTGATGAATGTCGGGTTACCGTGGCTGGAGAAGTCGAGGTGAGCAATAAGCTGAGGTCAACATAGTCCCCAGGGTTTGCTTTGGTGGAGGAGGTGCAACAGTCTAGGCAGGCATCACCAGTCAGCGCAAAACAGATTTGGTTATTGTAGATGGCTCAGTCACTGCACTTTCTTACCTCAGAGACATCATAGAACCCATCATCATCCCCCAATTCCCCCAATTTCTGTTCATGGATGATAATGCTCCACCACATTGTGGCGGAATTGTCACAGCTCGACTTCAGGAAGTTGGAGTGCCTCATATGGTATGGCTATCAATGTCCCGTGACCTGAACCCCATAGAGCATGTCTGGGACCAGTTGAAGCAGAGACTGGATGATCGTTCCCCACCCCCATGTGACCTGGCAGAACTGCTAGAAGTAAAAGTATGTATCCAGTATATAGAAGTATGAAGCAGCATATTCTGAAACATCATTGGCTAAAATTTTAAGTGTTTCTCACAGGAATGTGTGCCAGTGCTGTAATTTTAGTTAGACCACAGAATTATATTGCCCTACATACTGTATGTCACCCTATTCTTTTACATATATCCTCTAAAATTGTCATAATAATCTTTACATATTACCTCTTGACTGAGGTGTGTCTTCCTTAAGATTTTAATACACTGTCTGAACCCCCAACAACCCCCCACCCCCCAAAAAAAGCATAACATTTTTGGACTGCTTCAAGCAAAGAAAACTATTAAAGGGATTTGAAATGACTGGAATCCTTCGTCACCAACAAAGCCAATGCATGTTTGGATCTGCCTCTAGTATTGTCATGCAGGTAAGGGAACTAACATTCCAAGCAAAAAGCTATTTGAACTAATCAAATTAATCGACCAACAATCACTTTGCAAAAAAAAAATAAAATAAAAATTTTTATAAAAAAATTAAATAAAATTATTTTAATAGAAACAAATGGCTATAGGCATATCCCCTAGCTACGAAATTAATAAACAATTACAGTTATAAACAATTATATATATATATATTTTTTTGCAGGGGGTTACAAATTCAAAAGAGAAAAACAGGAGGAATCTGTTATGTTATGACAGATCTAGCTAAATTTAAATTCACTTGAATAGTCCCTGCAAACCAATAATTTTTTTTTTTTCTGACTGATCACTTTAGACTGTTCTTTTCCTTAAATTTGTCAACTTCCTGTAAGTTCATACAGGCCAAAGGACCAATAAGAAAAATAGTCAGTCTGTATTAGCCCAACCCCGTCTACTCCACTCTTTAACACTGTACATAAACACATGACATGTAGATGTTCATGCGTCTCACTGCTCACCATACGCACACACACAGACACAGACCTTTGCATTCAAAAACGTCTTCAGCATGCACACAGGACTGATTTGTCTGTGGGTGACAGGGGCTTTTTTGCTGCCTCAGTGTTTGGGTAAGTATTATTCCTCTTTACATTTTTTTCTGTCTTGCTTAAAAAAATAAATAAAAAAAATTAGCTTCCATGGTTGACTTCCTAAATTCATATGATAAATTAAGGGAAGTTGCTAACATAACAATTGACACTCTTGTTCATTCAGGCTAAAACGTTCCTTTAAAAATGCATTTCTGCAAAAATTGTGCTAGAAGAGAGAGAGAAAGAAAAACATTATAATTAATAAAACAAACTTTTTTTTTTTTAAATAACCATGTTTGTCAGTTAGAAAAAATACTAAAGGCTTCTTTTTGTTCATGTTCAGTTTAATAGTCTGTTTACCAACAAAGACAGAAGAAACTAGGATTGTGAACAAACCCTTCACAAAGCGGAATTCATATTGTGTGATTATATAAACTGTATATATATCAAACATGTCTAGAACTATGTTTGTGTGGTTTTCTACTTTGCTGATTACCAAGAATTCAGCCACAATGACATCAGCTGGGTTTTTCCATACAGCTACTAATATGCTCAAATAAATATGAGGGGAATTCAGGCTGACAGTTAATATTTTTTGTGTTCATTCCAAATATTACATTCCAACAGAGTCTGCTTGCCTCAAATAAAAAAAAAAAAGAGAAAAAAGAGCAAATATTCTCATATTTGCCATGAATGTTAAACACTGCCATCAAGGTACATATTATTTTTATATATCTTATTTTGCTCTAATTTTGCTCTCCGTTAAAGATCAGTTCTCTTGTCATGCTGAAATGAGTAGCTACCATAAGAAAAGCTTGTCTAAGCATGTGCAAGCACACACACATGCACACAAACGTGCACACGCATTCACACCAGAACAAGTAGAGACAATAAATCTAGCAAATTTACGCAGCTCATCTTGCTGTCTAGCTGCTAACTGAATATGTGTGCAAAAAAGGGGACTGCGGAGGTATTTACTTACTGTCACAAAACCAGTCCAAGAACAATTAATGTAGCAACTCATCCAATTGCACAAGTGATTTACTTCACACAAATTATATCAGGACTAAGGAAATGATTGAAAAAGGAGAGTGGAGGGAGTGCAGAGTGGCTCTTGTTACTCATTCATAGCTGCTAGGAAGAAAAAGCACTTTCTCTTTCTAGGGCTGTAAAATGAGCTGCATTAAGGCAAGACTGTAGAATGTATCAAGAGCATGTCGATGCCCGTTCTGTAGTTGAGCAAAACAGTGAGTTGTCAGGTTCAGTAACGGAAAATCCAATGCCTGATATAGTACAAGAACAGGCTCACACCATCACAGTGTTTCAGTTGGTTGGATTTAGATGAATACTGTGATTTCATCAAGTGTCTTCTGCCAGGTTTTTGTCATCTCCTTGTTTTCCATTCTTGCCATGACTTTTCTATAAATTTCTCCCCAAATCAGTTCACATCAGGACACAACATGAAATGAACAAGCTTTTATTATTCTAAAGCGTTGTTCTCAGAAAATTAAAGATGTGACTTTGTCCACACACACACACACACACACACACACACACACACACACACACACACACACACACACACACACACACACACACACACACACACACACACACACACATTGTATACAAACTTACTCTCACTCCATACCCATGCCTATCACCGGAGACTGGGGGCATGAGGCAGGTTACCAATCCATTGCAGGGCAGACACACATACACACACTCACACACTCATTCACACACTACGGGCATATTGGGAACACCACTTAGCGTGTGGAGGAATTGTCTGTGGGAGGAAAACGGAGCCCCTGGGGGAAACCCACCAAGTACTGAGAGAACATGCAAACTCCATGCACACACCTGAGGTGCAAAGCGACAGTGCTAACCACTAAGGCACTGTGCCGCCCTCTCTACATACTGTACATCTTCACATGATTTCCTTTTAAGTTTTCGTTTCTCCTCCTTTTACAGGTGATACAGATGATAGTGAATACGAATATGAGTATGTGACGCCGACTGATGGATACACTGACTATACAGATTACACCTTTGGCTATGAATCTGATGGTATGCCAAGATATAATCAATCTAATAATTAAATCAAATTGAATGCATTTTATGAATAATTTCTTTCCTGTTAACATTACTAAGGTTTTACATTACAGATAATTCATCCACTATAGATTATGATCTGTATGTAACTCCCAGTAGAGGCATTAAATATGAACAGTCTAATGGGATAAAAGAAGAGGAAGTCCATAGTGGAATGAGCCAAATAAATGATGAGGTAATTAAATAGGTGCATCAAAAACCTCAATGATAGTACACTCACTATGATAGTACATAATGATTAAAAATATGCTTGTGATTTGTACTGTATTCTCTGTAGAAAATTTAGAATAATTATCAAAAAAAATAAAAAGATGTCAATCGATGTTGACAGACAGTAACAGTTTCAGCTGAAATTTTTCCATATTTTCAGTATTGGTAACAAACCCTGCTCTTTGGCTTTTTGCATGATGCTACATGTATGTGTTTAGCATGTGCTCTTTGGGGCATTCCAGGATCCTATTTCATATTGAAAACAAACATTTATTTGCACACTTTTAGTGGAGAGAGGTTGACACAACCTAGTTTAGGGGATTAACAGTGACCGTTTTTCCCCTTTAATTTTTTGCTCCTACTTCAGTATTATGAGTTGTTTTGTGTAGCTCTATGACAGTATAATTCCAATTAATCTGTCTCATTTCCAGGGGATTAATGCTTACAGTATGTATCCACTATATAAACATATTTGCCAAACTGGTTTTATATAGTAAAGGATATATACCTTTTTTTAATGGGTAGTTTGAGATTTAACCGCTTTAATGGTTAGCATTGCTGGCTTATTCTAGAATTAACATACTTTTCTTGACTATCAGGCATCAACAGTGTGTAGATACTATGCTGTAGGACTGGCACTTATAGTACATCGATTCTGCCAACAAACATGACTGGGATTGTTACACACACCGGCTAAACAAAGGTGGGTTAAACAATAACATTTTTGTAGTAAGTATGCTGACATACAAAAAGGGAAACACAAAGAAACAATGGGCCATTGCTACAGTGTGAAAAAATCTTTTTTCCCCTTTTAATCCTTTTAGGGCTGGATTTTAAAGCACTGCAGGATGCCATTTCAGATGTGCAAGCAGATTGACATTTTCTTCCAAGAGTGCACTGGTTTCATTTTTTCTTTTTGCTGTTCTTTTTGAGTTGTGTAACCTTCATGATATATAGACTGTAGCATGTGGTGCATTAGTGAAATATACAGTACACTGACTACAAAGGCCCTAGAAATGTACTGTACACTTACAGTACTGTTACTCATGCATAATTCACTGATATTGTAAGCAGGTCACATAGGCATCATAATGTATCCTCATGAGTCTTGTTTTTTAACCAAATACCAGGGACACAACTTAAAGTAGAGTTCCAGTTGTTTTTACAGATAACCTCACCTGGATGACTGAGAATCTTCACGGACATGAACATAAATAACTTGTTATTCAAAAAGAAAATTGAGCAATTTTACTTTCATTTTTCTTTTTCCAATTCTGAAATTAACTGCAATTAATAATATTATATTTTCCAAAATAAATAATGGTTACATTGAGGTATCAAATGTTTAATTTTGGAAACACCAGACTCTCTTTCAGTCTTTCTAAGTAAATGAAATACAGTTGTGTATAGAGAGATTGATGACGGAATTATTTTTAAAAATGTTAATTGTTATAGTGATTTCCCATTGTGGTCTCGCACCTCCGGTCTGTTTTTGTGAAGTTTGCATGTTCTTCCTGTGCTTTGCGGATTTCCTCTGGGTACGCCCGTTTTCCTCCCACAGTTCAAAGCTATGAAGATTAGGCTAATTAGCACTTCTAAATTGCCTGTACTATGTGAGTGAGTGTGCGCGTAAATGTTTAAATGTGCCTGCCCTGTGATGGCTTGGCCCCCGTTCTAGGAGGTACCCTGCCTCACCCCCCAAGTCCCCTGGATAGACCTCAGGCCTCGGGATAGACCTCAGGCCTCCTGTGACCTTGTACTGGATAACTGGTATACTGAATGAGTGAGTGAATATTGAACTTAAGAGAAAACACAATTGTTGCAGTAATGTTATAGAAAACAATATCCATGAATGTCAAAACAATTATTCATAAGCACTTTAGCATAAGAACCAAACGTGTTGGTTCATGAGTTACAGTATGTCACAAAAGTGAGTACATCCCTCACATCTCTGCAAATATTTAGATATATTTTTTCATAGGACAACACCGCATAAATAACTCTTTGACACAATGAAAAGTAGTCAGTGTAAATTTATTGTCCCCTTAAAATAACTAAAAATACAGCCAATAATAGCTGAACCCCTGGCAACAAAAGTGAGTACACCCCTAAGTGAAAATGTACAAATTGAGCACAATTAATCATTTTCCTTCCCCTTTGTCATGTGTGTTACACTGTCTCAGGTGTCACCAGATAGCAGGTGAGTTAAATTTGGTATAAAAGCTCTTCCACTCTCTCAACCTGGCCACTGAAAGTTGGCAAACAACCCTCAGAAGACCTGAAAAAACTAATTGTTGCTTTATAAGAAGATAGCCAACACTCTGCAACTTTGCCGCAGCACAGTGGCCAAGACCATCCAGCGCTTTAAGAGGACAGGTTCTTCTCAGAACAGGACTTGCCATGGTCGGCCAAAGAAGCTGAATGCACGTTCTCAGCGTCAGATCCAAAGATTGGCTTTGGAAAACAGATGGATGAGTGCATCCAGCATTGCTGCAGAGATTGAAGGGATGGGAGGTCAGCCTGCCAGTGCTCAGACCGTACAGGGCTCACTGCATCAAATTGCTCTGCATAGTTGTCATCCTAGAAGGAAGCCTCTTCTAAAGATGATGCACAAGAAAGCTCGCAAACAATTTGCTGCAGACATGCAAACTAAGGACCAGGATTACTGGAACCATGTCCTGTGGTCTGATGAGACCAAGATAAACCTGTTTGGTTCAGATGGTGTCAAGCGCAACCAGGTGAGAAGTACAAAGATAAGTGTGTCTGGCCTACCGTCAAACATGGTGGTGGGAGTGTCATGATCTGGGGCTGCATGAGTGCTGCTGACATTGGGGAGCTACAGTTCATTGAGGGAAACATGAATTCTAACATGTACTGTGACATACTGAAGCAGAGCATGATCCCATCTCTCCGGAAACTGGGCCGCAGAGCAGTGTTCCAGCATGATAATGACCTCAAACACACCTTCAAGATGACCACTGGCTTGCTAAAGAGGCTGAGGGTAAAGGTGATGGACTGCCCAAGCATGTCTCCAGACCTAAACCTCATAGAACACCTCTGGGGCATCCTGAAAAGGAAGGTGGAGGAGCACAAGGTGTCAAATGTCCACCACCTCCGTGATGTTGTGATGGAGGAGTGGAAGAGGATTCCAGTAGCAACCTGTGAAGCTCTGGTGAACTCCATGGCCAAAATAATTCATGCCGTGCTGGAAAATGATGGTGGCCACACAAAATATTGACATTTTACTTTTTCACTTAGGGGTGTACTCACTTTTGTTGCCAGGGGTTCAGCTATTATTGGCTGTATTTTTAGTTATTTTGAGGGGACAATAAATTTACACTGCTATACAAACTTTACACTGACTACTTTTCATTGTATCAAAGAGTCATTTATGCAGTGTTGTCCTATGAAAAGATCTAACTTAATATTTGCAGAGATGTGAGGGGTGTACTCACTTTTGTGACATACTGTATGTTAAGGTTGCCTCAGACTGACAAACAAAATATCCAGACTAGGAAACTTAAATTACAAAGTTATTCACATCCTGCCCCCAGGATAGATTTACCTCTCTTGCCTTGGCACATTGGTGAGTTTTGATTAATTCACCTCAAAGCAATTATTAGGATAGGTATTCTAGGATTATGTAATTTTCAAGGCATGTTTTGTCTTGTTTTAAACTGTTGACTTGAGCGCAGCGACCATTCTTCCTGATTTTATGTGAAATTCTAGACACGTTTAAAAAAAACCCCTCTATACTTTTGTCCAATTTGTCACAAAAATAGCAACACACTTTAGCTGAAAGACTTCCAGGCCTTTAATATTCTAACCACTTCAGGAGTTTTCTTTCGACCATTTAGAATAAATAGATAATTTTTTATGTACCTGTATAATAATAATAATAATGATGATGATGATGATGATGATGATGATGATAATAATAATAATGCATTTTATTTATATACGCATCTTTCTAGTCACCTAAAGTTGCCTTCCAGATCAAACCAAGGATAAATTAAAAGATAAAACAAAAAAACAGTCATGACTAACATTGTTTCATAAAAACAAATTGCTTTACCTTCTAATTAATGAAATAGCATATAAATGTGCAATGACAAATATTTGCAATTACTATATTGTGATAATGCCTGCTGTGCCTATGTTTATTTGAAGATGAATCTTCATATATCCTAATTGCTGATGGCTTTTCACACATATACGCGCACACACACACACACACACACACACACACACACACACACACACACACACACACACACACACACACACATGCACACACGCACAGAGTTAAGTGTCAAACACGCGTCGCACTGTTCATGATAACGAACAGCTCAGATGATGAAAAGTGGTTTCCATGGAAGCATATTGATTTAATTACAGAAGAGAGAAACAGCAAGAGTACAACAGTAACATCACTGCCTGTATCTACAGTATTAAAAGCAATCTCAGAAATAAAGACTTTCTTTTGAAAGACATATTATTACTGTCACAGATTGCGGACACTAACACTTGTATGTACAATTCAAATAATATTATGTTGAATTGGGTAAAGGAAAACAACAGATTCTTACCTTCAGTACATGGACATTTTAGATAAAAAAAAATCATCCCTACAAGTTCGGAGATGAAAAAAAACTTCACTAACCCATTTGCTGTTGGAAATGGTCATTAGTTTACAGCCCAATTTGGTCTCTGTGCGATGTTTGATGTAGTCTTTAGCCTAGATAAAAAAAATAAACACATGCAGCAGTGCTGTAGGCAAATTTGTGGAGGTATGCAGAACAGTGTGGAACAGAGGTACACAGGTTAACACAGCACACTATGCAGGCAGTCAAAACAAGCACTGATCCTGGAGATACAGATCCCACATAAGATATCTTCCCACAGAAGATACAGATTAAATATTTAATTGTTTTTAAAAAACTACTTAAAGCATTAAATGGTCTCGCGGTCTTACATTCTGCCACGCCTACTTCGATCAAAGGATGCAGGCTTCTTTCAGTACCGCGTATTATGAAAACTAAATCAGGGGTCAGAACTTTTTCTTACAAAGCCCCAATGTTATGGAATAGCCTTCCAGTGTTTGGGACTCAGATGCAGTCTTAGTGTTTAAGCCTAGGCTAAAAACCTATTTATTTAACCAAGCATTTTGTAAATATTGCTGAATTGCCTTAGATAAAGGGGGACACATGGACGTAGAGTTCCCCATTCTCTGCCTGCCACATAACACACAGTATGAATGCAGATCAATGCTTTCTGTTTCACCCAAATGAGGATGGGTTCCCTGTTCAGTCTGGTTCCTCTCAAGATTTCTTCCTATTGCCATCTCAGGGAGTTTTTTTCTTGCCACTGTCGCCCTCGGCTTGCTCATCAGTGACTATCTGACCATTTTGATTCATACACATTCACATTCCATACGAACTTAAATAATTCTTTTGATTGTGGAAAGCTGCTTTGCGACAATGACAATTGTTAAAAGCGCTATAAAAATAAAATTGAATTGAATTTATTTGAAAATAAACCTACACTAATTTACTGAAATGCTGAATTGTAACTCTACATTCATAAGCCACAATATAGACTTATTGTAGACCCCTCTTGGCTCTTGGGCCAAATTCTTAGAGCAATCCTAAACTATAGTTGAACTCAGTTGCAGAGGAGTGGAAGCTTTTACAGTAGCAAATAGGAGACCAACTCCATATTAATGATGTTCGTTTGAGATGGGATGTTCAGCAAAAGGCCATATGAATGTGATGATCAAGTATCCTTTTAGACATATAGGGTATACAATAAATAAAAATATCCAAATATCAATCCAAAATTTAGAATACTAATTATAGAAATCCTACAGAGATAGGACTCAAACCAGTGTGACCATTTTTCTCTGACATCTTTTATAAGTAAGGCATTTCCAACCACAGTACTGCCACTCACTTTGTACATAAAAAAAAAAGTTTTGTGTAAATTTTTTTTCAAATTTTACTATATATTACATTTATTTATATTTGGTAGAATATATTAATGCCTATATTTTATTTAATCATTCCTTGACATTTTCTTCACCAAGCTTGTGAATTGGGAAATAAATGAACTGACAACATTAAGGAAATACGGACCCTGCTGAAAAATCCAGCATAGACCAGCATATAAATCATTAATACTGGTTAGTGCTGGTTTAGCTGGTGAACCAGCATAACTAATGGAAGACCAGCATATCTACGCTGTTGAAACCATACCACCACCATTGGTCTTTCTGGTTAGTGCTGGTCTGGTGTTGTTTAGCTGGCAAACCAGCATAACTGATGAAAGACCAGCATGCTTGCTGACAAATCCAGCATAAGCCAGCATGGTTTATATGCTAGGCCACCAGCAAACTTTTGTAAAATAAAGAAAATAAACAGGATGTACTTTCTGTGGTCTCAGTCTCCCCGAAAATCTTTTTGAAACGCGCCACTAAAATGAACCAAAATGAATACACACATTTCCATGTATATAGTAGAGTAAATTTTATTTTGTCACATATACATTACAGCACAGTGAAATTACTTCTTCGCATATCCCAGCGTAACTGGGGTCAGAGCGCAGGGTCAGCCATGGTACAGCGCCCCTGGAGCAGTTAGGGTTAAGGGCCTTGCTCAAGGGCCCAACAATGGCAACCTGGCTGAGCTGGGAATCGAACCGCCGATCTTCCGATCAGTAACTCAGTGCCTTAGCCTTCTGAGCCACCACTGATAGATATATATATATATATTGATAGATATATATAAATCTATCAAAAAAAAATGTTCTCAGTTTATGTAATCCATATGAATCTTAGGAGAGATACAGTCTTTCTGCCACACTTTATTCACTGATAATGACCTGAGACAGGACAAACGCTATTCACAGGGAAAAAGTCAGGGTAATTTACATACAAGGCCACACCCCCAAACACACACACACACACACACACACACACACACACACACACACACACACACACACACACACACACACAGTAGATCCGATAATTTTCCTGCGCGTGTGGAAGATGTTAGGCACTGTACAGGTTTCTGGAGCTCTACAGAATGTTCTGGACAGTGGGAGGAGTTTAGATTTACCTCAGAACAACACTGAGACTCCAACAGAGAACGAAGAAGGAGCATACAGCAAACTGTTACCATGGTTAAGTTTTAAACCTTATATAATCCTTATTTTGTTAATATAAAACTAATATTAATTTATTTTCCCTTATTTTCTGTTATGTGAAACATTGTCATTTAATGGTTAGCATGTAGATAACACTGCTAAATCATGCTAATATACTGCCTTATGTAGCTTAGCACAAACAGATTAGCTCACAGGTGGCTAAGCTAATGCCTTACAGTATGTAGATTACAGATGGTTGTCAGTATCAGCTGTGGTGTAAATGTTTATAATATATTCATCCAGTTTTGGATAGCTTCATGTTATGTTAGCTATTTGGTTAGCTTATGACACTTCTATCTGTAATGTTATTTAGCACA
This sequence comes from Clarias fuscus, assembly GCA_030347435.1. NCBI lineage: Eukaryota > Metazoa > Chordata > Actinopteri > Siluriformes > Clariidae > Clarias > Clarias fuscus. The sequence goes on along the minus strand of CM059207.1, from coordinate 27,332,845 downwards.
AACACTTTAGCTCCCTTTGCCTATAATACTGCCTTATGTAGCTTACAGATGTTTGTGATATTAAGGTGTAAATGTAAATCGTAATGCAAAAAGTATAAATCGTTGTATAACATTGCAAAAGTTTGTGCTGTCTTTATGCATGGTCAATAGTGATTGATGATTATTGGCAGTAATTTTATTATCATCATGCATATGTTTCGTTTTCCTTTTTTATAAATCGTTGTGACCATGAAAATGATCAGCCAACTGTTTTATTTGAGACCAAATGCAAACAAGCAGGCAAGATACACACGGACCATCACTATGTCATGGGAACCTCGACCACGACTGGGGTCTAGATTCCGGATGGATCTCTTGTATTTTTTTAAGTGGTTGACCACATGATAAGGCTTCACCTGTGACTGCACACAACCAGCACATGGACTGACCTCAGATGCCAGGAATGTTACCACTGCTGGTCACATGGTCTGTGTGAATTGCAAATCAGTTTATGGTAAGCAACCATAAACACCATGGAAATACCAGGTATGCGATGTTCACTTGTGTTTTGAGTTAAACAAGAACTGCTTTTCGAGAGCTGTTGTATGTATGACTGTGTATAGGGTGTAAAAGTGGGCTTTTACAAACCTGACACCCTTTCTTCATAGTGCACTGTTCCTGTTTCCACTGTTTTACCCTGAATGTCTATTTGCATGGTCATATTTACAGTATGCCAGAAATGTGCCTTCTGTGTGTAAGATCATCTGTGTCACTCCTCCCTCAATCCTGGAAATTTACTTTGCACTAGGTGAAAGAGGTGACATTTATATGTTTATAAGTAAGGTTACATTTATATGTTTATAAGTAATAAAATACACAAATGTCAGGACATGTCAGAACTACTTCAGGGCCCATAAACGTGCAGACCCGTAAATAAGGAGTGAGGGCCAAGAGTGAGGGACAATCTTCTCTGGCTTTTATACCATACCAACATTTGGTGGGGTGGTAAACAGCATAGCATCATGGCACTATAATGCTGGCCACCAGCATACCAGCAAAATGTATGCTGGTATGCTGTGAACCAGCATCAGTAAAGTGACCAGCATACCAGCACCAGCATACCAGCAAAATGTATGCTCCAAAACACAACATAGGCTGGTATAATGGTAACCAGCTATGCTGGTCTATGCTGTTTTTTTCAGCAGGGGAGTATACTCATGCAAAAATCTACTTACAGATATTTTCTGAAATACTTTAACTTCAATTATTATTTTTTATTCATATGCTACTGTTTTAATCGTAAAATTCAGTTATTACACATCAACATAGTACAAAGGGTTCAAAATAAATTCTTTTAACATGTTTTAATTAATCAATATAATCCTGCAGTGACATTTTTCTCTTAAATCTTTTTAATGGTATGAATTTCTTTTGGATACACTGTAGCCATTCCAGTGTAAAATAAGAAAGAAAGAAAAAAGCGAGATCTAACTGCTCTGATTAGGTCGAAGAAACGTACAATTTACATTAAAGACTGGTTTAATTTTACAATACACTGCATTTTGCATTGAGACAATCATGCATGTATAGCACTGACAATTTATATTTATTCCATTTAGATGCTTTATCAGCGATAAACAAGTAAAATAGCACTGATACCAAACCTTTACTGTATGTCACCTCAAAGTCTCTGTCTTCCTGTTTATTAATAATATTTATATCCATCACAATATAAAAAAAAAATCAGAGTGATGTTCCTTAGTTGCCTGTTAATCCTCTCCCTGAGACTCTTCTTAATCTTTTCTGCTGTAGCAAGGACACATTCGGGTGAGAACAGAACACAGAATTCAGCAGAACACCTTCCTCAAGAGATCTAACCTATTCAGTGACAAATGGAATCAGGTAAAGGTATAAATTTAGACAGAAGTCTGGGCAACATTATCAATTTAAAGTTAGTTTTTATGCTCACTGTTTAACTTTATGTACTTACTGATATATAAGGCGATATATATCTATATATACAGTATATCTTGCCTCATAAATGTGGTATTAAGTTGATCTGCCTTTGTATTGTCCATTGACCATGATATTCTCAGGACAGTGAGGAAAATACATTTTACACCCACAATTTCTCATTTCTTCTGTGACACATAATATTTGCATAGAATCTAAACAAATGCTCTGCTGGCAAAACCTGGGCCCTGGCAATCATGTGGATGTTACTTTGACATATACCACCCATCTACATTGTTGCAGAACAAGAACCTCAGTAGTTCCTTTCGGCAGGATAATGCACCCTGTCACATTGTAAAAATGTTCAGGAATAGTTTGAGGGCCATGAGAGATGAGGACCTGAGAGATGTGCTTGACAAACAATTGTGATCAATATATCACAACTTACAGGACTTAATGGTTTTGCTGCTAATGTCCTGATGCCGGACCACCAGATTATTCTAATTGCTTGTTCCATCCATTATCATCAAAGCTGACCTAGTTGTACTTGTTAACTACTTCTATGTCACAACAGAAGTATGTCCAAATATAAAAATTTGTTTGACTTTTTGAAATTGAAAACACTCATAAATAAAAATGGCCCAAATAAATCCATGCTTGCATTCTCATATGTACAAGCGAGTGCAATAGAATAAAACTTGCTTTTGCCACTTTCTCAGAAACACTTCTAGTTAACCAGAGACCCAAGACATCATATCAGGAAATAGTTTCCTGTTACCCGATTTCAAGTAGCTGCATAAAGAAGCCATAAAGATGTGCATGTTCACCCTCCCTGGTTATACATTTAAAAGTAAATTACACTTGAAAGTGAGCACTGTTATAGTGAGGGCAGTTCAATTATGGCCTATAGCCATTGTTAATTATTTTATTTTTTTCTGGATAAGAAAAGCATATTTAGAAGATTTGAAATACTAATTATAACTTACAAGATTTGTCCTCCCTTCTGGCTTAATAAATCATGTTGCTGATCTGTGTTGTGAATTGCCAATTAGGGTGATCTGTTTAGCCTGCTGTTTGTTCTTTAGTAATGAATACAGATCTGACTGAGTCACGAGGCAATCTCACACATAACTCATGGGATACTGTGTCACACACCAAGCTTTAACGCACTGACTCTGATTAGTCTTTTCCAGCAGGAGGTGGAAGGAGGGATGTGGCAATAGCAAACTGAGGGTGACTCCACCGAGCTATGCACATGACTATGCAGATTTTATTTATGCTGTATTATTGATTCTAGTTTGACAAATGAATGGCCAATCAATAGCATTACTGGAATGGCTTTTTAATTTGTCTATAGATTCTAATAGTCGGAGGATTCAGTTAAGTATAAATGTCAAAAGAGTAATTGATGTTTCATAGTTGTGTCATTTTTTTGTCTTAGAATTGTTCCATTATATTTGTGAATTTTATGATTAGCAAAGGATGAACTAGTGATATTGGACATGTGACAATGAAAACAATTACTTTTTTAAATGTGATAAGTAAAAGAAATGAAATTATAGGAAGATATTCAGTGCTGTTAAGCCCTTATACAAATTGGAGAGGCTATAATCATTCCCTTAACAGTCTCTATATATTTTTCTTTCTAGTGAAGTTCATGATGGCATGATGGTGCATGATAGGTTTCCTCCAGTTTCCTCCCCTATCCAAAGACATGCAATTTAAATTAATTGGCATACCCAAACTGGCCGGTGTTGTGTGAACACAGGTGTGAATGGTGACCGGTGGTCCAACAAGGGTCATAAAATGTGAATAAATTTAATGGTAATAACTATTGGCCTTCATAGTCCCTAGTTGGGTTAGAGAGGTTACTAGATATTTTGGCCATACACATTGTATGGAAATTAGAATTACTGATTTAATATAGAACTGTGAAACTATTGAAACAAAATATAAAAATTAAATAAACACCTACTAATTGGTCAGATTCCAGAATTCAGCAGTGCTGTGATATAATTTTATGAACTTCTAAGGCATTTTGTCACCATAGCCTTCAAAGACTGCCATTCAATATGCTAACTAACTTTCATGGTTACAGAGTTTCAAAAATGTTGCATTTGAGTAGCAAAAATATGTCCTATTCACAAACATTTAGATTGAATGCTTTGCAATCTACAAGCTTTTGAATCCATTATATGGCCCAAATTATGCAGACACCTGACTATCATATTCATATGGAGCCCCTCTAGTGACACGCAGTGCAAAAAAATATTATTCCGAGGCCATGACTTACTTAGGTGTGGGAAGATATCGTTATGCACATTTGCTACTTAATGTGTTACTATATTGAAAAGTGAAGAATTTAATGACTAATAACAACCAAAAGGACCAGCTTGCTCTAACAAGCCACTTTTGCAGTGAACCACTGGTGAAGATGAACCACTAACATTACTTTAAGTGAAGTAATTATTATGAATTGCATATAAATTTATATAATATAATGTCAAGACACAAAAAACAACTTTTCAATCATTTCATGATTTCATGGTGTCTATACCTGCAATATAGATATATAACCATTAGTATAAATGAACGATTACCTTTATTTACTCACTGGCACACAGAACAACACTATGGAGCCACTTGCACTGTTAAGTTGTGGCTATGACGTAGTATGTCATGGGCACATGTTATACAAATTCATTCCCACATGGTATTAAATCATGGCCACAAAATCCTGTTCCTATGCCTCATATGTATATTTCCAAATATCACCATAGGGACTCCGTACATTCATATGAGCTTGACTGAACACCCAAATCCAGATTTAGTCCTGCCTTTGCTGGTATAAAACCTTCACTGTTCAGGGCAGCTTTCCACTAGAATTCTGAATATGGCTGTGTGAAAGTGGATGCTTTTCCCGTTCAGCCTCAATAGCATCAGTGTACATCATGGTACATTCTCGGTTTTCCATTTCTTGGACATTTTCAGTTCAGCGGGGTTGAGGTGAAGGATCTGAACAGGACACTTCTGTGCAGTTCTTTTAATACCGACTTAGCAAACCTTGTCTTCATGGAACTTGCTTTGTGCACATGGGTATTGTAATCCTGGAACAGGGTTGGGATGCTTCCTTCTTGAGAAGGGATGTTAAATCTAAAGCATACAAAGGAATCCTATTGTGTGCTTCCAAGGTTGTGGCAACAGGTGGGAAACAAGGAGTGCTATAGGTATGATGGTCGGGTGTCCACATACTTTTGGACATGTGATGTTTCACAAAGCCAGAATGTTCGATTCCTTTGCGCTTCCCAAATTGCGTTTCCCGAAAGAGTCGTTCGAAAAGAATCGATTTGCGCGCGAGTCCTTCACGACGATTCTCGCGGTGTTCAGCAGAGCTGCGTCGGGGCAGCGCGCGCAGCACCGAGCCTCGGGATTCCTCTCATCCCAGCGGATCTGCTTCAGGATTGTAGGGGATGGATTTACACAGCAGATTTGGGTCATCATATGCTGGCTGGAAAACCGTGTGTATTCTGTGTTGTTCGCATCCCTGCTGTAAAGGCAGATGGACACAGGCAGAAACCAAATACTACGCGTTACGTTTTATGACGGATTTGCGCCCGTATTAGTCTAAAACTGCGAACTAGATTCCTTCAGTCCTGCCCCGTTATTACACAGTTAGAGAGATGCCTGTGCTACAGCACCCAAACGCTACTGCTGGTGTTTTGCACACTGATTATGAATGGAGATACGAATACTACGATGAAGAAGAGCCGGTTTCCTTTGAAGGACTCAGGGCACACAAATGTAAGTCATGCCTTCTTTTGACTGTTAATGGAGTTTTAGCCTTAATTCTGATTTTCATTAATTTCTAACATCAGACTCCTTCCATTACAGTTTTGTGATTTAAATAGTAGCATTCTTGTGGTTTCAATGTGTTACATCTGTGTGTGTGTGTGTGTGTGTGTGTGTGTGTGGCCACAATCTCAGAGCTGTATAAAACAATAGACCTACACATTCATGCAATCAGATCCAACATCCATAGTGAAAATTTAACAGCTCTAATAAAATGAACTGAAATCTTTCACTTCCTAACATTTCCATAAATTATGCTTAAATTCAGTTTTATGTTACAGATTCCATTGTAATTGGCTTCTGGGTGGGTCTTGCAGTGTTTGTCATTTTCATGTTCTTCGTGCTCACTCTTCTAACCAAGACAGGAGCTCCGCATCCAGAGTAAGTCGCATCTTCAGCACCTGTAATGCTTAAACCAATCCAATCTCAGGAACATGCCTCACTGAATTGCATTGAACACCAATTACAGTTAAGAGAGGTAGGCAACAAGTAGTTTACCTGGTAAAATGCATGACATCCCAATGCACAGTTACCCCATGATGTTAATAACCATCTTATTCATAACTGTTTGCTCTGTTTCCCCTACTTGCTTCATTATCTGCTCTTGTTCAGTATCTACATGTCTTCATGTGTGATGTTGGGAAAAAGTACATAACCCAAATGTACTTGAGTTGAGGTTGAGTGCAGAATTTATGCAAACACCCCATTGCATTAATATGGTTATAGAAACCAATAATGTTGGGCAAGGGGGCATTGTACACAGTTCCGTTCGATTGAGGTCAGTTGTCCAGGTTCTTTTATAAGCACCAGGATGAGTGGACATTCTGCATTTGTGTATTATGGCTCTCACCGTGGTTCGCTGGAGTCTTAGAGCCTTAGAAATGCATTTACTGTATAACCCTTCCCAGACTGATACATGTCAATTACTTTTTTTTAGAAAGCAAAGCAAGCAAGTTAGGGTTTTCAAATATAAGAGTAAAATAGTATTTAAATCATATATATTTGCAATTGCTCTTAAGCCATGACTCATTCTTTTCTTTGGCATAGTATGCATGCAATCCTTTAATATGTTTGGAATTCATGAAAGATGAATTACTGGAACACGGATAAGCAGGATTATAGAATTCAAGGGCATGTTTTATTAAAGGGTGCCCCAAAAGTCTGCGTAACCTGGGAAATTATTAGCCAGCTACTGTATGAGTTATATTTCAATATGTTCTCCTTTAGGGAAAACTCTTTTGTCTTATGATATATCTGGGGAAAAAGTCTTATATAAAGTAAATTAATGTAGAAGATTTTAAAGACATACAGAATGTATGGGGACTTTTTGAACACCTGGTGCATAATTACAAATAGTTTAATTATATATGTTATATAAGTCTTATTAAAAAACATACTTTACATATTACTTATTTTTACATATTAATTCCATTAAATGTAATTAAATTGGTTTGTGCTTGAACACCCCATTGCATTAATATGGTTATAGAAACCAATAATGTTGGGCAAGGGGGCATTGTACACAGTTCCGTTCGATTGAGGTCAGGACCCTGCACAGATGTGTTTTTACGCACCAACATGCCAACTAATGTCTTTATGGACCTCACTCTGTACACAGGAGCACTGTCATTGTGCAAAATATTTGGACTCTATAGTTATAGTGGAGAGAAATCTACAGCATACACTACTACACTGCCTTTAGATAGTAGTGCACTTCCAACTTTATGTAAGGTTCATACACAGGTATGTTGGTCAGGAGTGCGTTAAATTTGCATGTTCCCCCTATGCTTTCTACAGCCCAAAGACATTCAGATTAGGCTAATTGGTGTTTCCAGAAACTCCTTTGAACCAAAGAATGAGCGAATTCTTTGTGAATAAACAAGAATGTTTGAAGAATAGAGCTATGCTAGGAGCATCGAAAGGGCCTAGTAGAGTAGTGTTTGGAGGGATAAACCAAAGACTAGCATGTCCGACAATTAGGCATATGTTAATTCACATTTATTTATATTAGCACTCGTAAAAACATTCACAATTATTGATGACAAGGAAAGCAAAGCAGATTACAACCTATGCTCCCTGACAATACCAAAAGGAGGACCTGCATTATCTTTCCACAGTATAAGGAACATCGTAAAACAGCTCATGGTGTTATGCTTATGACTGAGTATCTTTAACAGAGAAAGTATTAGCTAAATTGTGGCCATTAAAATCCAATGTCCAATGTGCCTTAAATTTGTGCAAGCATAGAACAATAAAGTTGCCAGGGGTCTAAACATTACCAGGAGGCAACTTGCAATTTAGGGTATCTTGTGCTTATTTTTATTGAGCAAAAAATAATGCATGTAATACAAATTAATGCATGTTTAGGTCAGGTGCAGCACTTGCGCTAAAAATACTGTACAAGCACAATAAGTTTATTATGTATTGAACATAAATCACAGCATGTGGAGTTGATTGCTAGCAGAAACCAACATAAAGAAAGCTAAATAAAATATACTACGATGCTCCATAATTTATCACTTATAAGTAGTATTCATTTCATTTCAGTATAAGTATGACTGTTCGTATCTTGGTCTGAAAAAATAATGTATAGGTTCTAGTTAAAGAACAAAATGCTTCCTGGGTGGCAATACATCTAGAGTTAATGATGCCTATTTTATTGTTTCACTTGATGTTTAAAGTAAATTTTCTATAACGCTGAGGTCCAGTGGCATTGGAGACCAAAGTGTTCTAGTGTATAATTATTTTTGTTGAACAAGACTAACACAGACTTCTGCACCCTTCACTCGTCATCCTGAAATGTGGGAGTGTAATCTCAGGGTCTGGCACACAACTGACCCTCCACTCCTGTATCTACACTAATAAGATGTTTTCTTTATACAGCCCTAACACTCAGTGTTGCATCGTGTGCTAGAAAATGATGCAATAAACACTGAATGCATTCAGACATTTGACTCATTTTGGATGAGTAAAAACAACCTGTCGTTCACACACTGATGAAGACCAGATACAAGAAAAGCAGGAAATCACCCTGCAGTGATGCAGGAAGCCTATCCAACAACTAATGATGTCTGCACTACAAGCTTCTAGCAAAGATGTTAATTATGCTTAAAAATATGCATGAATTTAATGCATGCCTGTGATATTTGTTGACAGAAGCAAAAACTATGTTTCATATGAATTAGAAAGGTTAGTATGATAAATTATACCACAAAGCTACTTCTCGAGTTTGACTGTTCATAATGTATTTATTTTCTAAAACGGAATCAGAATCAGGTTTTTTCATAAATGCAGAGGTCCCAGGTTTTAAAGGAAATGATGTATTTATTTATAACAAAAAACAGGGAAATCAAACAAACAGAATACTTTAAGTGAAAACGAAACCAAAACACGTATACAGACTACCGGAAACACGAACTAAACTCACAGACATTAACGAGGTTAAATCAACAGATGCAAGACAAACTAGAACTGAAACAAGCTATTTATAATAAAACAAATGAGCAACTCGGTTCAGGTGAGCGTCCACGTCACCTGACCGAGATGCAATTTGGGAAATGAAGTTAAACACAAAATGAACTACACACAAATCTCTGGGTGCTAGGCGCCCTCTAGGGGTTACCCCTGACAGTACCCCCCCTCAAAGGGCGCAACTCCGGGGCGCCACAGGAGGTCCGGGGGATCCCCCCTATGGTCCAATGTCTGGCTCCCTTGTCCTGAGGGCACGGCAGTCCAGTGCGTCCCTTGAAGTAGGGCGGCGGAGGAAGAGGAGGCTCGCTGTCCTCGGCGGCGCATGACGCCGGCGGCGGAGGAAGAGGAGGGTCGATGTCCTCGGCGGCGCATGACGCCGGCAGCTGTCGTCACTGCAGCTGCGTGGCGGAAAGAGGAGCTTGCCGTCTTCGTCGTCGCTGCAGCGCTCGCCGTCTTCGTCGTCGCTGCAGCGCTCGCCGTCTTCGTCGTCGCTGCAGCGCTCGCCGTCTTCGTCGTCGCTGCAGCGCTCGCCTTCGTCGTCGAGGCTATACAGCAGATAGAAGAGCTCGCCGTTGTCATCATTGAACGGCATGTAGAACAGCTCACTGTCGTCGTCGAGCAGCCCATGGAGCGTGGCCACCTGCTCCTGCAGGTCACGAATGCGCCGTTCATTTCTCTTAGCGCACCGTCCAAAGCTGCTCCAGTCATGCTGGGAGGCTGCTCTCTGCTGCTCATACCACTCGCTCTCCGTTCTCCCTTGACGCTCGGTGTGGGGCCCCGCCAGACATAGACCTCCTGGTCTTTACCCTCCTGCGGGTGCGGGGACTCCCATCGCCCTGAGCTGAGCCATTCCCGAACGGAGTGCGCCGTATCGCCAGCCGGCAGCCCTCCCAGTTTAGCTGCTCTCTCCGCAGCTCCTGCTCCACCTCGGCCTGTCTCTCCCTGCCCGATCTCCTTCTCCTCGCTCCGCTTCGCCGCTTGGGAATCTGCTCGCCCACCGCGTTGTCTTCCCAACGCGCATACATCGTTGCCCCCCCCCCCCCCCCCCCCCCAAAAGAATCTCCCGGGGGGGGCTCCTCTGCTATGCCTCTGTTACGGTCTTGCATTCTGTCATGAATTGGGGTGCGAGCCATAAATGCAGAGGTCCCAGGTTTTAAAGGAAACAATGTATTTATTTATAACAAAAAACAGGGAAATCAAACAAACAGAATACTTTAAGTGAAAACGAAACCAAAACACATATACAGACTACCGGAAACACGAACTAAACTCACAGACATTAACGAGGTTAAATCAACAGATGCAAGACACAAATTAGAACTGAAACAAGCTATTTATAATAAAACAAATGAGCAACTCGGTTCAGGTGAGCGCCCACGTCACCTGACCGAGATGCAACTTGAACTACACACAAAATGAACTACACACAAATCTCTGGGCACTAGGCGCCCTCTAGGGGTTACCCCTGACAGCCTAGTATGTTGACACACAAGGAATTTGATTTTGGCTGTTTGTGGCTGTTTGTAAGTACACAACATTCAATAACTGTACAGTTTAAACAAAGACCGGAAAAAAACAGTACAGTTTTGACAGTAGTACATAATATGTTAGTTGAAGCTTTGGCCATATACACAATATATACATGATTAGCCATAATATTGAAAACTTAAAACATTATGCCCAATATGGTGTAGGTTCCCCTTGTGCCATCAGGGCAGTTCAGACCCCTTAATGCATGCATCCACAAGGACTCTGAGTGTGTGCTGGGGTATTTGGCACCAGAACATAAGCAGAAGCTTCTTTAAGTGCTGCAAGTTGCAAGGATGGATCAGACCTATTTGTCTAGCACATCCCATGGACGCTCGATCTGATTAAGATCTGGGGAATTTTGTGGCCGGATCAATAACCTTGAAGTCTTTCTCTCTATATCTGTCCCTTGTTCTGATTCTGCCGTGGCCAGCTTTAACATTTTTCATCAATTTGTGCAGCACTGGCTTTTCTGTGGGATTGGAAGAGATGGGTTGGCCTTTGCACCCACAGGCATGGATGCTCCCTGGGTGCCTATGACCCTGTCACCAGTTTATATTATAATTGGTAATCCATTTTAATGTTATGTGGTGTTAGTGCTATTGATTGACATGGGAGCAAAAGTTCAAGAACAAGTCTATTTAAATATCATAGACATACAACATGCTCCAATTTATCATAATAAGAATATCATCTCGCTTATTTACATGAACTTCCTTAAAAAAATTATACATTACCAGTCAAAAGTTTGGACACACCTTCTCCTTCAGGGTTTTTTATTATCTTTTTTTACTTTTATTATTTTCAACATTATACATTAATACTGAAGACCTTCCAAACTATGAATGAGTTGGAACGGAGGGTGAAGGAAAAGCATCCAACTGTCATCATTTCATTGTCTTCAGTATTAATATACAGTGTAAAAACAAACATACATTAATATACAGTGTCCAAACTTGCATTGGTCCTAAAACCAGTACTGTATATACAGCAAACAAAGCCTAAATAAGGTTTACAGAAAAGTTGATGTATTTTTATAAAATGACGCAATTTACAGTATAAGAAGAAGAAAATTATATTACAAAGGATTGGTGTTGGTGTGAGAAAATGTTGAAATTGTGGGAATGTACACAAATAGGAAATAGCAGATCAAATTGCATTTCAAGATGAAAAGCTATAATAAGAAAATAAAAGTAAATTGCTGTTTTCTTTTTCTCTGGGAATCTGAAATAAACCCTTCTCCCATAACAGCTGCGCACTGCCAGCTTAGTCTCTATGCCTTTACTCTCATAAATTTTTATTTCTTAAAATCTTGTAGCAATAACACATTATAGCAATTTCACTGAACAAGCTACATTTGCCCAAGATTACACAGAAGGAAAAAAAAAGAACATCACTGAGGCTGAGTTGGAGATGCTGATCTCCAGGGTCACAATAGATAGAACTAATGTTTCACATTCACAAAGTAGAAAGTTTGAATATAAGAGAGACATACTGTAATCAGAAAATCGATGTGATGTCTGTGACCCCAGTACTGCTCAGTCTGTTTAGGCTTTAGGTTTTAGCTTGTTCAATGAATATTATATTTGGCTAAGGCACAGCTGTAACCTGTCACAAAACTAGACTGTATAAATATTGTGCCTGATTTTTCAAGCTAGAGGTTAAAATATTTCTACATAGTTACTACATGGTATTAATTCCTGTAAGTCCTGTAGCTTCTCAATGTGTAAATTTTCAAGTAAGAAGACTAACATACTCAAATGATTGGCATAAAATTATATAGGTCATTTGTATGAATTACCGGCCTTTTATATATTGATTATACTGCTGGGTGTATTTTTTTTTAGTGTCCCCTTACCCAGGGTGCACTCTATCAAAAACACATCATCTAATAGTTCAGTAGAGCAGGGACTAAGAATAATATTGATAATATTTTGTAAAACCCAGTAAAAGTGGCTTAAAGATAGAATGGATCTCACTTAACAAACCCAACTACCTTTTATGGTCTACTATCAATAGTTTCATTAACACATCATCTTTTCATTTGGCAGACATTGGCACTGAAGGAAAGAAAGCAGGGTCTGTAGCTGGCCTAGAATATAAGCGCAAGGCACTGGTATTTGGGCCATTCCAATTAGATTACATAAAAACATTTCCAGACTTTATCAATTGCCGATTGAAAATGTCAACCCTATGAGTAACTAAAATGCCATATGGTCCAAGTGACAAATGTATGGTCCAAGGTCTGTATTTGAGTACTCCTGCTGTTTTCCAAAATGACAGTGGTCGAGAAACCAACACAGGTTGTGCTTATTCAGGATCTGACAAGGTTTAGCGGTAGAAGACCTGGATATCTGCATGTCCATCTCCAAACAGCATTATCTGTTGGAAAATAAATAAGATTTTTGGCCTTGTGTAGCTTTTACATATTTATATCTCATCTTCAATACCGCTTTATCCTGTATTCAGGGTCGGAGGGGGCCTGGAGCCTATCCCAGAAGGCTTAGGGCAGGAAGTGGGGTACACCATGGACAGGGTGCCAATCCATCACAGGGTACACACACACTCATTCACACACTACGGGCAATTTGGAAATGCCAATTAGCCTAATCTGCATGTCTCTGGATTGTGGGTGGAAACCGGAGTACCCGGAGGAAACCCACCAAGCACGGGGAGAACATGCAAACTCCATGCACACAGAGACAGGAATCAAGCCTGGCCGGCAATCAAACCCATAATCACGTTAGAATATATAATCACATTGTGTGAAAACATAAAATGAATCAATCATCATATAGATCTTTACAAACCCAAAGTTTGTAAAATAAATAATAGGCTGGTAATTTCAGGAAAAAATGCCACTCTAGCAAGACTTAATTTTAACGATTCCTAGTAAATGGATAAAGGAGCATGTCCTTCCATTCATATGCTGATAGAGGAAACAAATTAAAATCACCTTAAAGTACTTGCAGACTTGCTCTAGAGAAATGCTATGCACCAGTGTGCACTGTTCCAAGCGCAGTTTAAACATGAACAAACAGTGGTTTCTTTAAACCAAAAATTTGATATGATATCCTGTTTCATGCAGTGAAATAAATTGTTTATGGAATATAAAAGTGGATTTATTTATATCCATTAATTTAAAGATTATGCACATTTCCATTAAGTAGTTTAATAAATAATCATTAATAAATATATTCAATTTATTACTAATTTAGCAGTTTCATGAAGAATAAGGGTGAATCTAATTGCACTTATTCATTGACTAATGACTCTTTTTTCACCACTTGTCCTTTTTGATAGAATAATGTGTTTTAACCCTGATGTAACATTATAGCAAAACATGAATTGCAAAATGTTTTGCTAAATGTTGTAAATTAGACATTTCAACTAAATTGCCTAAGCTTTGTGGATTGAAGCATCTATCATAGACTATTAAAACCTATACATATAATTAAACTTGTATACCACATCAGAAAAAGTGAAAATTTGAAAATTATAATACATTAACAAACATATTTTAATAGTTAGTTCCTTTTATCACTGCTGTTGTAGCAGTATTCTGCTCTTTTATCTTTTTTGAGATTTGTCAGAAGCACAAAGACTGTTTAAATAACAGCACATATATAAATTTGTAAGTCTTTTTTGGCTTTAGATTATGCGCACTCCATCTAGGAACAGTAGGAACAATAGGAACGATAATAGCATATTAATAAAAACCTAATTAATGCTTTCTGTATATGAGTCAAGCTGTTATGAAAGATGAATCCATACCCTCTGATTTAAGAATTTAATAGGACTGCCGAACAGCATTGTCATATGAGCAATACTTCTTAATGGAAGCAATGTAAGATATAGTTTAGATGTCTGGATATGTGTTCAAAGTGGAAACAGAAGTCTGCCATTACGTGTGAAAATGTGACATATGGATGTGATGGAAGCCATAATATGGTGAAGGTTGCTATATTGTTAATGCAGGGTTGTATGAAGAAATAATTCATATTGTGTGCCATATAGATTATTTTCACTCTTTCATTATTATTATTATTATTGTTATTATTATTATTTATGCATGCACACTAACCATCCACTTTATTAGGAACATCTGTAGAGACATGATCTGCCAACTATGTGACAGTAGCACAATGCAAAAAAATCATACAGATAAGGGTCAAGAGCCACCAGTAAAGAGTTAACGGCCACAACAGACACCAGAATGAAGAACAAGTGCGATGAAACTTTGTATGTGACTTTGTATTGATTTCTCAATTAAATATTGCAGACTATTTAATGTAGATTCATGACATATAGTAAAATGCCAATTCATGTAATTATATACATTTATATATTTTATACCAATAAAAATCCTTTTCACTGAACAGACTGAAACTTATTGTGAAATACTTAATCTCAATATCATTGCTTACACAGGAGCGCTGAACCTTGTGAGGATTGTGTTCATCTGACTAGCTGTGTTGAGGAACTAGGTCGTCCTAGGGAGTCAGAAAACACCAGAGCTGGTTTACCTCGACCCTTACTGGAGGAGTCTCGCTTTCTCTTTAACTGCTACATTAATGAAGAAGAGCAGGTAGGAGAACGGGCCTTCAGCCGAACCCGCAGAGCTCAAACCCAACCAAACAGCAGTGAATTGAGTGGCCGGGTGAAAACCACTGGCCCTGTTGGCCTGAATACACAGCTGGAGATGATGGAAGATAACGAAGAAGCTTTTCTGGCTCATTTCAACATCCCAAACTTTGTGAACTGTGAACTTAGCTCCACACTGGGTGAAGATGATTTACTGCTGAGTGAGCCACCCATAATAATGGAAAGTGAATCTCATTGTCACAGTACCACTCACATTAGAGACTAAACACAAT